>JAWNPN010000057.1:5240000-6723495 GCA_035047485.1 Drosophila peninsularis | reverse complement strand
TTATTATCAATACTTAATTTTCTATAGTTTTGATTGTTTGGTTTGCACAGATAGCTCTTTCGAATTTTGTGAGATAACCAGAAGTTTCTGGAATTATAGTCTCTTCGAATTCTATCGCGTCTTCTTGAATTAATTTCAAGTTTTATTTGCACAATCTGTGGCTTTGGCAATATGCGAAATTTGGTGTACACGTCACTGTCGAGGTTTTTATTTTTTAAAAACTTGACGCGATATTGACCATCGCGTGGGTTGCCTTTGCGTCAGTTGTTTAGCGGATAGCAGTAACCAGGCATAAGAATTAATAACTTAGTTATTGCATCAAGATGCTCTTTATTGCTATCCTACCGGCTGCGCCAATTGAATATAAGTAAATTTGAGTCGAACTAATACCACGCCAAAAGCTAATGGTAACGTTGATGTGATTTTTTAAAGACGAAGTCACGATTTGTATTTTACTTGACAACTTGCTTTATTCACAACCAACTTAAGACTAAAGAACATTTTTATCCCAGGCTTATTTATATGCTGTTGAAACTACGCAGCAGCAACATGACGCGTTGATGCAACGATTCTTTCTAGTCGATTCTGGATTCGGGTGGTCGGGCGCGTTAGCAACATGACGCGTTGATGCAACGGTTCTTTCTAGTTAATTCTGAATTCGGGTGGTCGGGCGCGTTAGCAACATGACGCGTTGATGCAACGATTCTTTCTAGTCAATTCTGGATTCGGGTGGTCGGGCGCGTTAGCAACATGACGCGTTGATTCAGCTGAGCTAGCACGTTGCTATGGGAACAGTTTTTTATGTATTGTGAACATAATTATTATGATTATGTTACTATATATGCTACGTTTATATTATTATAAAATCAATTGTCTGAAAGCTCTGTGGTTGTGAGCTTTAACAAGACGTCGAAAAATTGCTCAGTTGCAGTTCTTCTCAATTGGGTAGTTGAGTAGCATCGTCAGTCCAATAATAATGCTGGAAATTACTTTGACCTTGGTGCTGCTACTGCTGGGCCTCTTCTATGCATTCATGAACTGGAACTATGGATTCTGGCGTAAGAGAAACGTGCCAGGTCCTGCGCCACGCTGGGTCACGGGCAACTATCCGCACATGTATAACCTGAAGCGTCATACAATCTACGATCTCAATGAAATCTATAGGTAAGTTATCCAACATATGCGCTGAACTGATACTATGTTCCGTACTTCTCTGTTTTAACTGTAGTCAATACAAGCATCAGTTCGATGCGGTTGGCATTTATAAAGCTCGAACTCCGCAGTTGATGGTGATAAGCCCGCAGTTGGCCAGACGCGTGTTTGTCTCTGACTTCAAGCACTTCCATGACAATGAGACGTCCCTCATGGTGGATGAGAAATCCGATTTCATATTTGCCAACAATCCGTTTACTTTGGTCGGAGATGAGTGGAAGCAGCGACGCGCAGACGTTACGCCCGGACTAACCATGGGTCGGGTAAGCTTGAACTAAAGTAGTATAGAGTGAGACAATATTTAATTTAAAATCATATCTAACTTCAGATCAAGACCGTCTATCCGGTGACCAATGAGGTATGCCAGAAGATGAGCGCTTGGCTGCGCAAGCAAATACGTCTGCCTCCAGCCAAAGGCATTAATGCCAAGGACGTAAGTTTCTCTAAATGCATTTCTATATAAACATAATAAAATATTTTTCCTCTAGATGAGTCTCCGCTTCACAACCGAGATGGTCACCGATTGCGTGCTGGGCCTGAAGGCCGAGAGCTTTTCGGACAAACCATCCCCAATCATGGGCTACATCAAGGGCCTGTTCAAGATGCCTTGGTCTTCCATGATGTACTTCATGCTGGTCCACACTGTGCCCACACTCCGAAAAGTCTGCAAGATGCGCCTAATTCCATTGGATATCGAGCACTACTTTGTGAATCTGATGCAAACGGCCATTGATGCGCGGCGTCAACAATTGGCTGCCGGAAAGCAAGTCGATCGCGTCGACTTCCTGGAGTACATTCTGCAATTGGGCAGCAAGAAAAACCTGGACACGCGCCATTTGACCGCACACACAATGACTTTCCTGCTGGATGGGTTCGAAACTACAGCAACAGCTTTGAGCCACCTGTTTCTGCTGCTGGGCAGGGATGAGCAGGTGCAACAGCAACTGCGCGAGGAGGTGGCGGCCCATCTCAATTCCAAAGGCGTCATTGACTTTGAGAAGCTCAACGATTTGCCCTTCCTGGATGCTTGCGTCCAGGGTGAGTCAAAGCTAACATTGATATGAGATTATGTCGAAGTAACTTTATTTCACAGAATCTATACGTCTATTTCCATCGTTTGTGGCCCGTAAGCTGTGCACTGAGCCCATCGAGCTGCCCAACAAAAACGGCGAGAATTTCACAGTGGAGCCTGGCACCACGGTCATAGTGCCCCATTGCTGCTTCATGCTCGATGAGGAATACTTTCCCGATCCTATGGCCTTCAAGCCCGAACGTTTCATGCAGCCCGATGCTGCCAAAACGTACCGCGAGCAGGGCGTCTTCATGGGCTTCGGCGATGGTCCACGCATTTGCATAGGTCTGAGCAGCTTTCATAATACATTTAGATATATTATGTATAAATTGACTTTATTGCTTCCAGGCATGCGCTTTGCACTGACTCAGATGAAGGCTGCTCTCGTCGAGGTGCTCACTAATTTTAATATACGTCTTAATCCTAAGACCCGGAAGGACATCGTATATGATCCCATGGCCTTTGTGACGACCCTCAAAGGCGGCATTTGGCTGGACTTTGAGGCGCGAAAGTAAGAAGTAAATGGCAAATGGATTTTTGGGATATTTCCTCAACAATATAAACTGAATATAATATAAAGTGAACATTCACATCAATTGGATCCGCTTGATACTAGCCCATTCTAATTTACCAATCAACAAATTGTATGAATCGATAGAATGAGAACATAGTTATGCAATAAATATACATCAGTATTTATGAGAATTAAACACTGGATAATATTTCTTACACCTGAAAGGCGATAACATAATATGATGAAATCTTAATCAATATTTCATTGGGAATTTTGGGAATATTACTCTAAGGCCATATCAGCTCGAGGGCTAATTTAGTATGTAGATTACTGGAATGATAAATACGCAGAAAATCTTTATACATATATATTTTGAAAAAAAAAACCCAAAAAAAAAAAAAAAAACAAATATCCCGCCCTCACCGAGCACCGGCAAAGCGCATAATCTGTGCCAACAATGCCACCTCGCTGCTCGCCTGCCAGCTGGCAAGTGCGAACACCTGACAATTGAATCACATTTAAGATTCTTTGACCATTATAGAATGCAGACGTGCCTTTGCCAATTAGCCAAGTGAATTGTTTAATAATTTTTGTGCTACTTAATAAGTTTTAAATATATTTTCAGCATGTGATTTGAATATTCTATGAATTATTTACCAGTTTATGAAAAACTTAAATTTTTTCATATAATGGTGATATTTTCAACTGACTTTCAATTTTTGAAATTTTCTAAATTTTGAGCCAGTATCAAAAATATAAGAAAATTCAAATTTATAAAATTTAATCATAAAACTAAAAACTAAATTTGAAGACTCTAGCTGCATAGATCAATTAGATAGAGTTTTATAATTGAATGGATTGTCATATTCCGGTTTTGAGTGTGTGTTGTTTATTATTTATAAAATGAAACGGAGAATGCTCGGAAAAGCGGTTCTACGCTGGGTGCAGGGTGTCTGCTAGTCGAACAGTCTCTAGTTCTTATAGGTGCTGAGATCGACGTTATCAAACATACATCAAACAGACAGGGCTAAATCGACTCGACTTGTCTCGCTGATCAAGAATATATACTTTATGGGGTCTGCCACGCCTCCTTATGCATGTTACACACATTTTAACAAAAACATTACTCCCTGTTCTGCCCCTTTTTAATGGGTTCAGGTTATTAAAATCCTTAGAGACTCTGAGATGGACAGAATGAATGAACAGATGTACGGACAGTTGGATAAGGCAAGATCAAGTCAGCTGGCTGATACTGATTACGAGTATATATTCTTCATCGAATTTCTTCTGCTGTTACATTTTTACTTTATACACTTATTTCCCTAATAGCTCGATTCGTCATCATTAACCGGAAAGCATGCTCGAGGTCAAAATCATAACAGACAAACTGTTTATCTGCTTTTCACTGTGACTCAGCAGTTGTTCAACTGTTCATTGAGGCCAATATGGGGGAAGAGCTTTCCGAGCTTTGATCTAATGAAATTAGGCCTCAACATTGTATTGGGCACCCCCAAACTATGTAGAGAGCATATTCAGAGTGTGGGTGACTTATAAATACTAATTTAAATTTTATTGCTCTCACTAGATTTTATTACTGAAAATTTTATTACAAATGTTTTCCTCCTATTTATATTACTTAAATTTAGATATTTTTAGTGGTAATGTTCAACTACTAAAAATTGTATTACTATTACCGTTATTATATTAAACATTTTAATACTTAAAATCATTTTATTACTATTACTCTTATTACATATACTACCCAAGTTGTTTCCTTTCGTCTATGTCTACTACAACTACTATTCGTTATTATTAATTATTAATTTATTTAATACTATTAATTCTTCTGGTTGCATTAATTAATATTATTTTTAATTATATATTAATACTAATATTATTTTGTATGTTTTAAAAAATTATTTTATTTATTTATTAATATGGTTTTGTCTGCTTATTATTTACAACTTAATTACTTAATTAAATTTACATTTATTTATTTATTTGTCATTTTATTTATTAATTAATTTATTTATTTATTTACATATTTATTTCTCTATTTAGTATTTTTTTTTAAAGCATTTTATTTATTTTTAAGCAGAATTTTGTTTTCAGTTTTGCGTTGTTGTTTTCAATTCATATTCTATTTTCGTACCCACACCGCTCAAACACAATGCTCGCAACGGCCTCTGCTCCACCCCCTTTTGTTTACTACTTCCTCTCATACATCGTCTGCTCTCTCAAGCGTCAATTAAGCGTTGTTTTGACTCTATTAGAAAAACGTGAAGCAAGTTAATACCATATAAAAATACATGCTTTGGGGTGTATTCATTAAGTCTGTTCAAGAATTTTAAATAAATGTATCGTAAAAAAACATTATTAATATTATTCAAAATATTTTATTATAATTTAATAAAAAATTGTTTGAAAAACTTTTAGTTTGTTTATCTATTTTTAAAACATTTCTCTTTTAACTTTATATATAGTGTTATGATTAATTGCTAAGAAAATATTTTTAAGATAGATATAAATCAAAGAAAATAAATATATCATAATAATAATACAGTAATAATATAATGAAAATATACAAATTTAAAATAATTAAAATTATATTATTTTTGAAGAGTATCTATAAGATCATCAAGTTCAAGGTTATATTTATTTATATAATGTTGATTGCGGGCCTCTCGCGTGGTTTTATTTAATAAACCTTGTGTGTCGAAAAACAAAATAAAAGCGCACAACCGAAATTGCCCGACTAGGCAATACCCTGCACTTCGAAAAACTAAAAATTCAGCTTCAAAAAGGCACATTGATAAGAACTACCTACCTACAATTTCACAAGACTTTGCTTCATTTTCAATCTGAATAGGTAAAAGATAACAAATTGAAAAAAAAAAAAAATTATTTTATTTTTAAAATTTCCTACATTTAATCTATATATATATTCATTCTCCGCGACACAGGTTCCTCAGCTGCTCTTATTGATAAAGAAGTCCATAAAAATATAAATGTTTTATATATGTAGCAGCTTTGGGCTGATAAGCTTTATCAGCGTATATAAATACACACTATGTATTCAAATAAAATGTTTGTTTGGATATAGTATAAGTGTGTAATAATCAGAAGAGAGCCCAGCAGAGACTCTCCGAGGTCTGTTGCTGTAGGCTTCATTAAGTAGTCGAGAACTCGTTCAGCTACAGTCAGCTTGGATCAGTTACGCGAGCAACATCGCCAGACAAATAATCATGCTGGCAGTTACTTTGATCTTGGTGCTGCTACTGCTGGGCCTCTTCTATGTGTTCATGACATGGAACTTTGGATACTGGCGCAAGCGTAAGGTGCCAGGTCCTAAGCCACGTATGCTCACGGGCAATTATCCACACATGTATAACCTGAAGCGTCATGCAATCTACGATCTCAATGATATTTACAGGTAAATATGCGAGAATGAGAATGTGAATATACAATACAACTGATAATAAATTCGATATGCTTTAATTATAGTCAATACAAGCATCAGTTCGATGCGGTTGGCATTTTTGGAGCGCGCAGTCCCCAGTTGCTAGTGATAAACCCTCAGCTGGCAAGACGTGTCTTCGTCTCTGACTTCAAGTCCTTCCATGATAATGAGATCTCTCGCATGGTGGATGAGAAATCCGATTTCATATTTGCCAACAATCCGTTCTCCCTGGTCGGAGATAAGTGGAAGCACCGACGCGCAGACGTTACGCCCGGACTAACCATGGGTCGCGTAAGTTAAACTAGAGAAAAGATCCGAGAGTATATTTAATCTTAAATCATTTCTAACTTCAGATCAAGACCGTCTACCCGGTGACCAATGAGGTATGCCAGAAGCTGAGCGATTGGCTGCGCAAGCAAATTCGTCCAGCTCCAACTGACGGCATTGATGCCAAGGACGTAAGTTTCTCTAAATGCATTTCTATATAAACATAAATAAACATAATAAAATATTTTTCCTCTAGATGAGTCTCCGCTTCACAACGGAGATGGTCACCGATTGCGTGCTGGGCCTGAAGGCCGAGAGCTTTTCGGACAAACCCTCACCAATCATGGGCTACATCAAGGAACTGTTTACGCAGCCCTGGACCTTTTTAATATACTTTGTGTTGGTCAGTACTTTGCCTGCCTTGAGACACGTCTTCAAGCTGCGCTTTGTCCCGATGCGTATTGAGGAGTTCTTCGTGAACCTCATGCAGACCGCTATTGATGCACGACGTAAGCAACTGGATGGTGGAAAGCAATTCGAACGCGTCGACTTCCTGGAGTACATTCTGCAATTGGGCACCAAGAAAAACCTGGATACGCGCCATTTGACCGCACACACAATGACTTTCCTGCTAGATGGGTTCGAAACTACAGCCTCAGTGCTAAGTCATATACTGCTGCTGCTGGGCAGGAATGAGCAGGTGCAGCAGCAACTGCGCGAGGAGGTGGAGGCCCATCTCAATGCCAAGGGCATCATTGAATTTGAGAAGCTCAACGAGTTGCCCTTTCTGGATGCATGTGTGCAAGGTGAGTGGGAGTATCCAGTGTCCTCTATAATTATTTAAACACCAATATATTCCTCAGAATCCATACGTCTCTTCACACCCGCCTTTATGTCGAATAAGTTGTGCACTGAGCCCATCGAGCTGCCCAACAAAAACGGCGAGAATTTCACAGTGGAGCCTGGCACCACGGTCATTGTGCCCCATTACTGCTTCATGCTCGATGAGGAATACTTTCCCGATCCTATGGCTTTCAAGCCCGAACGTTTCATGCAGCCCGATGCTGCCAAGATGTACCGTGAGCAGGGCGTCTTCATGGGCTTCGGCGATGGTCCACGCATTTGCATAGGTGAGACGAAAGTTGTTTCATTTATATTCCATATTTATAATTTTATTTCGTCGATCCTAGGCATGCGCTTTGCACTGACACAGATCAAGGGTGCGCTAGTCGAGCTGCTCACCAAGTTCAACGTTCGTGTCAATCCCAAAACGCGCAAAGATAACGAATATGAGCCAACAGCTTTCATTACGACCCTGAAAGGTGGCATTTGGCTAGACTTTGAGGCGCGCGAATAACGGAAATATATATAGCAAATCAGCCTTCAGGGGCATTTCACTCAGCAAGAAGCGTGCACAGCGAGCTCCCGCATATCAATTGACCCATCGCTTTGCACACCCTTTTAGATCTGAGAGATAGCGATAGAGATAGTGATATAGCCCATGACAATGTGGGAAGTCGTTGGAATGATTATATTATATACTCAATATTTAAGCTGATGAACCAATGTAATATTCCATTAATGTAAATTCAAATGATTTCAAAGTAAGAAGCAATAAAAAACTATGAATAATTGTAACTATCGCTGGCATTTAAATATATTATATTATATGTTTCATATTTATTTATTATATTATTATTATATAATGAGGCCTTAAGTATGATTGATCACTTTTAGTTTAATTTTAATATCCAATGATAATCATCAATAATATTTTATATTTCTTCAAGGACAATAAACAATAGATAATTGAAGAGATGGGTTAATAAAGGCAATGAGAAGCTGCAGGGCGATTGGGGCAGGTAAAGATAATTTCTACTTCATCTCAGAGACCTCTCGAGTAAATGCAATGTAAAATCAAATAAGTTGTAATTATCGATTGTTATCGATTATTCGTAAGTGAGTTGAGTTATCTCAATATACAAAATCCTACAGTTACAATGAAGTCTCTAGTCTTTGGGGCTTATGCGTTCATACGGAGGGGCCAATGGGCATATAGACGGATATACACACATGACACATCCTATATAGTCTATATAGATATATTGATTAAGATATACATAGTGCATACATATAGCATATATATATATAGTATATATAGTTGATTAAGACGACGAACTAAGTCGATATACATAGTTCGTAGCCTTTATCAAGTATATATATACTCTACACGGACAGTTGGATATTCAGACGGATAGACAGACATGACACATCCTATATAGTCTATATATATATTGATCAAGATATACAGAGTGTATATAGCATATATATAATTGATCAAGACGCCGAACTAAGTCGATATACATAGTTCTTAGTCTTAATCATGTATATTTCTATACTCTATATGATCTGCCACGCCTTCTTCTGTCTGTTACATACATATTCATACAAACAATATACCCTGATTTACCATTTACTATGGGTTTAGGGTATACAAAGTATTTCCCACATTGCCACGCCCATTATTTGAGGAGAGTACATATTAAGTATTTGTTAATATTCAATCTCCATCATAAATACCGAAGAAATTCAGTCTGCATACGGCAAAGCAAACACTCTATTTGATTGCCTAGATTACTTAAGTTAGTTAAGCTAGCCAACTGGACTGTAGACAGCGCACAATAGGCACTCCTCACGTTTCACAGACTTAATTAAGTGCACACTTTGAAATTGTTTCAATTGCAGTTAAATTTGAACGTTTAGCTGCCTCAAAAGCAATTAGACATGCAAATTTGACGAGTCGAAAGATGCGAAACTAATTAAATCAAGCCAGTTGCAGTTGCGTTTAACTGAACATACAATGTCTGGCTGGAAGTGTCTATATACAGATGGAAACGTCTATAAATATATATATGAAAGGTGCAAAAAGTTTCAGCTGCTGTGCTGAAAAGTAAAAGTTGATTGAACTTCAAGAATGTGATGTCAACAGCTGCTGATTACGACTGTATATATATAGTAGATATATTGTAGTTGTGGAACTGTCTGACAAGTGCCGCCAGTCAAACAGCTCAGACAATATTGGCTGCGTCACAACTTATCGCTGCATAATTTTTGGCGCCAGGCAACGACCATCTAAACAACCAAAAATATATATCGCACATATATAAATATATATATCAATGTATGCCGAGTGAATTTATGATATTTATTTAGTAATTTATTCATGTCTGGCAAACGCCTGGCACATGTTACTTGTCAGCGGCGAATCGCCCGATTGCCTGACTGCCACTCAGCGTGGCATTTGTCTAAATCATCTTTTTGGGGCCACATCAATGGCCCCATTGATGGCATTTACATAGCCAGCTAATGTTAGTCAGTGCAATATATATTTGCGCAAAGTGCTCAAAGTTCAAATTCAATTCAATTAATATCTTTCAGATGTGAAAAGTAGCCCAATTTGAGCCGGCGGATTGTGTGTGTGTGCGGCAAATCCAATTGGGAAATCAAAGGCACACATCAAATTGCATTAGCCTTAGTGCTCAGAGAGTGGGAGGAGACAGATAGAGAGCAGCTAAAGGCAGTTGAGCTCAGGTGAGAGTTATGCATATGCATTTCTTTCTACCTCGCCACAAGTCCAAGTTCAATCTGCAATTTGCTGCGGCTGTGATTTGCCAAATTGTTTGCTGGAAAAACAAAAGGCGAAGACAAGCCCAGCTCTGGCTAACAACCAGCTCTTCACGTGCCCCAGCCCATGGCAATTTATATTGTCTGGCAGCTTGGCCTCCCCTCGATTGTAGGACTCGCAACGCGTTGTTTGCAGTTCAAAGGTTGAGCGTAGTTCAAACTGTTTGCCAGGTGTTTTCCCAGCAGCACTTTTTCTTGGCTATTTGATCTGTGATTGAGCTGAATGAGCAAATAAACTTGCGGCTGCGACTCCCACTGCACTCGATGGAGCGTTGAGACCAAGCTGAAAAGCTGATTGAGCTCAATGGGTTTCCACTTTTCGCCTGCGAGGTGTCTGACTTATTATCTGTTGCTCTTGGCTCTCGGCTTTCGCCTTTGTCGATGCACCACAACCCGATGCGCAAATCCCCAATATAACCAAAAGCTGGGTAATTGCTCAAGTCAATTGTAATGCGATACGTTCTTAATTAACGTCTCACCCGTGGAGGTTCTTTACAGTGCATAGGAAATGCAAAGCTGAGAGCAATTGGAATGAAGAGGGTAAGCTATGTTAAAGGACTTGGTTTGATTAAGTCTTCTATTGAATGCCTGAGAGAGCTAATTATCATAGGCTAGTTATATTAATATTAGTATAATTATGTCTAGGCGAGTAAAGTTGAGTAAGATCATTATATTAAAATAAAATTAAATTTTGGCATATGAGCACATTGTTATAATTTATTAAAAGGCTATAAAAACAGTCTATAACAAAGCCAATTATAAGATAAATAAATATTAATAATAATATAACATTAATATTAGATAAGTCTCCAACTGGCCCTCTTAGTTAGGCAAGTGACAAGGCTATGAGTTCAGCCATCGAGACGCTATTGAATAATATATTAGAATTATTTATTTATTAAGGAAAACTTTGGGGCGTCTAGGGAAAAAAAGTAAGATAATACAAGGACTGGGGAAGTTTTTATATATAAATAAATAGCTATTTGAAAATGAAAATGAAAAAAAAAAAAACTTAGTAAATTGTAAAAAAAAACTAATATTATTAAATTATGAATTTAGAGTTTCAAGAAAACTTTCACATTAATCGTTAACAAATTTTCCAAATTATGTAACAAGGAAATTTTGTGAACGTATTCAAAAATATTGCACAAAGTCCTCAAAATATTGTGGATAAGAAATTTGATTACATATAAATAATAATAATAAAAAAAAAAAAAAAACAAATATGAAAGCTCTAGTCGGGCGCCCCGACTAATTTCCCATTTTTGGTGGGTTCAGGGTATTAAGTCGAATAGTTTTTATAGATAAATAAATAAATGAAAATATATTTAAAAATAAATAACATAAAACAAGTAAGAATGCTCTAGTCGAGACGGCTCGACTAGGAGATACCCTGAGCCCTGCGAAGTGCCGATACTTCATATATTCTATACTTAGTTTACATACACATATATTGCAAGCAACACATACACACACAGACGCACGCTCAAGCACGCGCTCTGCCAACTGCGCAGTTGACGTAGCGACTGCGGTTAGGCTGCAAGACGCCTACGCTATGGGAAATTAAATGTTTAATAACTTTTTTTTTTAGCAGGACTTTTTGATTCAAACTTTCAGGGCATGATTATGTTATTCATATGTGTGTATGTGCCGAAGCACAAGTCTCTAGTATTTGAAATGCGTTTTTTGCAAATTTAGGGCGAAGGGGGCGTGGCATCCAAAAACCAAAAATTATAAAATGTCCGCATTCACAACAGGAATCTATATAGTGAATTTCAGGTCTCTAGCTCTTACGGTACGTAAAAGAGACGAAAAGTTATCGAAATTTATCGATAAAAAGAGAACGGGAAGAGTTATCGAATTTTTGAAAAAAACTCGTATAGCGTATGGTATTCAGGAGTATACATGTCAAATTTCAGCTCTCTAGCTTCTGTGGTTTACGAGATCGCTGCGTTCACACAGACGGACGGACGGACGGACGGACGGACGGACGGACGGACGGACGGACAGACGGACAGGGCTATTTCAACTCAGCTCATCGAGCTGATCAAGAATATATATACTTTGTATGGTCTGCGACGTCTCCTTCTGCCTGTTACATACATTTTCACAAAAACATTATACCCTGATTTCCCATTTTCAATGGGCTCAGGGTATAAAAAACATCTATTAAATTTTATAATCTATTATTATTTAAATTCTAATATCACAAAATTCCGATAGACTTGTAAAATTATTTTAAGTTCATTTATAAAACAAATTCTCTAAAATATAATACATTTTTTAATTTAATTGTAAATAAATAATAAAATAAAAATAATAAATAATAAAAATAAATAAATCTGATAAGCTTTCTACATAGATAAAAAATATATTTAAATTTTATAATAAATAACAATTGCAAAACGAATCAAGATAATTGCTTTAACATACAAAGCCCATAAAATATTTAAGAACACCAGCTTAAAGCAATTGCAAATGCAAAATTTGGATCAAAAATCTGTTTAAGGCCTGTAAATTAAATCACAGTTTTGGCTGAGCAACAATAACAACAACAGCAACAACAGTAGAAAACAGAGACAGTGCCACACCCACAAGCACATTGACCTTGCGTTAGCATAAACAAGTTAAATCCAATAAAAACATTTTGTTTAGTGAATTTATTTTGTAAACGACCTTGTCAACAGGATGATGAACACGTTTTACAAATATTTGCGCACAAATTGCATGTGGATGTGCCGACATGTGCGTGTGTGTGTGTGTGTGTGTTCGTGTTCGTGTGTGTTTGCATGCATGAGTTACACACATTCAATGTTGATTTTGGCTACTGTCCGGATAGGCAACATCTGCCCAGGCCAAATTGAGGCAACCATGATATAAATTTAATTCAATTAAGATATTCGGTTAGGTAGCTTTAAGAGCCATTTGGGCGGGCTGCTGGTGATGGGGGTGACGTGGGGGCGTGGCATTGGGCGCTGCAATAACTACGACGAAACCCCATTAACATTTTCATGGCAAAAGTTTCTACTAATTGCATTTATGGCATAAAACCTCAAAGTTCAAAATCACAACCAAAAAACACAGCAGAAAATGCAATTAGCACTCGAAATGCCAGGCGCTCGAATGGGCGCTCGCCACGCCCACAATTTAACAGGCATGACAATGATGATGACAATGGCAGCAAGTGGAAATGTCAAGAAAATGTGCGGCAGCTAATTAAAAAACTTGCGGCTGCTATAAAATTTCATAGAGCTGGAATATCAAGAGCGACACGAGAGCGAGAGAGAGAGAGAGAGAGAGAGAGCGAGAGAGAGAGGGAGGAAGAGTGGTGCAGACGGCAAGTGGATGGAGCCAGGCGACGTTGACAGGAAGTCAGCTGACATTCGAGGTGGCAAAAGGAAAATTGCATGATTTTCTCAGCCACTTGAAAATTGACAGTTTGTAATGCAATAATTTGCCTTGGCAAGCAAACGCCCGCCCATCCTAGAAACTGAAGTAGCCACAGTCTGGGCCATAAAATTGTGATCAAGCAGCTTCCCGAGGCAGCTCAGGTAAATGAGGAAATCAAGATATTTGCACACTACTATTATTCTAGAGGAGAGTATGAAAAGCAGAGAGAATATAAAAAGAGACTATAAAAATATCAATAGTTTAGATAATATAGTCTGGGCTGTCTGTCTCTTGGTTTAAGAGCTTTCTATTAATAGATAAAAGACAAGTAGGAATGGGCAAATATATTTTATCAGCTCCATTGTTTATATTACATATTAAAGCTTTTGTTTCTAAACATGTGCTTGTTGCTAAAATTAACCAACAGAGTAGTTCGAAGTAGAACAGTTTTACCAAGCTGAGGAACTCTATGCAATTGTCTATAATTATTTTAATACCAAACAGGCGTATACCTAATATAGTCTAATAATAATAATATATATATAATAATAATAATAATGGTAGTAAAAATTAACTATTACAACTTCATACAATTTAGTAATTGGGCTATTATTCGAAACGTTATAAAAGTTTTGTAACAACTTATATAATAGAAATAGAAAAAATAAATTCAGTTTTTTAAATGAGTATAAAGTTTTTAAAATCATAGATAATATGGCAGTAGCTTTTTGTTAATAATTATTAATAATTGTATAATAATTATTAATACATAAAAATGATCTAATAATATTAAGAACTAATTTTTGAGAACTAATACATTCTCTGGCTAAGCCTATCAAAAAATGTGACTGTACTTAAATATATATTTTATAGCTCACTAATGTTAAGTTTTTCTTATATATTTTTAATAATATTTGTTGTCGTATGCAACTAAAAATAAATTCAATTTTTGGCATGCCTCATATGCGTATACTTAATATGGGTATATTTGATAAGTATAATATAATCATGTTTTAAGAGATGTTACTTTAGTTTTCTAAATAAATAAGCTTTGGTGATTGCCCATTAAAATTCTCAAATAAGCTATATAACAATACCATATATATAGTAGTAGAATATAGTAATATTACAGCCATATCTTCATTAGCAAACTATCGTATGATGAAACAATTTCTAATCTTAAAGTCCTTGCTGCCCAGATATAAGCGAAGCTTACTCAAATATATTTTATGCAATAATTTTATTTAAATTTGTAATATACATATTTAATAATATTTATTTTCGAATGTTAACCAAATTAAATTAGTTTTTCCATAACTCGCAGGCGCATACTTAATATGCGTATACTTAATATTAAGCTTAATCTCATATGATATTCAATTTGTCATTATCGACTGACCTGCACGCTTTTTATTTCCAGCTGTTGCCGGTTGGCAAACAGTCAGCGAGCTGGCCAATTAATATGTACATTAAATGGGTCCTGTAAACGAGACTTATTAATTGAGAGTTGCATATTTTGCAGGACCCTTGCAATTCGATGTTGATCAAACATGATTCCAGCCATGATGACTGTGTGTGTGCGTGTGTGTTGAGCTGTATTATTGCCACATTTAATTAGCCACTGCCAAAGGGGAAATGCCGATGCGTTGACACAGGCGATTATGTTAATAAGCCCAAGAAGGAATTGAAGAGGATTTAAAGCGATGCGGCACGGCGGGAGGAGGGAATGGGTGCTGGCATTTGGGTTGGGCCTTTGGCTTTGCATGTGAGGCAGCTGGAATGTTATTTAATTGTTCATTGATGTTCAGCGGAGCGTGCAGCGGTCCCTTTACTTCGCTTTGGTTTGGTTTATGCCGGGCATTGATATGTCGCTTTAAGTGCATTTATTTAATTGCACAACATTCACATTTAATGCGCATTAATGAGACATGACATTTTAATTGGATTAATTGCGTTAATTAAGTGCCAGCCCGTTTCGAGCGCTGTAAGCCAACGGCCTGCAAGCCTGGGAAAGCTGAAATCTCTGATTGACTTCGCTCACTCGGTCAGCAGAAATCATGGACTGCGACCGCAGAGCTCCAACTGCAGAGCTTCGCACAGCATTTGCCATTCAATGGGCACGGCAAGCGCTTTCGAGCCATTGCCAAGAGGATGCTGTCGAGGTGTGCAACATGAACGATGAATGTCAATTCAGCTGATGTGCATGCAGCAGAGACAATGGCCATTGTCATTTGCAAATCTAGCATAATTAAGTATTTATCTTAATATAATTAAATGCTATACAGCTAAGCAGTGCAAGTCTTAATAGATTGAGCAATCATCTTCAAGTGGCATTAAAGGCCTTTCCAAGAAGAGCATTTAAAGCAATTATTTTTAACCACACCAAAACCAAATTCTTATTTCTTTATTTTATAACTGCAATGTGGAACTATAAATTGAAATTTCGAATTTTTTTATGATAATGAATATTATTTAATTTATAAATTATTTTATTTAATCGTTTTATGCATTAAGTTGATAATTCACTTTAGTATTTAATTAATTAATTAATATTTAACATATATGAAAAATAAAACATAAAAAATATATATTTAAAATATAAAAAAAAAAAAATATTTATAGTAATTATATAGCTAATTATAATTCATATATTACATAACTATTTTTTAGGTATTATTTAGCTGATTTTTTATATTTTTCAGTGATTCCTAAATTTTAATATTATTATTAATATTTTCTGTCCATTATATAAAATATATAAAATAATATATAAATATAAAATATATAAAAATAATTTGTATTAAATAAATATATTTGGGAAATAAATAAAATTAAATTTTTTGCCTATGAATAAGTAAGTCAGCTATTGTAACATTAATGTTTAAATTTTCTGTAATATTAGGAAATAGTAAATAAATATGTCATTAGAAAAATAAGAATAGGATAATATAATATATGCAATAGTGTACATATTTAGCTATTATCCTTTCTAAATTGTTCATAAGAAAAATAAACCCTCTTCAGCATCTTCGACTTCCAAGTGTCACATCTAGCAGCAAACCGAGAGTTAGCATAAATACAGCAAACCACAAAAGCCTCTTTACAACACACAAATATATCATAAAAACTCGGAAAACCCATAGAGTCTGGGACATTTAGCTCCATCTCTCACTCTCTCCACACATATGCTGTGCCAAATGCCTAAGTTAATAATATATAAATAAGCATAAATCACGCACACGCACAAACATGAACATGATTAACAAGCTCATTTAACGGCACTTGTTTCGCTCCTTGTCCGGTTCGGTTCGGTGCGGTCAACAAAAACAAAAAGTGGGCGTGTTCCATGAGAATATTAGCTCCCAACACAAAGGCTTAAACAAGCGCTTTGCTGCCTTGTCGAGCTCAGGTCCCCAGCCTGCCCAACTTTCCCTTTCTCGCTTTCTATGAATATTCGATTATTGTGTTAAACGCTGCAACGCCCAGGGGCTGGTGGGGGCGGATTCCGCCGCCCCTTTGAACTGTTGGTGTGTTTTGTTTTGTTTTGTTTTGTTTTTTTTTTTTTTTTTATTTTCCTGTATAGAAGAGATATATATTACTCCTGGGAGACATTTGATAATAACTTGCGGGCAATGTTGACTATAATCAGCATAAGTTAGCCAACTTTCTTTCATATTGCTCGCATCGCTGTGGGCCACGCCCCTGGCTGTCTGCCTGCCCGCCCCTTCATATCGAGCACATATTTTCGGGCTGACACAGCACGCATTAATCATTTGTATTGGCTCTTATTTTTTCGTTTTTTTCCGCTTTATTGGGGTAAACAAGTCAATTTCTGTGCTTTAGTTGAGGTAGACTCGTGGCGGAATGTGCAAAATATCTGAATGAAAAGTAAGCCGATTAAGCAGCAGGCGAAAATGCCGCATGTGAAAAACAAAACAAAACAATGAAACGAATAATCTAGCCATTGTTTTATGGCGAGCTACAAATACGAAATACGAAATACGATATAGTAGAAGAATGGCTGTGGAATAATATTCATATATCGTATATAAAAATAAATGTTCTGTCAAGCGTTGCAGTTGATGTAATTGAATTTGCTACCTAAACTGAATGAAAGCAAAGGTAAATAAGAGAATATTTAAATACACGTATTGCATATAGAGATAACTTTTCGGACTCCTACAACAATTTGTCATCTATAGAAATATTTTATGAAAATAGAAGCTATTTCTGTATTCGCTATATTATTCATAATGCAGAGAGCTAGACACAAATTGCGGGAGTTACTTAGGATAAAGTTTTATGCTGACAGTTTTTACTATAGATATAAACTCTATGCCAACATATACTATAATATTATAGTAAATATAATATTGCAAAATATTTTAGATGTCATGAACAGCAGTTTTAGACGATTTTATATTTTATATGTTATATTTTATATTTTATATTTTATATTTTATATTTTATATTTTATATTTTATATTTTATATTTTATATTTTATATTTTATATTTTATATTTTATATTTTATATTTTATATTTTATATTTTATATTTTATATTTTATATTTTATATTTTATATTTTATATTTTATATTTTATATTTTATATTTTATATTTTATATTTTATATTTTATATTTTATATTTTATATTTTATATTTTATATTTTATATTTTATATTTTATGTTTTATATTTTTTATTTTATATTTATATTTTATATTTTATATTTTATATTTTATATTTTATACTTTATATTTTATATTTTATATTTTATATTTTATATTTTATATTTTATATTTTATATTTTATATTTTATATTTTATATTTTATATTTTATATATTATATTTTATATTTTATATTTTATATTTTATATTTTATATTTTATATTTTATATTTTATATTTTATATTTTATATTTTATATTTTTTATTTTATATTTTATATTTTATATTTTATATTTGATATATAATATATTATCTCATTTCCAGCCCAGCCTTTTTAAATATTTCGCCAGCAGCCAATTCTCATCTATAAAAACTCGATATAAAGTAATCAGACATAAGAAAAACTTATATTTTTGCTACGTTTGTGTCGGGTGCCAAGCAAATTGTGCGATTGTGCACAAAAGAAAAAAGAAAAGTCGAAGATAAAATGAAAAAATGATGAGAAAAACATGGAATATACGAGCTCTTATAAATGCGCTGCACATAGTTCCATTTGAGAAATTGTCTGCAGCGGGTCAATTGTTTGTGGCTTTTGTGCACATTGCTGCCATATCATGGCCACAATTCGAGCCAAGTTCATGCCTTGCCCCATGCTGCCGCATGCGCCTGCTTATCCATTAGCTGACATTTGATTTGCCGTGCAAAGCATTTCTGACATTTTCACTCGGAAATGCATATAGATACAATTGCCTGGATTTTCGCATTGTAACCTGATTAAAGTTGCATGAATATCTTTAAGTCTCATGGCCTGCAGAGCAGAGATTCTGTGAGGTGAATCCACGCTGGGGTTGCTTTTGTGTAGCTGTCTGCTTTGGACAAATAAAAAATTATGTTCTATACCACATGGTGTCTGAGGCTCTGGCTCTGACCCAGGCGCATGCAGCAAATAAAATTTAATTTAATATACGAAGTGTTAAAAAAGATAGCAATGGAGACTATCAGATGCTCTGATTTTTAATCAAAAATACCAGAAATTGAACTAAATATTATTGAAAAGAAATGAAAATTTTGTTGCGTATAGTTAATATGCAAATTTTTATAAATAATTAAATTTATTTTTAAGAAGATAAAAATGTATATATTAACTGAAATTTTCATACTAAATATTATAATATTAATATGTTATAATTATATATAATTATACTATGTGACAAAAAAAAAAAAAAACATTTTTTTAATTATCATTTTGTACTTGAGCCATTGGGTAAGAATGCCTCTGTACGGAAAGTTCCGGCTCCTTCGCACATTGCGGCAAAGTTAAAGGGGAGCCGTGTTACCTTCCTGCGGTCGCGAGGTAGCTGAACGGGATCTTCTAGTTCCGTAGCTCATTCGGGAGTGTGGGGGAGTTCTTAGCTACCTCACGGCCGATGTACATAAATTTTAAATTGATAAGATCCCTAAGATAGGTTGGAGCTGTACTCCGAAATATGGGGACAACAACAAATGCCAACACAAGGAAAGACTGGCACAACACTTGGTCAAGAAAACCAGTACACTAACACCCGTGGCCAAGATGGAGGTTGGCACAGGTGTTCTCGCCCCTCCCTACCATGGTTTCCTGGTTTCTTCCGTTTCGGAAACCCCCAAAGCGAAACACACCAACTCACTACCCCATTACACTGACCTATCGTCGAGTTTTACCGACGCATTTTCACCAATAAATGTCTAAGACCATACATTTTTCGTTTCACAATTCAATAACATTCTTATTTAAATAAAAAACTCAATCATTAATACAACTCGGGATATACATTCTAAAGAAAAAAATAAAAATAGATCTTCTTAAAAGCTAAAGAATTTTACTATATAATAGGATTTATAGCTGACGTATATGATAAGATAATTTCAATAAATGTGGACTCATTTTATTTGATGTCATTTTATGTTATTTATATGTTATTTAATTTTTTTGGTTTTTTTTTTTCTGCATTCAAGAAAAAAAACAATTATTACTATTATTATTATTATTATTATTTTTATTATTATTAATTTTTATTTTTTTTTTTTTTTATTGTGGTTGTTTTTTTTTTTTTTTTTTTTTTTTTATTTAAATTGTTTTTCCAATAAATAAGCGAAGAAGAAAGAAGTAAAAACTTACGGTTTTTATGAGTTTTTTTGTTGTTTTCTCCCAACGGTGAAAGGCCTTTCCTCGTGGTGTGGTAAATTAGGGTTAAGTTGAATTAGATTTGTTTAAAAATTGTAACTTCTTGCATCTTCGCATGCAATATTATTTATTTATTTATTTATTTTTATTTACTTATTTAATTTTTTTTTTTTTTTTTTTTTTTTTTTTTTTTTTTTTTTTTTTTTTTTTTTTTTTTTTTTTTTTTTTTAAAATAGTTATTAATCTTTAACCTTCCTTCCTTACATACCTTTTTTTTTTTTTCTTCGTGGCAGCCACGCTAAGTATTTGTATATATATATAGGTAATCCGCTTTGTATTTTATGTTTTTCTTCTAATCCAAAAGACCGAGTTGAGCCGGTCGAGCTGTTTTTATAGCGTGAAAAAAACCCAAAAGCTCGGAAGGCCCAAAAGTTGGGTGCGCTTCCTGCAATTCAGCGGATCAGCTGAGGCAAAAGCTCATACCCGCTTAGCTACAGCTGCCCTTGCACGTGGTAAAGCTTATCAAGCTCCGCTTGCAAGCTCCCTCGCTGCATCAAGGTCAGCCACAAGCTTCACATAAGCTTGCGCGGACGCTTGCCCTGACGCTTGCGCAGCTTTTGCCGTGCGCGCGCACCTTAAGCGTAACGTTTATTTGTTTTTGACTTGGCTGTTCTTGCGAATTGGTTTAAAGAAAAAAATGAGGCGGCTATGGCTAAACTGCGACCATTACATCACCCGATAATATACCACCGTTAGACGGAATATTAGCGGGAATATGTTCGGCGGTCTATTGCCTGATGTCTTTGGCATGAAAAGTACCTATCTCTCTACCTTGCAAATCTTCTAATATATAAAAACAATTCCCCAGTTTCTTTTTTACTCTACACTTCAGAAATTGAGGTGCCAGTTTGGCATTATAATTGTGAGTAAATTTACTGAGAGCAAAAGTCCGGCGAACAATTGCCAATGACCAACTTAATTTGCCTCGGGTCCAATGCCGTTTGACATTCTGGACATTCCGGTTTATTTGCTAGCCACTGATCCAAACATGGCTTATGAAAATGGTGTTTACAAGGGGTACAATAGCATTGCTCGGTATTGCTCATCCCTTGGTTACAAATGCTACACAAACTAACCGGATTCTCCCCGGCTTGCCTATCTTGAGGACTTCGTGAAATGGGCATTTTGATTTTTAAAAAAATTTGAATTTGAAGAACTAAATTGATAGATGAAGGTCAGTCTAACTGGGGTAGGAGTCCGTGTGGTTTTTGGTTTTCTTGACCGATTAGACAATTAAGGGAAACAAGTAATTAATTGGGCTATTGAATTTAAATCTGCCGCTCGATTATTGCTATGCAGACGTTTCTAGGTATTATGAGTGTTCGGCAAGGATACGCCAATGCAGCATATACGCTAGTTCCAGACAACACTCCCAATATCTAGTACCTCTGCCCGACAACATCTCACAGACAGACAGGTATGCGTTGAAATTTTACTAAAGTCACTATCATTTGGCTCAGCATAATTATCAGGAGTACAATCAGTATGATATCCGCGCTGGGCCGAATATGTCATATTCTGGAATTGTATCCGACAATCTTACAAAACACAATAAAATAGAAATCGGAGTCAAATAACAACCATACGAAGACAAACGAGCAAAATAATGATGACTAGATGTTATTATGAGTTAATATTGCATTTATTTCCTTCTAAGAGATTTCTCGGTCTGAGATTCAGCTCGAATCTTACAGCTTCGTAGATCCCACAAAGAATTGATGGAGCTCCTCAGTCACAATTGCGATAGGCCGACCAAGCAGGTCCAACCTATTTCAGCAATCTGGGCTTTGAGCTTATTAACAATCACCAAAATGGGTGTTCTAACAAGTAGACTCTTTCTCCTACAAGTAGAGACAAGACTTCGTAACTGTTAGAACATTGAAACAAATTGGGACGCTGAAAGTTTACTGCCGGTTGGGCTACCGACTCCCAGTGCCCCACGTTGGGCGCCAAAAATTTATGTGACAAAAAAAAAAAAAACATTTTTTTTAATTCATCATTTTGTACTTGAGCCATTGGGTAAGAATGCCTCTGTACGGAAAGTTCCGGCTCCTTCGCACATTGCGGCAAAGTTAAAGGGGAGCCGTGTTACCTTCCTGCGGTCGCGAGGTAGCTGAACGGGATCTTCTAGTTCCGTAGCTCATTCGGGAGTGTGGGGGAGTTCTTAGCTACCTCACGGCCGATGTACATAAATTTTAAATTGATAAGATCCCTAAGATAGGTTGGAGCTGTACTCCGAAATATGGGGACAACAACAAATGCCAACACAAGGAAAGACTGGCACAACACTTGGTCAAGAAAACCAGTACACTAACACCCGTGGCCAAGATGGAGGTTGGCACAGGTGTTCTCGCCCCTCCCTACCATGGTTTCCTGGTTTCTTCCGTTTCGGAAACCCCCAAAGCGAAACACACCAACTCACTACCCCATTACACTGACCTATCGTCGAGTTTTACCGACGCATTTTCACCAATAAATGTCTAAGACCATACATTTTTCGTTTCACAATTCAATAACATTCTTATTTAAATAAAAAACTCAATCATTAATACAACTCGGGATATACATTCTAAAGAAAAAAATAAAAATAGATCTTCTTAAAAGCTAAAGAATTTTACTATATAATAGGATTTATAGCTGACGTATATGATAAGATAATTTCAATAAATGTGGACTCATTTTATTTGATGTCATTTTATGTTATTTATATGTTATTTAATTTTTTTGGTTTTTTTTTTTTCTGCATTCAAGAAAAAAAACAATTATTACTATTATTATTATTATTATTATTTTTATTATTATTAATTTTTATTTTTTTTTTTTTTTATTGTGGTTGTTTTTTTTTTTTTTTTTTTTTTTTATTTAAATTGTTTTTCCAATAAATAAGCGAAGAAGAAAGAAGTAAAAACTTACGGTTTTTATGAGTTTTTTTTGTTGTTTTCTCCCAACGGTGAAAGGCCTTTCCTCGTGGTGTGGTAAATTAGGGTTAAGTTGAATTAGATTTGTTTAAAAATTGTAACTTCTTGCATCTTCGCATGCAATATTATTTATTTATTTATTTATTTTTATTTACTTATTTAATTTTTTTTTTTTTTTTTTTTTTTTTTTTTTTTTTTTTTTTTTTTTTTTTTTTTTTTTTTTAAAATAGTTATTAATCTTTAACCTTCCTTCCTTACATACCTTTTTTTTTTTTCTTCGTGGCAGCCACGCTAAGTATTTGTATATATATATAGGTAATCCGCTTTGTATTTTATGTTTTTCTTCTAATCCAAAAGACCGAGTTGAGCCGGTCGAGCTGTTTTTATAGCGTGAAAAAAACCCAAAAGCTCGGAAGGCCCAAAAGTTGGGTGCGCTTCCTGCAATTCAGCGGATCAGCTGAGGCAAAAGCTCATACCCGCTTAGCTACAGCTGCCCTTGCACGTGGTAAAGCTTATCAAGCTCCGCTTGCAAGCTCCCTCGCTGCATCAAGGTCAGCCACAAGCTTCACATAAGCTTGCGCGGACGCTTGCCCTGACGCTTGCGCAGCTTTTGCCGTGCGCGCGCACCTTAAGCGTAACGTTTATTTGTTTTTGACTTGGCTGTTCTTGCGAATTGGTTTAAAGAAAAAAATGAGGCGGCTATGGCTAAACTGCGACCATTACAACTATATTATATAATTATTAATATTATAATATTAGATGCCCAGAAACAGTAACCAATACGAACTTAATATACTAATTTAATATAATAATAAAATTAATAATTTTAATTAATAATAAATTGTATATCAAATATATTCTGAGTATACTTAATTTTTAATTAATATCAGAAAATGCTGTCGCTTTATTAAATTAGAAATGCAAAAAAAAACACTCTTAAAATATTTTTAAAATATATTAAAAAATTTATTTATGAATCACAAATGGTAAAAAATACTTCATAAAAAAAGAAAAAATTTAATTGAGTTTTGATTGGGTGGAAAAATTTATTGTAATTAATATTAATAAATATAATTTTAATTTCAATTTATATTTTATAGAAATGTATAATTCATTACATATTATATATACAAATTTATATTTTATTTTATTATGTTTCTGCTGCTATAAACATATAACTATGCTCTTCTTTCCAAACATATAGAGCAAACACTGTCTGAGCAGATGCGTAAATTGCAAAAGGTTTCTCGACAAATTTATGGGCCAGTCAGCCGAAGGAAGTCAGGAAGGAAACCATTGCGAGCATTTTCCTCTCGCATAAGACAGAGAGTCGTAAGTTGGCTCTGCTGATGATGTGTTCCGTCAGTTTACACGCTTAATATATCAAAATATGTGAATATAAAAATAAGACATATATATATACGTATATATATAATATAATATAATTTTATGCGCATTGCGAAGACACAGAACAAAGAAGAAATGCTGAAGCGTGTTTTATGGCGCCTGCAAGTAGGCAACATTAAATTTAAAGCGCTTACAGGTGGCAGCTGTGGGTGTGTGGGAGAGTCTTTGTGCATGTGTGTGAGGCAGCTGCTATTAGCTGTGCAAATAAACAACGTTTGGCCATTTTTCATTGCAGACGACACAGCACAAAAAGAGTAAATAGAATAGCGAAAGCAGTTAAAACAAACGAAATCAAATACTGCACAAATGTATATATGGCGTGTGTTTATGTGTGTGTGTGTGTGTGTCCAAGTGTGGCAGCTGCACAATGGCTTGTTGCACTTATTTAGCTCGCATGCTGCCCACTGCAGCTGCAGCTAGAAAATGAATTAACAAATTAAAAGCGTAACATATTGGCTTGCAGCAGAGGCAACCAACTCTGGCTTGTTGCATGCCGCATGCCGCATGCCGCACACTGCCTGTCGGCCTCGGCTGCCGCGGGCTGCTTTAAGTTGATTTTAATTAAATTAGCCAGACAGAGAGCAGCAGCACATGTCAGCTGTATGGATGAGACCAGCGCTTGGTCCAGACAACTCACTTCGGCCAAAGGGTTAACAAACTGGCGCTGCCTAAATCGAGCTCCCAGCTGGCTGTCATTATAAACGGCAGCGTTTACGGCCCTGTGGGCCGGCAGAGTCGTAAAACTGTTGCTCAACAGCCACTGCCCAAAACTAAATAGTCGCTATCAATGGCTGGGCATATGAAGGCTGGCGCTGATAAAGAGACTGCTGCTCTACTTGTTTATCAACATTTATTTTGACAATAAAACGAAACTAAAACAATTTGGCTTGCCTTTGAAATTTTAGCACACAAAGAGAGAGAGAGAGAGAGAGAGTGTGTGCTGCGGCCTAGAAATTTTTAATTGAATTATATTGTTAAGAACATGGTAAGAAAATTTCAATTAAAATATACAATTCAATTTGTTTTTTGTCTTGATTCAATTTATTACTCTAACTAACGTGATCAATTCGACTTTTAAATGAATTTTAATATATCCAATTTGTATTTGTATTTTATTGTTTCTTTACTACTAAATTTTTTAAATTCTTACTTTTTATGTATTTCTTCTGTAAATTCCATTACAACTCAATTCCATTTACAACTCTAATCTTAGAAAGTGAGCTGCTATTCCAATTAGTCTATGCTTCTTTTATAGATGCATAGCAACACAGCCATTGGACTGCAGCATAGGATATACAGTGAGGCACTCACAGTACAATAACTTTGCTTCTAAATAGATTTTCGTTTTGAGAGCGTGATATGGAAAATCCAATCAGTGTTTTATCAAAGCACGAGTCTATAGTATTTGAAATTACATTTTGTGTACCAAAACTTGGCATTCAATACAGCAAATTGCATGTTTCCTTTTAATGTGGAATACCACAAGCTATGCTTAAATAAAAAACGAACTAAAATAATCGATTTTTATCGATTAGAATTTTTGATATATTAATTATATTCTTAACGAATTATTTTATAAATTAATAATAATATTTAAGTGAACTGGAATATTGACTCTCAATATTTTGTTATATTTATTTTTTGATTATATTATTTTTAAAATAATCTATTTATCTCGAGTATTCTTGAAAATATATATATGAAACCTTCTATACCCGCTCTGTTTCTCTCTTTCTCTCTTCCTCTCTCTTTCTCTTACGTTTCCATTTCCATTCCTATTAACCTAAAGATCAACCCGCCACGCAAACTAATTATGTAATTTAAAAAACTGCCAACTCTGAATATTTTGTTTTTGCCATATTCCATAGTAAACATGATTACACTTGGAGTATCCATTATAAAGCATCCAGTCAGCTGTACATGCTCCTTTGCCGCGCAGCTCAACCACAGCGAAACCCTTCAGCGAAACACTTTAGATAAACGGCGGGCCACATGCATAGCGGAACCCGGAAAGCGAAGCTAACTGAGTGATTACAATACACAGTGGGAACATTTGTAACCCTCGGTCTGGCCACCCATCTAAAACGCTATCACCCGACACCGTCGCCATTTTATTGCATTTTTATCTTCTCCATTCTGTATAGCCGGGTCGTTCGTTCGCTCTTCTTCTTTTCTGCTTTTCTATTGTCGTTTTTCATGTCTCCGCTGTTTGTCTGCACACATAGATAATTTTATGGAGTCAAGTCTGGGCGGGCTGAAAAATATGCTAAATTTTGAAGAAATTTCCCAGGTTGCAAACACTTTCACAATGCGCCAAGCGCGAAACAAAATAAAAAACAAATTTTTTGACGAGTAGATTATTTAAACATAAATTCGTGGCTTCAGCTAAACAAATATTTCAGGCGCATATGTGGACATATATATAAAAACATGCTGTGAGCTATAAAACAGGGGAATTTTTCTGTCTAGGGGAATAAAAGAAAGTGTATAAAAATATAAAAGAAATTTCTGAATTTTTTAGGAATATTTAAGAATGAACTCAGTGAGACTGCACCGAAAATTTTATTTGAAATCTTCTATGATCAAAATTTTAAATTTTAAATTTAATAAATATCCACAAAACTTTTTGAAATTGTCAGATTTTAATATATGAGAAAATATTTATATTTATATTATAAATTAATAATTATACATTTTATAACAATTATAAATTAAGGTGTAATAAGTGGCAAGTAAAGTATGTAAAGGAGTCCTGTAGGTCCCAAACAAAATAAAATATGCACAAAGCACAGGCAAATCACGTGCTTATGTCAATATGTTTTTTTTTGCGTATGTAAGAGTAGAGTAATAGAAGACTAGCATGAGCTCTTCACAGTGTATCTCCAAGTCAGTGACTCCCAACCAGGACACTCTTACTTGTTTCATTTCATATTCTATAAATCATCATCGGAATTCTCACTGTTTCCTATCAAATTGCATTTTTTAATCCATAATCCCAACTATTTTTCTAAAAAAAATAAAACTGATAAAAGCAACGCCAGCTGAGCGTCAAGCTAATTTAACTTAACTCGAGGCACAACGAAAAGAACAATATTATTGCAAATGGACTTTCTTCAAACTCGCACATATTCATACGCACAGGCGGGTGAGGCGAGGGGTATGGAAATGCAGTGCAAATATTTGAGTGCAGCTGCAGCCACATAATAAATCCGTTGGATGTCGCGAAAAAAGGAATGGGTTTTCATTCGATTTTCTCGCGTGGCTGGCACTCATCAGTCGCTGCCCAATCACAGCTGCAGTCACACTACAGAGCGGGGACAATCATTTGTTATTTGATTTGGCCAGCAGCAGGCGCTGCGAGGCAGCCAGCCAGTCAGTCAGCAGGAAGACAGACAGAAGACGGACGTTCCAATTTGCCAGGCGATTGCCGGTTATCGCTGACGTTGGCCCGGGGACAGTTTAACATCCGATCCCACAAAACCAATCCCAGGTCCAGCCCAGTCCACTCCAGTCCTGTTCCCCTCCGGCATTACAATTCAGGCGACGTATTGTCAATTTTGGAAGCGCAATTTTACTGCTCTGTCACTTGAGGACCCCATCACTTGACCCCGCCTGCCTATGTGCAGCCTGTAGACAAACAAAAGCTGTCCTCTGCTGGACACTCACGAGTCCGGCGGGTCAGATGTGTCTGATGAGGTGTTGATGCGAATGGTCAACTTAGTCCAGGAGTCAAACCAAGCAGCAAACTGTGCTGATTCAATAAAAACAGAATGAAACAGGTAAATACCAGAGTATCAGGCATGCACTTAATTCCACATTCGAATCCATTTTGCAAATGAAAGCAGGATTAAGTATCTCAACTCGAAATGACGACATTGCCTGTAGGCAAGTAGGCTTCTCATTAAGAAGAGAAAAGCTGACAGAGTTTTTAAGCTGTCGGCCAGTTTGAATAAAAATTAATGACCAAAGCCAATGATGAAACTTTAAAATAACATAAATAATTAATTATTTATTTATACTAACAATCCGTAAGAAAATCAACAATTAAATTATTATATTAATATGGTTAATGATTTAATACAAATTATTATTAATCTATTATTATTAAATATAAATTATTATATACAATTATAATATTATTATTCGTAATTTTTTCATTTTTTTATAATTAAAATAACATATTATTTATTCAATAAAATATTTTTATATATACTTAAAATGACATAAATAAATTTTTTAAAATACTTGTTTTTATATAATTTATTATTAGACATATTTATAATTTAATATATTAATGAAAATTACTTTAATTAATTTGAATAAAACTTTTACATAAATTTTAATTTTTATAGAGAAAAATTATTGAAATTTAATAATATATTTGATTAGTTATGATATTTGATTTTTAACGATAGAAAATATGTTTAAAGAAAATCTTTAAAAATTGTATTTTCCTAAAAAATACCTAAAAATTATGCTTTTCGAAGCGGTTGAATATTAAATCCAAAGATTAACTATTGAATGGATTAGGGATGAAAATACGAATAAAATCAAGTACTCAATAAGCTTTGGTCCAATAATAGTTAATTTTATTTTAATATCTTATTAATCTTCTTTCCTTAAAAGCAACAAAATTATTATAGCTTATTATAGCTCTCTAATTTTTAAACTTAATTTTTTGAATTCTTTATAATTCTCCGGCTTCTGCCACATAATTTCAAGCTCCACAAAAATCGTTAGCGCCATTTTATCTAGCACTGAATTTTTATATAAAAGCCATTACTTAGTTGCACTCTTTACTTTATGTTAAAACTGTCCAGGCAAATGCAAACTTTTAGTCTCATTCAAAAATTGACAACAAAAAATATATATATTTCATGCACGAAATATCTAAGTAGAAAACTTTTCTAATTAAAATTAAATAGAAACTTCGGTTGCTGTGAAGTTTTGATTACTATTTGCATTGGTCTTTTACATTCTATTCACACAATTTCATTCTTTTTTGCCTGACCATATTCCAAGGTGTAGAAAAATGGAAAAATGAAGGAAGAAAAGAAAGAAAGTTGACCCAAAACTTAAACGGGGGCAAGTGGGCGACAAGCTCGAAGGTCAATTGGCTGACTGCTCGAAAGTAAAAGTTTCATCGCTGGCAATTGAGTCAGTTCTGCTCTCTCGAGTGCCAAAGTTTAGAAAGTGTTAGGAAGAACTAAAAAGCTTGGCATATTTGTCAATGCTTCAAACAGACAATTATCTATCAATTAGTGGAAGATATTAATTAGCTTAAGACAGAGAGAAAGAGCGTAACAAGTATATTTGTTGGTGATAATAATGAGGATATAAACAGGATTTAACTATTTAAGAGCTAAGTACCATATAAATATCTAGAGATAATTGTAGAAAATTATAATAAAGTCTACTGAAAATATATTATGATTCGTAGTGAGTAACATCATTCAAAAATCAGTATAAATAGTAACAAAGAACAGAATAAAAACGAAGCAAATAAGGCGAAGAAACAGACATTAAAAATAATTTCGAGACCGACAACAGATCCACTTGATGTTGGTCATTTGAATAATGAATGTTAATTTGCATTTAATTTAATAAGAACAGGAGACAGTCATAACTACGTTCACTTGACTTCCGCTTGAGCTTAAGACACTTGCCAAACCATTAGCCGTGTCCCAGCCCTCGCGGCCCCGCCACCCACTGGGCAGTTCGCTCATTGAGGGTGCTATGCATAAATTTAGCCGAGCAGCAGAGGGAGGGAGGCTGGAGGGAGACAGAGAAAGAGAGAGACAGATAGGGCGAGAGAGATTGTTGCGCCTACAATTTACATAATTTATTAACGAGAGTTTGAGCGTCAGCTTCCGTTGGGTAAACTAAGGGGCGGCGACGGGCCAGGATCAGGACGAAGGCAGTGGGCAGAAGAAGAAGAGAGCTCAGTCAGCTGGGTGTGAGCAGTGCTCATGCATAATTAAACACGTAATTAACCATTATTAACAACGTCTGATTTCTGTAAGATCTGGCTGGCTGTTACCTAATGAGTTTCGGCGAGTGATTCGAGCTGGGAAAAGTTTTGCTGGCCCGACTTTCAAGTTTGGGGCAATCAGAGCGGACGCGCACGCGTTTGCCATTTGATTTGTGTCCAGAGCGTAGCCCCGAGTTACAGTTACAGCCATAGTTATACAGTTACAGTTACAGTTACAGTTGTTAATGAACATTAATTAATTAAACGCGTCTCAAGCGTTGACTACGTGTCGGCGCAGGTGAAACTTTTACACTCGGACAGCTTACAGCCCAATTATGTCAGCTTTGAGAGCCTCTCGACCCATTGTTATTGTTGTTTTGCTGTCCTTGTTGCGAGTGTTGTCTCTGTGGTCTCGAGCTGTCCACAAAGTGAAGTGACGGGTACCTTTTGACTTTTATAAAAGGGCTTCGTAAAGTCATTAGTATGCTCTTTAAGGGGGTATCATGAATTTGATGCGAACTACGCAATGTGTTGAAAGGGAAGGTCTTTCTTTTAATATGGTTCAAGTTTATTAAAACCTGAATTCGCTTTGAGCTATGTGGCAGGTTAATTAGATGTTTTATATAATTTTATTATATACCTGTAGTTAAAAAAAAATACACATCAATTTTAAAAGTTGCGAAAGACACGCAAAAACGATTTGAGCATACGTTTCAATGTTTATTTTATTTTTTTATATTTTAAAAATAATTTTTAAAAATATTTATTTGCTTTATATATTTTATGAATTTTGTTTATTATATTTATTTTCTTTATTTTTTTCCTAAATATATTTTATTTATTTTTATTTATTTTCTTTATTTTGTTTATCTTATTTATTCTATTTATTTTATTTATTATGTGTATTTTATTTATTTCATTTATTTTATGTATTTTATTTAATTTTTATTTTTATTTATTTTATTTATTTTCTTAATTTTATTTAGGCTAACTATTATTATTAATATTTTTATTTTTTATTATTATTCTTATTATTATTATTATTATAATTATTATTACTATTATTTATTAAAAAAATTAAAGCTTTCAACTCAAGGCTTACTTAGAAAACTGCTCTACATAATTTAAAATAATATTTATAAAATGCATTTACCTACTATAAACGATATAATATATACATCCAGTAAAAGCAAATACCCACACACAATTCGTCAATTAAAATCAGTATAAACTTTCCATCATATCATTCGCTTTTGTTGCTCCGCTAAATGTGCCCATTAGACGACCCATAAAAGTCCAAACAATAACCAGTTGAGCGAATTTGAATAATGGCGCAATAAATGTGAACAACATGTGTAAAAATTATGACAATGAGTTCGCTCCATGAGAATTTATGTAAATGTTTCTGCTTCTGCGTAATATTAACAAAACGATTTTCAGCCAGCGGCATTTATTGAATTGTTTTTGTTTTCGGTTTCAAATGCTGCTTGGTTCAGTTCATTATGGGCCTCGCGACCGTAAGAGGAAACTAATTTGTGCATGATAAAAGCCATTTGGCTGGCCATTAATTAAACCAACTAACTAATGTCAAGTGCTAAACAAATGCGACAATTTCATGGAGCGTTAAATTAAATGCACATTAAACGCGCTGCAATTCTGATTGTTTGGCAACAGTTATTCCTAGCTTGCATTACGAGGGAATTTAAAGGCAAAACTTCATATTTTACGCCAATGTAAATAATGTATGTAGTGTATGTAATAATGTATGTATATATTTTTTATATTATTTTTCTTCACGCGGGCTTTCACAGCTTCTTTGCTGCTGCAAGGCGTCCGCATTTCCCAGCAACCACCCACTGCGGCTCATAACTTGCACAATTAGCTGACAGAAAAGTTGGCAACAGCTCGGCAAATTCTTTGTGTGAAGAATCGCGGGTGCAAATGTTAATTTTCAGCATTTTCTAGGCAAATAAATTTAGCAAGCGCCTTCTATAAATATGCTTAACAATATTTAAGTGTTTTTTTTTTTATGAGGGAACTATGTGAGTGTTTGCATTGAAGGGAGTTAAAACTTTGAAAGTCAAAGTAAATAGATATTATTTTTTATTATTTTTTTTAGCTGCTAAATATGTATATATACATGTATATATGTATATATAGGTTAAAAAATTTGCCAACTATAAACAAATCTATTATCATTATAAAGTTTTTAAGGTTACAAAAACAGACCTCAAATAGAAGACATTCAACACTTGCACATCAATTCCATTCTGAAACTTTACCAATTCCATTTGTAAGTTTTTAACCTTGGATTTGTGGCCGTCTGCTCGCTTCCCGCACTCGTTCAACCCAGTTAAGCAGCTGCTTGTCATGCAGAAAGCAATAAGCAGCTGCCAAGCGGTAAATGCGAAATAGGCTCATAAATTCTGTTCAAATTTATAATTTCACACCTACAACCGCATAACAAGCTGCAGAAAGGAGAGCAGAACGGGACTCGGAACAAAAAGGAAAAAATAGGCAAACTATTTGCCAATGTGCATGGCTCGGCTTGTCAGTGGCGGAAAATGACAAATGTTCGCTAGACAGGCAGCCGGAAAATTGTGTGTGGATAGCCGAACAGCCGTAGAGGAGGCCAGTCGGAGTAGGGGCTCTGACGAGCCCTCTGCAGCCCTAATGACAGCGCGCATTGCATGTTAGCCCAGTGTTAATCATAAATGGGCTCTAGCAGGGGGCTTGCACAACATAATAACCCAGAGCTCCAGAGTGCCAACGGAATGCCAAGCTAAATTCCAACGGAATTCCAACTGAATTCCTTTAGCAATTTATGCGGCCATCTCATATTGGTCTAATTAAAAAGATGCCAATGTCGCCGTTGGCCAAAAGTGCAACTACCAAAATTCTGTGCTCAATTGAAAAGGCGGATAAAAAATAGGAAAAAGTGTGAAGAACGATAAAAAATGGCAATTACCTTCGCTGTGAAATGTCGCGAGTGCAAAGCGTTTTAAATAAAATGTGACAGCTATTCGGTACGCTCGAGTTTGCCGCCTTGGCTGCGCGGCGGCTTGGCTAATGGAAAGATTGTGAGCGCTTGATTTATGGCACACCGCGATGACACAAAGGCATGCAATGCGACTCCGAAAGCGGTATGGGTATACATAGATATATATAGATTGATATATATATTATATATAGAATGCTTCTTAGGCATACAAACTGATGGCATCATTTAGTGGACCTTGTTGCCCAGTCAATAATTGTTTAATGAAGCTGAACACAATTGGAATAGGTCGTTTAGGCTTATGACAACCGAAATATATTTAATATATAATTTAAGGAAGTAAAAAAATAAAGTTTGAAAGTATTTATATCACATTCAGCTAAAATAAGTGTTCCACTCATAATTCAAATGCTTTACGAGCCGCTGATCTATATATATTCAAAGTCCTTGATCAGTTGTCACTTCGTTGATTGTAGTCTGTCTATCTGTCAAGCTTAATGAGCTTGTTGAATCTGGAATCCAGAAAAAAGTTAAAGGCACGCATTTACTTTGCCTTCTAAGAATTAATTTTAATTATTTAAGATTAATTTAATTTTTTTTTAAATTTTGTTATTTTCTGTTTTTAAATAAACAATATTCCAACTTTAAAAAAAAATATTGCTGTAGTTTGGATATTATTTATTGCCATATATTATTTATTATTTATTGCTGTACTTTCTATTCACATTTTCAAATGTTTTATAATTCATAAAAATAATATAATTCATTGTTTTAGTAAAATTTCACAAATAGTCTTCTCCAATTAAATTTTAAATCTTTATTTTAATTCTAAACACATTTATTACTATTTTTTCAATTGGCCTTGAAGTTGATTATATTATCCTGCTTGGCACATTTCTTATGCTTCCCAACATAAGTAGGCAATTTACTCATTCAAGTGAGCCCATCGATCAGCCAGCCGCTGTGCAACCAGAAGGCTGGAGCACATACGCGAACTAATCAAATTGAAGACATTTCCACAGAGCAACTCGAGCAATAAAGCATGAAACTTCGCTGGCTACAAATAAGAGTGCAAACTTAGATTCGGCTTCGGATTCAGATACTGGCTGCAGCTCAGACCGGCGTCGAACGTGTACTTGGACTCTATTGCATGGCACTTAATCAAATTGTCTGGCTGCTGCTTGATGCCTCTCGTTTTTGGCATTGCATTTTATATACTACCCTTTTTATTTGTATTTTATTTTCGTGCTCTTTTTTCTTGCTCTTTAATGCCATTAGTGGCGTGGAATTTTATTTCTCATTTGGCGTCATTTTTCATTTTCTTTGGCAGCGCACTGGACGCGATAAGCGGACAGAGCTTACTTATAAACGGCGCCTCTTTACAGATGAAAAGAATGATATCAAATGCTGTTGTATTCATTAACAGCATTAAACAATTTGCTAGTTTATACTTGTGGGGAAGTAGTTGTGATAGCAAGAAAATATTATAAATTGTTGTGGCATTTTTTGGGATGCTGAAGAAGAATTATTTAAAGGAGATATATATAAAATAGAAAATGGAAGTTCTTAATCACTTAATAACTAATAATATTATAATTATAATTTTTTAAATGGAATATAGAAGTTATTAAATAAGAATAACTATGTATATTATAAACTTTAATACTTATTATTTTTATATATTTTATTTAATTCTTATAATTTAAAAATATTTATTTATATAATATTTATATTTATTTAAATTGTAGTGTTTAGCATTTTAATTATATATTATAAAATTTAATAGTTATTTATTTAAATATTTTATTTAATTCTTATTATTAAAAAATATTTATTTATATAATATTTATATTTATTTAAATTGTAGTGTTTATCATTTTATTTATATATTATAAAATTTAATAGTTATTTATTTAAATATTTTATTTACTTCTTATAATTTAAAAATATTTATTTATATAATATTTATATTTATTTAAATTTAAATGTTTAGCATTTTAATTATATATTATAAAATTTAATATTTATTTATTTAAATATTTTATTTACTTCTTATAATTTAAAAATATGTATTTATATAATATTTATATTTATTTAAATGTTTAACACTTTAATTTAAGAGCGGCTGTTGGTCGAATAGTTTTAGTGCTAGCGACTTATATATATTGTTAAGAGATTGCAGTCAACTCTGCTGTTTTCCTCTCTATGCCTTACAACATGTTTGTTCTCAGCACAACGGCTTGATCAAGCTGAGGCGACGCTCGTAGTTTGAGCATAAGAAGATCTTTCTCATCAATTATATACTTGCATGTATATACAATTAAATATATATATACAGATTGCAGTACTCTTTGCTCACGTTTAGCTCAAACCTTACTCAACTGAATTAGAGTATACTTGGAATATTGCAAATGTTCGTCGCTCGTCGATGGCAATGCAACTGCTTCATACTTGATGTAATCAAGCTTAGCAAAAAGAAGAATGTACCACAGAGTTAAAGTTATGTTGCTCCACAAACAAATAAATTATTAGCTGAGCAGATCAAGAATATTGCGCACTTATTATTATTATTGATTCAAATTTTTTAATATTATTTAAAATATTTGTATTTTTATTATTATTATTTTCTCTATATTTTAAAACAAAAATGTTTCTTTATACAATAAATTTAATTACATATTATTATATTTATTATGTATTATATTATATTATAAATAATATTTATATATTATATTTATTATATTATTATTAAATTAATTATATTATTATTATATTTGCTGTTGATTGCATTTATTGCTCTACCGTTTGATTTCTGCAACTCTCTGCTCGCAGACTGAACGTTGGTTAATATCGAAACAGGAGGCATAGGTAGCTTTAATTATTTTCCACTTTAGCGTATGATTTCATTATTACTATTATTATTATTTGCAAAAGCTTTTGCATATTTACCGCTGCGCCTCTTTATGAAAATACCACAAAATTCCATTAATTTATTTGTGGTTGCATGAAAAACGCGTCGCCCTCCCCCCACAGCAACAAAATGAACTGTGTGAAATGAGACTGAACCGAACCGTACCAACCCCAAACCGAAAAAGTCGAACGCTGTTAGCTGCTCTTTACAACTAATAATTTAATATTTTATGCATGACCTGCAAAATAAACAGAAACAGAAAATTGGTAACAGCACAAAAGGAAAACATTTGCCCATTCATAAGCGCATTGTCTCTTCAGGGAAAAGTGTTTTATATTTAGGACGAGGGGGAGGCATGGAGTATATGCAAAGCATAAAAATGGGCGGCGCGTAACTTTTGTGCGAAAGTTTTTCAACGAAAAGGAAACTGAGCAGAAAAGTTAATATTAACGCTGAGCGACGCATTTTGCCTTAATTTTCAACACCCTCCCACTCACTTTCAGCCCAGCCCCTCGTTGTTTTTCGGCCATTTTGACGCCAAACACGTAGCCTCTTGTTCTTGGTTTGCCCTTTGCTTTGTTGGCCAAAATCTTGTTAGGGTTCCGTTTTCTCTCAGCTTTTTATATTTGCATGAACTCTTCAAAATCGTTTATTCCACTGCTTTCTTTTCTTTTTTTCTTCAGTTTTTCTTGTGTTCGCTCTTCCTTATTTTTTATGGAAATTTTTGTTGTGCAAATTTTGAATGCTGCTTTCGTAGCATACAAAGCAATCGGCGCACGCTAAACAATAAAAGGATTCAAGGATTCGCACAAACTCCTTGCAAACAATTAGATGAGTTTGCCAAAGGTGAACAACGCAATTCAAATCGTATTTTTATCGCTCTCCTCTCGTATTTCCCATACTTTTATTTGCAGTTCACAATGCGAGGGCGTATGCTTACTTATGCATGCCCAGGATGTAAAGGTCAAAGAGTTTTGCAGCTCATAAAAATAATTTGCATGTCGTTAACATGCACAGCGATCACTCGTCTATTTGGACTTTCAAAAGCTTAATTTGCTCAGAAATATATTCAAAGATAACCTTATGCCGGGCAATATTCAATTATTGACGTGAAATATATAAATATATGCGCCAAAAACTTGTCGACATAAGAAAATCAAGCAATAATTTAGAATAACTAAAAATTATTAATAATATAATATTATATTTTTTATTTTAATTAATTATTTTATTAATTATATTATATACATATTATATATATTAATAATATTAATCAAAACAAATACAACAATTTTGATCAAATAAAATTTTTAAATAATATATAAAAATAACATTTGAAAAATATATAAAAAAAAAATCAAATAAAATAATAAGTAATAAGAATAAAATAAGCATTAAAATAATAGTATGAAGAAATTAAATATTTAAGTACATCAATGAGGTATATAAATATTTATAAAATATATTAAAATATATAAATAAATATATAAGAAACATATTTGAAAAATGTATAATAAATAATAATTTTAATAATAATAATAAGAAGAAGAAAAATATTTTTTTAATGTATAATTAATATTTATAATAATAATAATAATAAAATTATATATCTACATTAAAAAATAAACAAATTAATTTTTTTTAATATTCAACATTAAATATAAAATCAAATAAATAAAAATATTTGAAGGCACTATGAAAAATCACATTGAATTCTATTTAAGATTATTCTAAGAAAAATAAAATAATATTTAGATTAGATTTAGATTAGTTAAGCATATTTTATAGCTGGTCCTTGCTTAACTCTTTACACATAATCAGCTTACTCACAGTAAGCCCAAATAATAAATAACTTAAATAAGCTTAAGCTCAGGTCGAATTCCTTTAAGACTTCTTTGCAGCCTTGCCCCAAGAACTTGTTACACGAGAGCCTTAACTCAATTCAAAATGCCATTTGGCAGGTACACAACCTACGCACTTCGAGATACCCGAAATTCCTTGAGCCCAAAAGTGAACTTGGTTATTTAACAAACGATGCTAAAGCTCTTATAGACAAAATGCAAAGTTCATGGAGAAAGTTTGTCAGGTTTGACAACATTTTTCGTGTGGGCGGTGAAAATATTTGCAGCTAATTGGATGCTGTTGCCAAAATAAGGGAAACAATTCGAAAAATGTTTGTCAGCGAGCGCTGCTCGAATCAAGGCGAAGAGCGATTGATTTTCAATGCACAAGCATATCCAAGGAGAAAAAAAAAGAAGCACAAGGCAAGTCTCATTATATATGGTGAAATTAACGAAAGGATGCAGGCTTCAATGCAAAAAACGGAAGCGAAGCCCGCAAATGAGAAATGCAAATGATGAAATAATGAAAAAGCCTCACCAAAAACCAAACAAAGCCCGCAGGCGGAAAGGCATTAAAACAAAAAGTAGTTGAGCATAAAAACAAAGTGCTGCATCAAGTGTAAGTGTGTGTGTGTGTGTGTGAGGCAACGTCTCTGTTTTCTACTGAGAGTACACGTGTCTGTAAAGGAGTGTGCATGCGCATATTTAATTATTCATACGCCCTGTCTGCCCGCAAAGTGCAGAAATGCATGAAGACGCAGAAGTGTGTGAAGACAACGCCACTGACACAAGGCAAGGGCAAAACTTTTTCCCTGCCAGGCTTCAATTTGCTGTAAACAAGACGTTGCAGGCCCGCCTGAGTGGGCGTGGCTGGCCGGGCTGCCATCCGACTCGACAGCCTGCATGTGGCACAAATATTGCTGGGCGTAATAAAATTAACTTTTTGGCCAGGCGGCCAGGCGGCCATGTGTCAACAAATAATTGAAAATCAAATTGCTAAAATATTTTCCGATTGCGGTTTAAATTGTCTTTATGTGGTCAAATAGTGCAAAAAAAACTGCAAGTAAAAATAAATATTTCAATTGAAAAGTGAAGGCATAAAATATGCAAATATTTGGCATTTGTTGGCCGAAATATTGACATGTGATATTTGAATTGAATGGCAATATGGAAAGATTAAGTTTATTTTAGATTTATCCCGGATGAATCATTAAATTATTTTCCATACATTAAAGGTTTAAATTTTTAGTTGAATTTTGCAGTGAAGTAGAGACAAAAACTAGAACTTTTCTGATATAAAACTGTGGATATCTTAAGAATGAATTTCTTGTTACATATTCAATGAATTACCTTTTATGGGCATATATACATATACATTAGATTATTCAAATTGCAAATGAAAAGATCATAAATATGTAGATAAATAATAAATAAATATGTAGATAGATGCAGCTGTCTTAAGAGTTATAAGTGTTGGCTAGTGGAGAGTATAGAGCTGTAGAGCTGAGATAAACTTTATTAAAAGAGATCTCATCTATTCATAACAGCTAAGTTGGCAGCATCGTTCCCAGTATTTTTATATATATTTCTTTGTGGATATACAAAGTAAATAAATAAAAATAAATAAAACAAAGTTAAGTATAAGGAGCATAGCTTATGCTGGAATTATGCTTTGCTAGAATATTTTAATTATAGCAAATTATATTGAATATGTATATTAAATATTTATATTAAATATTTATATTAAATATTTATATTAAATATTTATATTATATTACATATTTTTATATGAGTTAGAGTAAGCATCAATGTTTTTCTTCCTAGAAAGAAGCTTAAGACGCAACGATTAGCAGAGCCTGTGTATTAGGTGGTTAGTGATATTTGATACTCTCTCAAGGCAGGTCAAGAAACGCTGATTGCCTAGTCTCGTCAGTTTAGTCTTGTTTAGTAAACCCAACGGCCCTTACTGGTATCGTAAAATATATATTTCCTCAAGGGAATATAAGTATATATTTTAATAAACTTGATTATAATCAAATCACAATCTGGCTAAATGATATATGAGATATTTTCATATATTTAAACTCTAAAAATTCAATATTCAGTCAAAGCGAAAGGCATTACAAAATTTACATTAAATAGACGAGGTCTGTGGGCGAATTTTGATTTTTGGTTTTCGATGGATTTCGTTTATTTCATTTTTGATTTTTTCGACATTATGTTGTCACTGCTCTACCTCAGTTGTTTTGACTTGGACTTCTATCTGTTTCCTAGATTTTTGCCCAAAAATAATGCTTTTTCAGCTCTATGAGTTGGCTTAATATAGATCAAGATTGTTGTGAAACTAACTAGCTCTTGGGAGCCCTTTAGCTCTTCATATGCTCCAAGCAGCAACAACTAATTGCAGCTTGGCTCTATTATCAGTCTAATTATATTCAATGCATTCATGCTGCATTCCTAATCCGCTTTCAAGCTCCTACACAGTGTTCTCAAATAAGTTTAAAATTCATTTGTGAAATCTCTTAAGCATTGCCCCAGACAGCAATCTTGCATTTGGCTGTCAGCGCGCGCGAATGTCTTTCAAGTATCAAGCATCAACACGTTTATCAAAGGCGTCGCCGCTGACTATTTGTTGGCCCCCGTTGTCTAGTTTATCAGCATTGCAGCCCTCCCACCAACCGAAAGCCCCTCGAATTTTTATGTCCTTCACACATCATTCAGCTACAAATTGCTGCGGGCGTTTCAAGGCGATGCCATTGCACACATTGCTGGGCTGCTTCAGAGAAATCTATTTGGGAGACTGTAGAGACGAGCAATGGAGAAGGAGAAGAAGAAGAAGCTGCAGCAGAAATGAGCAAGAAGTGAAGAAAGGAATGTCAACTGCCAGCGGCTAAGCATACCGTCGCCTGACCGGGGTTCGTGTCCAGGCTGCGTGTCCATTTGAGGCAGCACGTGCCACGAGCATTGTACGTTTTATTATCATGAGCTGCGGCAACTTTTTATTATCTTTCTGGACTTGCGTGTGTGTGTGTGTGTGTGTGTGTTCTCCTCTGTTCGGCTATAGCTTTAACACTTTTCGAAGCTTTCTATCCAGTGCCGTAAATATGACTTAATGGACTTTAAAGTAGACGACACGCAGGCCACGCTTAGCGCCTGTTTAACGACCTGCCCAACATTCACTTGACCCACGTCAAGTTTTTTCACATTATCGTAAAAATCATCTTTCAATATGTATGTGTGTGTGCGATTGTGTGTTTATGTAGCGAGTATCATAAAAGTGGACGGCTCTTAGCACAAATTGCAACACGTTTTGAAAAGTGCAACGAGCTAACAAAACGAGCGGCCTGCACTGCGTGTCCTGGATAACTTACAGCAGATACTCGAGCCACACACACGAGAGAGCGTGTTTAGTTTTTATAACCCGTGCGCTCGGCTGGCCGTAATAAAAATCGTGTAAATTGCTCAAATAAGTAGATAACTCGAGTTAATATCTTAAAGCAAATTGCAAAGCCTTCGGCATAATCAACTTTTCAAGTGAGCTAAAAGTAAACTGCAAATTGAGATGCATGAGCCACATAAACACTTTATGTTTAGCCCCTTTATGAACGGGAATTAATGCAGTTTTTATTTAAATTATGTAAGATAAAACAGAGAGAATTGAGCAGAGAAAAGTTTTTCTAGTGGCTTAGTAGAGACAGCGCTGTACTTTGACGCAAATTAAAGCAGCAAAGTTTTGAGAACCGCAAAGAAAAGCTCATCTTAAGCCAGAGAATATGAGGGCAGCAAGGCGAGTAGAGTGCGTCAAAAATAGGGTAAATAAGAAAGGAGCAAGGCACAGGAGAAGAGAGAGATTAGATAAAGTTTTTTTATATTGTATATTTATATTTAACTGTAAACTATTGCTGGCCTCATCTGCCTCAGCTCATGGCAAGCTTATGTAGCTTGATATTCAGTTACTAATTGGATATGCAAAGGATATGCTGGAGTATTTAAGCAGAGTTTACGGTTCTGCAATAATTGTATATATAAAATAATATTTTAAAATCGATTTTTTAAAAAAGAAAGTTAATTAAAAAGATCAGTTTTTAATTTTATAAATTTAAAAAATATATAATAAATAAGAATAAATAAATTTAGAAAATAATTTAAAATTATTTGAATACTAACATATATCTAAACTTTTTAATAATATTTTTAATTATTATTATATAAATAAACTATTTTTTTGTTTATAAATATATATATATTTTTAAAATTATTTTTCATATATAAACATATTTATAAAATATTTTAAAACTATATTTTATACAAACAATTATAGCTCAAAAATAAAAATTGTATATTATCAATAATAACAGATAACATTCCCTCACCTACACCTTAGCTAACATACTCGTCTCTGAGCAATAAACATTGTATTCATTAGCTGGAGCTAACAAAGCCCTGCAGCCGATAGAAATGTTAAATTGGCACATGGAAACAAGTGTAAGCATTTTTGCATGTGCATGACAAATGTGACACCTTCAATGACTTAAGGTGCATTTAAGACTCTTATGTTAGACATACAAGACTTGGATTTTGAATAGCAGCAGGTAAGAATGCTGTTGTCAGTAGCTTGATTCGTTAAAGCATAAAATTTAAAGGTATTATTTTTAGACACTTAACAATTCTAATATTTTTTGTAAAGTTCGAGTCGAAACTGCAAGTATTCATTCAATAATATTTCAAAATACATTTTTAAAATTTTCATAAAGCAAAAATTAAATTTGCTAAATAAATAAATAAAATGTTTATGTGTATATAATTTTAATTATATATTATAGATCAGAAATTAAATTAAATTAAATTAAATTTAAAAAAATTAAATATTATAAATCATAAATATTAAAATAATTAAAAGCAATATATGAGTTATACTATAGAAAATTAAATTCTAATTATAAAACTATCTTTGAAAAATATAAATAATTATATATAAAAATGTATTTAATATTTATACAAGCGTAAGCTTACTCAAAGGATACTCTAAAAAAAAAATGTACTCAAAAAATATACTGAAATTAAGTATATAATAATATATATAATATAATAATAATAGGCTTCAGTGCTGCACAAGAGTTAGAATATATTTAATATAATAAATATATATAATACATTCTCTACAAATTTACAAAAATTCTCTTGCAATTTTTACTTTATCACCCATCCATAAATATTTACAATACTCAACATTTATATTTTCCAACTTTTAAGAAAATTCCAAAGAGTAATTTTTCATTCGATTCATATTCTGATTCAGTTTCAGATTAAGATTACCCCAGTTTTATGCCCCTTAAATTATTTATGCTCTACTTACACGTGTAGCTGCTGCTTCTGCTGTTGCTGCGTCGCTTCATGCGAGTTAACTTGTTTTTCCAGTTAAATCAAAGTCAAAATTCTTATGCAGCTTCCTTTAGAAGGCCACACTTGACCGCCTTTGCCATTGTCGAGTCAAGGTACATTATGCTTATAAATATTTTGCTTGCCTTTCGGGTTCTTGGCATGCGTAGAGCTTAAAATAAATTGCAAAACAAAATTCAATTACTAAATGCAAATCTAAGGCGCCTCCGCCATCATTTCACACTCCCCAAGCCAAGCCAGCCCCCACTCGACATATATATGTATGTGTCAAAAAGCCGCAACCAAAAAGCATTTGCCATTTACTTACCATATTTTATTTTCTATGCCATTTATGGGCTGGCCGAGGGAGTGTGGGGCGCGTCGCCAGTTTATTTATGTATTTATATTTATTTCTTGAGCGCCTCGCAAAATTATTGAGAACAGTTCGAGAGGCCTTTATGGCTCTGCCATTGTGCGCGCACTTGCGAAAACTTGGCAAACACTGGCGGAAATTTGTTTTGGCTTTTGGGAACAGGAAAAACAACAAGAAAGCAAACGCCTAAAAGTTGCCAAACTTGTCGCAAGACACGCTGATAATAGAATGAGCAAATCCATACTAAAAATCAACTATTCCAGAGTGGATTTAATTGCTTAATACTCCCCGCCGTACAGACAATGCATATTTAATAGCTCATCAAGCTGGAGCCTTAACCACAGACCACAAAACGTAAAAACTAATAGACGAACATTAATAAATTATGCATAATAAACTTTCGCATTGATTATGCAAAACTACTGAGTGGAAAATATTCAAAATGTATGCAACAGTTTTACAAATGAGAAAAAACATATTTGTACATAGAAATATGTGCAAATTTAAATAATTAATATAAATTAAATCAAAAATATGTTTGCATGTGTTGAAGTTAAAAAATAATTGCTGTAATCTAAGTAAAAACCTATGCAGCTGGCATAGCCACGCGGATAATAGATAATAATAGCACGAATTGAGCCGAACATCAGATAGAGAATAGCCTAAGCACAGAATGAGCAGAGCCAGAGCAGAGCCTGAACTGAGCCAGAGCAGTCTATAGCCAAAGCAGAGCCATTGGCAGAGCCAGAGAAAGCCCACAGTTGGGCTAGAGTTGAGTCAAAGATCAAGCAGAGAATAGAAGAGCCAGAGCAGACCTAGAACAGATGCAGAGCAGAGCCATAGGCCGAGCCATAGGCAGAGCCATAGGCAGAGCCATAGGCAGAGCCATAGGCAGAGCCATAGGCAGAGCCATAGGCAGAGCCATAGGCAGAGCCATAGGCAGAGCCATAGGCAGAGCCATAGGCAGAGCCATAGGCAGAGCCATAGGCAGAGCCATAGGCAGAGCCATAGGCAGAGCCATAGGCAGAGCCATAGGCAGAGCCATAGGCAGAGCCATAGGCAGAGCCATAGGCAGAGCCATAGGCAGAGCCATAGGCAGAGCCATAGGCAGAGCCATAGGCAGAGCCATAGGCAGAGTCATAGGCAGAGCCATAGGCAGAGCCATAGGCAGAGCCATAGGCAGAGCCATAGGCAGAGCCATAGGCAGAGCCATAGGCAGAGCCATAGGCAGAGCCATAGGCAGAGCCATAGGCAGAGCCATAGGCAGAGCCATAGGCAGAGCCAAAGCAGAGCCAGAGAAGAGCCAAAACAGAGCCAGAGAAGAGCGAAAGCAGAGCCAAAGCAGAGCCAAAGCAGAGCCAAAGCATAGCCAAAGCAGAGCCAGAGAAGAGCCAGAGAAGAGCCAAAGCAGAGCCAAAGCAGAGCCAAAGCAGAGCCAAAGCATAGCCAAAGCAGAGCCAAAGCAGAGCCAGAACAGACCTAGAGCAGACCTTGAGCATAGCCAAAGCAGAGCCATAGGCAGAGCCATAGGTAGAGTCAGAGCAAGCCCACAGTTGAGCTAGAGTTGAGCCAAAGATCAAGCGGAGAATAGTCTAACCAGAACCAAAGCAGAGCCAGAGCAATGTCATAGGCAGAGCGAAAGCAGGGCCCCAGGCAGCACCATTGGCAGAGCCATAGGCAGAGCCATAGGCAGAGCCATAGGCAGAGCCATAGGCAGAGCCATAGGCAGAGCCATAGGCAGAGCCATAGGCAGAGCCATAGGCAGAGCCATAGGCAGAGTCATAGGCAGAGCCATAGGCAGAGCCATAGGCAGAGCCATAGGCAGAGCCATAGGCAGAGCCATAGGCAGAGCCATAGGCAGAGCCATAGGCAGAGCCATAGGCAGAGCCATAGGCAGAGCCATAGGCAGAGCCAAAGCAGAGCCAGAGAAGAGCCAAAACAGAGCCAGAGAAGAGCGAAAGCAGAGCCAAAGCAGAGCCAAAGCAGAGCCAAAGCATAGCCAAAGCAGAGCCAGAGAAGAGCCAGAGAAGAGCCAAAGCAGAGCCAAAGCAGAGCCAAAGCAGAGCCAAAGCATAGCCAAAGCAGAGCCAAAGCAGAGCCAGAGAAGAGCCAAAGCAGAGCCAAAGCAGAGCCAGAGAAGAGCCAAAGCAGAGCCAAAGCAGAGCCAAAGCAGAGCCAAAGCATAGCCAGAGAAGAGCCAAAGCAGAGCCAGAGAAGAGCCAAAGCAGAGCCAAAGCAGAGCCAAAGCAGAGCCAGAGCAGACCTAGAACAGACCTTGCGCATAGCCAGATCAGAGACAGAGCAGAGCCAAAGCAGAGCCATAGGCAGAGCCATAGGCAGAGCCATAGGCAGAGCCATAGGCAGAGCCATAGGCAGAGCCATAGGCAGAGCCATAGGCAGAGCCATAGGCAGAGCCATAGGCAGAGCCATAGGCAGAGCCATAGGCAGAGCCATAGGCAGAGCCATAGGCAGAGCCATAGGCAGAGCCATAGGCAGAGCCATAGGCAGAGCCATAGGCAGAGCCAAAGCAGAGCCAGAACAGACCTAGAGCAGACCTTGAGCATAGCAGAGCCATAGGCAGAGCCATAGGTAGAGTCAGAGCAAGCCCACAGTTGAGCTAGAGTTGAGCCAAAGATCAAGCGGAGAATAGTCTAACCAGAACCAAAGCAGAGCCAGAGCAATGTCATAGGCAGAGCGAAAGCAGGGCCCCAGGCAGCACCATTGGCAGAGCCATAGGCAGAGCCATAGGCAGAGCCATAGGCAGAGCCATAGGCAGAGCCATAGGCAGAGCCATAGGCAGAGCCATAGGCAGAGCCATAGGCAGAGCCATAGGCAGAGCCATAGGCAGAGCCATAGGCAGAGCCATAGGCAGAGCCATAGGCAGAGTCATAGGCAGAGCCATAGGCAGAGCCATAGGCAGAGCCATAGGCAGAGCCATAGGCAGAGCCATAGGCAGAGCCATAGGCAGAGCCATAGGCAGAGCCATAGGCAGAGCCATAGGCAGAGCCATAGGCAGAGCCATAGGCAGAGCCATAGGCAGAGCCATAGGCAGAGCCAAAGCAGAGCCAGAGAAGAGCCAAAACAGAGCCAGAGAAGAGCGAAAGCAGAGCCAAAGCAGAGCCAAAGCAGAGCCAAAGCATAGCCAAAGCAGAGCCAGAGAAGAGCCAGAGAAGAGCCAAAGCAGAGCCAAAGCAGAGCCAAAGCAGAGCCAAAGCATAGCCAAAGCAGAGCCAAAGCAGAGCCAGAGAAGAGCCAAAGCAGAGCCAAAGCAGAGCCAGAGAAGAGCCAAAGCAGAGCCAAAGCAGAGCCAAAGCAGAGCCAAAGCATAGCCAGAGAAGAGCCAAAGCAGAGCCAGAGAAGAGCCAAAGCAGAGCCAAAGCAGAGCCAAAGCAGAGCCAGAGCAGACCTAGAACAGACCTTGCGCATAGCCAGATCAGAGACAGAGCAGAGCCAAAGCAGAGCCATAGGCAGAGCCATAGGCAGAGCCATAGGCAGAGCCATAGGCAGAGCCATAGGCAGAGCCATAGGCAGAGCCATAGGCAGAGCCATAGGCAGAGCCAAAGCAGAGCCAGAGAAGAGCCAAAACAGAGCCAGAGAAGAGCGAAAGCAGAGCCAAAGCAGAGCCAAAGCAGAGCCAAAGCATAGCCAAAGCAGAGCCAGAGAAGAGCCAAAGCAGAGCCAAAGCAGAGCCAAAGCAGAGCCAAAGCAGAGCCAAAGCATAGCCAGAGAAGAGCCAAAGCAGAGCCAAAGCAGAGCCAAAGCAGAGCCAGAGAAGAGCCAAAGCAGAGCCAAAGCAGAGCCAAAGCAGAGCCAGAGAAGAGCCAAAGCAGAGCCAAAGCAGAGCCAAAGCAGAGCCAAAGCATAGCCAGAGAAGAGCCAAAGCAGAGCAAGAGAAGAGCCAAAGCAGAGCCAAAGCAGAGCCAAAGCAGAGCCAAAGCATAGCCAAAGCAGAGCCAGAGAAGAGCCAAAGCAGAGCCAAAGCAGAGCCAAAGCAGAGCCAAAGCAGAGCCAAAGCAGAGCCAAAGCAGAGCCAAAGCAGAGCCAGAGAAGAGCCAAAGCAGAGCCAAAGCAGAGCCAAAGCAGAGCCAAAGCAGAGCCAGAGCAGACCTAGAACAGACCTTGCGCATAGCCAGATCAGAGACAGAGCAGAGCCAAAGCAGAGCCATAGGCAGAGCCATAGGCAGAGCCATAGGCAGAGCCATAGGCAGAGCCATAGGCAGAGCCATAGGCAGAGCCATAGGCAGAGCCATAGGCAGAGCCATAGGCAGAGCCATAGGCAGAGCCATAGGCAGAGCCATAGGCAGAGCCATAGGCAGAGCCATAGGCAGAGCCATAGGCAGAGCCATAGGCAGAGCCATAGGCAGAGCCATAGGCAGAGCCATAGGCAGAGCCATAGGCAGAGCCATAGGCAGAGCCATAGGCAGAGCCATAGGCAGAGCCATAGGCAGAGCCATAGGCAGAGCCATAGGCAGAGCCATAGACAGAGCCATAGGCAGAGCCATAGGCAGAGCCATAGGCAGAGCCATAGGCAGAGCCATAGGCAGAGCCACAGGCAGAGCCATAGGCAGAGCCATATGCAGAGCCATAGGCAGAGCCATAGGCAGAGCCATAGGCAGAGCCATAGGCAGAGCCGTAGGCAGAGCCATAGGCAGAGCCATAGGCAGAGCCATAGGCAGAGCCATAGGCAGAGCCATAGGCAGAGCCATAGGCAGAGCCACAGGCAGAGCCATAGGCAGAGCCATATGCAGAGCCATAGGCAGAGCCATAGGCAGAGCCATAGGCAGAGCCGTAGGCAGAGCCATAGGCAGAGCCATAGGCAGAGCCATAGACAGAGCCATAGGCAGAGCCATAGGCAGAGCCATAGGCAGAGCCATAGGCAGAGCCATAGGCAGAGCCATAGGCAGAGCCATAGGCAGAGCCATAGGCAGAGCCATAGGCAGAGCCATAGGCAGAGCCATAGGCAGAGCCATAGGCAGAGCCATAGGCAGAGCCATAGGCAGAGCCATAGGCAGAGCCATAGGCAGAGCCATAGGCAGAGCCATAGGCAGAGCCATAGGCAGAGCCATAGGCAGAGCTAGAGCTGAGCCAGAGTTGAAGCAGAGTTCTTTCCTAAGTGAGGTACAGTTGAGTCAGAGCAGAGGCTAAGCCTATATTATATATATATACATATATATATTTGATTTATTTTGCTTTAATTTATTTATAAGGACACGAAAATAATTTAAATTTTCTCAAATATTTTTGTATAATAAGCCAAATACTTATAGAATATTTTTGCCACTAATTAGATAATATTTTCAAAAAAGTCAATTCGCCTAACCTCCCCTCTTCAATCTGCTGTTTTTATTTATCAAATTTCCCTACTCATGTCACACTCACACTTAGCTTTTTGACCTCTATTTCCCAGCCCCTCTCTCCCTATGTATATATCTCTGCCTCTCTCTGTGCCCGCTGCAATTACTGGCTTTGCCATGTTGACCGCATATAAACAACTTCAGCGCCAACTCCGACGCCAGCAACAAACAACAACCAACATTTAACAAACACCAGAGCTGCTTAAAACTTTTGCTAGCCAGTTAAAAAATAAATACAAAACAAAATAAAACGAAGCAAACAAAAAAATACCACTAACAAAATAAAATAGAAAAACAAAATAAAAGCGTAGCTAGTTTCAGTTTGAGTTTGAGTTTTTCCGACAGTCGCTGGCCTCAATGTGCATTTCAATTGCTTTGCTGAAGTGTGGAGCTTTTTTTTGTATTCTTTTCTATTTTATTTTTCATTTCAAAAGTTAATCAAGTGCTAAATTAACTAAATTGCACTTAGTTGCTGGCACAAATTGCTTGCGCTCTGTTTGCAATTTTAATGCGGTGGCGTATGCGCAATTTGTCGAGCATATATCAAGCATACGCCACGTGCAGCGATGCCGAAATTGATTAAAAGTCTGCAGCGCATGGTGTTGGCCACTATTTTTTGCATTTAATAATAAAGTTTATGCCATTCAGCTTTGGTGATTAATAAAATATATTATCTTTGACTTTTTTTGGGAAATATTTTATAGTTGACTTTGCAGTAATTCATATTATTTATATATTTTGTTTGCGTAAGCAGCTGTTTTTAATGAGCGTTTAATTGGCGTATTCAAATTGAAATGTTATTTATGTTCAAACATTTACTGTGTTGATGTTTGTATAAATATATTAAGAAGTGTGAATATTTTCTATTTGTTTACATAAAAAGAGAAAGTTAAAGGTTTATGATAAATATTTGAATTTAATAAAGTTGTTAATAATTAATTAATATTAAGCTCGGTTTTAATATGTGACATCATGCTATGAACGATATAAAATATGAAGAAATTTTAAATATATTTTTTATATATTTTTTATGTTTTATAAAAATATATTTAGTTTATAATTGATTAATTAATAATAAATAATTAATAATTAATAACAAATAATTAATTAATATTAAAAATTAATAATTAATTAATATTTTTTGCTTAAAGTAGACTTTTCTCATTAAGGAACAATTTCGTTATATGTGATTGTATTTGATAATTGAATAGAAACAAATTTAGAGCATATATTAGACTCTGCTATATTTACATAGCATATAGCATACATTACTATATACAATAAAAGTACATTAATAAATAATTCGTGTGTTTTTCTTTGGCACTTTGGGTCCATTTACCGTGGCTCATCAAATCGCCACCTTCGAAATCAACGAGCCGCATAAGGAAAACAGCAATTGTCATAATTATACGCCCGACCAACTGCGAATGACCAGCAATAACAACAACAACAACAACAGCAATCCTACATAATGGAGCACTAAACGAATCGAGGCTTAGACAGCCCTCCAGATTTCCTTGGTTCTTCATTTCTTCCTCTTCTTTTTTGACGCCCACCTCGCCAAAGTTGTTTACATTATTAGCTGCTTTTACGCTTGCCTGGCAGAGATTTGGCGAGGGTTGGAAACGCCCCAGCAACAACTGCTTACAACTTGATGCGAGCAGCTTACGAGCAGCCAGATGCTGTGGGAGCAGTTAAGAATAGCTAAACCTGCTTGGAGTGTCCCTGATCTGGGGGGATTTCTTTGCCTTTTTTTCATAATTTTTGTTATTTTTATTTGGCTTAGTGCGTGCTAATTATGGCCTAATAATTACGTTTCATTAGCAAAACTTTTGCTATGCATTTCTTATGACCGAAGAGAAGACTTTAAGCGCATACTTGGCTCCAAAGTGCAAGTAATACTAGTAGTTAGCTGCCGCACACACACACACACACACACACACACACACAGACACAGCTGCAACTTTCTACTTTCAACTTCGGCTACGCCCGCCCACACTTACGACTGTAACACATTTTAATAAAAACCTGTAAAATTTTATGCGACATCAGAGCGCACAGGCAGCCGCATAAAAATGAAGGTAGCGCGAAAATTGTTAGAGGATACCTATAGCCGATAGAGATGGAGCAAAGTGCAAGGTTCGCATTGATGCACGCTTCGAAAAGATATAGTTGAAAGTTGAATTCAGTTTTGAATGGAATATGCAACATATTAAAGCTGATATTAATTGCACAAAATGTATACAAATTACATGAATTGTGCAATTAGCAAATAGGCAAGCAAAAAGTATTTTCTTTCTTTTTTTTCTATAAAAATTAAAAATTTTTTATGTATACATATTTTGTTGATTTTTAATAATTGATAAATTAATGTAAATAATCTTGTTTTGCATAAATAAAATAAAAGTAAAATAAAATAACTATCAAATATATTTTTTAGGAATAGAAAAATTTTTAATACGCTTTAATTTAATATTTATATATTTATTATGCAAATATAAATAATTAATAATATATATTTACGTTTATATATTTATATGTAATTGATAAATTAATGTAAATAATCTTGTTTGCCATTAATAAAATAAAAATAAAATATAATAATTATCAAATATATTTTTAAGAATAGAAAAATGTTTAATACGCTTCAATTTAATATTTATATATTTATTATACAAATAAAAGTATTTTAAAATTTATATTTTAGTTTATTTATTTATATGTAATATTTATATATATAAGTTATGCATATATAAATATTTAAAGTAACATATATTTATTTATATGTGGTCTCTATTGTATAAAAATACTAAAGCTGCGAAAATTTCAAATTTATATCCTAAAATTCTAATATAACTATTCCGTAATTGATATAAGGTTGCACAGTAAACTAAATGACTTCAAGCAGCTGCTCAAGGCGAGGCTCACAAAATTCTCTACTTTTAACATGAATACAATTTATTATTAAGTACAAAAAAGATCATATGATAAGCCAGCATAAGTCAATTATATCTAAACAAATAAGAACGTCAGCCATTCAAGTTCCAACATTTTCTCTCAGTGCATATAGCTCGCATATAAAAAGCAACAACAAGTGCAACTCATGGCGCACTTCGTAAGCAATTTTTGCTGTGCATTGAGCTGCAAATAAAACGCCACGCTGCACATAAATGTCACTAAATGCGCTAGAAACATAAACACACAGTCAGATGCACACACACACACACACACACACGCGCACACATACAAAAAAACAGGTGTCACATTGTTGTCACTGGCTGTTGCTCTGTTTTTATGTCATTTTAACATTTCCTAATGTGTGTGGCATGTTATGGAGCCAAAACCACAATTTAACAACTGCAGCAACAACAACAACAATAACAGCTGGAGCCACAACAGCATCAATGAATTCTAGACAAAAGTTTTTGTGCAAAAAGATTGAGACGTATTCCCAGTTATGACCATGACAGATATTCAGCAAACACTACAAAGCACTCACATCGGCTCTAAACCAAGTTTTTTGGTTTATGCTGTGAGTGGTTTTTGGCTGCAAAACTAAGCACGCGCAAGAGCAGAAGAGCTACACTTAAAGTTGGAAATTCAATTTTAATGAATGCCTCTTAAAATTAGAATATTTGCAAAGAGCAAAGAGTGTCAAACACATGAAAATGGCAAAGAACTGAATACCTATACCTATGCATAGACTAGCATGGAAATACTCTTTGGCATGTCTTTCTGATATTGATTTGCGGATGAACATTTATTTTTAATACATATTCAAAGAAAATATATTTGTATTTGATATCAATATAAATATTGTAAACTTATTTTTCAAATGGAGGACTGAGTGGGAGAAAGAGAACTTGCTGACATTTAATTATAAATAATTAACAAATTCATAATAATTTAAAAAAGATAATCATGAATATAAAAATATATAATATAAAAATATATACTGCAAAAATATATAACAAATAATATATACAAAATGATTTAAGCCTCTAAAATGCATTAGTTTAACTCTATCAATTAACTTTAATAATTTTATAAAATGTATTACAATATTTAAAATTATTAATAATAATAATGAAAATAATAATAATAATATTAATAATAATAGTAATAAAAATAATGATAATAATAAAAAAAATTATAATAGTAACAATAATAATAATAATAATAATAATTATAATAATAATACTAATAAAAATATAAAAATAATAATAATAATAATAATAATAATAATAATAATAATGATAATAATAATAATAATAATAATAATAATAATACTAATAAATTTTATAAATTCTAAATATAAAGAGCAGCATCTATGGTCTGCCCAAAAACACTGCAAACCAATGCTTCGGCTTCACTTTGCTAATCAACCAATCAAATGAAGAGAATGGAATATGGAGAGAGCCTGTCACAATGCACCGACTTCTCAATTAGCCCAATAAATAATGAAAGAGGTTTTCGACAACTCAATTTGGCTCGTTTTCTTAGTCAATGCGAAAAGGGGGCAACAAGTGGGCGCAACGGCAAATTCAGTTGGCACGTTGCAACAAAATCCAATTTCAAACAATAAGAATTGAATAAGAGAAAGGGGAAAAGGGAGACAGAGAGCGAGTGTGTGTGCGTGTGTGTGTGTGCATACACACTTAATGCAATTTAAGTCAAATTTAATCAATGCATAGCATAAGCGGGCCACCAAAGAACTCAACGAACCAACTTTCAGCATGTTCGAGCCAATCGAGCTGCAGACATGAAACAGAACATGTATAAAAGAGAGAGAGAGAGAGAGAGAGAGAGAGAGAGAGAGAGAGGCAGAGGGCAGGCTGTGCAGTCAATAGAGTAAAAGTTATGCTCGACTGCCTGCCTAACTGTGAGGCTGTATGGCAGTGAGTGGAGTTTCGCTTTAGTTGCAGCAGTTGCAGTTGTAGTCGTAGCTGTAGCTGTATTGTAGTTGCGGCAGTAATCAAAAGTAGTTTGGGGCACAGTCAACTGAGCCCCGCCGGATCGGAGGGCCAAGCGGAGAGAGCATAACAGCGGCACTGTGGTGTGGCATTAAGCAATTTGTAAAACTAAAAAGCGAAGCACAGTTCTGGTTTAGCCACTGCTCCACGGCTCGCTCAGGCAGCTTGAAACTTTTCTACAAATACACCCACAAAATGCGGCATATGTGCACAAAATTATTTGCCCAAAATTTTGCAAAACGGGGCCGAAGTTGCGCCTAAAGTTACGTCAATGCTAACAAAATCTAGAAACTGAAGAGCTTAATTGAGATTGAATCGATGGTGGCAAAACGGTTGCACATTCAATTCAACAACGAACAGAGCAACAAATTTTAGTTTTCGGGCCCTTCCACCCCAGTGCAGACAACTGGAGTAATTAAATTGTTTTTACCATATAGAAAAGTTCTGATTTATAGAGTATGTGATGTGTTCCGGAACTGTGAAGTGTTAAGGTGGAGTCGAAGGTTGAATGTGTGTCGGAGTTAGCAAGTGTTGAGCGTCTCTAAATTATATTTATAATAAAAATAATAAAAAATTTTATTAAATTTATATAATATTTTTCCGCATTTATAAGAAGTTGATGATTTGTGTATTGGGTAGGTATAAGTATAAGAAAACATAGACGATAGTCAAGCAGCATTTTGAGCTTTACCTTGGCATATTGTCTGTTGAGTAACTTGAGTTTCTAGCTGGACTTTCTTCACTATATTTGTCTTCAAGAATGGGTAATATGCGAAATCAAATTATCAGTTATTATTGATTGTAAGTTTAAAGCTATCGAAAAAGAATGATCAATTATCAGGATTATTTCCAGTCTCTAGCTTCTGTGCATAGACAGACATCTCTGATGATTAAATACGAAAGATGGGATGTTTTCTTACTACCCACACATCACAAGTGAAATATGCTGGACTGCATATACAGAGCCGCTTCCACAAAACCAATACTCTATTGACTGCCTGCTATGAAAATCAAAGCACAAATAAAGTCAGCTATTGGGTTAACAATTAACTACATTGAGCCAGGGCTCAAATTGCCAGGCTCATTAAACGTAGTCGAACAATAGTTCAAGTTGCATAGTTGCACTTAAATTCAAGCAGCCAGCCCATGGGCTGAGCTTGCACGTTGAATGTGAATCAGCGCCTGCTTTTGTTTATGGGCGGAAATTACATGGCTATCAAAACATAAGCGCCAGTTGAATGCTGTTGCGCCCGGCTCAGTGCCAACGCCGGTGCCTATGCCCTATGCCTATGCAATTGTCTGCTGTATATCCCTGGCCCCTCCTCCCTGCAGCCTTCATCCATTTTCCGAAATATGCCACAGGCAACCAGTCGTATACACGTTGCCGCCGTCCTGCCGGCCTTCAGGGCGTATGCAGCATTTTGCATTAATTGTCTCGGTCAGCAGCCAGAGAGCAAGCGAGTCAGCGAAGGAGTTAAGTGTGTGTATTATGGCTCCTCGGCATGTTGTTGTTGCTGTTGTCCCAACGCTGTTGATGTGTGAGTGTAAAGGTTGTTTAACTATCACATTAGCAGCTTCAGTTGACGTGTGCCCGCTTGATATAGGCAAGCCATGTCTTAAGAGAGCTTGAGAGATTACGATTAAGAATTGTGAAATAATAATTTTATTGTTTACAGATATTAGCGTCAAAGATTTTAGCATTTATATGACATTTTATATTATTAAAAATATTTTTATTATTATTCTAAAATTATTAAAATGATTTGCCATAGCAGACTTTAGCCTCCGGACAACATAATTATTATACCTGTTTTGTAATTGTTATTGTTCGAAAATTTTTAACATATTCTACTTCATTTCAATTTAATTTTCTAATTTAATTTTATTTTATACACATTTTATTACTTTATTTAATATTCTACTTCATTTCAATTCAATTTTCTAATTTAATTTAATTTTATACACATTTTATTACTTAATTTCATATTCTACTTCATTTCAATTTCATTTTCTACTTTACCCATAATTTTATTCACATATAGCTATAAGATACTCTTCACATACACAAGGGTTAAGCATTACAGTGGTGGCAAAAATAGTCAACCCAGCATAAACATATTTCCTTAAATTACTATAGTTTACTGCAACTGTTGCCTAGCAACAACATTAAAGCTTCTGTTTAACCAACCAAAAAAGCTTAAGAACATGTTATTACCAATCATTTAAAAAGCTCTAAGCTCTACCTAATTGCCAAGACAATGTTGGGTTGTTAACAAAAGTGAAGTGGCAAAAGCTTGCGAAGCTGCCGCCAGTGTTTGCCCAATAAATTTTGGGGGCAAACAAATGCAAATCATCTCAGCAACAATAATGAAACTTTCTGTGGGCGCAGGCAGAAAGTCAAACACATTCCCATAATTTATATACAATATTTACTGCGCTATCAATGCCATTATCAGCAAACATAACTTACGGTACACACAAACACACACACACTCGCACTCACACCTCTACAGACACAACAAAAAGTTATTAACATAAATTCTTAGACCAACATCGCGCATCGAGTTAAGAAGTTGGCCTCAGCAGGAGAGAGGCCAAAAAGTTCGCCACCACAAAAGTCAAAAGTGTTGCCCCCCACACCCCAGCTCCCTCTCTCCTGTCCAAAGCCTCATCTCATTTCCACCTCTCAAAGTTGAGCATTTTGCTTTCCTCTTCTTTTTTGCTGTTTTCTTTGTAGTCCTTTAAACTTTAGCTCGTTTACCTGCGATCGTCTGAGTGCGCGCGCCTCGAGTCGAGTATTTAGAAATTTATTTAAAAGTTGCACCAGCAACGCCTGCCACTTTCTACCTTTTTTCAAGGGGCATTGTGGAAAAGTGAGGCATTATAAATAGCTTTTCTTACTGTAATACTATATAAATGATAAAAATAAAATTTTAATGAAATGAAAGTAGAAATAGTAAAAATTATATAAATAAAATAATTAATATAAATAATTCAAAAAATATAAATAATGCAAATAATATAAATACTACAAAAATAATAATAAGTAAATAAAGCATATATAAATAACATGAATAGTATAAAAAATTAAAATTCAATTTAAATAAAATGAACAACATAAAAAATATAGATAATAAACATACAACTGAAATAAAATTTAAAAAAAATAGATAAAATTAAATTAAATTTTAAAAATTATATAAATAACATAATTAATATTAACAATATAAATAATACAAATAATATAAATTAAACTTAATAAAATAAATTATGTAAATAACATAAATAATACAAAAAATTAAAATTCAATTTAAATAAAATCAATAACATAAGAAATATAGATAATAAAAATAAAACTGAAATAAAATAAAAATATAAATACAATTAAATAAATTTGATAAATTATATAAATAACATAATTGGTATTAATATAAATTAAACTTAAATAAAATAAATTATTTAAATAACATAAATAATATAAGTAGCATAAATAATTTTAATTTAATTTAAATAATTTTAATAATATAAACAAATAATTGTTATAAACAATAACAATATTATTAAAATAAATACATAAATAAAATAAATAAAACATGACAATGGAGATAAATCGTTTTAGGAATGGAATCTTTATTTGTATGAATTTTCTAATCCAAAAAATTCTAAATTAAAGACTAAGAATAGGAAAAACATTCAAACATAATAAAACTGATGGAGATTCAATTCAAAAATAAAAATAAATAAAACAGAATAAAATAAAAAATAAGTAAAAATTAATTATTATATACATATATTTTATATACATATATTTTTCATATTCTATCATATATAAGATTCTTTATGAGAAAAGATATTTCGATTTTTTATATTGCTTTTTGAATCCCATATAGAATATAGATTTTTAGTGCATATGCTATAGCAAACATTTATATTGAAAGAATCTATGGAAAACTATGCATCTTATCACTTATATAGAACGAGTTCAACGTTAACTACCAAATATTCGAAATTTATATCACATGCAACATATTACATAACCACTAAATATAACAACATTCCAATCTATAGTAGCAATCTGTCACAATATATAAAATCTTATAAGCTTGCTATGTTCACAAGGGTATTATCACTTCGCCTTGTCAAAGTAAATCTCTCTCACTCTCTCTCTCTCTCTCTCTCTCTCTCTCTCTCTCACTCACTCTCTTGTTGTTGTTATTATTAATATTATCGTTGTTGTTGCTTGTTGCGGTTGTTGTCGTTTGTTGCGGCTGCTGCTGTTGGTGTTGGCAGCATTTTCGTACGCCCAGTTACACGCATAAATTTTGTTATGGAACTTTTTGCAAGGTTGTACGTTGCTGGTTGCACAAGGACTACACGAGTACGAGAGTACGTATACCGTTAGCAGTGAAAGTTTTGACGCAATTTTGTTGTTGCTGCTGCTGGTGTTGTTGTTGCTGTCGTTGTTGTTGTTGTCATACAACGTTTCGTTGGTTTTCTATAGTTGGTCGTAGTGTTATTGTTAAGGTGGTACAATGAAGGCATGCAAAACTTCAGTTAGATTATGTTACCTGCACCCCGGTATAAAGTCATTGATTGTGTGCCACGAGGCACAGTATGAACGATGTGTCTGCACACACACACACACACACACACACACACACACACACATGCACGCACCTTATTTAAGCCAGCGATATTATGAAAGGTAAAGAACTATAGTGAGTGTAGTTGATAATAGCAACGATTATGCTTGTATGTAGCTATAGGTAATTGAATTTAAGGGAGAACATATATATATATATGGATATATAATAGAGGGCAGGAAATATGAAGAAGCTGTAGTAAAAGTATATGCTGAAACTGCCTAACGGCACAGTCGAGTACCGATAGTTTCAAATGGCAAGCTAATAACATATTTATGTAAGCCATGGCGAAATTTATCAGCTCTTATCTGTGTTTCTTTCCAATAAATTTTAATCTGCATTACAAATTTGAAGAGGTTTTGGAAACACAATTTATTAGAAGCTTAATATCATTTATCATTTATCATCATGGATAGCAAAAACTAAAGACTGGCCCAAAATATATGGAGTTTTGAAGAGTTTATTTAATTATTTATAATTAATAATGATAATAAATAATTAATTATTTTGTTATATAAATTATTTGTATACATAATTTTTACCAATCATTAATTTTTTACTTTAACTGCAAACAAATTCGATTCGACTATATAGGTAAAAACAACAATAAAAATATTTTAAGGTAAAATAAAAACATTTTTCTATATTCAGGAATTCTTACAGCTCGAACACAATTTATTTCACAGTGAAATCTTAAAATAAACCATAAAATCCCAAAAAATTTGGGCACCGCCCTCTCCCCATTCAAATTCCAAAAGATTTGCATGCCTTTCACTCACTACTTTCTCTACTTTCTTCTCCATTTACATCTACAGCTTTAGTCCTTAGCATTAATTTATAGCCTCAGCCTCAGCTTCAGCCTGAACTGAGCACAATGCAAACGAGCTCTTTACTCTTCATAAGCTCGCTTACGCACAGTCTATGTACTTATGGATGCGAAGTGCCCCGGGACATGTTGTTCTCAAGTGTTTTGGCCATATTAGACTGTCAGGCTTTAATGCAAATGAAATGCTGGCAAATACTGGCAAATGCAATGCCATGGAATGCAATGGCTGGCTGGCTGCTAAGCCATGGTTAGAGCTAACGTGCACTTTCCTTTTTCGCATTATCTCCATGACATTATTTTCACTTAAGCCCCGGCAGCCATAAGTTTGGGGCGAACGCAGAATTGTGCACGCAAAAACCTTGTAAACAAATACAATAAATTCCGGGCTTGCGAAATTTAACGTACGAAATGCGCGCCAGCCAGGCACAAACAGGTGTTAATCCTGCCTGGCCAAAAATGTGGCCAACCCGAGAGAGAGAGAGAGAGAGATGTAGATGGGAAGACAGCGCCGCAAACTATGCAACAGCAAAAGTTTAAGCTGCTTGCGGTGAAAGAGAAAGAGTAAGACAAAGACACAAAGAAAGAGGGAGAGAGAGAGTGTGAGGGAGAGTACAAAAAGTGAGAGGCGAGCTGAGATAATCATAAAAAATTTGTTGCACACGAAAACAATTGCGCTCATTTGTAGCGCAAGCGAGACAGACAAACATAGGGAGAGACACAAAGAGACCAGCATGAGAGAGAGAGAGAGAGAGCGAACAAAGAGCGCGCGTTTGTAATTTGCATTAGTTTTGGTTACAAGTTGTTGTCGTTTGTCAGTTGTCCAGGCAACCAGCTGAGAGAGCGAGACAGCATATTGTTTCCTATTGTTGTTGTTGTGGTCTGCTTGTTAGTATTGTTGTTGTTGTCTAAGCAACTTGAATTGTCATGCATGCAGCTGCTGCAGTTACGTTTTTAGCTCCTCGTTCTGCTTGTCATTATTTAGTTTTAGCATACGAGCAGCTTTTAAAGGTTATCGCAGAGTGGCCACAGCAAAAGACAAAAAAATAAGAGGAAAAAAACATTTACCGCAAATGGAGCTGAGCATAAACTGAAGCGAAAGCTTTAAATGCAAAGCCAAAGCGAACGCAACAAAAATAAACGGTAAACGCGCAAGGCGAAAAGTAAAGTGTTAGTGTTAGTGCTCGAGTTGTTGTTGTTGTTGTTGTTATTCTTGTTCTCGTTGTTGTTGCTGCTGCTGATTCTAGCGTAAGGGTTAAACTCATCCATTTTTTGCATACATCTGCTGACCCGGCATTTGCTCTAAGTGCTCGACTGCGTGTGTGAGTGTGTGTGTGTTTGTTTATCTGCCAGTGTATTGGTGGCACATGCTGCAGCCGGTAAAAATTCGCGTTGCTATTAGCATTAACAGCGCTGTTAACAGCATTGCCAGCTTTGAAAAAGAACAATAATGTTACAGGGCCTGTAAATCGCTATTGGAGCAATTTTGTCGGGGAAAACTTATGGAATATTTTGTTATATATTTCTAGTTATAAAAAGCATAATAATATAAATAAATATAAATAAAATAATAATAATAATAAATAAAATAATGATAATAAATAAACAATAATAAATAAAATAATAACAATAAATAAAAAATAATAAAAAAAATAAATTAAATAATAAATAAATACGAAATGATAAATAAAATAACAATAATAAAAAATACATCAAATTAAATATTCAATTACATTTTCTTTGCCATAGGAAATGTCTTAGCTTATTTTGTTTGTATATTTCAATATAAATAAAAAATATGTTCTATAATTAAATTACAAGTTTTATACGCGGAAATAAAAGTACTGCAAAGAGTGTATAAGTTGAAACACCGGACTCTTATTTATATTTAGACTATTTCCATAATTTTCATGCATTTCAAGAGCGTTATATATAAAATATAATAATTTTAATTTATTATATAATGATGATTAATAATTGTATTCATTTTTTTTAATTCTATTTTTATTTTTGGCAATTTATAATATAATTATTTCTTATTTCATTTTTATTTTTACTTTTATTATTTTTTTTTATAATTTAAAAATTTATCATTTTTTATTTTAGTTTTATTTGTATTATAAATTTATATTTTTTATTATAAATTCTGACATGTATACAACGCAGTCAATTACCCCCAGTTCTGATTACTCCTCTAGTTAGCTTACTCCTTTATCCTATTTCATACTTTTCCCCAGTCTATCATGTTTAATATTTAATTAATCGATCTGTGTGCTTGTCTATTTATTGTAGGCGCGAATTTTAATTACATTCAGGATAATTGATTTGACCTTGCAGATATCACACCTTCTGCATGTGCACTCGTTTGGCCTACCTGACTTCATTTATCAGATGTATATAATATAATAGCAGCTTTGAATAATAGAGACTATAATTATAGTTATCATAGACATGTTTATATATAATTGTCCAAAAGAGGCCGACTAGTTTGATATCTGTCCAAATTATGTCAGTCGAGCAAATGTTTCTATATTAACAAGATAATCGCCCATCCCCATTTAAAGCCCATTAGAACACGTGTATCTCTGTCCATTTCTATGGCAATACGCATTAGCTCATACAATTATTATGAATATTCCTAAATTCGAATTCCAATTTGCTGGGCAACGCCAAATCATACTACAAACTTTGCTGTGCACATGTTCACGGAACTCGTTTTTTTTTTTTTTTGTTTGTTTTTAATGACAATGGATTGACAACGCAAAACACAAACACGGGCTACAGCTATAACAACACTATTAATAACTTAAATACAGCTAGAGCAACAGCTACAACAACTGAGAACTGAGAGAGCCCTGCCCCGAAAGCCGAACCGTTGCCCATGTCAACCGTCGCTGACACCCCAACAAACCCCCTTCCGCTCCTTTCAGCCACGTTTGTCGGCGTTTTCAATGCCGCCGCACTGAAAATTCCGGCTGCGACTCCGGCGTACTATAAACAAACTTTGTTAACATTTCGCAGTCGACCGACAAACCGATTTGCCGCGTCATTTCGAGTCACGCGTGTGAAACCTAATCAAAAGTAATAAAACAAAAAAATTCAAATAAATTTGAAATCAACTAAAATGTTAGCGAAACCAATTGCAAATTATAATTAACATCCAAAAACAATTAAAAGCCCATCAAATACTATTTAAAGGACAATTTAAAGCTGTGTACACTGAAAGGTCTATGGACAAATGGTTTGGAGAGAAACGTCTATGGCTGTTTGGTAATCATCTTCCACTTCTGCCCAGAAGGTGAGTCTATAATTTAATTAAAAAAGTTTTTGTAGTAAAAGCCCCGTTTCTACATCCTTGATATGCTCGAATTTCATTGTCAAGTTGTAGATTGGCGCAGTGATAATTGCCAATGCGGCTTAATAGTCCCTGACTTTGTTTAGCTCTAACCTTAGGCAGTTACCTTGCCTAACAAGTTGTTAGACACCAAAACTTGAAGTCAATCAAGATAAGAGTGTGTAAACATACTTGGAATACATATGTGAAATGCTATAGCTGGCTATAAATACACTTCTTTTGGGTAATCAAATTGCGTGAAATGTAATTGCAGAAGAATATTATGGTGGAATGTTGAGAGTATATCAAATAGAATAACTTTGTAATTGACGAATGTTCATTTGTTTAACATACTGCTTGATGTTATCAATAAAATATTAAATGTATTTAGCTGACAGAAAGCGGAATATATTTCTTTTCTGTATGAAATGTACGTGAAATGTAAAAGTTTTGAAAGACCTATTAATTATATATATTAAATTATAAATATTTCATTTTTTATGACCTAGAATTTTTGGATATATCGAATCTGCGCTGTGCTAAAAAATGTTGTACCTTTATACAGTCATATTTAAACATCCAGTTGTTTTGACTTATAATTGAAAATTTCTAAATTAAAGAATATTCAATCAGCATCTTATTCGATCCCATTTAAACTACTTTTTAATGTATTTTATACACAGCTGATAATTCCAAAATTTATGTACAAATTAAATTATATAAATAAATCAAATATAAATATATAAAATTATATAAATTATACAAATTATATGTAAATTATTTATATATATTTTGTATTATTTAATTTTTTTTTTATTTTTATTTTTCAATTTACAAAAAAAATTGTTTAAATAAGTTTTTAAGTTTTTTTATTTCTTTATTTTTTTTTTAATTCTAATACAACAAATAAAATTAATTTATATTAAATAAACAAACAGTAATTTAAATATTTTTATCTTATGTAAAATATATTTTTTAAAAATACATTTTAAATATTTAAATTTAAATTTTTATTAGTTTTCTTTACCCTGACCAGCGCACAGATATCTCGCGATTATCCGCCAATATTTGATAAATATTTCGCAGATAGCCAAAAATTACAGCAAATATTTGAAGCTTGTACTGGAGCTGACTCGTTAAGCAGAATGCTTAAAATGATTTCAATCAATGTGAATATATAAGAAAAAAAAAACTTACAGCGCGAACTGCATGGAAATATTTTCCATATTTTTTATATTTTTTTTGTACATTTTTCTTTTTGTGACCCGCCCGCAGTTTTTATGCAGACGCGCGAGTTCGCAAATGGCGTTGACATGTGTGCGGCGCAAAGGTTTCGCCCGGATGGCAGGATGGCCGTGGCCGGGTCGACGAGCAGGAAAAAGAAAAAGAAGAAGACGAAGCATTAAAAACCGCTAAATCATCCGCTGCCGCTGCCAATAAGTATGCAATATTCCTTTTGAGCTGTTTGTCTGGCTGTCAGCCGACTCCCAGATAGGAACTCTGCCCCACTCTCTCTTTCCCTCACTCCCTCCCTCTCTATCTGTGTGTCTTCTCCCACATCGGGAAACCAAACAAAAAAGTCAAACAAAGCGATGGACGCATATCAATGCAATTTGATGTCTGTGTACTTTTTGCTGCAGTTTTTTTTTTTATTTGTCTGATATTTTCATTTTTTTATTTATTTTTGGCGCATATTCCTTTTGATTGAATTTCAATTTGATTGCAGTTTTTTTGCGGGTTCAGTCTGAGGTTCGTTTTTCGCTCGGGGTTTGGCAATAGTTGGTTGAATAGTTGGCCGCTCGCTTGTTTGGGTTTTGTTGGTTAATATTTGGATTTGTTGCTTTTGATGTGGCTCATTTTGTTGTCAGCATTGGCAGCTAATTGAAGAGTTTGAGCACGATTTTTGTCGTGTTTTTCCACCCTTTTTATAGCAACTAAATTTGTGAGCCTGGCAAATTGCATGAATTAGTCTAATGGGAAATTGATGACCCTGCGCTGATTAAATGTTGCAAATAAAAGTGATTACAAATTAATTAAGCGCTTTAATTGTATTTAACTTTGACAACATTAAATAGTTTTGATAATGGAATTAAAATATATTATTTAAAATAAAAAGTTACAGTTATACTAGTTAATGACAATTCCAAACATATTTAATTGAAATACAAATAAATTCCAAAAATTAAAGTTTGATGACATTTGTAAATTGACAAAAGAATTTTGTTAATGAAAACTTTTGAGGAATCTCGCATACATAATTTTTTTTATGACAGTAATTTTTTTTGCAAATATTGTATTTAATTACAAAAGAATTTCATTATTAAAATTCATATTTAATATGGTATTGCTGTTAACGTTAAACGCCAAATTAAAAATGTTTGATTAAATCATATTAAATTCAGATTTTGATAACCAGAAATATTTTAAATAAAAATGTATAACAAAAGGTAATAAGGTTTAAAAAAATACATATTAAACACACATTTTAAAATCGTAACATAAATATATAAAAATAAAAACAAATATTATTCAAATTATTTAAAAAAATATAAATTTTGTATAATTTGTATTTTTTAAATATTTTCTCTACTTTTTATTTATTTATTATATTATTAAAATATTGTAATATAAATATGTAAAAATATATAAAAATTTTAAGTTTAAGTTTATTTGTTAAACAATATATATTTCAAATTAATCCCTTTTTATTATTTTTTACATTTTTTGTTTTAATTATATTTTTAAAAGATAATATTTATACACATATATTTATTTTTAAATAAAAATTTTTTTATGTCTTGTATGCATTCTTATAAAAACAATTCCTGATTAAATATATATTTATGGTAAAATCGAATTAAAAATCATTAATATCTATATATTAATATTATTATGCAATATATATATATGTTATACATCATATCAATATATATGTATATAAGTTATACATAATATTTTTAAGCACTTGTTAAAATATTTTCTCTAAACACTTTGCTTGCGAAACTATATAAATATTATTATCGTCAACTATAAAGCCTTTTGATTGTACTAACTATACTAACAATAAAAACTGTATAAAATATTACAATTAAATACATATACATTCTGAATAAACTTTAAGAAATAGTCTTTGAGTTGTATGACTATGTATACTATACACTATATTTGCTAGCAAAGCATCTTTTACATTTTTCTTAAAAAGAATTTTCCAAGAATTTATTATTTACTGGGAAAAACTTGTTTATATATATAAAGCTAATAAAGCTGTCTGCTTGACAACAACTTTATGTTCGCTATAGAGCAGTTCGACTGTATGTGTATGTATATATGTTTGCTAGATATTAACTTTGATTCGAACCTAGCATATAAGTAGCTGCATTCTCAGCACATTCACGCCATGATTTTCATATTCAGAGTCGCAAGGCAAAGCAATTCCATTTCACTTCACACTCAGCACATCCCTTCAATATTGGCTGTGCTCCCTCTCCAAGTGCCTTTGCTGCTTTGGACTTTCATGAGCTGCATTTTGCATACGCTGTTTTTCCCTTGAATCTGTTTTTTTCCTTTCTGTCGACTGCCTGGCACTCACACTCACAACTCTCGCTCTCTGGCAACCGGGGCGGGTGGCCAGGTGGCGGCAGCTACTTTTGCTGCCTGATTCATTTGCATGCCGGCTACTTCTTCTGTGTAGCAGCTGTTTAGTGACCCCAAAAGGTTGGGAAAAAATATAGTGAAATGGCGACGCTGCCAGCACGAAACACGTCATAGTCAAAGCATCAAACACCTGGGCCGCTGTCAGCAGTTTCAGTAGCAGGGGCCACAGGCGGCTTGGAAAATGGCAACTCGTGCATTAAATATGCAACATGTCCAATGCATTTTAAAGCACACACACACACACACGTCTACATCTATATATCCCCGATATCGATAAAATAGATAGAGCAATGCCGTAGTCTACATTTCGCGCTGCTGTGGTGCAAACGTGTCTTAGTCTCCGCTCGCGTTGAAATAATAATGTTTCACAATTATTATCTACCGCAAGCGTTTCAGGACTCATTTCTCTATCGGCTCATACAAAAGATACAGGTGTGCCAGGAGCCAACTCTGAATGCCAGACACCAGCAACAACGCCACCACAGGTAGGTCGAAGTTCGAAGCGAGCAAAACTTTCGCCATTGGCTTACTCGTAATTAGCTTGGTTAACTTTTGGGGCCCTATTGGCCGAAGCCCCCCACCCAAATGGAAAGTGAAAAAAACTTTACGCCCAATGACATTTAATCCTGACACACACACACGCCCCTTCAGTCACGCTGTCCTTGGCCTTTTAGCCTACGCATGCCGTGCTGTCTGCAGCCCGCAAGTATATGCAATACTTTTCGCTGCTTCTCTCGGTTCGATTTTAGTGCCGTGCGTGTATGCGCTGCACATTTGGCATTAATAGCTTGTTATTTATTGCACTTTTGTCCACGTCAAGGTCGCGTCAACTTCCCCCCATTACCACTACTGAGCTAACCAAATACCCTTTCTATTTCCACACGTTCGCATATTCGCAACGTTGCCAATTTTCACCCCTGTCTGTCGCATATGTAAATGTGGCGCATTCGACTGCGTCATGCCCGTTCAAGCTATGAGAGGAGTGAAGTTTTGGTGGAGAGTCACAAACTTTTTGCATTTAACATTTAACATTTAAAAGCTACTTTAAATGTTATAAAATATGTTTTAAATGAATGAATTTTAAAAATAAATAAATTAGGTTTTAAATTAATTTTATTTTAATCAGTTCGAAGTCAATCTGCAGTAAGTTAAATGTCCCATTAAGTTAACTGTCTCAAAAGTAATAGAAGATATAGTTCAATCTATTCTAAGGCCCGTCCTTAAAAGTAGTCAAAAGCAGTGCTGCCACGCCCCAAGTCAACATACCAGACACACATACGAACAGGACAAGACCCACATTTCGCAAAACCAATATACTCTATTCCTTTACTAAAACAAACCGAAGACTGGATTAGTCACATTCGCATCAGCCTAACAATCTACAAACTTTAAGTCTATAAAAATCTAAATATCATATGTCAAATCCATATCTTAATAACAAAACCCATATACCCATCTTCCCCTGCTCGAACGAGTATAGAAGAGTAAACTTTTTTGCCAAGCATATTTATTTATATTTTCACCGCTTGAGCAAAAACTTTTGCGTTCTGCAGATTATTTTTAAGCCAACTGAGTTCTTTTTCTGGCTTTAACAAGAGATAGAGAGAGAGAGAGAGAGAGAGAGAGAGAGAGAGCATGTTTGGCCAAAAGGTCAGTTTGATGCGGCTTTGTTTGAACTTTAAATGTTACGAGCTGCACAAATTGGGGTATTAAAATTGCCAAAAACATATTTTCGCAAGTGAAAAGTTGTGCCATCCATCCATGAATGCCAATTGCATAAAAAACAAATTTTAATTCCATTCAAAATAGTTTGAGGTTTGCCAACTGGAAATCAATTGTTATGTGAATTCATATAAATTAAATTTATATGTGCTTGAAATAATTTGAGACTTAATGAATTTTATAAAGGAAAGTTATAACTAGGCTATGACAATAATAGGTTTTCAATATTGCTAGAAAATAAAAATTCAAAATCAATTCAGTTTAAAAAACAGCAAGTTATGAGTCAGAAGTTGTCCGAATGTTACTTGATGGTATTTCAGATGCTAAAGAAAGCTATTCTCCTGAGAATAGCATATTTTCGACTTCGCCCATATGTATATATATTTTTCTATTTTTTCCTAATTAATCCTAGATAGACTTTGTGCAAAATCTATTGATTTTTATTTATATTTTACAGCAGTGAAAATACTAAGAAAATATAATTTAATAATATTTAAAATTAACTTTCAACATCTGCCCCAATATAGAATTTCAAGTGAAATATTTTGCAAATATTAAAACTCCATCTTTCAGCCTTATATCAAGCTTCAGGAAAACCCCTCTGCCAATTACCGCATCCAATTAGGTAACCAGCTTACAAATTCATTGTTAGCTTCACTCAATTATTACTTCATGCCGCAGACATCGCTCACGCGCCGATTCTGTAATACACAATCAATATATAATAACAATGGCCACTTGACCAAAAGTTGAACAGCCGCTGGCCAAGAGGCGACTATTGAACCCAGCTCAAAGGGAACAATGTGAGCGCTCGCTCGTCGTGTTAAGAATATAATTAAGAGCCATGAAAACGCCTCCAATTACACGTAAAAAATTGTAGGAAAATCATAGCAAACGCCCGGACATATTCTCCAAAAACAAAGCGTTGTAAAAATAGCCACAAAAATTGGAAGAGTCTCCAACGATTCGCGTATAATTATGCAAATTGAATTGCGCGAATTGCTGTCCCCCCCACAGAGCAAAAAAGCACAAAAAGGTCAAAAGCCGTCCGGCGAAATTAGAGGGTTCAGGCAACAGGAATTAAGCAGACTTTCCATTTGGCAGTACTATTCTCTAGCTCCCTGTCTCACTCTGGTTTGCCCTTTCTCTTGTTAAACCAGCACAACCCGGCGTATGCGTGACATTGTTTAGTAATTCATTTGAGCGGGATTTCAATGCATTTTTGAGTATATAGTTAACGCGTAGTTAATGCAACACGCAAACGTTGAACGCCAGGCGGAAGCGCCAATGTCCATCGCGGCGTATGTGCAATGTCCGCAAATGCAATCGAATTTCTCTTTCTTGCTTTTTATTTTTGTGACTTATTCGCGTGCCCGTTCTTGCCGTGTTGGCCATTTGGCTGGCTTGGCCAAGTGTTTGGGCCACAACTTCAACTTCAGTCATTTGCCGGCTCTTGGCGCTTCGACATCGTCTCGTGCTACCATATTCTATGTGCTAACGCTGCCGCCGCTCTCGCTACTGTCTGTCTTTATTGTCTCTACTAAAGAGTGCAAGGTGATAAAAAACAAGAAGAAAAAAAAAACAAATATCGATATTACGACATTCACCATGAAAATGTTCGAGATATCCAAGTTGTTTTCGCTGCGAAGGTAAGACTGGGCATATATATACAAAATTCTTGTATTCTTTTACAATATATTTTAGTGGGAGGTTGGGAGGACTATTATTGTATCTCCCTAATACTGTATTAACTAAATAGTGCTGCTTTGTTAAAATAAACAAAAATTCACTAATTTTTACAGACAACTGCTGTGTCTGCGAGTTGTGGCTTTTGAAATGCAAAGTAATTTCGTTAATAAAATATATGTAAAAATATTTTTTATGTATGGAAAAATATAGAAAAACAAAACAAAAAATTTTAAAAATATATATAAAATATAAAAAATATATATAAAATATAAAAAGTATATATAGAAAAATATAAAAAATAAAAAGAATTTAAAAAAAATTTATATAACAAATATTTTAAAAATAAATATAAAAAATATACATAGAAAAAAATACAAAATATATAAAAAAAAATTTTTTTAAATACTATAACATATATAACATAAATACTATAACATAACATAAAAATATATTAAAATTTTAAAATATTTTCATATTAAAATTAATCTATTATACACATGTTAAAAATATAAAATATGTAGGACGAATTTCACAGAAGTGCTTAAAGAGTTTTTTTTATAAATGCTCCTTACTTGAAAGATTTCTGTACTTTTATAGTATATATTATATAGTATATATTCGATTCAAGCCAGTAACAATTTTCAGTGAGCACGAAAATACAACTATTATTGGCTTAAAATGTATGAAATATATATTTTAAAAATAATAATAGTAAATACAAGTATTTTTTCAAATTTAAATATTAATAAATAGGTATTTTATATATTTTAATTTTCAAAAATTCGTTTGAAGCCCTTCCTTCTTCCTTCCTTCCTTTAAAACTTAAAATTGAAGTAAGCTTATTAAAACATAATAAAGTGTTAAGAATCCTATTATAAATTTCAATTAAGATTACCGAAGTTATAGAGTAAGGAAAGAAGAAGCACCAATAGTAGCTAAAACTAACAATAACAACCCTCACACTACTGTCAGGGTATATCATAGTCAGACACTCCCAATCAAAAGATTCCAATTTGTTATTTATTAGCCAACTGGCATTCCTTACTCCCGAATTCAATTTCGACGTTTCTCATTACAAGTTCATGGTAAACCAAATGTATATTTAATCAGTAGAAAATTCACTTTTAATATCTTGCATTAACTATTTAATTCCCAATTAATTTGCTACACGTTCAAATTTGGTGAAGCACACTTTGTGAGTAATATCTCAGCGCATTATGCCATAATTGCACAGTGAAAATGCCAGACATTAATAAATCACATTGGCTTGGATACGGCAGACCGCAAAGGACCTACTCATGCCCCCAGCGAGGCAAGTCGCTTGCACTGCTGCACCAGTTCTTGCTGGTCCTGCCCAGTTCAGTCGACTTTCTGGTCGGAGTATCACGTGTAGCACAGTTTTAGGGAGCAAACGCCCACAGTTCCCGTTTTAGCCAGAAACGGCGAGGCACGGTACACCTCAAATGCTTTCCGGTAGCAAAACAAACACTCACACAGGGGGGAGGGAGTTTTGGTTAGAGAGAACACATGAGAAACTTCTTGAACAGAAAACATGAAACAACTTCGAAGCACTGCGCATGGTTTGCTTTTGTTGTGGTTTTTTGCTTTGTTAACTTTCGGTCGCATTGCTATGACATTGGCGCCCTCAGTCGTGGCATGGTTGAAAAAAATACTAAATATATATGTATATGGGGTAGCCCTTCGAGCCCGGCCAGAAGTCCAGGCAATCAGTCGCTGGTTGTCAGTCAAACAAACCGCTCGCACGCCTTTGACGACCTTACAAAAATTGTTGTCGACCGCCTTCCTCTCACTCTCTCTCTACCTTTGTCGAAAGCAAAACATATTGATCGGTGCATCACAAAGACAAATACCACATCAATTAGCGCATGGTGTGTATAAAAGGCTTGGAGAACTCTTTGCCAATCATTCGCATCTGTAAAAAAGCTCTCATCAAATTTATTCCACTCCATTCACAAAATAACCTCAAAATCTAGTGGCAAATACGTCAGGTTATAGCCAGATGGATACCCAGTAGGTAAGTGATCCGTTGGACGACTCCTACAACCTTAATTCCTGTCTTGTGCGTCCTCTTTTCGTTGTTCCATCTGCACTTGATCCTTGTGAGTTTGATTTTTTATTGAATTTTCTGTGCTTACGAGCCGCACACATGTTTCCCACCATATAGTTCAGTTACCTCGCCTCGGCCTGACATTGAAACGCCAGCTAAATGTTGGTTTTATTTGCAGCTTATCAAGCATAAAACATCAGCTAAAATCCTAGAGTTGCATGCTTAGAACGCCATTTTGATGGAAAAGGACACGCATTAGCATTGCTTAGCCAGCAAATCGATTTTAGCCGCCTCTTCCATGTCGTGGACTGAGACTGATTATTATTAGTGGGTGACAGTGGAGCAACGCGCATTAACGTTTATTATTTCTATTGATTTTTGTCTTAATTATGAATGCGCGGAAGCTTTTCTATTATAAATACATAGGACTTTCTCAGGGCTATTTATAGCAAAGGATTTTTCAGTTTGTTGACTTCTTTCTGAATACTCAATAATACTTAATATTTAATAAGAAATACGAAAGAAATACACGGACCTAGGGAAACAGAGAGAAACTTAGTTTTTATAAGGGAGAAGAATTCAAAGAGAGAGAGAGAAAGAGACAAAGAAAACGATAAAAAGCTAGAGAGATATATAGATTGAGGCACTTATAGTAAGAATGAGAGAGCGAGAAAAACAAAGAGAGAAAAGCGCGAATCAAACAGTCAGATCATAAAAAAGATTCATTCAAATTTAGAACATATAAAAAGATATCAAGTATTATCAAGTATTATCTATATCTAAATATCTAAATATACTAAAAACACAGGACGCAAATGAACATGGGAGAAATTATATGATAAGAAAAAGAAATTAAAAAAAAGAATTAACATTATCACTCGTAAAACCAAGTCCAGAAGAGTCGAAATATAGAAATAAAAAATATAAAAACTATATATATATATTTATAATTATTTATAATTATATATTTAGTTTAATATGAACTTAATTATTTAGGAGATAGTTAAGTTTTTTTATTAATCAAAAAACAGTTCCCAATACTTAAAGCCTTCAAATTTAATTTGAATATAATATATAATATTATTACTTTATGAAAATACTATAGATTCGAGCAGAAGAGCGCAAAAGAAATTCAGTAGACGATTCAAAAAAAGCTTTAAGAACAGCTAAAAGAAAATAGGAGTTTCCTTTAACAACTAATTTTCCAACTTATCATAAATTTTGCCCATCAAGCCAAGGCACTTTTTATATATCTAAAAATATTTATTTGCTGCACAAAATATTCGTATTCCCTCAAGTTTTGCTTAACAAACTCATTCACTGCCATTTAAATAACTCATTAAAACTTTCTCTAATCTCATTCGTTTTCGTTGCAAAAGAATTTCATCAAAAAAGCAAAAGCAAAAAACTAACACAATTAATCAGAATCGTAAAGCAAAGCAAAATCAACTTTTGGACAAAAATTGAAAATTGAAAATCTGTAAATAGTAAAGAAATATATATATATCTATATATGCCACATACATATGTTGTCCCGATCCACATATACCACTTATGCGACTCTGATCTCTCATGTGTTCGTGTCAAACAAATAACATCACAAACATTCTATGTGCTCAATGCAAAGCAATGCGTCGTGCAAACATCAAACGCGGTCAATGTTTGAGTCTAAGGTAAACCAAAATTAATCGAATCTAAATGTCTATCTATCAAGTATTTACTATATCTATATCTATATATAATTGATACAGTTACTTCCATTGTAATTGAAATTTGAACAACTTTCAGACCACAAGGTAGCAGCAAAATGGATCGCTATGAGAAGCTCAGTCGCCTAGGCGAAGGCTCCTACGGCGTTGTCTACAAATGTCGAGATCGAGAAACGGGCGCACTGGTCGCTGTCAAAAGATTTGTCGAGTCTGAGGACGATCCAGCCATACGGAAAATAGCATTGCGAGAGATAAGGCTGCTGAAGGTGGGTTTCATATAGATTTATATATAGTAGGAAATATATATATATCAATCTCCGCCTTTTAGAATCTTAAACACCCTAATTTGGTATCCCTGCTGGAGGTGTTTCGCCGCAAGCGCCGCCTGCACTTGGTCTTTGAGTTCTGTGAGCTGACCGTACTGCATGAGCTGGAACGGCATCCGCAGGGCTGCCCTGAGCCGCTGACCAAACAAATCTGCTATCAGACACTGCTGGGCGTGGCCTATTGCCATAAGCAGGGCTGTCTGCATCGCGACATCAAGCCCGAGAACATATTGCTGACGGCCCAGGGTCAGGTGAAGCTGTGCGATTTTGGCTTCGCCCGCATGCTCAGTCCGGGCGAGAATTATACGGATTATGTGGCGACGCGCTGGTATCGAGCACCTGAGCTACTCGTGGGCGACACACAATACGGCACGCCCGTCGATGTGTGGGCCATTGGCTGCCTGTTTGCGGAGCTGGTGCGCGGCGAGGCGCTCTGGCCGGGGCGCAGCGATGTGGATCAGCTGTATCTGATACGGAAAACTTTGGGGGATTTGCTGCCGCGCCACATACAAATTTTCGGCCAGAACGAATACTTTAAGGGCATAACGCTGCCAGTGCCGCCGACGCTGGAGCCGTTGGAGGATAAAATGCCAGCGAAGGCGCTGCAAAATCCGCTTACCATCGATGTGCTTAAGAAGTGCCTGGATAAGGATCCAGCCAAGCGCTGGTCCTGCGACAAGCTGATTAAGCACTCCTACTTCGATGACTATACGGCCAAACAGCGCGAGCTGGATCACATCAACAGCCTCGAGGCGGCCAGCCTGCGCCAGCAGCAGCTGGCCTCGCAGCAATTCATGCTGGCCACCGCCGCCCAGCAGCTGCAGACGGGCGCAGCCCAGGCAGCGGCCATAGCAGCGGCGCGTGATAAATCAAAGGTGAGTGAAGAGCTTAAATTGAAATCGGAAATTCCGAGGAAATTCAGCTAATCAATGTTTTTCTCGACAGACTTCAAACACCTCGTTGCCGCTGCTGCCGAGCAACCAGCATCACCATCACCACCATCTCACGCATCAGGAGTTTGTCAAGCTGCAGCCGCTGAACAAGAATGCAGCCATGCTGCATCGCACCGAACATCATCTGCCCACCATTTGAGCTGCACTCGACTCGACTATTCGACTATTCGATTATTTTTATTATCTTTCTCTCTGTGACTTCAGCTCAAGCTGTTGCATTAGTTTCTTTGACTACTTCAATAATAAATGTAAAGTGTGAAAAAAATAACTTGAAAAACTACTTTTATTTGGGCAGACAAATTAGAAGTGCCTAAACTCATGTAGCACAGTGTCTAAAACGTACTCCATACAAATTAGAAATACATCTACATACATATATACAAAAAGCTTCCTACAGATAACTACAGAGAAAAGAAAGAGAAATAACTTACCGTTCTCTTTCGATCCACATTCTCTTTATTGCAACGATTGTGGATCACATTTGAATGGGCGCCATCTTTTATTTCTTTTTTCACAGCACAATAAAAAATACAAAAAAAATTGCGACACTTTTTATAGCCAGTTATCGGTTAGCAAGGCCAGCAAACAAGGCTTAACTATGGTAAATAGAAGATTAAATAACACCCACGACACAAATTCAACACTTTTAACACTTGGCAACTTAATTAAATTTCAAAGAAAACGAACATTTTTACGCACGCACTGAAATAACAGAAACGATCTGCAAGGCCGACGCGCACAGACTAAATCATTGCATCAATACAAGCACAACTTAGAGGCAGCCATAATGTGTGACGCTCTCACAACATCCACAAAATTCGCACTCTTTCCTTGACAGACGAGATCCAGTAGCACTCTCACTCACTCTTACATAACGGGATCAAGGCGTCAGAGCCAAACGCATTGAAGCAGCGCTCACATGTTATGATGTCACAACATCCACAAAGTTCGCACTCTTGCATAGGAAGAGATCCAGCAGCAAATGCTGCCCACTGCACACTCTCAGCAAGCAGCTGCAATCCACACACATAACGGGATCAAGGCGTCAACGCTAAAGGCTTTGAAGCAGCGCAGTGAGTGAATTATCTTTCCGTCCACTCTTTGATTTAAGTCAGCACACACTTAGTGCACACTTAGTGAAAATACATATACATTTACATTTTGTTTCTCTTTTTCTTAAGAGTAGAACAAAAATTTCTAAGTTTTTATATTTCCAGTTGATTTTTTGCTGTTTATTTATAATACGAACCGCAATAAGAGTCTTATAAAACTACAATCAAATTGTGGCTGAGTAGATAATAGAACGAAAACGAAAACGAAGACGAAAAAAAACTTATTCAACTTATTCAATAAAACTTCGATTTCGCTTTGCGCTGCATTTGTTGTAGCTTAACAATTCAGACACCTCTTAGCATTATCCCTAGTCGCTCGCGCTCTCCCACTCTCTAAAGTTCATCCTCTCTCTCTCCCGTTGCTTTCCATTCTTTTTCGGCCACTTTGCATAAACGGCAGGACAGATTATGCAACTGTCTGGGATTGTCAAGCGTCGAGTCGACAACACACTGCACACTTTGCATATCCGTTAGAGTAAAAGAGAGTGGGAGAGAGTAATAGAGAGGGACGGTAAGGGCTGGGAGGCAGTGCTAGCAGGTTTGGCTATTTTCCCGTCAGATCTGGCGTTTTATAAACTGTGAATGCGGAAAGAGCTGTGAACAGAGGGAACTCTAGCTGTATTGAATCTTGAATGGCTTTTTTAGCATTAACAATACCTGAAGCAAAATTTAAATATATTAAAAAAAATAATATATTATATAATATTATTATATAATATATTTTATATAATATTATTATATATAATTATAATAAAATTAAAATATTTATTTACTTGTTTTTGAAAGCTGATTTCTGCACTTTTAAAATTTTTCTTTAGCTATTTTTGCCTTTTTTAAAGGGTTGAGCTGGAGAGTGAGCATCACTGCTGGGCTGCTCGATTTACAAATGCTTTTTGCCTCTTGCCTTCTCCGTCAAATGCGCAGCGCTCAAATGATAAAAGGAGAAGCGAAAAGTTTCTGGACTATTGTGGATGCCAAGCGAAAAATCAAAGTGTCTCGGGCACTTGCTGATGGCTGCAGTCGAGCAGAAGAGAGCGGACAAGAGCGGAAGAGAGAGCTAGACGATACAGTCAATTTCAATGTCTGCCTGCACACACACACACACACACATGCTCTGGTCACATAGGCGGCGTCCGCAGAGATTTCGGCGCAATGTTGACAGTTACAGTTACTCCAGCTGCAGTGCTGCCAACTTGCGCACTAATTTAATTAAAACTTTTCCGAGCCACGCCCCATTCACAAACCGCCGCCTTTAAAACAGAAGTCTATCAGTCGAACTGACTCAAAACTGGGCCAACAAATAATTGTTTTGTATAGACCAGAGCTAAAAAGTTGCCAACTCAATTATGCATAATAAATAAATTTGAATAGATTCGAGTTTGGTGAAATTCACAAATTTAAACTGATCCAAGACGCAAATGAATAAAATGAACTGACTAAAAGGGAACCAGAGAACTAGTGAACTATATAAGAATTGGAGTTTTAAAGAGAATTTCGTTAAATGAATTGAGCAAACCTATAACAAATGCACACATGATCAATTACGCTCAAAAGTCAAGGGTACATATTTATGTGATATTTAAGTGATATTTAAATTGAGTGATTATGTTAGCTCTAAAGAGAGATGAGTCCACGCCACGATTGAGTAACAGCCTTTTAACAGTGAGCAAACGACAACAGAAGCGCTGTTAACATAGCTTATGTTAAGTAGTGAAATTGAGTGAGAATGACAATTAAGGCACTCAATATAATTGAGCTGCAAATATGAAATGTTAAACAGCGCTATGTTAATGAACACGATTGAGTAACTGAGTGTTAATGAACGACCTCAGCTGCCGCTGTTAACATGATCTTTATAATATAAAGCAAGCTATGTTACACAGCCTCTGTTAACTTTTTTAAACTGTGAATTTCCTTATTATTATTATTATTTTATGCACTTGCTTCTGTAATTTTGATAATCACATCACATCACAGCGTAATGGCTGCCAATTTCAAAAGAAAACATTTCCGTTACATGGACAGGACACACGTAAGACGAACGTTACGTGTTCTTGATTATCTGCCGTGTGCTTAGCAGCGGATTAGCTTGCCAAAAAAGAAGAAAAAAAATTTACCCCGAGTCGAGCCTTGCCAACAGACTCACTCAACATCCGCGCTGGCACGTGGCGAATTGGCAAAGCGCTCAACAAGTGGATGGTAGGTGTGGGACACATGTCTGTGTGTGTGTGTGTGTGCGATAGGTAAGTGGAAGTCAAGCTAACGACAGCCAAGCTGTGGGTCCAAGGGATTGCTCGCAAATCTGTCGCCGGCTGGAGTTTAATTCAATGTGCGTGTGTGTGCAAAACTTATCTGGATTAAGTGGGTAAAGAATATCCGATAAAATGTACAAGTTTATAATGAAATTAAATTGAAGCTTATATTAGCTAAATACTTAAATATATAAAATGTAGAAGCAGAATTAAACGAAAAATGTTAATTTGTGAGTGAGTAATTTGAGCAGTGAGTAGAAAGTGGATTTGAGCGTTTAATATAGCTCTGCCAGCTGCTAACACGCTATTGGTGCTTTAGTTTGATCTAATTATGAGTGTGGACTGCAATTGTTTGTCTGCAGAGAGCGAGCATAGTTGGATCGTGTCTGTCAATGTTTGAGTGAGAACGCTGTGAGAGCGTTTTTACATTATGGCGTCTCTAAGTTGTGTTTGTGTTGGTGTTAGTGAAGGGTTAAACATGTGAGCGCTATAATTACAAGAGCAGTTTGCTGGCAGAGGGCGAGCAGAGAGTGGACTGTAGAATTGAGCGCTTCAGACACTCCACATCGGCTGCTAACACGCCATTGGTCATTAGTGCTTAATCCATTTACGAGTATGGATGGCAAATTACAGTTGGTTGGATGTAAAGAGCGAACATAGGTGGATCATGTCTGTCAATCTAAGAGTGCGAGCATTGTGGATATTGTGAGAGCGCCTTTTACATTATAGCTTCTCTAAGTTGTGTTTGTGTGGGTGCGAGTGAAAGGTTAGCTTAGTTTGGATAGGAACCTGGTGGAAGCAGTCTGTGCGCGTTTGCCGAGTTGATCGCATGTAATTTTCGAGGGTGGTAGTGAAATTTCGGTTTCTTTAAAATTTGAATATATAGAAAATTAAACGTGATTTTTGTGTATAGTGTGATATTTAAATGAATATTAATATATTTAATATTATCAATCTATATTTTTAATTTTGCAAAAGGCACGCGAAAAAATTTAAAGTTTGTCTGTGTGGCGTTCACTGAAATATGATCCACAAGATCCACAATGCCTATAGAAAGAGAGAGCTGGAGTGAGCAGCAATGAGAGAGATTCTTGCAATAAATAAAGAGAGATAAACACAAGAGCTTTTTCTGGAAAAGAGAGTAAGTATATTTTAGTGTTTATAAACAAGGAAAATCTAAGATATACTTTATATATAACTGAAACATTTTTTAACAAATTATTGGAAATTTCCTGATATAAAAAATATTTAAAATGTATATAGGATTATATATATTATTATTATATAATATATGTTATTTCATACATAGTTTTAAAGCTTAACTTCGAAGCAAGTATAGTTTAGTTCCATCAACATCTCAATTGATGATGTGTTTGTATAGCAAACATCACCTGTGGCCCGTTAGCGCCACTGAAAATGTTGCACCTCTGCGTAGCGACGATTCAGTTCATTTTTGCGCTCCACCTCGCCGCCCACACCGCGGAGCAACTCGTCGCGCTGCCAGTTACGATAGACGGACGAATCGTGGAGCTTGTCATCCCTGTCCAAGGCCTGCTGCTGCCACCATTTCAGATTGACAGCTGGCGTCTGCTGCATGGGAATGACGGAAATGACCTGCGGATGACGAGGCGGCCAGAGGCCCAGCTTGGCCAATCTCTTCTGCTCATCAATGTCGGTGTCCTCGGGTGTGCCCAGCACGCGCAGCTGCTGCACCTCGCCGCGTGAACGCCTCATGGCCAGCGGATTAAAGGGATCCTCGCCGTAGAGCTGACGATACTTCTGGCTTCTCACGAGATTTATGATTTGGAACAGCGCAATGCACGTGATGCAGTTATAGCCGGCAAAAACTGTAGAATAAAGTGCAATTATTAATAAATCCAATATAAATTTCCCTTCACTTACGACAGTAGAAACTGCCCACCAAGGTGAGCACAATGAGCAGCCCCAAGTTGATTTGCTTCTTCAGCACAATCATCAGGACGATGTGGCTGATCGTGATGCCCAGAAAATAGATGAATTCCAGGAAAGCCAACGGTAGCAGCAGCCATTTGTGAAGCTGAGGATCGAGGGAGTAATTTAATTAATTTATTAAGAGCAATTATCAGGAATTCAATGAAGTAAATTTAGAAAAATTGTTAAGAAAGCTCTTAAATATGCAAAATAGTTAGAGCCTTCATTAGAAATAAAATAAAATATTATAAAACTGGAGATGCTTCGCTCACTCATAGAACCATTGCCTTTTTACTCTTTTTTCCTATACTTGATCACAAAAAGTTTAAAATGTTCAATCTCGAAAAGTATATAAGGTACAGTCTTGATATATAGGATATTGATTCTCTAGAAGGCCTATTCCACTAATCGATATTAGTTACAATCATCATAATAATGGAAGCCTTAATAAACTATGGTATTCCTTTAAAAAGCTAACTTTTTCGGTATAGCCCGAAAACTTTAAAAGTTAAAACATTTGTGCTGTTCGTGAAGTTATTAAAATTTTGATATAAGTCTAATAAAATATATACATTAATTTTAAAATATATGATGCATCAAATGAAGTTTTAGTTCTAAAAAGATTGCTCAAAAAACTCTACGAAAATTCTAAAACAAATAAAAGTTGTAAAAATTATTTTAACAATCCTTTCAAAGAGAAATTTAATCTCATATATAAGTAAAGAACTATTTTACAATATAACTTACTAAAATGATGTAAAAATATATAATTTAGATTACAATATATATAATATATATTGGAATAATAAGAATTTGTGAACTACCCACCCGCCAAGCTCCAACGATGCCCATAATGGCGCAGGTTATGCGAACGTAGCACATGACTTGCAGAAATATCATCACATTATCGGGCGCTGAAAAGCATTATAGAAAGATTTTAGACATACCATAAATTAGCATTTGAAGCGATTCAATAAAAAAATAAAAAAAAAAATCAAATGAGCTTAGGTTCTATTACAATGTGATCAAAGTGAATGAATATTAAATCCTAAAATCCTTAAAATATCTTAAATATCTTAAAAGTAAAATATATTAATCTATATTTTTTATACTTGATTTAACAATTTGATTCAGTACGATTCATCGAAAAATCTTGTACTATTACTAAACTCAGAAACTGCCCTCGCTAGCCATACTCACAGTCGTGTATCCAGTTAATGAGCTTTCGCACGACGCTGCTCGATTTGTACTGTGAGTCATTTTCGAGCAGATCGATAAGTTCATCGAAAAGATGTACGCCTCGCGAAAAGAAGACCGCACTCAGGCTAATAGAAATGATCTGAAAAAGCCTATATATATCAACTCCAAAGAGAGGGATCTCGACTCCACTTACAATGCTCAAAATACCGACACTCATAACTCCCAGGCGCACGGAGCAGTAGCACAAATAGCTTTCCATAAACAACATTTTGAGTTCTTTATTAATTCGAATCGCTGGCCATAATTCATGGCAGACAACTAACTGGCCCAGCTCCGGGCATCCGAATGGGCCGTCAGCTTAATTTCCCATTGACAATGGCCCAGGCCAAATGACAAAAGCTTGTTCCACTCGCACAGATTTCTATCTGCATATTATATACACATACATATCTCGTATTTGCTTTCATTACACGCCTCGCATTTGTCCCTAATGCAATGCGAATGGTCATAATTTTTCATTCACCTGCTGGACGTCATCCCGTTCACTCGCATTGCCAAGTCCGCTGGGGCACTGGGATTTCTCAGTTGCTTTTCGATATGCCGCTCATGACGTCCTATATCTTCTGTGCCTCGGTGCGCTTGGGCGTTATCGTTATCAGCATTGCTGCATTGGTTTGTTAAGTTATATTCTATTCTAATATGCAATGTATTTATATATTTATTTCCATTATATTATTATTATACTTCCATAGATTATTATCATTTTATATTTTTTTTTTGGTCATATGGTAGAAAATGTTTCTTAAAAACAAAAACAAATTTAAAAAAAAAAATCAATATATATAAATATATATAATATAATAATAAAATTTAAAAAATATAAATAATATATAAAATAAAAAAATATAAAATAAATATAATAATATATATATAAAAATTTATTTATTTAAAATTTTAAGCATTAACATATTTGTATTTTATTGTATTCCTAATTTTTTTAAAAGAAAGAAAACAAATTTATTGTATTTTAATTTAATATTAAAATTATAGAGATACTTAATTCATTGCGAAATTAAAATAATATATAAATTTTAAAAAATTCTTAATTTTTTTAAAGAAAGAGTTTTCGTTGTATTTTAATTTAATATTAAAATTATTGAGATACTTAATTCATTACAAAATTAAATGTATATAAATTATAAATAATAAAAATAGTAATAATATATAATATTTTCTACACATTTTATTATAATTTTATTTATTTTTTTTATTTCAAAATTTTTTCTATATTATATTTTATAGTTTATTTATTTTTTTTATATTATTCCAGAAATGTATAACATTTTTTATTTATTTGATTTTTCCATTTTTTATTTTACATAGAAATAGTAGAAATAAAATGTTCTATATAGTATATATTTAAAATTGACTAATTTTATATTTTTGTATATTTGAAAAAATATATATTTATAATATTTTCTATAAATTTTTAATTTTTTGTTAAATAAAGTCTTATATATTTAAAAATAAATTTGTTTACCAAAATATATTAACAATATTTTATTTTTAAATTATTTTTATGTATTTTAAATTGATATTAAATATTTATATATTTTACAAATTTAGTTTATAATACTATTTTCTACATATTTATTAATTTGTTTGTTTTCTTTTTCAGCTTAAAACTTTGGTACTAATGTTTCTCTTCACTACGGAAGGATTGGCCTTTACCTTTTCAGTGATTTCTAAATTCGATGTTAATTTGAGCTTTAGAGCCAGCTACTATTTGGTGAGAGACACAATTTATTTCTTGGAGCAGTGTAAGTAAATATATTTTTATTTTTTATTATAATGGGATAAATAAACGATAAACGAGAAACTATAACTATGGGAATACTTTATAGCAATAAGCTATACATAGTATTCTCTCAATCTAAACTTGATGTTATATTACCTAACTTTCTTTCAGATCCAGAAATATCAACTTTTTTACTTCAGCTTTATAGCATTGCTCATGGAATCTCATGTGTTTTCGCCACATATGGCGCTTATAAGGTCAGCTTTTGTATTATCTGTAAATGATCTTAAGCTCATCAGCTTTTCTCTACTCTTCTTTGCTTAGGTTAAACGTTACTTTGTGTTTCCTTTGGCCTTCTTTGAGTTTGTTTATATCGTCGAGATGTTTGCACTTTCCATACTATTTCTTCGTATCATTAGACACTTCATTAGTCTGGAAAAGTTAATAATATTAACAGTTACGGCTTCTTTCTATACAAGTGCGTATGCTCTCTCTCTCTCTCTCTCTCTCTCTCTCTCTCTCTCTGTCTATCTCGCTGTCTATCTCTTTCTCTCCATATATATTGTAGGTCTTGTGGTCTATGACTTTTTCGCTTTGGTTGCCTTTGAGCAAATCATGGGACTTGTGCAAAGTAAACGATATCAAGAGCTCTATGGCTCGGATCCCTTTAATCCTGTATTAACTGAAGCTGAAGTGAAATATCCAAATATTATTAAAGTTATATCAAAAGCGGATAATTATGTGCCCAAATGGTGGGAATTGAATGAAATAAAACATAATTCAGGAAATGAAAATGCCGAAGCTGATGTTCAGAAATACTTTCAAACTCATGAGCTTTTGCCGGAGGTCTTACTTCACAATGTTATTAATAGATTTTAATATGAGAGATTCTTTTCATATAAAAATTCCTGAAAAAATGCAGAATATATATAAAAAAATTATCAAATAAAGTATTATTATATTAAAAAATTATATATATAGGATTTATATATAGTTTTTAAGAAATATTTACGAAATTTAATATGTTTTTTAGTTTATCTATAATTTAATTATTTATAAATTCTTCAATTTAATTTTTTGAAATATATTTATTTATTTTAAATATATTTATTTACATATATTTAAATTAATATATCACAAATTTAGCACTTCCAGCTCTGCCTTAAAGCGCCATCTAGCGTGTATGGCGTGTAAACTCTCTGTGTTAAAAGCTCTTAGCAAAGCACAACAACCAAACACTCATGCAGCGTTGCCAGATGGCGTCAAATAGAGAAGCTGGTTTGAAGAATTAAATATGATATTAGAATGGATTTTGATGTCAGGTAATTTTACGCTACTCAAGTATCCACAATGGTCAAACATTATAAGCAAATCATTGTAAAAGTAGAAAATGAGCTATTTATATGCTAATTTCCTTTCATATTTATACCCCTTCCAAACGGGAAATGGATATATTTATTTTTGCAGTGTCCGCATTATATATGTATATAGTTTAAATGTGTAAGCTCTCTTAGCGTCAGAGTTTTATTATTTACAGTTAATAGTTTTTTATTAAATATTTCAGACAAATAAATACAAAATTTAAATATATATATATTATATATATTTTTAAATTTAATCATATATGTAAATTAAATAATTTTTAACTCCCTTATATTTTTTTAGGCAGTTACAATTTTTTTATTATTCTTATGGATATTTATTTAAGAAACAATTAAAGTACGGCAATAGATAAATAATTTATACTTAAAACATTTTCAAGGGAAAAACAATAACATTAAATTTTCAAAAATATAAAATAATTAATTAATATTTAATATTCAGTTTCATACATTGTTTTACATTTTATTTCAAGCTTTCAAATCTTAAAAATTTTAATATAGAAATAATATTTTTATGTGTAACTTTAACATTTTAAGCTATTTACAATCTAAAATACTCATTAAATTATATTTAAATGATAAATTCATAACTTTGGATTGAGTTTAAACTCAAATTTTTAGGACTTCAGGCGTGTTCCTTTCGAGGACTCACAGTTATCTTAATAAAGGCAGCTTCTTTTGTAATTGAATTTGAAAATCTTAAGTCTTGATAAAAAAAACTATAATAAATGTATCACTTGATTGCACGGAAATCGTTTGTCTCTCTAACTATGTCACAGATCCTTTTGGATCACGTTACGCATTTCTTATTATTTCCATAGAGCACTCGATACTCTGGCTCGATTTTCTTCTTAATAAACTTGGTCATTTCAGCGGCGTATTTGGCACGCACCACACTGCGCGTGGAGTTCTTAATGCCAGGACTGTGCACCAGGAAGCCGGGATGCAGCACATGGTACTCATAGCCTAGAAGACACATAGCGTAGCCCTGTAAAAGAGAGAAGAGATATTTAATATGTATCGATATATATCGATGTGGCGATCAATTACAACTATGAATTAGTAATGATATCTTTGTTGTTGACTCTATGATTTATCAATATATTTTATATTTTATGATGATGCTTTGAAAACCTTCTTTGTTTTTTTTTTTACAATTCGGAAATAGCCTAATTTTAATTTTTAAATTGATTAATCAAAGAGACGAGATTGGGCAAACTCACCTGAATGCGCTTGTTGGACTGTCCCTCCCAGGTGACGCGCTCATCGAAGATCGGCTCCGCATTGTCGCTGATGTAGAAGGGCTCCCAGTGTCGGAAGTTGCCCTGCCGGACGGTCATGCTGAACAGTTGCAGCTCGTCCGTGATGGGGGTCGTGCGATTGATCCATTTCTGATAGCCGGGCACCTTGTGGCAATTAGCGCAGACTTTCGCATGGAAGAGCTGAGCGCGGCGGGTCTGCAAGAGATCCAAAAGCTCCAATTTGTCGTTCGGCACTTGCACGTTCTCCTGTATCTCGAAGACCGGCAAGGGGTAGACTCTGGGTCGCTGATCCGGACCCAAGGCCAGGACACTGCTATTCCGATGCACCATGTCCAAGAACTGATCGATCAGCCCCAAGCTGGGGTAGAGCTCGATGTCGCAGGCGAATATGAAGTGCGTGTTGACGGCCTTGCGAGCGATATTCCGACCCACATTGATGGGATAAGTCATATTGGCGTGCACCTTGTACATGGCATTGCGGCTCTGCTGGTAGGGCGGTGCCAAGAGGGTGCCATTCTCATCCACGCACTGGTAGGGCCAGTTCAGGGCCTCATTCTCATCGAGAGGCACATACTCAGGCATATGCTCATTGGAGAAGTAAACGTGAAAGCTAACGAAGTCGCTGATCAGCTGGCTGCCGGGCAAACAGTTTCTCACATACTGAATGGCATCCAGCGTGGAGTTCAGATCGTAGCCAGGCGCATGTATGGCAAAGCTAATCGGGCCAAACCAGCTGCAAAGAGTTGCATGAGAATTGGAAAGAGTTTTTCAATATATTGAAATGAAATGTGGTGATATAAAAAGTAATATATATTTAGAAATATTCTTGAACTCTGAAAGTATTATAATTCAGTATATTTCAAAAATATATGTATATTTATACAATTAAAAATTATTTAAATCAAAATAAAATTTTTAAATGTAAATAAAATTGTGTGGAAATGTTATCAAACTGAAATAAAATGTTAAGTTTAAATAATTAAAGTCTAAATTACTGTTTCCTTTAAGCTTCTGTTTTGAGTTTTCAATAATGAGAAAGGAAATTCAAACGTATTAAGGATAATTAAAAAATTTTTTAAATTATTAAATATTTTTTGAAGGCATATAATTTCAGAAAAGTTTTCTAAATTTTCTCTTTTATTTTTGGCCATTTCTTATGATCGTTAAAACATTTTGAAAGTTAAGAAATATGTTGGGATTGAGAACAAATTTTAAATAATATAAATTTTACACAATTCCAAAATGATTTAAAGAAAATCAATCCGACTTTTTGAATATATCCTAATTGGAAATCAGAATAGTGGAATTGCATATAAATATTTAAAAATTAACAATAATTTAAAAATCTCCTCAGCGTCAAAGCTCGTTATACATAATATTCATAATTTCATGATATAGTCATTATATAGAAACTTAATTAAAAATAGTAGAATTATATTATATATTATATAATATAATTGTAAAGAGTTTTTTTTTTATTAATATTCTCGAATATACAATAATTGCCTATAATTCAAATGATATAACAATATATTATCTGCCGATACGTGTCAAATCGTAGATGATAAGTAAATTGTAAACTCAATATCGAAATTACGTATTCATAAAATTATGATACAAAACTGTTCAATCTTATCACAAACTATTTAATATAAAATTTGTTATCGAACTCTTATGATCACAATTCAGAATCAGAACTCTTAATTAGGCTGTCTTAAAATCACCTTAGCAACTCTGATCTTTATCTCTAAATTTATTTGAATTTAATGATCCATTGAAATGGGCTCAATAATGGTAAAAAACTTATTATATCTTATTATAATTATTATAATTGAGATTTATTGGAATTATATAAACTTTGTATTGATAACAATCTGATTATTTCCTAGTTCTCTGTCTCAAGATTTGCTTAATTACACTCACACCCTTATTGGCATCAATATTTTGATGTTTATTGTGTAATTTAGAAAGTCTGGCTAAAATAACTCTGATTTTGATATTTTTTAATGTTTTATGGCATCATTTATGGCAACATTTGTAGACCCTGAGCCCATTGAAAATGGGAAATCAGGGTATAATGATTTTGTGAAAATATATGTAGGCAGAAGGAGACGTCGCAGACCCCACAAAGTATATATATTCTTGATCAGCTCTGATCAGAGGCTAGAGAGCTGAAATTTGACATGTATAGTCGTGAAAACGTAACATATGCCGTACGTGTTTTTTTTTTTCAAAAATTCGATAACTCTTTCGGTATATTTTTATCGATAATTTTCGATAAATTTTATTCCCTTTTGCTTAGCGTAAGAACTAGAGACATAAAATTCACTGCGTAGATGCCACGCCCCTTCGCCCTAAATTTGCAAAAAACGAATTTCAAATACTAGAGACTTGTGCTTCGGCACATACGCACATATGAATAACATTATCATGCCCTGAAAGTTTGAATAAAAAAGTCTTGCTAGAAAAAAAGTTATTAAACATTTAATTTTCTACAAGATAAGCGTCTTGCAGCCCAAGCGCAGTCGCTACGTCAACTGCGCAGTTGGCAGAACGTGTGCTTGAGCGTGCGTCTGTGTGTGTGTATGTGTTGCTTGCAATATATGTATATGTACACTAAGCATAGAATATTTGAAGTATCGTCACTTCGCAGGGCTCAGGGTATTTCCTAGTCGAGCCGTCTCGATTAGAGCACTCTTACATATTCTATCTCTCTTTCTATTCTCACAGTAGAAAATGCTTGAGACTTTCTTGGATTTGTCACATCAGAAATGTCTATATAATATTTTGTATCAATCCTATCATATATTCAGAAAATGGAACAATATACATAGCTACGCACACTGAAAAATGTTTTAAATTAGCCAAAAAACCCAAAGTAATCTTTCTTCCGGTCGATTAATATGCCGACGTTCTTTGCACTATAATAAATTTTTTATTTTTTTATCTCTATATATTAATTATTGTGATAGATTTACCAGATATAAATTGGCAGAAAAACAAACTGACGTAGTCAAAGCAGCAATTAAAATTGAAATGGAAATTTGGAATAACCCCGATAAGGAAAGCACATGAGGTATAATGTAGTTCATTTTGTGTAACTGGGCGCATTACTCACCGATCGGCAACTGTTTCGAGATTATCGAAGAACGTATAATCGCCGTTAGTGGTGTATGTTATGGACTCGGCGCAGGCCATGCGGCGACTGAGTCGGCCGGTAATCAAGTTCTGGATGACCCAATATTTGCCATGCTGTTGTTTCTGTAGACGCAGCCGGCGATTGCGGCACTTGAGCAGCTCTTGAAGTTCCTGAGTTCGGGGCGATAGCCACAGAGGCTCCTCCGTGCTGGGCGCGAACCGATTATTCGCCGATATGGCCGACTGTCCTCGCGCCTGCCTGGCCAAGGCGGCCGTCAGTTCTTGGGTTTCCCGCAAATTGCGCAGCACAAGCAAAATGACACATGTGAGGAGCAGCACGAGCAACAAGCTGCGTTTGTTGATCTGAATAACCATGGCTGTCGAACCCCTGAGTCTGGTCTAAAACATAAAACTGAAAACGCGCGCCAAACTCGTGAGCACTAATATTACAGCGATATCACTTGATATTATATTAATATATATATGCATATAGAAATGATATGTATATGAATATATATATTTGTTGAAATTATACACTTTTGTGTGAGCGCTCTGCCGCTAGCAGCTGAACACTATAAGCCATGTACGTGCCTAAACCGAAACTGAACTGCGAATTGGCCAAAAAAAAATAATTATTTGGCTAAAGCTGGGGCTTGTTTATGGTTGCCGATGATAAGATTTTATTGGTTGAAGTTAATAAAGTTTAAAAAGCAAACCCAATAACCGATTATATGGGCTAACTGTGATTCAAATATATATATATATATATATATATATATATATATATATATATATATATATATATATATATATATATATATATATATATATATATATGTATGTTATTCAAATAAATATATAAATATATATATATATATATATATATATATATATATATATATATATATATATATATATATATATATATATATATTTATATATATATTTATTTATTTCTTATTAATTTATTAATTTTTTTAAAATTATTATCATTATTATTTTTTAAAAATTAATATTTTAATACATATGCACATATATTTATTTTTATATATTATATTTTTTTTCTTTTCAACTTCTTTTTATCAATATTAATCAAATTGATTTTGTTCTTCATTACTTATTCCTATATTAACTTTATTATCAAATTTTTATTCATTATTATTTTTAATTAATATATTTTATTTAATATTTTTTTATTTTTTATGCATATTTAATTTTTTTATGAATATATATATTTACTTTTACATTTTTTTTACTATTATTTATTAATTTATTATTTTTCGTTTATTACTTTTATTTATTATTATTTTTTAGTATTTCTTTTTTTTCTTTTTATTAATAATTCTTTTTCTTTCTTTTGGTTTTTTTTATTAATATAAAAGTTGTCAGATCCTTCAACTAGCCGACGCCACTCACTTTCCGCTCACAATTCTGACCGCCAGCGATAAGTAATAAATTCGAACTGGCGACTTCAGCTCAACTATATAGTATACAGACTTCGCATGCCAGTCAGCAGCAGCGAGCGAGGATTGTGATAAGCAACGCGACGCGATAAATGTAATTTTCTGCTACAGTCCTAATCTAACAACGACATGGTTAAACACAGCATTATGTACTTGATATTAGGCAAAATAGGCGAGGAGCTCTATATACACATAGTTTATATATATTTCTCTTTTAGCCATTAAAAATGGCGATTTGGGGTATATTAGGTTTCTAAAATTATGCAATTGACAGAAGAAGGTGTGGCTGATCAGATAAAGTATATATATTCAAGATCATCTGGACGAGCTGAGTCAATCCCTCCGTCCATCCATCCGTAGTCCGGCTGTATGTTCTCCTTTGACTATCTCTCCGACTTGACCCTAAATTGTAGAAAATCCGTAATTCAATTACTATAGTATCTCTAAGTCGTGCAGTCTCGAGTAGATCACTCTTACTTGTTTGTGTTTGTTTTTATCAGTAAAGGTACACCTCTCGCACCTCATCATAATAATTGATGTTCTTTATCTCTGATAAGCTTTATCTGACGTCTACTGTATGATGAACGTATTCTTTAAGTGTTTGAAAAGTCATTAAACTAATTGATAAGCGTCAAGTAACTGAGATACATATGTATCTATGTATCTGTATAACTCATCGATAAGTTTGATATGATAGGCCGACTGTATGTGCCAGATTTTGAGATTCTGTATAATTTATTAAGTCATAGTTTATAGTTCACAACTGAATATGATAAAATATCGATATATTAGTTTTTCTTAATATTTCACTCTAATATTATTTTGAAGTAGTTTATCTGGCATACGATCTGTCTGTGGTTAATCGATAATAAAATAATAAATCGACATATATTTTAATTATCTTTAACTTTTGTATATGATTACTGGATGTGGCGGATCGATAGACGCTAATATATCGAAACCTTTCTAATCTACATTTTAATTTTAATAATTAGTTTTATCGGAGCTCCTAATGTTCAACGGGGACATTCTTCTGTTTAGTGTTACAGTGAAACAAATTGAATAAACGAAGTAATTTGTAACTTATAACAGGCTTATCGATAAACAGTAACAGATCGATAAACTTGATATGATAAGCTTTAGCTGACTTCTGCTGTCTGATGTACACATTCTTTATAAGCGTGAAGGCGAAGCTAATTGATAGACCCAAAAGCAATGCCCAGATATAAATGCCAAATAATTGTCGATAAATAAAAACAAATCGAAATTTCATTGTAATATTTTGTACATATTTTTATTTGATACTGACTCAATATTTTATTATTAATTTTGTAATTTCTATGATTGCGATAAGCAAAGAGATAAACCACAATGTTCATTGTTGCTGTGTTCACATGCTCAAAGACTTATGAGAATTGTGCGCCCACTGGGTTTCCTACTTTTTTTGATAAACATTTTTGCTCAGTCATTCGACGGACTTTAGTGAAATTTAAATTTCAGTTTACAAATTGAAAAATAAATTGCCATGGCCCTTAAAAAAAAAGAAGAAAACAAGAAATGTATTTATAATAATAATATTAAAGTGTATAATAAAAATAATGATGGCCATGGCATCAGATATGTACACTGCCAGATATCCGGATAGCGCACACTTTACATTCACCGTAAATATTAAATATCTTCTATATCATTTGAGCTAAAGCCGTAAATTTTATTTTCTATTAAACTCTGTTTTTGTTCTCCTTAAACTAAAACAAGATTAGGTTCTATATAATATCTGGAAGTAATTTAAAATTTGTTTGAAAAAATGCTTACAAAAAAGGGTTCCTAAAGCTGCTTCGTCAGGAAATTCAATAGGTCAATATATCTCTCAATTTAGCAAGACATATATATTTATATATATTTTTGTATAATTTTCTGCCTACATTGTGATATTATAATTATTTATATTTTTTTTTTAATATTAAACCTGCTTCCATTTCGGGAACTCCCCCAACTAATTTTACGCAACTGTATAAATCGTCAAATGCAGTAATATAAAGGTGATGCATACAAAACGGGCGTTACCGACTGCATAATACTTAATTCAGATAAGTCTCTTTTGGTAAGGGAGGCAGGAAGGATGTCTGATAAAAGCGAATATATATCATATAGTAATCAACGCGGTTTAAGTTACCAAACGACGGCTAGATAGCTATCTATAAATAATATAAATATAAATATATAAACACCTAAAGTGCTTTAAGATATGAAGAAAACATATTGTTTGCCTCACACAGAAGGCGGTAGCACTCTCAGCGAGTGAACAACTACACAGATAATCATCTAAAGTGCTTCAAAGTGTGAACAACTAACTTTGCTACTCGTATTGACACCCTCAGTTGGTATCTTAACGACACATATGTAGATATATAAATTCGGAATATATTTGTTTCCAATTTTATCTTGAAGAGTTTTAATTATTATATGAAATATTCATGGAAATTGATATCGCCCTATATTGACAGCATTTTAGTAACTCTTAAGCAATAATTAAGACTAGTTAGTGGCTTCTCTCTAGATGATGCCCGTCTGCGCACGTTCCAACAGTTGATTCAGCCCCACCGGCTGCCAGTTCGTAAAGCTGATGTCGCTTAGCATGCAAACGTTTCGATCGATATAGCAGAAGAGTTTGCCCACGCGGTAGATCTAAAAATATACAATTTAAATATATTAATAAATGAATAAATAATATATAAATAAATAGATTTAAAAATATACAAATTAAATATATTCATATATAAATAAATATATTTAAAAAATTGAATAAAATAGTAATAATAGGTAAAAAAAATAAAATATAAAATAAATAATTATAAATAAAATAAAAATATATACTATTTATAAAAAATATATTTCATTATAAATTATATAATACAATATAATATATAAACTATAAAAAAATTATAATAATAAAAAAAAAGCCTTTTAAACAAGTTACATAAAAATAAAATATAAATTTGATAAATAGTCCGAAATTGAATCCATTAGCAGCATATCGAAAACAAATCCCTATTATACAATATCTATCCGAATCTAAGATAGATCCGAAGTAAATATCTCAATCTGAAATCATTTTTTGCTTACATTTCAGAGGGCATTCATAATTATTGTTTCACTGTAATATTCTACGAAGTTTCATTCAATATTCGGAGTAATTTAGGAACAATACGAGCTATAGAGAACTTTATTCAGCTAGCATGGTTATGGATTTAAATAGTCAACTTTAATGCATAACCAAAGAGAAAAATTCGGAGTAAAAGACAAATTAGGAGTAAAATAAAATTCGGAGTAAAATAAAAATTCGGAGTAATTTAAAAAGAATCATACATTGCCTGAATTTGCAAAATAAAAAAATTTAATTTAAGCCAAGCTAAAAACAGAGTATTTCTAAGGCAATTCCGTAATTTCTTGCTCCGAAATATTCGAATCATAGATCTTATATGATATATGGATCAAATATAGAATTAATAAATGAACTGAATTACAGTAGACTCCTTAACATAATAACTAGACCCTCGAAATTCCTCCCAATCTTGACCAACAGCAACTTCAGCCCACTCACCTGCTTGCCCAGTTCCCTGCGCCCGGGCAGCGGCGCAAAGATGATGCCCAGCTCGGCGCACTTCTGCGAGACGAGCTCCTTGAACTCCAGCTGGGCGGGTGGCGCCACATCGACGAGCATCACAGGCGTGAGCAGGACAGGGGTGGGCGCAGACGGCATGGGCGGCGGCGGAGCAGACGTGGGCTGCAGGACGGCGTCCGTGGCGCGATGCAGCATGTCCAAGGCGCGACGCAGATGCTCCTTGATGCAGGGCTCGCGTAGGATCGGCTCGCTCAGCATGCTCTTCCAGCCGGCGTACCAGCGCGAGATTTCCGCAAAGTCCGGCGACTGATTCAGCCAGATGACGAGGACCTGCATCCAGCGGGGGAAGAAGTGTTTGTCCAGCAGCTGGGCCATGTGCTGGGCGGGTATGAGCTCGTGCCACTCCCACACCTGGTGCCACAGCTCCAGGTTCTGTTGCAGCGGATTGATGACGAATTCCGCCAGCACCGCCTGTAGCTTCGGTATGATGTAGCGCAGGAGGAACTGCACCAGCTGCTCCTCGGGGAACGCCGACTGCCAGGGCGTGAGCATGGCGCGCGCCGAACGATCCTGCGGCGACCAGGCTTGCAGGGCCACGCCCAGTTTGCTGCGTATCTGCGGATAGATGGACTCCTCCAGCTTGGGGCCCAGGATGCCGTGCCAGGGCAGGATCCAGCTGTGGATGGGCACCGTGTCGGTGAGGGGATCCCAATCCCGCACGCCCGCCGTCAGTCTTGGCAGCACCAACTGCTCCAGCACCGAGTCCAGCACCCAGGTGGGCAGCAGCGGCGCCCAAGCGTCGAGCAGCGCTGCCATCGGGGCGTGCTCCTTGGGCGGCCAGATGGCGGCGCAGGCTCTGAACGAGGGTATCACCCCCGCCCAGATGAGCGAGGAGTACGGATCGAAGACGTTGCGTGAGTGCTGATCCGACAGCTCCGGCTCGTCCTGCTGGAGTATGCCGCGCCAGCGCTTGATCAGCGCCAGCGGCTGCGTGGGCTGCCCCAACGGCTGCCAATCGTTCAGCTCGCGCTTCAGCAGCGGCGCAATGACGCCCGCGGCCAGATCGGCCAGGCCGAACTCCTTGTACTCCGCCGCATAGTCGTGCTGCAGCTCCAGGAACAGGCGCTCCGCCTGGGCGAGACTCAGGTCGGGATTCTCGCTGAGCTGCTCGAGGCGCAGCAGCGCCGCCTCCAGCGTGTTCATGTGATTCCGCTCCAGCTGCACCAGCTCCAGCAGCTGCCTCTGCTCGTGCACCAGCGCCGCCTGCCGGTCCGAGCACTCGCGCTCCTCCTTATCGATCGCGATGATCTCCTGCTCGCACTGGCTCACGAGCAGCTGCAGATTGTGCGTCAGCTCCGGCATGCTGAACACGGAGACGGGCTTAGCCTTCTCGGCGTTCTCCTCACCCGCCTGTGCGTCGTAGAGCGTCTCCTCCGGCGTGATCTTGTTCTGGGCCAGGGCGTGATAGCCGCTGAGCACGCGACGTTCCGGTCCGGTCATGTCTATGACGGGAACATTGCCCAGCCGCTTGCTCAGCTTCTCGGACAGCAAGTGATCCGATTTCTTGCCCTTGGCAATGACCTCCTCCACGGTCCTGTAGAAGTAGCGCTTGACATGCTTCTCGCGTGCTTCGCCGCCGCCTTTGCGCCACTTGTTCATTTGCTCCTTGAACTCTTTGGCCTCGCGGACATCCTCGTCCATCTTCACCTGCTTGGGCTGGCCGCCCACACTTGCTGCCGTCTCGGGGCCATAGGCACCGATGGCGCCGCGTCCTTTGCGTACATGCGCCTGCACCGGCTGCGAGATGCCCTGCAAATCCTTGCCCAGGCCCTTGCCGGGCTCATAGCCCATCTGGAGCAGCAGCTTGGCGCCGATGCCGCGTGTGTGCTGCTCCCAGGCGCCCACGTTCCTGTTGCTCGCTATGTGCGACTTGTGGCGCAATCCCGCCGTGCTGTTCGCCGACATCGTCGGGCGCTGCGGCTGCTCCACTTGCTCCGCGGAGCTGTCTGAGCTGTTGCCATCGCTATTGTCCATCAGCTGTGGCTGTTTGCGTCCAAATGAAGGCCGCGCCTCGTCGCTGTCATCTGCATCGCTGCCCTCTTCCTCACTGCCCGCACGCTCCTCCTGCAGCTGCTTCTTCTGCTTTTTGCCGGCTTGCTGAATGCCGCCGGCAACGAAATTCACTGGAGCCGTGTAGTCCTTGGGCTTGTTGGAGGAGCCGCCGCCCAAGCCACGTCTGCCGCGCCGCCCACTGCTCTCGCCTTCGCCTTCATTGTCACTGTCGTCAGCCCAAATACCTGAAGAATACAACAAATTTTATATTTTTGCTCCGCTTATAAATTTTCTCTTACCATAAATTTGCTGATGCTTGGTGTGGCGTCTGCGTGGCCTGTTTATATTAAACTCATTGTCCAAATCATAATCTGTGATCTCAAAACGCTCGTATTCATTGTCAGACATTTTCAAGTGACATAAATATATCACAAAATTCTGACAAAAAGTGAAACAACCAAAAACGTTTGGCTGACTCTCGAGTCAGTGTTGTAAAAAGTGGTAAATACGCAGCGCTGTTAAGACTGCTATGTTAATGTAAAACAAGATTTTGAAGTTTGTTGACTTAAAGTGTTATGCATGCATAAACTCACTTTACTTTACTTTACTTTCAATTGGTATTTTAAGAGCTTATTCAATTAAATATTTATATCAGCATTTCTCTTATTTTATTATTTGCTCTGCGATATTTCAATGCGCGCTCTTAAACAGCTGATGTGCTAACATGCTGTTCTGAGTTAACACTGCCTTTTTGAGTATAACAGACTGCTTGAAATAAACAGATTTTGTAGTTCATTTTGCAAATGAACAGATCAGAGTATTAAATTTGTTTATTAAACAAATTTTTTTTAAATAAATACTGAAATGCTACAGACATGATTATAAAGCATTACTTAATACTTATATATTTACCATTCAGTTTTTTATGAATATTCAGTTTGAATATCATAAGTTGGCAAAAAACGCAAACTAGTTTTATTTATGATTGTAGTGCCTTGAATCAACAAAATGTATCAAAAATTCAATTATTATTTCAAATAATATTTTTACAATATAGTGAAACACATTTTTCAACTATTTTAGTTAATTTCAGCTAAAATTTAAATGTATTTATGTTCTTTGAACATGTTCTCTTGTTTGTTCTTAGTTCCTTGCAATCGAACCAGTTCAGTGACTCACTTGAGAACTGTCGCACGTGCATTACGATAACATCACATTCTTCTCAATGTTCTTGTTGCGTGCGGTTCATTGTTCGGTTTTTGCGCATACAAATTCTAACAACGCGAAATCACAGCTGCGTAAAGTGCCAACAAACAAATAACAAATAAACATATTCAAATAATTGCAAACTACAACTAAGCACAGACCGCGCCGCAACAACCGCACGCGTTTCGTTTGTGTTCCAACCCAATAAACTGTAAATAGCATTTCAATATTCGTTCAACACATTTGCAAACATTAAGTTTTAATTGAATCTTGAGCGGAAAGCATAAGCAAAACAAAAGTGAAATTAACACGTGCGCTCAACATTGTGTGTGTCCAGTTCGCAGCCCGCCACAGATTTTCGCCCAGTTGCTTTTCCTCATTTGCGTTGATTTTTTTTGCCGGCGTTGAGTTTTTTTTATTAGGGCTGGCTTTTGATTTGCCTTTGGATTAACTGTTAATTAAGCAAATAAGCAGCAGCAACAAACACAGAAGAGGGAGTAGAGAAAACAACAAAATGGTGCAGGTAAGAGAAGAAGAAACATAATAAAGAGAGAATTTACTTTGAAATAAGAAATATAACTAAATCTTGCGAATAAATAAATATTTATGTTTTTAGTATTGTGGGAACAAGTTATTGCTTATAGAAATGTCTAGAATCTGAGAAAGAGAACAGCTAAAATATCTTAGCTGGGGCAATATTAAAATGTTTAAATATCTTAATTGAGTTTTCTAATTAGATTCTAAAGAAGAGAACAATATTTAATAAAAATATATTTAATTTAAATAAAAATTAAAAATAAAATACAAGCTTTTAGAGCAAGCAAAGCAAGCAACTAAAAAATCTGTTTATATTATTTAAACAATATTTACAAAAACCAAAAATAATACTAGTACAATAATGCTTAATGTTTAAAATATAACAAAAGATATTATTTTTATTGTTATATTGTTTCATATAATATTTTTTGTATTTTGGAAATTTTTATTTAGTTTTTAATTTAATATAATCTCTTGAAAAATAAATCATAATAATTGAGAAAATATACATAGAAAATTATTATATTATTATTATATTATTATATATTATTTTTATATTATTATATTATTATTATTATATATAGAAAACAGCATAATAATAAAAATTATATTAAATTTTTATATTTTAAACAATTTATTTAACTAAAATTTCAAGTTTATTTGCATATTTATTATTATATCATATGTTTTATATGTTTAAATAAATCTTATATAATTAAAGTTTTTGGATTGTAGCTCAAAAAAACTACGCATTTTTAAACATTTTTAATTTCTATGAAAGTTTTATAATTATTTCAACTAACTTATTAGAAATTAGTTTTTTCATCTAATAATATTTTTAAAAATTTAAAAATTCCTGAAATTGCAAATACATGAAAATGTGGAGTTTGATAATCCTATCTAGTTTTTAGTATTCAATATAAAAATATAAAATATTATACAAATAATATTTTACATTTGTACTATTTTATATTACATTATATATATTATTATATATTATATATTATTTTATATTATATTCTAATTAATTTTATTTTAAAAAATTATATATTATTTTATATCTGACTTAAAGACCATATTTATTCAATATAAAATAAATAAAATCAGAATTACCCATTCAAAAAAACATATTTTTCCAGTAGAACTCTCTCTTTTGTGCACCTCAAACAATTCAGTTTAGCCCAAATTTCGCTACTTCACACTTTTGTCTATGGCCCACTTAGAAAACTATCTTTTGATGCAGCCGAACTTCTCGCTTTGAGCATTCAAAGGCAAAAACTCTCGGTACTCAATAACAACTTTAAACACCTATAAACCAGGCTTTAAAAGCAACCTCTTTGCCATGAGCTATTCACCATAAAACCCTTAAAAGTCAACCTACTCGACGAATTCAAAAACAAAAATCAAAAAAAAAAAAAAAAAAAAAGAAAAGAGCAAACTCTGCTCACAATCGGACTTGAAAACTTTTCACTTTTTCCCGGGAGCAACCCTGCCCCGTGCAGAATGTGCGCCCGTTTCCTGACCTTTGACGTAACTTTGAGCGTTCGCCTTGCAACCCCAACTGCGAAAAATCCTTGCGTGGGATATCAAAAAAAAAAACAAAAAACAGAAAAAGAACTGGAAAATATTGACTAGCTATGCAGTTTTTCCCACCCCGCTCGCGCTGTCCCAAACGGGAATCAACAACAATAACAAGAGCAACAACCACCACAGAGAGAGAAAAACGAGTTAGCGCGGGCATCGAGATCAAAATTTGAAAAACCCAATTGGATACGTTCGGCTGTTGCAGGACACAACTAACAGTGTGCCAGGACTGGGAAAATTGGCCCATTTGGCCTCCTCCTTAATGAACACGAAACGTTGCATTTAGTCAATTTTCCAACCACCATCAATGAGGAGCAAAGCGGCTGCCAGAGCGCAGCACATACAGAAAGCAAAACGAAAAAAATTCAATTGCCTTTGATTGACGGAGCTGCATAGAGTAGCGAGATACCCTGTATAAGTTTAATTGACTAGAGAAATACTTAATGATATTTGATATAGGTATATGGTTGCATTGATCGCAAAACTAATGGAAAAAAAATAGAAACATATATAAATATATATAAATAATTATAATTTTCGATCTATTCAAATATCTGTCCAGGGCACATTTTATAATAAAATTTTTGTATATAATATACATTTAATATATGAGAATATTTCTGAGTGCACCATGAAGTATTGATTTAAAATATATTTATATAGATGGGTGTATAACTAAATTGAATATGTTATTATATATGTATATAAATTTAATTATATAAATATAAATTTATAAAAATGCTATGTTTATGTCTTAGCGTATATAACATATATATACTTAAATTGGATATAAATATGTATATTTTTTTTCAAATTTGCTTTTATGTATATAATAATCAATCAGATATATATAGAATATATTATATATATTTAATTTACATTATTTATATATTTAATATATATTTTATTTATTTATTATTTACATATATATTATTATTTATGTATATTTAATTTCTATATATTAAATTTATTTGTATTTAATTTATATATATTTAATTGATTTATATTTCATATTACTATTACTAATTACTAGACAATTGCAATTTTGTGCCCTTCAAAGTAATTCCAATTGCAATTATACACCTGCTTCAACATTTCTTCATACAACACCATCTCACACACTTCACAATTACAGGGTATGCAAAAACTAAAACGCTAGCGACCCGTTTACCTGCGCCGCCAAATGATTGAAGTTCCACTTTTCGATTTGAAATGCGTTTTGCAACTGTCCACATAGATACACACGCACACACACACGCACACCACCTCGCATACACAGTTATGCCAAAGCGCATTTCCACATTTGCATTTTGTCCAGGCTCTATCAATGGGGTTGGGGTTCTTTGGGGTGGCTGCTGCGTGGAGGGGCTCATTCGAACGTAGCTGATGTTTGACAGAGCTTTGTTGCCAGTTCTGACTGTTTAGTCAGCACTGGATATGCGTGTGTGTGCGTGTGCCCGATAGATGCAGGGGTAATAGGCCTACATCTGTGCCAGCCCGGGAAAATTGCCCAGGCTATCGAGAAATGTTTTTCGAGTCTGTTATTTGTAACGCTCTTCACGCACTTTTAACCAGTTTCCTGGCCATGGCCACGTTGCGCTGCAACGGCCATAAACGTGCGATGAAATCCATTCACAGATAAGCCAAATGCACAGTTTTCTATTCAAAGTTACGATGTGCCTTGGTTAATAGAGCCATCATTTCAAAGACTTCTATATATCGTTTTGAATGCACTTCCGATGGGGTAGAAAGTGCAGAATTTCAAATGCTCTATAATCAATTATCGAAATTTATTATGAAATTGAGGATGTGCGAAACTCAGATCTTATTTTTATAAAATATAAGAGGTTATATGAGATTATATAATTATTATTTAATATACTTTAACTAGTAAAATTGAATTTTGAATACATATTTTTTAATTTAAATAATTTTTTGAATTATATCCCACTTTTTTATGGATATACTGAGATAGTAAGCTTTTCATGGACCATTAAAATATTGGATAATGAAATGTAGTTAATTTTCTATTTAAAGAAATTTAGTAAAACCCGTTTACGGTTTCATAACAGTGTTTAAAGTTCCGGAGAAATTAGCACTTCACTAACAAATGTCTCATAAAAAAAGTAAAATATATAAATATTATGTAAAAAAAAAAAATAATAAAAAATTATTTTAAAAATTTTTAATTTTAAAATTAGTAAATTCGTTTTTTGCTAACATTTCCAAAATAATTAAAGATAATATTAAACTTAAAAATTAGTTTATTTATTTTTTGTTAAGATTTTTAAATAATTTAAAAATATAATAATAAACAATTTTAAAGAATATTAAATTTAAAACTGAATAAATTCTTTTTGCTAGGATTTTTTAGGATGTATAAAAAGTATTTTTAATAACTTTTGTTAGCTTTCAAAAGGGGTTTGCATAAAAATCGTATATCTGAAAAGCATTGCAACTAGGAATTCTAGATATAGATATTTAGATTGTTAGAAATTGTAGATTGTATTTGGGAATTTCTTTCAAAGAAAGTTGAGTTTCATTATAATTTGATCATATTTTATATATTTTATTCATATTTTTTTAGAACTATTATTTTTTACAAAAACTTCTGCTAGATACGGGATTGGGAATTTCTTTTGAACAAAGTTGAGCTGCATTATATGAGTATCTTGTTGTTTGTTATGATAATCCTATATACTATATTCTCTGATCTAATCTTCATAAAAGAAAAGTTCGATATTCCTTTACTGATTTCTAAAATAGTCTTATATGTATTTCCAAAAGATTTCTTTTCTAATTTTAATTGAACTTCTGCTTGAAAAAATATACAAAAATTTAGAAATTCCATGAACTTTTTGAGCTATTATTCCTGCAAAACTATGATATATCCATGTATAAAAAAACTTAAGGACCACAAAATAGTTTAATTAAATGAAATGTCCTCTACCAACAGTTGTTGGCCCTTTACTAACTAACTAACTAAATAAACTCAAATACTTCTCGTTAAATAACATTTCGCCGCCGCTCACATAATAGATAAAACTTGCACTTGGGTCGGTTAAAGTAGCTAAGCTTTTTCATTATCGTATTTCCATTTGCTGGCATGACACTGGGCTGCATATTAACCGTTTCAAACAGCCCGCCACGCCCCCTTTAACTGACCTCATGCGACAAGGTGAGAGAGAGTCGACATCATCGTCTATTCAGGAGGCTGTCAAGTTCTGCTCGTCGTCATCGTTGCTGTTGGTGTTGTTGTTGCTGCTGCTGTTGTTGTTGTTGTTGTTGTTGTTGTTGTTGCTGTTGTTGTTTCTGTTTTGGTTCAATTCAATTTGTGTGTCGTGTGCGCCTGAAGGCAGTCGCCTTCCATTTTTCTCCTTTTTTTGCTTTTCTGATGGACACTCGACTGCCATTAGGTTTTACTTTTCAATTATCAAATGCATGCCGGACTAGACTAGCAGTGGAGGCTGCGCGTGGAGCCCGTAAAGTGCAATTGCCTATAGAGGGATTCGGTCGAGGCGCTGCTGGAGTCAACGGACTGAGACGAGTCACTATTCATAACAGCTGCCAAATGGCGCAGCATCGTCGCATCTGGGTCGGGATCTGGAGGGCCCAGCCCTGGCCTGGTCTGCACATGTCGACTGCGCGTCTCCGTTGGCCTTTTGTCCGGTTCGTGGACGCCGGTGTTCAGGAACTGTGCGAATTGCAGTGGCGCGTGCATCTGGGCCAGCTGCTCCCAGTTGGGCGCCGAGGAGCACAAACGCTGACGCATCTCGCTGAGGGCGCGCTGGGTCTCGTAGCCCGCCTGCGCATCGTATTCGCGTTCGCTGAGGAGACGTCGGGAATTTGGCGGATTAAGATTCCGTTGTATTTTAATGTATTTGAGCTGGAGCCACTGCAGCAGCCACCAGAGCTCCGGCCAGGGCAGCAGGCAGCTCAGGCAGATCCAGCCAAATTTACTGTTATTCGAAGCGCCCAGGATGAGCAGATAGGCCACGATGCGCATGAAACGGCGATGGAAATGGCGCACCGAGGGCAGGCGCCACAGGCCGCGATGATCCTGGCACGCGTTGACCAGCATATAGGCGCCCGCGACGACGCCCATGGCCACGGTCGTCGGATACGCCTCGAGCACCAGCTTGAAGTTCATGCTCAGCGGCTGGAGGCTGCTCATCTTGCGATCGCCGTGGCAAAAGAGCGCCACGCAAATGATGACAACGCTGGCCATATGGATGCCCATCACGGCGGCCACACAATAGACACACATCAAGGATTCGCTCACATTGGTCGCCGCCTCGATCAGCCACATGATGGCGCCCAGCATGAAGCGTGCCACGCGCTCCATGTCGCAACGGTCCTGCAGGAGCGTCAGATTGTAGGCCTGATCCGTGTAGATGCCGTAGCAGGAGTGGGCATGGGCCGGCAGCGAGATGTAGTGCGACTGCTTGGACCGTCCGGTCAGAAATTTGCCCTCAAAGTTTTGGTTGTGCGCCAAGTGCGCGTCATAGACGCCCTGTGCCGTGGGCGCCCTGTACTGCCGGTACTTTGCGTCGGGCGTGTGCGTGCGCAGCAGCAGTCGATTGGTCTGAAAGATGTTCCGCAGCTTCAGCGGCTGATCACGACGGCAATAGATGTGGACGCGATTCTGCGAGTAGAACGTCTGCAGCACTGTGAAGCCGTCCTGGACATGCGGTATGCCCGCATGCAAGTAGGTGACCTGCTGATCGTTGAACCGCTCCTTGAACAGCCCCTCGCACCCGGCCAAGATCAGCAGAAGTACCAAAAGATTCCAAATCATTATTGGAGTTATTTTATTTGTGGTTTTTGTGGCTTGTCTGATAGGTATTTAATGAATGCCGGGCTGCCGGCAACTAGCCAAGGATATTGTTAATACTGATGTCAAAAATTAACTAAGCTACTTGATCTGACTGGTTGGGGGACTTTAAAATAATAATAACAAATATAATTTTTGATAAATGTGAGTGAAGAAAACTTAGCATGCGCATTATATTTATTTTATACTTTTTATATATTTATTTTTATATATTTTTTTTTATATATATTTTATTTTTATATTTTTAAATAATATATTTTTGCTTTTTTATTTAAACTTTTTATTTTTTATATATACATTTATTATTTTGACTATATTTTATAAAATATTATTTTTAGTGTATTTACTTTTTTATGAGTATAAAAAATCTAAAAAAGATATTTAAAAAAATATAAATTTTTTATAAATTTATATTTAAAACAATGATAAAATTTTGAAATAAATATAATAATTTAAAAGAAAATTTGAGCAAAAATATATTTTAATTATTTGTATATATATAAACATAGCTTAGAAAATTTTGAAGATAAATTTGTATAGTTATTTTATTTATAATATAATTTTTTATTAATATAATATATTATATTATATATGTATAATGTATTAATATAATATTTTGTACACATTATTATTATTTTAATTCTTTCTACATTATATTTCGAAAATTTGCTCAACCAAAAAATCCTTCAACTTTCTAAATATTAGGTTTTATTTTCCACGCAATTTCCACTCGAATTCGTGAATTTATATTTATTTTTAGGCAGCTTCACTTGTTGCATTATAGATAGCTTAATTTTAAATATATTTTAAATACATTTTTTTTAGCAGTTTTCTTTCTCATCATTTCTCTTATAAATATTTAAGATTTAAGATAATATGATTATCAAACATCTAATCAAAAACTGATAAATATCGAATTCAATTTTCTCATCTGAACGTGTAAATCAACTTTATTATATTGCATTATCTAACATCAGCTCGCAAATAAAAAATCACTTTTAAATAAGTAAAAGCAATTATCGACTGCCTCAACGTTGCCCTACATCATTTGATTCCCCAAAGTAAACAAGGCAAAAACTTTATTAAGTTCTAAATGAAATTCAATAGCAAAAACTTTATAAACTTTATAATTGATTAGCAACAATCATATATCATAGCTCTGGTCGTAAAACACACAATAAACATTGTCTCGCATCAGTTGATGACTTCAGAGTCTGCTCATTGGATGCCCCAACCCCACCTGGAGCACAGCCCACTTCGGACTCCTTAACCAAACATAGGGTGTGGACTTTGTAGTCGACTTTCAGGCGTACGTCGCATGCACCAAACAGCAAAAAACTAGAAAGAGAGAGGGAGAGAGAAGCAGGAGGCATACTTAGTGCTACAGTTTTGCTGTCGGTATAAGAAGTTTAGCATTGCTGAAATGAAAGAGAAAACTGATTATTAGAATAAGAATTTAAAGCTTGCAAATTAAGTTAACTACTAAGTGCAATTTAAATAGAAATTTGTTTTAAGCTGCTGGAAAATAGAATCGGAAATTATTTAGTTTGGTTTTAGAGAAAGTATTTAATATAATATAATAAAAAATATATGAAATATATAATAATATAAATTAAAATAATATATTCTATATTATTATGCTTATACTAGCTAGACTTATCATTATAATCTGAAATAAAATTTCATCTTATACTAGTCAGACTATACTATCTCTAGTTTCTATTTCATACCCATATCGTCTTATACTTATACTAGAGCATACTCTGAAATATCATCTACTATATCTTCTATTTGACGCCCCTATCATTTTCCCAAGCGTAATTCATTTTCACTGCTCCTGTTTCTCACTCTCCCGTTTTTTTCTCTTTCTCTTTCTTCCATTTTTTTTCTTCTCTGTTTTTTGACCATGTTTTCTAGTTGGCTTTTAGACATCGCCTGTCCTTTGTGCCACATTTTTCTCAGCTCCGTTGTGGATGCTTTATTTGTAGTTGTCGTTTTTCAGTCGCATACTACGTGAACCAACTAACAATGTGTCTACGTAGTACGTAGTACGAAGTACCCAGCTGCCCCTCCCTCCCGGCCGGCCAAGCTTCGAGTATAAGTCAGGGCCAAGCGAAAAAGGAAAAAGAATTTCCCGGTCATTCCATCAAAGCGCAAGTCGCGATAAAAACTCTGAACAAAAATATAAAAAAAAAAAGTCCAAGGCAAAGGAAAATCTACGCACAAAGTGGCAAACAGCAAAAGCAGAAAAAAAACCAACTGAAATGGCCACAAAATGGAAACGAATGAACAAGAGTGAGGGAGACAGAGACAGAGAGTGCAGGAGTGGGCTGTGTGGTGGAGATAGTAAGAGATAGCGACTGGCGAGGCTGCAGCTATTTTTTCCGTTATGAACCAAAAATCGAACTGAAATTTGTGCTGTGTTGTTTTTTTCTGCTGCTACTGCAGCCTGCATAACTGTTGTTGCTGCTGCTGTTATGAGTGTATGCTACGGCTATCCATTGCGTTGCGTTTCGTTTGCTTGCGTTGCTTGTTCTCCACGCTCCTTTTTGGGCCTCATGCATTTTCCGTGTTTCGTTTTGTGCGCAAAATAAATTGGTAAACAAGCGAGGCGGCCAGAGGCCTGCATTAGCACGACAAGGACAGTGATCGAATGAACGAATGACTGAGATGGAAACACAGCAAAGAGCGCTGGCAGAGTGAGAGAGAGCTGGCCTGGTGGTCAATGGCAATACATGGTCATCCGATTCTCGTACATAGAGCCATTCGCCTGCATTCATGCTCATGCTGGGCGTATATATGTATGTATGTGTGCGTGTGTATCAGTGTGGCTGCGTGTGTGTTGTGTTTTCTGTGACGCTGTGCACATTTCATTCTGGTTGCATTTTAGTGCCTGTCCATTGTTATTGGGTAGTCACCTCCCACTCTCGAGTGGCTCTGACATCGAATTCCCCCACCTCTCATTTGCGCGCTCGTTCTCTACTCTTGTTCTTCCTCTCTTCGCTGCTCGCGTCGTTCATGTATTGCATATGGTGCGTCCCGTTAGTCGCGTGGGTCACATGCGTTGCGTGGACGGCGCTGCCGTCGCTGCTTTTTTGCCTCTTTCTGTGCGTTTACCTCTGTCGTAGGCACTGCGCGTGCCTCTGTCGCTGCCGCTGCTTTTGCCACGGCTTTTTTCCACGTTGTCGTCGCGTCTCTTCTAACTCGCTACAAAGCTGCGGTGGGACTCACTCCTCTCTCTCTTTCTCTTTCACATTTCTTTTGTTGTTGCTGTTATTGTTGCTTTTTGGCCGCTGCATTGGAGGCGCCGTTTTTGCATTGCTATTGTGCACAGTGGTGCAAGATGTGCAAAAATTAGAAAGAAAAAAATATTATAATATAATATTATTTGTTCTTAATTGAAGGTATATAGAGAAAACATAATAGCATGTTTATAAATATGTATTTAAATAGTGTGAGTTTTTTATATAAGTAAGAATGTAGTAAATATATTGTTATTTACTTTTATGACACTGTCAGAATTTAGATCTTAAACTTAAAATAATAAAAAAAAAAAAAAAAAATTTTTTAAAATATTGAAAATATAGATTTAAAAATTTTGATATTTGAAATTTATTGGTGTAGGTTAAGTTGAGCATAAATGCAATAAATTTGCTAGAATTTTATAGTTTTTATAATATGATTAAAAAAATTAATAAAAAAAAAATGTATACAATAACTTATTTATATATATATATATATATATATATATATATATATATATATATATATATATATTAATATATATGAAAATTGATTCTAATATATTTTCATAAATTTTATTTTATTTTTATCTTAAGCTCTGTGAAAATACCTGAAATATTCTGAAACTTCATATTTTTATATTTAACTAATTTATATATTATTTTTTCTGTCTTTTCAGGTAAGCAACAAATACAAATTTCTCCAGTGTGCAAGTCCAATCAGTAAAAGCGAACGAAACGCGACGCTGTCGCTGCCGCTGCTGTTGCCATCGCTGCTTTCGCAACTGCCGTAGTCTCTCGTTATGTGTGCCAGGCAAAAGGCCAAACGCATGTGTGTTCAGTCGACCCTGTCAAGCAGCCCCACATGCTGCCCAACTACCCTCCTCCCCACTACGACATGTTGGGCACTGTACATAGGCACGATAAGCGAGCGAAAGGCCAGATAGGGAGCGCAGGCGGGTGCGAGCGAGTGAGCGAATGACGAGCCTATACATAAAATGGCGCTGTATATGAGGAGAAAAACCACGCAGTTGTGTGAGTGACCATCTCGTTGCGTGCGTATGTACAAGTGTGTGTGTGTGTGTGAGCCTACGCAACGGTAGCTTTTTCATGCAACGGTAGCTGCTGCTGCTGCCGCTGCTGCTGCTTCGGCTGCACCTCAAAAGCAAACGCATTGAATGCGTATCGAGTCCAAGTCGAATGTTGATTGTATTATATTGCCAGAGCAACTTGCTCCGACCCCATCTCGCTCTCTCTTTGACTCTCTCTCTGTCTATCTCTCTCTGTGCATGCACTTAAAAGCTCGTCCAGCCGCTACAGGCTATAACCAATACACACTCACATGCAAACATGCAGCAAATTGAATAAACTCCCAAAATCAAATTTTTCACCACTTTTGCTCAACTGACGTGAACGCCAGCTGCTCGCTGCACACCCACGACGCACACACAACAAACTCGCTGAGTGTATATGTGTGTGTATGCGTGTGTGTGTCCATCTTTGCCATTTAAAGGGTCAATGAAATGCAACGGCTATACCATTTTCTCATGTCATTGTCCGTGTCCGAGTCGGGGTCCTCGTCCTTCATTGATTGCCTGGCCGTTTTTAGTTTTTGGCTGAGCGCCTTTCAAATCAATTGAAAAACGTTTACTTTTTTTCTATGCTCAACTAGGACCCAGTTTTGTTCACATTTATTGTGGCATTCCTTCTGCTGCTACATTGGCTTTGATTTAGTTGCTAAAATATATTGGCTGGGCCGCTGCTCTAACTGGAGCTGTCACTTTTTATTGGGCAGCAACATTTCATTTTATAAGCTTCAGTTTGATTGTCCTGCACTTTCTATATGTAACGATGTCAATCATGGGTAGTTCTTTTGCGATCCTAGGCAATTGTTTGGAGTAATCGAAATCGATAGAATAGATAGGGTTTGTTGCTTATAGATTTGACTGGATGCGAATCTTTAAGAATTAGAGAACTTTGCTGAGACAATTCGAAGAGGTTATAGTAGATATATTATAGTTGATGAGTATATCTGAACTTGTATTGCGGTAGCTATGTCAATAGTCTGCTCGAATCCAACTGTTAACTCAGTAATAGTTTGAATTCTGTATTCAGGAAGATATTGCATGAGTATATATGCTTTAAACTATTTTGGGATATACGGCAAATCAATAATTATATAAAAAAAATTAAATAAAATTTTAACATAACCTATAACATATCATAACATAGAACATAAACTATAACATAACATAACATAGCCTATAACATTACTAATTACATAACATATAGCATAAAATTTACATGTAACTTAACTTAAAACGTAAGATATAGCATAAAATTTAACAAAATATATTACTTAACATACAACATCATATATAATATAATTTTTAGTATAACATGGCATAACATGATATAATATAATATAATTTTTATCATAACTTTTAACATAACATAGCACATAACATATAACATAATATATAAAATAACATATTGCATAACATATAATATAACATAAATATAACATAACTGTTTCCATAACATATGACATTGTATTAACATAACATAGCACATAACATTTAATATAATATATAAAATAACGTATTACATAACATATAACTTAACATACATATACCATTAATGTTAACAGAACTTTAATTTTACATAACAGTTAACATAACATATAACATTGTTGCGCATTCACTATGTTATATTTAAAGCACATGCACCCAATATTTTTGCTGCCCCTCAAAGTATGCTATAAAAAATACAATTCACAAACCAAAAAAATATTTAAATCATATAGCATAACTTATTTATATATATATACATTTAATTGAATTACTCATACTAGAACTCGCTTTAATAACTCTCTAGTAACTCCCCCCATTGAACTGCCAGTGCAGATGTGTAAGCCCTAAAAGTCGTTGCTCATTTACAGCTATTGTGAGCATAACAGAATTTGCATTGTGTGGCCACAATGTGAATTGGGATTTGTTGCCATTGTTGAGAGCTTACATAACTTGTTGACAGTCTTTTGGCCGGCCTGCAGCTTTAGTCAATGAAATTGGAGCAAGAAATTGGTTAAAGCTGACCCAAACAGACGGTCGGAAGGACAGACAGCCGGGCAGACTGAGCAAACACAAAAGGCACCCACACACAGCAGCCAAGAGTAAAGACGAAACGTAAACAAAACAGTTTTACCTTCATTAAATATACGTATAAATATTAGACAAGCTTCAGGATCTACAATATATATATAGTTGAGTGTGTGTGTTTTTTATGTGGCATTTGTTTTGAAGGTCAAATTACGAAATCACCCACAAAAATGATGTTGCCAGCACCCAGGACAACAATATATATATATATATATATATATATTAAATGGAGCAAAAGTTGTAACAAAACTTTTGAGCAGCCAAAATGTGTTGCACATTTGTGGGCGTGGCGGGGGCATGGTGTCTGCTCTGATGTGAAGGACATCAGACGGTGTGCCACAAAATTGTTTTTGAGCTGCAAAAACTTTTGTTGCCAACACTTGCAGGCATTCAGCTAGGCAGCCAGGCTGCCGGGCAGCCAGGCGACTTGACCTACTCACAACTTGTGCAAATTTATTTGTTTCTGGCAACTGCAGATGTTTTTTCTTCATGATAACAAAGCCTGTTGACGCTAGCTAGGTGCTACGAGACGTATGCGCAATATTTGTGCACCTCAAACTCGAACAAATCGTTGTGTGCGTGTGTGGGTGGGAATAAATGATTGTGCTTGTGTCTGATGTGAATTGATGTGTATATTTTAAGCGTAAGCAGACGAAGCTTTGAGTTTATATCGAATGGTTAAGGGCAATAATCAAACGTATTTGTATTGCATTTAAAGTGGATTGTTTTTGGTTTAGTTGAGTTGCTTGAGGACGAATTATATTTTATAAATTTGAAAAAGCTAGTTATATCATATAAATAAATATGTATGATTTATAAACAGCTGTGACCAGATTTTAAAGTATCAAATAAAATTCATTAAATATATGTTTATATATATATATATATATATATATATATATATATATATATATATATATATATATATATGACAGATCGCATTGAACTACTTGTCTGCCAAGTTGGCTTATCAAAATAAATTTAAAAAATATATAAGTAAATATAATAAAAAAATGTTAAATTTAAAATTAAATATTTATCAAATTTTATTTAATTTTATTATATATAAAAAGCATTTTCTTTGAAGGAAATACAAATTCTTAAAATATTATCATATACAGATATATCATTTTCAGATATTTTATCAGAGTTTTATAAATGATAAAAATTAAATATATATTTATTCAATATTTTAATTTAATTGTTTTTAAATTTTTAAATTTATTTTGAACATTTAATTTTGCTACAATTTTAAATTTGTTATTTTTAAAAATATTTTTCCCAGCAGACAAAAATTCTGATATCCATTTATCAGTTATTTTATATAATATTTATATATAATATTTATTTTTTTATATATAATATATATTTTATTATATAATTAATATATACGTTATATATATAAAATATATAAAATTAGTATTATTAAATAATATTATATATATATATATATAATATAATATATTATGATAAACATACTTCATGTATTTAGTAAACATTCTCAAACTAATTTAGCACAACTCTTTTCACCTGCTACTCCATTAAATGTACTCGTTGTTTACATAACTCAATTTCCTTGCTCAGATTTCCTTTTATTTTTCCGTTCGCCGTGATTTGCTGAGCAACAAGTTTGAAGCAATATTCACGCACACTCCGACCGCAAATGCAGTGGGAAAACTTTTACTTTTATTTATTTTTTTTTCTGCGCACATTTTATGCAACTTATATAAATGGCAGACGACACTTTGACCACCTCGTTCGCCCAATGCCGAAGGCCCACCGCCCACTGCCAACAGCAGCCGCCCGAGCGTTGGTCTTTTTGTATTTTTCTCTTCGTCATCGTCGTCGTCGTCGTCGTATTTGGCAAAGATAAAGTTTTGTAATAAAAATGTCTGCTCGTAGACACCGGCAGACACTGCCAGCAGCCGGAGGGAGGGTTAGGTGGGTTGATGGGGCGGGGCTTTGAGTCTGCTCAGCCCCAGCCAACCGGGCAGACATTTTGTCTAGCAATTTTCAAGCCCGAAGTGTGTCAGCAACTTTGCCACGTCCTCGACTTCCTCTTCATCGTCGTCGTCGACGTCGTCGTCGTCGTCGTCGTGAACGTGTCCTTGTCCTTGGCCCCCACTCAGACAAACACTTTCTGATATTTATATATACATTAGTTGGAGGGTAGGGAACTTTCGCTTTAGTTTTGCGCTGGTTTGCATTTTATATACATAAAAAAACGAGCATTGAAAAACTTGTTGACAGTAATATTTTCCTCTCACTTTAATGTGTTGAAATCTGTTGCTTTCGGAAGAGTGTTTGGAAAGAGTTGAATAATTTTTAGCACAGTACTGAGTTTGGAATGTATAATTCTTAAAAGAATTAAGTTAATTTGTATGATTGGGTTTATCATTTGCTTCTTTTTAGTTCATTTGAAGCGAATACTCTTTTATAACTTTTAGTACAGATTTAGAACATGTTCTTTTAAATCCATATATGTTGCCATATCATTTATTTTCTTTTACTAAGTTTTGGTACGTACTGACTTTAGAAAAGTTTTAGTACATGTTCAAAAATCGTGTTACGTGTGTTTCATATTTAACAATTGTTTAGTATTTAGTACAGATTTAGCACACTATAAAATAATTTCAAAACACTGTGTGTAAAGTTCGATATTCCATTGAATATATTTATTTATTGTATTTTTTATTTGTATATTGTTTGTTTCTTATTTTTGGTAGCATTCAAATTTCGTTTTTAAGAATTTATATTTTAGTACAACATTTTAGAACACTTCATTAAGTGCACTGCCTGATAAATTCTTAAGCATATATATATTAAAAGATTATAGGTTATATATGTCTTTTCTTTATATAATTTTTAGGCTATTTACATAGGTTGTGATTAACATAATGACATGTTCTAAAATTTAGTACATGTATATTTTTGTTTTGTTTTAAGCTTAAACTTCAAACGTTTCGTTCATGAATAATGTTGTGCTGTGTACTATAAATATTTGTGAGACATCCCTTAGACCTTAATGATTTTAGTACAGTCTGACATTGGGTTACCGAATTTAGAACATATACGATTACAACTCTATATAGAAAATCCCCGAGGCAACCCAAATGCAGTCTAAAAATTGCATCAATGAGTTTTTGTTTTTATGATGAGAGTCTGCGACATGCGAGTGATATGCTTCCGATAATTATTAAATTATATAGATACTATAACAATATTTATATATATATATGTGAAATCGCCTAAATGGGAAATTCTAATATGCTACGACTCCTAGAAGTTAACCCTAATATTGAATAGAACCCACTACGCCTTACGCCTGATGCCCATCAGACACAGCACAAAGAAGAGGATCGTCCAGCCGGCCATAACGAGGAAGCCGTTATAGACCTTCTCGTGGGTAATGCTCCAGCCTTTCTCGATAACATTTCTAGCCGATATGGAGGGTATAGTAAACGGCAAGACCATTACCACATCCTGCAGAAATTCCGGCATGCTCTCCAACGGCCACAGAAGACCTAAATGAAAATCAGAGATTAAAGCTAAATAATACTTATTTGTTGGGCGAAGACCTACCGCAGAGTATAATCATGGGATAGAAAGCTCCAGTGGCCACAAAATTAGCCTCCGTATGCGATTTGCAGAAGACAGAGATTAAAAGACCTAAACAAGTGATAAAACACAAATTAGTTAAATGCCATTACTAGGGTTAAGCGCGTTTATCTACCAAACAACATGCCACAGAAAGCTGTCAGCGTTAACAGTCCTATCAGCGTAGTCGTATCTCCATTGTTGTACGTATCGAATACGATGCCAATGTATACGACGACCTCGAACGACTGCAGTGCCATGATAATAAGCTGTGTCGCCAGATGAGCCCAAAGCATTTCAGTTGCCGAAACACCAGCCAAGAGAGTACGATCCCAGATGCCATCCATGCGCTCCGAAATGAACACGGCAGCCGTCATCAAAGTAGCCAAGAAAAAGACCATGCTTAGTAAGAGAAAGATATTAAATGAGTATAAAAATAAGTAAGTTGCATTATAAAATGATTATATTTATCGATAAATTGGAAACGTTATTCAATATCTATATTTACCAATAGATTCGAAAAAGTTGCTTTAAATTTAAATTATGAATGAAATTTAGAGAAGAAAACTAAAAGTAGATTAGAAAATATTATAAGAAACGCAATAATATTCTGTGGGGAATATACTGGCATAATAATCGTAGATATGTGTATATATCGATAGGTTTCAATATGTTGATGTCTAGGAAAAATAGTTTTTATAATAGATGATGCTTTAGATATGCAAGAGGGGATGAAAAGTGATTAGAGTGAAATATACAAAAAAAAAAAATATATATATAAAAATTGATTTAAATTAATAATCGATATATTGATCGATATTCATTTAAAAGTGATAGAAAATGCAGCTTGTTAATTGAAATATATTTTTTAAAAAGACGTAAATGAATTAAATATTTTAAAAATATTTATAATAAATTTAATTTAATAATCGATATATTTATCGATATTAAATAAAATATATTATAATGTCAACTTGTTAATTTAAATAGATTTTATGAAAGAATACAAGAATTACTCAAGTTATCATAGTCAATAGTTTTCACGCTGCTTATCGATAACTATGAAGTGCTATCAAACAGTTTTGCTTCTATCGATTAATCGATATATGATGAAGTACCTGCTGAACCTAACTGATACTCACGTCATGACCACGCCAGGTGCACAATACTGTTGAAACTCAATGTCCCTACTGCCAAAGATGGGATCCTGGAACTGCACTGGCAACTTAACCAAGGCAGCCGATACATTACAATCGCTGACAACGGCGTCCATGAAGGCGCTAAACGCGTCTAGTAGCTTACGCTGCATAAAGTAGCCAACTTGCTGATCTGTGAAGGCAATTGACCAAGAAAATTGGAATTTGGATATATTTTTATATTACCCGTAGATAGACTCACCTGTCATATCCATGTGAACAACGATTTCGGCATTATCGACAGATCCATCACTGGCATAGATACCGTCCTCGATAAATTCGTAAACCGAATCGCTAAAGTTGTGAGCGAAATAGATATAGCCCACGGTTTTGGCTTTTTTGGCATCATTGTACGCAGCCTCTTCGCTGGAATAATACTTTCTAGTGGCCACATCGTCGTCCAGTTCCTGGATGTAGCGACAGGAGAGCTTATTGAAGCGACAGGTATCGTTCACGCTGTAAATGGTCTGCAGGTTGTCATCGAAGCACTCGGAATAGCTCTTCACTTCGCCGGAGTAGATGCCAATCTCGAGGTTTTTGGGTGTTTTGCCAATGGCCATATAGAAGCAGGACAGTTGTATAATGGGAAACAGCATCATAAAAATGATGCCACTAAAGGAAATGAAGAGGAAACTTTAAGAATTGCTAACTTGGCTGAAACTTAAACTGCACTTACGAGGGCTGCCTGAACAGTTGCACAAAGTTCTTGGTCATCATCGCTTTGAGGCGTCCTTTGGTCGTAAAGAAAATTTTCTTGCGATTCTCGTTCTGTGGCTCCACGTACGGCAAGGGTGGTTTCTCAGCCGTCGGCTCATGCGTATCGATCACCTCCGTGGGCAGCGGTGCGCCAGCGGGCAGCGTCTGGCTCTTACCCTGATTCATGATCTGCTCCAGCTGGTCCTCGTTGCCCTGACGCTGGCTGAGTATGAGGAAAGCATCTTCAATCGACTGGGTGCCGAATTGAATCATGATGTTGGTGGGCGTGTCCTCAGCCAGCAAAACGCCATTGCGCATGAGACCGATCTGGGGGAGAGAAATGGGTGAAAAGTGAGGAAATTATATGATTATTAAAATTATTATTGAATATATAAATTATAGACGAATAAGGAAAGTGATTGGAAATATTATGAAATGAGGACCAGAGTATGAAAATAAATTTAAGATCAAGTAAGGAGTACTCGAGGAGATATCACTATAACTGGCAAAATATGCACGTTTCGACTAGGAGATACCGCTCCATCCAGCTAATGCTTAATTCTGTTTCTCTCATGCTAAAGATTAAGATCTGAGTATGAGAAGAATTTAAGATCAAGTAAAGAGTACTCTATTTGGGAGTAACCGACGAAGAGATACCACTATAACTGGCAAAGACTGCACTTTTCGAGTAATAAAGTGAAATATTAGCTAAATCAACTCAGCTGACCATTCTGAGCATGAATACATATCCAAAGTAAGTCATAATACAATATAATATAATAATATTATATAATATAATAAATTAATATTATATAATATAATAATATAATATAATATAATATAATATAATATTATATTATATTAATATTTTTTCTTTGGACTTCAACTTACGTAATTCGCCTGCTTGGCCTCCTCGATATAATGTGTGGTAATAATCACAGCCAATTTGCTATTTCTAGTCGTTTCCACCAAAAAGTCCCAAATTCTATAAACAAAAAATGTTTAGTTAGTTTTATATGCAAAGAGAAGCATATTTAACTCACTTTTCGCGCAGCATGGGATCCAGGCCGACCGTGGGCTCGTCGAGAATAAGCAGCTCAGGATCGTGTATCATGGCACAGGCGAAGGACAAGCGGCGCTGCTGTCCTCCACTGCATTGCTTGATCATTTGTCCGGCCGCCGGCAGTTGCAGCAGATCCTTGAGTATCTTGAACTTCTCCCGAATGCGATCGTCTGTCAGGCCATAGATGCGGCCGAAGTAGAAGAGGGTCTCCTTGACGGTCATCTCCTCGACCAGGGCGATCTCCTGTGGCATGAAGCCCACGCGAGAGCCCGGCACACCGCTGCCCGGCTCACCGGGCTTAACGCCCAACACGGAGACTTCGCCGCCATTGAGATTACGTTGGCCAACAATGCAGGAGAGCAGCGTGGTCTTGCCGCAGCCCGAGGCGCCAAGCAAGCCGTAGCTAAAGAGAGAGAGAGTGGGAGTGGGGGAGAGGTAAAAGCTATTGATCGATGGGAGTTCATTATGAATGCCACTCACATGGAGCCACGCATGACGTTCATATTCAGCTGGTTGAGCACAATCTTGGGATTCTTTTTGGAGCCATAGTACTTATAGCCATTGCGCACTTCGACGGCCGCCATTTTGCTTGTGTGTGTGTGTGTGTGTGTGCTCTCCGCTCTTTTGGCTCTCTCGCTCTGACGTCGCTAATGTGCTGCATGATCGAAAAAGAACGATGAGTCTCGGATAATTATTTGCGTCAATAAATCTATAAATGGTTATGTGTTTTATTGATTTCCACTGCTTTATGACAGACACGTGCCAAGGCACACAAAGCGCTCGGGCTGCCAAAAGAAAAAGAAAAAAATGTTGCCAAGACCTAAACTTAGTGCTAAAATCTAATCGCTCGCCGCTTGGCGCACAATTGAACCACGCCTGAAAGTGAAAATTAAGCCAGCTAACTTCACATCACACAGTTCAGTGCCCCCTTGGTCAGACCTGAAATCTAATCTATGAATTGCGACTTCAGCTAATTAATAAAGTATTCAACACTTGCTTTATGTAAAGTTTGTTTAGCTAATTCGTTTTGAGCTTTGTGTTGCTGGCATGTGCGGCGCGCTTCATTAACCTTTGAGTTTCTCAATAAACGCTTTAGAACTTCTCTAGCAATTATCATTCTTGAGAGCTGATGACACCTCAGGAAAGGGCAGCATGAGTTATGCTTTGTCATATTTCCTTAATGAACCATCAAATTGTGTGTGAAATTATCATTATATTTAGTTGGGTGACTGTCTCCACAGAGTTCGACTTTAAATCTTAAGCCGAACTATGGATGGAGTTGGCTATCACATTCGCGAGATCATAAATCAATACCGAGTGTGTAGCAAAGTTCAATCAAGTGAACTGCTCTATCATATTAAACATATATCAAATTGTGTTTTGTTCATATATCTAAATTTAATAAAAACTATTTTTGAGATAAAAAGAATTCAAAATTTTATAAACATTTGAGTTGTCATTTAGAAATCTTATAATGTTATATAATATAATATAATTCAAATTTACTTCGATATTTATAGACATTAGATCAGAAATGTCTAATTTTGGATTGGAATATATTAATAAATCTGATATAGTTTCCATACATTTTAAATATAATAAAAAACATTTTTGTACATTTCTGGTAATTATTTTAATATTTTTTTTACATTCTCAATTTGATATATAATTAAACAAAAAGCAAATATAAATTTTATTAAAATAAAATTGTGAAAAATACTTTCTTACGCTTCATTAAATAATTTCGTCTCACAAAGAGCTAAATTCAAAAATATATGTAGAAATATTTTTAAAATTTTAACTGGTTTTTATATTAAAAAAAAGTCTAAGAACAAAATTCAATTAGCAAACTTTTTCTGAATATGTAATATATTTTTTAAAATAAATAAATTTTAAAAGACTATTGTGTTTTATTATAATTTTTAAGATATCATTTATTTTATTATAATTTCATATTTTTAATAATTTTTTTTTATTAATTTTTTAATATTTATGTAATTATTTTTAAATATTTATATAATTTTTTTTTTCGGAAAACCCCTTTTTGAAATAGCTTTGTCAATAGTTGGTAAATGAAATAAAAAGAATTAAATATGTATTATACATAATTCTTATTTTTTTTTTTACACATATTGTATGTTCGTATAATTTCTATATATATTTATAATTGCCTCTTAATAATATTTAATAAATTGTATATTTTTAATTTTATCTTTCAACTTTACTCTATGCATATATTTATACAATGAGCTGAGACTCAAGAAACGCTGATTGTTTTGAGTCTCGAAACTGCACTCACTTAAGCAAGTCAACTAATTAAAGCAGTAAACGTTTACTTAATGAAAAATTAATAAAACATTATTTGTTCTATAGGGAATATTATTTATACTATCAGATTCAATATGTACTCTATAAGCATATAGACATATTACGAAGCGACGCTGCTAGCCTCATTTGCCATGCTGAAGGTCAAGATATTGTAATATTGTGTTTACCCATAAGAATTAGCCGAACGAATTCGCTAATAAAAGGCATCGTAATGAAGTTTTCCAGAAAGAACCTTCGAGCTGTAAACTTTAATGCGGTTCATTGAAGTTTTGCGGCCATCAGCAAAGCAAATTGTCAAAAGTGCTGAAACACTTAAAAGCAAAACTCGAACAAATTTCGTAAATATTGACAATGGTTATACAGACGTTTAAACAATGTAAAAAACTCCCGAGTACAAGTGAAATTTACTTAGCTGACATTATTTATGCATGTCTGTAAATGCAAATCACAAAAGGTGTTCAGAACGCGCTCCGCTCGGACAATGGCAATACGGAAAAAATGGAATGACAATGTGCGCGCGCGCGCGGTTGAGAAGACAAAGCGTCTTGAATAACAAATTGTAAAAGCCAATATCCAAATGCACACTCACACTCTGATAGTTATATATATATATACATATATATATATATATATATATATATATATATATATATATATATATATATATATATATATATATATATATATATATATATATATATATGCACGCATTCCCACATATCTGTACATATAATTAATGTCAAGAAAATGCAGTCAGAATAAGCAAATCAAGCTTTGTAAGCTGCACGCGTAAACAGAACTCTTTGGTAAACATTTTCCTTTGGAGAAAGGGCAGCGTGAGGGTAGATTTTGATCAGGTATGCTTCATAGCACATGTGAATCAGTGAATCATAGCAGAAACGATAGAGTTAATATTATAGTATTAAAAAAAAGCGATAAGCTATAGAAAAGTTCGTATTTATTTGTTCAATAGATATGTTTATCATCTAGTAAATAATATTATATTTTTTTAAACATTTTAAAAGAGTGTTTAAGGAACGTTGACAGCGTCTTCAAAAGGTTGAGTTAGACAGAAACACTAAGTATTTTGACTTGATTCTGATTTTGGATTATATTCTATTATAATTTAAGCGCTATATTTTATATATATATAATTTAACTGTTTAATTGAAGATAATATTATTATTAAATATCACTCATAATATCGATTTAGATCTATGGTATATAAATTGATAAACGTTTCGCCCAGAATTCATTATAAACAGAGCAAATCATTAGCGTAAAAAGAGCTAACAGAAGTTTACTCAAAGATCTGTTATTTGGCTCTTACATAATGTATACTAACAGAAAATGACTTAACAGAGATCAGCTCTACAGTCTGTTATCTGTTTCTACATAGCATACGTTAACATGATTATGTTAATACCTCTGGTATGGTTTTTAACATTCTCAATCAGGGGATAATCAATTTTGCATTACATTTTCTTGTTATAGTTTACTTTTTGTTTCATATTTCTCCTGCACCAAGTAACCATTTAGCTTAACAGCATTTATTATGTGAGACAAGCTGTTGCCGTGTAATTAATGTAATTTGCTGTTAAGTCCAAGTCAATTTGCAACTCCTGCTCAAATAATAATGGCCTCGTTGTTAGACTTTGACCCAGTTCGAGTGCCAGCGCATGCTTAGCCGAAATCCGTCATAGAGCCAAATGCCATTTACGAACCAAATGTGTCTATGTTCAACCGAAGCTCTCTGTATCTTGTAGCTTTGCATCTCTTAGATACATAATCAAATGAGCCGGCTAACTAGAAAAACAACAATACGCACTCACACACACGCACGCTCATGCTCAATCACAATATGCCCATAAAACGTTCGAAAGTCAAACTCGAAAAACATTAAAAAAAAACCCAAAAAACGGAAAAAGAAGAAAAAAGTAAAAAGCTTGTCCGAAAAACAAAAAGTTGAGTAAGGTTAGTAACACAAATTCGTGGTCATAAATTTACGTATCTGCCGCTGACGTTGTCTTATTTGCTTAACATTGCGGCAGATGACGCAAAGGACAACAATTTCTCAGTTGATATGGTTTTAGCCCCGAAAAGAGAGGCGCGAAATATGTAAGAAATTGCGCCGAATTTTGTGAAATAAACATTAAGAAAACAGAAAATACAAAATGAAAACATTAAATACGAGCTATATATATACAGATATATAAAAAATAAACAACAAAAAAAAAATACTACAAAATAATAAAGGTCTTTATTAGGCTGAGCCAAGTCGACAATTAATACCCTTTCAAAAATGCTATTAGGTAGGAAATAAGCTTTCAGAAATTAATTAATATTTAATTATTATTGCTATATTATTTATATATTTTTTATTTTTTATTTGTTTGCTTCATCTAAATAATTTATCTAAATATTTTGTAAAAAAACAATTCTTTTTTTAATTAATTTATTTTTGCTTGTTTTTCTGTATTTCTTTTTTTTTTTTATTCTTCTTAATGAATATTTGCTAATAATAATAAATTTTAAAATTTAATTATACTTTCGAATGCTAATAAATCTCAGTGAATTTTAATTTAAGTGAAAACTAAATAAAGCTGATTTAAAGCCTTTTTCTGTATCTCCCCAATAAGCTTTAATTGTTATGGCTAATAAATATAATGTTACGTATACAGGCCAACAAAAAGTGCTGACAATTATGAGCTATTGACACCTTTCTATACATATATATATATATATATATATATATATATATATATATATATATATATATATATATATATTTTCTATATATATATATATATATATATATATATATATATATATATATATATATATATATATATATATATATATACATATATATATTTATATATTTATATATTACGTAATATTATTTTTAATAAAACAATTAACGAAATTTAGAGAATGCTCTCAGAGAAAATATTAAAAGAAATACATTCTAATTATGATGAACTATTATTTTAAATTAAATAATTTATCATTTTACATATTCCAGATATGGTTTTATATCTATTTCAGAGAATTTGTAAACAAAGTTTGCATCTATAAGATAAAGTAAAACTGATAAAGTTTAAGTAACTATTTATGTTCTGTAGCTGAGATATCCCTCTAAATGGTAGGCTTGTTAATAGCTAAATCTAATATTTAAGCAACTTTTAAGATTTAATTCAATTTTTTTGAGAAACTTTCTTGCCTTCAAATGTAGTTTCCACTATTAAATTTCTTAGTTTCGCAACCTCTATTCATAACTGCATTCTAAAAGCCAAACTTAATTTCAGAATCAATTTAATAATCAAAATTGATCTCGTAGTTGGCCTGGCAAACTGCAATGCCAAGTGCTCGCACTCTGTGCAAGTTGAAATTAAAAAATTACAAAAAAAAACCCAAAAAAAAATAAAATAAAAGCGCTCAACACCGAAAACAAAACAACGCCAAGGTTGAGCCAACTGGTTGGCAGCGGCGAGCCGCGAGCCGCGGGCAGCGCTGCAGTTGGCGTCAAAGTCGACGTTAAATGTTAACGTCGTAATGCCAATTGCTGTCGCGGCTGTTCCAAAAATTGTTTGCCATATGACAACGATATACAATATGCACATATAATGTATGTATTTATATTTATATGCATGTGTCTGTCTGTCTGTCTGTCTCTGTGCATTTGCAACGAATTTAATTTGCAAATTTGCAAATCTTTTGCAATGCTTGCGCTGAGTCAAGAAGCCCTGAGCCAAACGTTCGACTGCTTTCTCAGCTGCAAGAATATAGATATATATATATATAGAGAGAGGGCGGCTGGGCCACGCCTGCCTAAAGTGGCTACAACTGCATTTTGTGGGTATTTAGTTCGTGCAACATGCAGCAGCAGCCGCAACTATCGTGAATCGCTGAATTGGTCGACAGTTGCTTCCTTCTTGCTGTCACCAGCTGGCCACACTGCTCTCTCTCTCTCTCTTTCTTACTCTCCCATCTTGTCTCTCTCTCTCTCTCTCTCTGCCCCTCTCTGTGTGTTCAATTTCGGTTTGTGGCATGGCCACTTCTTATATAATCCAGCAACAATCATTTCGGCCACGCTGCAACACCAACAACAGCAATCAACAACAACAGCTGTCTCGAGCTAGTTGTGCGCACTGTTTACATCATTTACTCTTTATAGAGTTTTTGAATTTAAAACTTAAGTGCGATCTGCGTAAGATAATCTCTTAATTTGAGTGTGAGACGTTAATATACCGCTATGTTGCAAGCTAAATAATTTGTGATTGATTTGAGAAGGGTTTTAGTGAGAGGTTGTTGAACTGAGTTTAGGCTATTTAATTAATTTCAAAATTAAGAGATATGCAACAATTTCTATTTCAACTAGAGCAAATGAAATATATATATATATATATATATATATATATATATATATATATATATATATATATATATATATATATATATACTTTTTTTTGTTTTATTTTATTGCAAATATTTCTCCCAGAGCAACTCATAAGAAGTTATAAGTTATGATATTTGCTGCTAAAATTCTGTCAAATATTTTTATATTTTCTGATTCATTAAATTAATATTTATTTAATATATTTTGCAATGTATGTAAGTCGAATATTTTTTCTTTTATTAAAAAAGAAATATTATGTTTTACTATAAATTATTTTTATAAAAATATTTAATTTTTTAAAATCTGAAAAATTAAATATTTTTTTTAAATACTTCAATTCAATTATAAACTATTTAGTAATTTATTAGATTAAATGTTTCTCATATAAGTAAGAAATTTATAATTTTAATTTTTCCATTATATAAAATAGTTAAAGCAACAGGAAAATTATTTTTAATTGTTTCAGTCAGATTTCAAAATTATTTGCTTTACGTGGGCGTAAATCCTTAATTTGTACGAATTTAATTTATTAAACAAAAATAATTATTGCCTTCTAGGAAAATAAAATTGCTGAGGATTTCTATACTATTTCTTAAATGCATGAACAAATTAAATTTTAATATTTTATGTTTAATTTCTTTCAAAAATACTTAATTATCAATTTTTCATATACAGAAAATATTTTAAATGATTTTTAATAATTCGAATTACACAATAAAGGCACAAATATTTTAAAGAATTTATTTCGAGTTAACTAACTAAAAATAAATATTTTAAATTATTGTTTATTATAATTTGCCTCCAAAGTTCCCTCATGCAGATTGGCCTGCATTAAGTAATTCCTATAATATCCAAAAACTCTTTCAACTCAAGCAGCTCATTACACTTGCTATACAAACTGCAAAACCCCAAAGTAAATGATTTTAATTGTGTTACCAACTCCAATCGCTCTTGTACATAATTTTTTTGTTTTGTTGTTTCTTTCTTTGATTATAATTTGTGCTATTCGTTTTGCATTTTCTTTAGCGTTTTGTTTTTTTTCTTTTTTTTGCTTTTTTCATTTGAATTTTGTTTCATTTCCTTTATGTGATCATTCTCTGTGTTAGTTTTGCCGTTTTGTTTTTTCTGTGTCATTTCGCATCAGTGCATTATGGCTCGAGTAGAAAGGCATGATCAAGCAAAAGATCTCTTACTGTGTGTGTGTGTTTGGCTAGACGATCGTTGTACGAGAAAAGTGGGTTAGGCTAGCGTATGCAGAAGCAACTGGGAAAAACCCAGGAAACTGTGGAGGGCTTGCATCTCTTAACTGATCTACTCTTCGGTTAATCAATACGCTATGAAAAAAATGGTGTATATATATATGTGTGTATATATGGTCAGTCATTGTCTGTTGCAATATTTTGCATTGCCCAATCCCGTTCAGCGCTCAGCGCGCCCGAGCCATATGCCATTTCCCATCTACTTGGGTACTACTGTACGCTCATTTTCGAAATATATATATATTTTGTTGTTTTTTTTTTTTTTGGTGTTGTGGAAAAACAAACAGAAAGGCAGTTAACAGTAGCAGGGGCAGACAACATTGAGCTGTTGCTGTTGTTGTGAAGTTCACTCATTTTTGTCTGTGTCGTGTCTTTATATATATATATATATATATATATATATATATATATAGTATATGTATATATATTATTTTTTTCTTTTACTGCCTTTTTTATTGCACTGTCAAATGAGCATAAAACAAAGCCAAATGATACAGTTTCAAATAACTTCTGTGCGCTGGCTTCTTTCTTTTGCCTGTTTTATTTACTTTATGCTTGACCAATAAGACACTCACACACACTCACACTCACATACACACACACATTTCACTTGCTGCTGTTTCATGCATTTGCGCACACGCGCCAGCCCGCGCAAGTTTGTGTCTTAAGTCTTTCGTTTTACATTGTAATTTTTGTGTTTCGTTGTTTCTGCTTAAGAAATAACAGTAAAAAATCAGCTGACTAATACAAAATGCGGAAATTTTTGGTATTAACCCAAAAACTTTAGCTTTACATATTTTTGAAAATTTCGTAAATTTTTTTAAAATTATATATTTATTATTTTAATCAATGCAACTTTTTGTTTTAAAATATTTCACGTCTATTTTCACTTTTTTTACTGTCTTCAATTGTTTCTTCTCATATTTAGATTTGATTTTTAAATACGTTTTCCTACCCTGCAACTTCTCCTTGAGCACGCGCCTCTGTTGCAATTTTCTTCAGCTGTTTGTTTTTTTCTTGCTTTTTGTTGTTTTTGTTTTTTGACAACCGACTACCAAGTTTGGCCGCAGCGCGTAACGTTTTTGTGTTTTTCTCTTTCGCTTTCTGTGTACGTTAACGTGTTGGCATCCGCTTGAGCCAAGTGTCGCGGCCAAGCTTCGTTTATCGACTGAGCGCCGAAAGCGAACGGCAGCTCGCTCGCAAGCTCAGCGGCTCAGTTCGCCCGCAAAACTTGAGCTACGCAGCTTTCGCGACGCTTTTCAAGCGGCAAACGAAACGCAGAAAAAATTTACTAAAAAAAAGTTGAAATTTTAAATAAGAAAAAAATTAGAAAAAAAATACTTTCAAGATAAATTGTCTGAAAAAAAGTAAAAAAAAAAACTCCGCAGCACACGCTTTTTTTTGACATCAGAGACAGCTTGTTGAGGAGATTGCTAATTTAAAAGTAATTAACATTTATGCCATGACAAGTTCTGTTAGATTATATACAATCTTAGCTTAACTTAGTTAGTCTTAGCGCTTAAGCTTATGCACATACATTAATGATCTCAAACTATTTCTTTACAGGTATGCAAATATTTGATAGCAATTACTATTCAATGGTGAGTGCCTCTTTGATTGTCGTCTTAAGTGCTCATTTAATAATTTATATAAGGTCTCATTGCTGGGCTAACAGAGCCCAGCTGAACTGAACTCGCTTCAATTGTTTTTCAAGTCAAGTTTAGATTATTTTTAATGCTGAATTGTTCAATTTAGAATTGTATGCTCAGCAAATTTCGCTACGAAATGACGTCCGCTTCTCGTCTGCCTCTGCCTCTTCCGCTTCTGTTAACTCGCACTATTATTGACATGCAAAACATGAAGCTCAAAAAAAGATTATTCTAATTAAATCTATTTAACGACATCATTTAAATTTAGTTGCTGTTGATCTTTTCCCAGACTAGGCGACTCCGCGCTCAAATCGCTGTGGCGTGTGTTCAGCGTTAAACTATTTGTGTGGAGCAAAAGCCAAGCCTATAAGGAAGCCAAATACAAATTGCTGTTTGTTCTTTAGCCTGAGAAAAGTTCAATTGAAACTGTGCTGTTATGCACTTAGTCAGTCTAACTAGAACTTGGCTCTGTCGCAGTTTAATGTTATAGAAAAAATTATTTAGCTCAGCTAAAGATTTATATAAACAGCTTTCTCTAATGCAGTTCAATGTTTATCTCGCAATTAAAATACATTTTGTTCTAGCATGGGGAATAATGTTTTGTAAGCTCAGTGGTTAGTTATAAAGAGACGGACTTTAGTATTGATAATTATATAATATATTATAATTATATGAAAATTCAATCAATTACAATTTGCAACTGATGAAGGGAAAGGCAAATCGTTCGACTTGCTATTCCACATTCTTTAAACGAGGCATAAATATGCATACTTCTCTAGTTTGTTGAGGCATTGATTAGCTCTGATCAAGTCAAGTGTCAAAGTGTCTGTTGGATTGTTTATAATTCTTAAATAGTTTAGATATAGCAAAATAGCTGTTGGATTTGTTAAAACTTTGCTTGTTGGGTAATATAACAAGTTTATGTGCAAGACAAAATGCTTGTCTGCCACTGGACTTAATAGATTCTTAAAAATTTCTTTTTAATCTGAACTGAGACTGCATAGTGCCCTAAGAAATATATATACTTCTCAGCTAAGCATCAATAAACAATAATTTAATTTGGTATTTCATCTGTCTTCTTTCTGGACAAATATTGAGTATTTTCAACTAACATCTATAATAAAAAGTATTTTAATTTATTTTGTTTACGTTTCAATCTTCAATCTTAACTTAGAATTATTTTTAATTTTACACTAGGCATCAATAAATAGAGCTTTAATTTGCCAGTCTGAGTTCTTAAATATATTATATTATTATTTATTTTATACAATTTTATTTTTTTTATATTTTTAATATATTTTTATTTTATTTTTGTTTTTATATATTTTTTATATTATAAAATATTTATATTATTATTATTATTTATAATTCTCAACTGACAGCTTGCTTTGATCTCTCACTTGCCTGAACAGGAGCGCCAAATTTCTCTAATAGATCTAAATAATTATGCACTGAAATTTTAAATTTATTTTCATTTATAATTCTCAACTAGCTTAGCAAACTCAAATTGCCTGAAACAAAATTTCGAGCTCTCAGCTTCTTTTGAAATAAAGCAAAATCTGAGCTGATAATGCTCTGTTGCTTGCCCTCAACAGGCGCCTCAGTGTTTTCCAATACGAATGAGGCTCTCGCCTCAATCAAGTCTGCAGCTTTTATCTGCCTTACACTGCAATATTTTCCAACAAGTATTTACAATTCTCAACAAGTTTAAGACATCAAAACAGCTGTTCGATCTGCTCTTCCAAGCGCTCAAGCTGTCTGAAGCTTTCGTCTGCTTTGCACACCCATAAACAGTTCCTCAATCTTCCACTCGCCTCAATAAACATATATGACTTGCCAATATGTGTCTTAATACAGGTGTCTTGCAACGTTTTCTTTTCCAGTTTCTGTTGCACTTTGCCCCAATTTGCGGATGGGCATGCAAATTAACCCCATTTGTTTCCCATTTAACCCCAATTTTTCACAACCTGCGACGAGTCGCAGGTTTTCGGTTTTATATCTTTATCATTTTATTTTTGCAAAACATTTCGAGATGCTTGCGGCCGTTTTGTGTATCTCTTGTTATTTTTGGGTTTTATTATCTGTTTTCTTTGCTGTTGCACAAGTTTTGCAAAATGAATTGGTTCGAAACATAGTTCGCTGGCTGGGCCATTGTCTTACTCAAGCATAAAGTTTATGGCGCGACACTCGAATGTTGCGATACGAGTAGTTTAAGCATTAATTTCTATGCAAAACGGGCCAAAAGCAAAAGCACTCACCTTACACAGGGGAGAGTGCTCTGGGGACAGAGAGTGCACGGCTACAAGATACCCTAGGTATCTAATTTGTTGAGATGCTTATTTAAATATTGATGTATAAGGTGTATGATGATGATGTATATAATGTGCATAGTCTGTTATCGATATTTATCGATTATTATTGTATAAAATGCTATACATTATTTTGAATTAGCGTGACTTACAGCTGTACAGAATAGACCGCTTTAAAGTAATTCTGGGAAAGTCTTAAATTTATTGATCGATATTTATCGATTTATATTGATAATATTAATATAACGAGCTATCGACTATGTGAAGTAGGCGTAATATACTGTGGGTCAGATTTCAGATTGGTCTCCGAAATAAAAAATATATATATCGTTTTTTATAGATTTTATATATATTTGTGCTGCTTAAGTTACTGAAGAACCTTTAAAGATTGGCATTTAAATTGTTGGATTTTCTGAAATTCGAAAATAAATGAATATTTGAAAATAGCTAGCCTATCGAATTTTTTTTTTTTTTTTAAGTTAAAAAAAATATATTTATTATTTAAAATGAACTTGATTTCAGTTCCAGCTCCTCATAGGTGTAGTCTGACTTATACCTTCATTTATCTTATTTCTATCTCTACACAAGCAAATCCAAATCTTCTCCAACTATATGTTTGCCCTTAACATATCTCTGAACACAACTAGTATACCCTTCACCATTTTTTCATCCATTTTAAATGCTTTCGTGGCATAAGAAGAGCGCTGCAAGCACTCAAAACTCGCGAGTCGCACGATTTCTGCATACATCAGCCTCTCTCCCTCATGCTCCCTCTCTGTCACTCTCCCTCTTGCTTTCTGCCAGCCAGCATCAAATGTAGCCACACATTTGTGAACTGGCACTTCTTCTTCTTTGTCTTCTGCTGCTGCCCGCCCTCGGCTGCGGCGTCATTCGCTTTAACATATATATTTTCGTGTTCAAGGCCAGGCGCTGGCGCTTTCTTTTACAATAGCCGACCTTGACGCAGCTGCGACTGCGCAAGCGTCAGCGTTTCGAAGCACTCCCTCCATCTCGCCCTATCTCTCTGTCTGTCTCTCCCTCTCCCGTGCAGACGCTCTTATCAAAGCGCCAACAACAATGACCTAACCCACTTAGAGTGTGTTGGCCCAGCGCGCTCACCTGCTCCGTCCGTCCGGCTGGCTTTATTGATCAGTCCGCTGGCCGAGCAAACAAATAGCCGCGTTTAAGCAGACGAACTTTTAATTTTGGCTTAAGCGAACACAAAAATGTCGCAAAGTTGTTTTTTTTTTATATATATATTTTTGCTGTTTGTTGTTGTTGCTGTTGTTGGTTGTGCAATTGGTTAACTAGCTCGCCTCTGCACAACTGACGCACTCTTTAGGGCCAGCTGCCCTTAGCTGACAATAGATACATCGACTATGTCGGGCTGTTTAACAGTTAGGAAAATTGTTTTAAAATTTAATTAACATATTTAAATAAATTTAAAGAGTTTTAAAAGTATTTTAAAAATATTTTAGACAACTAAACGATCTTTTTTTTTTTTATATCAGACATTTAGGACATAAGTTAAAAATATTTTAAAAATTAAAACAATTTCTTAAATATATATTATATATATATATATATTGCATAATTAACTAAATATCATATTAATATTATTTATTATTCAAAATATTTTCTTCGCGAATTTAGTTTTATTTAACTTAATTGGTCCATGAATTAAATATTAATAATTAAAACTACAAAAATATTAAAACTTAAATAAATAATTAAATCTAAAACATTTTATATTTAAAAAATAATCACAATAATTTAAAAATTGTATCTAGTTTGCACAGCAAAACTAAACTGTAGAAGCGTGAGTTCCTAGAGTATCTGCAAGTCAAACACTTGTCTGTTTCATAGAGTACCTGCAAGTCAAACTCTTGTGCGCTCTGCATGCATGGCTAATTGCTGTAACTTAAACATAAACAAAATATGAACAAATGAAAAAAAAAAATGCAACTGAGCTTCTGCTCAAATTCATTCAGCCTCTCTCTCTCTCGCTCTCTCTATGACTGCTCTCTTTAGCTTGCTCTCCCGCTCTCCTTCGCTCTTACCCACCGTTGCTCTTTAGTGCAGTCTTCTCTTGGCAATAGCAGCGAGGTTATAGAGTTTTGTAATATCTTATGGGTTTATTGTGCTATTGTCGCAGTCTTAAAAATTAATTGCAATGCATAAAAATAAAATAAATGTTTAATATTTATTAATATTATTTTTTAATACTTTTACTAAAAAGTGTAAAATAGTGATTTATTTAGATATTTTTATTAAAGACTTTTAGAGACTTGATTTTTCGCATTTATATTTTTACAGACAAGCTCAGCTTAAGTCATATTTAGGCCCATTGGGTGTATGGCCTGCCAGACAATATTTTCAATTTTAATAATACTTATTTATTCAGCTCTATTAAAGCTCTATTAAAATTATAAAACTATAATTGGGCTTATACTAAACTCTATATAGTAAATTTATATTTAGTATACTGGAATAAATAATAAACATAATGTTATAAATAAAATAATTTTATGATATTATAATTATTTTATTAAAATCAGTCTATCAACAGACTAAAAAATTGTATATAGAAATTATTGATAAAACTATCGAGCTTCAACACACAAAAAATTATGTCAATGTTATATATAAATATATGTTAATATATATAAAATATATATGTGTATGTAGCTACGTTCATAGTAGGCGTGGCAGATCGAAAACGTCTAGAGGCTTATCATAAAAAATAATATATATGTATTCTAGGCGTGGCGTATTCAGCTGTTGCTGGAGCTAGAGCTCTATTAACCCTTACAACAAACAGGTGCTACTGAAACAAGAGAGTTGTTATATTAAATATATATAGTGTGGTCTGGTTGACATAGTCACGCCTCCAAAGATCAACAGCAGTTGAACTACGCTTGGAATTATATGATCTAGCAAATCGATTAATAAACATAGCTCAACCATGGGCGTTTATTATGCCAACATTTGCACTGACTCTTTATTTAATTTAATATTTTTATAATATTATTTACCTATTTTGCGTGCCAATTTTCAGTATTTGTTGCTTTTATCTCTTTGTACTCATCGCATTTCCTTTGCACGTTCTTTTCGTGTCGCTGTCTGGTTTTGCAATTGATTTAATTCGAGCGTAATTAAATGTTTGTAAATTAATTTTTAATTGTTTTTTGAGTTGTGTTTATTTTTGTGTTATCTTTGGGTTTGATATTTTTTTTATTTTTTTAAAATTTGTTAACTGCATTTTTTTTAATGCTGTTGTGTTTTTCAAGGTTGCATTTGAAAAACAAACTAATTATTGCAATGGTAAACACTTTGACTTTTTAAAGCAATTAAATGGGGGTTGAAAGCATATTTAATATTTGGTTGATACAGTTAACTTTATTTAGTTCAAAAACTTAATATATAAGCTCTGATATTACTAAAGTTCCAATATATATCTATCTATTGTCTCTATTCCACTCGCTCACCTCATGACAGTCACAGTTAACTCTGCCCAATATGGCTTCAGCAACTCTCTTAAAAGCCCCCAAAAACTTAATCTATTTTGTCATTTGCAAATGCTATAAATATGAAAGCTTCACCCTGCAAATCAATTAAAATATTTGCAAATTACCTTTCATTAACTCATTTAACTGCTAATTTGCAGCAACAAAAAAGTCACACCTGTCATTAGCCAGGCACAGCAGAGGTTGGTACGTAACTGTTTGCAACAGTCTGGCAACGCCAATTGCAGCTTTCAATGCAAAGCTCAGCTCAACTCTTAAGTAAACAAAACTCTTAAGTTGGCATAGCAACAACTAATAAGAAATGCAAACAAATTCCAATTAGAATGTTTCCATACGAATTTCAATTAAGCATGTAACATGTTGTGGCAACAAATGTTTTGAATATCAATTGAGTTGGCATACATGTTGCAACAGTTTTGTAAATCAAGTAAAATTGAATACATGTTGCAGCAACACGTATGAATATTAATTGAACTTCAATACATGTTGCAGGAACACGTATTAATATCAATTGAACTGCCATGCATGTTGCAGCAACACATGAGCATCAATTGAACTACTTTACATGTTGCAGCAACACGTTTGAATATCAAGTGAACTGGCATGCATGTTGCAGCAACACATGAGCATCAATTGAAATGCTATACATATTGCAGCAACAAATATAAATATTAAGTGCACTTCAATACATGTTGCAGCAACACACGAGCATCAATTGAACTGCCATACATGTTGCAGCAACATTTCGCTTAAGCTAACTTAGCAACATTGCTGCTTCGTCGTACTGTTGGCAACTTAATGAGCTTCAATTAGCTTAAATGAAATGAAGCTGCGGCATTTTGATAGACTGCGCAGACTCGCCGGCATCAAATAGCCACAACTTCGACTGTGAAGCGTTTATTTAATTGAGTTTCATTTAAAGCGCAAACAGTTGCGGAATGTTGCAATGGAATTTCCGAGATCCATGAGAGTTTTGCACTCGCATGGAGATGATTTGACAACACAACAGCGCAATGAATGCAAAAACTTGTGCATATAACATAAGCTGCACTAGAATCTACTGTATTCGACTTGGGCATACACAAATTTTGTAAACAGCCCTAAATTATGCTATGCAAAAGAGCCAATCGCAGCTGCGTGGCTTAACAATTAAATTGTTGGAAATAATAATAAATTATAGCTGTTGAAATGTGGGCATAACAACTTACTTAACGAAAGCCTTTGAATAATTTATGACTGCAAATGTATGATTTATAAGAAATTATAGCTTAGCTAAGAGCTAAGCTAATTGAAGCGTTTAGAATTTGCATTTTAGATCAATTAGAAATAATTAGAGTGAAAATCGTTATAGTTGTCAAGCAAGTGATCAATATGTAACAATATGTGCTCAACTGCGAGATACCCTATCGGCTAGTCAAAGTTAGTTTAACTGAGAGAAAGTCTATGATATATGAATCCAAGTTGACTGAAATAGTATAGATATATAAATTAATTATATAATTATATAAAATTAATATATAATTAAGCGCCGAACTTGGAAGGTATTCTTTTTTAATTTAGGGAAGGAATTCAATTTTGTTTATTTAAAAAATCAAAAACTTTAGTCAAAAAACTTTAATAAATCTCAAAATTTATTTAGTTTTCAGGCCGAATATTGAATTATTATATCGAAATATATTTCATTATATTATTTAAAAAAAATTAATTTAAAAAAAAATTTGTTTAGGTGGCTTTTCAGACTGAGAATAATATTTTTATTATTTATATATATTATTTATATTTATTCATATTTTCTCAACCTTACTTTATATATATATATATGTATATATATATATATATATATATATATAAATAATAATAATAATAATTTTTTTTTTCTTTTTAATATAAACTTAAATACAGACTTTAAAAACAAGTCTCAGAATATTTTTAAATATTAAAATATATTTTAATATGAAATTATTTTTAAATATTAAATTATTTTTAAATTTTAAAATATTTTTAAGTATACGAAACTACGATTAATATAATCGATATGTTTTTAATATTTTTAAAAAATAATGATTATATAATTTTTATAAGAATTGAATAGAGTTTCCCACTTTATCGTATGCCTACCTCAATACAATCGCCACTTCATAGCAGACACCCTGTATAAAGATTCTAGATTGCCGTAAACCCCACGCACAGTCGCCTCATTAAACTCGAGTCCAGAACTCTAGACCCCGAAAAGGTATAAAAGAAAAAAAAAAGTACATGCGACCTATTAGACTAAATGCGCTTCAAAATGTAATTTTTTAGAAGTTTTTAGAAACCAGCAGCCAATGATCCAGCGAAACTCTGCGGCATCGGTTGTGCGGCTCTGATAGAAAATTAAATTAAACTTAAACTAAATTAAAAATGACTAAGTTCGAGTTGTTGGTGCTCTTGGCAGTCTTCTGCCTGACAGCTGCTCGCCCAGGCATTGAGAATCTCTCGACGCGTCTGCTCGAGCGTCATGGCGCGAGGCGCGTTGACTTCCGCTTTGACGGCCAAGAGGATGGCGTCTACTACACAGACCTGGACAGCAGCTTGCGCGATGTCTTGCTGCAGATGCGTAATTGGACACAGCAAACGCTGCTCACGCAGTTCGACTTCATCAGAGCGAGAAATATCGAAACGGGTCGCATGCAGCGGCCCGTGCTGCCAGGCGAAAGGTTTCCCTGTGATCTGAGTGAGGGTCGCTCGCCGGAGATACCGAAGCACGTCAGCAGGCTGCGTCCCGGGGACATAGATATTGTGGCCACGTGTGGCGACTCCTCCAACTCGGGCACGGGCATATTAGGCTTAAGCGAACTCGATGCCTATGTGGAGTACCGTGGCTATGCCTACACGGGCGGCGGCTTCGAGAACTGGCGCACGGCTCTGACGCTGCCCAACATACTGAAGCTCTACAATCCTCGGCTGCACGGCTATGCCGTGGGGCATAGTCTGGGCGCCGATGTGAACGTGTCGCACTTCAATCTGGCTGAGCCCATGTTGAACATTCAGGATTTGCCCTTCCAGGCGCACGTCCTCATCGAACGCTTCCGCCGAGACCCGAAGGTCAACATGAGGGAGCACTGGAAGCTGCTCAGCATCCAGGTGGGCGCCAACGATCTCTGCTCGGAGATGTGCAACTCGCCCGACCCGGAGCACTTCCTGCACGCCGTCGCTCGGCAGCTGCACGAGACTTTCACAATATTCAAGGAGCAAGTGCCGCGATTGCTCATCAACTTCATCGTTCATCCGGACATCGACGAGCTGCTCAGTCTGCTGGCCAAAGTGCCGCCCAGGTGTGCCCATCGCGTGCCCTTCTTCTGCTTCTGCCACAACAAGTACGGCCAGAAGGCGTTGTACGATGTGGCCAAGCGCTTCCTCCAGATTCAACTCTCGGTTGCCGCCCTGCCCGAGTTCCGCAGCGACGACTTCGCCATCGTGACCCACGGCATACTGAGGAATATCAGCAACCTGTGGTCACAGCACGGCATCATGGACGCGCACTTCTTCGCCAACGACTGCATACACTACAGTCAGCTGGGCCATGCGGTGCTGGCCAAAGAACTGTGGAATAATATGCTGGGGCAAGCGGACTTAAGCTCGGTGGAGGCCTGGCGAAGGCCTTTCAAGGACCTACTGTGTCCCAATAGCAAGCGAATGTATTTGAGAACCGAGAGTGATGTGTTCTAGAGAAATATAATTAATTTATATACTCTATATACCAACTCAGAGTTGAACACATTTACCTCTAAACTAAATGCTTAAATAGATTCCATAATTATATTCTATGGGGTTCAAAGCCAAAAGATCAGCCACTGACTCTTTGAGAGAGATTTATTGTACGAACAAAAACACAAAAAAAAAAAAAAAAAAAAAAAACACAAAACAAATAAAGCCGTTTAAGCAAGGTCTTTAAGCACTCTCTGAATATATTCTAGAAGTAGAGGAATTTTAACTAGATTTTGAAATGAATATAAATTTTATTAATGGTATTAATCAACTTCAGGATATATTTTTTATTTTATTTTAAAATTTAGTATATATTTCATAATTTTTTTATTTAAAAAAGTTTTTAACAAATTTTTAAAATATGTAATATATTTTAAAAATATTATTTTTTAAATTAAAAATATGTATGGTAACTCTAAGTGAGGTACGCCCGTCCTTAGGCCTTGCTTCTACAAATAATATTTGCATAGAGACGTCTTAACGAGATTTTTGAGCACTCTATGAATATATTCTAGAAGTAGAAGTATGCAAACTAAATTTTCAAATCAATTTATTAATTTAATTTAATTTATTAATTAATTATTAAACTATTACGTCATATATATTTTATATTTAAAAAAAAAAGTCCTTTATTTCATTTTTAATATTTTTTAATTTTAATTTCTCAAATTTAAAAATGTATGGTAACTCCTAGGTCAGGCACTCCCGTCCATAGCCCATTCGTTGTTCTGCAGATATGCAGATTCAGATTTCTTATTAAAACTGACCCAATCGCTTCGTTACGTTTAAGCTTATTACTGTCAATTGAAACTTTACGGATAGCTTTTGATATATTTCTCAGCGTTTTAAATTAGCCCAAACTAATTCGAGCGAGATTTACTTGAGCCATATAAGGCTGTTCAGCACAGGCCTTACTTCACCTGGTAGTCGACTACACTTAAAGTAAAATGAAGAGGAACTTGAGCTTAGCTATTTTGCTACTCGACATATTTGCAGCAATAAACGCAGTGGAGGTAAAGTGGAGGAAGAGGAGTTTGTCAACTGAGTCGTGTGAATTAGGAAACGAAATTACTATTTTACAGGATGCTAACCGAATTCGGGATAATGAGGAGCTCAACGAGAAAATAGATTATGCTATCAATCATCCACACGGTCACTACGAATATAATGAGGAGTATCATAAGTATATCGAGCATTTAAAAATGTTAAGAGGACTTATGGACGATGAATTTGAAAGTAAATACAGTTACTATAATATTTTTCAAACATACAACGACCGACGACTACGGCTGGAGAATGAAATTGAAGATCGTTCGAGGCTATTAAACTTCTACATAAGTTCACATGCGGAGAGTGTTGTGTGCATAAGATTTTACTTCAGTCAAAAATTTAACATCGACAAAGTATTAACAGCAACTAACTCTGAGAAGGCAGCAAGTTTACTTGAAAACACCGCTGATTGCCCCTATACTAAACCACCTGCTCCTACGCCCATTGTTGCCGACGACGATGACGACGACTCCTACGAGGGTGCCCACATTTACTACTGAAGGCACAAGCAGAACTTATACAACAAAACTTGTATTTTCTTGTATTATTCGAAATAAACGATTTGCGCAGGCTGATCCCACTCGACTTTAGTTTTGCTCAATCTTTGGTACAACAAGTGCATCAGCGATGAGCAACCATTTCTGGGAAGCGTCCAGGTAGCGGAAGTTCGAATATCTGAACAGCCTTCGTGGCATCAACTTTATCCGAGACACACCTATCTACACATGACTCAAACTGTACGCTTGATGTATATAGTTTATATATTTTTAGATCACTTCACTTCAGTTGGTTTCATTGTAATATAAATTGTGTATATGTGATGTATCTCTGCGCATATGGGCAATAACCCATATCAAGTACGAATGAATACAGTAAGGCTAGATTTTTGCATAGACAGCACTTAGATCTCAAGACTTCAGTTCCTTTGACAAATATATCTGAGCAAACAATTAGCTATTAACATTTGAAGTGGGCTTAAAACAACCGAAACAGCAACAACGACAACAACAACAACAACAAAACTGTTGCTCAAGCTTAATGTGCAAATATTTGTTAAGCTGAGCTTTGAGCTGAAATCATGCATAACAATTGGCGGAACTGAGTAACAAAATAACTGAATCTGTGGCGTTGATATAGATGTGTGAATACACTTATGATGGGGTACATTAGTGTGTGTGGAAGATAGAGAATAATAATATTTAAAAATATTAATTCATTTAAATTAATATTGATAATATATTTAATTAAATAATTTAAATTAATATTCATAAAAATAATGTAGTATATAAAATACTATACATTATATATTTAAAAAATAAATAAAATTAATATTTATAAAAATAATATAGTATATACATTATTATACATTATATATATATATATATATATATATATATATATATGGTTTGCGTGGAAGACAAAGAATAATGATATTAAAAAATATTAATTTATTTAAATTAATATTGATAATATATTTAAAAAATAATTAAAATTAGTATTCATAAAAATAATATTGCATTTGAATTATTATATATTATATATATATATATTTTGTGTGGAAGACAAAGAATAATAATATTAAAAAATATTACTTAATCTAAATTAATATTGAAAAAATATTTTTTTAAATAATTAAAATTAATATTCATGAAAATAATTTTACATATAGATTATTACACACTATATACATATAGATTAATTTAATTTTTATAAATTTAGGTATATATATATGTTTAAAAATATATTTTCATAATTTATTTTTTTAAAATATATTTTTATAAATTTATTATTTATTTTATTTATATATGTATATATATTTTATAAATATGAAAATTGATGAATGAATGATTTTTATAAGAATGAAAATTGATCTTAACAAAAAATATATATTTAAATAAATTATTTTACAAGAAAATTTATATATGTAAGAACATGTAAGAACATATATAAATTTTTTTGTAAAATATTTTATTTTATATATATATTTTTTGTTAAGATCAATTTTCATTCTTATAAAATATATATACATATATAAATAAAATAAATAATAAATTTATAAAAATATATTTAAAAAAAAAAAAAATATGAAAATATATTTTTAAACATATATATATACCTAAATTTATAAAAATTAAATTTCATTCCGCTCAGAGTATTAACTTTGGAGTTTAAGCCTTAGCTCAACTGCATTCTAATCCACCGATCGCAACGCTAGCTCCAATTTATCAACATGTTTATTCAGTTATACATGTATAAATTCATATACATTATTTTTGTATCATATGAAACATTAATTGTTGTTTGTCATGTTGCGGTAGCATCAACATGTTGCTCTCTCCAAGGTGACTATTTTGTTATGTTGTTTTTTGGTTTTTATTTTGATTTTAATACAATTTTCGACAATATCTTTGAACCCGACGCACTTGTGTGTCGAGCCCAAGCGGTGGCACAACTTGTCTGTCCCATTCGCTGTTGTTGTTGCTGTTGTTGTCATTTTAATAGTAGCTAATGTCTCGGTCAACGCATTCGAGTCAAGTTCTGTAGTGTCAGCGCTGAACTATGCGGGGCTGTTGTTGTTGCTTTTAATGGAAGGAATTGAGTGCTCTAGTGCTCAATGAGCGCTCAAACAGAGAGCTGAAACAGCAAACTTTATATTGTTTGAGATTCCATTTATAGCAACATTTAAGCGCTCGACGCACTTGCGTTCCGTGTGAGAACGTGTCGAGATGTCGTTGTGCGTGCGCGTCTGCTCGTCGATAGAAGGGACTCAAAATGTGTCGGCCTATGAAAAAGTGAATTTACTTATGTTCCACATACAATCCACATGCGTTAAAGTGCTATTTACTACAAAGCATATAAACTATCTTATATGAGATACTGCACAAGTGATAAAATATTTGCCAAAAAGTTGCGACAATTAAAAAGCAATAAAATCCACATAGCATCCACTTGGAATATTTACCCATAAACGTGCTCTATGATATAAATGTGATAAATCTCTCCAAATAACGGGCAAGTTCGGAGAATTAATTCAGTTCCACATAGCATCCACATAAGATCCACCACCGCTAAACTAAACCAGCACAAATTCGAATGTAATTTGTGAAAAGAAATATAGAAAAGAAATTTCGGAGAATACATTAAGTTCCACATAGCATCCACATACGATCCACAACCGCTAAAGTGAACTACCACAAATTCGAATGTAATTTGTGAAAAGGAATCTAGCTGTTATACAACTTAACGTTCTTCAGTCCACATACAATCCACACTAGCAAATGTGATCCAAGTGACTGATACTTCCACAAATCATGCACTCGCGCACCACAATACCAAATATACGTTCCAGTATATTTGTGCTCTTTGTGGTACTCTGCATCGCCTCGCACACAAATCCCTATGTGCTGCGTCCTCGCCTGCAGAATCGCTCCCATCAGCTGCTGGGCAGCATTGGAGTGCATTCCAGGCGCTTCAATCCACTTCGACCGGTTGCAAATGGGGTGCCTCAATACACGGATATTGATCGGAACTTTCGCCACTTGTTTCTCATCTTACGTGGCTCCATGCTAAGTCCCGCGCTGAATGACATCCAGGCGCTCTACAGGCTTAGCAGACGTGAGGGCAAATTGCAGACTCCAATTCCAAGTCGAGTTCCGTTTCCGTGCCCGCTGCAAAACACGCGATCCCGCACTACTCCCACCTCTGTGGAGCGTCTGCGACCTGGCGATATTGATATCGTGGCTTCCATTGGAGACTCCTTATCTGCTGGCAATGGCATTGTATCCCGCAATGTGATCGACCTGGTTAAAGAGTTCCGCGGTTTTTCCTTTTCTGGCGGAGGTTTGGGCACGTGGCGCACGGCTCTAACGTTGCCCAATATACTGAAGGTCTTCAACCCGAACCTCTATGGCTACGCCACGGACCACAGTCTGGTTGCAAACCAAGAGACTTCGCACCTCAACATTGCCGAGCCCATGATAATGTCTCGCGATCTGCTCTATCAGGCGCGAGTGCTCATCGATCGGATGCAACGCGATCCACACGTGGACATGGAGCGGCACTGGAAGCTCCTCACCGTGTTCGTGGGCAACAATGACCTCTGCTCCGACATCTGCCACTGGGACAATCAGCGGAAACTGATCGAGCGCCACGCCAAAGATCTGCGCGAAGCCTTTCGCCTGCTACGCGACAACGTGCCCCGTCTGCTCATCAATTTGGTGGCAGTGCCCAATATTTTAAGCACGATGAGTCCCATAAAGGACGCTCCTCTTGAATGTTATTTGGTGCACCGCATTGCCTGCAATTGCCTGTTGAGCGATCGTCTGACCCCATCCGAGGCGCGACAGCGGCACAACACAATTCAACGCTGGCAGGAGGTGGATATGGAGGTGGCACGTTTGCCTGAGTTTCAGCGCAAGGATTTTGCTATTGTGAGCCATCCCATGTTTACGAATCTGTCCACGCCCTTGCTGCCGAATGGTAATACGGACTGGAGCTACTTCTCCCACGACTGCTTCCACTTCAGCCAGCGATCGCACGCCAGCGCTGCGACTCTGTTGTGGAGAAGCATGTTTTTGCCAGATCAGCAGAAGCCGCGCCCCAGCAAGCTGCCCGAGCCCTATGGCAAGTTCTTCTGTCCCAGCAAGGAGCAACCGTTCTTTGTGGTGCGAACCAGCTGAGAGAGCTGAGAATCGAATTGAAGAGAACTTTAATTTGTGCTGTGTTGGTATTAAAAATAGTCAATTTTTGGGGAAATCTCCGGCTAACGATTTCTAGTAACTCAATGAATAATTAGTTTCTGTTTTTAAAGGTATAGAAGAAGGGTATATGGGTGCAGGGTATTTGCTAGTCAGTCACTCCCGACTATGGCACTCTTAGTATTTTTGATAGAGCAGATCTTACGAAGATTGGGTTCAGGGTATCTCCTAGTCAGGTCATCCTTGTTTTTGTTATCTACTTAAGTAATTCAATTATAGTCTTAGCCATAATGTTTACTTTATTTACAATAAAAGAAATTATTTATGAATGAACAACTGTTGAGAGCTCTCAGCATTTGAAGCTTATTTCCATTTCTGGGCAGCCTCCAGGTAGCGGAAGTTCGTATATCTGAACAACCTTCGTGGCATCAACTTTATCCGAGACACACCTATCTACACATGACTCAAACTGTATGCTTGATATATATAGTTTATATATTTTTAGATCACTTCACTTCAGTCGGTTTCATTGTAATATAAATTGTGTACATGTGATGTATCTCTGCGCATATGGGCAATAACCCATATCAAGTACGAATGAATACAGTAAGGCTAGATTTTTGCATAGACAGCACTTAGATCTCAAGACTTCAGTTCCTTTGACAAATATATCTGAGCAAACAATTAGCTATTAACATTTGAAGTGGGCCCAAGACAACCGAAACAAAAGCAAAGCAGAAAGCAATAGCAAGCAAATATTTGTTAAGCTGAGCTTTGAGCTGAAATCAGGCATAGCAATTAGGCGAAAAGGTAGTAAAAAAGGCGTAAACTGTGGCGTAGGTGTAGCGTTTAGCTGGGCCTAAGTGTATATGCCTTTTGAAATGCATTATAAACAGTTTAATTAATAATAAATAATAATAATTTAATGTTGGGAACATCTTAGTCTGTTTCAGACATTTTCTCAAAATATGCACTTTCCACTGCCAAATAGCTCAGGGTTAAACAAAATATTTAAACTCGAGTTGACATTAATCTTATTTAAATGAGATTCTTAAAACTGAACAAAATGGGAAATATATAACCACGTGCAACATTTAAGCTCTTGTTACATTTGCTTTTCGAATGAGAATGCATCGAGTCGCTGTCGTTGCAGGTTTACAATTGCTCGAACTAGACGCTAAAGGTATCGCTCAGCCTATGAGAAATTGAGAAAGTGTCACAAGAAAGTGTCTAAAGAGCTGTGAAAGTTAGTTGATTACGTTCCACATGCAATATGCATGCATTAAAGTGTTGTTTACCACAAAAGTGATTGACATTCGCAAATAAAGACGAAGGCTAAGGCTTTGGATCTCCTAAATACGCTTTATATTGGATCAAAGAATTTAGTTCACAGTATCATAAATCTGTCCAACATAAAACATAGAATCCACACACAATATGTACGCCTAAAAGTGTTATAGGATAGAAATGTGACACAAGAAAAACCCAGAGCAACTTATGTTCCACATACAATCCAATCTAAAGTGAACTGTAATACAAAAAAAAATATATATAAAAAAATATACATAGAATCCACACACAATATATACGCGTTAGTGTGATAGGTATAGAAATGTGACAGATATTTGCAAACCACGATGATAATCTCAGAGCAACTTATGTTCCACATAAGATCCACATACAATCCAATCTAAAGCGAATTATAAAACATATATATATATATATATATGTATTAAATATTTATAACATAATATACATCGAATATACATACAATCCACATACAATCCACATACGTTCCACATAGCAAAAATGGCAAATAAATGTACCATCATCCTTGTACTGTTTGTGGTGCTTTGCATTGCCACAGACACATCCTCTGCACCTGCCCACGTTCTGCCTCCTCGCCTGCAGAATCGCTCCCAACAGCTGCTGGATAGAATGGGATTGCGTGCCAATCACGTCAATCCACTGCGACCGATTATAAATGGGGTTCCAGAGTACACAGATATTGACCAGAATTTTCGTCAGCTTCTGCTCGAGCTGCGTGGATTCTTCTTAACTTGGGCGCTCAATGATGTTCAGGCGGTCTACAGAGGCAGCATGAATGACGGCAAGTTGCAAGATCCGATTCCAAGTCTCGTTCCATTTCCCTGCCCGCTGAATAACACGCGATCGCGCACCACCCCCACCTCTGTAGCGCAACTGAGACCTGGTGATATAGACATTGTCGCTGCCATTGGAGACTCACTTTCGGCTGGCAATGGTATTATATCCCGAAATATCGCTGATGTGCTTAACGAGTTTCGAGGTTTTTCCTTTTCTGGCGGAGGTTTGGGCACGTGGCGCACAGTCCTAACTCTGCCAAACATACTGAAGGTCTTCAACCCGAACCTCTATGGCTACGCCACGGACCACAGTCTGGTTGCAAACCAAGAGACTTCGCACCTCAACATTGCCGAGCCCATGATAATGTCTCGCGATCTGCTCTATCAGGCGCGAGTGCTCATCGATCGGATGCAACGCGATCCACACGTGGACATGCAGCGGCACTGGAAGCTCCTCACCGTGTTCGTGGGCAACAATGACCTCTGCTCCGACATCTGCCACTGGGACAATCAGCGGAAACTGATCGAGCGCCACGCCAAAGATCTGCGCGAAGCCTTTCGCCTGCTACGCGACAACGTGCCCCGTCTGCTCATCAATTTGGTGGCAGTGCCCAATATTTTGCTGGCGATTGGGCAGAACGAGGAAGTTCCCATTCCATGCTTCTTTGCGTATCGCGTCGGCTGCCATTGCCTGCTCAGCGATCGTCTGACAGCTGCTGAGAGGAAACGCCGATTTAACGTAATTCGGCGCTGGCAAGAGCTGGACTTGGAGGTGGCACGTTTGCCTGAGTTTCATCGAGAGGACTTTGCTATTATTGGTCATCCGGGGATTATAAATCTGACCACGCCCTTGCTGCCGAATGGTAATACGGATTGGAGCTACTTCTCCCACGACTGCTTCCACTTCAGCCAGCGCTCACACGCAGCCGGCGCGAGTCTATTGTGGAGAAGCATGTTCCTGCCGGATGAGCAGAAACCGCGACCCAAGAAGATGCCAGAGCCTTTCGAAAACTTTTTCTGTCCCAGCAAGGAGCAGCCCTTCTTTGTGGTGCGACCCAGCTGAGAGAGCGGAGAGTCGAAAACAATATAAAAAATTTTGATTAATTACCAAAATTATGTAAAAAATCTACAAAACTATAAATCATGGAAAAAAGTTTTTAAGATTGGTGAAAAATATTTTTATTTGTATCTCAGTCGTCCACAAACTTTATTCACATGAGTCAGACAAATACTTTACATATTGCTCAAGGTTTTAGATTGCTTCAAGCTTAATGTGCAAGTATTATTAGAGCTGAGCTTTGAGGTGAAATCAAGCATAACAATTAGGTGAAAGAGTAATTAAAAATCCTGATACCGTGTCGAGGGGGTAGGTGTAAGGTAAACAGTTGAAATATTATATAACTAGACAGTATTTAGAAAAAGTCTTGATAGCATACATTAGCGTCTGAAAAACCCAACAACAAATTTAATTAAATTAAAAATAATATTTAAAAAAAAACCTGGGGTCAAATTTGAGTTGACAGTCATCTGATATATATATATGAGATTATTAAAGCTCAAAAAAATAAAAAGTAGCTACATTTAAGCGTCTGACGCATTTGCAGTTCGGATGAGAACGCATCGAGTCGTTGTCGTTGTCGTTGTATAATCACAATTGCTAGAACTAGACTAGAACTAGAAACTAATCTAAAGGAATCATCGCTCAGAGTGCGAAAAGGTGTTAAAAACAGAGTCGTGGAAAATAATTAATTACGTTCCACAAAAAAGTGCTGTTTACTACAAATCAAAAACGAAGTCTTTGGCTTCAACGCTCTAAATTATATTAAAGAGTTAACTTAAAATATTTGCAAAAAATAAAAATAAAGTGAAATTTGTAGATCGACCAAAAAACTTAGAATCCACAGATACATAAACTAAAACTGCACTAATATAGAAATGTAATGTGTATTGCCAACCAATAAGCGAAATTTAATAATAGTTTGTGTTCCACATATCATCCACATACAATCCACATACAATCCACATACATTCCACATACAATCCACATGCAATATAAACAAATGCCTATATTTTGTTGTAATAAATAACTAAATTCAACGTTTAACCTACAATCCACACACGCAAATGTTATTCAAGTTCTAAAAAGTGCTTGATATTTGAACTTGCGTTCCACATAGCCACAATGCCGCACAATTATACCACCCTCTCTGTGCTGTTTGTGGTACTTTGTATCGTCTCACACACAAATCCCAACGTCCTGCGCACTCGCCTGCAGAATCGCTCCCAACAGCTGCTGGACAGCATGGGAGTGCGTGCCGATCACATCAACCCACTGCGACCGATCGCAAATGGTGTTCCAGACTACACAGATGTTGATCAGAATTTTCGCAATTTGTTTCTCATTTTTCGTGGGAATATGTTACAAACGGCACTCACTAACTATGAAAAGCTGCAAAGGACCAACATGAATGAGGGCAAGCTGCAAGTTCCTGTTCCGAGCAATATTCCATTTCCCTGCCCGCTGAATAACACGCGATCGCGCACCACTCCCACCTCTGTTGAACGTCTGCGACCTGGGGACATAGACATCGTGGCCGCCATTGGAGACTCAATTTCGGCTGGCAATACCATGCTGTCCAGCGGCCCGCTCGAGCTGTTCAACGAGTATCGGGGCTTCACCTTTTGTGGGGGCGGCATGGGCACGTGGCGCACGGTCCTAACTCTGCCCAACATACTGAAGGTCTTCAACCCGAACCTCTATGGCTACTCCACGGGTCACGGTCTCGTTGCAAATCGTGAAACTTCGCGGCTGAACATTGCCGAGCCCATGATCATGTCGCAGGATCTGCTCTATCAGGCCCGTGTGCTCATCGATCGGATGCAACGCGATCCACACGTGGATATGCAGCGGCACTGGAAGCTGCTCACCGTGTTCATTGGCAACAATGATATCTGCTCCGACGTGTGCCATTGGGCCGATCCGCAGGTCTTCATCGATCGCCATGCTAAAGATCTTCTGCAGTTCTTTCGGCTGCTCCGTGACAACGTGCCTCGGCTGCTCGTCAATGTGGTGGCTGTGCCCGACATCTTAACCACGATGGGTGGTATACATGAGTTGCCCATCGAATGCTACATGTTGCAGCGCATATCCTGCAACTGCCTGATAAGCGATCGTCTGACCGCTGTCCAGAGACAACGGCTGCACAACATAATTAGGCGCTGGCAAGAGATCGATCTGGGCGTGGCACGTTTGCCTGAGTTTCAGCGAAAGGACTTTGCCATTATTGGCCATCCCGTGATTTCGAACCTATCGGCGCAGATGCAGCCGAATGGCAAGCCGGACTTGCGCTATTTCGCCCACGACTGCTTCCACTTCAGCCAACGGACTCACGCGATTGGCTCAAGCTTGTTGTGGAACGGCATGTTCCTGCCGGATGCACAGAAGCCGCAACCCAGCAAGCTGCCAGAGCCTTTCGATAGGTTCTTGTGTCCCACCAAGGAACAGCCCTACTTTCTGGTGCGACCCAGCTGAGCATCGCACAGAACTTAATTATATTTATGATGTGTTGGTATTTGAGATAGTTGAACTGTGGTGGAGGAGCTGCCTGATAACTTCTAGTAATTATTAGCTTCATTAGCAGGATTTAAAAATAGCTAGAGAATATTAGGGGAAGTTTTCAATATTTTTTGAAATATAATATTATATTTATTTATTTTAAATATTCATTAAAAAGCAAATTAATTTTTTTAAATGAAAATTCAATCTTTTTAAATTTGTTTTATTATTTTCCTATTGTGTGGCACAAAAGTCCTTTCATAAATTGTTCAAGTTTTTTATCGAATAACAAAAGTATCTACAGCATCATATCAACTGTAGTTTAAGCTACATATGTTATGTAAAAACTTTAGATAATTTTTTTGTCAAATACTTTTTCTCCTCCTTAGATACTTGCCTTTGAAAATATATATATCTTGAAGATATTTCTTAATCCAAAAATATATTCAAGAAATGTATTTCAGCCTCTCTGCTTAAGCTTCTGCTAGCTATTATTTATAAATCATATATAAATTGTTTCCCCCAACATCAATTCAATTATTCTAAAATCATTTTGGGTCTATCTTGCAACTCTTAAAATCTGCACCTGATTAAACGACCTAACAGGGACGTTCCATTATTCCTTCTTATCCAGGCACTTGGCCCTGCTCTTGCCCCTTTTGTGCCAGCTCCATTTCAATTAAAATATTATGCAATTTTAATATATATAAATATATGTATATATGTGCATATATTTTTAATTAATTAAAAAACACTAAAAAACAATACACCGCCCAGCATAAAAATTCATTAAAAATACTTTTTGCTTATATGGCAGAAAGTATTTTTCCTGTTTGTTGCGGAACCAAACTCGAACCCCAACCAACGTTTCAGCTGTACGCGTGACAACGCCTGCTTATTACGCCTGCTAGACTGCTGCCCCAGCCTCAATTCAACAGCAAAAAAAAATAAACATATATATGTGTATGTATGTATATAGATATTTTTTCATATCTATGTAGCATTTGCATATGCAGCGCAGCCACCTGCAAACCGGACAGTTGCCAATGGGCGGCGACCAACCCCCAGGACTCCACACATGGCATATACAAAAAAATTTTAAATATATATATATATATATATGTATATATATACGCCCACTACAAACAAGGCTTGGGCTGAGGTGGGCGCGGCATGTGGGCAGAACGCAACCAAAATAAGTAAGAAAAAAAATCAGAAAAAATTGTGGCCGCGGCAGCGGAGGCAGGCGTAAGCCAACGAGGGGCGAGGCCGGGCAGGGCAACTGCAAAAATTATATTAAAAATGCACTGTCCGAATAAAGGGCGTTACACACTCGCACACAGCTGGGGAACACACACGCTGACAAGCTCTTAAACCCTCGCTCCCGAAAAAAAAAATAAAATAAATATATGTAAAATAAATGGTAAAAAAAATGTAATAATAAAGTTGAAGCGCGTGGCCGGGGCTGGGGTGGTCCATATCGTTGATATATACTCACTCTCTCTCACTCTCTTTATATATATAAATATATATATATTACATATTAAGCAACAGCAAAAGTGTCCCGTTGCAAAATATGCAATTTGGGTACCAAAATAAATAAACCAAATAAACGAAATGGAATTACAAACAGCCAAAAAGCAATCCCCCCGAAAAAGAAAAAAAAAGCCGAAAAAAAATAAACCCCAAATGATAAATAAAATTTAAAATCTCGAGCCTTGATTAACCCAAACGAGCATTAGGCCAGCGAAGAATGGGCATCAATTCCATATGCAAGAGTACACTAGCTAAAAAAAAAACCCCTGAATGTGCTCTAATTAATCTCGAGTATCCGACTGGGAAATACCCTGAGAGTATTTCTGAAGATTGGTTTTAGGTATTAGCTTGCATCTTGTATTTCTTTGAAGTGCATATATGTGACAAATGTGCCTATGGTCAAAGCTATAGTCTATTATATATAATATTTTGTTATAGCAGCATAATCTCAATAGTGAAATGTTCATGAGCTGTGTTTGCCCTACAAGACTCTCCATACCAAATTTGGTAGCTGCAGCTCCTATAGTCTTCGAGTTATCAGCAGTCAAGTTACCATTAAAAGAAGGTTAAGCATCTCAGCTGTATTTACTCTGCGAGACTCTCCATACCAAATTTGATATCTATAGTTTTTATAGTTTTCGAGTTAGCAGCAGTCTATCAGATAAAGAAGCTTAACTATTTCAGCTTAAGTTTTCTAAAAGTATATATTTCGAATTGCAACTCTCTAGTTTTTGTAGTTCTCGCTATGCCAACTAAATAAACTCCACTCAGCTCGATCAATATAAGCACACCTGTTCTCAATTCCTGTTAGCTCTAGCATACAATTGCCCCAAGCCAATATACCCTTTTTTCAGCCCGTTTTCAATGTGAACAGGAAAAAAACGAAATATATCCCAACACATTTCATTAGAATGCAGCTGGAACGAGGCGGCAGGCTGACCAAAACAGCGTAGAGCGAGATGCAAACTGTGCATAAATATAATATGATTGCAAACAAAAACATTTGAGCCATTTGAGCTTGTCATTTGTACCAAGTTCTATTATTTTTTTGTTTCGCAGCTCGCGGCATTTGGCAGCTGCCACCCACAGAGCCGAACTCTATGTGTACTTCGGGTTGCTCGCGGAGTTCCGAGTGTGGGTGTATCGACAATGCCAGACATACACTCGTGTGTAAAATCCCGTCAGCTGCCCGTTTCGGATAGCGTTTTTTCATTCCTGCTAGGGTTAGCTAGCGCCAAAACAATCAATAGAAAAATATCTCGCATATACGAGTGGAATTTCGTATTCAATTTGTGCGAGTCGATTTTAGATTGCCCAACGCATAACTTATACATATTTATAGAAACTTTTTCGTTTGCTCTTCGAAAAAAACTCCGAAAAAAAGATTTTCTAAAGGTGGCATTTTTTATTAGATTGAAGGCTCATGTTATTTATTAAAAATTGTAAAAGATTCTAAGTTTTTATTAAATTTAGTTTACTACTTTGAAAGGCTTTAGTAAATGTGAAACAATATATTCAATGCTAAATGGTGATTAAGTTTAGGGAAAAATCTCTAGAATTAGTCTTAACATATTTTTTTAATTTATGCAATTATTTTGAAATAATTCAAGAAAATATTTAAAAATAACAAATAAATATAAATATTAATAAATAAACAAATAACAAAAAAATAATAAAATAAATGAATAAAACAAATAACTAAATAATATTATTTTAAACTAAATTATAAATCAAAATCTTTTGGAGAAAATATATTAAATAAATTTTAAAATAAAATGAGTTAATATTTTGCTTGTTATAATTATGAGATTTTTTAATCTTTACAGGATATTTTATATTTTCTTAAAGTATATAGGAGTTATTAAAATGAACTTGAAAAAATTATATATATATTATTTATTATTATTATTAATGAATATATATTTTATATATTAATACATACTAAACTATATGCAAAAAAAAAATAAATAAAATTTATAATATAAGATAATATATTATATATTCAGATTAAATTATCTCTATATAGTAAAGCTAACTTTCCAATCAATTATATAGAGTATAAATATTAAGTTCCTACTATATAAAACGAGCTGCTTAATAGCCTTAAAGCTTCTGCTAAATCAATCATAAGAGTATTATATATAAATCCTTCTTCAATACATTTCCACACAGTTCCACAAACACCTATTAAGTACTTTTAAAAAAAATGCTTCAGTTTCTGTCCCGATTTGCTATAGTTTCGCGTCACATTCAAAGCAATTTGATCAATGCTCGTTGATGGCGGCGCCCCTTGAGCTGCTCCGACTCCAGCTTCAATTGCCGTAAGTCAACGAACCGACACTTAGCCAGACAAATCCATCAAGACAGCACATCAACTGAGACGGACAGCCGGCAAGTCGGTGGGTGGAATTGTGGGGGGCGTGGTCCAATACGCAATGGGCATGAAAATGTCTGCAGTTAGCCAGCGGCAAACATTGAAAGTGGTCAGCCAGAAGATGGGATCGGGGTCAGCAGCATTTGCCATCCATTGGCCAGTAGAAAAAGTCAACGCTTGACATTAAACAGCGACAACATTTTCGCTTTGCATGCAAAATGCCGGCACAAAGGCGCACAGGATGTCGCGACTCGCATAAAGCAACTGACAATCGCAGCTTCCCAGGGCCATCAGCCGATCCGGCCAGCGCCATCAACTCCAACCGCCGTTAACGAACCGCTAAAACATCAGCAGAGCACTGGGCACAGGCCAGGCCAGGCCAGTCAGCTAGCCAGACGTTGGCGGAAATAGAGCAAAGTTTCGCAGCAAAAAATAAAATAAAAGTGCAGAAAAAGGGAGAAAAAATGGCACACACAAGCTACTTGAGCTGAACGTTCAGCAGGCACTCAGCAGCAGCCAGTGGAGAGGCGGGGCGGTGTGGGGTGGGGAATCCTTTTTTCCGCGCTCAGCCAGCAGCCGGGAACGGGCCGAGCATGCGGTTGACGGGTTAAGGCGGACAGTTAACCACCACACACACACACAGAGGACAGCTGTCCAGTTGGGCAGTTGGGCAGTTGGCGTGGAGGCGGCTCTGCGTCTCTGTGCCGTCTTTTCATTGTTCGCCCGCTGCCCACTCTCAGCTTAATGGTCATGATTTTGACGGCTGTTTAGTGCTTCCCAGCAGCTCCCTAGCTATATGCTAAGGCTAATGGATATGTGTGTGGGTGTATGTGTGTGGGTGTGTGTGTGCTGGTTGTTGTTGTAATTTTTAGGCACTACTCGAATGATTTTGCAAAGGCGCTTCCTGCCTTTGAGAGTGCACGGCAGCCGGCAGCGTCTTTTAATCAGCCAGTAATGGCAATGAAGCCTGACAGCTGGCTCACGAATCAGCTCTATGAATGCGGACAGGCACTAAGACGAGAGAGGGTGTAGAGGGGATTTTACTAACTAAAGCGACTCAATACTAACTGAGATCTCTCAAATTCATTTACGTTAGTTTAAACTTGTCTGGCAGACTGACTCAATACACGGCCTTAGTACGCAGAATAGTTTCTTCAAATTTCAATAAAAACTTCTTTTATTTATTTCTAAATATAATTTGAGAATAACAATTATTTTACTCAAAAATTTTTAAAAAATATTTGTATAAATCTCCCAAGAACAATATGTCTTTCATGATAAATCTGCTATATTCAATCTTAAGTAATTGTTATGCTCGAAAATAATATGAGAACTGATGATAAGCATTCAATTTGTATTTTCAATAATCTCCTGGAATATTTCTAATTTTTTCAAACTTATAACGTTTATATATGTATTTTACCCTATTATATAATTTATTATCGAAACAGCTTGTCTTCCTCTCACTCAGCTTTTATTACATAAATATATTATATACGCCTGCAGGCGTATCATTCACGAATCACAGTTAGCAAACTTATTGCTTTTCAAAATAAATAAAAATATTTTATATATTATATATATATTATATATATTATATATATTTATAAAAGTTTATTGAAAATAAATATATATACAAATTTTTTTTTTTTTTGCCTAAGATCTAGAAGTGAAACAAATCCGAAAACTAAAATTAGTTATTGACTATTAATAATTAAATGATTTTATTATTTAAACAGTTTAATTTTACATGAGAAATCTATCGGAAGTACAATTAATAATATAAATAAATTATTTAAAATTCCTTAAAAATGATTAGCAGTATCTCCATCCTTTCGATTAAGAGCCCCTCTGATAATCTCTGATTGTGTTCGAAAATATCCTGCTCGCCATTGAAGTGATTTCGCATAGCTCGAAAGTCCACGAATGCCACTACTATGAATGCATTCATGCGAGTGTTACCGAAAAGCCCAAAAATTCGAACGTATGGAGCGAGTGCTATACAAAATTCAAATATGTTTCACATGCCGCTGCAGCATGCATACATCTATCTAGCGATATCCATTTGCTTATGCCTTTTTGCCATTGTTTGCACTACACTTCAACGCACTTTCGTCATTGATCCAGCGGGCTGCGCTATGCAATCCGCACACACACTCAGTCGTAGCCACAACTCAGCTCAAACTCCAATTGCAGCATTTTTTCCACTCGCACACAGAGAGCAGGAGATGGAGCAGACGCCGTCTATCTCGCACTTCTTGCAGCGAGCTTTTTATTGAATTTGCCTCCTGCCAACAACAGCAGCGAGAACATTTGACCAGGCGAACTGGCTCGTAGCCGGGGCTTGTTGCATTATGCCGGGACATACGTTTTCAAATTCCATTCCTGCGTAGATTCAGGTTTTTTTTTAAAATATTTTTTTATACTCTATTTGAGAGGGCATTATAATTGCGAGAAAAACTGTGTAACTGGAGTGAAGAAATAAATATAAATATAAATATAAATATAAATATAAATATAAATATAAATATAAATATAAATATAAATATAAATATAAATATAAATATAAATATAAATATAAATATAAATATAAATATAAATATAAATATAAATATAAATATAAATATAAATATAAATATAAATATAAATATAAATATAAATATAAATATAAATATAAATATAAATATAAATATAAATATAAATATAAATATAAATATAAATTTGAGTTTTTGTAGCTTAGCTTTATATCAACTAGAGTATATAGTCTTTGGCATACTGAAGTTTTGCTTGATTGCCTTGTTGTTTTTTTTTTTTTTTGCCATTACTCATATATGTATATTTTAGCCTGATGTGTGTGGGTGAGTGCTTGGGCTCGGGGAGCTGCTGCTGGGAGCATGGTATGTTGCCAGGTTGCCACGTGCAGAGCAACGGCGCTAAGCTTTGACTTGGGATTTGCATTTTTTACGCGCCATGGACCATCGTCCCTCCCCGTTCCCCCCGCGCCTCTGTCGCATGAGGGCATTGAGGGGGGGCAACGCTTCCAGTTTTGCTGATGTTGTGATTTTTTTATTCTTCCTGCTCCTTTTTTCTATGCCATAATTCTACAAATTTTCTCTCTCTCTCTATCGTTCGCTTTGTTCTCAATGTTCCCGGCTTTTGCTCGCTATCCTGTTTTGGGATAAAAGTCCATTTCATCAACGGGGTTTCCGCTGCTGTTGTTGCTCTTCTTCTTCTGCTTCTTCATCTGCTTGCTCGCTTTGTCTGATCGCGTTGAAATTGTAATGAGATTTCAGCTGCGAAGGGTTGTCTGCAATTTTACGCTAATATGGCCAGAACCCGTCTATTTAATTTATGAAATTTATCTGCGGCTCGCATCGAGGCGTGCTCGCAACGGGTTCCCTTTTTATTCTTTTCTCATTATTTTCCATTTGCGGCGGAGATGTGGAAATGTGAAAATGCATTCATCACTCAACAAAAAAAAAAACAATGTTGGGGGTTTCCCTCTCTTAATCTGCCCCCTTCCTTTGTTGACTGCCCCGTTTTTGGTTAATTTCGCTCATGTGGGTTTTAATAGATTAGACAAGAGTTTTTCTACCGAGGACTGAGTTTAGCTGCGCAATTGGGGGAAACGTACTTGTACTCGCCGGTTCATAAAGAAGGCTTAGACTTTACACAGATGACTGCCTTACGGCCGGACATTTCACGGACGTGTTGCAGTTTGTTGACTGATGCTGTGAAGAGGGTTAACTGCTGATGAATTGTCAAGGGCTCAGCGCTGGGGGGAGGGACTCTAAGGACAATATATATAATGTGTTAAATTTGGCGAACGACAATTTATGGTTACGTCAAATTATGCTTATGGCAAAGAATAATTATATTGAATTTATTATAAAATTAAAAAAAAGAAATAATAATTAATATTTTAAATAAAATATAAATTAAATTAGTATTAATAATTTGTATTAAAATATAAATTAAATTATTATCAATAATTTTGATTAAAATATAAATTAAATTATTATGAATAATTTTGATTAAAATATAAATTAAATTATTATTAATAATTTTAAATAAAATATAAAATAAATTATTATTAATAATTTTGATTAAAATATAAATTAAATTATTATTAATAATTTTGATTAAAATATAAATTAAATTATTATTAATAATTTTGATTAAAATATAAATTAAATTATTATTAATAATTTTGATTAAAATATAAATTAAATTATTATTAATAATTTTGATTAAAATATAAATTAAATTATTATTAATAATTTTGATTAAAATATAAATTAAATTAATATTAATAATTTTGATTAAAATATAAACAAAATTATTATTAATAATTTTGATTAAAATATAAATTAAATTATTATTATTAATTATGATTAAAATATAAATTAAATTATTATTAATAATTTTGATTAAAATATAAATTAAATTATTATTAATAATTTTAAATAAAATATATATGATATTGAATCAAGCCAAACATGCTCATCTTATATATATATATATATATACCCTTCTATGATCAGTTGAACATAAGCTAGCTGTTGAGGCAGTTGAATTACTGCAGTGCAGGTAAGAGCTGTTGTGGGAGCATGCATGCTAGAGCTCTCTACTCTCTACTCTCCTTGTATATTAAATGAAATCACTTTCAATTCGTAACTCGAGCCAGTCGGTCGCTTCATTGTTTGCAGTCTGATCAAAGCGAGTCAGGTGACAGTTGCAGCTTGTCTTAGCTTGTCTTTGACTACAACTTATGATAATCCATATGATGTATTCACTTCACATCATATTCTACTGCAAAAAGCTCTCCAAGTATAGAAATTCATTGCACAACAATATTTTCAATCAAGCGCATTCAGTTCATGTAAAACATTTAATTTGTTACGCGCTGCTATTCAGTGGTTATCAAACCTTTTGCAGTTCTATATAAAAGCCCGCATATCTATATGAAAATATATATATATATATACTTACTGTACATATGTATGTATGTATTTATGTATACATATGTATGTACAATTTCCTATCTCTAAAACAATACACATTTCCAATTACTCGACAGTTGTGCGCTGTCCTAGCTCCAACTCCAGGATAACGAGTCTCGTTCCACGCGTTGTTCGTGTTGTTGTTGCTGTTGCTCGTTGTTTGCTGTTGCTGTTGCTGTTGTTGTCTTTTGCTGTTGTTTGGCGGTGAGGCTCAATTGCAAATTGTATTTAAAATTTATATAAAATGCGCGCCGCATTTGTTGCTTTTGTCACAATGTGTCTGTGCCAACTCGTGGCCAGCCAGCCAGCCAGCCCTCTCTGCCCGCCACTTCCCTTTTTATTTGAAGTGCCAGCCCCGCCCTGCAACAACAATGACAACAACAACAACAAACAGGCAACATACGCGGTTATTTTTGCCATACAATCAACGCGGCCAACGTGAAAAATTCGCGCGATTTATGCATGCATGGAGTGCCATAGCGAAAGAGTGTGTGTGTGTGTGTGTATGAGTGTGTGTCTGCCTGTCCTTTGCTCTTCCTGTGCCGCCCACCCACACACCAGCACGCCCTCATTCCAATTGGACAGCTACATGTAGTATGCGCCCTGCCCTGGCGAGTCACCAAAAACTCGACGCTTGTTTATTTTATTGGCACGTAAATTTAATGTCGAGTTCTATATCCGTTCCTATATATATTTACATATATATATATACCTATATATATATATATATATATCTGTACAGGTTTACCATTTCTGCATTTATATACAATTGCGTTTTCCCTACCTCTCTCTCTCACTCTCTTTCTGTGTTTGTATTTATAAATAAATTTTTCCGAACACAGCAAATGGACACACCCATAGCAATATTAACGGGCTGCTCAGATATTCTGGACACTCGAATTTGTAGTTGTTTGAATGTTTTTTTTTTTTTACCTATAGCGAGATATGGCCAAATAGAGCCGCTTGCGAATGGCCAGATAAGAGCTGAGCCCTGCCGAACTGCCCAACTCAATTTGATGGCCACTTTATCTGGAATATGAAAAGAGTAACAGAAAAGCATTATTTCATTCAGCTAGGTGTCTGATATGTGTAATGAGTGGACATATGGAAGGTGGAATGAAATAGAATTTAGCTGTCGAGTAAAGCAAGTAATAGAAGCCTCGCTTGACTAGATTAGCAATCATGAAGATATATTTCTATTCAGAAATAAATTAATCTGAAATAAATTATAAATACATTTATGAATCATTTATATTTTATTTTAAAAATATTAATATGCTTAATTTGGTTTAAAATGAAATTAAAATTAAAGTTTTAAAATAATTAATTAATAAAAGATTTATTAATTATAAAATATTTAACCTTTCCACAATATTTAAAACAAATTACTAATAAAATATTTATTAATTATTTATTTTTAAATTGTATTTACACAACATTAATTAATAAATAATAATAAAAAATATATAATTTATTTATATTTTTAATTTCATAAACATAACATAAATTATTAAAAAATTAATATTAAAAATATATAATTTATTTATTTTTAAATTTTATATACGTAACATAAATTATTAAAACATAAATATTAAAAAAAATATTATTTATTTATTTTTAAATTTTATATACATAACTTTATTAGCCAGTCGGAGTTTGAAACATTTTAAAAAGTCGCTCACTGTGTGCCTATTTGTCTGTTACTGCTAATTAACTTTTCTTTTACCAGTATTCTTAATTTTCAAGACATTAAATAATAGTTTTTCTTTGTCTGTCAGCTTTTATAGCGTTTTTTGCTCCAGTTAGTCGAAAATCTAAGTAACATAACTAAGCTTCAATCTTTGATTTTTCCTTGAAAGATGGTACTTCAGATTTATCAATTATTATTTTTCTTCTCAAAGTAAATCAATTTTATGACTTACAAAAATAATTTGGTAATTTTGTTGGCCTAATTAAGCAAGATATATTTTGTTGAATTTGACCACTTCCAGTTGAACAATTTTTAGCAACCATTTTATGTAAGCTATTTTTCAAAATTTCTTTAAAAATATTTTTTGAAATGATACAGAGTTCAGCTTTGGTTTGTTTTAAGCAGTATATAACAGAGTTTCATAGAAAAAATATTGTAGGGCTTCCATTCAAATAATATATAGAAAATATTGAACATCAACATCAACCTGAAGACGATCAGCGTTGGGTACTCAAAATGTAAACTGTTTAAAAGGTCATAAATTCTGTCTGGCAACTATATAGTAACATGTCAGCTAAAATACTAGAACTGCTCATTTTCAGTTCCTGCTTGAAACTAGCGAGGGCTGCAAGTAAAGTTTAAATGTATGTTTACTGTAATTATCTCATTTGCTAAGATGTGGTTTGCGGCTAGACTTGGTTAGACTCAGTTTGATTCATAATTTAAGGTTAGCTGGCAATGTCTATCGCTGGTTGTGTGTGGCCCAGTTTCATGAGGATTCGTTTAAAGCACCATCCACATCATTGGCATGGACATTTCGCATGTCACCTTTTGACTGAGGCCTGGGCCCGGGCTTAACAATAACTAGCGAAAGCCCCCAAAAAAGAAAAGAGAACGAGATGGCAAGCAGGTAGAGCTAAAGCAGAGAGGCAACAGCAGCAGAGGCAGCAGCAGCGTCATCAATATGCAAAGGCCTCCACACACACACACACAGGCAGCATGAAAATAAAAAAAAATCGGAATTGTAGCTGCCATTCAATGTGACTGCCGGAGATTCTCCGTCCGCACACACGCACTTACACAATGCGACGTACTGGGTGCTGTCCAATTATGCCCCGCACATGCAAATGCAACGTGTGCTAAACCCCACTCTGACTCACTCTCTCGCTCGCTCCATCTCTCTGTCTCTCTCTCTCTCTCTCTCTCTGGATCGCAACTCCCTGGCAACCACTCAGCGCGCTTGTTGTGCCCGCGAGGCTGGCCAGCAGCAGCAATGCGACACGACGAGGCCTAGGCCTGGTCAGCTCTCAACTCTGTTTCAATTTGCACCCACACACACACAGGCACAGCAATCACTCAGCGTGCAACGAGTCAGCCTGTCTCCCGCTACCCTCAGCCTGCCACGCCTATAGCCCTCGCATTCACTATCCCCAATTGCTGCCGTTTCCCGCATCGTTCGCCTTTTTTCGCGCAACGCAACAACAAAATTTTGGCGAACTGTTGTCCACCTACCTCAACCTGTCTATCTCCCTCTCCCTCTCTCTTTCTCTCTCTCCTGCTCTATTTCTCTGCCTCTCTGTGCGAGCAGCAGCTGTCTCTTTCAGTCCGCATCATCAGGGCCATGTCCTCGTTATCCTTTGCCGCTGCCGTTATTTTGGCTGCAACTCTGTCGCCGCTGCTCGTGTTTTTGTGCTCTGTGCGTTTGTTGAAACAATCGATTTATTTTCGGTTTCATTTCTGATTGGCAATATTTCATAGCGATGTGCTTCTCTCTGCTTTTGCAGCTTCTCTCTCCTATATTTACTTTCTTTTTTTTACAATTTTTTATCTCATCGTTTGTATCTGATTTTTTGCTGGCCATTTGTTTGTTGTTGTTGCTTGTTTGCATTTTTAAATATAACCATACCAATGCCATGTCATGTGGCACTCGCCGTTGCCGAGATGAGTTTTCCCTTTATTGGACGAACCTGAGCTGATATTACAAAGAAAATTGATGAATATACCCGTCGTTATGGAATGATAAATGTCTGCCAACTCTGATGAGCTCCAATCAGAGAAATCATCATTAAAATTTCTGAATAAAAATTGTTTTTAAAAGATAGGTGTTCAAATTGTGGAATGAATCAGACAACAAGATGAGAAAAACTATCCCAGATATTTTTCAAAACTTCAAAGATTTTTTAATATATGTTTTAACTTATTCTTTAGCCTTTTGCTAGGACTATTACTATTATTATAAATATTTATGTTACTATTAATTGTTAATTTTGTTAATCTATGAGTTAACTTGTTGGCATTCAGTTCATTTCTAAAACCTCTTTTAAGTCAGTAAAAGTTCTTATGTTTCAAGCCTCGCCAAGTTGCCCCAATGTTACCACAGTGACGATATTATATACTACACGATAATACTACAAGTACTAAACGTTCTTACTATAATTTACTTAATAGTAACTTAAATTCACGAATCTAAACTATTTCTTGAGTTATATATTTCTTATAGTTATAAGACTGACAGACATCAGTTGATGGAAAATTAAAAATTCATTAAAAATATAAATTGGTATTTTTTTAAATTTGATATTTTATGCTAACTAAATGTTAAAGAAAAAAAAAACAAAGTTTATAATTATATAAAGGCAACTCTAATCTAAAGAACTAGCAAAAAAAAAAAAAAAATAATTCCCTAATCCTTTTAATGTGAAAATTTTTTTTTTAATCAAATGATTTTTATGAAATATTAAAAATATTTTTTTTTTAATATATCATATATTTTAAAGTATCAGAATGTGTTCTGAAATGTTCACAAAATCGTAATAAATAAAGAAGATAAGAGATATTTCATTAGATAAAGAAATACTACACCTCTCGTATCTCACATTACCTATAAATACACCCCAACAGCAGTTAAGATCAATTCAATTATGGGAAATTTCCACTTTGAGTCTAATCCAATTTGCACAAAAAAAAAAAAAAAACAGAAATGTCACTTAGTTCAATTGAATTTTCTTATGAAATTAATTTCAGGTCCTTGCGCAAATCCACTTAATAACACATTTTTGATTTTTTTTTTACCCTTCATTTTTTCTGTTTATTGTGGATGCTCGCTTTCAGTGGCTCGCGTTTTTTTTCCATTTGTGCTCGCACGTCCTTAACCCGTTGACGCCCACAGGACGACCGCGCCCCTTTTGTTAATGAAAATTGCTTTCACAAAAGCAACGCCCGTCGACGCCTACAAATATGTGCGTTGCTTTGACACTTTGTTGTTGTTGAAGGCAAAACAACAACAAATGTGGAGAAAAATGAAAAAAATTGTTTGCCCCGCTGGCTACGCGGCGTATGCGCAACATTTCCTCAAACACTCGCCTGTCTCTGCATGTATAAACAATTTCAAAATGTCACAGCACGAGTGTGTGTGTGTGACTGAGTAACTGTCTGTCTGACATTGTACTTATCTGTTGGTCTGCCGGTAGCCAGCAACGAATTTGTCTTCTCATTTTTTTCCATGCATTTCTACTCGTTCACTCCTCCCATATCTTCGCCTTCCATAACTGCGCTATTTCCTATGCTTTTTTTTAAACTGCTGCGCGTGTGTTTCCTTTGTGCTTCTATTTGCTCGCACAATATTGTTTATTTGTGCAGTCATCAGCGCTGCGGAAGCGGCAACAACATAAACACGATTAGATTTCATACTGAAAATTTTGGAAATTGGAAAAAATACTGGAAATTTTGATAAATATTCAAGTTATTAAATAAATACGTTTTTAATAGATTTATTAGGTGGAGCTTTCTTCAATTTCCAAATATGCTTTTCTTATAAAATTCTAAAAAATACATTGAGAGAAAAAAAGAAAGCTAATTGAAAAAAATTAAAATATTTCTAAAATAACAATTTTCCTAATGAATGAAAACAAAAGTATTTCTGAAATTTATGAAAAAACAAATATACAAATATTTATAAATAAAACATAAATTAAATTATATAAAGTAATATAATAATGAATTTTACCATTAGTATTAAAAACTCTATACTTGACAAAAATAAATCAAATAATAATTATTTTTGCAAATGCGTAAAGTTTGTTCCATTCGAATATTAGTTTTACCCTAACTCAACCCATAGAAACCCAACCAGTGGCAATTTTATTTTATTTATTTTTATTTTCGTCAGACATTTATTGTAGCGCCGCTTTGAATGGAGCTGCAGCTCCAATCAGCCGATTTGCCCGCATTCGTTATTCATATATTCAGACCATTCGTAGAGAGTCCTTTTGCCCACCCACCACTCGCCACACACAAGCGGCTTTCATGCGCCTTTGTCTGCGCGAACATTTTCGGTATTTTATAATTATTTTTTATGGTTAGCCAATTATTTAAATAAATAATGGCTGACTGGTTCAATATGTGTGCTTGGGGTTGGGGCGCAGGCCTCTAAAAACCAAATTGAAAATTTCCAAATGCCAATTGTGGCCGCCAAGTGCGATGTTTGTTTTGTGCGCCGCTGCATGAAATATGCAATTATTTTTGCAGCTGCCCATATAAGTATTATGTAAATACATACAGACAGCCGTTTCAACTGCCCCTATGTACCTCTCGATATATATTTTATACATATCTATTTGGTATTCTATATGCATTTGCATTTTGCGCCACCACAAAAGTTGCATTTCCGTTCAGTGCGCACCTAAAACCACTAAAAACCACCCGAGCCACCCAACTACGGCAAACACAACAAATAATATGACATAAACAGCGCCAAATGTCAACAATTTCTGTCAGCGACGCGGAGTTATAATTATGGTGGCGGGCTCTGCTACTCCGAGTGTGTTCCCAGGGACTAAATCGCAAGCAAATCAATATTTTTCAGTGAATTAAACATAAATACACAAAAATAATGAAAATCGACTTGGAAGCAAACTTTTAATAACTAATTATAATAAATATTAAATATATATAAATATTAAAAAATAAAAAACAATAAATTTAAATTGATAAAAGAGGAATATCAGTCATCAGTCAATGAATATAAATATTATTATAATATATATTATAAATTATTTAAAATTCAACAAGAAAATATATCGCAAACATAAAAGAAGTTCATAAATAAAATGGTAAATAATAAAAAAATATAATTAAATTGAATTATACATTTTAATTTAATTATTCCTTATTTAATTCAATAATATATAGGCAACATTTATATGAAGATGTAAATTTTAATTAAATTTATTATATAAAAAATAATAATTAAAAATTAATATTAATAATGCATCATACAGCATATGGCATACAGAATACAGCATACAGCATACATCATACAGCATACAACATACAGCATACAACATACAACATACATCATTCAGCATACAGCATACATCATACATTATACAGCATACATCATTCAGCATACATCATACATTATACAGCATACATCATACATCATACATCATACATCATACGACATACAGCATACATCATACATCATACGACATACACCAGACGACATACATCATACAGAATAATTCATACATCATACATCATACAGCATACATCATACATCATACGACATGCATCATACATCATATATCATGCATCATACATCATACGACATGCAGCATACAGCATACGACATACAGCATACAGCATACATCATACAGCACACAGCATACATCCATCATACAGCATCCATCATACAGCATACATCATACAGCATACGACATACAGCATACAGAATACGACATACAGCATACAGCATCCATCATACAGCATACATCATACAGCATACGACATACAGCATACAGCATACGACATACAGCATACATCATACATCATACAGCATACAGCATACAGCATACAGCATACGACATACAGCATACATCATACGACATACAGCATACGTCATACAGCACACGACATACGACATACAGCATACAGCACACAGCATACATCCATCATACAGCACACAGCATACATCCATCATACAGCATCCATCATACAGCATACATCATACAGCATACAGAATACGACATACATCATACATCATACATCATACAGAATACATCATACAGCATACAGAATACATCATACAGCATACAGCATACATCATACATCATACAGCATACGACATACAACATACAGCATACAGCATATGTTTACGGCTAAGCACTCAAGCCTACTTCATATTCATATCAGCTTTAGATCATTTGCTAAAATATCATACACAAATACAATTAAAATTGAGTTTCAACTCAAATCAACAACTTGAAATCTTAGCGAAATGGCGCTGATATAAATTGAGAGAAAATCGTTTATTTTGCTGTGGTTGCGCGGTGCTCGTTTCCGCTGTCGCGGTTGGCCTGCCTATAAACTCAAATCAATATTTCGGTTATTGGCCAATGCAGCGGAGGAGAGCGACACGTTGCACGGGGCGCTGCATAAATATGGGCGCCACTTGGAGCGGGCAGTGGGTGGGTGGAGTTGGGTCGTGGAGCGCACGACGGCTGGGTTTCAGCTGGTCTGACTGCGGTTTGCAACAGTCGCGCGTATTTCTTCATCAGGACGCGCCCGCCAAACATTGTCGTGCTCATTGTTGGCAATCGCCATACCCACACACCCACACACACGCACCCAGACACACACATTTGGGCTGTACATACATATGCATGCATACAGTGCCCCTCTGGTTACAGCGAAACCCTAGGCCCGGCCATATTTTTGACTCTGCTGGAACGTTGCCCCGTTATTTACAGGCTGTCGGCTGTCGACCCACTGCCCACTGCCCACGCCCTGCTTTTTAGCCCCGCCCATATTGTCGTTGGCTCGCTGGTTTTACGTTAATTTGCACAATTTTTGAGTTATGTCAATCGATTTCTAATGGCCGCCGCGTAGCTCAGCTCCAACTCGACTCGACTCGACCCATTCCCTTCGCTGTGATTTCGGCCGGGTGTTGGGGGTGGCGGGATGCTGTTGGCGCAGTCTCGAATATCGCACAATTTGTAGTTTTATAATTGAAACAAGTGGTCCCTTTGAGCTGGCTGCTCCTTTGCCAGCATTTCGACACAGGCACACGGCCACAGACACACGGCATGGGTAAACGGTAAAACGTTTTTGGGGGGTTTGAGCTGAAATTGGGAATCGACTGAGGTGATGTGGCCCCCTCTACTAGCATGTCAATCAAATCAAAGTGTTCTTTGCGTAGCTATAGATCATATTTACGCTGCCAATTAGAAAATTAACTGGATTTGCCGATATACTAATATCATAATGGCAGACCTGATATTGGCATATACTTGAGGGCAATAAAAACTGAAGTTTATTTATTTTATTTTGAGAGTTTTCTTCTGACTAACTTAAACACGTTTTGATGACTTTCTGCTCAGGTAGATCAGACATAAAATAATTATCTGCGAAATGCCTAAGTTTTCTATTGTGCTAAAAAATGGTTATGAATCAATTGATAATAATTATAATACTCCACACTAGTGTCTTCAAGTTCACTTAGAATAAAAGGCTAAATTATAAAAAATATGTTAAATCCGATATTATTTTGAAAAATTTCTTTTTATTTAATAAAATATTATATAAAAAAAAAAAAACGATTAAAATTAGGAACAATTTTGTCTATCTTATAAAACATAATTTAGAAAACAAAATTTTCTATCTTAAAAAATATTAAATTTATAAATAATAAAGTAACATAAAAATACTAATTTTATATAATATTGAGATATGATCAAATGATGATATCATAGAAAAATATTCTACAAATATTAAAATCAGTGTTGCAAAATTTAAAAAACAGTTTAAATATATTAAGTTAAATTATTTTTAGTTATTTTCATCAATTTAATATATTCTCAATTATTAATTTTTATACATTTTATATACCAAATTATATATAATGTATAATATATAGTATAAAATAAATATATATCTAACCAAGGACCAACACCCAGTCCTCTAGTATAATATCAAGTTAAAAACAGTATATAGTCAGCATATATAGACAACATATAAATCAATTAAATTTTCATTGAAAAAGAGTCCTAAAAAAAGCAGAAATGCATTCGGCGGATGGATGTTAAAAAGCGCCCATTGGCCAATGGCAGGCGGGCGAACCAACAGCCGATATAGCTCTCTATATAGATACATGTATATAATACAGATATATAAAATATATATGCGCTCATATATGCCTCGCTATATAAAGCGTAGCTTGCATGCGCCTATAAATATGCAATGCATTTTGCGCAATTATCGCAGACACGCACGAATTTATTTATGTTGTTAATACCAAATAAGAGCCCAAAAATTAAAATAAAAAATTCAGCAAAATTCGACTCGATGATAATTGCAAACGAGACCGCAGCAGACACACAGGAGCAAGGGAGACAGCCAGAGCTGGAGCGAGGGAGAGAGAGAGAGATAGGGCGAGATGATGTTGACTGCAAACATGCTCATTAAAATTAGTTGAATGACAGCGTATGGGCGTGGGCGTGGGCGCAGCCCATGCAATTTCGACAATTTTCATAACCTGCGCGACACGAATTATAATTCATATTTTATTTTCCGATTAATCGTAAAACAGAATGCATAATTAAAGCGCGAATGGGACGGCAAGAGAGCCAAATTGCGCTGCAATTGAATTGAATTCGCCGCGCTGCTCACTTACGGGCGATGTGGGCATTGCCAAATAACGGTTAATGCAAATGCAGCGGCAGCAGAAACAACAACATTTTTAGTTGTGCTGTCATTTACGTTAATTCAGCTTTGTTGTTGCTGCTGCTGCTGCAGTCACACAGCCAATTTCAAATCATTCGGCCGTTAGAGGGCGCTGCATACATTGCTAGGGCAATGCCTATGGGTGTGGGTGTTGGCCTGTGCGTGTGTGTGTGTGTGTGTGTGTGTGTTAGTTTGCCATTTTGTTGTAAATTGCCTCTGGCAGTGCTATGTACAGCTATTATAGCTGTTGTTGTTGTTGGGGCAACGCTTATAATCGACCCTCGTTATACGCATGCAGCCGGCTTTTGCGGTTGGTGTTTGGGGCTGTTTTTGCTGTAAAATGCATTGCCATCATATGTTGTATGCGCCTTGTTGTTGTTGTTGTTGTCTATTTGCTGTTGCCAGGCCGTTAAAGTTTTTGCATTGGCTGTCGCCTAAAATATGCGCGCATTTTATTTAACGCCTTTTTTGGCGAACAGCCCACTCCCACTCAGAGGGAGGCAGAGGGCGAGGGAGGGAGCGGAAGCGACTCTGCTCGACTGGTCAAGTCCGTGTCGGAGGCTTAATTGCAAACTCATATTGGCCAGCTTTATAACGCGTCAATAACATTTTGGTAACAACAATGCATTTGCATTTTGACATCTGCGTGAGCTGCATAAATTAACGGTATAATAGGATTTTTAAAACTCGGATTTAAATAGAAATACAAAGGCATAAGCTAGATCAGCGTAGTTTTTATTATATATATTGTAAAATATTTAATATGAATATATACGAAAATATAAATATTTATAATTGACAGGGCTAGCTTGTCTGAACAATTCAATTTAAACTCTTTCAAGTAGAGAAAATGTTTTTTTTTATAAATTGTTCCTTCAATTGCGCAAGCTAATGAAAATTGAAATTAGTTTAACTTGAATTTGATATAATATGAAATTGATATATATATATGAATAACAGCTTACTTTCATGGTCTCTCTGTCTCAAGTCAAGATCTTCAAGCTCGTCAAGATTGACGAGTTACCATACCAAAGTCCAGACAAATTGACCAATCTGTATTTACTATATTGGCAATACTGATCTTAACCATATATGTACTTTAATTTATACATATCTTTTATCATGTCAGCCTTGCCTCCACCTGTCTCTTACATAAATTTCAACAGGTCAATATGCCCTTGATTAACCAATGCAAATAGTATACCTTCAAATACTCAATTATTATTTTAAATATTTTAATAATCTTATTATGTTTATATATTTAATATGAATATATTTTAAATATTTTAATAATGTGTATTAGGTAATATATATAATATAATATGTATATGTCATATAATATTTATATGTAGTATGTAAACATTAAAATAAGACATTTTATCATCTGTTTAACTTACTTATAAACAGCTGCTTCATATTCTTTTTCTCACTCTCTTCAATGCCAAGTCTCTGTCTCTTTCAAATCTTCTTCAATGAGAAAATATACTTTTATGCAAACGATGATCGAGAATGTGAGATATCGAATATCGTATCAGTTGGCCATCTTTTCTACTGCCTGTTACAGAAATTTGTACTTTATACTTGTATTTATTTGCAGTCTATCCTATAGGACCTTAGCAAGTTGTGTTATCTTTACACTAACATTAACACTTCTATATTTAGTGACTGGAATGAATGTAATGTATTTTAGTCTTAATAGTTATTTTAAAAAGTTTAATTATATAATCTAATATGCTATATGCATCAGTCTAGTCCTTAAATGACTTTCAATAGTTTTGCCTCTCATAATTCCACTGCAAAAGTCCACTAAAATATTTAGAATTATTTCTATAAAATTAATTAAGGGATTGATTGCCTTTCCATTTACATGCACTTAATCTGCCGAATTATGCAGAAACTTTGGAAAATTTTGTAGTACGGAAATGTCGTGGGGTTTAATTGGATCTCATTTCGCCCGCCATTTGTTATGCAGAATGTCTGTCCGCAAATCCAATTAAATTAATTTGCCAATAATAATATGCAAATATGCCAAAAATGCGTAAAACCGAACAAAGCACTCAAAATGAAAATGAGAAAAAAAAACGAAATAATAAATTTGTTATCAAAATAATTATTTGGTAAATTGCTTCTGTGAGATGCAAAATGTTGCAAAGCCGCAAATAGCAAACAGAAAGGAGGAAAGAAGAAGAGGAAAACCCAAATGAATGCTTAAAAAAAATATATATGTATATATTTGCGAGCCGGACGGTTGACAGTCACGCCCACTGCCACGGCCCACTCTGTGTGCCATGCTTTATTAATATTAATTGAAAATAAATGCAGCATAAGCTGCGCCGCTCAAAGCACTGTCCGCAGGGGGGGCGTGGTCGTTTGGCGGCCCTGCAAATTCAGTAAAATGCAAATAATTAAATGGCAACCAATAAAATATGCAAATGAGTTTCGCGGTGTCGCGCACACAACACACACAGGACAACAGCAGGGACCAGCAGCAGGAGCAGGACATGCACATAGAGTGCAGGCGAGGCAGCAGTCGGGTCTCCCCTCTCTCTATGGCATTTCATATACTAAACAAGTTATTCGTGTATTTGCGTAGCAGATTTAATTTCCTGCATGCACCAAAAATATATTTCTGTTAAATATGGCCAATATAATGACACGCCGAATGGGCGAGTGCGAGCGAGATAGCTGCCGACGTTCATTCATGTTGGCGATTGGCTAACGGATTTTGTTTTGGTTGCAAGCCTAATTAGTTGATTATATGCACTATATACAGATAAATATATACGCATATGACAAGTGTGGCTGATTCAGACATATATATATATATATAGATATATTCGATATATAAGTTTATTCAAGTATATGGCCCATGTGCGTGCGTTGAGCTCCGAATTTGTATTTTGTGTTAGCTGAAAATATCATTTGGTTATATTTCCATATGTTAAGTAAGCATTCGACTGCGCTTTATAATGGATCTGGTAAGGCAACAGTTACTAATTAGAGAATTAAAGGTGGATCAGAGCTATAGAGCTCAGCAGAGCTGAGCTGTGAGTCGTGAGCACTTTAAGAGTCACTATAGAATTTTATATGCAGATGAGGATTATGTGGTTCAACCAAGATCATGCGTAAGTCAGAGTTAAAGCCAAAATCAAGTGCGACTCAGACTACCTTAAGTTAGACCTTCATAAATAAAGTCAAAACCAAAGCATTTAAGGCCAAGGCAAGTATAGACTGAGCCTTGATTTTTTAAATTTAAATATAAATAAAAAAATACATTTTAAAAATGAAATGTGTATTTATTAAATATAAATTATTAAAATGAAACAAATAAATAATTTCTTTAAAACAATAGTAAATAAATCTAAAATGAAATAAAAATAAATACAATTATTTTTGTAAGAAAATACAAATTAAAATAGAAATTTAAATTTAGAAAATAAATAAAAAAAAAAAAAATAATATATATATATATATATATATATATATATATATATATATATATATATATATATATATTTTCTATAAAAGAAATATATTTTTATATAAAAAACAAAACAAATGATTTTGAAAATAAATATTTAAATAAAAATGTTTTTATAATTAAATAAATATTTAAATAAAATATTTTATGAAATAGATATTGAAATAAAAATAAAAACTAAGAAAAATATATATATTTTCTATAAAATAAATATATGTTTTATATTAAAAACAAATTATTTTTGAAATAAATAACAAATAATTAAAATGTGTATTTAATGAAATAAGTCTTTAATTAAAATTAAATTAAAATATTTATCAAGCAAATATTTAAATACAACTATGCATATTTTGTATTAAGAATATAATATGTGCATGTGTAGTTAAAAACTATTTACCTCTATTTAGTTCATAAGGAAAGCTTTCCTTAAATTTATATCGACTTTCAACTTACATTAAAGAGTCAAGTCCCATTCAGACCAACGACACTTCAAAGAGGCATTCAATGAAATTATTGATGATAAATATTTTACAATATCTCAGTTAACCACTTCGAACAATTTCAATAATGCAAATTTGACTCTCCTCTCGCTCAGGCACTGGATTACGATTGCGAGGTGCAGGGTCAGCAGGACATACCGCAGGCCATACAGCTGCTGGGCGAGATGAACAGCAATGTGAAGCAGGTGACGGACCTGGTGGAGGGCATGCTACAGCGCGTCAAGCGTGGCGAGCTGAGCACAGAGTACGGCCTCAGCTTTCTGGAGGTCAAATACCACATGCTGCTCGACTACTTGATTAACTTGACGTATGTGGTGCTGCGCAAGTGCTCCGGCGAGACCATTGAGGGCGATCCCTCCATTGAGCGGCTGATTGAGATACGCACGGTGCTCGAGAAGATACGGCCCATTGACTACAAGTTGCGCTACCAGATCGACAAGCTGGTCAAGACGGCGACCACAGGCGTGTCGAGCAGCACAGATCCCATACTCTACAAGCCAAATCCGGAGGATATGCTGAGCGCTGCAGGCGCTGATGGTGAGGCGACTGATGGCGCTGAGGCAGCCAGCGACAGTGACGAAGAGGAGGAGGAGGACGACGAGGATGAGGAGGGAGGCGCTGCGAAAAAGCCACGCAAAGCGGCCACAGCTGGCAAGTCGGGCATCTATGTGCCGCCGCGCATCAAGCCCGTCTACTACGACGGCGATGAGCGCGATGCAGACAAAGAGAAGAAGGCTATTGATCGGGCCAAGAAGCGTGCCATCACGTAAGACATGCAAACTGCCTACATTCATAATAAACTCTCACTAATCCCATTCATTTCCAGTTCGTCTATGCTGCAAGACTTGAAGGAGGAGTATTTGGATGCGCCCACTGAGCTGTCTTCGGGCTCGCGTGCCCAGCAGCTGCTCTCGCAGACACAGAAGGAGAAGCAGGAGTACGAGGAAACCTACTTGATGCGTCTGCCAGTGACCAAGGCTGAGAAGCATCGTCAGCGCAAGCTAACCACATTGGGTAAGTGACAGACAGCTGCAGCCTCTATATATGAGTCGTATCTACAGTTACTTACTTACAGGTACTCTGGGCGATGAGATTCTGGGCGAGATCAATCGCGAGTCGGCGCTGCGTGGCGACGGCTCAAGCAAAAAACGCAAATTGGCCAAGGCACGCGGCAAGGGCAAGAAGCGTGGCGGCAAAAAGCGAAAGTTCCATTAATACAGCAGCAGCTCAAAGAAGTTTATACGATATATAACAGAGATATTATATATGTATCCTTAGTGACAGTTTTCCATTAACGATATTTTCTATGATTCATATACTTTGCTTTACGTCTTCATTTAGCATAATTAAAGAAACGTTTTTTGTTGAATTTCCTATTGCTTTAATCCAATTCATATTATTATGCATTTTTTATTAAAGTTAAGTTTTTGTCTTATATTAAATTAAAATTTATTCATTACCCAAAAGTCCATTAAAGTTTTTTACAATTTCAAATCTTTGATTTTTATTATTCAAAATATATTGTTAAATATTTTACAGCTTAATTTTAATAATTATTTTTTAATCTAAGCAGGCAAAAACAACAAGCCAAACAATGAATAAAAAATTTAAAAATGCGTTAAAAATAAAATAAAATACAAAATCTTGCGCATTGTAAACTGCATTAAATTTAGGCCACAAAATTAAGCACTTAATATTTTCTTTTCGACTTACGATAAAAAGTATTTTAATCTAAATTAAGAAATTACAAAATTTGATGGCTAATACAAAAACCAAAAAGCAAAAAGCAAAAAAAATTAAATATTTATGAAAACTGTAGCATATTGATAAACAAAATTTCCACTTTAAAAAAATCTAAAATTTAAGGCACAGCTAAATTTTTGCATAAGGCAAAAACGAACAAAAAAACGTTTCGTTGTTTTTAGGAGTCCAACTAAAATGAAAACACATTTTGGCAGCTTATGATATGCTTTAAATCGAACTAAATCTCTAAATTAATTTCTTTCAAATAGCAAACGTTGAGCAACAAAATTCAGATTCCAAATGCAGTTTCACATGTAAAAACCAAAGAAAACAAAAAGAAAACGAAAACTAAAACTAAAATTACTAATACAAATTACAAATTCTGTAACAAAAAGCAGTTGCCTTAACAAAAATACAAGAGACCGGTTATACTTAACAGTAAGAAAAGCTAAAATATAAAAGAAATCAATTTGACAACAAGTTTTTATGTTGACACGATGAAGGAATCAAGAAAATATACCTATATAGCATATGATAAACGTAAGCCCCACCCAAAAAGTTACAAATACAAAAAAAAAGGAAAAACTCAAGAAATTATCGAAAAAGCCTAAGAAAAATTCAGAATATTTGTGATTTGTGATTTCATTCCAATTGCGATCTGAGGCTCTGAGGAATTATTTAAGTTTCAGGTTCAAAAAGCAAAAATGAAAAACTCCTAAAAACAACTGAATTTGGACACAAAATTTTATATATTTACTATACGTACGATACGAGTATATAATAATGAAAATTACACTTAAGCGAAAACATTTTTGAATAACCCCAAAAAGAGACAATTTCATGGAAATGGAAATGGAAATTGGAGCCAGCGAACGTCCACTTGAAAAGTTTTTAAATTTAGCTAAAAACTAAAGCAGTTTATGAGACAGCGCAGCGCATAAAAGAATTAGCAGAAGATGGAGCAGAGGATGATGAGGATTGATGATTGAAATATTACCAGAACATATATATGAATAAATATATATGTATAATTATTGCAATAATATGTAAATGAAAAAAAAAAAAAAAACAAAAAACCAAAAAAAAAAACTAGCATTAAGTTAAGTACTTTTAAACAAGCAAGCAAAACTTTTGGCTTTTACAACCAACTTCGACTAAGGATAGAAATTTTTTCCAAATTTTCTTCAAATTGCGAGAGGTCGCAACTTTTTGGCTATAAACTTTAAAACGAGCGCAACGTAAGGCAGACAACGGAAATTACCACATAAATGCAATAGAACACGAAATTATTTACAGGCAGCAGCACTTGAAACATTTTGTAATGCAGTTAAATAAATTAATTTAATTAATTTATTTATGTTGAAAGCTGAAAGACTGAATATGTTAAATGAAAACAAAAAACCAAAAAAAAAAAAAAAAACGATACGAAATACGATAACAAAAACGAAACGAAATGAAAACGAAACGAAACAATGTGTAAATCTTTTCTCAAGAAAACTAAAAGTGTATTTGGAGGCGTGGAATGAACATAAATAATTTTAATAGCCGAATTTCTAGCACAAATTATAACGACTTAACGAAACGAAAGATATTTCATTTGAAATTTGATTTTGATTTTTGTTTTTGGTTTTTTTTTGCAATCATTTTGTTGGTTAAACATTTTGCCAGAGCTTTTCTGTTCGAATCTTTTCGGTTCTCCTTCGATATTTAATGCAAATTCAACGTTTTTTGTATCAGAATGAGGAATGGGACAATTAGGAAACAAAACAGAGACAACCGGACGACGGACAGCAGGAAACAGGAACAGAGACAGCGGAGAGGGATGAGAGGAATATATTGCAAAATGTAAAACACAGAAGAAACGAAAACAAATGAAAACACAACTAAAACAAAGTGAAACAACCAAACAAAAGTCGCCTTAGCCTAGCACCACAAACAAAACGAAACAAAAACAAAAACTAACAAAAAATTGCAACGGTAAGAAAAAATTTGTAAAACCAAAAAGAAAACAAAAGGAAACATACTCTAAAGCAAAATACTTAATCTTAAATATCAATTATTTGTTGTAATTTAAAGAAACACACACACTCACTCACTCACACACACATGCAGAAAAAATAGTGCAAAAAGTTCAAACAAACAAAATGTAACTTAATTTTTATAGCCAAAAAAAAAGTGAAGCGATAGCAGGAAACGGGAGAGGAGAGATGGAATAATAGCCGGATCTTCGGATCGTTTAGTTTAAGCAACTCCAATAAATTTTACAAAAATCAATTGGTTAATTAGTGATAACAGAGACATGTTTTTAATAACAAATTCGAGCTTAGATTTATTTGAAAAACCAAACGGAAAAGTAAAGAAAAACAAGAAATTGAATGTAAAACAAATTCATTTAACATTAGTTCTCTCTAAACTGGAATTGTTTAAACAAACAAAAGAAAATGATGTTGTATAGCAGCGGCGAGTCAAGTTTAAAAGTAATCTCTAATATATATATATATATATATATATATATATATATACTTATATATATATGCACATAGCCACATATGTATGTGTGTAAATGGTTGGCAGTCGGAACTATGTAAAATTCAAATAAAATAATTCGAACTAATCTACCAATTAATTATAACAATACAACATAAGCAACCAGTAAAAACTAACTAATAAACCAAAAACAACAAACAATGATAAAAATAAAATTTAAATCTTACAAACCTAAGCAACGGTGTAATTACTTCGGGTGAGGTGGGGGTTCCCTTTCTTTAGGATCTGAAATCTGGGTATGCAAAGGTAAATGAAAAAATACTTGAAATATTTCAAATAAAAGTAGAATTATTTGAATTCAGCCATTTCTTGGATTTCAAATGTTTGAATGCCACTAGACAGAGCCGTTTCAATCAAGTTCAATATTGTATAATTTTTCAATTAAAATTCGAACTCAAAAAGCAGTAAATGAATACTGAATTCATGTGCAGAATAAATATTCGTTAACAACTAATATGAGAAATATAAATATAAAAATAAAAAATATATTTATTAAAAAAAAATTCGAAATTTTAAATTTTATTAATTTTATTATTCCAACACAGAATTTAACATACATACATCATTCGACTTCCAAACTCTTCGAATTCGTCCTGGTAAACCTCAATAATCGGATTGCAAATAACTCTAGAGAATTGAGTTAAAAAAATTGGTATGTATGTATGATTTTTTTCCACAGCCAGCAGCAGCTCCTTCAATGGACTTGCAGTTGAAATACCTAATCTTCATTATAGCATACAATCCTTGTTATGGTCCTGCTGTACCTAAAAGTCCTGAATCGTTCGATGCAAATGACCATAAAAGAGTCCAATTTATTTTCAGCAGCCTAAGTTTGCTAAAACTCAGTTAAAACTCATCTGTCAGCAGCCATTTTACATTTGAGCCGCAGCTTAAAATAAAATAGCTGAAAATAAAATAGTTGCACAGTCATGGTTGTTCGGCTGCTGCGGCCGCCGAGATCAAAATTTGTACGGAAATTTTTGGCAAAATACCAGGCGAACATAACTGAGCAGTAGGGTGAAAAATGTTAGTTAACATTGCATTAACAGTGCACTGTTAATACACTTTTAATTAACAGTGGGTTAACATAACTATGTTAGTTAACATTGCTTTGACAGAATGATGTTAACTAACATTTTTCACTCTGCTAGTAATTTCTGTTCGCCTGGTACTTTTGAAAAATAGCAGTTGAATTTTGAACCCAACCGTTGCAGCAGTCCCCTAAGTTATGCAACACAATTTTAATAGTGCATTTTTTCGACCGTTAATATTTGAATGTTACTTGCCGACAATAAGCCCTTTGAAATGAAAAAAAGGAGTTTGTTTAAATATTGACATAAATTGTTTATTGCTTTTCAAATTTGCATTATTTTTGATTATTTAAATGTACATTTTTTTATATATATACAAATATCTTAAACTAAAGCATATACCGGAAAAATTGAATACTATAATAGAAAATATTAGCTATTTATCTCTGCTGAATAATATATGACGAGGCTAAAGATGTTATGGGACACTCTCAGCTGGAGTAGCGTTGTAATCTGAAAAGAAAAAAGATATTTTATATTAAAATGAGATGTATGAAAGGTGAGTTAATTGATTTAGATTAATAGCTTTGGGTTTGGGACAGTTGTGAGCTTACCTCTGATGAAAACTGATCCTCGGATCTCTGTCTTTTAGCCTTAAGCTAATAAACTGACTATTCAGATGAGGAGACTGTTCTTGGGGGACATGTGGATCTGCCTGGTTTGGTGGCCTAACCCTTTGTAAATATTATACTAATTTTTACGAATATATATTTCAAAAAATAAACTGCTTATGAAGGTTGTTCATATTCATGATTCGAGCAGAAAAGAAGAAACCAGAAAATTCAGATCTCTTAGTTTTAACTAAGTCACATCCTTATCGATGCTCGAAGCACACTGATTTTGCCTATTTCATATTCTGAATGAACTAATTGGCTACTAATTAAAGGATTCTCAAGACGTTAAGTGTGTCCTTTACAGGTTTTAAGCAATTTGGCTGTACGACATAAGCCATAAAATCTAAATTTGTTTAACCCTAAACATAAATTTAGTATTAATATTTCCGACATTACACTAATTGAATAAAATACAAATACTTCCAGGTTAGTGTGTAGGTTTATTAATTTATTCAACAGACAAGTTAGAGCTGTGCTAGTGTGTAAGGTAAGGTAGGGTATCTACGAAACAAAGCCGCGCAGCTCTGTTCACTTACAAAGGAGCCTCTTTGAGAGTCAGCCTCTACGTTAACTCTTTACTCCCGAGATATAGGGCTTACAGTAAAGCCTTCTCCAAGCCAGGAGTCTTGCGCTCGGCCTTCAGCTTCTGTTTCTCCTTGAGCAGGGCGTAGCACTCGGGCACCTTGTTGTAGAAGTCGCAGAGCTTCGTCTGGGCATTGAAGGCCAGGTATTTGCCGCAGTTGTAGAGACGCGGGTGTCCATTGACGCAGACGAAGTACTTCTTGCAGGTCTGTGGGTGGCGATAGTAGCGCAGCTCGCCCTCGGGACTGACGTCGACTTCGGGCGCAATGCCATCGACCAGCTCGGGTGCGGGGCAGTTGAAGCCGAGGTAGGCCTCAGCGTTGCAGTTGGCCACTAGATCGGGCCAGTCGCACTGGTAGGTCTCCTCGTTGAAGGCTAGGCCCTCGGGGCACTTGGTCAGGCTGGCCACACCATGGGCGCAGTTGCGGTAGACGCCGCACTTGGTCTCGTCCCCATTGGGGTAGAAGCCGAACTGACGTGGGCACTCGTCCGTGCCGTTGGCCGGCTGCAGGCGAGAGCGCTCCTTGCAGGTGGAGTAGGGCGCATAGGTGCATTCGCCCGTCGTCTTGGTGCGCTGATGGAAGAGCAGACCATCCGGGCAGAGCTTGGCCACGGGCACATCATCCTGGCACTCTGTGTAGGCGTCGCACTGGTCGCCAGCTGCGAAGCGTCCATTGGGCGTGGGGCACTCGGGCGAGCCAAGGACTGCAAGTAGAAGAGATTTACAGAGTTAATAGACCATCGGAAAATTCTATGACTATGCTATGGCTCGACAAAACTAAAGACATCGATTACAAACTCATTACAAAGATTACAACTGTTTATTGTGAATGGCAAAAGGTATACAATAGGTGGGCGTTGGGAGCCCTTTAACTACAGACTAGAAAACTCGAGCAGCGCCTTGTGCATGCTTTGCATATCCAAAGTCTGATTTAACTTTTCGATCCTACACCAGTTCCTCCGACCTCTCGCCTAGTTCTGCTTGCGACGGCCGGCAGCGGCTGCGGCGCGTGCGGCCTTGATCTCGGCGCCCTTGGCACGGATGTCGCCGCTGCAGTTGGGCACGTTGTCGATGTCGTCGCACTGGTTCAGCTCCTGGTTGAAGGCCTGATCCTCGCCGCAGCCGATGCGACGTGGGCGACCCTCAATGCAGATGAAGTACACCTGGCAGTTGTCCGGCGACGGATGGAAGGTGTAGTCCTGCTCCTGCTCGCCCAACAGCTCCGACTTGGCGCCCAAGGCGGGGCAGCGGAAGCCGAGGAAAGCCTCAGCATCGCAGTCCTCCACCTGATCGGGCCAGTCGCACTTGTAGGTGGCCGGGTTCCAGGCCAAGCCCACGGGGCAGTCAAAGACGAAGCCGCGTCCCGCCGCGCAGTTCATGAACTGGCCGCAGTGGCTCGCATCGCCCATGCGGTAGTAGCCGAACTGATGTGGGCACTCGTCCGTGGGCTGGGCCGACTGCAGGCGCGCCTGTGGCTGGCTGCACTCCACATCGATGGGATAGCCGCATGGGTAGCCAGTGGACTTCTCGTTGTAGAGCAGACCGTCGGGGCAGAGCTTCTCCTCGGCCACGCCGTTCTTGCACTCGATGTAGGCGTCGCAGGAGCCGGAGACCGGAGCGGTACCGTTCGCCTCGCGGCAAGCGCCAGCTGCTGCTTGGGCTGCAAAAGAGTCGGATAGGTGGATTGGGTTAATAGGGTCGGACTTGGGAAAGGTGCGCGCTTACCTCTAATGATTTATGATGAAAACTGATGCTTGCACTATCTCTGCTTTGCAGCTCTAAGCAAATGAGCACTTTGAACAAAATACAATTTAACTCTAGGAAATATAGTTACGAGTTCCAAGTTATCACTTTATATTACAATTAATTTGTAAAGTATTATTATTATTTCTTGTTAATATCGCGAAATATTACTGATTTACTCTAAACTATGAAGCGCAATTTTTGCTATAATTTATTATAATTATTTTAAATATTGTTATTAATTATAGGAAAAATTATACAATAATTTATTATAATTATTTAAAATATTATTATTATTAATTATCTAAATATTATATAATTATATTATTGTAATATTTTATTTATGTCTCTTAAAACGCTAGAAAAGGGTTTTAAGTGTGCTGTACATATTTTCAAACACTGCCTTCCTATGCGATTTTCATAAACTGTAGTTGTAATATCAACGAGTTGTGTTTTATTGCTTAATATATATATATATATATATATTTTTTTTTTTTTGCATTGTATTCCTATCATCCCTGCCTAACTGTTCCTTCTCCACAAATGTAATTAATCAATTTTAAATATTGTATAAGGTATCTCGCAGTCAGTCAATTAATAGTGTATTCACATAAACTCCAGCATATTAATGTAAAATAAATACATATACATATTTGTATATATTCACGTATATATAGAATCTTCACTCTTCCACAACCAATCAAAAGCCAAGTCCAACTGTTGGCCGATACGCGTGCCAAAAGTTAAGAGGCTCAGACAAGAAACACTACTAAATTGCCAAATACGTGTACATATTTGGCTGTCCCAGTCTGTCCCGCCGGCGTCTGTCTCTATTCAATCATCTCTTGGCGGCACTTTTGTGACGCATGAAATTATAATGAGCTCGCGGTTATTAAATGTGGATACACACCCCGTTTGTTGAACCCGTGTCTTGGAATTTCAATTATGTTTTACACAGCGCACATTTAAAGCTTTATATTGTCTTTTTTTTACCCATTTCTATTGGGGAAGCCCCTGTTGTTGGGAGTCTGTGCCGTCAAGCCATAATGTGATATAATAAATCTCAGCATTATGTTTAGATTAAATTGAGGAATAATTGATGGTGAAACATTGTGGAACTGTCGTTTAAGAAAGCTAAATAAAGGCTTTGTCCAATTAATTAGCTTATTATTTATTTATTTAATTTGTAATAAAGCTTATTTATTTTGCCTTTGAATTGAAGACAATTATCAAGATCAATCAACTGAAGAGAGCTTATTATACGAGTGATTTTTAGTTGCTGCGCTGAGCGAAAAGAAATATATCAAAGTTAATCAAAATTAAGCAGATAAAGCCAAAAATATAAAACAATTTTTAATTTTCTGACTTTAATTGCATTCAAACAATATTTGTTCCACTGGGAGCATCAGACTATGAAGCAAAGACTATAAATAATGTTGTGACAAAATATGTTGAGAAGGAACAGATTGCGAGCAAACTATCAAGACAACAAGAGCAATGGATATCGTATGCTTCTACTATATATATACACTTCACAAAAACTTTGCGATAGTAACTTTAAGTGAAAGATATTTATGGTCAGCTTTAATTACTAGAGCAATGCAAAGTTAAAGATATCTTTTTGGAAACCAAGTAAGTTTTTGGAAAAATTAAAATATTTTTGAAAATTGGTTACTAAAAATCGATACTTCGAGTCACTATAAGATATACCATCCTAGAAAAAAAATATTCGTACAGTTAATCAATAAAAAAAAAACTATTTTAAAATGCTCTTAAAATAGAAGCTTTATAAAAAAAGTGTTTAATTATTTTATAAAAAATGCCTAGGCACTCACGGCTAACAGAGATTAAGTACTAATTTCCATTTGAATAACGCAACTGCATTTTAATTTAATTAAATTTTAATAGATATCTGCACTGTAAATTCTAAATTTCGATTCCTTAAACACTTCCAGTCCACACAGCAGCCACTCAAATTACTGAGCTCAGCTGCAGCTTCTGCAAAAATATTCCCACACATTGAAGTCAATTGGTGGCTGGCTTGACTGCAGTCGAGCATCAGCAGTAACAACAACACGATCGTTTTAAATCACATTTAATAAGCTGACCAAAAATACAAAGCACAAAAAGCTGCTGAATGCAAACGCGCTCAAAGGTCACGTCAACCGGCTGGGCACGCAACGAGATCGCGCCAGAGCGGATTCATGTGCGACTGCTCGAAAACGAGTTTCTGCTCATATCAATAAACATTCAATAAAGAAACAACGACAGGCCACAAGTAGCTGAGCCACCGACTGTTATGTAATATTGATTTTTTGGTACTAATTTATTTACGCGCTGCTGCGGCCGCAGCTGCTGCCTCAGGCGTGTGAATTAATTTTGAAAGAGCGGTTATTCGGCCTTGAAATCACTGTTAATTAACATTTACAAAAAATGAAGATAAATTTAATAAAATTATGCGGAAATTTTGTGTTTTGCACTTTTTTTTTGACAATTTTCTTCTGCTGCCATTTCCTGGCATTGTTCGGAAAACATATTCATCACGGCCCGATGCTCATTGCCTCTTGCCTAATGGCGCGATGACGCTGCTCGATGCACTGCATTAGCAACAGACATAATTAAAGCAATGCTTTGTGTCTCCCACAGTTTGAGACTTGCGGGCGTGGCGCACTTACACAAAGGCCACTTATTCAGCCATTTTAATTATGGCGCCTCCAAATAGCGGCAATTACAATTGTTTTGCGTTGGAGCCACGAAGTGGGACTTAAAGCTAGTTAAAGCTAGATTGTATTTGAAACTTATAAAATATATATTATATCTTATTTTGTGCAGAAATTGAAGCAATAAAAGCAGAGCTAAATGGGAGCATAGGTATATTACTTTCAATTTAAAACTGGGCTCTTCACTAATTAAATTATTTAAAATTTATATTATTTAATTAATAAATATAATAACATTTGTATATTAATACAAAGTATTTTAACTTTTAAATTTTTAATAATAAAAACATTTATATATATTTTTTTTAAATAAAACATTTGTTTGCTCTCTTTTTCTCACAATTTCAAGTTTCAATTTGAAAAGAAGTACTATAATAATAAAAGTTAGACAACAAACAAATATTTTTTTTAAATTTAAATTTAAAATGGTCAGTCTTAAATTGATCTAATTGGAAACTAAAATTGCTATTTTTTTAATCTAAGTAAATTTTAAATTTAATTTAATGTGAAGCTATTAAATAAATACAAAAAGGCTGTCAGAATCTGTTAATCTAAGCACTGATCCATTGAAATTAATTCAATTACGCATTTGAATTAATTCAGTTTTAATGCTAATCACTGAACACAATATGAATATCTTTATAGATCCAGTTCAGTTAAAAATTCCTATCATATTAGCAATTTTATTATAACTTGGTTTTTGTGACATTTATATACATATTATTATAATTTATATAATAATTTTTATATTAATTTTCGTATATATAGTTTTAAGTATATTCACATATATTTATTTATTCCTTTTTTATATTTTTTATAAATTTATTAATTTATTATTTAATTTATTAATTTAAAAAAATTTTTTTAATATTCTAATTTTATTAATTAACAATTTATAAAAAAATCTATCACGAATTTATAATTTATAATTTAAAATAATAAATTAAAAGCCAACCCGAATTTAAATCACGTTTTCAGTTATCTTGGATTTTCATGTATTTCGACCAACATTGCACAATATTTATATTATTTTTGTATATATACGCTTGAAATACTGTGGTTCGCGAGTCAAACGCATTCTGTGAGCAGCGAAACACGCTTTAAGTGGGTCCACAACCAATTTGTGTGTTTCGATATATGTGCTCAAGTTTGTTGCCTAAGTCTTTCGTTTCGGTATGAAATGTTTTTTATTTGTTGTATGGAATTTGATTTTCACTTACCCAGAGAGCCAAACATGGCCAGACACAACAAAGCACTAATAATTACTTTAGCCATGTTGAGCGTGTGTGTGTGTGTGAGTGTGTGTGTAGGTGGTTATCCTTCAAGTGTAGTGTCCTTAGGCACTACGTGACGTTTAGAGAGGCTAGCAGCGAGCGCGATGTGCAGCCAACGAGCAGACAATTTCGACTGTTTTGCGATAGATACAAAACGCAGATCTTAACTGGTAAAATGGCAAGCGGCGTCAACGGCAACGCTGATGAGCATGAGCTGAGCCGAGCTGAGCTGCGATCCGGGCTGACGCAGTTGCTGATCTTCTTCTCTACTTTGGGTTACGTATGCGACAGCGGCAGCGGCAGCGGCAGCGGCAGCGGCAGCGACAGCTTTTGTCGCCTCACTGTTGCTGTTGCAATAAAAAGCAAACATGTTAATAAATAACCAAAGCGCATAACAACAACAGCGAAATAAATGCCGCCAGCAGAGCAGAGGAACAAGCTTCTAGCAAATCGTCGAACAAAAAGCTCGAGATGAGTCAGTAAAACAGATTCAGATGCCAGCAACAGGTTGTTTTTACCTGAGCAGCTAGCAACCGTCTTAGTATTAATCAAAAGCATTTCTGCCTAATTTATGTTAAGTAAATTCGATTGAATTTGCATTTTTGGCACTTTTATTTTCGTTTTCAAGCCACAGAAACAAAAGCTGTCAGAAAACCAGAAAACAGCCTCAAGACAACTCTTAAAGTCAAGGACGCGGACGAGCTGCGCCCATGCGCACATCCAAGCATTCAAGCCTACGGCTGTGCCAAGTGCGGGGCTACACCATTGTGTCAGACTCGACATGGCTAATCTGGTCTTGAGCTCACCACCAGCTCACGACGTGCGCGGCTTTGGGGGTTTTTTGCTTCTCTTCTTCAATTTTAGACTACTTGTCTGCACATAACAGAAAACAAATCTAGTAAAGAGTTTGCCAATCAGATTAGCAGCAAGATTGAGATGAGCTATTCATTGAAAGCATAACTAATTTTAGTTGAAAATAACCTGTTTATAGAAGCTATTGATATACTTAATTTTTTCGAGATTTCAATTAGATTAAGTTTGAATAACAGATTAAATTCGATGACATATTTGAGAGGAAGAGAGAGAGAGTGAGAGGGAGAGATAAATAAAAGTATTTGATTTAGAGAACTTACAGAGTATAATAAATACATAAAACAGAAATCGAGAAAAATATATGTAAATAATATACTAAATATACAAATAATAAGTATATAAAAAGAAATTATATAAAATAATAAATACATAATTTAAAAAAATAATTAAATACAAAAATAAATAATTAAGAATTATAAAAATTATTAAATAATAAAAATATAATTTGAAAAACTTTTACAAATAAATAATTAAGAAGAATGGGTATAAAATAAAAAATAGATAATTTAAAAAATAAATGAATACAAAAAGAAATATTTGAGAAGAAAAGATATAAATTAAAAAAATATTAAAAAAAAAAATTAATTTAAAACATAAATAATTAAGAAGAAAAAACATAAAATAATAAATATTTAAAAAAAATACTGAATAAATATACTATAAAAATAATACAAAAAGAAATAAAAAATGAAATTAATAAATATATAAATAATTATATTATCTTACCAAAATTATTGCTTAACCAATTCCTATTCACATTAAGTGTAATAATAATACATAGTTAATTTTTGTTCATTTTTCAATTGTTTTCTTTATTCTTTTCTTTACAATACTTATGCATAGATATATTTCAAATCAGTTTTGTGAATTTTCTTACATTTCAGCTAATAGTCCTTGCTCAGCGAAGAAAAATCATAGGGAAACACGAGTTGGAAACGATCAAATACTCAGCTCAAAAGAACATAGAAGAGGCCTAGGTCTATTAGACTGTAATTGAATCATGGCCTAATTAATTGATATACTGCCAAGTGCTAATACGTTGCATGCGATAATAATAATAATAATTATAATAGTAATAGGAGTAATCATAATAATAATCGTAAAAGTCGTAATAATAGCTTGTTAAACATAAAATTGGCAGGCTAGCTATAAGAAGACTCATTCAGTATTGGGCATGACTTCGACTAACTGCAACTTGAATTTCAATTCAATCAACAAACTTCTTCTTCATCTGTTAAGTAATTACTTTGTTGAAATACTCATACATACACACTATATGTATAGCTTATATATATATACTAATTATTTACATAGAAAAATAATTATCTCTGTTCTTCTCCACTCGTGCAATTTGGCCTGAACAAAATGCCGCTAAGCCAACACAACAAAAGGTGTCTTGTGTGAACTATTTATAAAAAATACAACTCAAATACAATTCACTGCCGCAATAACTATTACTTGTAATATATATATTCATATTTTGTTTTTTTTTTATTCGTTCTCTAAGGCACTTTAATACTTTATCAATAATTTTTAAATTTTCTTCTTCTTATTTTCTGTAACAGTTTTTATTATTTTGTTTTTGGGTCTATTTTGTTTAGCTACGTTCTCAATAACTCTCTTTACTTGTATGATATTTATTTGGGCATTAGTTTAGTCTGGCTAATTGAAGTTGAAGTTGGCTTCGCAACAGTTGAGCGCATAAAATTGTTTTTAGCGAATCGAAAATTGCAATTGCTAACTGCTTTAGGTGTAGACTTATACTTATATATATATATGTATACCTAGAGACATACAATAGATACAAACACCAATTGTTTACGTCTTTTTTTTTAAGTTTTGTTTTTGTATGTTGTTCCCAAGACACTCGCGAAAAACGTGTTTCCCACACACGACAATTGCTCTACAGCAAATTATGAAATCTGCCAACTGTCAAAAAAAAGCGCGCCCGTAATTCCTATATAGTAGTTCTGTTAAGGCCCGAACAACAAAACCCCCATGCCCCGCAGGCGTGGTCTCGTCTATACTTCTCGTTATGTTTTTAACATTTATATGTGCACAAGTTTGACTTTGAGTTCAACACTAAAAAAAAGCATATACAAAACTAGTTTAATGCATATGATTTCTCAGAATTTCTTTTGTTTCTTCTCTATAATTTATCGCTTCGTTTCTTACTGCTTATATGTATATATATTATTTAATTAATGCTCAAACTAATCTTCGCCTTTACTAGTACAAATATCACGGTTTGCATTTACGCATTACGCTTGAAAACGTATTTCTAATTAATTGTTTTGTTAATTGTTTAATTTTAGGCATTCAACTTGAACATCATCATCATCAAGGTTTTTGTATAATTGTAATTTGTTTTCGTCTTCTTCTTCTCTATAGTTCTCTCTATATATATTCGTAAGTCTGTATGCATTATATGTATTCTTCAATTGTTCAGCATTCTAATTTAAACGTTTCCCAAGTCTATTTAATTCATTTAATTATTAAACGTTTTAAACCTTTATTTTGTAGCGGCTTTTGTTTTTCTTTTCTTTTCAATTATTTTCCTTTAAACTGCTGCTGTCTAGTTCTAAGATTAGCTTCAACTAGTCGCCTAAGCCTATTTGTTGCCCGCACTTTATTCGTTATTCGCTTCGAAACTAAACTCTGAGAAGTTCGGTCTAGTAGACGGCCCCAGATGCTGGCCTACGTAGCATATATATATGTATAAATGGTTAGACTATTCTGGCTAGGAATTCCTATAGAGCCAATCCACCCAACAACCATTCAATGGCAGCTGGTAAATCCCTCCCTCTAACGGACGCTGTTCCGTTAGGGGGAAGTACGAAGAATCGAAACGTAGGTTTAACTAATTTTAGTGAAATTCCATTCGTGGTGCTTAAATGATAATTGGAAGTAGAACTAAATCATAATGACTGCCAATGCGGCGGCGAATGCTTGTGGATTGGATGCTCTGCATTGCATGGAAATGACGTGAGCCCTGCAGCTGTATGGCAGCTCCTGCAGCTAACTAACTCTAACTATGTTCAGCAATTAATAAAGAAACAACAACAACTAACTACGTTTAACGTACTTAAGCCGTGCTCCTAAGGCTTCGCTTATGCATATAGAGTAGAAAAAACACCCGCTCCGAACTCGGCTCTCGTCTATAAACCTAAGTAATTCTCTAGGCCTAAGCTAACTAATACTAAGTATAGAACACGCACACTGTCACACACGCACACAAACATACACACGCACCCTCTCTCACACACACAGGCATACACATGTACACGTAGACGAGCGCGCCATAAGGAAGGGCCTCTAGGATATAGTATATATATAGGATCGAAGGACATCAGCATGGCATGGCCATCCGCATCGGTCTCTCTCTCTCCCTCTATAGCATTGCGAATATAAATAGTGTGTTCCGCTCCTCTTGCTTTCGCTTGTGCAGCCCCTGGAGCTGCTGCTGTAGCCTCGAAGAAGTCGGCGCTCAACTGTGCTTCAGGATTAGTTACTATATCGCACAGCCCTTGCGCATGCCGTACATGATCTTCAGCTCGGGGTAGATGATCTTGCGTATCAGCTGGTTCGTCTTGCCCGCCAGCATCGCGCGCCGATTGTCCTTCTTCAGCACTTTGATGCCCGGCTTGTGCACCAGAAAGGCGTTGTCCAGTATGTGGAACTCGTAGTCCAGCACGCACAGCGAGTAACCCTGCACAAATCACATTGAATATGATCCCACAATGATAAATGATCTTAGCTTCGCTCACCTGCGTCATCTTGTCGCTCTTGCCCTCCCAGCTGAGCCGCTCATCATAGTGGGGATCCGCATGGGTGCCAATGTATATGGGCTCCCAGTGCACGTAGTAGCCAGTGCGCTTGCCTATATGGAACACACTCAGCTCGTCCGTCTCGTTGGCCGCCATCCACTCCTTGGACTTGGGCACCCCGTGACAACTGGCGCACACCCGCTTATGGAAGGGTATGGCCTTGCCATTCCGCAGAAACTCTTGCAGCTCCGTTTTATCGTGCGGCACCGGCGAGTTCTCATCCACCTCGAATATGCTCAGCGGAAACACTCTGCGGATAGGATATCATTGGCATTGGCAGCATTAGAATTTTACTTCTGAATTTGAATACTTAAATTTCAGCTGAATATTAAACTATGCATGAGAAACTTTTAAAAGTTCTTCGAAGAAGCTGGGGAATATATTAGCTTCGATTTATCTGATTTGTGACATGGCCAGAGCCTCTGAGCTCTCATCAAAGCAGAATCAATTTGGGATCAGGTTAGAGCACGCGATAACTCGATTTGCTTTCGATCTTTTTATAGAATAACTGTTTCAACTATATAGCATATACTTAATGGATTCACAGAACAAAAGATGGGAACACAAGCTCATTATTAAAATCGAAATGCTTCATAAAGAAAGTTGATAAATTTATAATGTTATAGAATATATATAGAAAATATATTACTTAACCAATAAAATAAATAAATAATAATAAATTAAATATACATAAAAAAACGTTTTTGTGGTACTCACAATTGAAACAGAATATTTAAACTTAAGTAATTTCTCATTTCTCAATAAAATAAAATTTTGACAAAATAAACAAACTAATTTAATCGAATTTTAATTTAGAATAAAAATAAAATAACTGAATTACTAAAAATTTAGAATACACAAATAATTTGTTTTTTAATATATATATATTTTTGGAATATTTTCTGTGTTATAATTAGACTTTATTGAAATCTAAATTCTTAAAAAAAAAATTAAATTAAAAACTAATTGGTTTTAAATTTAAATATATTTGTTAATTATTTTTTAAACAATTATTAATAATTCGAAATTCTATATTTTTTTAAATTTTGAATCAATTATTTGCAAAATAATTACAAAATATATTTAAATTTAAAACCAATTAGTTTTTAATTTTTTTTTTTTTTAAGAAATTTAAGAATCAAAAAAGGCTTATAACACAGAAAATATTTAAAAAATATTATATATTAAAACTAACACAAAATACACTTTTCACACTGTCTTGAATATTTTCGTACTTGCTGCAGTTGGTTTTCTAAGGCCCAATTAGTTAAATTCAATAAGAACAGTAGAAATCAAGTTATGGACTCACCTGGGCGCCTTGCGCCGCAAATACTGTTCGTTGCGAGCAATCATCTCGAGGAACTTCTTGACCAGTCCTGGATTCGGATAGAGCTCGATATCCGAGGCGAGTATGAAGTGGGTGAGGGCGGCGTCGCGCGCAATGTTGCGGCCCACGTTGACCGGGTAGAGCAGCTTCTTCTGCGCCTTGTACAGGTGCCCGGAGCTTACGTTGAAGTAGGGCGCGGGCAGCGAGCAGTTGTAGCCAGTCTTGAGAGCGTCGTGTGCCTTGGGCACGCTCTTGGGTATGTGCTTGGTGCCGAAGTAGACGTGGAAGGTGGCATAGGCGCGCACCAGCTGGTTGTCGGGCGCGCAGTCCCGCAAATACTTGATGGCGTCCAGCGTGGGCTGGAAGTCCGTGCCGGGCGCATGCATAGCTATGCTAATAGGAGCGTTCCAGCTGGAAGAGAGAGAGTATGATCAGAATATGAGGAGAAACCAAAGAGCAGATCTGAGATTTGATCACTTACCGTTGCAGCAACGGAATTAGATTGTCCAGAAAGGTGTAGTCCGCATGCGTCGTATAGGTAATGGACTCGTGGCACTTGAGCTCGCCATGATCGGCTCTCACGTAGTTCTGGAGCACCCAGAAGTCGCCGCGTTGCAGCGTCTGCTGGTTGTAGTCGTGCTCGAAGCAGTTGAGCAGGGTGCGCACGCGCTCATCCAGCTCCTTTTCGTCGCCGGTGACTATGTAGCTGTCCGGCTGTGTGTTGTTCAGCTCGGACATGGAGCTGCTGCTGCCGATGTTGCCCACCACCTGGACAGGATCAACTGAATTTGAGGGCAAGCCACTGCCGCCGCCGCCACTATCGTTGACTACGGCGACCGCAGGTGCAGCAGCTGCGGCAGACTCTGAATTGGCATTGCCTGTGCCGGCGGCTAAGAGCTTCTCCTCCGCAAAAGCTACCTCTGCCTGTGGGAGGAGGATTTAATTAACTCCTGCTCTAAGTTATTTTATATACAAACTCACATTTTTGGACGTGGGCTGCTGTTGTGGCAGCAGCGGAGCAGCCTGCAGTGAGGCTGCCGCCGGCGGCTGCTGCTCCTGGAGCAAAAAGCTGCCGCCGCTGGTGAAATTGTTGCCGCCGCCATTCATCACGATGCAGCCGATGTAGAGCAGAACGGCCACATTTATGAGAATGCTGCACCGCAGCAGCCAGTTGCGACGTGTGAACATTTTCTGACCCAGCGGCTCAAAGCGCATGTTGTAGCTGCAACAAGATTATTGTTTAATTAGTTAACTGCCTTGAAATGCGCTTTAATTTAAACTCAAAACAGTTAAACATTAACATCACTGTTAGCTTGAGCGCCATCTATTTTTATATTTACGAAAAAGTCTCGCCATTCACAAGCGTTGCCACTGGTCATTGGAGATCAACTAGTGGCACTCTTGCTTGCACTCTGTTATTTTGCACGTAAAGAGCGTCAGTCATTAACAGGCCTGTTAGCTTGAGCGCCATCTATGTTAATATCGTGAAACTGTTAAGCGTTGCCATCTCCGCTCAACTTGCTCACACAGCACTGCCAATGCGACTGTTACGCCTAACATTCTGTTATAGCTAACATGCTGTTAAGCTATACGAATACTTTTGCATCTATCGCACATCTCGAAGACTAACCATTTTGAGTAAATTTCAACAGCTGTTCATATCGGCGCCTTTTTCGCTGCGGATGCCGCATTAATTTCGTTGTTAATTTAATTGTTCGTATGTACATAATATTATACACAAAATGACTTTGCAACAAGCTTTGGAGGATTGCCTAATCGACTTCGACAGACGTGTGCTGGTCACCGATTTGCTGGAAGAGTACAAATTGACGTACAAAGAGGCGCACGAAAAGCTCGAGGCGCACATTAAACATCAGGAAAAATCGAGTTCCATCAAATACGAGAAACGCTTTGTGGTGCACGGCACGCTAGCTAATGACGAGGGCGAGCTGTATACGATTGTGCAAGGCGACGACAAATTAAAGCAATGGCTTGGCAAATTGGAAAACTCGCAATACCACCTGTATTCCGTGGAGGTGGCTGGCGGCTCCAAGAGCGCTGCGCCCATTTTCAAGCCCATGCAGCAAGTGGAGGTGAAGCTGGCTAAGCTAGAAAAGCGCTCAGGCGTACAGCTAACAAACGGCGTAAGCAATGGTGTGCACAAACCAGCGGAGCCATCAAAGCCCGCCAGCATCAAGGAGGAGCCCTCAAAGTCTGTTGAGGAGCCGAAGAAAACGCCACCTAGCGAGCAGAAGAGCAAAGCCAAAGCAGGAGTTTCTGCTGCAAAGAAGGGCAGCATCGGCAGCTTCTTTGCCGCTGGCAAATCACAGCCAGCCAAGGAAACAAAAGCAGCTGCAGCCAAGCCTGCAACGGCTAGCGGCATGCAAAGCTTCTTTAAGAGGGAACCAAAGTCGAGCGCACCGAAAGAAGCCTCGCCCGAGCAGAAAAACAACTCCGTTCAGCTGTTTGCCGAGGAAAGCGAAGCTTCTTCCGATGAAGAGGAGAAACTGGACAAGCTTCGACGCAATGTGATTGGCTCGGGTGACGAGTCCAACGAGGCGGATGCCAAGCAGAAGGCAAACAGCAAGCGTCGTCGCATTGTCGACTCCGACGAGGAGGAGCAGCCTCAAAAGAAATCAGCAGAGAAGCAAAAGCAGGAGGAGAAAGAGAAGGAGGAGGAGGAGGAGCCAATGGAGGTGGAGGCGGCAACAAATGAAACATTTCTGGATGATGATGGCTTTGTCATAACGGTAAAGGCCAAGCAACCAAAGCAACCAGTTAAGAAAAAGGCATCGCCAACAACAGCCGCAGCAGCGACTGCAGCAAAGAAGAAATCACCGCCGGCAGCTAGCAAAAGCGCAAAGGAGACGCCCAAAGTGAAGCAGGGCAGCATCACGAGCTTCTTTGCCAAAAAGTGAATAGTTCTAGGGCTTGATCTAAGGATTAAATGTTTAGCTTAAGAGCAACGAAATTCTTTTTAGTATATGATTAAATTAAGTATTATTCAGAGTTTGTTAATCCTAATCTGCAAGAATTAAATCAGAGTTTATGTAGAACGAGCTCTAAACATAGTTAAAAAATTATAATTTATATCGAATTGGGTTGGTTTGTGAAACGAGTTATTGAAAAATAAATTCTAATCAATTTTATTTGGATTAATTCAAATAAATCTGAGTTTTTTTAGATTATGTTGTAGATAATTGATAAGACATAAGACGTAAGACATAAGACATAAGACGTAAGACACAAGACATAAGACATAAGACATAAGACATAAGACATAAGACATAAGACATAAGACATAAGACATAAGACATAAGACATAAGACATAAGACATAAGACATAAGACTTAAGACATAGGACATAAGACGTACGTCATACGACATACGACGTAATGCCTATGACGTAATAGGTATTACGTCACATATATGCCGTAAAACCTATTACGTCACATATATGTCGTAAAACCTATTACGTCATATATATGACGTAATACCTATTACGTAATACTTATTACGTCATATATATGACGTAATGCTTATGACGTAATACCCATGACGTAAAACCTATTACGTCATATGACGTAATACATATGACGTCATATGACGTAATACATATGACGTCATATGACGTAATACATATAACGTAATGTAATGCCTGTTACGTCACATATATGACGTAAAACCTATTACGTAATATATATGACGTAATACCTATGACGTAATACTTATTACGTCATATATATGACGTAATGCTTATGACGTAATACCCATGACGTAAAACCTATTATATATACATTTGACTATACATTTGACGTCATATGACGTAATACCTATGACGTAATACTTATTACGTCACATATATGACGTCATATATATGATGTAATACCTATGACGTAATACCTATGACGTAATACCTATTACGTAATACCTATTACGTCATATATATGACGTAATGCTTATGACGTAATACCCATGACGTAAAACCTATTACGTCATATGACGTAATACATATGACGTAATGCAATGCCTATTACGTCATATATATGACGTAATGCCTGTTACGTCATATGACGTCATACTTATGACGTCATACCTATGACGTAATGCCTATGACTTAATAGCTATGACGTAAAACCATTACGTCATATATATGACGTAATAGGTTTTACGTCATAGGTATTACGTCATAGGCATTATATGACGTAAGAGGTATTACGTCATATATATTACGTAATGCTTATGACGTAATACCCATGACGTAAAACCTATTACGTCATATGACGTAATACATATGACGTAATACCTATTACGTCATATATATGACGTAATGCCTGTTACGTCATATGACGTCATACCTATGACGTCATACCTATGACGTAATGCCTATGACTTAATAGCTATGACGTAAAACCTATTACGTCATATTTATGACGTAATACCTATTATTATGCGGGATTAGTTCTAAATAGTTTATTTAGAATTATTGTAAAATGAATTCGAATTTAATTAGAATTTATTTAGAATTTAGATTTAAGATATCGAATTAAATAAATTAGAATTCATATTCGTATTGTTTTAAATTTGTTTTCATTATTTTAAATAAAATTAAATGAATTATTTTACTTGAATTATAAAATTAATTCTAATAAACTTAATTTCAATAATAAAATTAATTCTAATAAAATTAATTAGAATTAATTCTAAATTATATTGTGTATTAATTTTTCAATAATTAATTTAGTATTTGCTGTAAAATTAACTCTCATTTAATTTAATTAATTAATTAATTGAATTAAATATAAAAATTAAATAATTAATTAATTAATTAAATTAAATATGCAGAATTATTTCTAACACAGTCACAAATTGTTAATTGAAACTCAAAGTATGTCAAATTTAGCTTGCCTCTTGCTCGGCTCCATTGTGGGGGATTCTGCAGGGTCTCCAGCGAACTGTTACCTAGCTGGACATAGCGAGCGTTCTTATAAATATGCGAAGAGCCGCTGCTCATGGCGCTATTTGCATTGACGCTTGTTGTTTGTTTGTTTCTCTTATCGGAGCAGGGGACGTCATGAATGTTGCGCCAGTTGTGCGCTGTGAGTGACATCTGTTTGCCTAGATAGCAGCAGCAACAGCCGCTTATCAATGCTAGCAATTACTAATTAGTAGACTCTGCTCCTACTTGATTGCTCTTAATGCAGCTTTGAGCACCTTCTAAGCGTCCGAACCAAATAACGAGTTTTGCATTTACTTCTCCCCTCACTTCTTTCTTTTTTGCGAGTGCAACGACTTTCCGGGGCAAACGGACGAAATGTCGTCAGCATTAGTCAGAGAGTGGGAAAGAAATATAAAAAAACAAAATAAAATGCCGCAGAACAGGAAGCGTGAAATTAGCTGCGTTTTTTCTCTTACTTTTATTTGTTTTACTTTTTTTTGGGCTGGGCAAACTTAAAGTGCCGCCAGAAATTTAATTAGCAACAACAATTAGTCGCGATTCCCACATTAATTAGGCAACGTTCGCGCTGCCTCAGGTAACTGATGTCCGCGAAAAAAAAATAAAATAATTGTGAGAGATAATAATTTTATTAAATGCTGTCTGACAAGGGAAATGAAAGTACCTGAAATGCTGCCAAATGGTTTTCGCTTATGCGGAAAATTCTATTCTCGCTTTCATGAAAATTCAGGATTGTTAAATATATATATTCATTTTAAATATAAATTAAGTGATTGACTGCTTGCCAGTGACTTGATCTATAGGTAAACATCCGTCTATAGCTCTGAGATATATATATATATAATATATACATTGCGAAAGAGCCAGAGAGCACTTCGAGAGAAAGGTAACTTTTATGAGAGCTAGGCCAAAAATCTATGCCAAATGATTAAATACAATTAGAAAAGCAAAAGCAAAAATAATCAAAAAATCGTTGTGTTTCGCACGCAGCGATCGTTAAGTAAACAAAAGTGAATATCCATAAATTTGGCATAATCTCTTGACACTTTCGAAGAAAACGTGCGAGAAGCGATAAAGGCAGGCCCAACGCCTGGATCGGATTGGATTGGCGAGCTGCGCGTATTTAATTCTCATTTCATACCGTGGCCAACATTATTTTTGATATATTTATTTTACGTTGGTTACTTTGTGGCTGTTGCGTGTGCTCATTAGGGCAGTAAAAACGTATCATTCGAATACAAATTGTACGGTTGCTTTTGAGAGGTAGCTGTGGCTGGGGCTGGAGCTGGAGCTGGAGCTGGTCCATTCATTAGAGGCTCCCCCGGGGGCACACGCGCCCCGGCATTTTACACGCGTCATTGGCATCGGCGGACGTCGCCTCGCGTCGCTGATGGATTGGAGTGAAAACTGCGAGATGTTTCAAGTTCAATGCACCGTCTTGACTGATGGCCCGCTCCTCGCTTCCCCGCCCAGTGTAGGCGATTTTATCAGCCAGTTCCATAGAAATGTGTGTATATAAAAAAGTGCCACTGGTTTTTTGTGTTTGTGGGACACGACGGCGGCATATGGGACTGGATTGCTTGATAAATTTGCATAGCTCGGAGGCCAAGTGCTCAAGTCGAGCGCCTCGAGGCATCTGCCTCATGCCACACGCACAGGAAGCCACGACCGAGAGCCGAGAGAAATCAGCATCTGGAATCAGAATAAGAATCTCGTCAAGCTTTCGCACTGCCCGCGGGCCAATTTGATAAAAATCTTTCGAGCTCGCACAGGCGCGAGCGCGAGCGCGCACGCTTCGCAACAAGTCTTCTGGTTTTGGGCTTTGCTTTTGGAACCAGAGAGTTCTCTTCGCTTTTATGGTCACATTTGCCATCGTAATAATCGTGTGTGTACAGAGAGTTCAATGGCTGGCACTTGTGAGTGGGTTGCTCGGCGGGTTCTCCGGCTGGCGTCGCTTTTATGGCCCCGTTAAGCCCCCACTCACTCTATGCAAAGCACAAGAGCGAGCGAGCGAGCGAGTGCTGCCATCAAAATTTGGAGCAAAACGTGAGAATTTTTATGAGTATTCAATTCGCCAATTGGCACAGAAGTGCGACACACGTTTTAACCATTTTCAATTGTTTATAAATGTTTTCTCCTCTTCTGCCTCTTCCCTCTACCTTGCTTCTCTCGTTCGCCTGGCAACAGCTCTGCCTCTCGCAGATGACTGATGGGGCTTGGGTCAAGAGTTTTGGCCAATCGACTGCGCATTGAAATGTGAATATCTAATAAGGCTTCTTATTGAAACAGGTTAAGCTTGGCTCGAGGGCCAACAATTGATAACAACAACAACAACAACAACAACATCTACACATTCTATATTTAAATACGCAATTAATATTCCAGCATGTTTGTGCGTTGTCTGCAAATTAGAATTCTTCATAAAAGTCTACAAAATAGACACGAAAAGATAGAGACTAGCATAAGCTGCTAATTAAATTGTGTTAGCTCCGTCTAAGCATTGCTCTAATATAAAATTTCCAAGAATCATAAAGACTAATTTCTGGAACTGTGAAAAGATTACGTACCTAATTATACACAAATTATTTTAATTACCTTCACATGAATATTTGTAAAGTTTTCAGAAAAGGAAAAAGATAAATATTATTATGTGTTTTTGTATTCCATTTATATATTCAAATATAAATAAATTTATGGAAATGTCTATTAGATTAGGCGTAAAAAAGAAATAAATGTAAATTAAAAAATCAAACAATCCTAAAATTGTATTTTAAATTCCAGTAAAACTCTATCTAAACTAATCATACTTAAGAAAATAGTAAATATTTTGGGATCTTAAAACTTTAATTATACTCCTAAAATATTAAGTATGTTAATAATTAATTAATTATTTTACTGAAGATGTGAACTTATTTATTCAAAATAAATATTTTAAATTCATAAGCAATTAATATTTAATTCTTTTGAAAATAAACATATTTTTTGTTAAATAAATAGTATAAATTATTTGTAAAATAAGTATTTTGTTTTTAGTCTTTCAAAAATTATTTTTGAGTCTTTATTTATTAAAAAAATATATATTTTAAAATTTTTAAATTCTTTTGGGATTATATTTTTTTTTAAATTAATATTTTTAACAAAAAAAAATGTATATATTTTTATTATTATTCCCCATAAAGATTTTAAATATTTTAAATTTCAATTGAAAAGCAGAAATTATGAAGCAGAAAAAAATTATTTATGTATATGAAGATTTATTATATATATTATAAATGATTTAGAAGTTTCAAAACACAAGTAAAATTATTTTTACAATTACTAAAAATTTTCCTAAAATATGCAACAAATTAAAAAATATTTGTTGTATTATTTATTAAAATCAATTAAATCAAGAATATTTTAATTAATTATCAAATAGAGAAAATCTTATCATGCATATAAATATTAATATATTTATAGATAATTCTCATTACGAATACATCAGAGATAAAGCTTAGCCAAGCAAGATTTATTTGAAGTTTCTTCAGCTCTTATCGTTCGATACCTGTGCAGCAGTGTATGACTTGATCTGAGGCTGGGATTAACTCATTGTGCCACCTTAGATTAACCCCACTTTCAGCATCGATTTTCGCTCTTTTTTTAGGAAATGCCAACGAAAACTGACAATAAAACATTCCAGCTTGAGCTGCAGCAACAGCCACAACAACGGCTGCTGGCAGCACAATCTAATTAGACATAATAAGGCACCGAGCGAAATTCGCTGGCCAAAAGGTCTGGTCAACTGTGTTTTGTTTGCCAGCAACTCGCCCTGGCTCGCCCTGCTGCCTGCTGACCAACAAAGCAGCAGAGCAACTCCGTCTGCGACTCGAGTTCGAGTTGCGAGTTGCGAGCTGCGAGTTTTTCCGGCCGCTGCGCTATTAAAATATATTACAGCAGCAATTTCACTCGACTTTATTTTTGCGCTTTAGCGGGAGCCGAGGCAGAGGCAACAGCAGATGGGAGCAGGCAAACAGAGCTGGGACTCTGCACTCGGCAGCCTGCTTTGGTGTATATAACTTAATTTTTATGGTCATGCAAGTCAATTGCAGTTTGGCATTTCTTCGATGCATTTTTTTCCTCTTCTTCGTTTTTTTTTCTGGGGCCAAGCTGAACGTCATCGCGCCGGCTCGTTGCGGCCATCATCTGCTTTCTGTTTCGGTCTCGGACGCGGACTCGGACGACTGGTTGTTATGCTGCCAAAGTCGTAACATGAAACGCTGCAAATTGTTTGCACAATGCTGCAACAACAACAACAACAACAACTACAACAGCCAGAGGAGACTCTAAGCCAAGCTGAGCTTTGGGCGCACCGGGACCAGGGCATCCTCAGTTGGCCATGTCCAGCTGCTGCCCGAGTTGCGGGCCAATTTCTGTATGGAAATAAATCTATGGGCGTCTCGCCATACACTCGGCCTTTCAATGCAGAATTAAAATGTAACTCACTTGCAACTGGTTGCGTTGCGGTATCTATAAAGCTTCTCTAGCTATAAATAGATTAAATATCAATTTCTTTTATTATATCCATATACATATTCATTTGATTACCTTGGGCAATATGTGTTTGGTTGCCGGGGGGGTTTTGAGGTAAATTAAAGTAAATTCTGAAAGCAGCCAAGGCTGTGCAAGACTTCTTTGGCAAAAGTCCGTATATATAAAGATTGTTGCATTAAGTAGAGCAAATATGAATTAATTTTTATGATATCTACATATTCATTTGATTAATACATGTATTAATATATGCAAGATTCATTGTCAGTGATGATTGCCCTTTAAACATGGTTTAGTGTTTAAAGTTCAGAAGAGTCCAAGGATTGTTTATGGCAGTTTCAGCTCATATATTCAGCTGATTATCCTAAAATTTAGTCTACTGCACTCTTGAAATAACTAGGAATCTTGTCGTCGCAAGAAGCCGGCCTAAACTCTTAACTAGATCTAAGCTAAACATTAAAACTAAATAATATAGACAAAGAGAATTTTCTAGCCTTGAATCAAAGCTTTTGACTTGCTTATTGTTAATCTGAAACTAGAAAATCTTTGTTTAAATATACAAATTTAATAAAATATCAACTAAAAAAAATAATACACATAATACACCTCAAAACACTAATTTAAATATTATTATTAATTTAGAATTTATTTTTTATATATTTTTTATTATTTTATTTGGTATTTTTTAAATTTATTTATTGTTATTATGATTTTATTGTTTTATATTCATTAATTTTTATTTATTTATTTTTTTTTTATTTTATTATTATTTTAATTTTTTATATATATTAAAAATAGAGATATGATACACAAATCAGTTTCACTTTATAGCACAGTATTTAAGAATAAATTTTAAATAAGTTGCAGTAAAACTTTCTTTGCCTGGTAAAAATTTGATTGACAAATACTCAAGGTATAGATATAAAGAATTTAAATAATTTTTATTCTATATGATAATATATCTATATATATATATATTGCTCTTAGCAGTTATGATTACTCATAATATATATATTATGAGTAATCATAACTGCTAAGAGCAATATTTCAAGTAAGAGTTTTGATCTCAGCAGTGTTGCTCTCCCTATGATCGCTCGCCATGCCCTTGCTCACTGAGCTCAGCTGTGGGCGCCATCCTATGTATGTAAATGTATGTATGCATGTATGTAAATAAATTTTATAAAGTTGTAATCAAGACAGAACTAATTTGAACATTGAAGCTCACAAGTTGCTTCTTTAACTATACCGTTTTATAATATAATATATAATATAAGCATATAAGCCTTTTCATAGCACACTTATCAATATCATTTACCAGCAAACCCATACAAATTTCCCATAATAAATATGCTATAAACTAACTATAAAAATTCTCCACTTAAAAATTGCAATAAATCTTAAACAAATTTAGCTAACAGAAGGCGTGAAAATGAATTAACACCTGAATAAAAATCTTTAAGCCATTTACAGCATTCACAACTATCATTTAATTAATCAGCCTCGGCAGGCGGGCGCATGTCTTTGTGGCGTATCTGTTAAATACAGAAAGTCATCTTAACAAGCTCTCTCTTGCCTTCTGTTCAATTCGAGCAAAATATCGATTAGTGTCCACTGGCGACGTCAATCTAATTATGTTGCCTGCATTTCAATCAGCCTAACAAAGCAGAGGAAAACACTAACGAAAATATTTATACATTTCTTACATACGTCCACGTGTGGCCAGTTGGTCTTGGCAAACAAGAGGTATAGTAATGGCCGCAGAGACAATAACATATATATAGATAAACAGATAATTATCGATAATTGAACATTAATAAATATCAACATGGGCACGAATCGAACGGAGGCCAGTCCATGTGAGCCATTAATGATGATACTGCGGTGGCCTGTCGGTCAGCTAATGGCCTCTATAAATAGACCGGGTGTAGGCCGTCGTGCGATACTCTACACACCTCGCAGACACATTAGCGACACATTTCCAGCTGCTGCCGCTGGCTTAAAGCACAAACAAAAGGGCAGCGGCGTAATTGATGAATGTCTATTTGCCATCCAAAAGAGTGAGAGAGAGAGAAACAGAGAGAGAGGGAGAGAGACAGAGAGAGCGAAAACATACACATAAAATATTGAATTTATATTGGTTCATTTGGTTAGACAACGGAAATGGCAGCGACATGAATTACAACTGTTTAATGGTCTGCCACGTCAATGGGCGTGGCCGCGGGGCGTCGCCTCGGAGGTGGCCTGACATGTCTGCCCCGCAAGATTTATGCCGCATCATAAAAGTTTTATTTATACGACGCCATCCTTTGTAGGCCCGGCTTTAGCCACAGCATCAGCTAACGGCAGTTGGCCAAAGTCAGCCGACAGCTGTACAGGTATCTATATCTATATATACCTGCCTAGCAACTGTTGCTAAATTCAGCAGCCGCAAGAAGAATGGGAAGAAGCATAAACATTAACAACCACAAAGAAGCTAAAATAATTTTTGATTTTCAACTGATTACAGCTCCAGCATTTCAGGCCATTAAATGTGCCATAAAGCTGGCCAACAGGCAACCCCCCGCCAGCCAGTCGGCCTGCCAGTGACTGCAAAGAAAAATCGAAATAAACATTCGATTTGCTCGCCCATAGACAAGAGCAAAGGACATAAATCCAGCTTAATTATGTGCATATAAAATATATGAGGACTTGGGTGGAAATTCTTATAACTAAAATCACTTTCATTAATCATCAAAGATTCTCGATGGCTCTCTATTAATTAAAATGGGGTTTTAAGTGTAAATATATGTTGATTTTTGATTTCTTTAGTAAACAAAAAAATTATTTTAAAGAAAACAAAATTTTAAAAATTATAAAATTAGAGCTAAACTAATTTTTATAATTTCTGTAAAAGCATAAAACCAAAATTGCTCAGTTTTTAGTACATAAAAAGTTCTAAGAAATAAATCTGAATGGATACGGAACACTACACTATTTTTACTGCATGTACTCAATTTTTCAAGTATTTGTTTTATTTAAAAAAAATTAATTTAAGAACTAATTTGGTTTATATATATCTTTATATATATTATTTATTTTTACTTCGAATTTTTGGCATTCAGTAAACTTTCAAAACTATTATCTAGATTTATTTGCTTATAACTTTAGCTATACTCATTCATATTATTTTGTAAAGTAATTAAAAAATTCTCGACACCTACTACATGTTAAAAGTAATCGTATTATTGTGATATTCAAATTTTAATCGCTCCATGATAATCGCATTGTTGAACAACCTTGGCCAACACAACATATTGATAGGCCGCCCAAAAAAATTTTAACAGCGAAAATACCAATCAACTATTGATAAGATTACAATTTTTTTTTAAACGAAAGAAAAAGGTTTGCATGGAAATTTTTGTAGATAAGCATTGCTTGAAGACATTCTTAGCTTTTAACTTATCTGGCGATCTGCCATAGGAAAAAACCATAAATAAATAACATCAGGCAATTTTGACTGCAATTTGCAAATGCCCAATTATACAAATGTCATGGGAAATAGTTTGCATTAATTAATGTCCAAGAGCTCAGATATGAGCAGATTGTTGGTATGTCACCTCGTATAGCTGGCAGACATCCGTATCGTATATGTAAATTGGCTGGTTCCGCGCTTAGTTCGGCATAAATAATATAAGTGTTCGACTGACAAAGAAGGAATTAACTAACTCACTGGGGTAATTGAGAGCCAACGTAAGAACGTGACCATTGAATATGACTCACTGGCGCAGGCATCGAGAACACAATTCAATTGTTCGCTGACATACATAAATAATGCTGCAGCGAGCTCTCCGCTGACCAGCAAAACTATTTTCTGGCAGCTACTGCGTGTAATTCGAGCCAGAAACGCTTCATGTGCAGCGAGCACGCTATATTAAGGCACCTCCATAAGCAAACCCATGAAGTGTACAAACATCCTTTGCTACTTAAGCTTGTATACACAAAAATTTAAATCAATCAATATATTTAAATAGCGAAGAATGTGAAGACAAAATAACTGATATATCTGTCTATCGTCCTGTTTTTGTGGCTGATTTTCTATATCATTGAGTTAAGAGTTTGCTAAAAGCCTAGAACTTAATTTATTTTAAATTTAAAAAATTATTTTGTTGTAGCAAAAATTGTATCCTTCACTTTTGAAATTTTATATATACAAATTTATTTAATTTTAATATTTTTTAGGAATATTATTTTTTTTTAATATTCATTATTCGACATATTGTTATATTAATATTAAAATATCTGCGTAGTATAACTTTGCAGACGAATATGAGTTTTCTTAATCATAGAGATTTTTATTTAAATTTCATAGAGATTTCTATTTAAATTTCATTTCAATAGATTTTGATTTTTCATTCTAAATTTTCATTGATAAAATATTTTTATAAAATTAAATTTTAGTTTATAAAATTAAATTTTAGTTTATAAAATTTATAATTGGATTTCAAATCTTTTATATGCTAAAAGGTACCTAAATAATGGCTCAGGACTTAATAAAATTGATATGTGAACAAAGTAAACCAAATATGGTTCATAAGCCATTTTGCTCAATTACTTTTTGGGGCATGGCCAATAGCTAAATGTGAATTGGCATTTCGGACTCCATTTAGTTTGTCAAACAGGTATGCTTATCTAAGGGCAACAAAGCCCTAGGTCACAGAACAAAGAGTCATATATGTATATGGAACATATATATATGTATTGGATATCTAGCTAATTAAATATGGTCCCGGGAGTCGTAAAATTATTCTCATAAATTGATATGTATACATATGTACGTACATCCGTGTACGTACATCTATTTATAATATAAACAATAATAGTTATTTACATACGGACAACGACAGACACATGTTTGTAGCTCAAAAGCAGCGCCAACACAGTATACCAATTATTGTGGTCACAAAAATAATTACATTGGTCACGGAAATATCGAATTAAGTCGCCTGCCCATATATATATATGTTGTATATGGGCTATGTTTGTATTATATAGATTATTTTTATTTGTGTTGCTATTGTGGACTGGCGTTGCCTTAAGACTAAAAGTTTCATAATCTTTAAGAACTGACAAACTTTGTTATTATAAACACATTTTTGCTGCTCCCGGTTAAGGCCCTGCGAAGTTGAGTCACGCACGTGTGCGGATTGTTTGAGAGTTTCCTTTGCATAAATTTCAAATGGGTTTTGCGCAAACTTTTTGTTTCAACGGAGGTGGTTAAAGCTCAACTGCTGGGCATATTTGAGATTTTAAATGGATCAAGTTTTGCAATAGTTTCAAATATTAAATTAGAATTGATATCGAGACTAATTAAGCAAAAACTGTTCTATAAATTGTAGACTTTTCACACCTATCACAATTTGTTAGCCAATTCTGATGTTCAGACTTAAAGCCCAAAGGTTTAACACCTGAAACATAAAAATAAATTAGCTAATTACAACGGCGTGAATAGAAAATCCCGCAGAGACAGCGCAAAGCTGGGGCATTACTCATACGCAGCGTGTGACAAGCATATAATATATACATATATACATATAGAATATATATATATAGAATATATATATATATTTTTTTTTTTAAAGCATTCACATTGGATGTCATAAATATTTTTTTAGTAGCAGCACGTGAGCCAAAAACGAAGCGGGCCAAAGAAAAGAAAAACTCGGAAAAAGAAAATGAAATGAAAATCGATTGTTTTTGACCTCATAGAGGCATAGCACACATTTGGAGCGTCGAGGCATTAGGCGACAGTCGGCCAGCGATTCTACACAGTCGCGATTCTCATTTCGCATTTCTCGCCGCTCACTCTCCAGCCGGGTGCAATGGCACTAATGAACAGAAGAGCCAACTGAAATAAAAACGAAAACTGAAAAAGCAAACAAACACGCCATGTCTCGGCGTGTAGGTGTCTGGCGGATTCCCAGTCCCAAGACTCAAGCCGAAGAATAAAAAAAAACAGGCAGACAGCTTTAATTCTATTCTTTTTATATATATGATGTTTTTTCGTCTATTATTTTTTTCTCCCTCTCTTGCAGGCAAATGAATGTAACACGCGAACTAAGCCCAGTAGCACAAAGAACCAAATAAAGTAATGCCCGCGAAAGCCAATAAATTTGCAGAACACCCATGGAAACCATGGACAAAAAAAAAAACAAAAGTGAAAGCGAAATGATGAAAGCGCATAGATAAATAATATAAATATACATACATATAAACATACATATTTATATTTACACATTCATAATGGAACTTCGTCCCAAATTATGCCCAGGAGCGCAAGAGACGCCCGAAACTTTATTTAATTAGTTAAAAATAAATATTTCGTGGTCCCATGTGGGCGAAGTGCAGAGGCACTTGAGAAACATAATTGTTCTGCTCACTTAAAAATGCTAATAAAATGCTTCTGCCTTCGTCTGTTATTTTTAGTCCAGCCAATTGGGGGCACAAAATACTTCAGATATTTATAAGCAATTTTGATTATTTTAAAGAGTGTCTAGGGGCATGACAAAATCTTTTGCCATAAATGTAATTTTTGTGTATTTATAAGAAAGTCATGCGAGTTTAAAGACTTTGATAGACAAATTGTGTCTGTCGTGTCTACTTCAGATAGGTAACGAACGAAAATCAATAGCTTTAGCTCCAAGAAAACCCATAGATTTTGTAATTTTAACAATCTACTTAGAAAAGGATAATTTCTTGGTACACTTATACAGCTAAAATAATTAATAAATAACAAATAATTTCGAATTTATTATTCTTATTTATTTTTATTATTTTTATTTACTTATATTTTGATTCTGATTTATTATTTTATTTATTTATTTTTTTTTTTAAATTTATTTATTTATTTTGTTGTTGTTTATATTTATTATTTTGAATTATTTTTATTTATTTTTATTTATTTTCATTTATATTTATTATTTTGATTTATTTTTATTATTTTTGTATATATATATTTTTTTTTTAAATTATTTTTTAAATATTTATTTTAATTGTTTTTTTATTAATTATTTTCAACTTTTATACTTATATTTATGTATATATTAAATTTTAGAATTTTCCTCAACAATCGAGCCTTTATTCTTTATTTTTTTGGAGCCCTCTACATATCACTTTGCCCTGCCAAATTCATATAATTTCTGGCGCCCAAGCTGGGGCGCCTGAATGCGACGCAATCATTCGCTCGGGCCATGTCAAAGGCTACAACAACAGCAGAGAACGACATTAATGCGGATAATGAGCGACAGTCGTCGAACGGCACGGAACTGACACGGCCAACATGTCAGAATAGTAACTAAGCGTCACGCCCACTGCGCCCACAGCACACTAAAAGGTGTTCAACGCTTTTTGGGCGGAGCGGGGGCAGCAGGTGCGATTATAATCGATTGTCTTTTGGCATAAGCATGCACGGCACGGCCGAAATGAAATGCACAGGCCTATGGGCGATAACTATTCGAGCCGTAGTTACCCTAGAGCAAAGATAGAGACAGGCACATATAGCATATAGATGTATGTATGGCTGTCTATATAGTTATACAATGAACGCACACTTAAAAACTCATACACACACACACACACATAGACTTTTGCACGCTTAATTTCATTAATTAAGTTTTTTTCTGTATGCTTTCCCTTGTGGCTCGACGGAATGTATTTGCATCCATTGTTGTTGTTGTTGCTCTTATTGTTATTGCTCTCTCATTGTTGTTGCTGTTGTTCTTGTTAGTTGGCGTGTTGCTCTGGCAAATGTCATTTTCATTATCGTTTACATGCATTATGTGATTTGGCCATTAATTGATTGGTTAGCTCTTTGGAGCGGGCATTGCAAATGACGCAACTGGAAAAGTCGAATGCATTTGCATGCGCCCGCCCGATATGCCCGACACAAAATCAACATTTGCCTCATTGGACCTACTAAACACTTCAGTCTAATTAAATTTGTTGCACGTGTCGGCTGACTTACATGTTAAGTAACCCAATTACAACGTCGTCGTTGCCTTCGCTCAAGGTCTAGGCCACATACCTGCAAAGAAAGAAGAAAAACAAACATTGAAGAGTTAAAAACAAGATCTTGAAGAACAGTAATTACTGATGGACATTTATATACGGGAATTTCTTAAATATATAAATATTTGTATTTTTAAATAATTATTATTATATTTTTCTTTTATTTATTTATATATTTATATTAAATATTTGTCTATAAATATATTATAGTTGTTTATTATATTTTAATCTATAATTTAATATTCATCTAATAAGAATTATAATTTTAGAAATATTCTTTAAAATAAATATAAGTTAATTTCAAATATGAAATTATCTCAAATCATAATTTGATAAAGATTAATATTTATTTATTTATTTTAGTGGTAGTTAACAATAAATTATTAACCTACATAATGATGAGCACTAGCTGCCAGGGCTATCAGCTCGAAAAGATTAATATTAAAATATGATATTAATATTAATATAACAAAAATCAAATTAAGCTAAAAATAATTTAATTATAATTTTATGAACTATTAATATAAAACAAAATGAAAAAGATTAACCGATAATTCAATGAACTTATAATAAAATTAAACTTAAAATAATTAAACTATAATTTCATTTAAAGTTAATATATCAATAATAAAATTATTATTAATAATAATATTTTAAGTAAATAATAAATAAATGGATAATAAAATAAAATAATATTATAATAATAAAAATTAAATATAATTAAATAATTAAAGAAAATAATTTAATTTTAAATAATTACAATAAAAATATGAATTTCTATATTCGATTTCAAATTATAATTTCAAATAAATATAATATAAAATAAAATATAAAATAAAATATTTAAAGAAAATAATTTAATTTGAAATAATTACAATACAAATATGAATTTCTATATTCGATTGGCGAGTTCTCACTGAAAAATATATTTTCAGCTTGAATCTCAGTTTCCAGGCTTTCGTCCAAAAAAAAATCAAGCTTGAACTCATTCCTTTGAAATGCTGAATAGCCAACTCCAGTATAAATTATTAATAATAAAATAGAAACTTAATATATTTTCATTCAAAGTTATTTAAGGTATAAGGAAGCCTGAAATTCGTTTTTCCAATTTATACTTCACTTTCTTAAAAAAAAACTTTCCCATTTTGTTTCAAGATTTAATCTCCTGCCCACGTAAATGTCAAAACTCAAAGATTATAAGCGAAAGCCACTCTGCAGCCACTGTCAAATATGAGCAAAATAAAAAAACCCCATTTTTTTCAATTACCGAAACAATCGACATTAAATAAGACTTACGGAACATGTGTGTGTGTGGAGAGGAGACCCGAAAGCGTTGCTTAAAGTGCTGGCAGCAATTTCAGGTAGGACGCAACGCGCACGCAATGTGAATATAATATGAGAGATAAATTGAGTGCGTCGGCGAATCAAGAGACAAGGACGAGGCCGCCGTGCAGCTGAGCAGCTGAGCAGCAGAGGTGAGTCGAGCACTGGAGCCGGAGATGCTGGAGCGATGCCTTTAAGTAGGCAACAAAAGACAAGCGCTAAAAGTTAACAGCGGCAAGCACTCAAACGCAGGTACACAGCGTAGCCAGGCACCCACCTGCACTACAGTTATATATTTATTTATTTATGCAAACGCCAAATGGCAACACGTGCGAAATGCGTGCAAAATTTCGCTGCCGTCAGTTGGCTTCACATTTGGAGCATTTGACTGACTGCACTCTGGCTGGGGCAAGTCAAAGAGAGTGGGAGTGGGAGAGAGTGAGAGCGAGTATTTTGAAACACATTTCGCTTAACGAGCATATTCAATAGCACTTGTTGGTCAGGCCGAGCGCTGGAACGACTTTAAAGATGCTTGAATAAATGAAGAACTTATGAATATTCAGTTGCTGAAGTACATGTTCAGCATTCACAATTGGCCCTGGTTAACTAACAAGCGATAAAGTTCTCATCCGAGAGTCTGCCTCGCTCTCACTCTGTTTACTTCCCATTTGAAGTTTGAAACTCATCAAGTGCAGCTTGTAAAACTGTAAAAATGCTTTTTGTTCACTCTTGGCTCATAGACAAACTTATGAAAGCTATGCAAAGTGAAGACGCCATCTTAAAGCAATTTAAAGTTTGTGCTGAAAGCAATTTAATAGTTGCGAGAGCACACAAATGAAGTGATTATCTAACATACTCAGAGTCTTATCATGCTCACTGCCAATTGGATGATAGCTCTTGTATTGGGCTTGATTAAAAAGCTTTACTTCAATTTCGAACAACACACATAAGCAGCAAGTTCATTAAGCAGTTCAAAGTTTATGTTTCTGCTGCCGAATACCCATTTAATCCTTGCTGCCAAAAATAACCAAATGCGAGAATGTATCAATAGACAACAAAACTAAATACCAAAACATACACCATACAACATACTAAAGCAAAACACACTCGTGTACAATATTTGTATAACATTTTGTGCACATTGTTCATCCTTATGGTCTTAGGGGTTCCTCGGTTCGGTGGCTTCGGCCCCCAAAAAATGGAATACAAAAAACAGGGGACATCATGCAAAAAGCAACGCGGCGAGTTTTATGTATTTTGGCATTGGCATTGGTTTTATTTTATTTTTATTTTTATTTTTATTTACTCTGAATGGGAACAGTTTAGGCAAGGGTAGACACAGCGATGAATCATAAAACTTCTATAAAATTAGAGATACATTAAAGACTTTCCCAGTTGGCATATATATATTTACAAAAAACAGAGTATCTGCTAGTCAGTCAACTGCAACTCTATCACTCTTGTTATTGTTTCCACGTATTATCATGGTTTGCATTGCCATTGTGCCCGCTCTCGCTCCCTCTCTACTTTTGTGTGCGCTGTTAATCCTATCAGCTAGAACGGCGAAGCACTCACTCCTTGGCCAACCCAGCGAAAAGATAAAATTGGCGAGCTTGCAGCATTTGAAATAGTATAACAAACCAATGAAGTGGAAGGCAGAGCCACAGCCAGAGCCACACTCAGAGCTGTACAAATATGTCTATAAATATTTGTCTGAATGCGCCCGCTCCTGTATCATATTCACTTGAGCGCAATCAAATGTAAACGAATCACATTATGGGCTTTTCCTATATTAGGTAAATGCAAAGTGTTTTAAGTGCTTGACAAGACTTTTACTCCATTTGCCTCAGTTGTTGCTTGAAATTAATTGCCGAAAGGCTTAAAAATTTTGATTAAAATTGAAATTTCAATTTATGATCAAATATTTATTTGGCATAGCTCAGATGCAATATGAACAAAGTATTTTTTATCAATTTTTGTGCACGTGAAAGCAATTAAAATTTAATAATTTGGCTTGCCATAATAAATACTGCAGGTCAATAAAAAATATATAAAATAAATATTGTAAAACATAAAAACGATTTTTTTCTGTCCGCTCTTGAGGGAATTAGTTTGTTTGTAATGCTAAATAAATCATGTTGATGAAATGACAAAAGGTGTGTGAAAATACAGATAAATCTGCGTTAACAATTCATAAAACCATTTTGCAAAATTTAAATTAATATTTAAATATTATTATTACAGAAAGACAATTTAGAAGAAGGCAAAGAAAATGTGTTGGTTTGGCTTAAGCCCACCAGCAAACTTGCAATTACACTAACATATATGCATACAAAAGTAGATTTATATAAAATACGTAGCACACAGAGCAACGTCATCGGACGTGGCAGCAGTGCTGAGCGGTACTCAACGTTGGGGACATAATAAACAAACAGTCAACAAAGACAGCACTTCAGACTGTACTCCCACTCAAACATAATTGCCAGAAGACTTTGGCATAGAAGAAGATGCAAAACACTCAAGAGTAGTATATACCTAGCATAATTTCATTTCAATATTGAAATTATACTTTAGGACTCACACGAACTACACAAACAAACACAGTCTACCTTTCCATCTTATCATGCAATATTCCATCTTATCATGTCGCAAAATACCAGCAGAGAAATAGAGAAGCATTTGCAAATGCAAATTATTAATATAGTTTATTTGAATAAAATAATAATTCAATTTATGCAATTAATATGTAATTTCTCTATTTTTCAATTTTAAAAATTTAATAAAAATATGATTGAAATTTAAATAGTAAATTAATATTTAATAAATATATTTATATATTAATATTGACATACAAAAATATATTTAAATTTTAATTAGATACATATAATTTAATAAATATATTTATATATAAATATTGACATACAAAAATAAATTTTAAATTTTTATTGAATACATATAATTTAATAAATATATTTGAATATTAATATTGAATAAAAATATTGAATTAAAATTCATTTTTCAATTTCATAAAATATTTATTTGCTGTATATGTTTTTTTATTTAATTTCTACAAATAGTATAAAAATACTATTTTATTATAAAACTTTCAATCAAAATCATAAAATATAAAATATCGAATTTTAAAAAAATATTGGTATGTAGTAGAAATTTAATGTATTTAAAATTATATAAATGTATTGAAAAAAATAATTCATAAATAGCAAACTGTCGCCTTCATGATTAAATTCTGTCAAAAAAATAATGGAAGTAAGAACACAAAAATTAAATTAGTTAAGCCTTGCTTATGATCATTAGAGCCGTACCGTACCGTACTTCATGATAATGATAATCTAAACGGAATACTAAAGCAATCTGCAATCGTTGCATACGCACAGCAACATCAATATTCCAAAGAGCATACACCTGAAGCAAAGTGTAATCTGTAGAGTTGAGTCAACCAAGAATCGAATTACAGAGAGAGGGACAGAAGTCACTAGGTGGAGTAGCTAGCTGGCCAGTTTCAATTACCATTTACAGCAATCAGCGAACTCATAAACCAGGTCCACTGATAGCCAGCTACCATGGCCAAACTCTCATTTGCATGTTTGTTCTCTCTGCCAGCTGCATGCCAGCAGCGAGGCCATGCGTGAGACTCGTCAAGGGGTATGAAGAGTTCAAAGATGCTGCCTGGCATAATGTTGCAGCCATCCAGTTGCAATTTCTATTTGTAGCAACGGAAAATTGGCACTTCGATCAGTTCTATGCCGTTGCTAGTCGGTTTCCCATGAGAGTGCGAAAAACTCAATTTACAGCGACGTTCCATGCAGTTCGCCATGCGGAAGAGAACTTTTCCTGTAAGAAAATAACACTCCAGCTCGATTCGATTAACGACTGGGCCGCCAGGCGGTGTGGGTGAGGTTCGGTGGGTTGGCGTGTGTTGACCAATAATGGGTGTGCCATTATAATAAATACTGCTGGGCCATTAGGAAATTGTACAGGGGTCTACGAAGAAGTAGGAGTAGTGGGAGCCCAGGCAATACGTAATTCGACTATCAACAACTGTTCTTGAACAACCACAAATTGCTGTTGCCGTCATCGAAGGAATTTGCATTAATAGAATAGACTGGAAATCTAATTTCATTCGCTTCATATAAATTATTGTTAAACTTTACAAATTTGCGGTGAGAAAACATTTGCGAATTACATTTAAATGAAATCTTACGAAACTTTTCATTAAAGTTAACTCAAGAGTTGAGTGGACCAAACGAACTCCAGAGATTAAGCTACAGCTGCACAGTAATTCCCTGAAGGCGGAGGCTTGGCTACTGTATACCCTGCACAAATTGAAAATGGGGGTTTAGGGTATATACACGAGTATACCTTTAAGATTTCAAGTCTATAGCTTTTGTAGTTTACGAGATCATAGCATTCACAAGGACGGACATCTGGGCTCAGATTATATATATACTTCATATTGATTTTAGGAAAATGTATGTGGGCGAGGCAGAGCTTATAAAGTACATATAGTTTGAGTTGATATAACCAAGTATGTCCGCCCGTATGAATGCTGTAATCTCGTAAACTACAAAAGCTAGATAACTGAAATTATACATAAATACTCGTGTTATCATACGCTGTATGAGTTTAAAATTTTTATTTGATAGCCCATTCCATTTACTTGTAATCGATAAAAATCGATTATCTGTCGTAGTTTTCTTAAAGGGATTTCAGAGTTTCACGGTATATGCTAGTCAGGCACTCCCCACAAGCGCACTCTAGCTCGTCTCATCTTCCCAGGCGCTTGAATTTGAATGTTCTGGTTCTGGCTCGTCGCCTGTCGCCATTATGCGCCTATGACAGCGCGCCAAATTAATGGCCATAAAGTGAATTGACTAAAATTAACTCATTAACGAGAGTGCCATCATCATAAAGTTGGCAAAGCGCACGTAAACGAGCCCATTTCAAGACTATTTAAACGCCGCTACATACATATATTTAAGACATATATATACAGGCTATATATCAAGTCCAATTATAGTAGGAAAAGAATTCTCATTGCCAGTTCACGTGAAATAATTCCAAAGACTCTTTAACGACTTCAGCTCCGTTCTTGGCCACTTTGGACTTGAACTCTGAACTGGGCAGCGGCCAATCATGCCTGCCGCATGCAACTGACAATTACAACGCCTGTTAATGAGCGCAATTTGCGCGTGTTTAAAAACGTATCTGAGACGTCAGCTCGCTTGAGGCAGAGTAATTGCTACACCAGATTATTAAATGAAGACATTATGGCAACGCCTTGGCAGCGGCCAGAGCTGGCTGCGGCTTCGACTCTGGCTATATATGGCCACAATAGCCCGGCCGGGCCAAGACAGGCTGCTCATTTCATGCGCATTTAACTAATCTGTCATCTAATCCGCATGTGCATCGGACTGTGGTCAAGGAGAGCGTCGCCTCGCAGCGGCTCGACGCTTCTTTTGTCTGCCTGCCGCCTGCCGCCTGCCGCCAGCTTTCCCACCTTGAAACCTGTATCAGAAGTCGGCCCCAGCTCGGCTGGCCATTTGGCAATTACATAAGTATACAAGAACAATAAACAATTAGCTTGTGGCAAATAAATTCTGGAGCTGGTCGTGTAACAGGAAATGTGCTAGAGTTTAGTGAGCATTTTCCAAATTGAAATTTGTTGCCGGAGCAGCTCGTCACGTCGCCATGAAACCCAATGATGAACCGCAAACCGTAGACTTCTTGACTTTTCGGGCTTTCATAGCAAACTTCCACTCGCTCGCATTGTTGTTCATCTCTGTCTGTCTGTCTGTCTGTCTGTCTGTCTGTCTAGCTACTTTCATTTCACAGCCCGCTGCACTGGTGCAACACAGTTGCGCCCTCCCAATCTGCCCCGCGCTCTGCTTCTCAGCATTTATCAGTTGCCATTGTGCTTTGACTACTATTTCCCCCTTTTGTTGCAGCTGTGTGATAAGCGCCCGAATACTTCGCTATTCAGTGGGGCGGTGCCTTTTGTTGAGACTCGTTGGGTCAATTCCACTGATAAAGCGAGCCCCCTAAACTTTCGTGTCCACAATTTCAGTTGAAGCCAGCTCTAATCTGCTGAGCTAAGTATATGAGCTCGTATGTTGTATAGTAATAAGTACTCCATCGGAGGAAGCCCGCAATCTATGACAAAAGAAAAACCCAACAGGAAGCAGCTGAAAGCCGTAGCTTTAATTATTAATAATAAAATTGCGCAGGAAAAACGTCAAGCTCAAAGAGCAGAGGAACGCAAGCAAGAACAAAGAAAAAGTCTGAAGCAAATTGGCCACATTCCAGACAGAAAGTTGTGAAAGCAAAACGCAGCTGCAATGCTATATTAAAATTGAATATGCCGCAGTCAGGCCCAACTGAATAAAAACAATATCAGAATGAATATGAATTCAGATAAAAGCAGCAGCAAGATGCGAAACGAAAAACTTTTATGAACACAGGAGTCATCAAATTAAATAAATAACTTTGTTTGATTATGCATTGCAAGTGAGTCTCGACTTCATTTTGTTTACTCTTGAATACACTTTTACGAAGTGAAGAAGAGTATATTAGCTTTGTTCGTTAATTAAAATAAATGGACTTTTTCTTAATTTTTTCATCATGAGCGAGTATTAGGCAGTCGTTGCCACATTCTTACCCACTTCATAATAGTTTCTTAAACTCGTCACGCATTTTGCAGCCTAACACAAATAAAATCTGTGACTCATAGCGCGACGCACCTCCTGATGAGCAAGAAACATAACTTAATTATCGCATATTCAGCTTTTTTGGCCACAGAATTGATGGCAGCAAAAAATATGTAAAATGCAAACAATTTATCAATTTTTAATAATGATTTGGTCTTCTGTACAGCAGCTATTTTTTTTATTATTTTTATTTGTTTATTTACAAACGCCAAGGCTTTTTAATTAGTTTTATGCTGTGGCCACACAAAGGCAGCACAGCATAAATTAGCAGAGAGGCCAAGATCCCAGAGGGAGCTGACTGAGCTCGCGACTGGTTGACTGGTTGAAAGGCAGCAGAGTAGATGAAGCATAGGCAAAAAGATAAGCAAGCATTGCAATTAGGCATTGAGCTCAGCTCTTCATTGAGCTGCGAGCTAATAGAAGTTTTCAATTCATTATTTGACTGATTATTGTCATTGGTATGATTGTATTTTTATGTTAATTATTATTATTGTAATTTTTTAAAATTATTATAAATGTGGTTATTGTGATTAGGATTCAAATCATAATAATATAAATAATGATTATAAGACGTTTACCTCTCTAATTTTGAATAATTTACTTAATAAAAATATAATAAATATATATAATACATATTATGTTCTATTTAAGTCATTTTTAGTTAATCAGAACTTCACTACTCAGTTCCAATTGAAATTCATATCAAATCGGATGACTAATATAGCATTCTGTATTATACGTATTCTATATCAAAAGCCTCTCAACATTCAGATCAACCTCTATTGAGTCTAACATCCACAAGAGCATCAGATCTTCGACATGCTAGAGTTCTCTCATCTATTCATTTTCATAAATCACTTCATGATGGATTCAATTGCATCATGCGGCATTCCGCTGGGCCGGTTTGCCTGATGCCAACTTTAAACAAATTGTCATCCGATGTCTTCAACGAGCATAGGTAATTAACAAACCGTTCAACAGCTTATCGGCACAAGGTCGTTGAGGAGGCTTCCTCATTAAATGTAGTCATTAACCGAAATAATCTGAAAAAAATAATTCCCCGCTAAAAGACCTTCAAGGTTCACTAACTAAATTAACCATTTGGCTGAGGAAGAGCCAACAGCTTAAGCACATAAGACATAAATTATACACGAAAAAAATATATATATTTATTTATATTTAATGTGCTTAAAAATATGAAGTAATAAAATAAATTAAGTTTGCCTTGAAACATATTTGTTTAACATGTTTATTTTTTAATCAAGAATCAATCATAAAACTTAAAAATTATTTTGGCAGAGCCCTTGAAGATGAAGGAAAAATATTCTTGATTTTGTGTCAATCAAAAACAAGGGAAATAATAATTAGTTTATAACGTTTTTATGGCAATGATATTTTTATATATTTATTTTTCATATATAAATATAATTTATAAAATATATTCTTTTATAATTAAAATAAAAATAATAAAAAACTTAGCATCATAAAAAGCATTATTTTATGTTTATATATATATATTTATATATTTATTTATATTATATATATATTTCTTAAATTTCTAATTTGCCAAGCTGAACCCAAGTCGAACTTTTTGAGCAACTATAGAGAAATATTCTAGATTTATTTTTATTATAATAAAAACTTTGTTATCAAAAATATAATCATTATTGTTTTAAATTGTGTTTATGCCTATAAAATTTCTACATATATATATTTTTTTAAATTTATAAATATATTATACGTATAAGGTAGTTATGACTCAAAAATAATTTATATTTTTGCCTAATTCGAGAGCTCAGTTTACAGTCAAGTACATCGTTCATAAATGTATATAAATATAATTGTATATACATTATAAATTTAAAATGAAGCAGAAGAACACATAAAAAATTCATAAAAAGCACATGAACATAAACTTTATTAATCCAACTATAAATAATAATATGAATGAACAAACAAGAGCGCAGCTGCCTGGTTCAAAGGGGCAAGCAAGCGTTCAAGTTAGTCACTCAGTCACTCAGTCAGTCCGCCAGTTAGTCAGTTAGTCAGTAATTTCGTCATTATTTTCAATAAATGTACACGCAAAAGGCAAAATAAATATGGCAAATTGAAGTGGGCAACATTAGCAGCCGGAGGCTACAAAACCAAAGGCAAAAAGCATAAAACAGCCTCAACGCAATGCGCATGCGCAGCACGCAATGTCAAAAGAGAGTCCAAAAGTTGTTGCTAAAGCCAGAGCCAAAAGCAAAGCCAAGGTTGTTGTAATGATTGTAGTAGCTGTTGTTGTTGTTGCTGCTGACTTGTTGTAGCTTCAAGTACAACAACGTACAGCAGAGTTATGTTAGCGCCATAAATAGTTGGACTCCAGCATAGAACGTGGAAGCTGCCGATGTTTAATTGCAAGTTGTAAAAAACTGCTTGGGGTGGGTCTAATCAAAAACAAAAAAAAAGCAGAGAGAAAAAAAACAACTAAAAAAGCTAGTCAATTGAATGCAATAAGGCAAGGGTTAAAGGCAATAACTCTTAATGAATACAGAATGCAGAAGGGGAATTGATAGATCGTGTGAATAGCGCACATACTTCGCTCTTAAGATAAAGTGTTATATAGCTTAATTGCACTCAGAGGCGGCTCGTCTTAAGCTCAAATTTATAATAGAAAATCTCCGACAATTTGGATGCCACGTTAATGCATTGCTATGCGTACGATTAGTCATAATCAACTCGTTGAGGCAAATATGCCCATTAATTCTAAGACCACAATAAGTGCTCAGTTTCAAAGCTCCATCACGAGCACACAATCTCTTGGCTTGGAACACCTGCAAGCTAGAGTTTTTAATGCCGAAAGCATTTCCCAGAAGTACTTAAGCATAAGTAGAAGAGCGCCACCACTGAGCACCGCCGAACCACAGCTCCGCACAGCGCAGCGACGGCACCAACATTATTCCTCATATCTCAGCAATTTGATTTATTGAGGCGCAAATGTTAAGACCTTGCCCTGCTGTCATCCAGACGGACCTCAGACATCAAAACCATGTTAAACACATGGCGCACTCAAAGATAGGCAGACGACGCACAAGTCTGCACCATCATCTGGCTAACATGTGACTGCGGCCCGAGACCGCTGTAGATAAGCGCACCAAAACGGGCTCAGACTGACACGAGTATAAACTTCTTTAATGAGAAATAAACGAACACTGAAATTGTCACATTTCAGTCGCAAGTCGCATACCGCCAATGCACTCTTGGACAATGACTCTCTTTTTATGAACTTCGAAAGGCATATGTTGCTTGCTAGCCTATGAGATACCCTAAGAGTGTGATATAGTTGCTGATAACTGATCAAATATTTATGAAATCATCCACAAAAATTAATCTAAATGTGATTGTCATTATCAATATTATTATTATTATTTTATATTCACTTTCAGTTTTCATTAGAATTATTATTATCATTGTCAGTGTCATTATCATTCTTATTATTATTTTAATTTATATATTCATTTTCAGTTTTCATTAGAATTATTATTATCATTGTCATTGCCATTGCCATTGTCATTGTCATTGTCATTATTATTATTTTAATTTTACAATTAATTTTGAGTTTTCATTAGAATTATTATTATCAATTTCATATTCAATTTATCGTATTCATTTTGAGTTTTCATTAGAATTATTATTATCATTGTCATTGTCATTGTTATAATTTTAATTTTTATATTCATTTTCAGATTTCATTATAATTATTATTATCATAGTCATTTTAATTTTCATTGTTATTGTTATTGTTATTGTTATTGTTATTGTCATTGTCATTGTCATTGTCATTGTCATTGTCATTGTCATTGTCATTGTCATCGTCATTGCCATTGCCATTGCCATTGTGCACAGATTGCTTGTAGCTGTAAGCCCAACCCACCATAAGCCGCCTGATTGCTTTCATTGTTCCAATTATTATCATTACAATCATTTAGGTATAGCATTATACTTATAACTGTTATTATCAATACTGTTATTATATTTATATTGCCCCTATTTGCCCATCCCAATACTCCTTGTACACATATACCCGACAACAACTTGGTCATGCGAATGCATAAAAGAGTTAAAGTTGGCGATAGGATGAGATGGCGAGCACAAGCGACAAAGGGAAGCAACCAGAGAGATATGAAAGATCGTTTAGATAGGCGCTCGCCTCGACACGCAAAAGGCCACTTAGGCCAAAAATGTAGCATCGCTTGGTATACGACATTGCAGATGCTATGATAGATTAAGCCCAAACTCTATGTTGCATTATCGGATGAAATTCTCGCGCGTGACAGGCGTTGCAATGCTATCGATTACGCCAAAGATAGCACGGCTGCAAGCAAAGGTATTTATAAAATGCACGCCCTAAATGGACACTCATTAAGCGCTCCACTAAGCTGTCCCTATGCGCCCTGCCCCACCAAATACATATGTATATATATATATAAAGCATATACTATATACTTATAAATAGCCCGGCTGAGTGAGCCAAATGAATGCCATGGACGTGGGTCAGTCCATGGGGCTGTCATTAATGGCGCCGCTCGTTGGCCCACAAAAGAGGTTTCCATAAGTATATACAGCTAGGCCAAACGAGTTTTCGGCGGCCACTCAGTTCACTTCATGATTCTTGTTTCTCGATTCTTGGCCAGTCGGCAAGGCAATTGCCCGTATGGTAGCTCAAAATGCACCACAATTAGCAGAGGCAAAGAAAGGAGTAAAAGCTTCAGTTGCACTTCGAAAGAATTAATAACTTGGCAGTATCCAATCTTTAGAAGTCTAAGATTAAAATGTCAAATGGTAGCCGAAAAACCAAATATAATCAAAGAGATTTTCTTAAGGCTCAATAAGTTTCTATATGCCACTTTTCACTTGGCTCACTTTATTATGCGGCAATCGCATTTATTTTTCTCGAAAAGTAATACAAAGCATTTTACAAACAATTTAATTTATTTTCAAACACTTCTGCCAACTATTTAAAATTTAATTCTATTTTATTTGATATTTTTTTTACGGTTGTGATTTTCTACCCATTGTCTGATATTTGTGTGTGTGGCATATGGCCATAAGAAATTCCATTTCGTTTTGATATTGCTGGCTATTTTTAGACAGATTTTTGGCTTAGTTTTGTTTTGTTTTGTTTTGCTGTTTTATGTTGTGCAAAGTGTAACATCGCATATGTGGTTGATGAGATTTAACAGCAAATAACTGCACGTCATCCGGATCATGAAAGCATTCAGACCGAAGCGGAATGGGCTGTACGCGCAGTCAAGTATACGGCATATAGATTTGCAAACAGACTGAAGCAGACACAGAGCGACAGACAGACATGGCTCTTGATATGCAGGCAAGCGGCAAACCGAATAACAAAACGGCGCCAAATTGAATTTTGTGCAGGGAAATTGAATGCTTAAAGCGAATCAAAGCAAAGGAATCGAAGCATTATAATAATATTTATTAGTGAAGAGTTAGCTAATGTTACACAATAGAATATAGTATAGATAAGGAGACGCTTCTGACTAACTTAGCTTGCATGTTGCGAGCTCTTAAATGATATCCGAAACTAAGAAGTTTAATATTAACTTATAAAATGAGTGACTTAAGACCTTTGTTTATCTGCCTATATAATAGATCTTTTGTATTCATCTCATTAAATTATTCTTGTATTATAAAACAAATATACATTTATAAAATATTTTTCATAAAATTTTTAAAAATAAAAAAATAAATTGATTTCAATTTTTGTTACTCAAGTTTAAAAATTAAACTTAAAATAAACATTAAAATATTTATTATTTATTTTACTATTCTGCAGCTGAATTTTATTAAATTAAATTTACAATAATTCTGACTGACAAATAAATTTATAAAAATATTTGTTATTATATTAAATATTTAAATTAAATGATTGATTTAATCTTTATTAAATTTTAATAATATTTGGTAATATTTTGGAATACATTTTTATATAGATTATCTACATGCATAAAATATGTTTATATTTTAATTAAATTCTCTCCCTGCTTAAAAAAATAACTGAACAGTCTTCAATTGTTTTATTTAATTTTCTCACTTTTCAGTTCTATTAAAAATATTGTTTGCTAATTATAATTTTATAAAAAAATAAATATAAAAACTTTTACTACAAATTCCTGAATTTGGTTCACAAAATACTTCACGCTGGCGCTCAAATTTATGTAATTGGGTCTTGCTCAAGTGGAATTGCGCCGAACGAAAATAGTTTTCAAGATGTTCATGGCTCAATTCAGTTCAAAGTTCTGTACGTGAGCGTTAAGTTGAAAACTTATAGTAAAAAATATAATAATTTGTCTTAGATTAAAGACGTATTAAACATGTTAACTATCTATATACATATTTGAAATAAATATAAATATCTATACAGTCTATTGGCCTTCTTGAGAATTGTTATATAATCAAGAACTCTAAACTGGATCTTCTAAATAAATATCTGCTCATAATTATATTTATTTATATTATTTGTATACTTATAATTCAAATCATTTCATTTTAATTCACATTTTATATGCTAATTAGTAACTTCATTAGTTAAAGCACAATTTAATTTCTTCATTTGTCACTTATGCGAACTTTCCTCAGCAAAGAGAGCAAACTCGAGTGAGTGAAAGAGTAATAAAAATATGTTTATGCAGTGCAAACAAAGGCCACAAAAATTATTTAATGTTCGTAATTGTTATATAAGTTGCAATCGTGTTTACTGACAAAACAAAAGGCATGCAAGACAACAATTGTGAAAATCATTGCCGTCAATTTGTTGCAACTAATTGCAAATGCCTAGGCAAACAAAAGACAGCTACGTCGACGACAACGACAACGACGACCTTTGGAGCAAATATTTTTATATTTATTTTCATTTCAGTTTTGTTTTCCTTCATCCACCATACAGAAATTTAATTGTGCAAACAAAAGTTGGCCAGTGCCATCTCCAGCGTTCCAACCTGCCCATTTATTCAGCTCTTCTTCTTGTTGTTGCTTGCGTGCTTTTTGTATTCGTCGGATTCTCTAGTTATATACGGTTAATTGCTTTTGGCTGTGCTTTTTTTGTTTTCTGTATTATTGGTAGTTGGCTGGGTTTGTTGGCTTTTCGGCCGCTTCCTACTCGTGGCTGCTTGAACTCTTGATCTTTCAAGGTTATGACAGCACCTTGGCGTCTCTTAGGCCATTATCTTCATAGTAATAACTCATACAGCATATATATATATTGTAAGAAGAAAATAACAACATCACGAAACGTAATTATCACGCACCTTAATAATAATTTCCTTCATCTTTTTTTTTTTTTGGGCGTAGATCTTAAAGATTTCTGCTGCTACTTGAAATGAATGGACATTATGCAAAAAAGTGGGCGTCTACCGGGCACACGCCCACCGTCAGCTCTTAATTTCGGTCACTGCCAGCGTGACGTATACTTAACATAAAAAGCGGCACTGAAAATTAAAGCAGAGCTAAGACGAATTTCTAATGCTCTGACAACGTTCATTGACGCTTCTCATAGAAGTAAAAAAATTAATAAAAATAGTAGCAATGGTTATATAATTTTTAAATATTTATAAACAAATTTTAAATGTCTAAATAATATTTTATTAGTGTATAATATTTTTAAAATATTTGATAGCAATTAAAATAATATTACCAGTGCGAATACAATTAAAATCAAATATTTTAAATATATATTAATATAAAATAAATATAAATTGTTAATATAAAATAATGTAAAATATATAAAAAATTAATATTCGATTCAGAGCACTCTAACATCTCTAGGCAAGGGCATAAAGACATATACAAACAATTATTCAACACAAAAAGAATCTGGAATAAATACCCCGCAGACAATTGCTCAGAACTTTAGCGTAATAAAACAAAAACCTTATTTCCTTTACTTCATTTCCGTGACAGCTATATGGTTATAAAGAATAAATTCAGTTTTTATGTAGTCAGCGGTGCGTGACACGCTTCATGCGAGTATTATAATACCCACCCGCAAGGGTATCGCCCAGAAAAGGTACACGCTACAGAAATTTGCATAGTGTTTGTTAAGTGAAATAAAAAGGAAAACCCTCGAACAGAAAGCAATGCTAAAGTCATGTCGAGAGAAATCTGAGCAAATGAAGTAAAGGTGTCAAGAACTTTATTGACAGGCCTCAAGCTGGCTGGCTGGCTGTCTGACTGGCTGACAAACAAAACGTAATGCTCGCAAAAAAAAAGCAGAAAAAGAAAAGTTAACACAAAGACCAAAAAGCTGGAACCCAGAACTCTCCCTCGTGTAGGAAGCCGATGAAAGCAAATAAAACAAAACAAACTGAAAACGTGACAGGCCTGCTGCCAGTCCCAAAAACAACAACAAATGCAAGATGACAACAAACAGGAAAAAAAAAACAACAACAACAAGAAAATATATTTTGCATTGACAAATGAGCTACGTGAAAGTTTTGCACAACCAACTCAACTCCGCAGGCCATTGGCTCGAACGCTGCCATCGGCTGAGTCAAGCACGCAGCTGGCAAAATCGAAACCCGAGTAATTAGCACTTATTGAGATCAAAGTCAAGTGAATCCGCAGCAAGCAATGCGAACTAGTTTGGCGAACTCATGTGGGCAGCGAGAGGTCGACACACTTTTCGCAGTCACTGTCATTGGCAAGTAAATAGAGCACAGCAAATAATAGCAAAAATAGTCATAAAGCCGACGCTCAGCTCCCATCGAGCATAATTAATGTGCAAAGAGTGAGAGAGACTAGCTGGGCAGCCTATAGAGAAGGCGCATTCAATACTTGCACTAAACTGCAATTGGTTTTGCATGCCAAAGTGTTTCAGCTCGAGCAACTGTTTGCTCAGCAAACACTGAGGCAAAGTCGACAAACTAAGGCTCTACACAAGGTGCCAAATGTTGAAGATTATCACTAAGTGCTGAAGAGCATTACCTATAGTGGGTTTATGTGTCTCGACATTAAAAATGATAAATATATATTTTGCCTTAAATATTAAATGAAATTTAAACAAAATAAAAAAATAAAATATTATAAAAAATATTTTTTTTTAATTATAGAATTTATACAAATTTAAAAATATTAAATATATATGTTTTTTAAATTTTTTGAATATATTTTTTATAAATAGAAATTAAGAGAAAAATATTTGTAAAATAATAATAATAATAAATAAACAATAAACAAATTCTAAATAAATATAAAAAATAGTACTTATAAAATTATAAATATTTTTTTAAATATTAAATATAAATTTCATTAATTTGTTTTGAATAAAATAAACTTAAAGAAATGCAAATAAAAAAAGCAATTTTTAAGTCTTAACAGAAAGAAATAAACTTAATGAAATTAAAATAGAAAAAAATTAATAAATAAAATTAACATAAAATAAAGAATACTAAAAATTAATATAAAAATACTAGTCATAATTTTAAAATAATGTTTATTTTAAATATATATAATATAAGCCCATTTCTGGCAAGTAAATTATACTGAAATGAATTTATATTATTTAAAATTTAAAAAAATTCAATTTCAATTGCTATAGCTTTGTAGCGCATTGGAAAGTCGTCCGAAGCCAACAAACATAGCTCAAAGCACTTGCCATTCGCATATACTACACAGAAACTCATTTGCAATCGACACCAACAGCAGTCGGTTGCAGTTGCAGTTGCAATTCAGAGAGAGAGAGAGAGAGAGAGCGAGAGAGAGAGAGAGAGTGAGGGATAGGGTGAGAGTGAAAGAGAGGTGTGAAATAATGCTGGTTGCCGTTGGCAATAAACATCAGAGGCATAGCCAGCGCTGGCTGCTGTCGAAGAAAACGTGTGCCACAAAATGTCACTCTCATTTAAGCGACATGGAAGTGAGTGTGTGGGGCAAGGTTGGCACAGAAACCAGGCTGTTGGCCAGTTGCTGGTTGCAGGTTTGCTGTTTGCTGGTTGCTGCTACATGTGGCACTCATTTGCGGACGAATGTCAACGTGCCACTAATTAAGGTTAATCAAAATGACAATTTGAGCGGAGCTCTACACAAAATGAATGGCCATAAAGTGCAAGCGATCCAACGCCCGCGAGACATTGATTAACGAGGTCGTCAACCAAATGCGGCACCAGATGAGATTTGGCCAAACAGCACGCTAGCCTAACTACTCCAAGCACATAAACTAATTATGTGCCCAAATACACACCATATACTATATATATATAAATAGTATATGTGTGTGCGTGCTGCTGGTTATGAACAACTTGAGTTGCCTTTTGCGGCGTTGTTTTATTTGCATAGTGTGTGTGCAGGCGGGTGGACTTTACCACATGCTGCCTGTCAAACTGTCGGCGCTTGAAGTTTTGCATGCAGAGCTACGCAGTCTGCCCCGCTCGCCGCCAACCTGCGCCTTGCCCATAAATCAAAGCGGCTCGCAATGTCAGCACTAAATGAGTCATTTACTTTTTTCCATATACTCTGTATTCAGTTAAAGTGGGGAGGTTCTGCGGCAGAATAGTGAAATGTGTAATACAGAACAGAAAGTATTTTGCATTACTCACATTATATACTAAGGCTGTTGATTCAATCAGATTCATTTGTCTGAATATCTGTATGGATTTAGTACAGGTTGAGTTGAGAAGGTAGAACCTATAGTATTATATGATTTTCTACTGCAAGCGCTTATACTTTCATTCAAAATTATGAAATCGAATCGAGTTTGATATGAAATATGTAATTATTAGAAATAGCAATGGAAACTTTTAAGTACTTAAAAGGAAATTTCTGATTTTGTCTTCTATAATTATATATTTCTATATAATTATATATTATATTTAAAAATTATATTTTATTTGGATTTATATATATATTTTTTTAATGTTAATACTAGTGCTCATTTTCATCCTGCCGTCGATTTTATTTTGCCAAAATAAGATAGCGCATAAGAAAAAATTTTATTTTTTTATATTATTTTGTTTTATAAAATTATTAAATATTTTATATAGAGCTCTAAAAGTTAGCTCTTTCAAAATCATATGAAAGAAACTCGAAATATTTGTTATTAGTATATAAAAATATATTCTTAATTGCTCAAATCCAAGCAAATAAAAATATTCTTAAGAATTTTCTCAATCTCCTTCTCATTAAATATAAATTCACAAAAATATTCTAAAAATTTAATTAATCCCACTTTCTATATATAAATAATAGAACATTTGCTAGTCGCCTAGGCCCTCGCCAGCTCCGTCCTGTTCTATGTGCGTTTGGGTGTGTGCGGGCTTTGTCTTTGAAGTTGCAAACGAAAATCAAATAATGCGCTGCCTAATTAGAGCCTAGTCGCATAGCTACGGGCCTTTTCAGTTTGGCGCAGAATTTGAGACAGTTAAATGCGCGACTCTGAACCGATTTGCGATTTCCAGGAACGCAGACTCTTCTTACAATCAAATGTTCCATCAACTCACCTGAATTGTTTTGCAAGTAGCTAAAAAATGAGAGAGAAAGAAAGATTAAATTAGACTTAAATGTTTGCAAAAGTAAATACGTATTTTTGTGGGTTATAAACTGGCAGAGGTCATCCGCATTTGCTCATAAAATATTTAGTACTTGGCCGGGCATGTCTTAAAAGCCAAGTTAATTAAAATTTCTGTCTCTTTGTTACCATGTCAATTGGCTTTTATTTTAAAATCTTTGTGTGAGAAGAGTTTAATATGCTGACTATAATAGTATATAATATATATATATATTGTTAGTTAGACTAACCATCGAATAAGCCAGCATTAAAGAAGTAAGAAAGCTCTAGTCGAGACTGCTCGACTAGGAGATACCCTGAACCCTTCGAAGTACCGCAATTACACACATTCAACGTTTCTTTTATATACGTACATATGGGCACATTACAAGCCCTTCCCAAATTAAATGGGTTCAGGGTATAAAAAGATCTGGCTTTTCCTTTTCAGGTATACTTGCATTTCCTGGAATAAAATATTAAATAAAAAGATATTTATTTATATTTTTTTATTATAACTAAATAATTTATTTGTTTTTCATTTCACAGGAATATCCCTAAAATCACTTTAACCCACGTAACCATAAAGTCCTTGCTGTCTCCGCTCTTGCTCCAGCTAGAAGAGCATTTAGATAGTGCCCAAAATGCTTAGTGTCTTGTCATTATCATTAATCTATTACCGTAGACATTATTTCTATGCTATGTAATCCTTGATAAATGATTCCACAGGGTAAACGCAACACTTGCATATTTTTTCCGCTCTTCTTTCACATTTTCTTTTCGTCTTTCGTTTCACGCTTCGCTCATTTGTTCGCCTTGGGCTACCTTTAACTGCTTTTGTTTTTCCTTTTTTTGCACAAGCTGCACATTTTCTTCTCCACTTCTTGGGGTAACTAAGGCGCGCGAGTGTCCTTTGGGCATCATTTATGCAGGCACTCATCTCGTCCTTTTCTCTCTCTTTCAGCACATTAATTTTTGAACAGTGCAAATGCGACTAAAAAACGCACAGACTTTGAAGTTTGCCTTCGTGCACTTTGTTCAAAGTGCAGAATGCGTGGATTGCAGCACTTCACGGCGCATTACAGGACTCACTGTGCGACAACTAACTGCGGGAGAATGCGTGGAAGTAGCGCAGATGCAGGCGGCAAGCTGCAAGAGAAAATTCACAGCGCAGCTATTTGACTACCAAATAAACTATTTGACGTTGCATTAAATTTTAATGTGATTTTTTATTAGAGAATCTTATTAAATATTATGAAATTGAATTATAAATATGTAGAATATAAATTTAAATGAGTAGAAATTATTATACAGTATTACTGCAATTACAAGAGCAATGAAAACAGAATGGGTATCTTCTAGCCGAGCAGTCCCGACAAACACACTTGTAATCCATACCTAACCCATTGCCAATTATCTCGCTAAAGCGAACGAAAGATATAAATATATATCAAATATAAATATGTAAACTGATTTAGATTGAGATAGACAAGCTATGATGATGCTATATCTTGAAAAGAATTTGATATACAAATAAACTTCTTCTTAAAAATAATTTAATCGATTATATGTCATTTTTAGTTCAACTGTCCATATTAATAATAATATATTTTCATATCAATTGGAAGTTTGCAGCAAATATATATGTACCAAAGAGTACTAAAGTCTGCAATATCTTTCAGACTTCAATGACAGCTTAAAATAATTTCAACTTTTTTTTGCTTTGTCTATCCCAGCATCGACTGTCTAGCGAAATACCAAAAATTTCCGTGCCTGTCAATATAAATAAAGCTTATACTAAATACATCCGCAAAGCATTTTGCTTCGATCCAACAGAAAACTACGCCAAAATGCAGCAGCAAAAAAAATTGAGAAAAATATATGAGAAAATAGAAAAAACGAAAAAAAAAGTGTTTATAAAAAATATATATATATATATATAGAAAATAAATGGAAAGACAACCTGCGCATCGCAGCTCTCCTCCGACGACAGATGGGGGCGCATTATTTTCGATGTCACTGTAGACGTTGTTGCTGTGGTTATTGTTGTTGCCGCTTGATGCGGAAGTTTTTAAATTGTGCAGCAATTTCATTCATTCATGAGCATTTTCTTGTACAAGCAAAAGTCGAGCACTCTGTGACCGACATAGTCACAATCTCAGTTTTCAGCCTCTGTCTCAGTCTCGGTCCTGAGCCAGTCCCCAATGCGTTGGCAGCAGCAGCAACGGTTGCTCCTCACTGTTACGGCAACCACTTGACTTCTCAAGTGGCGGAGTGTGCGCCGTGCAGTAGCTGCTGGGGGCACGGCTCAGCGACTGCCGGGCAAAGCAAACAAAGTCATTTGTTTTGGATATATGGGTAGATGGCAGCGACTACGGGTCGGTTGGGTCAAGAGCAATAATGTTGAATAATACGATTTTCTTTGCTATGACAGCGAGTGAACTATAAGTGTGCCCGTCTGTGTGTGTGTGTGTTCAAATGGGCGTGGCAGCATTGTGTGTGCTTGAGCATGGCAAATGCAGCCTGCGACTTGGCCATTAGGAACACCTTAAGCACCAGCTAAACACTTTGGCAAATTGTATTAAATATATTTTATAAATCACAAGTCAAAGCACGCATTTATTTACAAAGACTATTTCCATACTTAACTCGAGACTGTTCGAGCTGTTTATAATTCTAAATTTATTTGAACAATTTATAAGTTACAAGTAATCCAGTCGAAGTGGGAATCATAATATATGTAAATAGCTGGACATAGCTAGATAGCTACGGTGACATATGTACTTAGTAAGTGCTCAGTTTAACTATTTATAATTCGAAATAGCTTCACACTCTATATATATATAGATATATATATATATTTATTAGTAGAATCGTATTAAATATTTATATATCTATTGCAAAAAAATATATTTATTATATAAATTTATTGAACTCTAATCTTAGGAAATATTTATTTTAGAAAAATGAATAGTTAAAAATAATTTCAAATTCCATTATATTAATATAATTAGGCAATTTTTAAAATGTATTTAATTGTTTCAGCTTATATTTAATATAATAAATAAAAGCTTTAAAATTAGTTTGATTTAAAATTATAAAATATATAAATAAATAAAATATAATATATATAAAATAAATAGTTTTAAATATTTTGTTTATTTCATTTCATTTTGTTTCTGTTCAAAAGTTTTCTTGATTTTATTTTATTTATTTACTATTTATTTTATTTATTTTGTATATACATTTTATTATTTTTAATTTATTTATTTCATATTTATTTGTTTGGTTTTTAATTAATTTTTAATGAATCATTTAATTTATTAATATTATTATTATTATATTTCATTATTATTATTATTTATATAAAGTATTATTTTTATATTTTAATCTTAATCTTTAATCTTGCCAAATTCATAAATATAATTTTCAAGTTTCTAATTTATTTATTTATTGAATTTAAATACTTGAAAATTTGCAATGCCAATACACAATTTGAGTTAATAATAAAAAAATATTTGTTTTTAAATTTTTTTCATTGTTAATAATAAAAATATATATTTTTTTAAATTTTTTTATTATTTTAACACTTTAACAAACAAATACCAAAGTAAATGTATCAAACTGTGAGTTGCTAGCTTCAACAGCTGTGACTGAGCTCAACGAGCTCAGCACACTCTGCTTGCGTCTTAAATGAGTATATGCACGCCTACACAGCATGTTTTAATAACTTCTCTTTAAACTCATCAGCTAGAAAACAGCTTTGAAAGCAATGTATCAAAGTCATTAACAAGAAATGCCAATGAAATCAACATCGTTTTTTATAAATATATATTATTTATCACATATATATCAAGTTTCCATATAAAATTTCTATTTGACAACTGTCAGCTGGTGCTAAAAAGTTGTACTTTTAAAAGCTGCACTCCATGCACCATCCACACATACTCTGGCAAGGCACAGGCACAAGTTGTTTATGCAATTCACACGAACTGAGCCACGGCTCACCCAGAGGACGGCAGCTGAAGCGGCAACTGGCTGAGAATAAATGCCAAATGCGACAGCCAAATAAAAAGTAAAACTGCAATAGCCTTCAACGCACGCATAAACAACTCTCTAATAGACAGAGACAGAGAGAGACGAGATGCGCTCATTAAATATTTAAAACTCTTGTAGCGTTAACAACAAACGGCACAAGACAACAACAAAATATATAAATAAGCCGAGAGCACAACGAAAAAAGTTTTGCATTTGGCCAAAAAGGAAGTTGCTCTGTGCATGCCATGGAATTTGAGGCAACGGCAAAAAAGCCAGCCTCAAGGACCCGCACAAAGGGGCGTGGCTGTGCTGTCAGCTGCTTACACGTAAGCTCCTCTATGTGTGTGGGTGTTTATGGTAACGTATGCAATTTAATTAGGACTAAACTAAATTAATGGCCACGGCATTTGTTTGCCCCCCGAAAAAAGCAACTGCAAAAGGGTTTTTTTGTCGGCTCCTTTGCGACCGCAGCTCGGCACAGTTGAGGTCCTTTGACAGCGAACAAATGTGTGCGGCGGCATGTTGTTCAAAATTTTGGCAAAGCTCTCGACGTCTATTAGCGGCAACAGAGCGAGGAACCCACGCCACGCCACGCCCACGCCCACACACATATAAGGAGCTGCGCAAGGAAGTGTGCTACATGGGGCGTTTATCTCTCCGCCTCCTGCGCGGCGACGTGTGTGTGTGCGTGGGCAGGAAGTGCTCATTGAAAGTATTTTACTTTGCCGGTTATGTCATGTGTGGCAAACTGTGTGCGAAATACTGTCACAGTCCCCAAAAAAGTATGCTACCGCTTGTGCGGCGGCAACTTGTTATGGGTAGTTACTCCTTGTTCACAGGATTTGCGCACAGCGTGTCAAAGGCAAGAATACGCCCGAAAAAAAGCATAATCAAATGAGATGAAAACTCAAAATTTGGGATTGTTTTGATTACAATTTGAAGAGGTTATCAAATTGAAGATTAAAACCAAATTTGAACACTCTAGTTATAAAGATTAATTAAATAGAATTTATTAACTGAATATCGATTTTGTTTTTAATCGATAACATTAAAAAGGAAATAGTTATCGATTTTTTAAAATAAACTCAATCGAATAAAAATCAATTATTTGTCATTAAATATAATGAATTAATTAGAAAAATTAATAATTAAATTAATTAATTAAAATTAACTCTTCTGGGTTGAAATTTGAAACCAGAAAAGGAAAATATTTTGCTGGGAATTCAAGATATTCAGATTTATCTATAGTCTTATACTTGGTTACGTAATTTTGGTTGTCTTTTGTAATTAGAGATATGTAAAATAGATAAATAAATCTATATATGAATATTAGAGCAACATCTATGAGAACTACATCATAGTATGTTTTCTTAAATATCTCATCATTATCCACAAGCAATAAATAAGATATCAAAACTTCAAAAAACAAACAAACTTTCATAAAATAAATATCAACAGTCCATAAGAACTTTAAAAAGCAAACACTCGCACAGACTCACTAGTCTCTGGCCATTTGAAAACTATTTGCCAAGCAGAAAGCTAAATCAAGCTGCAACATCCTTATTTACAGTTATTCCCATTGCACATTTTATTTACAGTTGTAGAGCAGAAAAAAAAAAACAAAATCGAATCAAGGCAAAAAACAAACCTGAAGACTCAGAGCATCGTGTGGACTAATAAAAAGTGATTTATCTATAGATGTAAAAGGTGAAATGATATTTTTCAATGAAAATTTATGGGAAAACAAGGCGACGATAGGTGGGAGCGCAACACTAGGAGATACCCTGAAGACAGTGAGCAGGAGTATTAAAGAGAATCTAGCTGAGACGTTAACATAAACAATAACAACAGCAACGCATGCATTATTAGAAGATCTTTATTAAGAGTTTCTAGCTTCAGCTAGATGAATAAATTCGACTTGCCTCTTGCTCCTGTTTGCGTCCTTTGCTGGCTTGCCCACGGCTACATCTACTTCTTACAATCAATATACCCTAAATGCACACTTTCAATTGATATAGGGTATTTTAAATACTTTGATTGAAGTTATTCTTGGTAAAGAGCAAAAATATTTGAGTGTTATGTTCATCTTCAAACTAACTCAAATAAATATATGAAAAATAATATTTCAAAATTATATAATTAGGCTAGAATTAAATTGAAATATAAATATATGAAAAATAAATAGAATATTTATATAAATGAACAATATTATTATATTTTAAAATTATGTAATTATGCTAGAATTAAATTGAAATATAAATATATGAAAAATAAATAGAATATTTATATAAATGAACAATATTATTATATTTTAAAATTATGTAATTATGCTAGAATTAAATTGAAATATAAATATATGAAATATGTAAATTTAATAATAAATTCAATTCAAATTCAAAATTTCTTTATTTAATTTTACAGATTGTATTTTATTTATTTATATTTAATTGAGTTTTTTAATTTAATTTCAAACACAGAATATTTCTGATTGCAGAATATTTATATATTTTATTTTATATTTTTTATATTTTTTCGTTTTGCTGTTCAAAGTAAATAAATATATATTTTGATCAAAAATTAAAATATAAATATATTTTTTGATAAAAAATTAAAATATAAAAAAACGCTATGGCCAATTAATATAAATTTATATTGCAATTCTTTTAAATGTTATATAAATGATATGGTAAAATGCTCCATAGCTAATTTAGTTATATGTGTATATAATAGCATTATTAAAGCGATAAAAAACATATTGCACGTCGTTTCTATGGCAATTGTAGCACAATTCGACACAATACGCGTGCGTTGAACTGGATAATTATTAATAAACTTTATTGATATTTTAATGCTGTCAATGAGCCGTAATTAAATGTTCATTTTTAAAACGCGCTCATTGTGGCAGCCTGATAATGGAAATTGAGCTGGGTGTGAGTTAGATGGGCTCGGCTGGGTGTTGTCTGTAGTATATAAAAGCAGATTGCTTATTGTTGTACACACACACATATGTATATATATAAATATATATGCATACATATTTGAAAAGCCACATCGAAACGCACGAGGCAACGTTTGAAGTAAATGTTATTAAATGTTATTCATACGCTGTGTGAGGGCGCAACCTTGTTGGGCTTACAAAGTCATTTCCTGTTCCTGCGGTGCTTAAATTTTATCAACATTTGCGAGTTAGCGAACTTAATGAAATTGTTGGCACACACGAAAACTGACAGCTGTGCAGCTCAGCTAATGCGCCAATTAAGAATAAACGAGAAGGATAAAATTTATATGAGTATGAGTACATCTGACTCTCTAAAGTATATAAATATTCTCTCCATTCTCTCTGCATAAATTTAAGTACATTATCCTTCATATCTTAACTATTTGAGTACTGGTACATTCGCATTATTAAATTATTCAATTATCATTATTAATTTGAAATTTAACACCAAATTAATTAAAGTGTTGTTGGCTTAGCGACTAATACATCAATTAGCAAACACCAATAGAAAAACAACAAAATTAATTTCATTTGTATTTAATTTCAATTCGCAGTGCAATTAGCAAATGTCAATATTTAACTTTCAATTGATATCATTTATAATCATTTTAATTAGAAAGAAGCACAAATTAAAATAGGCAAAACTAATAATTAAAGCGAATATATTTCTTGGCCAAATTAATATACAAACAAGCCAAATGGAAATGTAAATATTTGCCGTTGTTTTAAATAAGCTTCATTAGCATTAATAGGATTTGGATTATTTTGTCAAAAATAAAGAAAAGAATTGTCTAAAAAACTTTCAAAAAATATTCATATATATTATTAATACTTAAATAAAATATATTTGAAATATTTAGAATAAATAAATGTTTAATATATAGACTAAATATATTTTTATACCCTGAGCCCATTGAAAATGGGAAATCAGGGTATAATGTTTTTGTGAAAATGTATGTAACAGGCAGAAGGAGACGTCGCAGACCATACAAAGTATATATATTCTTGATCAGCTCGATGAGCTGAGTTGAAATAGCCCTGTCCGTCTGTCCGTCCGTCCGTCCGTCCGTCCGTCCGTCCGTCCGTCTGTGTGAACGCAGCGGTCTCGTAAACCACAGAAGCTAGAGAGCTGAAATTTGACACATATACTCCTGAATACCATACGCTATACGAGTTTTTTTCAAAAATTCGATAACTCTTCCCGTTCTCTTTTTATCGATAAATTTCGATAACTTTTCGTCTCTTTTACGTACCGTAAGAGCTAGAGACCTGAAATTCACTATGTAGATTCCTGTTGTGAATACAGACATTTTGTAATTTTTGGATTTTGGATGCCACGCCCCCTTCGCCCTAAATTTGCAAAAAACGCATTTCAAATACTAGAGACTTGTGCTTCGGCACATACACACATATGAATAACATAATCATGCCCTGAAAGTTTGAATCAAAAAGTCCATCTAGAAAAAAAGTTATTAAACATTTAATTTCCACAACATAAGCCTCTTGCAGCCCAACCGCAGTCGCTACGTCAACTGCGCAGTTGGCAGAGCGTGTGCTCTAGCGTGCGTCTGTGTGTGTGTATGTGTTGCTTGCAATATATGTATATGTAAACTAAGCATATAATATATGAAGTATCGGCACTTCGTAGGGCTCAGGGTATCTCCTAGTCGAGCCGTCTCGACTAGAGCATTCTTACTTGTTTCATTTAACTTCATAAAGTGTCAATGGCAACAGCCGCGTCACTCTAGCCCTTCCTCAATGCATGCATGGCCTGCCCGCCTCTCTCTCTCTCTCTCTCTCTCTCTGCTTATCCATACGCATGAAAGCATCGAACTTTAAACAAACAAGTGCTAGAAACTTGTTATTAAGACTTTGCTCCTGCCTTGCGCAAACCCAACAAGTTGACTCGATACATTTTAGGGCTTTGCGTGAGCTCGATTATCGAACTCAAACTTCAGTTACTTAAGCATAGCTGAAGTCAACCCAATGGCTTCTAAGCACAGGCAAACTTCGGTAACTTTACTTTTAATGAATTTCTTATGTAATCGAGCAAGGACTTAGCATATATCTTAATATGTATACCAAGTCGAGCCTAAAGTTCAGCATCATTAGAGTAGCTCTTAGTCTGGCACTCGGTGCTACCAAAATTAAATACACAATTTCTTTAATGAGCGGCAAAAATCAATTAAAATCGAGTGCACATTATAAATCAATGAATTTCAAACCAATTGAGTTATGCGCTTGCATATTTTCCATTTAATGCCAGTCGCCGGAGTGTGAAAACTGAATGTTTATAATTTATGCATGATAATTAAACTTAAAATAATAAATGAATGCGTGCGAGCTAAATGGATGTTGTGTTGCCCAAGGGTCAAACAATCAACGGGCTTGTCACAAGATAAATTGAAGGACGAAGGACACTCGCCGTCAGAGGGCAGGCACGAGGACAGGGCTCAACCCGGGACATATGTAATGGAATGTTCTAACAGTTTCGGTTGGTTTGTCATTTCAGCCTGCATTTCATTTCGCTTATATTGCGCAAATATTTAACATGGAATTACATGAATATTTCAAGCCACTCCCATGGGTTAAATTTTTTGGAAATGGGCAAAGCGAGCGAGCGACTCTCCCTCTCCCTCTCTGTTGGACATAAATTTGTAGCTTAATATGCATATACATATGTGTGCGTGAGTGTGTGTGTGTGTGTGTCCCTAACAAATCAACAGTAAAACTGAGAAAATATTGCAAAATATATATGCAAAAAAACTTCATCAAGAATTCTCATAAAAACACATTTTACACTTCATATTTTTTAAGTCCAAGTTGGAGAAGATGCAAAAAAAATACTATAAATTTCTAAAAAGGTAAAAAAGTATGTAAAAATGTTGATTGAGCTGCTGAATGAAAATTTAATGACTTTTACTTTCAAGCTACCAACTTTTTCATTTTATATTTATAGCTCAATATTACAGGTGGGCGCCACTTTTAGCGTTATTATATAGTTTATGTATGTTCAGAACTGAAAGTCAACAATTAGTCACTATCAACATTTGTTTTAGTAAATTAACAATTATTCAGGCACAATTGCCTGACCTGCAGATCTTTAGCGAATCTTTAAAGCCCCATTAAAATTTGCTCTTTGAAATTCAGTCTAAAACTCTGTAAAGCCGTCATAAATTTTATGAATTACACATAAAAATAAAAATAGTACAGTTGGGCGAAAGCGACTGAATAATGCTCGTTCAAGACTCAGAAAAAGCTAATTTATTGTTATATAAATTTTCATATTTAATTAAATAAGATTACATGAAAAAAGTAACAGAGAAATTAAAAAAATTCTAAATTTAAAATCTCTTTATTAATTACACTACACACAACCCATATACCCTCTTCACGTCGTTAACGAGCATATAAAAAATGTTTGCTGCCAGCTTTATACGCATCACTGAGCAATTGCCATGGAAGGAAAATTCTGTGAGAAGCCACTCAGCATGCAAATACGTATGCATATGTATGCATAGCAGCGCATATAGAATAATAAAATATTTTTTTCAAAATGCAAAAAGGATTAACATTCATATGTGCATGTCGAAAAATTAAAAACAAACAAGTGCGAAGCAGATGAATAAAAGTGGAAAATTTGCTAGCTGTTGCCCTGCAGCCAATGGGCAAAAATTTATATTAAATTCACAAAGATTTGATATATCTTTGGCAGTCACATATCGTGTATATAGAAGAGTAAAAATATAAGAAGATATATTTTTAGCTTTAGGCAGACATTGAGAACGCAGCATAAATTTTTCTGCCTTCGAAGAGTTCTTAAAATATTTTAAATAAATAATTCCTAAAAAATTCTGTAGGGTATTTTGAAGTTATACTTAGTATGGTATAGTATAGCATATCATATATATTTATAAAATATACATATATCAATATTAAATTAATCCGCGCTTCATTGCAACGCTTAAGGGTTCCACTTCATGTCACAAGCATTCCATCATCAATTTTTCTAGCTCTAGCTCTCTATATTCCATCAGCTTTAACACGTTTTTGTGCACAGCAGCAGCTGCTGCTGCTGTTGTTGTTAGTTTTATGTTTATTGTTATTGTTGGTCGACTAGCTAAACTTTTGGCTCATGTCCTTGTTGCGCATTGCTGTTGCTGTTGCTGTTGTTATTATTATTTTTGCATTCGTGAACAAGTCGGAATAACAAACTTTACCATGCCATAAACACAAACGAGACGTGTGCGACAGTTGCTCAAAGATAGCACCAATAATAGCAACAACAACAACAACAGCAACAACTACAACAATCAGCAACTTAATCAAGCCTACAACGCTTAGGTGTCTCTCCATAAATTCAGGTGTAATCATGTGTAAATCCTTAAAGTTTACTTTCAGCAATTTTCCCTGGAAGTTCAGGCTTTTGTTCAGCAAACTTCCCTTTTCTATATGGAATAAAAGCACGCAAAGTGAATGTGTCCAAATATACGTATATCCGTTGGAGAAAGGTGCGTGTGTGGGCGTGACAGCTAACGGAAAGTGCGTATTAAGGCATTGATTAGAAAATATGATTGACCTTTTTGTACGGCGTCAAATAGGTAAGAAAATTGCTCAATTTTATTTTCAAAGAATTTTGACAGCCTTCGATGAAATATTAAATGTCTTGGGTGAAAATAAAGGCTGACTTAAATATGGATTAAATTTGATAAGTAATAAGAAATAAGAAAGGAAAATACATATACTATAAAAAATAGAATATAAAATATTAAAAATAAAAAATGAAATATAATATATAAAATTTAAAATATAAAATATAAAATTTAAAATATAAAATATAAAATATAATATATAAAATATAATATATAAAATTTAAAATATAAAATATAAAATATTAAATATAAAATATAAAATATAAAATATAAAATATAAAATATAAAATATAAAATATAAAATATAAAATATAAAATATAAAATATAAAATATAAAATATAAAATATAAAATATAAAATATAAAATATAAAATATAAAATATAAAATATAAAATATAAAATATAAAATATAAAATATAAAATATAAAATATATATTATAAAATATATAATATAAAATATAAAATATAAAATAATAATGTAAAGAAAATACATATACTATAAAATACAGAATATAAAATTAGTATTAAAATATTTAATGTTTACAATATAAATTACATAATTAATAAAAAATAAAATAATAATAGATATATTCCTTCACAAATAAATTTATTTCCAACAAGTTACATTATTTAATACCAAATCTCGTTTATGCTTAACTCGGCAATAAGCCAACTTTTATTCAGGATACAAATTTACACTAAGATAGATAAGCTTAACTTAACTTTACTTCATATTAAACGCTTTCAGTGCATTATCATAATGCGCTAAGAGATAGCACTTCACTGGCTTTCGCAAAAAATGATGTAAATTTGTTGGCATAAAGTGAAGGGCTTAAGAGCAGGCTTTAAGCCAGTTTAAGCTGCAGCTGTTTGTCCGAGCGGCGGTGGCAGCCACTGCCAATATAGCATAAAATATTTGGCATAAAATAGCGCGCATACGCCGGCTCGGCCAGCGCAGAGAGACAGCCAGCAACTACAATAATAACAACGGCAGTTACTGCAGCTACCCCAGACACTTGCCGGTTGCAACTGTGGCACGCGGCATGGCGTGGCCTGGCCTGGCCTGGCCCGATGGCAATACAGGTAAATGGTAAATGTGGTGTTCGAGCGAGCGTCAGGCACAATGCAAAATTTATTAGTTTTGGCAAAGGACGAGGGCAATGCAACAACAACAGCAACTAAGTACGTTGTTGTCGAATGCATAATACTCGCCCAAGACAGCAATATATATGGATCAGTCACGCGCCATTGAGCGGAGTAGTTAATTAGGGATCGTAGCTCTAGATAAAGTACTAAACTAGATCATCATAGTTAGACTTAGGAAGACAGGGTTTTATCAGATACAAAAACCATAAAGGAAATGACAGCTAGAGAATTTGAGAAAACGAATATACTCCAATCTTTATTTGAGCGAGTATAAAAATAAAGAGAGTGAGAGAGAGACAGAGAGAAGCATTGCAATCCTGCGGGTAAGAACTGCAGGCACGGCGCAGTTGTGTTGCCTACTTTTTCGGGCATGGCTCTGGCACGACTTGAGCCCATAATAAAAAAGGCAGCCTAGATTTCAGCAGACAAACACATACATATATGCATGCCCACATATATATAAATGGAGCATTGTGGCCAGATAGGCGAGCACAACAATATCTTTAAAATGGCAGCTTGGCCGCAATGCAAACGTTTTACCTTGTGCCCGACCGCGTTTTATACGCCTTTCGTTTTCTGTATTTTGTTTTCTTTTTTTTTTTTTTTTTTTTGGCAGCTCCAAATAGTTGGAACCACTTGCATAAAAGCAAACGATCTGTGGCCCCGAAATTGACTACGCCGAAGCGAATGCCAACCAACTGCTGGAGCTGGCGAGCCGCAGCTGCAAGTCCTTTAGCCTTGCAAACGGGTTTTGTCTAATTCATGCCACAGTCTGTGGCCTTAATTAAAAAGGCTTTCCAGAGGCAAGACAATAACTAAAATGATGCCAGTCCCATATTGAATGGCACAAATCGATTGGTTGAAAAAGCATAAGAATAGTTTACTTACTGCAGACGAGGAATTTACATAGTTGAAATGAATTGAATTAAGTGGGCTTACCTGGAAAGACAGAAGAAGAAAGGTAGGTATTTTAGAAATTGAAATTGAAAAATGTAAATATTAAATGTTTATAAATTGAATGTGTTGGTAGTATCAAAGAAACCCGCAACAGCTACTATTATATATTTTAGTTATTTTATTTTTTCTTTTTTTAGTATTTTTCTTATTTTAGTATTTTTCTTATTTTAATAAAATATTATTATTGTTAATATTAAAATAAGAAAACAATTAGTATTTTTTCTTATTTTAGTATTTTTATTATTTTAGTATTTTTCTTATTTTAGTATTTTTCTTATTTTAATAAAATATTATTATTAATAATATTAAAATAAGAAAACAATTAGTATTTTTCTTATTTTAGTATTTTTCTTATTTTAGTATTTTTCTTATTTTAATAAAATGATATTATTATTAATATTAAAATAATAAAACAATTAGTATTTTTTCTTATTTTAGTATTTTTCTTATTTTATTATTTTTCTTATTTTAGTATTTTTCTTATTTTAGTATTTTTATTATTTTAATAAAATATTATTATTAATAATATTAAAATAAGAAAACAATTAGTATTTTTCTTATTTTAGTATTTTTATTATTTTAGTATTTTTATTATTTTAATAAAATATTATTATTATTAATATTAAAATAAGAAAACAATTACTATTTTTTCTTATTTCAGTATTTTTCTTATTTTAGTATTTTTCTTACTTTAGTATTTTTCTTATTTAATTAAAGATATATTTATATGATTTAAATTATTTTTTATATGTTAATCGTAAAACTTAACCAATTATTTTCAATTCTTTAAGCATACAAAACAAGTAAAAGTGCGCTAGTCGAGACTGCTGGTCTAGGAGATACTCTGATCAAGATATATATACTCAGGGTATAAATATATGTATTTGTATATGTGTAAATATATATTTATTTAATATATCTTTTAAAAAACATATATATTTGAAAATACAATGAAATGTAATATATTTTAAAGAAGTCAAGTTTATTTAATATATGTTTACTTAAACACATATTTATATATTTATATTTATTATATAAAATTGCTATATATTTTAACAACGTCACGTAGATAATTTATGCAGCACATGCCAATCTCAAGATCCACAAAATAATCCTTGTGCATTTTGGCATAATAAACAACGAAAATAAATTAGTTTAAAAAAGAAGCATATTCATCACTCCAGTGGCCATAAAACATGGCTCAAAGCTGAAAATAAATCTCGCACTCATGCATGAGCTTGAACTCAGATCAAATAGCTGCGTGCTCTGGCAAGGCTTCAACATTATGGCCCACAGTGATTAAAATCAACAGAATGTATAAAGCTAATCAAAAGCTGCAAAAACTTTCAACTAAATTAAAATGCAAAACTAATTTAAGATGCTGCACACGTTTCATAACATCAGCTCAGACTTTGTACAATATTTGCATTTAAAGCAACAGGGAGTACAGAGGGGGAAAGGAGGTATACATATATATATAAATATACATATATATCTACGTGCCATAAGTAGTTCAAATATATCAAGTCCAAAAAATGTTGGTCGAATGCAAATAACGTAATTTTAATTAAATGCGTCAATAAATCGCTCCGCAAAAACAAAAAGACAAAGAGACAAAGTGAGCCCTAGGGAGAGGCCACAGTGCGTATGCTTGACTAATTGAATGTACTGCGCACACACAGACACGCACGCACACATGCACATATGCATGGCCAAAGAGTCATAGATAATGCCACGCCTGAATTGGGCAAACAACTTGTGCAAACATATTTGCGCAAACGTGGCGCAAACTCAGCCAGAGCAAAAGGAAATTGAATTGTCAAATGAGATTGGCCGGCCGACCGGCCAAACAAACCACTTTGCCTTCCAGGCCTTCGACCTAATTAAAATTTGCATAATTAATCAACTTTTTCGGACCGAAGAGGACATTAAAAAAACGTAGCAAGAAAAAAATACTTGGCGCCAGGCACCCGAACAGTGCCCGGCGGAAGGAGCTAAACCACCAAAGCGGAAGCGCCTACTAAGTGAAGCGCTCTACAGAAGTGCACTTAAAATTGCATTTGAAATTAATTGAATTTTCAGCCAGCGGGCAACGTGACCCCCTCTCTCGCCCGCCGCCGCCCAGCCGCCACCAATTCACCACCTCCCTCGACGATAACTGCAAATTTAATAAGCTTCAATTGTATAGCGTGTGTGTGTGTGTGTGCGGGTGTATGAGGGTGAGGGTGTGTACAATGGCAAAGAATGTTGACAGAGTCGAGAAATTTTAGCACAGCAGGAGACGCTCATAGAACACAACTTTTGCCAGAGCTTCATATGTAATCAAGATGTGCTTAATACGTATTTAATGTCTGCACAAAAGCTAAAACAGCTCCCTAACATGGCTTAATTCGATACCCTTTAAAGTGGGGTATATATACAAGTAAAGGAGGTATGCTCTTCTATAATGTCAATAATAATAATAATAAAAAATACAATAACAATAATATACGTATTTATTTCTACCCTATATTAGATACCATAAAAAGTTGTCTATACAGAATTAAACTCATTTCATTTATAATCCGGTTCTAGGTAATTACAATTGAGTTGAAGCGTGGGATTAGGAAAAACTGGTCAGTTCGCATCACTATATCAAGTAGGTGGTTGTTTTTCCAATTAAAAGTTACAGTTCCAGTTTTTTAGATTTACAAATCACAGTTTTTTGTATGCCTATATCCTACAGAGGCGGTTTATTGTTAATTGGATTGTATAATGTGTTAGGTCTAACAATATTTATAATAATTATTGTCGAAGTTAACTCGGTTGCCAAAGATAGAGAGAGAAGTTAAAATAAAAAAAATAAAATAAAAAAAATAAAATAAAAATAAAAATAGTAAAAATAGGAATAAATAATAAATATATCTTAAAATATTAAGCTAGTATCGTTAACAAGCAAACCGAGTAATACGAATTCAATTGCAAAGAGCAGCAATATCATTTATTTGGTTTTCTAAATCCAACATATTAAAAAATTAATTAAATTATTTAGAATTTTTTGTGGAATAAACTTTGAAACATATATAAAGAAATAAAAAAAAAAATAAAACAAATTAAAAAGTTAGTTTTATTTCGAAAATCAATATTTATAATTTAATATTGTTCCAAATATTAAAAGTAAAAATTGAATCAATATTTTAATCATAAGTGGAGTACTTTTATATAGAAAACTATATACTATATTATATTTGTTATATTAATAAATATATTTACAATATTATAATTCAAAATATATATAAATAGTCAACAATTTAATATTTTTTTATTTTATATATTATTATTTATATATAGCGAAAGTTTTAATAAAATATTATAATAGTCAAATATAATATTTTATTAAAACTTTCGCTATTAATAGTTAAATATATATTTTGAAGTATTAATAATAATTTTTAAGCTAGTAAATTTCTAATTATGGTCAACATTTTTTAGAATATTTTAATATTTTGTATATTATTAAATATATTAAATTTTGATTATTATTATTACTTTTGATTATTAATATGTAAATATATGTATTTTTTAAGCATTAAAAATATTTTAAAATTAATATAAATCTAAAAAAAGGCAAATTTTTAATAATATATTATATATTATTATTTTTCATATTAATTTTTTACTATTATAATATTTTATTAAAATTTTGGCTATTAATATTTAAATATATATCTTTTTAATGTTGACTATTCAGAAATTTATATTCATTTCTAATTATTATTAATTTATATGCATTTATTTCAAATAAACATTCAAGCATTTGGCTTCTGGCAATTTGTCACACGTTTTTGCGCTGCAAGTCGCAGCAATTGAATAGCTTTTGCAAGGGTATTAAGAGTTAAGCTTTTGCCGACATTGCAATTGCATGTGAAGAGCGGAACGAAAGTAGTTGTAAGTGGGGCCATTGTAGCTATCCGGTGGGTGTTGCTCGGCATTAAGTCGAGGACAATTTGAGCCACTAGTTAAGTGGCTCGTTGAGGCCTTGATGTCACAGGGTGTGCCGCATTTAATTGCAGTTGACATTAACTATGTAGCTCAATTGTAATTTTAAATGCTGCACATGCTCGACAAATAATTAATGCTATAACTGAGCATAATATATGGACTATTATCAATGCTCCAACTGCTGTATAAGACCAGACCAGACATATAGTCTATAACAGTAACTCTACACGCCGTCACCTTAAATTTACGATAAGCCTTTGTCGACAATAAGGTTCGTATCGCAACTACAAGCAATTAACATCTGTTTCCGGTAATCAAGTTAGTAGATTGACTGCTGCTGCAGCTGTTGCTGCTGCCTCTTTCAATAAATAATAAGTAGCCCTTATCTCTGAACTCGTTCAATTGACAAATGACAACTCAATGTTGACTTTTTTTTGATAATAGAGCTGCCGCCAAGAGCTTTATATCTTGTTGCTCGACTATGATTTCTGAAGTGTGTACTAATCTGTTGATAACTTTTGCAAATCATTTTACAAAGTAATTATTTTACGGACTATTTTATATTCAAAGGAAATGTTAATTAAAGCATGAATGCATTTTTTTAATAATCTACAATCTTATATACAAATAGTTCTTATTAACTTTAAATATATATTACAAAATATATAATATATATTTAAATATATATTATTGTAATCTTTTATAAACCTTTTAATTAAATAATATAATTTAATAGCATAATTTTACAAAAATAAATAGATATTATAATGATTAAAGAAGAACTTGAACCAAACAAAACTAAAAAAACAATAGTTTTGGCTATATATTTTTATAAAAATATTTTTTTTTATATTTTGCTCAGCGCAAGCACATATTTAGTTAATAACGATAGCTAGTATTTATATTCTAAGCATAATAAATAATTATTAGTTATTTTACATTTTATTTATTTTATATAATACAAAATTGGTAATTATTGTAATAAATTATTTATATATTATTTATAATTAATAATTATTTATTTATATATTATATTTTAGGAAAATTTTAATATTTAATAAAAGATATTTAATTACATTTTTAAATTTTTTTCATTTATATTATTATTAATTAATATTATTAATCAACAAAATGTTGTTATAAAAACAATTTCAAAAAAATTGTTAATAGAAAAAATCAAATTTTTATTTTTATATATTAAACCTATTAAAAATCGACAATCAGCCTATATTGATGTTGTTCTCACTTGTAATGCAACAACTTTAAATAATGTAACTAGAAAAATTTCCATAGAAAATCAATTTATTTAAAATAAATACTAATTATTAATTAATTATAGTCAATGTTACAGCTCTTCAGACTTTTCCAGACTTTTTAATTCAAACAAATACTATTAGGCAATATCACATGCATTGCTAGATATTATATATATACATATATATATTCAACTAGCTAAAGATAAGTTCAAGCTCCAAGCACAACACTTAACTGCAAACAGCTGAGAAAATATTATGGAAAACATAAATCAAGCCACGACGAGCGACGACTGAGCGACGCAACTTAAAAAAGCAAAAAAACTGCCCGCATTTCGCTGCAGTTAGTTAAAACAAAGAACGCTTCTGTACAAAGGTGATTCATTTTCCATGATTGCTTGCATTAATCATGGCGCACAGCAATTTTCTAGATGAACTCGAGCAGCCAATTGCAAAAAGTTGCCCAGCTTCTCGCTCCCCCCACGCACATACTGCACACGTATACGAACTCGAATTCTAGTCTCTCTCGCTCTCTGTGCATCGAGTGAAAGTGCATTGTTGCTCAGCGTCTGGTGTTTGATTTATGGCTCGCAATGCATTTTCTATGGTGCCATGAAAAAAGCAAAAACGAATTTGGAATGAGAATGAGAAAAGCGCTGTAGCACGTGTGTGCTCGTGGATTTTAATTATCATCAACGAGGCCATAATATCACAAAGCCTCTTACGTCGAGGGGTTTTTTTTCGTATGTGCTTTAAGTACATATCACTTTTCGCTAAGCCTTTGATAACAACATGATTCATTGGATATTTCCCGCTCGAGTTTCTTTTGAGGTCAATCGGCCAATCGGAATATCAACATTGACTGATTGATTTTGAAATTAATTCACAGCACATGTTAAGCAGCTCAGATCCAAAGGCGATGCTTAATACAAACTACAGCAGCAAACGCGCTTGTCATACCAATTTTTAATTCATGAAATATAAATATGAAAACAAGCAGAAGCAGATGAAAAAAAAACATTTGCACAAAAGTCACGAAATATACGACAAACGACACCTTCGCCCAGCAAAATCTACAAATAATAATAATAAGAAGCGACTGACAGAGAGTGGAGCACTTGCGCGAACAATGGAGTAAACAGCAACAGCAACAACGGCAAAAGCAACAGCAACAACAACTGCGAAAGATGCTCTAGAGTTAGGAGTACGTGCTAGATACACAAACTTGACGGTCGATGTGGTAATGCCCTGCAGAAAACCGAGTAATTTTGTGTGTCAACAGAACACATTATACTATGTTATAGTAATTTTTTAGCTGAGCGTCGAAATAAATATTAGAAAAAATATGTAAATAAAAAAAATTAAAAATAATATCAATTATAAATAATAATATTTATAAATAATAACAATAATAATAATTATTGAAATATATATAATAATAATAAATAATTGAAATATTTATAATAATAACTAATTATAATTGAAATATATATAACAATTCTAAAAATTGTATTTTTTATTATTATAGTGTACAAATTTATTGTATTTATCAATCAATCAATTTTAATTAGAGTAATATTATGTGTATTATTGTAAAATATATATTTAAAAATGTGCTTATTTTTCAATAAGTCTAGCAAAAATAAATTTTATATATAAATTTTTTTTAGACAAATACAAATATATTTTCTCTTTGATATATATGTAGAAGATATTAAAAACGTTTGTTAAATATACAAATAAAATCTATAATTTGTATTATAAATATTGATAACATACATATATTTATTGTAAATATATTTTAAATATTTTTTACATCTAGAATATTAATTAAAAATTCTTAAAAATTAAATTACATTTATAAAATGTTATATTTCAAGTACCAGCCGAATTACTTCACAAGCAGAAGCAGCCTTGAAATTAATTATTAAGTACTTAGGCTCACTTTAATAGGCGCCAGCAAAAAAAAGCAGCAGCAGAGTGCAAATTACAGTAGAGGCTTGTAAAACACGAATTTGCTGTGTTTGCATTGTTAACTAAAAGTAATTTTATAATGTAATGAAAAATGGGAATATTGACAAACACTTTATTAAAATTTTGAGTGTATTTGCTGAATAATTGCTATGGCAAACACTTGTCCGTCAAGTCGAGGTCTTACTGCATGGCCCAAACACTTGGCATTAGGTCTTTGTTTGACCAAAATTTAGGATGCACCGAGCCCTGCATTAAGTTGTTAACCAGTGACAGCTGCTGGGAATTGGGAATTGCATCATTGAAAGGTTAGGAAACATATGTCAATGAAATGCTTAATCATTCAAGTGCAACTCTCGAGAGACTCGTTCGATTGTTTGAAACCCAGCAGCAGTCGTTTACGCGAAAACTCAAATGACTGGCAAATTATGACAAATATTTGTATGAATACAAAATGTTTTGAATATGTGCAAAGCGTGAATGATGGAGTTGGAGATGCTCTAGCAATTTTTGAGATTTACAATTTAATATTAGATATATACGAAAGTTAAATAAAAATTTTGAAAAATAAATACTTTGGTATACAATTTATAATAAAGTCGAGGATAAAGGAGATACAAAGACTCAATCAACTTTAATAATAATTTAATAGAATATCTCTTTCAATATACTCATAAACTTTCTGTTTATTAATTGTATAGGGTATATAAAAATCAGAACAAAATATTGTAGTTAGTAAAATATTTTAAGAATATATAAAAAATTAACACTGGTCGATATACTGAGCAATAATAATAATAATAATAGCTAGATCACAATTCACTTTATAAACAAAAATCTTTCACTAAATAATTTATAATTTATTTTTAATTTCTTAAATAATAACAAAGTATACAAAATTAATTTTTAAATAGTCTAAAAAAATTAATTTGAAATATATCTAATATAATTTGAAAAATCTTTGAAATTAAACTTCTACACAAGATTAGCCCATATCTTTATAGATCATAAATACGGGGTATACAATATTAATAAGCAAACAGACTTCTTATCGCATGCGGAAGTATGCAAATTTGATGGAAACGACAAAAACAAATTGCACGCACGCACGCACCGCAGGTGTCAATCAGTCAAAAGCGACAGCATTTACAGTTAGTCTGGCATAGATCAACAATTCTCGCCAAGTACAGAGGGCCCCTAAGTATGACAGACAGCGAAACAATCAGTCAGACTGAACAGCGCACACCGCACACCGCACAGCATTTTGTTTGACAAATTGAGTATGAATATAAAGGAAATGCCGACTTAAGCACCGACTCAAGTATCTATGGAGATATGCATAAATTTTGTGGTACCCTCACCAAGCCCCCTCCATGTCGGGTGTATTCATATTATCATTAAAGCATTTGCATATGTCTCGAAAATATTTGAGTAAGCTAATTTCTATCAATTTCATTAGCATTTAATTTGGCCATAGATCAAAACGTATTTTTGCATATTTTAGCTCGTTAAAAACATTTGAAAAGTAGTAAAAAAAACTATCTTAGACAATGCCTCAAAAAGTTTCTCAGAAGCAAGTTGTTAAGGGAATTTAATTATATTTAGGGGAATTTTTTTCGATTAAACATGTTAGCAGCAGATTTTTTTAGCTTCTAGACTTACTCATACATTGTTAAGTGAATCATGAATATATATTTTATGTAAGTATATAATTTCTTCATTCAACTAAATAAAACTTTGCTTTAAGGCCATCCATATGCTCTCCTCAAGCCGCATAAACATATATGTAAAGTATGAGCAGAAAATACTGTAAAATGTTTTGATTATGCTGAAAGTTTGACGTGAAGTCAATCAAATGCAACAAAAGCAGATGTTTGCTAATGCAAACACAGCAGTTAAATTACAATGTATTTATGAATTTTTATGGAATTTTTCAGAATTATTAGAAAGTTTGTTGAATGAAATAAAATTCAATTATAATAAATTATAAATAAATTAAAATATTTATTTTTTAATTATTTTAAAATAAAGAATTTCAAAAAAATTTAAAAATAAGAATTGAAATTTTATACTTATATATATTTTATAAATATTTCACAAAAAGAAAATAAATTTTGTACATATAAACAAAAAAATTTGTTGTTATTATTTATTATTAATTATTTAGTTCTGCTACCATACACTATCTGACAAATATTTGTTTATTTATATAAATTACATATATACTAAACATTTTGAAGAGCTTCTTTTACCACATTTAGATAACTTAACAATTATGGCTGTTAAACTATCAAACATAACATAATAGTCATGAGAATCTCAGAGAAAGGCGATTTACTGAATTGACTTTAATGCTAATAAATAAACTAAACACACTTTTATTAAATATACTTATGAGCGCAGCTTAAGCACTTTACAAAAAGCCATTAAATGCATCAAAAGAAAACAAAATACACTGAGAATCTCAGAGAAAGGCACCACGGTTAAGTCACTTCAAATTTAAAAGCAACAATCGGCTAATTGTTAAATCAACCACAAACAAATTGTTAAACATATTTGTTTAATGAGCTCCAATACTTAACAAACAAGAAATATTTTCGTAGAAAGTAAATTCCTATTAGGTTAGCTAAGCTAATTACTAAGTATCTTACCATATGCTTTCACGCATCGCAGCTACTATTTCATTACATTTGTAATACACATCATTTCGTTAGTTATATACACAATTAATGTAGAAAATTTCCAGTTATTACCAACCCACAGAGAGGTGGAGTCTGCCGGCTTTATCCACAGCTTCGCAGTTGCTGTGAGCTACCTGGGTTTGCTTAACACATAATTAGCAGCATTTTACGTCACGTTAGGCACATTAAATCTTATCAAAAGATTGAAGCCTATCGCCCATGTAATAGACACACTCACGCACACACACACACTGAGACTCTAAAGAAAGTATAACAGAAAAAAAGAAAACATAGAGTAAAAGCCAGGGCTGCGAGCTGAGAGCGACACTTGTGAGTTATGTCAAACGCAATGAAAAGGAAAACGATACGCGCGCTGTCAATGATAATGTTAATGATGATGATGATGATGCTATAGAAAAAACTTGATACAAAAATGATTCACACACAAACACACACACACACACCCGCAATTGCTTGGCTCAACTTGAAACTCAAATTACAAACTGTCAAAAAATGACTGCGCAGAAATGCGAGCAATCTGAAAGGATGAGCTCAGTATCAATAATGATTCTTTGACTCAAATTCAGGCTTCACTTCTTATTGATAAGTCGCTCCATTACGCTTCAGCACAATTCATGGGCTCACTGTCACTCTCTATAGAGCTCAATAGCAGCAGAAATAAAGGCAAGACGAAAAAAGCGAGTCGGGCGTAAGAGACTATGCAATACTTCATCTGGGATAAAGAAAAAAATACATTTTATTAAGTCTCTTATTTTTTATTATTTATCAGAAAGTGTAGAGCTTTTGAAACCGATTATCCTTAAATTATTTATAGAACATTTTAAAAAACTTTCTGCAGGCCATAGAGAGTTTTTGAATGGGGCAATAGACAATCCCCATCATTTGAAAATACATTTATTATTACGACCTAATTATATATATGAATAAATTTTAACATTTTTTTTTCTTTTTTTTTTTAATTATACTTTTGAAAAATTTTAATAAAAATAAATAATAAATAAATATTTAAAAATTAAAAATATTTTATAAATAAATATTTAAAAAATTAAAAATATTTTTATTAATTAATTAATTATTTATTTATTAAATTACTTTACAAATTATATTATATCTGAGCTAAGTCCGTCTAAAGATTGCATCACTATTATGTCCATCTATCCAACTAAACTTCATCGAAACAAATATACTCCGCTTCACTTCACAGACGAGTATCATCAAAAATTGACAAGCTGACGCTATCGTCGAGCACAATCGAGTGCAAATGAGTCAAATAAAAAAAACTTGTGTGTGCGTGTGTGTGTGTGTGAGTTTACTTTTTGTTTCGCGTAGGCGTCGCTTCAGTTTGGTCTGAAACAACAACAATTGCTAAAGAAAGCTGCAGATTTTGTTTATTGCCAGTTGCTCTGAACGCCGCAGGCTAATGACAAAATTAATAAAAAAAAAAAGTATAAAAAAAACAAAACAAAATGGCTTCACGCTGTCAAAAAAATGCGAAAACCGTTAGCTTGTTACGTCAAAATTGAGGCAAAATGCTTGTCTTTGGAGTGGGCCAATTGGATTGAAGGAGAATCTAATTGGATTTAAACTTGATGTGTTTAAGCTTTGACTTTTAGTAATATTTAATATAAAATAATGTGAACTAAAATGTTGAAAGTAGAGATAGGATTTGACAGGGTTTTGATTGTTATGGTTATAGATGGGTAGATGGGTAGAGTAACAGTAAGCACCCAATGTTCCATTGCTGAATAATGAATTCGGTAATATATAAATCATGATGAGTTTCCTCTAAACCAGACTCCACCTCAACCTTGCCCAATTCAGCTGCAACAAAATGTCAACTCAGTTAACCCAATGTAAGGCTTTGCTCATAGTGATAATCGGTATGTAATGCCCACTTTTGACTGGCACTCAATGAGAGCTCTTTGCTCGAAGCTCACCTTGTTTACACCTGCATAAATTCCTCAATTGCAAATGCAGCAAAAGTACTCGCAAGCATAACTTCTGCAACATCGAGAACAACTGAAGCTCGACGGGCAGTGGAAGCCATAAGCCTCAGATGGCAGCACATTAAAAGGTTCTGACTATTGCTACGTCGCTCTGCCAGTCTCTCTCTCTCTCTCTCTCGCTCTCGTAGCTCGTCCCGTTCCCTAGCTGCCTGCTGTCTGCATACTAAAGCCATAAATTGATTTATGATGTCTGCCGCATTTTTAAGCGCCAAAAGTTATGCAACAGAACGTTTGGGGAAGTCTGTGGCAAGTGGCCGCAAAAATGTTTCCATATTTTCTGTTTGCCTTCAACAACTGTGCATGGGCGTGGCACCCCACCCCAGCCCCACTCAAATGCAGTGATGCTCCTGCTGTTGCTGTTGCTGATGCTCCTGCTGGAAGTGTCAAGTGGGCCTCTGGAGTTTACGTTTTCGATTTCTTGTGCTCATTCCTCATGCTCTCTGTGGGCTCTTCGTATCGCCTTTTGGCCAGTGCCGCCGTTATGGCCATCATTTTTTATTAACAATCATAATTCATATTTATTAATGTGCTCAATTTGTTTTTAATGATATTATGTGCAGCTCGCTTCCTTGTTCCTTTCGCTCTTCTCCTCTCTGTGGATGTGAAGTGAACAACGTGCGCTCTGATTTACGGTTGAAATGTCGTAAATATTGCGCCCCAGCCTGTCAAGCTGCTACAAGCAAATAGACACAGACCCTCCTCCTCACACACACACACACGCACACTCACCTGGCTCAGGTAAAGTTTGAAGTGCCGTGTGTTTACACATATGATAATGGAGCTCGTTGTGTGGATCATGATGTGCTAAGTGTTGTGCAACGCCCGACAAAATTCTGTTTATACTTCAAGTTAAGTTAAGTAGCTATAAATCTATGCGGCTATGTGCCAAGTTTTTATATTTATTGGAATTAAAATTTACAAGATTTTATTTAAATTTTCAAAGTTGTTAAAATGTTTATTTTTAACATTCTTTTTTATTTAAATTTAGTAATTTTTTATATACGATATTTCTTTTTAATTCTTTAACTGTGAACTTTTTAGGTTTTAATTATTTTTATAGTAAATATTAGCTTGCTATAAATATATTTTTAATGCAAAATATAAAAGTTATTTTATTTAATTTTATAAAAATTTTAAAATAATATTGGGATTTAGATTGTAATTTGTTTTCAAATTTAAAAATTATATTTTAATTTTTAATTCTTGAAATTCTTTTTAAAATTTTGTTTACATTTATAACTCTACATATTTTAAATATTTTTTACAGTAAATATTTTGGACTAAAAAAAAAACTGTACAAAATTAGCTTATCATTAAAAATAATTTTTCCTTATACTCTTTCTCATTTTCACGCGTTTACTTTCGGATTTCTTGCCCATCAACTTCCCTTCACTATCAAATATATTAAATTTCCTTAAGCCCAAGCCCAAACAGTTTTCTATTCTTATCACGCAAGCTCTAAAAAGAGCATTTACTATATTTACTCTCTAGAATTCAAGTTTTTCTTTTCATTCCCAACATCGAACTTGTTGGCCTCTATCAAGAGTCTCTTTAGCAAAAAGAAAAAAAAGCTCCCTTTTCCAATCATTACGATTGAAAATCACCCTAAAAAGAAATAAGAAAACCTCTGATAGAGTAAAGAAAAAATCGCTCAATTACGAAAAAGTTGAAAGCAGTTGAGAAAAAGTGAAACGAATCCCAAAGAACCACACAAATGCAAACAAAACAACTACAAGAATAACAATGGACGGCCAGAAGAAGCGAAAGGAAAAGGAAAAGGAAAAACGCACACAATGCGGCTGGCCCAGGGAAAATGGACATGAAAGCTGTTGGCAAATGACTTGGCCAAAAAGCAAATACAACTAACAGAAAAAAAAACGAAACTTGGCAGTCAAACACGCAAAACGACGAAATGATTAAGAGAGGACCAATTCCACTAAGCCACAATAACAAAACACAGAACGAAACAAGAAGCAATTTGCTAAGGCTAAGGATAATGCGCGGCTAAGTCGGACTGAACAAAGGTGCTGCGAATACTTATAGAAAACACGAAACTGAAGCTGAAACTAAATCTACATTTTAATTAAGTTGCATTTCAAATGTTAGCTAAATCTTTCATTTCATTTTATACTGAAATCTTTCCGTTTTTTAAGCCAAATGCCCTAGTTTGGCCATCGATTGGCGTTTTAAGTTCGCCAATTTTTTAATTGGATTTTTTTTTACAGCTGTTCGGACTGTAAGAATACAACTACCTAATGTTTTTTAATTTTATTAAGTAGTATAAGACATTAGGAAAATAAAGTCCCATGCAAAATAAAATAGCAAAGGGAACACAATTTTCCATTTTTCAATGAGATTGACTTCATTTCCAGCCAAACTTGTTTATATATAACTGGATCGATATACTATATTATTAAATATTAAATATTATCTAACAAATTCAAAGACTTAAGAGAGTTAAATTTATTTTTTTTTTATGATTGGGTTTATATTAAATTCTGTTACTGTTCATGAATCAAAAAAATATCATATATTGAAAAAATAAAAATATAATTGAATATAATATCAATTTTTATTGTAATATTTTTTTTTAATTAAAAAAAAATAATTTATATTTAAAATTTTTATTTTATTTTTTTTTTATTATTATTTATTTATTATTTATTTTTATTTTTTTTAATTAAATTTGAATTTTTAAATTTTTTTTATTGAAATAAAAATATAATTGAATATAACATCATTATGTACTACAATATTTTTTTTATAATATAATATTTATTTTTATATAAAATATATTTGAATATAATATCATTATGTACTACAATATTTTTTTTTATAATTTCTATTTTTTTTTTTATTATTATTTTTTTTTTTATTATTATTTTTTAATTATTTTTTATTATTTTTGTATTTTATTTATTTATTTTTTTTTTAATTTTATTAAATTTAAAATATTTGTAAAATTGCTAAAGTAAATATTTTAGTCACTCTTAAGCCAATATATAATTATCATTTGCTAAAATATGTTTTCTGTTTTTCAAAATTCTTTTGTAGGCTAAATTTAGCTTTAAAGCTCACCATAATTACAAGCAAACTATTATTTTCATCAACACCACTTTATGAGGCGCATTAGTTACGCAAAAGTGAAGTAATTTTGTTTTTGTCGCACAGCGCGATTTACTTCGACTGGCGAAAACAAAGCGCCGTGTGCCCATTTCCAAGGCTCTGGCTGTGCAAATTTTGGTCAAGGACTTTTCGCCTGCTGCATGCTAATCCTTTTAAGCAGCTTTTCTCTGCACCTACAATGCGCACTCTAGAAGTTGGGTCGGCTCTGCATATACGATGTATTTGTCGCCTGTCGACTGGCGTCTCTCATGGGCATAAATTAAAACAAGAACAGCAATAACAACTGGCATAGGAAATGCCCCAGCGCTGCATAGCTGAAAACTTTATGACATTGTTGTTATACCCTAAATCCAAGGGGCGTGCATAAAACGAGAGGGTATATTGGTTTTAACTGAGTGGATGTAACAATTGCTCAATTGAGCATAGCAGAGAGGCACACTTGGGTCTAGCCATGACAATATATCTCTCTATGGATTAGTGCGAATCCCTTAATCGCTTAAGATTTTCAAATTTTAAGCAATACTCAAACACTACAAAAGCTATAAGCTCCAAGCTGGGTCTATAAGTTCTAGTATCTGAGATATCTTTTACCACGAAATAGTTAAGAAGAACTCATATCATCTGCACACAGAATTCTTCATAATCTTTAGACAGAGTATATCCTAGTTGAGCCCGCCCGTTACATGACTCTTACTTATTTCTTTTTGTTTTCGTTTTCCTTGGGCGGCGACTGCAGTTTTCTTAACGTTTTTCGTCGCCCAGGAAACAAAAGCCAGCGCACTCGTAACTAACACATGAACATTTATTTTCATTTCCATTTCCGCATTGTGCACAGCTTTTCAGCCTCTTTCTCTTTCGCTTGCCGCTATTCGCTTTTCACTTTTCACCATTTTCAGTGTTGTTTAGCGCGTTTTTAATTTGCTGTCATAGTGTCTGCTCCGGCTGTCAGACGGCAGCACACAGAACTGAAGCATATGGCCCGACCGAACATCCTTGCCAGCAGCCCCAACTGAGGCACACCCACATATGACCATCTGTCAAATTTGGGGCATTGTTAAAGTTTTAATGAGTTTTTGTAAAAGTGGCCAAAACGGACACGCTGCCTAGTTTGCGAGCTGCTTGGCAAATATGCTAGCATACTTTGCATTACTCAAAAGCCAATTCAGGCAATTCCAAACTTCGCTCAGACTTATCTACTTAAAAAATATTTGTATATATATTTTTAGCCATTTGGCTTAAAAAAGCAGCTTAGGTTCAAACTTGACTGTTATACTTTATTTTTGTGGTGACAAAAGAAAAGCGTGAGAATTTCTATAAACAAGTCAAGTTAATGCAAAATAATGGTGCCTAAAAGTTAAATTTATGTATATATTAATAGCTGATGGATTATGGAATAAAGGCACAAATTCTGTATCAAATCAAAGCAAAATCAAATCAATAAATTTTAAAAAAAATATTTATATATTCTTTATTATAAAACATTTGTAAACAATATACTTTCCTATGGCATTTGATAAAAAATATTTTATTCAAGTAATAACTTTTCAGAATAATTTAAATTTAATTTTATGATAATAAAATAATATAATTAATTATTAAAAATAATAATAACTAGACAGATTCTAATTATTTTATTTTTGTTATATATATCATATGAAAAATTAAAAAAAAAAAAAATATATATATAAATATATATACGTTTATATATTTATAATAAAATATTTGTAAACAATATACTTTACCATATAATAAAGTAATCTGACTAAATATGGCTTAAAAAATATGTTCGAAATTTTGAAAAATAAATAAAAATGTTTTAAAATATTTTTATGGCAAAAAATTAGCTTTTAAGATTTAAAACAAATTTTAAAAATTTTAATTAATTTGTTGCTGATATGCTGTAATTATTGTTGTTGTTATTATTATTGCTGATGAATAGATTTTGGTATATTGTATTGACTGATTTGTTTATGTCATATAATAAAGGTAAATTAATACATTAAAAAAACTTAAAATTGTGTGAATAAATGTTTATTTACTCTTGAAGTATTCCAAAACTCTCTTGGAACAAACCCAACAAATAATTCACTAACCAATCGACAACTCTTTTATAAATCTCCATTTTTTTTATTTTACCTATTTTTCATTGTATATTCTAATTTAATACACAAAATAATACTATAAAAACTTTAAGCAATTCCCATAACAAAATATGCCCAAAGTTAATTTAATATCTTTAGCTGTAATTCGTATCAGACACATTTATACAGCTCACAAATAACTAAAATAATAATGAATATAAATATCTCACAGACCACAGTTTAAGGTATTTACATACAGTTTTCAGAAATTGCATATCAATTTGCAGCCACAATTCAGGCAAAAGACACAAGCAAAAACTATCGATTTTCAAAAGCCACAAAGCCAATGGCTATCGATAAATAAACACACACACACACAGAGAGAGAGTGAGTGAGTGAGTGTGTGTGTGTGTGTGTTTGAAAGCTTTTAAGCAATCAACTAACTGAAAAACGCGCATACAGCTCAAAATGTATAATGTATTTTGCGCAAATTCATTTAAAAGGATGCTCAGCCTGAGCATCAAACTTGGCCAAGGCAATCAAGTGTGAATATATGTGTGAGTGTGAGTGTGAGTGTGCATGTGTGTGTGTATGTGATTGTAGTGCTGCTTGTGGCTGCTTCTTGGCCTTGCGCCTTAGCCACACACAAGGGCCGCATTCACTCAGCCTCTGTCAAGTTTGAGTGGCTCGTCTGCTGCTGCTGCTGCTGTTCATCTGCCCCGACTCTTGGCTCTGCCTGCAACTGCATCGATGGCGTTTTTCATGTTTTTTTTTATTTTGGCACAGTGCCAAATACATTTAAGCAAGTGGCACGTGCGGCCTGTGTCAGCAGCAGTCTGACAGCAGTTAACAACATATAATTAAATTTATCTAGCAGAACTCAAAATAGTTTACATTGGACTTTAGTCTGGACTTTAACCGGTCTGCAAGGGTTCACAACAGTTTAAGCACTGCAATTACAACAACAACAACAACAACTGTCTGGAAGTGCGCCCGTTTGCATAACAATTAGCCACACTTGGCGTACTCTCCCTAACTTTTTCGAAACACTTTAACCGATGATTTGTGCAAATGTTTTTGACGTCGCGGCGTCTTGTCGTTGTCGCCGTCGCCGTCGCTGGGCTTTGTCTGCCTCGACTTGTTCATTTGCATATTAATTACAACAAAGCACGCAGATGTGGCTTTTGCTGTCGCTGTTGTTGCCTCTGCTCGTGCCCGAGTGCCGACAAGATTAATTGTGCCCGCGAATCCTAAAAGTAGACTACAGTTTTTTTCTTGCTTGTTAAGTGCTCTGCCCGGGATGCTAGCCCACTTCGCTGTTGGTAATCAATGACAGCTTGCGGCTAATCAATGCGCCAATAAGTGGCAGCAAATTATCACTGATTGATGGCTAGATAAATGTCTATATAGCAGGGCCAACAAGCGAGATAAATTGATTACCGCAACTGCGATTTGCATCTCTTGTTGCACGTGTGCTCCTTTTAGCCGAACGAATTCTAAATGCTCATTAGCTCAATTAGGGCAGCTTATTGTGTGTAGTTCTCATTTGAATTAACATAAGCCAAGCATTAAATTCCCTTTTTTTCTATTTGTGGTATGCAAACACAAAGTTTAGGGCAACAACTGAAATTTTATGTTAATTTCGCAACTGTTTAAAAACTTTTGTTATTTGTTGTTGTGCAACATTATGCCAAACGCATGTACGAAAATAGTTTTGAGCACGGAATATATTTTACAAATTATAGTTTCAGCCAGATTAAACGCTTGAAATATACAAAAATATTGCAACTTTTATGAACTGTTGCAGAGGAGCTGACAAACTTTGTCTAACAAGCAGGGTTGAAACTAAAATTAGCATTAAATCATGTAAATTATATTAAATAAAAATTATAAAAAAATATTTGCTTTTATTATTTATTTTAAAATTAATAAAGTAATAAATTTTAGAAATAAATTATGAAGCGAGCTGTGGCTGAATGATTTGCTTTAGATATTACAGATGAGCAAAGAATAAAGCTCGTAAAGTATTAAAATCTTAAGAGTTATATAATAATAATATTTATATAAAATATTATAGTATAATCAATTACTATTATTGCTATTTTTAAGACAATTACTAACATAATAAGTCATTTATTACGAAAAAAAACTGCTGAGACAGTTAAAGCCTATGTATTAAATATTCTATATATTAACTTAACTATCCACCTCTGAAACTTTAGCTCGTAAACATTTCAAGATATAGTTTTTACCTATAATATATTTATATGGCCAGGCCATATATATAATATATATTCATATAATTCTTAGCAGTCTTTAAGCTTTATCAGACGAGATTACATACGAATATATATCAAATTTCAACTCTTTAGCCTAGAAGCAACGGTTTGTAATCATAAGACCAAACGAACATTGCTCAAAACCAATATACCCGTTTAACTTCGTAAATGGGTATAATAAAATTCAATTCCACAAGTTATATAGAACTCATTAAGCTACTTGACATTTGCATTACAAATTACTGAGAAATTATTCTACAGTGTGTTCCCTCTCCAAATAGGACTTAAAATTATGCTACTAAGCTTACGCGTTTGATATTCGCATTTATCTTAATAGCCGCTTCAACAGATAAAAACAAATTATATTTATAATAAATATTATAGGGTGTGGAACTCACCTTATCCAAAATGTTGTGCGTTGGGCGCAGCTGGACGTTGTCTGCAAAAGATAAGAAACAAATTCAATTAGCAATTGGAGAGACAAACTAATTGCCTGAGTGTAAAATAACAATTCGGCAAATCGAGCACGAAAATGCTGTTAAAATTAGCCCAAACATTCAGTCGACTAATTGCATTTGCTCAATGGACTGGAAGTCCTCAAGTGTTCTCAATGCATTTTCAAGATTTCTAATTGCTTTTTTTATGTTGAGGCAACTGAGGCACGAGCGGAGAAAGTCATCCTCATTAATTGTGTATTTAAAAGCTACTTTATTTAAAGATATCTGGAGATTAATTTGGATTGTTGGATTTAAATTATAAAGCAGCTTATCAGACTTTAAGATACCCTAAGGTTTTTAGGTCAGTGCTATACTGTATAGATTAGAGTTTCATTTGGGCCGAGTGAGTTAAGGAGAAGCGTATTACTATCATATCTATTATTAAATATAATATATTATATTTGTGTACGCTTGGGGAATCCACATACCGAAGTCAATGTTCATAGCTCTAATAGTCTTTGAGGTATGCAATTTTTAGGGATATTTTTAAATTAGATTAGATTAAGCTTGTTTTTATATGGCTAAAAAGAAAATTAAGACTAGCTGAGAGAGACTGACAGATAGACTGACAGACAAACAGACTGGCAGACAGACTGGCAGACAGACTGACAGACTATCAGACAAACTGACAAACAGGCTAACAGCTAGACAGATAGGCTGCCAGACAATTAGACTGCCAGACAGACAATCAGACCGATAAACTGATTAACTGACAGTTCTGTCAAAAACCCCACCAATGTTAACATTTTTATGCCAAAGAACAATTTAAGTAGTTTTCTTTGACAATTTTTGTGGTGCAATCTTTAAAAACTAATCCCACGGATATTTTCTTATATAAATATATTCAATTTTCAGTCAAGTTTTCTGTAATTTCAATTTAAGATTTGAAAAAACACAATTCTCATTAGCATAACGGCAAACTTAAAAGCTAAAATCAGTAAAGCTCTGACTATTAAGTAAGTTTTCGCAAACTAAAAAAAAGAAGAATAAGAGCATAGTCTACACATTCCGCTCCGATGTAATGCCGTAATGACTTTTCAACAAACTACGTGACATGGAAAACTTTATCGACAATTTGGCCATAAACATAATTAGCAAAAGGTCTGCACACAGCCTCAATCTCATGTGGGCGGGACCAACTGAGTCCGCACCGAGCTCAACTGAAGCAGAACAAGTGCAATCTGGCCAACAGAGAACTTTGCCGCTCTTCCTCCTGCCCGTCGCCCGACTCGAGACAACGGAAGTCAATTTGTATGGTTCGTTGATTTTTGCGTGAATATTGCAATTTGGATTCAGTTTGAAGGATGTTATGGTTAACCAACGGGTGCGATAAGAACAACATTTGAAACCAATGCAAACAATGCGAACAGCTGAGCATTCAGGTTAGATAAACCAAGGCTTTGTTGCTTTACGATGCAAAAAAAAAAAACATACATATACTAAGTATTAGTAGTAGTAGTATATAATATAAATATATAATATATAATATAAAATATCATATAATATATATAATATATAATATAATATTATATATATAATATAATATATATACTTATACTTATACTTATACTTATACTTATACTTATACTTATACTTATACTTATACTTATACTTATACTTATACTTATACTTATACTTATACTTATACTTATACTTATACTTATACTTATACTTATACTTATACTTATACTTATACTTATACTTATACTTATACTTATACTTAAACTTATACTTATACTTATACTTATACTTATACTTATACTTATACTTATACTTATACTTATACTTATACTTATACTTATACTTATACTTATACTTATACTTATACTTATACTTATACTTATACTTATACTTATACTTATACTTATACTTATACTTATACTTATACTTATACTTATACTTATACTTATACTTATACTTATACTTATACTTATACTTATACTTATACTTATACTTATACTTATACTTATACTTATACTTATACTTATACTTATACTTATACTTATACTTATACTTATACTTATACTTATACTTATACTTATACTTATACTTATACTTATACTTATACTTATACTTATACTTATACTTATACTTATACTTATACTTATACTTATACTAATTATATAACCTCATTACCTAACCCTGAACAGTAAGTTTTAATGCTTTGAATGTTCCCACACACAGACTGCAATATTCCAGTCAATTTGAATAACGACCCATACAAAAATGATTTGAATTGCATTGCAAATTGCAAAATATGTTTTTTTAGGAACTAAAATAAAAGGTATATAGCCAAAAACGACAATCAGGCACATGCGAAAAATCAACATTAGATTTAAACGCAGAAATTACAAAAATTTTGCCATTTAAATGCGCAGGGCTCAGTGAATGGAACCAAAAATGATACCCAAGCGACGGCTGCTCTAATGAGTAATGAAAACAGATTTATCGGCGGGCTTATTATATTATTTGTGTCGTTGTTGTTGTTGTTGTTGCTGCTGTTGCTTCTGTTGCGGTTTTGCAGTAGCCACTGCGACAATAACAATATAAAAATAAAATTCGATGCCCCAGAGGGGCAGAGATACAAATCACGAGCTTTACGAATGATGCGGCATTCGCTTTTAAAATTCCTGAAAATTAGTCAGCACGGAAAAGATATCGTGTGATTTCTTAATAAATTTCATTAAAGCTTGGGTTATTGAACTAGACGTTTGATAAAAAACGAAAATATAAATGCAAATTAAAGAGCAGCAGATAAAGTTGAGGTAAAGATCGCTAATCGATTATTTATAGAAAACCTAATTTGAGTTTAACATACGAAAAGAACTTCGTTACGTAAGCGTGGATAATCAAATTTAAGAAGACATTCGGCATCATTAAAGCTGAGTGATAGAAAGATTGATGCGAAATCTAAAAACTTTTGACTTTGTATGGAAAGAACAGAGCATATAAACTGGGAGTTGGCTTTTGTGGAAGTCAACTTGCTTTCAAGCTTGTTTTGCATATTAGCCAATTCTTGAAGACAAATGTTTAAGAGCAAGTTACATTGAATATGGAACTTAAATGCTGAGAACTTAATATGATTAATGTTTCCTAAAATATTTTTTATATTTAAAATGTTATATCTTTATATAATTATCTTTATATAAATACATATATTATTATTATATTAATATTATATTATATTAATTAATATTATTCACAAATATTTAATAATTTAAAAAATTAATATTTTTTTTAAATGTTAATATAATAATAATATATTTTATAAAAGAGGAAATATCAATAAAATAAATATTATATAATTATTAATATAATCATAATATATTTTATAAAAGAGAAAAAGAAATTACTTTATCAAAAATGCATAAATCATCCGTAGTTTATATGATCTACTATATTCTAGTATTACCACCATTACTTAGTTCCACCCACCCCATAACACACATTTATATGTACACTAAATAGTTTATGAATCACCCTTAAATACATTTTACAAGTCGAGTTCTAGTTTAACTAACGCCACATGCCCACTTCAATTCAATCAACCGTAAACAGAACAGACCTTCCCTGCCTGCCCTCCACATCGCCGCCTCGGGCGCTTGTCAAGCGAACAACACATGGATGTGCAGCCGGGCCACGCCTACTCACCAAGGTGTCAGCACATCACACGCCCTGTTAGGGGGCCTCCTGTACCGGCCCCACCCCTCGAATGGTTGCGTGCCTAATTGCTAGGCGAACGCAAAGGAAATATATATTTTATCTTTTTTCCCTAGCTCCCTGCCAACCTGACTGCCTGCCAGGTTCACTGCCTTGTGGTTGCCATGACACTTGCTTTTGCCAGGAATTCCACTCGGCACTCAGCATAAACATATGCCAAAGGCATCCTGCAAAGTCCTTGATAGCAAATTATACAATATCAAAAGCCAATTAGCTATAAGATTTAACAATTGCCTGAAGCTCTTCAAGTTTTATTTATATTATAAATATTATTTAATATATAAGAAAAATAAATAAAAATTACAAATTTTTGTGAAATAATAAAAATAATATTAAGATTTATACAATAATAAATTTTTAAATTTAAAAAAATGTAATATATTATATAAAAAATCCGTAAGATCGAGTTTATAGTGCATATAATAAATATATAAGCATTTAAATAATCAAAAAGAATTTATCTCTAAAATATTTTACATTAAAAAAAATTATAATTAAAATTAAAAACAATTAAAATAAATAAACAAAATAATAAATCTTATATATTATTATATAAATAAAATATAAATTTTAAAATCTTATATTTATATAATAATATAAAATAATATAAGATTTTGCAATCATTTTTATTATTGTTTTTAATTTCTATTAATTATATATATTTTTTTAATAATAAAAATTAAGTAAATTTAAAAACTTAAAAATTCATTTCCCTGACAACGCCCACGATTTCTCAAAAATTAACTCGTTTTCTCTTTCATTAAAAAATTGTACTTAACAATAATAATTTTATGATATTTGATATCTTTGTCATACAATTATTCCAACCCAGGAAATTAAGGCAAATACTTCGATAAGAATAAGTTTACTAAAATGAGTCGCAAAAATTTCAAAGATTATGAATACAACAATACAACAATATGATAATATATACATGTTATCTATGTTTATTTTCATATATTTTAATTAATTGAATTAATGAAATATTTCCATCAACGATATCTTAGCACAATGCAGCAAACAAACCTAGTCAGGACAGCAAAAGTCCGCAAGACTCCAGAGCTGAGCACTTTGTTTGTTCTTACGCATAATATATAGATATATTTACTCTGGCGTTATTTGATATTTTAAGGGAATATTGTCAACGGCAACGCTTTTCATTCAAATAAATAAATAAAGGAAAAAATAACATCGCACTTGCTGCGCATTGAGACGTAAGCACAAAATCATGGGAATGCCATAAAAACGTAGCTAACTGTGAAAATTTGTTTTGCCGAAAAGAGAAGGAAAAAAAGAAAAGAACAGAAGGAAAATAGAAAGAAAAGCAGAAATTCTATTGATGACCAAGCAAGCAGGACAAGCAGGCTAGCTAAACAGTCACTTTTCCCCAAAACGAACCCGAGTTCAACTTTTACAAATGGCCAAGTTTGAGTCGGGCAAATGGAAGTTGGGAGAGGGAGAGAGAGAGTAGGAAAAACCAAAAAACAAAATGAACAAAATGCTTATTTGCGGTTAACCACAAAAGTGTAAAATAACACCAAGCAGAGGGAAGCATGTTGTCATAAGGGTACCCAACCCTCCTCCCTCCCTCCTCAGACTAAGGGTGCGATGGCGACTAAAGCTGGGCTGACAGCTGATTTGAGACGTCTGTGAAATGGACTTGGCTTACATTTGAGGTCGAGCTTGTGATTAATTCAAGTGTAAATTGTATTGTGTTCGCTTCTTTTAAATATGGTCTGCAAATAATTTAGGCCAAGGTCAGTTACCTTGAATAGGGTTTAGTCGGCTCGGGCCTATGACGCGAGTACGTGAGTTGGGTCGCTATCGCTTGATTGAGCTTTTCGGTAATGGCTCGCATTAATTACGCCCAAAGTTCATTATCAAGGGAACACGGTGAGCACCAGACTTTCGAGTAGTTCAAAAAATGTTTAAGCAACAAAATAAAAAGTTAACGCAATTAGCACTGAAAATCGATTGGCTCAATTAATAATGAGTCAAAGAGGCAGAGGAAGAGCTGCAAAGCGCAGACAGGCGGGTATTATGTATTCTAATCTTATCGCATTGGCTAATACTTTGGCAGCATAATTACAAAATAACAAGCAAAGAGTAAGGAAATTTATTCAAATTGAATTTTTTAGGGTTTTACCAGCTGCACCCCGAGCAAGCCATATAATTTATGGGTCTATAGGTGGAGTAGGTCCGGCGATAGCTATTTTTTTGGGTGTAATTAATGAATACTTTATCACACTTTATCAAACGATGAGTCTCACAAGAATATGCGTATATTGCAATTATCAAACAATTATCAAAACAGACGAGAATTACATAAAATCATTTTTTTCCTAATAAATAAATTATATATAATAATTATAATTTATATTTTAGGAATTTATAAATAAATAGAATCATATAATAATAGAAACAAAAAAAATAGCCCAAGATATTTGCGAACTTTTTGTCACCGAAAAACGTTTTCATTGCTCCAAAAATAATTCAACATTAAAAATGTAAAGGAAAAAAAGAAAAAATACAAAAAATTGCTAAACAAAAAATTAAATTAATGCGGCATTTTAAATTTACAGACAGCTTGATAAAAAAAACCCGAAAAAAATGCTGACCCGCTGAACCCTGACACACGAGGCACGTGCCCCCTTCTGAATATTGTGCTGTGTTTGTTTTTGTTGCCATGACGTTTGCCGACAAACAAATTGCGTGTAAATACTATATATATATTTATATATGGGCATATAGCATATGCATGCTAGCAACTGATATCAGCCAAATTGCCTTCCAAAGCAGCCAAACAACTTTTGCTCTATGGGTCAGGGGAATATGTCGCTGCAGCTGAGCAATTAATATTTTAGTTGATTTCTAAACACGAATGCACACATCTTCAGCAATTTGTTTAACAATGATTTAACAGAGGTACTATTAGAATTTTAATTTAATTTAACAAAGAAGATTCTAATATTTGCATTCAGCTTAGCACTAAAATGTTTTTAAACAATACAAAGTAGTAAATAGACAAATTGAATAGAACAAATAGAAACAGCGTAATCAGAAACAACAAATAAGTCAAAACTCCCAATCAAATATTAATGGATTCAGAAAGTTGTTAGCTAGACTAAAACCTGCTCAAAAAAGTTGCCAGGAGTCGATTGAAGCAAAACAAAGACTTTACTTGGCTGTTTATGTCTGTATTTAAACAAATACAAATATTTAAATTATATAAAAAATTTCTAATGCTTAGAAAATTCTGAAAATAATTTTATTTATTTAGTTAAATGCTTAGAAAATTCTTTATTTAATTTATATATTTATATTAGTGCTTAGAAAATTTCTGTATATAATTGATATATTTGCATTTATAATAATATATATATAATAATTTGCAAATATTTTTAACCAATAAACTTAATTAACATTTTTAATAACTTAATTTTTCTTTTCTTAATTTTAAAGTTATATTTTTTTTCTAATTTTTCTTTAAAAAAAATGTAAATTGATAAATAGAAATTTTATTTCCTTCCTAATTAGCTAGTTTTATTTTTCGTATAAAATTCTATTCATAAATTGCCTCAATATACGCGTGTTGCTTAAGCGTCTTCAAACAAATTTATTATGAGTTTGGTGCTATTTATTTTTTCGCATCTCCATATATACAAATATTCACATATAAATACTAAAATACTTTTATGAATGCTAATATATAATATAAATACAATTAAAATACTCAAAATACCAATATGCATGCATGATGCGAAAGCCAATATTGAGTTAAATATATTTAATTATTTCTTTATGTATTTTTAAGCTATGTCCATAGTACTGCTTCAGATGTCAGCTCAAATTTCAGATGATGAAATATATATGTGCATATACTATATATGGAATTTAGTTCAAAATTAGTCTGGTAAATAAATTATGAAATGTGATCTTAGTAATTTTAAAATAAATTTTCTTGTATATTTATATACATAAATACGTGCTCCACAAACCTTAGGAAATTTCAAGTCTCTAGATTCTGAGATCGACGCATACGGGCAGATGGACAGAGAAACGGACAGAGCTAAATCTACTGGGCTTGTCTGCCTGATCAAGAATATATATGTATGTATACTTTATGGGATCTACCACGCCTCCTTCTGTCTGTTACACACATTTTCACATAAACATTGTAAAAATTACATAAAATAATAATTATATATAAATAAATAATAAAAAAAAATGAAAAAATAAATAAAAAAAAAAAAAAATAAATGCCACCTGCTCTCCCTTTCCGTTTTTTTTTTTTACTATGAATTATTTATTATAAAAGCGAAACTATTTAAATTACTAAGAATAAACCCGCAATTATTTCCAGCTAAACAAATTGTTGCTCTTGTTATCAGCATCTTTAGCTATTTCTAGTCGCAAACTCTACTCCACTTCCGTTCAGATTTTTTTTTTTTGTATTTTTATCGTTGGACAAGTGTAAATATGTATGCCAAGCTTATCGTACCCTTATTAAACAACTACTGCAGTGCGCCTTATCGAATCGGTTGGGCGTCAGCAGAAACTGCGACATGGGCTTATCGGCTCGACTCCGTCTCAGGGAAAGAGCATCTGAATGAGGTAATGTTTGCCAAGCAAACATGTGATAAACGTCAAAGATGCTTGATAAAAAAAATAAAGTAAACCTAAATTTCGTTATACAAGCGAATGTTAGCAAAAACCCTTTCAGACAAATAAGCTTACGTTTTAGCGAGTGGAAATAAACGCGCAATGGGCTATGCGGTTGATACCCTTGCAGACATTAAACTGATATGCGAGTTGTTTGCTTAATGTTGGCAGCGAAAAACACCTGTTAAAGCCTTATATTGTTATTATCCGGGGAAGAACAGATATGACTGCAGGAAAAACGTTTTTCTATGCCAAAAGCAGATGAAGTTTGAACGGTATGCATATAGAGATAATATGAAGGTGTGACTGAATGAATGTATGAATATATAAATGGAATGTGTTAAATAAAGAAACAACTATTAAATACTTGTAGGGACATACTGCCTTTCTACGCAATTCTCATATATAAAAGTATGTGTCTTTACGCTTTTATGCATGTTTTCTAATGTTTTCTTATATAATATAAAAAATGTGAATTTAGCCCATATCTGGCTTCCCATCATAATGTTTATTATCTTTATCTTCATCTTCAACATATATTTGGTCTATAACATACATTTGTTTACTAAAAACTAAATCTTATACGTAGATCATCAAAGCGTTAAAACTCAGAGCAAAACACATAAATAACCTCAGTGATTGTGACTACAAATTTTGAAAGATGTCTTCACTTTTTTATGAATTTCTAAATCAGCTTAAATGTATTTAAAAATTGCTGTAAAACTAAACTTAGCAACGTTTTTACAACTTAATGTCAACACGACATAAAAACACACGAAAAAACAAACACTTATTCATTTCAAGACAATTTATTTGAATGCTTCTATAGCAAAACCTAGTGATGCTCGGTCTTTTTCAGTCTGCTGGGCAAGCGCTAGTCAGTTGCTATTTTTAACAGCTTCGAGCATAAATTATACATTTTTTGGCCATTTAACAAAGATTCGCTTTGACAATTTAACTGACAGACGGACACGCTTTATGCGGCGTTTACGAGTTATTAATTAGCTTATTAAAACGAAATCAATTTGCTTCATTTGTGAAAATGCGCGCAGGGAAAACGTTTTTCATTCCAAATGGAAATTAAACGATTGAGTAATTATCCACATCATATGTGGAAGCTAACAAATTTGTGTGAAAAACTTAACAAAAAATATAATTTATTAATTCATGTAATTTATAAATGTTGATAGATGATACTGCATTAATTATGAGTGGAAAAAATATTAATAGGAATGAATTAATGACAAAATGAATTGCTAAAAATTAATTAAATTAAAAACAAAATAAAATAAAAATATATATTTGAATAAATATAATTTAAATAAAAATATATATTTTAATAAATATAAGTAAAATTTAAATTTATATTTGATAAATATAAGTAAAATTAAAATATTTATATACAAAGTATATATAAATTTTATTCATGCATTTAAAACTATTACAAATAAGGGCGAAATAAAAAAAATAAAAAATCAAGATATATAAATATATATGCAATATAAATTACAAAATATCGAAAGTGAACTTACGATATAAATTCCATAAAAGGCAAATCCAAAATGTTGAGTATTAAAAATCGTAAAAACTTTAAGCTAAATATACTTTAGTTATTTTATATAGCACTCAGGAAACAGTTTACACTATTTATCAAACTATTGTGGCAATATAAATCAAATATAGACATATATTTATAGATAAGTCATCTTTATCGGCATTGTATAAACTGGAACTGTCACAATTAATCAAATTGTAATGAATTTCCAAATGACATTTTCTATACGAAAAACAAACCGATTATGCCCGGAATTCCCATTGCCAATGGATTCAGGTTATAGTAATTATGCTGGCATCGATTTGGAATGATATTAAACAAAAAACTTGAGTGCGAAAAACCAGTTCAATATATAGAAATACAACACTTAAAAATGCAACAAAAGTCGGTCAGGGCAGCTCCAACTTTCGTATGTATTTAGTCTACAAAATCATTTTTTGTCGATAAAGATAATGAAGTAACTGCCTAAAAGATATCTAAACTGGGATAGTTTGACATATATAAGACAAAGGAATATTTTATTTTGTGGAATAAAGATTTAAATAATAATCAATTCTCAAGACGCTTAAATATTTAATATTATCTAAGATTATTGATTACTAAATACCCATCTAGCATTCATATGTTACAGGGTATATTATAGCATAAGAAATATGCCTATTTGCGAATCAAGTCTGTACACCCGCCTTGCAATTACTTGCTGCAGGTTATTGTAGAATATTTAAATAAAATATCCTAGAATATCTGTATAACCGAGTTCTTTATAGCCGTCTAGCCACCCACTCGCAATAAATGACAGATTTATTCTGCTAAATAACATTAAAATATTTTAAATTTTATTCTTTTATTTTTACAACCAAACTCTATATACCCTTCTCACATCTCCTTCCTACAGAGTATTGAAAAACAACAAGCACAATCTTACTAAATATTAATTATTACACTTGAAAAAATCATCCTGCAATTTCTTATTTCTAAACAACCAGCAAATATGCCCACTAACAATGACTTGCTAGTGTATTGTATAACAGAAAGCAGTATAACAGCTTCAACTAAGCGTGGGCAAGCAGCAAACGGTAGTTTTAGTAACTGTTGCTGTTGTTGTTGTTCTTGTTGTTGGCGTTGACATGTGATAAAAAGCCGGTCAGCCAGCGCGATATCAAAACTTGAAAATGCAAAAGCCAAACGCCAAATTAACAACAACAAACGGAAACAAAGCGTAATGAGACGAATAACAAACCAAAGCAAAACAAAATAAAACACAAAATGTTTAAAAATACTTTTCAAACTGTACAAAAAAATAACAAAACTTACATCACAAACATTCACATTCACATTCACTACAACAACAAAAACAACAGCAAATGCAATAACTGTTGTTGCTGTTGCTTTTTGTCACTGTTATTTGTGTTGTTGTTGTAGTTGCTGCTGCTGCTGACGCTGTTACAAGCTTGAAATTTGATTTCTTTTGATTTTGCTTTTGTTTGATACTTTATGCTTCCTTCTTTTTTTTTATCTCTCTTTTTTTTGGGTGAAAATAAAAGAAATTTGAAAACGCGCGGCCTAAATTGAGCAGACGATCGCTCTTCTTGCTGTTGCTGTTGTTGTTGTTGTTGTTGTGGCTACTGCTGCTGCTGCGCTGCCGCTGTGGGGCTCATGAATGAATTGCGCGATTAAAAACACAAAAGGCGTGACGCGTCGCACAACAACAACAATAACAACAGCAACAACAACAACAACCACCATTGGCATCTAAATAACGAAACAAGTTTTCTGGCTCTGGCTTTGGCTTTGAAAAAAGTAGATAAGCGCAGAAAATGTAGGCGAAAGAAAAAGAAACGAAACGCAGGCTTCAAAATTTAACACCAAATAACAGCAACAACAAATGCCGTAGCATGGGCCTACACACACACACAGTCCATGCACACAATTGCACAAAATGCAGACGCACACACACACACACCCTTACACAGCAGACAGCTGATTTTTGGCCGCAGCTACAAAAAGCGCTGCTGCTCTCTTCGCACCAATTAGAATTGGTTTATTTAGGTGACGCGCACATACACACGCACGCAAACAAACCTAATACACTCTCACACAAACAAATACACGCACGCACACTATTACGCTAGCAGGCCGCACGCCTCGTACATTAATATTGTGTGTTACACTTGTTTTTATTGCTGTGATTGCGATTCGCCTTTCTGCATTTGACTCTGTGCATTTAGCAATTTAACATTTTGTACACACCTTCCACTTGCACTGCTTAGCACGCCTTGTTGGTACTTTTGTATTACAATTTTTGTATTTTTTTTTTAAATATTTTTTGTTGACGATTTAAGTGTTATTTTGCGAAAATCTCATTGTTAGGTTCCAATTTCTTGTTTGGTGTTCTGATTGGCACGCGCGTGACCACCCGCACGGTTGGAAATTTCTTTACAGACTGGTTAACATCAGGCTGTTAACAGGCGCATGTTGCATTAACAGCTGTTGATACATTTGGTATTCCTGAGTGAGGCATTTTTTAGCGCTACGTTAAGCTGTTTACATGCTGTGAGTGCTAACATGCTGTTAAACATGTTGAACTTTTGATTTTGAAAGTGTTTTGGAGTTTTTTTTGTGTAATTCATTATATATGTTGATAGATATAGAGTAAAAATATACGCAACATATTAGTTTTTAGCTTTAAAGAGTTGTTTTAGTCAGCAATTGTGTAAATTATTAAAGGCAAGTGCCGGCTTTCCAATTGGAATTTATGCAGCTGTTAACAGCTGCGTTGCCAGACATTTTAAGATATTTCTGAAGGCGCGTAAATTTAAATTGTCAAATTTACGACTTTTTAGAGAAGTTTTCAAGTCTTTTGCTTTATTTCGTTTTTCTTTAGATTTCTTTAGAGTTAGCTGTTGCTTGACAACTCGCATGCCACATGCAACATAAAAACGTTTGCTCTGCGAGCAATCAACAATTACAGCATCAATTAAATTGGTCTTAAATTCCTGAGTGTCTAAATTGAACATAATAGCATGCAGCAGCAGCCGCAGCTAGCAGATATATCATTAATCCACATTTCAGCTCACCTCCCCTCATTCCAGCTCGTCCTGCATCTGCTTAGCAATCAGTCAATCAATCCATCAATCAGTAATTTTTCTCCTTTGAAACTTTGTAACATTTCAATCGCATGCCAAAGCGGCCAAAGCAGCCAGCGGCATGCAGATTTCTTGCCCGGCCGGTGACGATAATGATGATTGGTTGCCTGGTCAACAAATGCTTTGCTCTCGCCCTCGGACAGGTGCAAACAGGCATGAAATATTGAGAGCTCTTCTCAATTTGGGCAGTTTCTCAACTCTTTAACAACTTTTTTTATTTATATTTTTTTATGCATAAACAATTTCCTTTCCATTGCTAAACGATTAGCTTAGCTCGAGCAGCAGCTGCTCCCAAAAAAATTAATCCGAAAATCAGGAAATTCAATTAAACGCACACGCAGACAGACACCTGCGCATAATTAAAGCAGCCAACGGTAGCCCAATAAAGGTAAAGCAATTGGCCTGACGAATTTTGAATATACTAAAAACTTTCATTGCTAAAATAATTCTTTATGAAATTAATTTTTAACGTATTAAATAAAAAAAATTTTATTTTATTTTAATTTACTATACTTTAAATTTTAAAAAATATATTTTATAATAATTTATTGATAATACACAAAATATTGAAAATGGTTTTAGGAAATGTTTATTTTTTATTAATTATTTAAAATTAGCATATTTAAAATGGGTTAAAAAATTAATTAATTATTTGAAATTTAAAAATAATGATTTTTTAAAAAAATAAGTCAAATTTATTATTCATTTATTTAATAGAAAACAATTAAATTAAATCTTTGTTTATTTATTTATTTTTAAATTTTGTATAACAAAAAATTTAAAATTTATGCATTTAAAAAATATATAAATATATATTAAAATTATTTAGATATATATTTTAGCTTTAGTTAAAGTTAGTTTATTTCCGAAAAAATAAATAAACCATATCTTGGTAATCCAAAATTTAAATACCCTTTAATTTCAATATTCTCGTTTCATTCAGCTATAAGTCATCTTATACTCTAACCATTGACGTATAAGTCATCGAATAATTGGCTTAAATTGTTTTTAAACCATCTTCGCTGGACTTAGGATCAGTATATCTGGAAACTTAAAAAAATTAATTTGCATTTATTTAATTTATCTTCAGGAAGTCCCTCAAGTTCTTTCGCTTTCAAATTCTGATTATAATTTTATTTTTATGCACTTTCATTTGCTTTTGGTATTCAAATTTTGATATTCCAAGGAATTTACTATCGCGTATTCGCACGTGCGGAAATCCAGTTGGATCGTAAACATGCAACAGGCGTTGGGAGGGCCTTATCTTGACGAGCTCTCGAATAACTGTAAAAAAATATTATTTGATATAAAAATTTGATGTCTTACGGGTTGCATGTTGCCCAATAAAATTATAAGACCCATTGCGAGGGTATAATAAATAAAACTCGAGAGGACGAAGAAATTCACACTTGCCACACGTGTGTGTGCGCTGGGGCGTGTGGGCGTGGCAGTAGGCAGTTAAAGGAAATTTAAAGAATAAAATATGACACGCCCCAACCCCCCGCCCCCAACTTCCCCGCGCAACAAAGCAAGACAACGTGCCGAAGCGGAAATTAAATTTTTGTCTGCCTTTGGAGCTGTCTGCAAACGGGGCCAAAAGGAAATCTTATTGACCCAAGCATAGGTTTAGTTATAATACTTAAAGAGCACATAAGACTCTTAAAGAATGCTTGAAAATAATTTAATTTAATATTAATTTAAATAATAGAAATACAAAAATAAATATAATATGTAAATTTTAAGGTTAAATTTAATTATTTAAAATTTATTATGGTACTTAAAGATACTAAATGTGGTTTCTAATTATATTTTGAAATAAATAAATATAAATTTTATTTAATTGCTAGAACTTACTACTTACATGAAATAATAAATAAATAAATGAATAAATAAATAGCTTTATTTTGAAGCTTACAAATATTCTATCTTCGTAAAGATAGCTTTAATATGTTAATAAAATGTAAAGCGAGTATAAAATATTTTAAAAATATATATAACAAATTTATAATTTAATAAATCATTTTTAAGCCATAAAAATTTGTTAAGTTAATTTTATAAGAGACTTTCTAAATACACTCAACTTTTTCTTTTAATCAAAAATTATTTTTAAAAACTAAATACTCTTAAGGCAATATTAAATTTAAAATGTAATAAAAAATTATAAATATATTGCAATAAATTTTAAATGATGAAAAAATGATATTGTATATAAAAATATTTAAATAAGTATATCAATTTATTCGAAAAATTAAATAAATTACTTAAAATAAATAAATATATATAAACATATAATAAATAAATATGTTTAATAATTATTCAATAAAAATTAAAATTCGATTGATCATTTATATAACAAAAAAATATTTTTATAAATATATTAATGTTCTTATAAATAAATTTCTTGAAATATAAAACTAACAAGATTTTTCAATAGACTATAATATATAAAAGATACTTTTTTAGTTAAATAAAAAATTGAATAAAAATTTGATTTATCATATATTATTATTATTAAAATTTTACTACTAAGAAACAAAAATTTAAAATGATAAAAAACATTTACATAAAAAAAAAACAAAACATAGTAACCGAATAGAATGAAAAGCTTATATTGAATGCATTGAAAAGCTGAACATATTTACAGCAAGTTCAAGGCAAATACTGTCAAAGCACCTATCAAAATTACGGGTATATTCACTCTGAGGTGCTCTTGTTATGGGTGAGCCGACGAGCCGAGGGCTGGGCTGATCTATCGAGCGATTCGTTAACTCAATTACAACCGGTTTTACTATGGATATCATCGATATAACATCTTTAACCTCCGCCCAGCGTGAAGAGAACGCGGCGCGATTGGACGCCATTGAGAGTATCGATGCGATCTATAAGACCTATATTGCTGAGAAAGTAGAGCTCGAGCATTGTGTCTCGTCCACGACCACCTTGAAGGAATCAAATAGTAGAAACTCGGAGCAAGAAGCGACAGCAGAGAGCAGAAAGATAAAGCAAACAGAAGATAATCCCTCGATATCGGAGAACGTAAAGAACTACCCCTCGATATCGGAACTCCCAGAGAACACAGAAGTCATTCCCTCGGCATCGAAGAATGTAGACGATTCTCCAGCATCGAAGAATACAGAGAAATCGGTAGACGATCCCTTAACATCGGGAATGTCAGATAAAACGGAAGATAATGCCTCAACATCTGATCCTCCTAAAGCATCTGGATCTGGTTTCCGTATGCATTCTGGTGAAATAGAAAAGGAGCACGGTCAGAAGTGTCCAAAAAATCCCGAAGCCAATGAATACCAAAGTGAGTAGAAGATCGCTGTGAAACCCCTAGTAAACCTTAGCTACCTATTTGCCCCCAGCAGATAGTAGGGCGTTTTCTTTTTTTTGCGGATGAGAATGTAAAATTTAGAGTGAGAGAGATATATATATAGAGAGAGAGGAAGACAGAGAAAAATAGGAAAATGATGAAATATTAAGACAAGAAAACTTGAAATAGAAAGTATTGAGAATACAGAAAAACAATATAATAATATAAGGATAAGGCAGAGAGACAGAGAGAGAGAATAGAAAGAAGCAGAAAGAGAGCGAGAAAAATAGAGATGAGATAAAAAAAATGTGATATGAGCAATGAGAAAGAATGAGAGAGAGGCAGAAAGAGAACGAGAGAAAAATAGATGAGAAAGAGAAATATATGAGATGACAAATATGAGCCATGAGAGAAAAAGAGAAAGAGAGGGAAATAAAGAGAAGGGGAAAGAAAAACACAGAAAGAGATAGAACATATATAGAAATAGAAATAGATAGAGATAGATACAGCGAGAAAGAAATGAAAAATATAATATTTGAACCGTGAGAAAGAGAGAGAATAAGAGAGACCGAGAGAAACACAGAGAGTTATAAAAAGAGAGAGGAGAAAAAGAACAAAATTTGAGATAAGAGAAAAAGAGAAAGAGATAGAGGGAGGGAGGCAGAGATGAATGTTGATCAAAAAATTATGTGAGAAATGAGAGAGAATGAGAGAAAGAGAGAGGATATATAGAGGGTGACAGAGATGAGTGGTAAAAAATATGTGCGAGAAAGAGAGAGTGAGATATGAGAAATGAAAGATGAGAAATGAGAGAGAGAGACAACTGACAGAGGACAACTGACAGATGACACTTAATTTCCATAAAGAAACTTTCCAAATATTTCTCACACATTGAAAATTCGAAATATCTCCCGCAGATTACTCAAACATAAAAGAGCAACTACAAAGGATGAGCAGTGCCAATATGAAGCAGCAAATGGACGGAATGGGGCAAATTGACGCCACACAATATTACGCCAAGCAGATGGGCTTGCCCATGGCTTTGGGCATGAATACGGACATGGGCAGCCAGTTCAGCCAGTCAAGCGCGTTGGGCTCCTATCAGAATCCCATGCCAGAGGACGAATACTTGAAGTACGTGGAGCAGGTGCAATCGCAGCCCTTTGCTGGGATGGACTACAACTACATGCAGTACCAGTCGCAGCCAGGAATGTATCAGCAGCAACAGCAGCAGCCTCATCTAGAGCAGCAGCAGTACCTGCGCAATGAGGCCGGCGCCTACGACGAGAAGAATGCGAGCAAATGTCCGTACAATGCATCCATGATATACAGCAAGGCCAGTTACAAGGCGTCCGAGACCAACTCGAGCCAAGTGGCTGGCTACCCTGAGCAAGGACAGCCCGAAGCGAATGGCCAGTACCAGGACAGCGTAAGCAACAGCAGTCAGTCGCGGAGATCGGGCGACAATTCGTCGTGCAAATGTCCTGGCTGCTCCTGCGAAATGCACGGCGCGGAGGGATACGCCTGTCCGCAGAGTGCAGCCCAGTCCAATGGCCAGTACGCAGCTGGCAATGTGGAGCGCATGGGCCTGGCCTTCAACCCCAACATGATGAGCATCAGCTGTCCGCAGGTTGCGGATCTGCGCTCCGTGTACTGCCCGCAGCAGGCTCAGCCTCAGCCCTGTTGTCCGCCTCAGCCTTGCTTCCAGCCTCAGCCTCAGCCGCAGCCGCAGCGCTGCTGCCCGCCTCAGCCATGCTGCCCGCCCATGATGAGCCCCGGCTACACACAGCCGCCCCAATGCGAGTCCAGCAATTGCCTGGACATTGAGGGCTTCTTGAAGCAAGTGATGGCCACGCAACAGCCCTGCTATCCAAACTGCTTGACCGGCCCCTCGCCGCACTGCTTGGGCCTGGGCATGAGTCCGGCTCAGTGTGCAGCTGCTGCCGTGCCCATGAGCTATGCCCCCAACGGCAATACCTCCCGCAATGCGACGCTGCAGGATCAGACGGTCTACTCCGCGGACTACAAGCCCGTCAACGTGCCGGGCAATCTGTTCAATCACTTTCCCAGGTGCGACACCTGCGGCAACAATGCCTGCAGCGACGGCTGCAGCACCTGCTGCGACTGCATGACCAGCCCGCCGCCCGTTAAGTAAGCAGCGATTGCCTCAGATCTTTAGTTGACCTCATTAGCATTAATTAAACTCCCCCTTTAGCTATTGTGCTCCGCCGCCTTGTGTGCAGGCACCGCCGCCCTGCATGCCCTGTAGCTATGCCTGTTCAGCGCCTTGCCCTGTGCCAGCTCCTATGCCCTGCTCAATGCCCTGCTCGATGCCCTGCTCAATGCCCTGCTCGATGCCCTGCTCAATGCCCTGCTCGATGCCCTGCTCAATGCCCTGCTCGATGCCCTGCTCAATGCCCTGCTCAATGCCCTGCTCCATGCCCTGTGACCCGCCTCCTTGCTCTGGTGCTCCTTATGAAATGCCCATCGATGGCGACTACGATCCGCAGTCTCTCAACAATTACGTCAACAAGACAACCAGCTGCAATCTCAGCGAATACTCGGGTAAGTAGAAAGAGAAGAGAACTTGTAAGAAATCTCTCTAATCTTTCTCTAACATATCCTCTCTCCCTCAACAGCTTTCAACTTTCCAAAAAGATAGCCCCATCGGCAACTGTTCGTTTAATTTATATTTTAAAAATATTAGTGTAACGGTAAAAAGCATGGAAATAAGTTTGCTTGACAGAGAGTATAATAACATATAGTAAAATTTAATAATATAAAATAATAATATATGAATAAACATAATGAAAAGCAACCAATATACTCTTTTTTGCCTTTGGGAACAGAGTATAATAATCCCAGAACCACTTATGAATCAACGGCACAAAATAACATGATTTGGATAGGGGAATTCTTCAGATTTATTAAAAAATATTTCAAATTTATTGAACAAAATAAAAATATTTAAAATTGATTTCTGAAAGACTTATAAAAATCATATTTATAAAAATTTATTTATATATTAAATATATATATTATATATTATAGATATATATGCTTAATATACAAAATGATTTTTAGTAGTTTTTTCGAAATTAATTTTAAATATTTGTTAACTAAATTTGAAATTATTGTTTATTTCATTTTTTAATAAATACTGCCAGATATTTTCATAAATTATATTTCTTTCTGTTCAGAAGAATAACGAAATTCATTCATATAGCAATTTTCAGCTGTTATTCTGTAGCTGTATCTATACTAAAACCATATTTCTGCAAATACATAATCGTACTGCATTCATAATATCTCGTATCTCGAATTATGAAAAATTAATTCTCTCTTCTATAGTTTAATAAAAAAAAAAATTAATAAAAATGTTTAAAAATCAATTTTCTATTATAGCAATCTGAAAATTTCTATACTGCATTCATAATATCTAGTATCTCGAATTATGAAAAATTAATTCTTCTACAGTTTAATAAAAAAAAAATTAATAAAAATGTTTAAAAATAAATTTTCTATTATAGCAATCTGAAAATTTCTATAAAAATCTGCTTATATGTAAAGGCATAAAAAAAACTCACCAAAAATTTGAAGAATCCAAATATGAGAGTTTCTCTTTGCACCAAATCTGAAATAGCAAATAAAAATGTTGCTATCAGGCGCAACTGTGCATAAACCTTGATCACAAAACATATTTTCCTACTTGCCACTCCCTATATTATTTACATATCAAACTGTGCAGTTCTACAGAATTTAGTTATACGTAAATATATCAACCACATAATCCACATAAATATATCTACTATTGATAACATCTAGCGCATATAATAGTATTAATGAAAATATGTTAGGAAAATATGTTCATTAGGACTTCAGCGCAGGATAAATTCATTTAAATTAAAATTAACATAAATAAATGCAAATATTAATAAATATATTAATTTAAATTATAATAAAAAAAAAATAAATATATATATATAAAAATATAGAATTTTGATATCTTACCTCATTAATTTAAGTCTAGCATATTTAATACATTTTTTCTCAAATATTCTACTTTTAATAATTATAAAAACAACCCTAAACTAAATTTTCTACCCTTCTTAAGTTATTTTTTTTTTTAATTTAAATATTTCATAAAATATATCCAACATTTTATATACTTCCCAAACAATATAAAGAACTTAAAAAAAAACACAAATTTTATATATAGATGTTTTTTTTTTTTTTTGAAAAAAAGTTTATTACAAAATATTGCATTGACAATTAATTTGATTTAATTGTTGTTCCATTTGAATTTTAGTTAATACACTTATAAAAAAAAAAATGAAATTAAATATTTACTATGGATGAATAGATGAAAAACGTAGCACCGAGCGCAAGAGACAAGCACAAGAATTAAGCTAGAGCTTAAATAATTTTGAGAATTACAAATTTATGAATTTTCGTTTTTTGTTTTGTTTTTTGAGTGCAACTTTAACTACTTAAGCGAGCGACTTAAATAGTAAAGTCTAAGCACAAGCTTTCGAAACTTTTCTTTTCTCTGGTTACAAAATTATTTTCCTTTCGATGCTGGTTCGCTGCTACAATTTTCGACTTGTTGTTGTGGGAGGAGCTGGAGGATGGGGTGGGTAAGATAAGAGAACTATAAATTAATTTTGATTTGATTATCAGTTTACAATTGCATTTAACTATATTGTATATTGTATATTGATATTTAGTTAGAGCTTGCATTAAATTAACATTTAACTATTTGCATTTAAGTTTACCGTTCATGGGGCCAGGCAGCAGCCGAGTTTATTCTGTTTACTATTTTAGTGGACAAAGGTTAGTTAGTCTATCAAATAAACAATTTAATTTTGATTTTGTTTTTCTGTTTCTCTTTACTGTGATAGCGAATACTTAATCTCAACATTGCTTGAATCACAGCTTATATAGTATACACAAATACATGTGTATGTAGAAAAGATCGTGAATATTGAGGAATACCTCACCTGGCCTTAACTATTTTTCGTATTTTATTGTTTTTTTCTCATTTAAATTATTGGAATTGTTTTTATCGTTACGGTTTGTTTGCTGGTGGGGCTGGAAGTTGTTCTTTTTTTCTCTTTTTCTTTTGTTTATATAGTTAACGTACACACATACACATATTCATATATATATATAAATAAATATAGACATTATGGTGGCTATATAGAATCTAGGTTTGTTTATGCGTTGACAAAATATCTATATATATATATAGAAATAACTGTGTGTAATCGGTAAATGTTTTAAATCCTGTTACAGGATTTGCTTCAGCTATTAAGTAGAATTACAATAAAACAAAATATACACACATATATATATACATATGCATATCGTATGTAAACATTAATTAAAGAATACAAAGTTCAATTCAAAGACGAATACAGTTACAAATATTCATATAGCTGTTTGTTTGTGTGTGTGTTGTTGTTGTTGTAATGACAAAGAAAGTATAAATTTGATTTACGTAGTTTGTTTATGTTTTTTATGCAACAAATAGCATCACTGGAATAGTTCAATCGAGTGGTCTTTCATCTATCAGTTTCCTCTGCATTTAGATATACACATACATATATATAAATATATCGATATATAAGTAGACATGTGTGAAATTGCACTAAAACTAAATGCTACAACATTTAAAAATGGATTTTTATCTCGATCATATATATATATATATATATATCTATACATGTATATATGTAGTTAGAAAATCTAGCAGCTCTCTTGTAAACCAATTTCGGTTTTGGCATTTTTTTTTTAATTAATAAAAAATATTCTTAGATTTTCACTTCGATTTTCGATATATATATATGCATATAAAAAACATTTACTTGAACTAAAAATTAAAATTTGATTTTGCCGTTTTTTGTTTTTCTCTTTTCTTTTCTTTTAATATTAAAGTTAAATAAATTTCTAAGTCTTTTCATTTTCCATGTGTGCTTCAGTTACTATACATAATCCATTTAGATATATATTTATATATATATATTTTATGTATATATAGCAAAAACTTTATATAATTTCAATAAACTCTGCCAGCGCAACAACAACAACAACAACAACACACACACACACACCGAGAGCACGTAATTGTATATATATACACAATATTATGTATATATATATAAAAAAGATTTTAAAAATTTGGCTGCTTATAAAAACTTCTTTTCTTTTTCTTTTCATTTCATTTTTAGGTGCTATCAGTTTTCTTTTCTCAAAATTTCGTTGCTGTGGCTCACGTTGTTGTTCCGGTTGTTGTTGTTGTTGTTGTTGTTGCTTTGGCAATGGGTTCATCGTTTAGGCACATGTTTTCAGAGCTTACACATAGAGCACTTAACACTAGGCATAGATATACTAATACTAATCATATAAAACTTGTTTTTCTTTTCTTTTCTTTTATCTGCCTTAAGCCCGGCTGCGGCAACGACAGCATTCCATGGTCCTAAAGAGCATTTGTCAATGCTCTCCGCGCAGCAGCTCCATCAGCAGATTGAAGTCGGCTCCGTCGCGCGTCTTGATCGTCAGCATCTCCTTGCCCAGCTGCAGCCGAAGAGAGAGGGGCAGTTAGAGTATCTCTTAGATACATTTTGTGTTCCATTCACTCACCTGACACGTGCGCTGCAGATCGGGTATGCGCAACAGCAGCTCCCCAAACTTGGACGGCGTATCGGGATAATGGGCCAGCGTGTATGCCTGCAGTGCTTGCAGCGCTTTCTCCTGGCACTCGCGCACCTTGACCGCCTCGTGCAGCTCCGTGGTGTCTAGATATTCCATATCAATATCAGCTAAGCGCCCTTAGTACAGTTAGAGTCAAGCACTTACCGGACTGCAGCAGCACAATGACCTTCATGGCAACATATTCGTAGCGATCAACGCGCAGGCGCCGCAAATGATCCGTCAGATTCAGCATGCGCTCAATGCAGGCCTGAAAGTGAGTATAAGAGTATATTATATAAGAGTGTATAAGAGTGAGTTTAGTATTGGATAAAGTTGGGAGACAGAATAATAACAAATTATAGTTAAGAAATCAGCTGAAAGCCTGCTCAATTGATCCACTTCAGCCCACCTGTAAGCCGTTGGTCTTGGCCTGCGCCAGTGTGATCTTGCGGCCCTGCGACATCTTGATCTCGCCCGGCGTGTCAATGGAACGAAAGCAGCAGGAGAAGAGCAGCAGCTCACACCACGAATTGATGAGCAGGCAAATCTGATCGTCGATCTGAAAGGCAATCAAGTTAGTACATATATAAGTTAAGTTATGGCCAACTAGCACTCACCGAGATGTTCTTGAAGAGCGGCAAGCTCTTGCACCATTTGACGATCTTGTAGAGTCGATGGTCGGCCACGTTGCAGAGGTGGGCAATCAGATCGGGATTGGCGTTCTCGCCATTGGACGAGAGACCAGCACTGGCCAGCAGTGGATTGGTCATCTGTTGTGCATTGGCTGTGTGCTGTCCGGCGGAACTTGAACCGCCACCCGCGCCGCTCGACGACGAGCCGCCAGATGCGAATGAGGACAGCGGCTGATTGATGCGCGCCAATTCCGCATCAGTGTATTGCCAGAGATGTTCAACATCCATGATTTCCTAAGAGAAATCCAAATTATTAGCTGGGAAATTGCGTAAAGGTAAATTTTCCGATTTGCCACGCCCCTAGTGGAGCTATAGAGCAAATCTAAACATGAGGATATGCACGGGTATATATTTTCCAAATTTCACATCTCTAGCTGCAGTAACGTGGAAATGGGCTTACGGAAAAACAGACGGACGGACAGCTAGAGGGACATTGCACGATTGCTTTTGCTCCATCTTTATCTATTTTCCTCGCGTTACTCACCTGTAGCAGGGCTGGAATGCTTGAGGCTCGCGATGATGTATGATGATCAGTTTGCTCCGTCTTGATGGATGCGCCCAGACTGGGACTGGCCGGCAGCGAATTGGACCCACTGCCAAAGCCATTGAGTGGGCCATGGGGCTGCTGCTGTTGCTGTTGCTGATGCTGCTGTTGGTGCTGGTGCTGGTGTTGCTGCTGCTGTTGATGATGATGCTGCTGCTGCAATCTCTGCTGCTGCTGCTGCTGTTGCTGATTGACCACGGCGGCAGCGGCGGCAGCCGCCTGATCTGGACTGAGCAGCGGACTGAGCATCGAATTGGGCAGTGTGTAGGAGCATTGGTAGGTGGAGCGACCGCCGCGGGTGCGATCCTCGCGTATGGCCTCCAGTTTCATGCCCTTCTGCAGGCACTTCTCGAACCGGCAGGCCGGACACTTCTTGCGCGTGGAGATGCTCACCTGGCAGGGGCCGCCGCGCACGCACACATAGTTCTTGCGATTCTGGACGGTGCGCTTGAAGAAGCCCTTGCACGACTCGCAGGAGAAGATGCCGTAGTGGAATCCGCTAATCTTGTCGCCGCAAATGGGACAGGGTGAGTTGATCAGCTGCTGCCGCGAGATGCCCGCCGGAGAGGCTGGCAACGTGGCCGACGCATCGAGTGCTCCGCCGCTGCTGTTGCCATCCATGCTGAGATTTTGCGCCTCCTGCGCAGCGGCTGCTGCAGCATCCACATTCAAGGGCGGATAGAGCACGCTATGATGGTGTAGTCCACCGGCTCCGCCGTTGGCATGACCCGGAAACAAGGCGGAGCCAGCGGGCGGCGCATGACGCGCCTGGATCGGCGAGTGGGTGGGACTGAACTCCGAGCTGTAGCTGTAGCAGCTGCTGTGGGAGGCGTCGCTGTTATTCCGGCTCAGCGACGGCGTATAGGGGGCGTGCCGCGACGTCAGCGGCGACTGCGACGGACTGCTGTGCGTATAGACGGAATGTATGGCAGAATCGGGACTGGGATTGGCGGGCAGCAGCGGCAAGTGGCCGCCGCTGCTCGACTTGCTGCGGTCGCACAGCGACGTCGTCGAATTGGACGTGGCGGCTGGCTCGTACTTCAGATTAATCGGATCACTCTGTGTGGGCGCCAGCTTCAGCTTGTAGCTCTGCTGCTTGTGGCTCTGCAGCTGCTGCTGCTGCTGCTGTTGCTGCTGCTGCTGGCGCTGCTGCATCTCGCCGGCTATGTGCTCCAGCTCCGTTTTGATGGGCTGCAGCATGGCCTGGCCAGCACTGCCCGACTCACTCTTCACCACGGTCTCCGTTTCCATGAGCTCCTCGTCGGCGGCCTCTTGTCCGTTCGTCTCGCCGTCGCTCAGTTCGCCCTCCCAGGACATGGGACGCGGGCCGTTCTTGTCGGCCGCACGCCTGCGCACCTTCAGATTCTCAATGTTGGCCAGCTCCGCTTCCGAGTCGGATTCCTCCTCCTCCTTGCTGTCGCCAGCTCCTCCCAGCGGTATGCGCAGGCCATGATTGTGATTGTTGTGATTGTTATGATTATTGTGATTACTATGATTGTGATTGTGATTATTGTAGTTGGCTATAACCGGCACCAGATTCCCGTTCGGCGTGGGCAGCTCGTCCAGCTCGCACTTGATGTTCGTCACGGACACATTGTGACGGCCGGTGGGCGTGGACATGTTGACGGGCAGCTGATAGCTGCCGCTGGCACCTGGCGAGACGCTTTGCTCCGTCTTAATGCTCGATATATTGGGCATCCTTGATGGCTCGATTGCAATCCTTATCCCAATACTTAACCACGATAAACTCTTAAGCTGCGTTTACTTGTGCAATTTGTAGAAATTGGAAAGATGTCGTTGATGCAGTTCCATTGTGTTGTAAATCTGGAAGAGACGCAAATTGAGGCATGAATATGAGTTTTATGTGAGAAATAAATTATATTCTTTTTAATATCAGAACTTGAACTTATAAATACAAATTATTCCACTCTTGAAATTCTACTCAATTTAAATATGCTTCTTAAATTTTATATTTTAAATTAATTGGATTATATTTTTTATTTATGTTATATATTTTATTTTTTTATATTTTATATTTTATACCTTATATTTTATATTTTATACCTTATATTTTATATTTTATATTTTATATTTTATACTTTATATTTTATATTTTATATTTTATATTTTATATTTTATATTTTATATTTTATATTTTATATTTTATATTTTATATTTTATATTTTATATTTTATATTTTATATTTTATATTTTATATTTTATATTTTATATTTTATATTTTATATTTTATATTTTATATTTTATATTTTATATTTTATATTTTATATTTTATATTTTATATTTTATATTTTATATTTTATATTTTATATTTTATAATTTATATTTTATATTTTATATTTTATATTTTATATTTTATATTTTATATTTTATTTTTTATATTTTATATTTTATATTTTATATTTTATATTTTATATTTTATATTTTATATTTTATAATTTATATTTTATATTTTATATTTTATATTTTATATTTTATATTTTATATTTTATATTTTATATTTTATATTTTATATTTTATATTTTATATTTTATATTTTATATTTTATATTTTATATTTTATATTTTATATTTTATATTTTATATTTTATATTTTATATTTTATAATTTATATTTTATATTTTATATTTTATATTTTATATTTTATATTTTATATTTTATATTTTATATTTTATATTTTATATTTTATATTTTATATTTTATATTTTATATTTTATATTTTATATTTTATATTTTATATTTTATATTTTATATTTTATATTTTATATTTTATATTTTATATTTTATATTTTATATTTTATATTTTATATTTTATATTGTATATTTTATATTTTATATTGTATATTTTATATTTTATATTTTATATTTTATATATTATATTTTATACCTTATATTTTATATTTTATATTTTATATTTTATACTTTATATTTTATATTTTATATTTTATATTTTATATTTTATATTTTATATTTTATATTTTATATTTTATATTTTATATTTTATATTTTATATTTTATATTTTATATTTTATATTTTATATTTTATATTTTATATTTTATATTTTATATTTTATACTTTATACTTTATATTTTATATTTTATATTTTATATTTTATATTTTATATTTTATATTTTATATTTTATATTTTATAATTTATATTTTATATTTTATATTTTATATTTTATATTTTATATTTTATATTTTATATTTTATATTTTATATTTTATATTTTATATATTATATTTTATATTTTATATTTTATATTTATATTCATTATTTTTATATTTTAAATTTTATATTTTATGTTTTATATTTATATTTAAATAGGTAACTGCAGTATAACTTTGTAGCTTCTCAATTCTCAAGAATAAGTTTTGTTATTCATTCAATCCGCCAATCGTTCAATATACAATAGCGTGTTTTATACCAATATATATATAAACTTTGTTTGCCTTTGTCTTCAGCACAGTTGTACCCAATTTTACCAATTCTAAATGCCTAAATGGGTTAATAAAACCCCAGTTCGTTTAAAGTTTATGGTCTGCAAAAACAAAAACCTTTTGGTGCAAAAGCCAAACCTTAATGAGACATCGATGGCAATAAAAATCATTATGTAAAGCCTCTTCGAGCCAGCTCCACACATGAATCACATTTCGTGCGCTGTACATAGAAGACAGTTTTGTTAACATAAAAGAGAGATTCAATATATATAGAAGCACTGTCTATACAGATCTCGCTATCTCTTTCGCTCTTTGTCTAGTTTGCATAAAAATTTCGTTACCAAGCGAATTATTATTGTTATTACTCATGTGAGCGCTGCCTGCACCCCGCCCAGAGCGACGACGACCTTGGCCTCTGCATGAGTCTGCGGCAGAGGCGAGTTATGCTAATTGGAACCGCGACATGTGTACTACACACACACACACACACATGCAGGGAGAGACAGTTATTACACTGTCCAACGTGAATCGGCGCGCTTGTTATCAGCGGCGAACACGAACAATAGCTTAAAGCAAGCAGCAGAACAATAGCGCCAGCAGACGAAAAATGTCAACGACCTTAAAGCGAAAGAGGCGAAAAAGCCGATGGAATATTATAATAAAATTTAAGGTACATTAACCCAAAACCGAACGAACGAGCGCTCGGCCGGCAGCTGAAAACGCCGTTTTGTGGCTATGAGAAGGGCGCGGCTAAGCGAGTCCAACTATAAAGGGCATTGCTAATGACACCGATGGGAGTGGGTGCGAGAGGGGGTTGGGCAAATGCTTTTCACTTTTTGGCATATTACTGTTAAGTGCAAATGCAATAAATTGTTGAGTGCAGCTGACGGCGACCATGGGCTAAATGGCATCTTGTGTTTAGCCGGTACAACAACCCAGCAAAGACGCCAACCGGCAACTGCAAAGACAAATAGAGAGAGTGAGAGAGAGCAGACACGCAAGCAAGAGAGCGAGAGCGAGAGCGGCCGCGAGCGCAGAATGGGCAAAGGACGACCTTCAAATAATGTTGAAATTTGTACGCAAACGACCTTGTATACAACAACAACGAGAGACGACGAAGCAGCCACGAAGAAGACGCAGCGACGACGACGACGACGGCAACAGCGAAACGAAGCAGGGCAGTCAAACTGTTCATAAGCACACACACACACATATACACAAAAGACGCAACACATGCGCGGGCAACGACAGCGCGGGTGAGTCGCCGTCGTCGTAAAGAGCGGAGAGCGCATACCCATGCGACGAAAGAAAGAACAAAAAACTCAGCAGAGGGGGCAGCGTGTGCGAGTGAGAGCAGCACAAAAGAAAATAAACAAAAATTTTGATATCAAGAGCGACGCTCCGTGAGTTGCGCCGCGAGCAAGCAGCAAGCAGCAAGCAGGCAGGCAATCAAGAATAATTCTCGTTGTTAAAGTTGTGTGGGTGCAGAGAGGTCACAACAAGAGAGAGAAAGAGTGTGAGCGGGCAAGCCGAAATGCTGACCAAGCAAAGAGCGTGCTAATGAAATATTGTTAGAGGGGCAGAGAGCCAAGAGCGTGAAGTGGTCAGACGTTGTTGTAGTTTGTATGCATACACACACATACACATATAATTTTTTAGGGAAATATACCCATGCGTGTGTGTATGTGTGTATTAATGTTTATGCGAGTGTACTTGGGACCCGACAAATGCAGCCAAGCGATTTGATGATGGCTCGTTTCTGGTTATAAGTATAGACACACACACACATACGTACACATAAAAATACTTTCAGCTAGAACTGTACCTTGTTAAACGAAGTGGGAGCCATTGATTAGTGCGGCCTTTTCCATAACTAAATGCGATTTAAATGATGGGATTTGGTAGTTGAATGTATTAACGTTTTGCCTTAACTGAATCATGTTAGAGATGTTACCATCATAGATGTAATGTATTTTTCCTAACTGTTTTGTATTAATACAGACAATTTATCCATATTTCAGACACTTCTCACATTCCTCTACAACTTATTCAATTATGAAAAAAGCAACTACCAGCCCTAGGCACTTCGGTAAACGCCCCCATTTGAGACACCTTTCCATTCTAGACTGTCGCAGTTTTAGCCATTTACTCGAGTCGTAATCTAATTACGTATGTATTATGTCTATACAAGTCTCGCTGGCTGGCGCACAACCTTTGGCAGTATCTTTTAGCCATGACATATTGCCAACTGCATGCCAAGAGATATATAGACATTTTTTTACAATTTGACAAGCCCCTGAAAAAAAGCATAAAGCACAAATGGCATGCCGCAGCTCAGTTGGGGGACGGCAAAGGGGGGATATTACTAAACTGAAGTTGTTGCTGTTGACCGAGAATCGTCTGTGCTAGGAATGTGCAACGGGTTGGGCAACGCTTGCCCCTGAGCTCTACGGGCGCCTTGTCTGCCGTATATCGATTTTTATCAGCACAAAATGCTTTTGACTTTGACAGTTCACAGAGATGAAGACAAAAAAAAGAAGGAAAAGTGTGGTTGAAGGGGTTGAATGACTAGAAGATACCCTGCAATTGTAACTGGGTGAAAAGATATTGTAAAATTTACGTAAAATTTCTTGTATTATTAAATCTTTAAATGAAAAGAATATAATATCAAAAATAAATTTAATTATAGTGAAATATGAAACGTAGACAAGATTTTTACACTAAGGCTCCTATAATTCTCCAGATAAATAAGAAAATTGTATATAATATATGGGTATATATTCAAGATTAACAAAAATAACTCAAGTATTGAAGTGTTATCAAAATATACCTAATTGTTAGCCGCTTCAATTTCAACTATTCGAGTTATGACCAAAAAACTTTGTATCGATAGCGTTTTATCGATCATTTGAATCCAGATAAGGTCAAGAAGTACTGAACAAAATAGTCAAATATTGTAGGTTTATGAAGATAGACCCAACTGCTAAAGATTTTAGTTTTAACTATTCAAGATTTGGTTAATAAACTGTTTATCGATAACAAGTTATCGATATTTGCAATTATTTATCCTCTCAAAATAGAACTAAAAGTTAAAACAGATCTGATTCGGTAGATTTCATATATCCTGCTGCCTTTCACAAACACCTTCGCAAAGCCAATATACCCTTCTTTCACATACTCCAATGGGCTCTACGTACAAAGAGAGCGCAAAAAACACAACTTCAACTTGCTGTGCAACTCCTGCCAGACAAAGGGGTTGACCTTCACATTACAGCGTTTTGTTTTACATTTTTTTTCAGCGCTGTTCACTGTGGCGCTGCCGCTTGGTCTCCTTTGGGTTTTCCCCATTTTTCGGTGGAGTGAAACGCGGAAATGCCGCCGCCTAACAAAATGGCGACGTGCCTGTCGTCCCCATTGTCGTGCTGTCTGCGTGTGCGTGTTTGTGTGTGGTAAATCCATGTCAATAATATTCACGACATTGACATGCTTTGTGGGCCAAAAGCCCCGGTCGGTCGAGCTAGTCATATGGGGGTTGAGTATCCAGGAGCCAAGCCCCGGTTCAACTTGTTCTTGGTGGTGCTGCTAGAGGCGGCGGCGGTGGTGGTTTGGCATTGACGCTGACGTTGACGTGGACGTTAACATTGTTGTTGTTGTTGCTTTTAGGCATTTGGGGAGTTTGGAGTTCGCTGTGCCCACTGAATGGGAAGTTGGTTTCAATTATGCGTAACATGAAAGCGTAAAGCGCATTTAATGGGGGGAATTTCCATTTGGCTGTAGGGTGCTCTAATTGGAGAAAATCGACCCTTTCTCTCCACCCCCACGGAAAAAAAGCTGTACAACGCAATTGTTTAGGGGTTGCTAAGAGGGAGTAAATAAGAGCGAGAAAGAGCAGGAGCAGAAGAGAGTGTGAGCAGGAGCTTGGCATTTGTGCTGGTATGGCTGATAATGTGTAGCCAGGAAAGCAGATAATGTTGTTATCTTGTGGGTGTTGAAAAGCTGTTGGGGATTAATTTGACAAAGTTAGACGACACGCAGTACCCTGAGGTATATACATACATATATGAGCTCTTAGTTTGGGAATTTGACTGTTTGACATAATTCGACGAAAACTTTTTTACTATTCAGATCTTTAATGAATGGGAATGACTCTATAAGGGTTTTCGTATAAGAAGTTTCTTCATTCAATAAATTTTGCTGCTTTTTATTCTAATTATGTAATTTTCATTGTGAATTTAACATGCACTTTAACATGTGGTTTCACTATTTCGACTTCTTTCAGTCATTTTCAATTTCTTACTTAAAAAATCTAATAAAAATACAATTTTTAACAGTCCAATTGCAAATTTAACATGCACTTTAACATGTGGTTTGTCTACTTCAATATTTTTTTGTGTTCATATTCACTTACTCCATTTAACAATTTTTTTTTATTATAAAAATTAAATTTTTTCACATTCATTGTAAATTTAACATGTACTTTAACATGTGGATGTCTTTCAATTTCTCTTTTATGCATATATTTAGTAATTTCTTCTAATCAGCTATCCTTATAAATAAATAAATTAAATTTTCGCAAGTTCATTGTAACTTTGACATGTAGCTTTACTCTAACTTTTATTTCAGCAAAGATACTGAATTTGGTTTGCAAAAATATATAACAGAAGAGCTTCTACATAACCATGTAAAGAATTAGATATTCATAGCTGTTTATCCACAGGCTAAAGGTTTGTCATCAGGGTAAAGATATCTTCCTTAATATATCAAAGACCAGTCTATCATCTACTCAATCATGCAGTCTTAGACACATTCGATGCAAAGCAGAAACTCTCCCACTGACATTTCTAAACGTTTAGTTCCTGCCTAGCCTATGCCATAAGCCGTGCCAGAAGCTTACATAACGTGGCCCAAAGAGTGCAACTGCAATCGAGGCTGTCTCATATTTTAACACGCTTCAGACCCCATGGACAACGCACACACTTACACAGACAGTGAGAGACGCACACCTCTAACACCTTTCGCCAATTGCAAACAAAGGCACAAGCTTAGACATAAGCTCCAACTACGTACCATGTCGGGCTAGACCAAGTCAGTGTAAGCCAGGCCAGCCCAGACCCGACCAGGCCAGGCCAACCCAGGCCAAAACACCAACAACAATTGCAAATTGCAATTACATTTACCTGGCAACGGGCCACATTTTTCGCTTTTGATTAATCATCGGAGCATGCAGCTGTGCAGAGAGTGTTTGTGTTTCTGTTTCGGATCGGATCGGAGCTGGCACGTCATTAGCATAATGTGCAACAGAAGTTACCTATGGAAAATGGCAAACAAATTGCCAAAGCAACAAAATATGCACAAAAGCCAACAGGTTATATATATAGGTATATGTATATAGGTGTGTAGGTATAGCCATGCAGCCAGACCTCGCTGTCGCATTGAATGCTGCGTGGTTGTCCATTGAATTTCCTATTGCCATTTGCAGTCTGTTTGTGCTGCAGTTGAAAATCAAGTGTATAGGTGTGCGTGTGTGTGTGCATGTGTGTGTGTGTGTGTGTGTCAGGTACTTATAAATCCACAAACATCTATGCGAATCGACGCGACGTCTGCAGAACTTGATTTCCAACAGGTGCGTCGTCGTCTGGTCGACTTGGATATGGATACTGTTGCCAATAGCTAAACACACACACACACACACACAGAGAGAGAAAAACCGGTACGATTGCAAGAACTGCAATACACTTAAAGAATTTATGCAGCAAGTAGTTGACATTTAATTGAGCAATAAATATGATAGTTTTTACGAACTGCTAAGAGTTCGCAAATTATAAAAATCTTATCTTTAGGCCATCAGAAAATTGATAAACTTTAATAAGAGTTAAATAAGTTTTTAATTATAAATGAATATGTTTTAGCTGCATGGAGAACATTTGGAGATTTTGATAAAAGTGAGATCTTCTGATTATATTTTCAGTCTGAAGATTCGGCTAGAATTTTCGACTAACATTTAGTGAATTTTTAGTGAAAAAATTAGATTTATTTTAAATCAAATATCTTTTTGTAATCAATTTTTATTATATTTTTGTGATAAAAAATGTGTTTAAAATGAGTTTATTAAATTTTGTTCCTTATTTATTTTTTTTAACATTTTTTATTCATTTTTAAATTTTTTTATATTTATATTTTAATTTATTTTTATTTTAATTTATTTACTTTTTTATTTTTTTAAGTTATTTGTTTTTTATTCATTTTTTTAAATTTTTAATTATATATTTTTATTTTTAATTAAAAACATTTAAATTACTTTTTTTTAATTAAAAAGTTTTTTTTTTTTTAATTTATTTGTGTTTTAAATTTATTTATTCTTTATATTTATTTATTTTTGTAAATTTATATATATTGTTACGTTATATAGAAACAAATTTATTTATGAATCAAAAATCCTATTAATATTTATTTATTTGCAGTTTAATAATATTATCTTCAAAATTCATAACAAAGAGATTCAAATTGTTGTTCGTTTCAAGTCTTCAGGCAAAACATTTTTATCAGAATGTTTTGATAAATATTATCTATATCAAATATGCTTATAAAATTGTTTTAAATAGATTCGTATTGATGGACAAGTGCACTTAATGACAAGAAATATTAATAAGAATTTTAATGTTTGGTAAATAAGTTCACTGTCAGCTTGACTAACCAATAACTCGTGTTTTGACTTGCCTAACATGACATATGCCCTGAACCTATTGAAATCAAGATTATAAGATTAATTTAAAGGAAAATATTGGGCTACTCAGGAAGAACATTAAACAAAAGACAGAGTGCCTTATACGACTTTTTTCAATTTAGAATTAAATTATAAAAAAAACTTTAATTAATTAATTATTAAATAATTTTATGGGCATATGCATACTACTATTATATAATATATGATTATATCATATCCTATTATACATATATCATATATATGGCAGAATTTCTCACAGTTCATTATACAGGTAGTTCCACAGAACTTGGGACAAGCCACAGAAGCAGCACCCGCTGATAACTTTGTCAACGTCGTCGTCGTCGTCGGACACGGTGCAAATTAAATGTGGCCAGAGATTGGGGCGCGCCATTGGCGACGCGAAGAGCCCGCATTTTTTTCGGGGCGTTTGCAATGTGGCAAGCTTCAAGCTGCAATGTTGCAATGTTGCAAGTTGCTAAGCTGCGTCTGCATAACAATTACAATTTACCGTACGACAGAAACAGGAAATGTTACGCTTGCGCCGTTTGCATTTTTATGACTCGCCAAAGACTTTCGAGTATGCGGCACTCCCTACAGCCCCCATCCCCCGACCCGCATTGCCCTCCCCCTGCTACTGCGGCTCCTCCTCATACAGAGCCCCAACGCACTGTCAAACCTGTGCACAGTTTTTTTTTTTTTTTTTTTTTTTTTTGAGCAAGAATTCTGTCTCTGCTGTATGTCATTGTTATTGGCCTGGCGTATGGCCTTATCGTGCGGCTGGCTCTGTCTGCTCTGCCGCCTTCAACCCTTTGCTTGCCCGTTGCCACGCTCCGCATTGCTATCAATATCAACAAAAGATAAGCAGCCAAGGCACAGGACGGAGACGCGCACTCCCCAGTACCCATATCGGTATCAGCACAAATACTTTTATACTCTACTTGAAAAAGGAATGCCATGTTGTAGGTAAGGGTAGACGAACAGGAATTGCATGAGGAATATAAATAGGACAAGAATGAATGTTTAACTAAAATATTATTTAGTATTTTTTAATAAATATATATATATTATTATTCTTTGCTGAGTTAATATACCTTCCTAGGCAAATTAATCTATAGGTAAACTATTTCAGTCTTAACAATACTATATACATGAGCATTAGAGCTTCAGATGTTCTCCGAAGATCTAACTCTCTAAAACAATCTCTCACCAGACCCATCTTAAATCAAATTTCTAAGCCCAATCTATATACTTAAAGAACATATTGCTTATAACATATTATATTCTTTAAATTCAGTATTATACCATATTGTAATGCGATTATCTTAATTCTTACTTAGAACCAACATATAATAGGCATCAACTATATCATATCATACTCTAAACTATATCACACAAGTGCACATACAGCAGCTCATCTTTCTTTTTAGCTCTAAACACAAGTTTTCTAAGGAAACCAATTTCAGCTTTCATCTGTTTCTAATACCTACAGCAAGAGTAAAACGTATCACATGACTTCCATAAGAAGAGAGAGAAACTTAAAACATTTTACGCGCTGTTAGAGTATTTAATATTCGTTGCATAACTATTGCTTTCTTGTTTATTATTGGTTTCCAGTTGCTGTTGCTGTTGCAGCTACTGTTGCCCAGCTGTTGTTCTCATTGTTGTTGTTGTTGTTGACAGTCTTTGCCTCAAGGTCGTACGATTGTTCTTTATAAATACATACGGGCATATAAGTATAAGAAAAAAAGTTTTGAAAAAATAAATAAATGAAATAAAAAGTGCAAATAAACACGAAAACTTATCTACGAACTGTCGAAGATAAAATGCCCTTACAGACACTTAGCAGACATGTTTAAACTCAAGTTCTTAACTAATTAAGTTTGAGCACTGTTATAGTCGAAGATCAATGAGATATAGTTATTATAATATATCAAGAAATAGTTAATATATATTGAGAATATAGATTCTAGATAGAACTACAAAATATATATACTTTAATATACTATGACTATAATATTTAATAGAAAAACAAAATCAAAAACTATAGCAATCCAGCTACTCTCAAAATACACTTTCAGATAAGACATATCTGACTCAGAGACTTTTCCTTTGATCCCATATCATATTGTATATGTGCCTATGCAGCACCCTCTTCAATCCGTTCTACTCCCCACTTCAGTATTATTCTGATTTATTTTACTCCCATATATCATTTGGTTCTTTGACGTATTGTCGTGATTTCTGTTGATATTTGCGATTCTTTGTTTGCTGCGCTTTCTGAAACTTGTTTCGATTTCTGTTTATTAGCGACTCAGCTCTGAAGCGTTTTAATGAAACTAATTATTTTTATTGAGAAAAAAGCTCATACTATACATATGTGTATATAGAATTTATATTAGAGATATATATCTATGCATATGTCTTATGTGTTGGGGCGACATTAGATCATTAATATATGGAATAGGTTCTGCTATTACGGTATTACACTATTCAAACTGAATTTGCATATGAAATTTATTTTTTCTTTTAATGTATTTTTCTAGTTACTTTTATATTAGTTAGGGTTTGACGTCATTGTGAATAAGAGAAATATAATAATAAATAACAAGGTTGGAGGCTACCTAGGAAAGGGAGAAGGGCAGAATTTCAGTTAGACACACCGATCTGGGACAACACGTTCGAACTAAAGTAATTTTATATTCTTAAAAAAAAAAAATTTATTTATAAATATTTTTTAATATATAAATAAATAATATTAACTTTAAAAAATTTAATTTATATAAAATACTAATAAATACTAATAATAATAATAATCATAAAAAAAATTATATATAATAAAATAAATTAAAATTATCAATATGATAACGATAATGCTTTAATAATATTGATGAAAATAAATATGATGTGAATAAATGATGATAATGCAAATAAATAAAAAAAAAAATAAATAAAAAATAAAAATAAAGCAAAACAATAATAGCGATTTATCTATGGGGGTTTTTACTTCTAATAATAAAGTCTATATATGTATAATATTATAGATAATAAAAATATTGATATTTATAATAAGTAATGATAATGATATAAGTCTGACTTCTAAGAGCTTGCATTTATCTCATGGGAGCTTAAGATTTTTAGAGCAACGGAGATATTTCTGTTAATCTAATATAGTTTGGTTTCTTGAAAATAAATCAGTTGTACTATATTTCGCCCATTAAAATTGAAATCATTTGTTCATCAAACTATAGTATTGCAAATGTTTCCACACATCTTGCAACTCTTTAAGCCTTTTTATGTCATGCGTTAAGCATATTTGATGAGTATCTGTATTTGTTTTAATTGTTTGTTTAAGTTCTGCTTCTTCTTCTTCTACGTATTTTTTTTGGCAACATTTGTGTGCTTGGCTCAATGACACAACGTTCCAGTTTATCGATTACACAATAATGCGCAACAACCTGCCAAACAGTTTCACTAACTAACTGCCCAACTGGCTGCCTAGCTGCCTGCCTGGCTGGCTGGCTGGCTAACAGTTGCAGTTGCTGTTGCATCTATCTAACTGGTACGAGTCTCAAGAATGCCAGCACGCACACGTTGCATTAAAATTGCACTTAAGCCAAACGCAAGACAACTCAAAAAAAAAAAAAAAAAAAAAAAACTAACAAAAAACCTGAGCGTGATGGGGTATGCTGGTGAGGAAGATACTGTGTAAGATATATGAGAAATTGTTAGGTATTCATGGTATTAAAATTTAATTAAACTATTCAGAATGATGCTACTTATGATTATAGAGATATGGGTATAAGGTAATTATAGAAAAAAATATTCTAAATATCCTTGAACTATTTGGAAAGTTAGATACCAAATTTACAGAGTTGGACTCAAAAATCTTGCGTAATATTTATAGAGATTTATATCAATTTTCCCACAACCATCATACCCATTTGCCATTACATACAGGGTGCATAATAAAACAAGAAACTCAGCTGCCAAACGGCCTGCAAGACCAGAACGCGATCGCCAACAACCTTGTCCCAAAACAACTTGCCAGTAATTCGTTTTTCCTTTTTATATCGCTTACGAACATGAATATATATTTATTTATATATATAAATATACATGTATATCTGTACATATATGTATAGTGTGCACGTACGACGTTGCCAACTTGACTTGACTTGATATTAATTAAACGCACGCAAAGAGCCAGCGGCAACTGCTGCAGCAGCAACAGCAGCAGCAACTGCCAATTGCCCACCCAGCGTTGAGGAAACAAGTTCCAAGAGAACAAGAAAAAACCAAAGCTTAGAAAAGAAGTCAACGGCTTGTGGATGTGGCTGAGGCTCTGCAGCTGTCGTTGTGCCTGCAGTGCGTCGATAAAGGTGGGCGGCCTCAACAGGCTGCAACTGCAAGCCAACTGCCTGCCCACCACATACTGAACTTTAGCCTTTGTCGTAAACTAATTAAAATGTGTCTCAAACAAACTTGGAACAAAATTGAGTTTGAAATACATAAATCAATTATAATGCAGAAAATAATTAAAACTAATTACAAAGCGTATATGAGTTTATGACTTTGAATAAATACATTTTTTAAAGGAAATTAGTTTATATTTAACATAATATGAAAACGTTTCAAACTTTGTTTTATTATGCAAGCAGAGCGAATGATGAATAGTTTATTTTATTAACATTACAAATTATATTTATAAATTTTAAATTTTAAAAAACATTTGTAGTAATACTCATTTTTTATTTTTTGACAGATCAAAAGCAATGTATTTCAATATATACTTTTAAATTATTATATTTAAATGAATTATGAATATGAATTATAGATCAAAAGTAATGTATTTCAATATATACTTTTAAATTATTATATTTAAATAAATTATGAATATGAATTTGATTATTTATTTTTTCATAAATTTTTATTGACGAATAATATTTATTTCTTAATTTGTTTAATGTTTATGTCTTTTTTTATCAATTGAATATTTACAAATAAATTTATTTTTATTTAATATTAATTTTTAAAATAAAAATTATTTATATTTTATTTTAAATATATTTATATTAATATTAAATTAGATATTATATTAAAAATAGTTTAGATATTTATTATACTTTTTTCAATATAATTTTTATTTATAAATGTTACGCTTTCAATTTAAAAATAATTGTGTCATAAATAAATATATGATACACTTATTTTTAAATTTAAAGCGTAACCTTTATTTTATAAAATATTTAATTCAATTTAATTTTTCTTTTATATTAAATATTTATAAATAATTGTTAAGTTTTTCTACTTGATATTTTTTATTATTATTAATTTTAAGTTTAATTAAATCATTTAAATTGCATATTAAAAATATATATTATTCATTATTTTTTTTTTTTTTTTCAATTTAAATTTAGTTAAATTGTGTTAAACTTTGACATTACATGAACATTATTTTTACATTCCCCACAAACACTATCAAAATGCAAATTAATTATAGATGAATTGTAAAGTTAATAAACTGCTAAGGACCAAATGGGCGATGTGCAAATTTATTCAGTAACTGTACTCAAAGTTAATGTTTTATCTATTTGCATGAGCTGTTTATTTGCTTTGTCTGTATTTACAATCATTTTATTGCAGTTGGAACCACTGTGCGCCGTCGGGCTCGTTGCATGCGCTGCTGTTTTGCATGCGCCGCTGAGCAACAGGCCAGTTGCATTTGGAAGCGTATCGCTTAATGACTCTGTTCAAGGGGCCTTGCTGCGTGGCAAATGCAACACTGACTGACTGTCACTTTGACCAACAGACCACAGTCACTCAGTCAGTCAGTCAGTCAATCAGTCAACCAACTTGCCTGCAGCTCGTCATGGGAAAGCCAATGCAGACGACGTGCTCATATGCCAGAGTCAAAGCCAGAGCCAGAGCCAGAGCCAATTGCTATTTGCCATTTGCTGCCAATTGGCCTGTGGCAGCATTTGGGCCCTCTTTTTTATGACAATAGCAGAAATGTTTAGTTTTATTTATATGAACTATTATTAGTGTACAAATTTCGCCCGCAGCAACTGCAATTGATAAGTGAGAGTACTCAAAATTTTAGATCCTAAATTTTGTAGCTCATAAATCATAATTCAATTTGTAGTAATACTTAAACTCAGCAATTAAAATGAATAAAAATTATATTTATATTCATAGAGTGCAAATAAATTATAGATAAATCCATAGATCAGCTACGTAAACAGATAAATATTTTGAAAGAAAAATTCGTTGAGAATACCTGCATTTTATCAATACAAAGACTGATCAATTTTATGAGATGAAGATTCTATTATTTTTGTATTATTTATTATTATTAAAAATTATTTTAGTATTATTCTGTAAATATCTTAAGAGAACATATTATATATATATATATGTTATATATATGGATAGATGTAAAGAGATAAGAATTTTGAAAACAAAATCTTTATAAATTAAAAGATTTTATAATAATTATTTATTTATTTATTTATAATTTTTAATTTTTTTATATAAAGTTTTTTATTCAATATTCTTGTGTTACATTTGTTAAATTTATTTTTTATTATTTATTTATATTTTTTAGTTTCATTAATTTATTTTTAATTTTTTTATATATCTTGTTTATATTTTCTAATTTGTATTTATTTGTTTTAATTTATTTATTTAGAATTTATTTATTTTGTATTTATTAAGTTTTTACTTATTTATTTTCTATTTATTCGACAAAAGAATTCAATTTGTCAGCTATTTTTCAAGCATATGTATAAAGCATCACACATCTGTACATGCTTGCATATCTACATAACATATGCGCATATCTAATTAAATTGTATATTTATATCACTTCAACTTTAAAACGTGAAATCTAATCCAAACACTTTCTTAAAATAAGCATACGCACATTTACATACATACATATGCATGTTGTCTGCATGCACACACAGACGAATGCATGCCTGCATGTGTGAGTGCATGCAGACATACATAAAACAAAACCCCACATCAATGTCATTGCTCCATTTGCCTTGGCCCTGTGCCCAGCGCTCGTCCGTCTGTCTCTGTTCGTCTGTTCGTCTGTCTCTGCTCGTCCTTTGTTCCGTTTTAATAGTTTCTCCAGCCAAAAAACGTCCACTGCAGCCAGCCGTCGTCTGCAGCAGTGTCACCAGCTGCACGCGCGCACCTCCAAATTATGCGCTCTCTGAGCGAGCAAGCTCACGCTCTCTCCCTTGCTCTCTCTCTCGCTGTTGTTCTAACTCTCTATTTGTCGCGTTGTCTGCCGTTTTGTCTTTGGCGAATGCATTTCAGTGTTTCGCTCGCTCAACTTTCAGCTGCCCATTTTAACGTATGCTTTGCGTGTATATGTGTGCGTGTATGTGTGTGTGTGTTTTTCTACATTTCTCATTTTTCTTTACTTTTTTTGTTTCGCTTTACCACGCCATTTTTCGGGGCAAGGTCATCAACGAGACAAAGTCAATGAACGCCAATGACCTCTTCTTCTGGCCAGTCTTCGTTGCTGCTGCCGGTGCTGCCTCTGCCTGTGCCGTTGCCGCTGCCGCTGCGCTGGCTCTTTCTTCGCCGCCTCATTTACAACTTGTTCTTGGCATTGGCTGCGGCCATCGTAGGGGCAGGCATGATGACGTGTTACTTTTATTCTCGTGTTCTTTGCTCTTTCTTTTTTCCTGCTTTGGCTTGTGTTTCCTCTTCGTTGCCAGCGTCGTCGTCGCCGTCGCCGTCGTCGTCTGTCGCTTTGTTTGGCTTTTTATGTCTTGGCAACAAGTCGTCGCAGTCGCTGTCGCTGTCGCATCGCAGCCAGCGTAGTCGTCGCTGCCTCGACTTGTGCTGACAATGTTTGAACGTATTTGGCCTTTCTTTTGTCTGGGGCTCTCTGTTCTGCTGCTGCTGCGTTTCTGTCTTATGTTTTATGCTTAGCTCTTTGTGTCTTCTGTTTGCTGTTCGAGTTCGATGTTAGTTACCTTTGTCTCTCTCTCTGTGTGTGTGTGTGTTTGTGCAAATGTGTCCAATGATCTTCTTCGCGCGCTGCTTTTATTGCCTTTTGTTTTGTTGTTATTGTTGCAAGTTCTTCGCCCTCCCGGCGGGCATTTAGCTACCTCGCGGCGCTCTCAATAATGTCTGTATGTGTATGTGTGTGCTTTTTTTTTAATAAATTGTTGCCTGTCAGTGTTGTCAATGTTATTGCCAGTGGGCCCTCTGCTGTGCTTGACAACTCTCTTAGCCTTACAGGTTACACAGCCCTTAGACCTTATTGCTCGCTGTTCTATAGATTGACTCGTCATACAATTTAAACCTCTATTAAATCTCATAAATCCTTAGAAAGAACTTGAGCATAATTGCTTTTCAATCGCTATATCAATTAAGCCAACGTTTCCTGGTTTTCTTAGGCGTTTTGTACGTAAAGAAATCTTTGTGGTATTGAGTCTTTATAATAATTATATATAATATAATACAATTATATATTATAATAAATTATAATAGAATATAATTATATAAAAATAATATATAATATAATGCAATTATATATTTTAATGTAATATAATTATATTTAATAATAATAATAATATAATCAAATTATAAATAATATTTTAACAATTAAATTTTCAAAAAAAAAAATGTCTTCAAAACTACTTCTGAAACTTGAAAATAATTTTTTTAAATAAAAAAAAAATACTTTCATGTATATGATTTCGATGGATACACAGGATATATATATATATATATATATATATATATATATATATATATATATATATATATATATATATATCTTATTATATATCATATATACATTGATCTTTAGGTATGTCAGATGAAGAGTTCTCAAGCATAGGGTGAGCAGTTATGCTCAATTTGTTTGTATTTCGTTTGTTTATGTTTATTAACTGTTTATTAAATGTCATCCAGCTTTGGTTCGGAGCGAAAGAATGCGCATCATTTATTGGTTATCATATATCATTATTATAAATAAAATGTCGAGCTATATATTATATACATATTGGTCTTCAGTTCTGCGAAGAGGCTTTCCATATCAAAAGAAAAGATTGCAATTTGCCCTCGAATAGTATACTATATGTATCATATATGTATTATATTTGAAGACCTATGTGCTGCTACTACAGCTCATTAAGGAGCTGAGTTATATATGCCCGAAGTTCAGCGTCCAAGTCGTAACTCTTAACGTCTTAAAATAACACGTATGTATGCTATGTCTGCACCTAGGCATGTACATACATATGTAAACATCAAAACAAACCGCTTTAAGTCTCGCCTGTCCCATTCGTTCAGATTTCTCAATGTGCTGAGCCACCTTTTAAAGCGCTGAATAAGACATAAATCCTTGAAATTATGTTCGACCCGCTCCTTAAGTTCCGTCGCGCAGTGTCTGGCTGACTGTCCGCCTGTCTGTCTGTCTGTCTGTCTGACAAAACGCGCGTTGCCACACTTTTGCACAAATCTTACATATATATATAAGTATATATTTTTTGTTGTTCCCTCATTCGTTTTGCTGCCTCGCAAACTTGATTTGTTTTGATTAAAGCAGCCCAAAATGCGTTTGCTTTACGCCTGGCCTGGCTATATATATCTAGAGCTATCTACATATATATACACCTTTTTTTTGCGTTCTTCTTGATTTCGTTTTTCTCAGCCGCCTTTTGTCGATGCGACTGTGGTGCTGCAGTGCCCACGTTTTGAAGGACATTCGCTTAATTTAGGACCTGAGAAAACATATATATTAGCAGGCGTCGCTTATTATGAACGCGGCGAAACGTTTTTTAATTTTTTAAGTGGAGTGTGGATCCCTGAGGCCGTTTCAACTTGTTGAATAAACGCACTACATAATATATATATTATTCTTTGGCCGTTTCACTCTCGATTTTGTTCCTTTTTGGGTCAAGATTTCCATAAGACTTTAAATAATATTTAGGAATATATTTTAAATAATATTAAGAAAAACTTGAATAAAATTGATATGCAGAAGCCTCCAACAAAGAATTTAATTTATTTTTAATATTTTGAGATTCCAATCCAATTTACATAACTAACATTATTTAAAATTGTATTAGAAACTGCGTTCTCAGTAATGCAATTTATAAATAATTAAAAAAACAAAAACCATATAGAAATATTAATATTTAATTTAAAAGAAAAGAAAAAATAGTTTAGAATATGTATCATAATATATGTAAAATAGATGGATAATATATAATTAATTGAAGCAAAAAATGTATAATTCATTTTACTTTACTTTTTTTTTTATTTATTTTATTTTTTATTTTTAATAAATATAAATTAAATTCCCATTCATTAATTATTTTTAATAAAAACTAAATGATTAATATTATTTCATTAAATAAAATATAGATTGGAAAAAATAAAAAAATTGAGAAAATTGTTAAACTTTGTTTAACTATATTTTTTTTGTTTTTATATAAGAAAACTATAAATATTACCACAGTTACCAAATTTTGTAGACCACAAATTTAATTATCTTTAACAAAAATATTACTTAAAGCAAATATATAGTTTAATCTTTAGAGGAAGAATCAAAGATTGAAATTTAATTTGGTTGTCGACTATCTGAACCAAAAATAGTTTGTGTTCCACATGCAATTAATGAAATCTTAACGAATGATTATTAACTTTAAGCATTATTCATGTCGATTCTACAGTCTTTTATCATGTCGCCTGCCTGTTATTAACTAAACTACCCAATTCCCGCACTGAATCATGCGGCTAAACAAACTAATTAAATATCACTTGAAATTTCATGCCACTCGTGACTTGTAGCTTTCTATAGTATACTGATTCTTGAATGATAATCTTTTTTTTTTCTTCTTCATATGTCTTTCGTATTTCTTTGCAAATCTTGGCAAGCTACGTTGACCTTCATTAGCCCTATATCTATATGTACATATATAATAGATGGATAGATAGATGGAATAAAAATAAAAGTTGACCTACTTCAACTCTTGCCTAAAGCCTATAACATGCAATAGGAGTAGATAAGGTATATGAAAAATTTGATTATGATGTGTACGTGGGCAGAGAACGTCCATCAATTTGTCAATTTAATCGAGCGACAGGTTGACAATGCCGGTAACCGACTGAGTTTCTCCTCCCTCTCTCTCTGTATGGCTGTCTGCCTGCCTGCCTGCCTTTATCTCTGTCTATACAATAAACATACATAATATAAAGCTTCCAAAAAGTATATGTACATAAATAAATTAGCACATTTCAAACAGGAAATACACACATGAAATAATCAAGCACAGAAGAACGTTCTGTCTGAGTGTGTGTGTGTGTGTGTGCCTCTATAGAAAGCCAAGCAACGACCTTGAGGCGATTTTTTTTTTCAAGTATATACACGCAATTAAATATATATATGTATATATATATATATATATATATATATATATATATATATATATATATATATAAAGACTGATGAAAAATTTCGCCACGTTTTGGCCAAATGAGTTTGGCAAATGATTCATGACAGCATTTCGATAGCTTTCTTTATATATATACATATATTAGCTGAATGTATAATATATATATATATATATATATATATATATATATATATATTATACATATATATATATTATATATATATATATATATATATATCTATATATATTCTAGTCGATATATCTTTATATACGAGCTGGTCGCGTGATAGTACGCTACGTACATTTTTGTATCTGCTAATTGGCTGTGAAAAAGGCTGCCAACGCAAAATGCCACCAAAAACAAAATTAATCGGCCAAATATTTGGCAGATAAGTCAACAGAAACAGCATTTGATAAACACCTGTTGTGGATTGGATTATATAAGGTAAATATATAAGATACGACGTCGTTCGCAGCTTGACACAAGTGAATAAGCATTGTAAGCTTTAGCAGCAAAAATAACTATAGAAATAACCATTAAAGTTGAGCCGAGTTCACCATATATATTTGTGGATGGAATATTCATAGGAAATTAATATTTCCCATGCACATCGTGCCATTAAGGCAATAAAATTGTATATAAAAATATTCTCTAAATTATATTCAAAGTGAATATTTTAACGAGACTTTAAATATTTTCAATTTAATGGAATATATGAAAAAAAAAATATATATTTTATAAAAAATAATTAATAAAATAAATATGTACATATGAGTTTATAAAAAAATAAATAATATTGGTTTAATATTAAAATGTTCTCTTATTTTATTGTGTATTTTTTTTGTTAATTTTTAGCTTTTTCATTATTAATATTTAATAAATATAATTTAAATATATACTTGTTATATTTTTTTAAAAATATATAAAACAATATATATTTTTTTAAATATTATAAAAATATATTTTTTAAACTATTATTTGTTTTATTTATTTTTATAAATTTTTTATTTATTGTTTAATAGTTTTTTCTTCAAAAATAAATTCAAGTATTTAAAAACAAAATTAATTGGTTTATTAAAAATATATATAAATATATTTGTTTATATATGAATACATTTATACAATTTTTATAATATTTTATAATATTACATATATTATTTTATAATATATTTATATATACACAATTATATATTTATTAAATTATTCACTTATTTATTTTACAGATTGTTTTATTTTATTTATTTATATTTATATTTTTTATTATTATTCTGTATTTTATAAGTTTTCCATATATTTATAAATGTACATTCCATTTTCAATATTTAATATTTTTCCTTTTTCATACCAATCCTAGACTTTATGCATATATTATTCAATGCTTTCACAGTTTGTTTCCTTTTTTATTATTTTTATCTAATATGCATATGTGAGTCTAATTTGTTATTATATCCACCTTCGGCTGATAGTGCTTGAATAATTAAAGTGAATTGTCTTTGATTTGAGCTACTGGAACTTTTCTGTGACTCTTGAGATTTGAACAAACACTCGCACACACACTCAGATAAATCAAAGATAAGTGTTAGCTAGCTTTTTTGCTGGTCATGTATCTCCTTCTAACTACACCCGTACTCCACACAGTTCCAGCTCCAGTTCCAACTCCAACTTCAGCTCCAGTTCCAGCTGCAGCGTGTGCTTCAGTTAGGAACTAAGCGCCAAAACATCATGCGCCATGCGTCATGTGAAAAGTCACTCAAACTGAGACCCAAAAGAAACCTGAAACAGGAAGAAACCCGTTTCTGCTTCTATGAGTGTATGTGAGTGTGTCCGTGTGTGTGTGTGTGTGTTTGGGGAGGGAGTGGAACCAATCAAGCAAAGCAGCCAAAGAGGACCAAAGCAAAATCCACACAAACTGGAGCCCAAACGCTAAACCACTCGGTCGCTTGCTCTTTGGCTCGCTGGCGGCAATATTCGAGTGATTAGTCATCAGGCAAAGGTAAAGGTAAAGAGCCAGACACACGCAGAGACGGCACCAGCGTTAGAGTGAGAGAGAGCGAGGGGTCAGAGATCGCTCAATGTTTATTCAAAAACAAAAACAAGCAACAAGAAGAAGAAACCTCAGCTGTGCTCAGCGACTGACTCCCCATTTAGAATAGTTTCTAATAAAAAAAAAACTATTTTTGCTTTTTTTATGGACTCGCTCTCTTTTTTCGCTTCTTCAGACTTTCAAAGCTGCGCCCGTGGTCCAATCAATTTTTATCGTTTTGCTTTAATTTGATGAGATTTTTATCGATTTCTTGTTCTGCCAACAGCCGTCGCCTGCCGTCCGCCCGCCGTCTGGCATCTGCCTCATCTTTTGTTTTGCATAAATTAAATGGCTAATGGCCATAAATTTTGTTCTTGTTGTTGTGGCTCTCTTTAAGCGCTGCTGCGATTTATTAGCTGACCTTCAGCGTTATAAATAAACAAATTTACAACAAAACTGAGAACAAAACGAAAAGCTTCAAGCAACAGCTCACTCAGACTCTGTCGAAACTTTAATGCATATGCCGAAGGAAGCAATTAAAAATTGCCTTTCGATGGGTTTTTGGCTCGATTTTTATTAAAGTTTAACAATTGGGGAAAGTTTAAGACGTGATTTAGCCTATCTCTTAAATATTATAAATGGGAAAAAGCCTTTATTAATAATTTAGAATGTTTCGAATTTAATTTAATTTAATTTTTAATTTTTTAGAGCAAGTCTTTAGCAATAAGTAATATATATTCAGTATATATTTAGTATATATTCAGTATATCTTTAGTATATATTCAGTGTATAGTTAGTAATTAGTTTTGGCAGTATATTTTCATTACAAAATGAGTATATTTTCAGTATATATTTCTGCAAAATACATTTAGTATATATTTAGTATTTATACATTATACACAGCAAATACTTAGACCATATATTATATATATATATATTTTTTTTTTCAGTATATATTTATATATATTTTCAATTATATATTTTATACTTATTTTCAATGTATATTTAGTATTTTTAGTGTATATATATAATATATTTTTTTGCCAAATATATTTAGTAAATACATTTTACATTATATATTCAGAATATATTCTAAATATATATTTAATGTGCATTCAGCACGTTTTTAGTGTAGAATTGGTATTATTTATCTTTAGAATATATTTAGTAAATATTCTGCATATCTGTAGTATATATAATCTATTAACTATATACTGATACACTTTGGTATATATTACTTGTTTATTTTGTATATATTCAGCATATACTATACACGTAAATTGTATAGAATGTATTTAGTAGTTGATAGTTTGTATAAATTTAGTATTTATGCAGTGTATTTTAGTATATCTGCAATATAACTTATTTATATACTAAAATACTCAAAGACACAGCTCACAGAAGGTTAGTCTTATCTGGGAGTTGATACTGCCTGCTGCTAGAATCTCTTTATATAAAAATATTTTGTAATCTTGATATTTGTAATCAAAAATATATTATTTTTACTTTTAATTTATATTTTTTTTCTTTTATTGATTCATTTTGTTTTGATAAAAATAGTATATCGAAAATAAAAATATTTATAAAATATAAACCAAATATGCATAATATAATTTTATAAAATTTAATTCAATTTAATTTATAAAAAATATATTTAATATAAATAAAATATTTAGAAATATTTAATAAATATAAAATCCAAATTTGAGTACATATTTAATTATAGCCAAAATAAAACTATAAAAACTGTAGAGATTTTCTTCCGTTTACGTAGTTTATTTAAACATATATGACTTATTCATATAATGATTTAAGAGTCCAGGAGTTATAGTACTTTTTTAGTACATTTTTTATATATTTTTAACTGTCAATTTACCACTTTCAGTTCGCATTTACTTCCTAAATGCAGGCCGCTTGGCTCATGCCCGAGTTCAAATGCAGTGCGAAACAATTGTTACACAACCCACCAACAGCAGCAGCAGCCACAGCCACAGCCACAGCAACATCAACAGCAACTTTAGGCTGTGCAACATGTTTCGCAGTTGCAGCAACGGCAGCTGCTTGCTTAACGGGCAACAGCAGTTGCAGTTGCAGTTGCTGTTGCTGCAGCGCACAAAAATTGGCCAAAACGATCATGTTTATATAGACACATAGGCCATAGAAACGGCGCCGTGTCGACCAGCAACAGCGGCAGCAACAGTTATGGCAATTGCCAAAGTTGCAGTTGCAAAAATCAAACAAAAAGCCACACAAAAAAGAAGGCAACAAACGATAAAAAGCGAAGCAATGTTGGCCCAAAAGTCAGCAGCAGCAGCAGCAGCAGCAACTGTTGCAGCCAAATGGCAGCAGCAGCAGCTCAGCAACAATGTTGCCAGCCAACAACAAGTTTCTTTGACTTCGTCTGCTTCTTGCCGTTTGAGGTTACAACAAGGTAAACCTGCTGCCATGTTATTGTATCTGCGCTTTGATCTCTCGCCTCAGAGACAATAGAACAAAGCGAAAACCTTGTTGTTGCTGGCAAGACAACAGCAACAGCAACAGCAACAGCTGAAGAATTATGGGAGGAGGTCAATGCTGCAATTGTTAACTGCTAATTAGCCAGTCAGAGAGTGAAAGAGAGCGACTGACGTTGCCATGTAACAATCGATATGTGCCTGCGGATGTATCGAGAACCGGTTAACAGATGCTCGAAACCAAAAACAAAAGATGTTGCCGCTGCGACTGTTGCTGCTGTTCTTGTGTTGTTGTTGTTACAACAACTGGCAAATTAGACATTTGACATGGCATTCACAGACAAATTACAAACAACATAATGCACACTAGGCTTCAGTTTTTGTGTTTTTCTTTTTTTACTATACAAGAATCGAACACAATATGGACCACACGCAACGCTGCCAGAGTCTGAGAATGAATCGAATTCCATATTGATTGACAGCAGCTTTTGAAAGTTCAAGCAGCAGCTAGACAATAGCTTTGTTATCGTTATCGAGCGGACTTAGGCAAACAATAATCTGATCTCAACTGAACTGAAATCATTTTTGCTGCGCTTTTTGGCTTATTTCTATTTCTGTTGGATACTTGAACCGATAACATTATCAAAGGTTAAACTGTTATCGATAGAATATATATTTATAATAAATTATTTATAATATAATTTAAGCTCTAATCGATATGCTGACAAAATATTTTTAATAATCGGTGCACATTGCAATAAATAAATTAATTATCCATGAACTATCGCTAGTTCTTAATTTTCTCTAATTTATCTGTAATACATTCCATATTATTGTATTTTAGCATTTATCGATAGCAAGACCGATAACATGCTAAAGTTTCAAACAAATTTAAAGTGTACAAAATTAATCTTGATTGATTCTTGATCATATATAAACGATAACAGTAACATTGATTGTTTTTGCCTTTTATCGATAATATTTAACTATTTGAAAAATCGATAAAAACATAATTATCGCTGAAAATAAACTAGCCTCACGATGCTCAAATGCTAGCTTCAAACTTGATTATATTTAGCCGATAACATTGTATTTTTTGCTTATTTTATTTTCACGTTTATCGATAATATTTGCCGCATAAAAATGAGATAAAAATCTTTATCTGTCTTCAGTTTTGTTTCAAACCTAATTTAGTTCTTTTCAATCACTCTAAAGATTTCAAAATGTTTATCGATATCAATATGTTGCTATAAAGCATAGCATAACTGTCATTATCGATAACAAATTTAACTTGTTTAAAATTCTCATGCAAATTCTCTGATTAATAATTATTAAATATTTATTGTTCTCTTTTTGCTATAGCAATAAGTGTCATAAATATTGTTATCGATAACATCAAATACATTCACTTTATTACAAACCTAAGCTGGTTATCCTTTAACTGTTTTACGTTATAACGCAGATGTCTAACCGTGTTACGGTTAACATTTATAGCTCTTTCCTATTGTTCAATCTCGCATAAATTATATTATCGATAATATAAAATATATTTCGCTCGTTGCTTTTACACAGTTATCGATAACTTTAAACAATTCTTTCGCAATTACAAGCCTTCAACTCAATTACTCATCTCGTCTGTGCGCGCTTCGCGTGATCCTTCCACCTGGCTTCTGCTTAAGTTATGACAGCAAAAGCTGTAAATTAACATTTGAGGCCACGTTTAGCCACTCAGAGTAAAAAGAGTTCAAGAACATAAACAAAGCATTGGACGTGTCCAATGGGGCAAGCAGCACCAAAAAGCCAATCAACTTACAAAACTTGCCGACAACCTTGGCCACAAGAGAGCGACAGAGAGAGCAACACTAAGTGAAAGGGAGGGAGATAGCGAAGAAGGCTGCTGCTGCTGCAGCTGCTCCCGCTAGCTGATACAAGCAAAGACCGCACATAAACCCAGTTACGAACAAGTAAGAGTGATAAACTGATAAGTAACTCGACTAAATGATACTCTGTTAGAGTATTTGTTGTAGAATAAGCTTTGATTATCATTTAATAGATATAAATCGTTAAATATGCTTTTTTTTCAACCTTGTTTAAATTTTTTTTTCATTATTTAATTTTTTTTTAATTTAAGTTTAGTTTTTTATAAAAGTTTAATTTTTATATATTTTATATTTTACTTTTTAATTTAATTTATATTTGATTTAATTTAATTTTTAAATTTTTTAATAAATTTAGTTTTTACTTTAATTTTTTTTTAAATATATTTTTATTTTTAGTTTTTTTTAAATTAACATTTTTTAATTTAAATTTTTAATACGGTAATGTCATTTATAATTTTTAAAATTACATTTATATTATATATATTTCATTAATTTAATTAATATTTGTTTAATTAAATAATTTATTATTTATTAATTATTTTTAAATTTATAATTTGTCTACATTTAATTTATATTTTTGTAGATTTTTTTAAATTTAACAAATTTATTTCTCAATTTAGATGAAAAGTTCACTCCTATTCTACTGAATTATATTATATATTTAATTATATATATTCATATCTACCGCATTTCATCACATCTTTCGCTCTCTCTCTTTTTACAGGGTATACACATTATGAGTGAGAAGCGCAACTGCAGCAGGCGACCAATAAACACAATAACCGCAACTCCGTCGACGCAGTCAAAATAATAATGAGCCAACATTTAAAATGGTTTATGCGCTGCCAACATCATCATCATCAATGGTCCAAGATCATTAACAACGTCATTGTCGCTGTTATGAGCATCATTATTACAATACACCTACGGCACAGGCCGAAAGTCTTTGATTTTTCTAGGTCAAGCCACACACAGATGATGAAGAAGAGAGGAAAAGAGAAAGAGAGAGGGAGACGGAGAGGCAGAGGGAGCGGGAGAAGTGGAAGCAGAGTTCAAAACGTGCCCGGGCCGCATCGTTAAAAGCTTCTCTTAACTGCGCTTCGTCGCTCCTCTCCACTCCGTTCATCGTCTCCCCTCACCGCTTCTCTTCTCTTGACAACTCGTGTGCTTTTTGACGTTGGCAACAATTTCCGGTGGCCTCCGGGCCAACCGCTGCACAATTGCAGTCGTTGCCGCCGTCCCGATCCGATCCCAGTTGAGCCGAGCAGCGCTCGCATGAGTCAGCTACCAAGAAAGTAGTTCAAGTGACCAATGGCGCCGTTACATTTCGCTGCTTCAACTGAAGTGGACCTCGGATCGGATCGCTTCGACTCCAACTCCGACGCCGACTCTGGCAAACGTTTCCCTCGCAATTGGGCGTTAATTAAATTGTTTTCATTTGCCTGCGCCCCTTGCTGAAGAGGCTTTTGTGTTTAATGCTCAAGTGGACGTGAAGAGCGCGTCCAAACGTTATGTGCGATAAGTGGGCGGAAATATTGGTTAAGGGCCAGCAGCAAAAGTTCAAGATTAAAGCAAAGAGAGGCCGAAAAAACTCGTGGATTAAAGCAAATGTATGTAGAAAGATCCAATAAGAATCAGATTCGACTATCTTGGATATTTTCAAGTATTTTAAAATAATATAAACATTCATACATATATAATCCAATAAGAGTTTTATAAGATAATAGTAAACAGCAGCTTATATATTTTATTTTGATCAACTTACAACATATGTAATCCAATAAGAGTAGAATACGTACTGTCTTATTAGACTATATACATTTGTGTGATTATTCAAAATCTTTATAAACTATCGACAAACGATTAACTCGATTAACTTATCGAAATTAAATTTAATAATTTTAACCCAGCTCTTAAATCCAACAGGAGTCTAATAAGACAAACCCGTATTAAATTTTCCATTTATATAAAAACTGTGCAAAATATCGATCAACTATAAATTCGATAACCTAACTATCGATAATTTAAATTAATATTAAAATTTAATTAAAATTTATAAATTTTTTTCCACTCACCATTCAAAATTGTAAATTTAGTATTCCAATTGGGCGTGTATTCAGTCTAATAAGATTTGTGTGTTGATATTCCCTAAAAAAGTGTTGCCGTGTTGCACAAAAGTCAGAATTATGTTTCTCACTTACTTTATAAATCTTTTTTTTTATATTACAAAATGTTTACTAATTTTATTTAATTTTCATTCATTTACTTATTTTTTTAATTGATTGAAAAATTGGAATACATTTTTTATGCACATCTTTTACATTTTCTTATCAGACATTTGTTGTTGGTGTTGTAAAAATGGATTTATAAAATATATTTGCACAATAGCGAGAACGATAATATTATTGCACAAAGAATGCCGCTTGTTGTTGTTTTTTATTTCTTTTCACCTGTGAATTATTAACGGTAAATTAATTATTCAGTGTCGCTGCGCATGTGTGTGTGAGTGTGGGTTAACGAGCGCACAGCAAATTGACGAAAAAGTAAATAAACAAAATGCTGCAAAACGGCAACTGTTGGAGTTGCAACGCGGAAGCTGCAAGCGCAAAAACCAGATTTTATTTTTCTGCAACGCCATCCAATAAGAATCACACGTACGTGCGCTTTCTTTATAAGCGTACGTATGTGTGAGTGTACAAATATATATGTGTGTGTGCCTATGCATGCCTATGTGTGGGTTGTTCTTTTTTGCACTTGCTTGTGTTGGCTGCTTTCTTTGCTGCTGCTGTTGCTCTGGGTTTCATTTTACATGGCAGCAGAGCGCCGCCTCTGCCTCTGCCGCTGTCGCTGTCGCTGCCTCAGCCACTGGCAAGCTACTCTTGCGTTGCGTTTTTCCTCACCTTTGCAGAGTTTATTGACATTTTCAGCATTTGCTTTTGTGCGCTGCTTTCTTCGAGTGAGCGTGCGCTCTCCCTATTTTAGTGTGTGTGACTCTCTCTCTCTCGCTCTTCCTCTCTGTCATACATATACACAGGCACTTGTTTTTTTTTTACAGAGAATAACCTTCAATTTTATCTTATTGCGCTCTTGCCGTTACACTCACACTCTCACACACACATACACATGTACGCACGGCCCCACATTTGCAGCTTTGGATTTGTAGTTTTGTTGTTTCTTTTACGCTGCGTGAATTAACCTTAGCCTTTGCGATCTGTTTCATATGTAGCCTGAACTTAATTTATGTATTACTTATTTTTAATGCGATTTGGCTTGCATTTGGCACATACACTGGCACTCACACATACGCACATTCATTCACACTCACACACTCATACGCGAGTGACGGCTGATTCTGCTTCAAATTTTTTAGCCGTTATTATTATGTTTGCAATTAATTAACAATTTTGTGTCATAAATATTTGTAAGAAAATTACTTTTATTTTTGTTTTGTGCTATTGCTACTGGTTTTGCTCAGTATAACGAAATTCTCACTAACACTTTTTTCCACAACGCTTGCGGCGTTACACAAACACGCGCGCACAACTTCTCCGATCGGCATTTGTTTTGGTACTAACCGCAGTGTGACCGCATGCGAGAAGCTAAAAAACAATGCCTTACTTGAGAAAAGTAAAAGAAAACAACAAATTCAGCGTGACCAGTTCTAGGAGAACAAAATAATGGACAAAAATACCGAAAGACAGAAATACCAGCAATGTAATAGCCGTTTCAATTGAGTCAAATTTGAATAAACATGAATTACTGTATTATTGACAATAATTTATATATAATTGTTATAAAATATTTAAAAATTTATAATATTAAGAGTTTAATTCAGAAAAGTATGCAAAAGTATACATTTAAAGTTTAAATATTTGGGGTGCTGCTTATAATGCACAGCCAGTATTAATAAGGGTGAACATTATTTCATAAAGCGATGTTAAACAACACTGATTTGGCACCGAATATAATAGCAACAGCTGATTGGCAGCCTTTAGTTGAGTTTAGTGCGCCATTTCGTGCGCGACGTGGTGGCTGCTTCTATTTAATTGTTCATAGTTTTAAGCGTAAAAACAAAACAGCCTTTATCGTTCCAATGAGCGGTCACTGATTGCCAAAAGCAAACAAAAGCGAATGTGTTAGTGAATAAAGTTGATAGAGTTTACACAAATTTAGTATAAAAAAACACAATGACAAACAACGATGTGCGAAAGAGAAAGGTAGGCAAAGGTTAAAGGGCATTGCTACATTTGTTTCAAATGCTAATTTCGGCGCGTTTACAGACACACATACAAACATTGCATGGCTAATACGGAAATTAAAGCCAATACTGCGTATTTATTGTGCCAAGTTTATTTACATACCTAATTGATGTTCAATTTGAGTGTTTTTTTCTGCGTGTGGGGCCGACGATAAATGTGTTAGAGATGAGCCACAACTGATCTGCATAGTTGATCTACGGTTATAGAGCGCGCTAAAGCTGGATCTGCATAGTTGATCTAAGTTTATAGAGCTGGAGCAACAACTGATCTACGTCATTTGTTCTAAATGGTCTAAAGCCTTGTACATATAACAGTTAGCTGTAGACATGTGCATAGAAATCGCAATAATTGATCTAATCATTTCTTTGCTAAACTGCTCGAAAATGGTTTGTTTATGACAGTTAATAGTGTTTACAGTACTGTATAACTTATTACTGAGTACCTTTTTGTGTTTTACATACAAATTTATAACAGGTGTTTTGTTATTTGTAAATAGAGATGAGCAGTAAATAAGCATTTAAACTGAGATATTCCATTATAGCAGTATAACAGTCGCAGCTGTCTGATAGACGGAAGCTGCGGCTTGAACAGCTGTCAAGCTCTATTCTAATTCACTGTACAACAGTATAACAGTTAGTGCAGTAACAGAGCTGTTATCACAGTATAACACTGCTAATACTGTTTGAGGCGAATAGAGCTGTTGCCAAGCGACTTTTTAGTCGTTTGTTGTTCACATATGAAATGACTAAATATTGATTTATATTATGAAATATTGAATATTTGTCTCCCTATCTCCCTCTCTCCCTCTCTCTCTCTATCCTTCTTCATATTTAACCAGACAAACCAAACTTTGACTGCTCGACCGGTCAAAGTTGCGTTCCGTTTGTATCCGGCATTTGGGAATCAGCAGGTTTTACATTTGCCTCACTTTTTTGCATTTCTTTTTCTATCTCGCTCTTTTTATTTCTTTCTTTCTCTACCGCAAGGTCGTTAAATTGATGTGGGCACTTGAGCTAGTTCGATGTAGTAAATAAATTGCTTTCGAGTGTAAAGAAAATTTGGCGTGTGGGCGAAACAGGTTGAAAGAGTGACGATTCTTGACCCTTATGAGAGTTTCAAATGAATATTTATATACAAATTTTTGGAATTACATATATAACAGATTTTGCAATTAAATATCTAAAAATTATTAAAATAATTTTATTTTTATTTGTATAGATTTTAATTCATATAAAATTTCAAATTATTAATTTTGTTATATGAAAATAATTCAATTTTTTATAAAATTTCATTCATATTATTTTCTTTCGTTGCCTTGTTCTATTTTTTTAATGTAGACTAAAATAGTTATTCCACTTTGATATATTTTTTTACTGTTATTTAAAATGGAAAATTAAAAAAAAAAACAATTTTTGTTAATATTGAAAATATTTATTTTTGTCTCATCTTTCATTTTGTCAATTTTTTTAAAATATTAAAATATAGATATTTTTTTATTAACATTTTATTTTATTCTTTTTTTTAGGCCTAATACAATTTTTTATTCTAAACTTTTCTTTTTAATTTAGAAAAAATAAAAATTCTAGACAAAATTTCAGTTAATTAAATCTACAGAAAAATGTATTTGCTAATGGTTCTAGGATATTTATAAATTTTAAATTATAAAAATTACGAAATAAAACATAAATAAATTGAAATTGCAATTTATAAACTCCATATATTTATTACCAGCCAAATTCAATCAGTTAGCAATTAGTCATCTTAGTCAAAGGTTACTGTAAGTCAGGTGAAATACATTAATACCGGCTGATAAGGGCAACATTCATAGCATATTTAACACACACCCGCACTGGTCAAGTGCTGCGAGAAATGTTAGATTTAGTCAGGGAACATCGTGTGGTCACGTCACAGTTATCAATTGATTTTCATTCACATATATTCGATTTGATGTTTTGTAATTGTATCGATCAGAAGGCGCCTCGACCTCAGCACACCTGGCGAGATTCCCAAAGGTATAAATGAGGGACAATTTAGCGCTTTGTTAAAGCGTTGCCAATGCAATTGACATGCAAATTAACGATATATATATATAGAGATAGGCATGCTATATAGTATGTATCATTTATATAATGGCATTTGCCGTCTATGATAGTTGGGAGATTCATTTGCTCTTTTAGTGCTAATTTATTTGTTGAGTTTGAAACATTTGTTTAAACAATTTAATGGGAATTTTTGCGAGTTTTTCATCTTTAGCTTCCTCTCCTCTGTCGTGTCAGTAATAATATTTAATCAAGCTAAAAGACTTGAACCTTAAACAAACGATATCTTATCTGTCAATAAGATAACCTTCACGTAGCACTACAGAAAATTGAATTTTTGCATGACTTTTCAGTTAGTCGAAAGCGCTATAACTTCTATATAAACAATGTTACATATATGTTATATATATAGAAAAATCAGATAAGACTAGAATACAGAAATATAAACTATTTACTTCATCATCAGCTGTGAGTGAATGAAATAAGTGCGTAGTCATCGTTACAAGCGAAAGATAGAAGCAGTTTGCATACAGTAAACACCAAATGAAGGGTACTCTAATAATATCTATAAATATATGTGTATTAGTGAAAATATTATGAATGTTACTGTTATATAATAATGATAATACAAAATATTAGATAATATATAAAATACTTAAGACGCTACTCTAGTATACATTAGCTACGATAACAATGCTAATGCACCTAAGAAGTATAACAGTTTTGCCATTATTTGATTATCCAAGTATAACAAAGTTAGCTCAGCTTGCGTATAACAATTCTCATGTATACAATATAGATGTATAGCTAACATTGTTATACGCATACATAAAAACTTTAAAATTTATGCAATTTCAATATTATTTTAATATTTAAATATTATTGAACATTTCTTAGTTGCTCAAATAAGCCCATATAACAAATCTCTAAAAGTAAGCAAAGCGTATAACACATATGCCAAACAGCTCACATTGACCAAGCAGCTCAAGTATAACAAAGTGCTAAAACGCATTAGCAAAGTTAGCGAAGCTTATTGACTCAGCTGTGCGTGCAGCCCTGGCAGCACAACTTATCGATAGTCACATACCAGGTAGCCCTGGCTGCCGATAGAACAGCAACAATATTGCCGAGTAACAGATAAGAAACCGAAATTGTCTGAGCTAAAAGATTTGCATACGTTGGCTTTATAGCCGACACGAAAAGAAAGAAAAGAATTGGAATTCAAGCTGAAACAATAGAGGAAGCTGGCAACATGTGTTTTAAGGAAAATGCTGGTTATTTATAGACAGCAAACGCACAGACATGAGATACGAATACAAGCTGGTATAGAACTTGAGAGACGGATTCATTTATTTATAGTTATTTCTTTGGCTCATTTAAAAATTTATTAAATATGTATATAACTTCTATACCGCAGCTGGCCAGCGATGATAAATTGGCGCAGCCCAATCGACGCAAAGGCAGCCCCAGTAACGGAAGCGGAAATGGACGTGGCGGTGTGACCAGCGGTCTCAAAGTTTCATTTCTATGTTTGGTTGTCTCTGTTGTCCTGCTGCTCTTTGTCTTTGGTGTGTATCAATTGTATTATGCTAAAGCGTCCAACCCAAATCTAACCAAATCCTCTGTTCTACGCACTGTCACCATCAACTATCGTTCCCACAAACAACAACAATCATCTACATCTGGTTCAGGCATTGCCTCGGATAATGCGAGTCCTTACCTGGCACGCCTCGCCTCCAAGCTGGGCTACAGCAAGGTCCAATACGCCGCCATCATAGACGCCGGCTCGACGGGCAGCCGCGTCTTGGCCTACAAATTCAATCGCAGCTTCATTGACAACAAACTGGTGCTGTACGAGGAGCTGTTCAAGGAGCGCAAGCCGGGCCTCAGCTCTTTTGCTGACACTCCGGAGCAGGGCGCCCACTCGATCAAGCTGCTGCTGGACGAGGCGCGCGCCTTTATACCCAAAGAGCACTGGTCGTCCACGCCGTTGGTGCTGAAGGCCACGGCTGGCTTGCGGCTGCTGCCCCAGAGCAAGGCGGAGAATCTGCTGAATGCTGTGCGGGATTTGTTCGCCAAGTCAGAGTTCAGCGTGGACATCGATGCTGTTGAGATTATGGACGGCACGGACGAGGGCATCTTCAGCTGGTTCACTGTCAACTTTCTGCTCGGCCGTCTGTCCAAGACGAACCAGGCAGCCGCCCTGGATTTGGGCGGTGGCAGCACACAGGTCACCTTCTCGCCCACAGATCCCGAGCAAGTGCCCGTGTACGACAAGTACATGCACGAGGTGATTACCTCCAACAAAAAGATCAATGTGTTCACGCACAGCTATCTCGGCCTGGGACTGATGGCGGCCCGCCACGCCGTCTTCACCAAGGGCTACAGCGCCGAGGAGACATTCGTGGAGAGCGTCTGCGTCAATCCCATCATCGCCAATCGCACCTGGACATACGGCAATGTCAACTATCAAGTGAGCGGCAAGGAGAACAGCAAATCCAGCGCTGAGCAGCCCGTCGTTGACTTCGAAGCCTGCCTGGAGCTGGTGAAGAGCAAAGTGATGCCCCTAGTCAAACCGAAACCCTTTACGCTCAGGCAGCATGCCGTGGCGGCATTCAGCTACTACTTTGAGCGCGCCATCGAATCGGGCCTGGTGGATCCGACTGCGGGTGGTGAAACCACAGTGGAGGCCTATCGCAAGAAGGCCCAAGAAATCTGTGCCATACCCAACGATGAGCAGCCCTTCATGTGCTTTGACCTGACCTTCATATCGGTGCTGCTGCGCGAAGGATTTGGCCTGAATGATGGCAAGAAAGTGAAGGTGGATTATAAATCGATCAAGCATTATATATATATACTTATATATTCCTATACTTTTAGCTCTACAAGAAGATCGATGGCCATGAAATCTCTTGGGCCCTGGGCTGTGCCTATAACGTCTTGACCAGCGACGAGAAATTCAATAATTCCTAGTTCTCTTCTTCACTTAGTCTGTAGATCTATATATATATATATATATATATATCTATTATATATATATATATATAGCTGAAATTGTTTATGGAGTGCCTTAGACGTGCATCGAAGTATACTACACACAAACACACACACACACTTAGACATTTACTCAACTATATAGTCTATATAGTATATCTGCTAGCCAGTTAAAATATTTGTGAATTCATTTCAATTGGGTTTAATTGAAAGCGCAAATTCATTTAGATCTAACTTGCCTAGCGGCCGCACTCGACTTTGTCTCTAGTTTTCTTCTTTTATTCTTGTAATTCCAATCTTTATTTTGTGTATGTAATTTAACGGCGCTGCGACTAACACTCGCCCCTCGTAACACCCTCCTAGGTTTTAGACTCAAATACATACCTTTATATGTACATACTATATATATATCTGCATGCATATCTAATTTATGAAATTGTTTAGATTGGAAATTATGCCAGTTATATAAATAATATTAGTTTATTTTTGCAATAAAATAAATTTGTTAAATTGGAAAATAATATGAAAAGAATTTTTTTTAAACTATCAACTTTAAAATTTCTTTCAGATTTTATATAAATATTTTATTACTTTTGCTAATAAAATAACATTTATTAAATTGAAAAATATAAAAAAATAAAAAAAATTTGTTTAGTTTTTTTTTTTTTATATTCTTGAAATATTAAATTAATAAAAGTCAAAAATTAATTTTAAATGACGGAATTTAGAATATTTTTCAAATTTTTTGTGGCTTTTCATAAGTATTTTTTTTTATAATTAAAATAGAAACTGTTGAAATTTGAAAATTATTTTTAGCATATTTTTTAGAATCTTTTTTTCCAATATTTTGTAATAATTTCTTTAATATTAAAAAAAAAAACAAATTTTATTTTTGAAAATAAAAATTTGTTAAATTGTAAAATGAATTTTAGGAAAACTTTTTACATACATTTTCAAATTTCTTCAGGATCTCTCTAGCTGGATTTATAGTCTCCCCCAAGGACTTAAATTCGCTTCGACCTCCATTTGCATGCTATAATAAAAATAGTGTCTTTTATTAAATGTTTACGCTATTATATTACAAATATAAAATTGTTTACATGGCTTGCTTATCTGAAAAATAGAATATATATATAATCAATATATATATAAATGCACAACAAGCGGAAATTGTTAAAGGAGAAGTGTAAGGGAAACTAATATGGAAATGAACTCTTGACATTGTTTAAACTCTACTCGAATCGTTAGTTTCGTGTTCGGGCTCTTTAAGGTATCCGTTCTATAAATTAATCATTTAACATTGGCTATAGCTTTTGTCTTAATATCCAGATTGGCTGCGGTTTCAAGCCTGATTCAGCACTTGCGGGTGGATGTCCAGCCGGTCGATAATGTACTGCGGCATGCAGAGCGTCGGGTTGATGGCCTTCAGGTCGGAGTGGCCCAGGAGGGAGAGGCCGCCAATGCCGAAGAGCGTGTGGAATATATCGGGCATGTTGCCCGTGCGGTCCGAGAAGCCGCCCGTCTCCGTATCCTGACACGAGAGTATGAACTGCTGCAGTTTCTCCGAGCTAATCCAATGCAAGCGACCCATGACTGTAAGCGACGAGAGCACCCACCAGGAGTAGCAGACGTCGGGCAGCTTTTCGGGGCGGCCATTGAGTCCACCCGAGGGCAGCTGCCGCTCGCAGAGCCACCAGCCCAGCTTGTCCACATCCAGCAGATGCAAACGATGAGTGAGTGACAAAAAGCCCACACAGCAGTAGATGAGTCCTGCAAAGGAAGATAAGATAATGGCGGATCTCTAATAACACCATGCCATGACTCACCCGCATGTGACTCAGCGCCCGGCTTGGAGCCGAAGCCGCCGTCCGTCTGATTGCAGCACGACATGACAAATTTGACCGCCTTCTCGACGTCAATGGTCTGCTCCATGCGCTTGAGCAGCGTCAACGAGGCCACGGCACAGAAGCTAAACCTGTTGTCCACCTCGCCCCACTTATCGCCAAAAAAGCTGCCGTCGGGCTGCTGCAGGCCGACGACAAACCGAACCACCGCATCACAATCGATCTCGTCCAGCGCATCGTAGATGGCCAGCACCTGGATGGCGGACAGCGTGTACAACATGTGCGGATCGTGACCCTCGCAGGGCGCGAAGCCGCCGCTGGTTGGGCACTGGCAGCGCTTCACGAACTCAATGATGGACTTGCGATCGAGTCGATCCAGTTGCCCCATTGTATCCAGCGCGGTGACGCCCCAAAAGATCCCAGACATGCGCAGGAACTCCGTCATGCAGTACTCGTAGTCGTCCTCCTGTTTCCCATGATTCTCGATGTATTTCACATGCTTCCAGAATTGTAATTTGGTGGTGTCGTTGCTATCGGTAGCGCCGCCATTTGAAGGCTTAACGAAGGTCGTGAAATCCATCGCTGATTGTGCTCAATTGAGTGTTGATTTTAAGCAATTAATTGCTCTACTGCTGTGTTGACATTATTAATGAATTTCAACAAATTCGTTGTCGCTTTGTTGGTGGCGGAGCGCAATAAATGTGCTAAAAAATGACAAAGCAAAGAAAAATACCACATCTGCAGCTGATTCTGAACTAAATATAAGAAAATTACAATTTATTCAGAAACACGAAAATGAAGTGTTTAGGTAAATATTTATTAATTATTACACGTTATTTAGATGTGTATAATATTTATTACTATTAATATATATATTTATTAAGTTAATTCGGTTCGAATTCAAAGATGTAGTTGGCAACGCAATGTCGCGCTATTCACAATGATTTACAAACAAAATACAGTGAGTGCACCCAATAAGTAAGCACCTTAGATTATTAATATATAATCTATATAATGTAAGTATAACAAATGCATAAATATTTATATTAGTTATATACATATAAATTATTTTTGCATATCTAAAATTTATTTTTGTTGTTTATACTTTTATTAAAAACATTTTTTCTTTGACTGTTCATACATAGAATAATTTAGTTTTTTCTTTAAGAGTATATCCAACATTTGGTTTTGCCTTTCTTCTTAAACCGACCTATCTATACACTATTTATAGTTGTTCAACAAAGAGACTACACTGTAGATTAACTTTCTGGCTTCACTGTACATACATAAGAGTTGTATGTGTCTATGTGTGATCTATGCTTACATTATTTATATATTTTTGCATTATTTCATTAAAGAATTGTAGAGGTCCGCGGCTCGTCGATGTTCAGCGAGACGATATGCTTCTTGGCTACCATCACGTTGCCCAGCAGTCGCGGCTCTTGACCCTCCACCAAATACTCGGCGCACATGGAGAGCACAATGTTCGCGTCGCGATCCGTGCAGTTGAAGAAGCCGACCAGCACACGTCCATCGGTTATGACGATGCGCAGGACACGGCCCAGCCACTTCTGAAGCTTTCGTCGTCCTGGCGTCAAGTTTGCATCGAGCATTTGCGGCGCATTTGTTGTTATGCGAAAGGGTTCTGGGACCGTTGGTGGTGGCGGTGGCGGGGGCTGCATTTGGTGGCCGCTGATGCTGAGATCAGGAAAGTCGTCTTCAAGTCTTGTTTGTTGTTCACGTGCATCAGTCATTATTATTTTTATTTATTTATTATATATTTATTTTCGATTAGTTGTTGATAAGCCTTTTGATGATAGACACGATAACTACTTATTGCTCGAGATTCGATACGATAACTATTTATGGCTAGAGGTGTGACTGAGCTATCGATAGCTCGACAGCGCGTGTTTGATTGCATTTGATTGTTATCGCAAGTTTGACAGCAGCAGCTGCTTTTTTAATTAACTTTTTCAGTTCATTTCATTTACTTGAGTTATTATCAAAATGTCGAACAAAGCACTTAATATTGGTGATCAGTTCCCCAATTTCGAGGCTGAGACCAATGTGGGCAGAATCGATTTCTACGACTGGATGGCCGACAGCTGGGCCATACTCTTCTCGCACCCGGCGGATTTTACGCCCGTTTGCACAACGGAGCTTGCACGGGTTGCTCAGCTGAATCCGGAGTTTCTAAAGCGCGGCATTAAGCCAATTGCTCTCTCATGTGATACAGCTGAGTCGCATAAAGCCTGGATCGAGGATATCAAGAGCTATGCCAGTGAGTTGATTTGAAATTCGTTAAACTGATAAATATTCAAACTTTATTTCCCGCAGAACTGGCCAGCTTCGACTATCCCATCATAGCGGATAATAAGCGTGAATTGGCTGTCAAGCTGAATATGCTGGACAAAGATGAGCTGAGTGCCGAAGGCATTCCGCTCACCTGTCGCGCCGTCTTCGTAATCGACAACAAGAAGAAGTTGCGTCTTTCCATCTTGTATCCAGCAACAACGGGTCGCAATTTCGAGTGAGCTTAAATATATATATATATATACTCATTCACGAAATGCCTTAAATTAAAACTTTGATTAATCTATTATGAATTGTAGTGAAATTCTGCGTGTGGTCGACTCGCTGCAGCTGACCCAAACCAAGAGCGTGGCCACGCCCGCCGACTGGAAGCAGGGTGGCCAGTGCATGGTGCTGCCCTCCGTGCAGGCTGTCGATGTGCCCAAGCTGTTTCCCAAGGGCATTGAGACCATCCAGGTGCCATCCGGCAAGAACTATTTGCGCATTACGGCACAACCACAGGACTAGGGATAGAACATTCCCCAAAGAAACAGTCATGACTTGTGATAATCAGCATTTTACATGATTTTATTACAAAAATTATAATTAACAACAAATCAAATTGTTAGTTTCTTCTCTTTTGTTTTGTTTTTTACAACCATTTGCCACAGTCTCGGAACAAAAAGAAGAGGCAGCGCTATGGGCCAAGGCAAAAGCGCGCCCAGCCTGGGCCAAATGTTCGAAAAAAGCTTTTGTCTTACAAACTAAAAAAAATGTTGATGGTATTTTGAGGGGGGAATGCGCCACTAATAGCTTAGGTGTACATACTATAATATATAAAATATACATATTGCAACTGGATAAACCTTAAGAAACTAAATACAAGGCCAACTCTGTACAAAAAGTGCAAAGCATTTGAGAATAAAAGCAAGCCAGACAAAGCTCGTGCCCATAACCGTGAGTATCTGGAAGCAAACGAAAGGCTATTAGTCGGAGATTCAACTTAGTTAGAATTACTACTCACAATTTAACTACCATACCAATTTAGCTAGTCTAATGCGCCGTCAGCGGCGTTTGCTCTCGACCATTCGCGCCAGCCGTCGCACCACGAATGGCCAGAGCACGAGCATTGCAAACCAAACTGGCGATATATCCTTGAAGGGCCACCAGGCGGGCTGCAGCTGCTGCTGCTGCTGTCGACCACTCGTCGCCTGCAGCTTCTGTGCTTGGCGCAGCTCCTGCAACGTCTGCTCCATGCTGTGCACTCGCTGCTGCACCGCAGCCATGTCGTTGTTCATGCTCGCCACTGTGTTCTGGATCTGCCGCAGTAGATCCGTGTTGTGCGTGATGGCTTGTGTTAGCTCTTGGGGCAGCATCGTTTCATAGGGATCGTCGTATTCGTCATCGGATGGCTCCACAATGGCCACGCTGCTGTTGTTTGTGTAATTGCTCGAGTCGTGCATGGAGTAGCCGTTGCTTGCTTTCGGGCTTGTGAAGCCGTTGGTCATCGGCGTGGCGTGGCCATTGGTTAAGGTCTCTGTGGACGAGGCAGCTATGGGCGACTCCCCAACTTCAATTCCATTCGTACTGTTTCCGTGCTGTGGGCTGTTTGTGCGAGAATGGAACGGCGAATTGGGATGCGATTCGGCCAGCTCACGCATGCCCGGCGACACCAGCTCCAGTTCGTCCAAGTTGATGTTGCCCAGCCCGTCGAGGCTGCCCACAAAGTTTTGCACATTCTCCGTAAACGACATGGTCTCAATGATCTCCTGCAGGCTCTCCACGTAGCGCTGCATTGCCTGCTCTTTGCTCAAGTGTCGATTGCTATTCCAGGCATCCCACTTGGCACGGCCCACCACATCCCAGAAGGCCGGCTTCTTGGGTGAGCAATCGCCCTCCGACGCCTGCTTGAACAGGCCATAGAACTTGAGCATCATGCTCATGCTGGGCTGATAGGGCCCATTCTTAGGCAGTCCTTTGATCACGTTGACAGCCGCCTGAAATCGTTCCTCAATGCCGGCCATGGTTAACTAAGCAAAGTGCTGCAATATAAATGTTATTCAGCTTCGTCATAAACTATAGATTAGAAACAGCAACGGCTAAGGTTCAGCGCGATTATCGCTCAGCTCGCTGTTTATATCGAGTACTGGTGAACGGCGTTGATGCTGTCGCAAGCAGCTTACAAATTACCTAATTAACTTGTGCAAGTGCAGACACCCAAAATATGACGCTGTAAATATCTATCAGATTGAGCTATTGCCTCTGTTGTATTTGTTGTTGTTGCTAAAATTTTGTTATTGATTCACATCCACATCGACTGGCGCTTTCAACTGCATACGTATGTGCGTGAGTGTGCGTGTGAGTGTGTGTGCGTGTATAGAAGTGAGAAGTGACAAAGTTCGTGTTCTGTAGAGTCGAAGTTCAATATTATTATTGCTGCTGTCGTTGGTGTTTGTAGCAAACGAACATCCCTCTGATAATGGGCTACTTATCAGCATGAAGTGCTATTTGTTTATGCGAACAATAAAGCAGCAACCGACCGTTCGCTACTTGTTTTCAAATGCGTTTTGCAATAAAAATAAACATACTAAGGGAAATGATTGTGTGTGTGGGACCACATATCGATATCTATTGAATGTGTCGATACTTATTGAGATGGTATTTGTCGATATCGATGGAAAATACTGGGTGCTCCCACAACATGCACTTGATGCACTTGACTTGCCAAAAACTATACTTGAGATAATTTAAAATTGTTTAAAAAATATACGGTTGCGAAATGATTAATCAATACGTTTAGATGATCTGCTTATTGATCTGAATTTGATTTCCACAGAATAACACGGAATTTCAGCAGTTAAATTGGGCACAAAAATAATTTTTAAATTGTATTTTGCACTCGTTCCTGTTTCTAATTAATTTTTTAATTATTTTTGTTCATAAAGTAGAAAAAAGAAGAGAAAAGCTATGGAAAAGCCTTGATAATAATGAGGTTTACTTATGATTTTCATGTCTACATTGAATTTTATTAGCTTATCGATGACAAAGCGCAGCATCCGTCTTAAACCCCTTACAACATAAATAAATATTCACCATATTTTAGTTTATATTCATTTTGTTTTTGTTTGCACTAAATACAAGAGAGATACTCTTGTTTATTTATAATTTATTTGTATTTGGTGTTCGCGCGCCCCTTTCTATCGAACAGCTGATTCGATAAATTCAAATATCAGCATTGATTTTCTGTGCACACTTTATGATAAATATAATTATTTTGAGCTTCAGTATAATCAAAATCAGTTCAGGTAAATTGTATTGTAAGCTCCATCAATTTTTCAGTTTTTCAAATTCAGTTATATATTAATGACTGGGATGCATTTCTCAATTTCGCAACAGTGTGCGCAGGTGCGCTAAATGCAATGTTGTGCAATCTATAAATTCGATAACTTCACAGCGATATCAAGGTAATATCACTTCTCAACACTAACCCGAATGTGTCATTATAATTTCGTCAACTTCAGCAATACGAAAAGTGCTTAGTTATTTGCATTATTTTAACAACACATATACGTCGTAGAGCTTTTGCCAAAAGCTACACTAATCAAAGCTAAAGCTGTGTGCATGCGTGCATGTTGAAAAAACAGTCAATAGCTAAACAAAGCCACAAACGGTGAAGCAAAACTAAATTTCACAACTCGATTAACACCCTCGGAAAAGGCGGCGCTGTCGACGTCAGACACAGTCAGTCTCAAGGCCAAGGAAGTCGCTAAAGAAAATTCAATTGCAATTAAACATGAAAGTTGTGTCATCACAAAGCAACGACCAACATTTTTATAATCAGAAGCACCACCAACAGCAGCAGCACCAGTGTATAAATATAAAACGCGAGTTCAAATCATCATTCAGTTCAGTAAAAGTTCTCAACATTTCCAAACGCGTGTTGTGCAACAAACGGCAACAGCAGGCGCAGCAACAAAGACAATATTGGAAACATAAAAGCTTTTGCATAGCTGCATCTTGATTAAAAGTCTTGCAATTTAAGCTAAACAAAGCAAATCCAACCAAAACGAACTCGCCTCATCCAAACACCAACAAATTCTAACCTAAATTCCTGAACGCCCAAACGCATAGAAAATCAATAATAGCAGAGAACACGTGCGAGTGCCGCCAATAGTTGCCGCCAAACGCGTGTGTGTAGACATTTTTTTTGTGTAGACTCTCTCACTCTCAGTTGCGTTCGCGTGTTAAAAGGACACGGTTCAACGGGATTTGTGCTCGTGTGTGTGCAACAAGAACGATCGTAGTCAAGACGAACGAAAGCAAAAGCAAATACAAAATTCGTGGTTCTAGCAACAGCAGCAACAACAACAGCATCAATATGTCGCGACGCAATAAAAAGTCAGCAGGCAAAGGTGAGTCACAGAAGACACAGCAAAAGACTTGGGGTCTACGGATAGGGTGGCAGAGCCATTGTACACTTAAGCTACTTTTAAATTTTGTATGTTGACCTTTTCTACACAAACTTTCTTGGCAGGCATTACTCATGCACATGCCATCCATGTTTGAATAGCATGAAATATACATTTCGTTGGCTTCAAGAGCTTTCGTCTCCAACCTGTTTGGCAATCATCGAAATAAATATATATTGTTGCTGCGCTGGCAAAAGCAAAAAAAAAAGCTTTGCACGCGCTCAGCTGGTGAATCAAGCAAAAAGAAAAAAACTTAAATGAACTGTTATTATATATGGGAATATTGAAATACCCTGTGAGGGAAATTTTTGAAAGAGGAAGACGTTATTAATTTATAGGCTTTTCTTATTTTTTGTTGTTGTAAATTTTGTTTTCATTTTCTATTGAGTTAAATTATCTGTCAATATATTGAAATACCCTGTAAGGGAATTTTGTAAATAGCAAATATGTAGAGTTGTTGTTGGGCACATGCTGTGGTGTGTGCAGGTAGAAACTCGCATTTGGGTTTTACGTTACATATTCATATGCATAATATACATATATATTTATTTATATTTATATATGTATATTCATATGTAATTATTATATTTTAAAATATATATTTTTTTCATTTCTATTGTCTTAATATACCTTTTACTATTTAACAAGTTCAGGGTATGTTCACATTTTGTAAGTGTGAACGTTCAATGCCAGCTTATCAAGAAATACACAAAGAAACACGGTGTCATATACATGTGAATATATATGTATGTATGTGTGTGTGTGCATGTATGTGATATACCTGCCTGTGTTTCTTGATAGAAATTCTGCATATGCAAACAGAGCGATATGTACCCAAAGTTTTAATTTGGAATAAATTTGAAATATTTTAAAATATTTATAGTTCAATAAAAGTTCTTAAATTATCAAGCTAATCAGGGTCTCGAATCAAGCTAACCAAACAACTTTCAAATTAAAGTTGATTGTATTCCAACAGCTGTTTCCAGTTGTTGTTGTGATTACAAGTCCAGCAACAATGTTGACAATATATATATACATAAACATGTATAGATACATATACTTATACATGTATATAGATGCATATACATACATATTGTATACCTGCTGATATACCTGCTACAGCAATGAGTCAAATGAAAACTCAATGCCGGAAATTACCTTGTGCCCATTCGATAGCTAAATGAAAACTGTTTGAATGTGTTTCTGTGTGAGTGTGAGTGTGTTTGTGTGTGCATAGAAAGTTGAGCAACAACAAACGCTAAAACTTGTTGCACAACATTTTCATGTGAAGGTCACACAAGTGCCCTAAAAACAAAACACAAATACCAATGGACATTCAATTACTTTTGTACGAATTACGCATGTAATATACAAATATATATATATACATGTGCCTGCATACAACTTTATTTATAAAACACGCACACATGCCTAAAATTATCGCTGCCAGGCGGAAAATTATCGTAGAAATTTTGTGTGCAAACACACAAACGGACACACGCATACATACATACATACAAATATATATATATATATATATATATATATATATATATATATATATATATATATATATATATATATATTTCAGCTCGAATCATTTCACAAGCAATATGTTAACAGTTTAAGCAGCAATGCATGTGTTAACAGTTTGAGCAGCAATGCATAGCTTTAACAGTGCCGTCAACGAACAGTTTGACTTGCACTGTTAGATATGTTCAGCTTAACAGCTGAATAAGTTTGAGTTGCACTGTTAAGTTGCATTTATGTTAAGCTACATTAACAGCATGCAGCAACGCAATTCAAACAGCTCTGTTAAGTTTCAGCTTAAGGTAGCACTGGCATGTTAATTAACATAACTTTTGCCGCATTTAAACAGTTCTTTAATGCAATTCTTTTTCCCGTTTTCCAGCCCGCACCAATGACTCCAACTCTGAGGACGAGTCCTTTGACAATGTGAGCGTTTATTCGCATGTCTCGGAGGCCGCCTCGTCAGAGGCTGCAGAGGATCTAGCCAATGAGCGCTTTGAGGAGAAATTCGAAAAGGCCCTGGAACAGGCCACCGAGAAATCGGTACAGACACGCATTCAGGCCTTGCAGGCCATCTGTGAGCTGTTGATGCATCGCTATATGCCCGATTTCGTCGAGGATCGCAAAATGACGCTCATGGACTTTGTGGAGAAGAGCGTGCGCCGCGGCAAGGGCCAGGAGCAGGTGTGGGGCGCACGTTTGGCCCCACTCTTGGTGCTGCAATTGGGCGGCGAGGAGGGCATGTCGAAGGCAATGAATCAGTTCCTTCTGACCACTGTGCAGGATAAGTCTGTTAACAATGATGCACGCGCCAAGTGCTGCGCCGCCCTGGGTCTGCTCAACTTTTTGGACTGCGAGGATATTGGCGAGCTGGTACAGCTGATGCAGTTCTTCGAGACCATCTTTGCGGGCAGCTATTTGCGCGGCGACGACAAGACTCCAGTTTCCGTCACTGCCGAGGCTGGCACTCTACACGCTGAGGCTCTGTCAGCCTGGGGCTTGCTTCTGACACTCATACCCTCTGGCGATTTCGTTTCCCTGATGACCACTGGACAACACAAATTTCCGTAAGATATTATAACTAGCTCCCAATGACTGATGACTGATGACTAATGAAATTAACCTTGCAGTTCTATCAAAAAGTTTTTGGGTCTATTGCAATCCCCTCATTTGGATGTACGCATGGCTGCTGGCGAGACCATTGCTTTGATTCTGGAATCGGGCCGTGCCCACGACGAGAACTTCCTGGAGGAGGACATCGGCGAGCTGTGTGATGCGGTCAAGCAGCTGGCCACCGATTCGCACAAATACCGTGCCAAGCGCGATCGCAAGGCTCAGCGTGCCACCTTCCGTGATGTGCTGCGCTATCTGGAGGTAATGAAAATGCTTCACTTTTAGTTCGTTTAATTGGACACTTGTAATTTGTACATATGAAATTAGAAAGTAAAGATAGGTTGCACACACGCAAGATGGGAACGAAGAGGATGAACAAGATTAGGGCTTCATATCCGTGCAGTTGAACCGTATCTCGTGCCTGCAATGGTTCGCCAAGCATTTGGAGTGGTCGTGCAGCTTGTTGCGCATGATGATGCAACCATTGCGACTGATCGAGTCCATATATTCCGTAAAATTTGGCATCTTGCTGAACGTGCTGGATGCCGCCTTCCAATGCGAGTTGTTGCCGGAGTTCACGAATTGCGAGGAGTCCGAGAATGTTGCTTGGAATGGCTTGTACGCCTGCTCGCATTCATCGGCTTTCACCTCATAGCCCGTGGAGTTTTCGCGCTCTAACTGCTTCATCACATCCGCACGGAACTCGGAGCACGGCGCCTTGTCCGCCATCAGCTTGTCAGACTTGATTTTCGATGCCTCGTCGTTGGGCTTCAAGCTCTCGTATATTCCCTCGGGATACTCCTTAACGTCGCAGTAGTCGATCTGATAGGTCGTGTACATGCGATTCGTTTCGAGTCTTCGACCCAGCTCTTGTTTGGGCATTAATTTAAGGCGCTCATATAAATCTGGGTAGACGTTGCGTAAGATTTTAAGAAACCGATTAGGCTGCAGCTTCAGGCAATCGGATTCCGGCGACATTGCCATTTGATCGATCTGATCTTGTGGCAATTCGGTCGGTATCAGTCGGGGATCGACCAATCGACCCATCGGCGCTATGCCCGTCCACTCAACGCCCGCGCAATTCTTGGCTGCATCAGGATGCGCCTGAATCTTGTCATCCGCTATGCATTCACATTCCACAACCTTTCCGCCACCCAAGCCGTCGCTGCTCTTCAGGTGGCTCATGAACTCGTAACGCTTGGAATTGGGCGTTACATAGTCATGCTGATACGTGGAGATCATCATTTTGAAGGCCTGATAAAAATTATATTTTTTTTCCTTTTTTAATTTTTAAAAAATATTTTTTTGGAATTTTTTAATTTTGTGTTCCTTAAGAAAAAGTAAAACTAAGATTGGGAATTTGTTCTAAAGCCTAAAACTTATACATTTTTTCACTGAAATTTCTCTCGACGCTTACTAAAATTGTTATTTGTAATTGTGCAGGAGGATATTTCGCCCGAGATCAATATACGCTTTGGACATGATGCACTCACCTTGGACGCCTGGTCCATCCATCATCAGTACTCATCCCTGTGCGCCGTCATGGGCCCCGGCATGACCTCCCATCTGCAGGAGAACGAGTTCATACGCGATATTTTCCAACTGGGTCCACGTCCCAACAACGTGGGCATCAACGGCAACGCCAAAGTCAAACAGTCCAAGCTCGAACGCGTAAGTCTAAAGGAAATCACGTTCTGATCTGATTTGCTATAATATATATACTCTTCTCTCTTCACAGCATCTGGTGAATGCCGCCGCTTTCAAGGCACGTTCCATTACGCGTGGCAAGAACCGTGATAAGCGCTCGGCTGTCGTTCAATAAGCACATCCTACGCTGCCACCCAGACTTCTGCAATTCATCTAGCAACATCTAACATATATATATACAAATCTACAATATATATATATATCACATCTATAGGCACAAGCACTCATCGTTAGCCGACCCAGGACTCTCGCCTCCCATTAGTTGAATTGTTTCACGTAGTTGATAAGACGGCTTAGCATACTAACAAAACGCGACATTTGTCGGTCCAAATTATGCCAATTACGGCCAAGTTATATTTCGTGACTAAATTCATATAGTAATTAGCAATCAATAAAATAAAAGATATTTAGCTTTTAGATTTTAGTTCATTTAGCATATATATTAGCTAGTAATGTGATCTTTAAATTGAATTTTTGGCATTAAATTGTTTGCCAGCTGATGGACTGTGTGAATTTTAGTTCAGTTGACTTTTATTTTTCCTTTCTATATTAAATATGAAAAACTTTACGTTGTTGATCTTTTAATAATGTATTCACATTAACGGTACATTGCGATTGTATACAATAGTTGAAATATGTCAAAGCTCGACTTGTATTTTATTATGCATATTATGTAAGCATATTCTGTATACACAATATAATTATACATTTTATAGGTAAAGCGTGTAAAATAAATGTATAACACTAGACCTAAAGGACAACAAAGGTGCTACGACTTTTTAATTGGAAATTAAATTAAATTAAACCTAACAGAGCAAATGCATGTAACATGAGCGCTAGCTTGAAGGACGTCTTAATAGTTCTGTTTCTACAGAGCTGCTTAACAGTGATGCATAACATTCGAGCTTACTTTTAACATCTAACATCTCTGCATACCTCTACTACAAGAGCTGAGCAGCAGCTGCAGCTTAACAGCGAATGAACGGCATTGCAGCTTAACAGCGGCCCACTCTTATTAGTGGCGCATAGCTCTCGGAGTGCAGCTGCACCTAAGTAATGTTTACACGAGAGAGCTAAGGTTTAACATCGAAGGCCTTCGCATACCAACTTTTACATTAACAGCTGCTTAACAGTTGATATTACAGTGTGCCAGATCGATGACCTGAATATGCAGCTGCTTACCTACAATGCTGGACAATAACCCACAGAGTGCAACTGCGCCTTGTTCACACGAGCTACAGCTTACATTTAACATTGAACATCTCTGCAACAGCAGCTGCTCTCCTTGCCTTTGCTGATTCCTTGCTGACTGTCATATCCTTGGCTTCGTCATGCCATTGATAGAGTCCTGGCGAATCTATAGGCTCAAATCTCTGTGTAATGCACTTTGAAATGGGCCACAAACATGAATGCCTTATCTTTTCAGCCAGACCTACATGATCTCCCACTCTCTGTGCTTTCTAGTCGATCACCGTATCCTTGGTTAGATCATACCATTGATATAGTCCTAGAAAGCTAAAATGGCAAAAAATGCTTAGAACTGGTCCATCATGGTCCATCCATGAATGCTTCTTTTATGATCGCCAATGACCCATCGCCCCCTCACCCATAACCAGTGTTTTCTAGTTGATCGCCATATCCTTGGTTAGCTCCATACCATGGATATAGTCCTAGAAACCTAAAAATGCGAAATCCGTCCAGAAATGGTTGAAAAATATGATTACTTTTTCTTTCAGTAGCTTGTCCACCTACATAGCTGGCACAGTAAGTAGCAAGTTAGCAGTTGCTAGCGAGTAGCAAAAAAAAAATAGAATTTTCGTTGCATAGTTTTGGGGGCAGCTGCTTTGTAGCTTTGGTGCACCCAAAGTTCGGTTGAATGTGCGGCTGAAGTACCAGGCGAACATAAATCAGTAGTTGGCTGAAAAATGTTAGTTAACAGCGCAATAACAGCACAATGTTAGTTAACAGCGAGAGAGTAACATAATTATGTAAACCAACATAACAATGTTAACGTACTGTTAACTTAACAGTGTACTGTTAACCCGATGTTAACTAACATTTTTCAGCCAACTACTGATTTATGTTCGCCTGGTACTTCAGCCGCACATTCAACCGAACTTTGGGTGCACCAAATCTGCACTGCATCTGCCCCTTGAAGCATGCAATACATTTTTTTGCTCCCGCCTTTATTTTTAAGCCCAAGCCTATAAGAAAAAGATTTCTTTAAAATTTTGCATATATTTTATTATTTGAAACAAATAATAGCTTAAAAATATAATTAGCTTACAATTCAATAAGAGACTATATAAATAATTAAACATTATTAGTATAGCTGGGTATAAAGCTTTAGAGCTGTGTTTGCTTCTCTTGGCTAAGTTGAGCTGCATATTCCAGATTGCAGAGTTATCCTAACCTGTGCCAGAGAAGCATAGAATATTATTAACTGACTCAATTTGATAATAAATGCTATCTTACCTATTTCGGAGCTTTAAACCATGTTCAGCTTTATCATGTTATACATGTATTATTGCATGCTGTATTTTCTCGCTCAGCACAAAAGTATGCAACATGAAGGCGTGCACATCTGCTGCTGTTATGTTAACAGAGGCTGTTAAGGCTGCATTTGGAAGTCTAACAGATACATACAGATGTTAATGCTGCAAGTGTAATTAAAAATATTAAAAATAATCTATGTAATAAGCATTTCATGTCAATCAGACATCTTTACTTACCTATTCAGTGGGCTGTTACTGTTACTGTTACTACTGCTGTTACTGTTGCTGTTGTTGCTGCTATTACTGTTGCTGTTCCTCTTGCACTTTCCGCTTAGCTATTGCTGAAAGTCTGCCGCGTCGCCATCATAAAATGCCTATAAAATATAAAAAGCCATATTTATTAGCTGAACGATAAGTTGCAAAATGTGCGCTGTAAAGGGAAATAAATGTTCTTGTCGCTTTGTCAAAACTAAGCTCGTTCATAAGCAATATGTTGGCTTGGTAACCATGGATGTTGAAGCTGCTTTCGACACTGTATGGCATGATGGTCTAATCCACAAACTGAGAGCCTGTAACATCCCAGTCTTCCTGATCCATATAATTAGAAGTTTCCTGACTGATAGACACTTCTGTGTATATTTGAACGAAACTTTGTCAGGCAAAAAATCCAATCTCATGGGAGGAATCTGTTAGATATTTAGGAATTATTGTAGACAACAAATTTTTATTTAGTAGTCATATAAGTAACATCATAGATTAAATTAACAACACTGTTCGTATTCTTTATCCATTCATAAACCGTCACTCTAAACTCTCAACTAAAAATAAGTTAACAACTTACAAAACAATAATAGTTCCAATGATAATTTACGGATCTGAAGTATGGAACTCCTCCATTTGTGAAAACTCCAAGTTCCCCAAAATAAAACTTTAAAAATTATACTCAACCTACCACGATATCACAGAACCTCATCTCTATATAAAATAGCAGATATTAAAATGGTTGATGAGCTCATCAGTCACTCTAAAACCAAATTTATAATTTAAAAATCTCAGTTAACTTAGGATAAGAGCTAATTAAGGCCTTTGACCTACTATTTATACAGTAATGCCAAAAGTACCTTCTCTTGTAGTTTTAAGATAATATTTAAGTTGCAATTAAAAGTTTTTCCATCCATATATAATAATATTCACACTAAATTCCATGTGAATATAATATCTCAGCTGCTCATGCATAAAATAAGTCTAAGCTCTGTAAATATAACAATAAGCTAGCTTTAAGCTAAATATAATAATATGGAAATAAAGCATATATTGAATTGAATTGAATTGAATTGATCTTTTAATAATGTATTCACATTAAACCTCAAAGTGCAACTGCGCCTTGTTCACACGAGCTACAACTTACATTTAACACTGAACATCTCTGCAACAGCAGCTTAACAGTCGATTTAACAGCGCCTCATCTCCATGATCAGAAACTGCAGCTTAACAGCTTCTACATGAGCTGTAGCTACAGCTGCAGCTTAACAGTTATGTTAGTTAACAGCAGCCTTACTCAATATTTATGTTCTCCCAACAATTGAAAATATGCATTTTATTTGATATAAATGTTTGAATTTATATATTTTAACTGGTTTATCACAAAAATGTATGTTAGCTTAAACTGTAAATATGTTGTGTTGAATTTGTGGAAACTATGTTTGTATAGCAAAAATTGCTTTCAATAACACAATTGAAATGTGGGCGCGGTTTTTGATATTTGTTTTTGTTGTTTACATAAATAATTGAATAAATTGTTTATAAATTAGGTTCGTTAAGTATAGGCTTAAGGTGTACTGCGAACTGTATTCGCATTGAATACAAATTACACGAAATAAAGTAAAAAAAATACAAGTATATAATATGTATGTGTTTGTGTTGGTGTTCCTAAATTAATATTCGCCAAATAAACTTAGCTGTGCTGCATGGAGAGACGTACGCGAGGCATACGCTCAAAATTTAAGATCTTAACGTGTTTCTATATATATATATAGATATAGATATTAATATAGATGCTACAAACTACAAACATGCGCAGCTAGACTGACATTGACTGGTTGGTGCCTTGTTAACTCTACTCGTTTATAATTTTTGTTTTTATCGAATGAAAAAACTTCTCCAACTACTTGGCAACGTAAGTGAGTGTGTGTGTGTGTGTGTATGTGTATTATCATAATCATAATCTCAAAACGTTCTCCGTAATTTGTGTAAGATAATTGATACTGGCTTATGTATGTGGTACACAGATTATATAATATTTGGCTTGTTTTTGTTTTGTTTTAATACATGTACCGCTTGGAATAATGCGTGCTACTTTGAGAGACAAAATTGACTCGTTTTTTGTTGTTTTGTTTCGAACCATTATCCTACATACTAAATGACTTAAAACCTATGTACACAGTTGCGGGGAAGAATTTTGTTTTGGAGGGGCCTTGAGCAAAAGAGTGTGCAAAACGGGCGCTAAATCTAATAAACCAAATCGTCCGTGTGGTGTCTCACGTCTGTCTGAATATATAAATATATATTTAACTGTATATATATTTATGTGTGTGTTTACGCCGTGTTTGCATTTGCATTTGTGTACGGGTGTGATGTCTCCTTATGGCATAGAGCTTAACTCCGGCTTCTTTTTAGGAGGCGGCCTGTGAGGCTGCTGCTGCCGCTGAGGTGCTAGCTGTACTGACATCCTCGCATATGGTATGAAGTTTCTCCATCTCTGAGCTGGTCACAATGTTGATGGAGCTGACCTTGGCACGCTGATAGGCCACCACTGTATTCTCACCCAGACACTTGACACACACATACCCAATGAGCACCGCAACGCCAACGGTAAGGACACGCACCAGCGGATCCACATACATTTGGATAATAGCCCAGGCCGTGGCACCGGTCACACACATCAGGGTTATCAATATGACGGTCTTCATCCAATGCTGTATGGTAAATCCCTTGTCCCACTCGAGTCTGCAAGTTGGAGATTGTTAGAAATAGGAACAATTGGATATATATATATTTCACTTACTTTTTCGATTTCTCAATTTCGTAGGGGTGTGAGCAAACTTTGCACGCCAGCTGCGCCTCGTTGTTGCTGCCACAGCTTTCGACTAGCCAACGCTTCAGGCACTCGTGGTGCACGGAGCTGACATCGCCGGTGCAGCGACAGGGCTGAATGAGAGGTTCCGGCTTATCGCTGTCATAGCATATCCAGCAATCCTTTTTGGTCAGGAACGTCTGCCCCTCTTCGGGCGACAATTTGTTGCTGTCTGCATCGAGCGTGGGTATCGATGGGTCGATTTGACGGGAGAGAAGCTTACGTGGATTCAATATCCACAGCTGTTCGGGTGCCATGGAGTTCCACAGGCAGCAGGGAAACCACAAGGCGACGCCTATTTCGGCAATACGAAAGATGATATCATACCAGTTTCGCGAATTGACGGGCACTCTGTAGCGGAAGTTGAACAGACATTAGAGCTGTGATTAGCTTAAAGCTGAAAAGCAAAACTTACTTGCCCTTCCACAGGTCACCAAGCGTTTCGGAGGTAAGAAAGCCAACAATCACAATCAGCATTATGGCCTGGCTGAGCAGCCCGAAACGCGACTGATGTAGCTGCGAGGCATTCACGATCGCCTCGCTGGGTCCGAGTATTTTTCCCGTCTGATCATAGACAAAGCCGCCGCGTAGCTTAAAAAATACCTCTACGCCATAGATCAGAAAGAAGATGACGACAATCAGCAGGAGCACAGCATAGCAGCCATTGAAGATGTGGGCATAGTCCCGACGCTCCGAATTGATCAGCGAACTGAATACCTCGATGCCAAACAGGCTGTACAGGAAGAAGTTGAAGGCGACGAAGCCCAGGAAGCTCTTCGACAGAAACTGCGACTTCTCCCAGCGTATGTCGCGCAAGTGAAATATCTAAAGAGAGCCAGAAAGCAAATATATTATTCTTCTGATATACATATATATTCCAGCTTATTCAATACATATTTATATGGTAAATAAGCTGGCGAGTGCGCGCGTCCGCGACGTTCAAACGTTCCCACCTAAGTTTAATTAATGGCCGCGATAAATTGCGGTTGCCTATCATTGCGATATGGCGAAGCGTTGAAAAAACAATTGTAATTGTGTGTATAGGAACATAAATTGGGTACACTTGCACTTAAATAATTGTTGCACTTGAGATTGTCGATGGCTGCTTCTGTTTCTGATGGCAAACGACTCGAGTGAGCGCCGCCAGCAACATTGAAGCTTTGGCTCTCTCACAAGAAGAATTCAAATTCAGATAAGATTGGATAGACTTGTAGTAAACAATGCTCACATGATAGCACAATATATTCTCACTGCACTCGTGACGCTCTTAGTTAATTACTTTCAGATAAGAAAGAAAGAGTCGAGCGTACAACTGCTAGTACAAAAGTTCTTTTATTTTTTGGCAATCTTTAAGGCAATACCTTTATGTCTCAAATCTCATTCTCTCATTATCTCAAATGTTGCAGGCTAATGCTTATCAATGATTTTCTTAACGCTCAGATTATGGTTTAGTGCTTTGGCAAGGTCTACATAAGCCTATATAAAGGTCGGTTAAGCTTCTGTATAATTTACTTGCTAACCTAATTAGTTGCTATTAAGACAGAATTCAGGTAGTTATTGATTGGGTGTGAAAATACGGTTTTTAGAAAACCTCTTGGAAATCTCTTTGGCTCGAAGGTAAGACATATAGATATAGATATATACACATAGATATGTCAGTTGGTTGTATTACATCTAAACTTTCTAAGCATTTCTTTAATCTTAAAAATAAATCATATTATAAATTATAGTATATTTATTGATAATAAAATAGTATATTTATTGAGATAGTTAGCATTATCTAAGACAAATATCTGAGCGCAAATGAGAGCTTGGAAAAAAATGTTACTACAGCGAGTAAATTTTATTTGTAGTCCTAATTTAAATACACTAAAAATTTGCATTTGAAAAAATATTGTTTACTGAGTTTAATTGCCCTAGTATAATTACTTGGACTTTTCTATAACTGCAATGCGCATAAAATTGAAAATTCATTATTGAATATTGAATTATTGAAATGATTGAATTCTCTATCTGAATGAATCTAAATCCAGTTTTGAATGAAAGCTATATTATATTTTAGTTCTCTATATGTATATATATATATAGTGTCTATATTGAAATCTAGTTTTCTGTATAATTAGAAATTATAGTTCTATAATATATATGTAGTTCTTTCTACTGCATTTTCAGTTAATCAGTTAAAGTTAAAGATATTTCAAACAGGGTTTCGGAAAGCTTTAAAATAAGTCTAGCATAATCTTCTTGGAAAGCCTGTATTAATTCTTATTTTATTCTTATAACTTGATTACTTCTACTATAAAAATTATTATGAAACCCTTTTTAAACATCTATAAATTTATATTTATTTTTAACACTCATTCATCTATTGTATATTCGATCGCCTCGTCATTGCCCAACCCTCGACTTGACTCACCTCGGCCCACATGCAGACGATGAGAGAGGCGCAGGTCATCAGCAGCGGATAGTAAGCTGACATCAGGGTGACTGCCCACTGGGGCTGCAGATCCAGCTGAGCATAGAAGGAAATTAATTAAATAATAGGATTATTTATTATTATAATAATAGTTTTCGCTTCACTTACAGGTGTGGTAAAGTAGGCGCCGCGCAGCGAAGAAGCCACAAAGACCATGAAGTAGAGCAGCTTTTGAGTGGTTATGCGGCAGGCGCGTAGAACAGACGGCTGCTTGAGCCGCTGATACTCGGCGACAATGCAAATGAGCAGCTGGACGACCGAGACCAGAGCCACCACATAGAAGACGGTGGAGATGCCCGCGTAGTAGGATAGATTGAAGAAGTCGCACTCATCGCCGGCATAGCGTATGTCACAGACGCAGGTATTGTTGACGCAATCGCCACGGCCCGAGCAGCTCAGATCGTTGGCCGGCGTAAAGGGCCCGTACATGCCGCCGCCGGGCGCTTTGCTATGGCCAGGACTGTGCATCTTGACCGCATCCAGCGGCGACTGCAACACACGCTTCGAACAACGCATCAAGGTGTGCAGGCTGGGTAACATTCTATATTAAATTAGCTGCAAATCGAATTCAGAGAGAGAAACAAGATATTAACATGGAATATTTGACGAGTTAATTAATAATTGATCAAGGCTGCAAAATGAAAAAACCAATATGCTGCTGACACAAACAACAGAATACAAAGAATACAACAACAACAACAACAACATTGACAAACACCCTTTTGTCATTTGAATAAACATTTGGGTCTCGTCTCGGGTCGCTAAAAACAAATGCAAATATATATAGTATATAGTATCTATCTCTACTTCTCTCTCTCTCTCTCTTCCTCTGCTTGTGTAGCAGACACAGCGCAAATAGACGCAGACTTAGGGGTATTCAAACGGCAAACCAAAAGCTTTTCCAGCTAAAACTCGCATGCAAACTCATAAATGTTATACACACAATAATTAATAATTAATACGATTCTTATGTTTTCAAATTCTTGGCAAATGCATAATAAAATTATTTTTATTTGTTTAAAAATAGATATAGATAGAGAATATCTGTGTTTTTTGAGCTATAATTTTACTTAATTTTCATTAAGAATTTGTTTGTTAAGATTGTGAAAAATTTTGCTAATAAATTTTGTCACAGTTCCTCAAATATGGTTGATAAGTTGAAATGGAATAAAAAATTTAATAAATAAGTAGATTTAAGATTTTTACTGCTTTCTGTATCAATCAATTATGATATTTAAGCAGGTGCGATATTAATTATATAATAAATAAATTATAGTTGAGCTTCGAGCTGACTACGTGGTTTGAGGTCTAGTTTGGCTTGTATGCGAAGTTTCACGCGTCTATAAAAATAGTTTATAGATTATAATTAATATATAGTTAAATGTTACATTGTGTTTATTTATTATTTTATTTTTTATTTATTTATATTTAAATTTAAATTTATATTTATATTTATATTTATATTTATATTTATATTTATATTTATATTTATATTTATATTTATATTTATATTTATATTTATATTTATATTTATATTTATATTTATATTTATATTTATTAACATTTATATAATATTAACATTGTTATATTATTAATTAATTTATTATTACTATTTTTGTATTGTATACTTAATTATTTCACATGCTTCTGCATAAATAATATGTTAAATAAAAAATATATTTTTTGTAGAATTTTCAACTATGGATATTAAAGTATCTATATACAATGTATCCCTAAAAACTTGTTCTTTTAATTAAAACAGACAAATTTTACATATAAACATTTATATTTATTTATTAACAATCATGTTTATATATATGTTAACAATCAAAATCTATTATTTTGAAAATAGCAGCGCCTTAGACAACAAGCGTACATTCAACATTCTATTTCAATCCTTATCAGCATTGTTTTCTAGTCCAGTTGGGCTACATGAATGATTCAGTTATGGACGAGTGCTAAATAAAGTAAGCTGCGATTTAATTGAATTTTTTCTATTTTTTTTCGCTTGCTAAAATTCATAAAAAGAAATTCTTCCATCTTTCTAATCAGTCAATTAAGTTGGCATAAAAAACTTGTTTGATATATGACTATATAGATCTGTCATCTGAAATTATATCTTCATATACAGATTTTATAGTTTTATATACAACATATACTGATTTATGTTTAACAAAAGCAAACTGTATGTTCTTTGAAGAGTTTCCTACGTCAACATTCTCCCTACAAAGATCTACAACTAGTTGCTTCTCGAGGTCCACTCAATTATATTCAACTTATATTAGACTGACTACACCTCTTGATAGGAATTTAAGTGAGTGTACGGGTCGGTCTTGTGGGTCAGAACGCCGACTGCATAACATCCATCAACAAGGGCTGCGAAAGGCCAGCCGGCGAGTGTCTTACTGATGGCTTAGCATTATTAGCATTGCAACGATTTCCCCAGGCCCATCCATCAAAATATGTGCAAACAAACAGAATAGCGACAGAGAGACAGATATGTACACATATATGGATACAGTGGATCGATATAAATGCCGTCGCCGACAGCCGCAGCTGAAATTGACAAACTAAAGAACAACAAACAATCAACTGACTGGACTGACCAATCAGTTCGGTTCGCCGTTCTCCACACATATCTCTCATATGTATTGGCCAATTGAAATGCATGAGACGTGTTTCAGCTAAAGGGCTAAGCCTGGGCCGAAGATGAGTTAAACATGTCACGCGTTTAATTTCAATTAAGTATAATTGTAATTATTATTATTGTTTATATTGTTATTGCTTTTGCGATACGCGCTGAGCGATACTCTGCGCTTTGCCTCCTCCTATTGCTGGTCGCTGATAAGAACTCGCTGTTAGAAGAGTACGTGTGTCAGGCAGACCAGTCAGAGGAGGTCTTACCTAATGTTAATGCACGTTTAATGGCCGACAATTTCCTCTTTTGGCCGTAGGGGAAATGGCTGAAGTGCCTGCTGAAAAAGGGGCTACTTGCAGAATTTGGAGAGGCTATATATACATAATTATCTCTTTGTAGATATATCAAAGATTAAACATATGAATTAGTTTTATATAAGACTGCACTTTTTTAGTCATTCATAAAGCACAGTCATGTGATTTTATCGCAATATTTTGTATATTGTTTTGTAATATTTCCCAAGCTATTTCCCCTTTCCAACTTTATTTACATCTATAAAAATGATTTATATGCGCCAAAATCGTGCCCAGTGCACAGCTATAATCAGAGAGGAAACGTCCATAAATTTTACACAATTTCCTTAATGTCTTTCATTTTGGTTTCAACATTTGGCAACATGATGATTTTTTCTATAAATGCCGAGAAATTTTGCTTTTGCTTTCTAGGGGAACTTTAGTATAGCCGACTAGCGATAAGATAAACGAACGTAAGACAAAGCACAGCAACCATAGCCATTGCAAAATTTTATTATTTCGTATACCCTGTCATAGAGGGCAGCCACTCTATGGTCTGGGCTGTGGTTAAGCCGTTTATTAGACCGGAAATATTTACATATATTGCTCGTTAAATACACCCCAATGCGAGGCCAAAGGGCAGACCAAGCTGAACATAGAGAAAACCAGAAAAGAGAAGGAAAGAGATAGAGATAGAGAAAGAGAATTCTCGCGTAACACCCACCATTTATTGCATTTTGACCATGTGTCAATTGTTGCTTAACTCATAATAATACTCGTAATACTCGATATATAGGAGACGCCTGCAGCGTCCCTGACATTTTAACTAGACTGTTGCGTCTCTTATTTAGCTGGCTTTTCACATTACAAGAAGCCCAAAATGTCGAAAATAGCGCGCGCGCACACACCCACACACACACATGCGCACGCACACTCGCATACACAGACAACAAGTCTTGTTTTTATTATTTCTGATATTTTATTTTTATATGTATGTATTTTCTATAGATACTGTCGGCACTGTGTTTGTACTATTTATGAGTTTGTTTGCTTGTCGATTCGGTTTGTAGTTAGATAACGCGTGCCAACGCACCGAAGCAATCATGCCGCGACGCCGACTCCGACTATACTGAACTCGATTGAGAGTGAGAAAACCTGTTGCGATCCAAACTGTTAAAAGTATCTCTCTCTCTCTCTCTCTATGCGTAGCACAGCAGGCACTCTGTTAACTGCAAAGCAGCTCGCACTGGCGATGCGCAGACTTTATATATGTAATGATTATTCATGCAGACTAATTAAAACAAATGTTAATTGTTCAATTTTGATATTTATGTTTCATAAAGTATATAAATATAATAATATAAATATAAATAAATATATCTTAAGAAATATGTATATGAATATTTGGTTTTCAATTATTATGAAATTTTTATTTATAGAAACCTTATACTCTCTTTATATATTTTCTGCATAAATTTTAGGATTCATAAAAATATTAATGGTATAGATTTAATAAATTTTATTTTTTAATATATTATATCTTCCATTTCTCAAATCACATTCATTATTCATTTTTAACATTTTTGCCTCAAGCACTTTTAACACTGTTATCACTCTGTAGCACGCGTGCTCATCTCTAATTGGCACTGTTAACAGCGTTGGCTTTAGCAGCGATCGTTATTTACTTTGCTAGCAAGCAGTGCTCACCAGAGAGCACGCTGCGTATACGTCATGGCAAGCAGTGCAAAAGAACATTTACGAGCAAGAAAGCCTATGGAAACAGTTTGTTTCACAATAGTTGAAAATACCAATTAATTAATGATGAAAACATACATGTGTGTGTAGATGTGAATATGCAAATGTCTAAATATATATAAGCATATACACACATATATATATGCACACATCGTTTATTAAAGGCGCGTCGTTTCTGTAAACAAAAACCGTTTGGCTGTTCAAATAAAATTGAAATAAATTTAAGCGTTGGATCAGCTTCGGCTACAAATTGTCTATATACACATATTATACACACACACATATGTCTGTATATAGATAACTATCAATGTCTGTATACATATGTATATCAGACATCATTTGTTGTTTGTGCTCTCTTCTTTGCTCTGGCGTCAATTAAAATTGAGCCTGCGTTTGCCGCCACCATAATAATAAATTATGGCAAATAATTGCCAAAAATTGTGTGTAATTATCATGCATATACATATATATATATACAAAGTATGTATATATACAGTAATTTGCTGTATTGCTATCGGTTATAACTGGAGGGTAGTACGAGCAACAATTTTATTTTTAACAACTGTTTAACCCATTTGTAAGTGTATCAGAATTTAACGATTGTGCAAACTACATTTTTATGGCCTGCCTATATAATTATTAACATCTGCTGTTCAGTGCTTAGCACGGCTTTTTACTGTAACTAAATTGTTTCACTTTGTCGATACTGAAGAAATGTTTTCGTTTTATACAATTTTAAGGTAACAACTGCTTTCAAACTATTGTTAATGTTTCAGAGTTTGTTTCTCTACTCCATAAGGCGAAAGAGAGTCGAAATCAAAGCAAAAACTAGTTTGTGGCGCCCGCAGGCAAGTTACAATAGACTGGTTTTGAGCTTGAGAGGGGTTGCGACGTTCAGGGTCCATAGTTGAACGTACGATCGTGAGAGCCGTTCAATATTTACACATGCTGATAGTGCAAACAGATATATATGTATATATAACAAATATATATATATATATATATATATATATATATATATATATATATATATATATATATATATATATCTGGATCTTGTCACGATACCACAACTTCTATAGCATTAAGTGTGCACGTTTCTCCTTTGCTGCGAATTGTTTTTCTTTCGTTTCAAAATTAGCGCAACTTTAAAAATTCATAGCACACGACCGAACGCTATTAATGATTAATAATTAAATTTATTTAAGCTTTGAGGCAGTGACAACACGCCATCGATAGCCATTCGTCAATAATCACATCATCATCATATATATACATATACATTTATAATTACATCAATGCCTAGGCACGTGTAAAGGGCGTACTCAAATACGCCCACAACTGCGACCCTTAATAAGGGGCGTGAGCGTCCCCATATATGTTTTTTATTCAAACTAGATTTTCTGTGTCAGCGTTGAGCTCTAAATAAATTATGAAGTGTTAAATGTCTACCATATTCAAGTTCTAGTCTAGCAAGACTTAAAGTTCTAGTCAAGTCAAGTCCTCAAGTCAATAAATTAAATTAATTGAAGTTTTTGAACGATAAACGTCATCAGTATTTAACGCTCTTAAGTTTATGTGAACATCCATATAACATCTTTTCTTGTCTGTTAACCTAATTTCTAATGCCAACTTAGTTAGTTTTACTTTTTCATAACTCTCAGAGTCTGTTTCCAAATTAGTAAACATATACTTTAATCATACACTTGGGTCTTCTATATGATTCTCATAAAATTAGGTAAGAGATGCTGTTAGTGGCTTTCTGGTCTTTACATTATGTATATTGATATATACAAGTTCTTCTAAAAGTTAACATATTATCGTTTTCTACATATACTATTTCTCTCTCACTCAGACTTTGTTTTCCTTTTAGACATTTATTACTATAATACCTGGGAACGTAATATCTAGTTTATCCAAAATTATCTCACATTCACCACAGATTATATTTGCTTTCATTTTTAATTTTAGGTAATTTTTTTTAATATAATATTTTATCAGTAAGACCTGTTGACAAGCTCATAACCATTATCTATGTCTAGGGTCTAGCTCTAATGCACTCTCTGGCACTCTTCTCTTATCTGCCTGTCGCATAATATTTATCTTTCTTTCACTTAGTAAAGCTGGTTATGACTTGCCTACTTTACTTTAATAAGATAATGATTTTTTCTATTTCTATTAATTTTTTTTTTATTTTCTATTCGATCTTCAACTATTTCACAAGACCCTCAATGCATAAAAGTCGAACACGTTCGAGCAGTTGTTCCCGTCCCGGTAAACTTGAAATATGCTCACGGCAAGTCAATTAATTGCCAGTTAGCTGCTATTAGTGTTCATTAAAAGAAGAACTCAGGTGTAAACAAAGCAAAGGTGTTTACTGGGCTGTCAAGAAGATGCAAATAAATTGCCAAACAGATGGAATAAGCTCAAATTGACGGAACGCTAAATGATGCTTATTTGTAGCATATGTTTTGTTATTTTTGTTTTATTCAGTTTATTTTGTTAAACGTAAAAAGTTCCGAGTGCACATAACCTTATCAACAGTGTGGGCAGCCCTTGGTACACCCACTCATTGGCGAGGACATATGTTCTGTGTAAAGCCAATTGATAAGACGAGGGGGAACACTATGGGCTAAAGGCAAGCTCTGACGTTGGTTGCCTAAAACTTGACGCATGTAACCTATTTGATAAAAATACTTGCCGTATTGTTAGAACTTGTGCTAGAAGAGATGACAAATGGTTCACATACCAATGCCAATATTTTTTATCAATATATTGCCTAGCTGACTCAACGAACTAATAAAAAGTGCCGATAAGATTGCTAAGAAAATTCAACAACAACAAACATCCAAAATATAGCATACTCATTACACAAAAATTATTACAGAACGTGAAGTATATTATAGATTGTTCAATTATTTATAACCACTTAGTTTATTTATAATATAACATAAACCATTACTATGAAACCCTCTTCAGCAAGTTAAGCTAGCTATGTTAGCTGATTACTTGCTGTTTACATACAACTGTTAACATCACTGTTAACTGTTTAACATCAATGTTAAGCAAAATCACGCCATAGCTTCACAGCAAAATACAATTACATTAATTACATTTTATATTTGCGGTAATAAACACAAATTTTATACACATTTCACAGCTATGAAACTGTCATGGTTGACATCAGATACTTTAACCCTGCATTGACTTAACATCCCAATATAGATTCGACACTTAAAAGATAAAATGAACAGCCGAGCAATAAAATTTTTTTGCAATAAAAATAGTTGCAGGGGAACTGGGAACCACAAGCAACCGAAAGTTCCTCTGTTTGCTGATAACGCCGTATGATATGGGAATATGGTCTATAATTGGGATACTTGATATTGATAGAGTATAATGTTCGATATTTGATATTTTCTGTAGAGGTTCAACTCATGCAAATTAACTACCCTTGAACTCATGCAAATCCAATATAATTGAGCATTTGATTTAGTTAAATTTAATTTAGATACTCACAATACTTTGAGTTGGTTCTTTTGTAGGTTCATTGAGTACGCTGAGTCTTATGAAGGGTCAAGCGCTACGCAACTAATTTTGAGTGTTAGTTAGTAAAAACTTAGCGTCGGCTGCAAGAGAATTATGTTAGCTATATATACACAAGCAAACGTGGGCAAATATCGAGGTAAGGTAACAAAAGACTTATTTGCATTAGGCTAGGAGAGGTGCGACTTGTTCGCCGACTGAAGTTTGTATACCCTTTCTCATTGAAATGAATATTATATGCATAGTTTACACATTTTTTAAACGCAATTGTTTGAAAGAAAATTAGTAAAAAAATCTCTTAAAATATATTTTATTACAAAATTAATTATATAATTTAGATCAAATAATTATTTTAATTTAAAATTAATTGAATGAGAATAAAATATGATGATATAAATAAAATTATATCTTAAATTATTTGGTTCTTCAAAATTAATTCCGGTTACTTTCAGCCAGTGTATATATTCACATTTATCATGAAAGGTAAAAGAGAACTATTTTTAGAGTTTACAAAATAAACAAAAACTTGCTTAGATCGCATTCTTTTACTTGACACAGTTTAAGCAAAAACACTGAGAGAATACTTTGTACTTGTTCTTTAAGCAATAAGATTGGTTATTAAGAAAATTCAGAGGTTTTTGGATTTTTATAAAAACTTTTACTGAGCATAGATATTATTTTTTAATTTGAAACGTTAATTGACAAAGAAAGTTATATACTTTTCAGAAAGTATCTATATGCAAAGATATAGATTATTATTATTCTCCTTAGAAATATAGGATATAGTTATAACCTATCAACGTAAAGAATAATATAATATTTATATTTTAAATAATATTCCTAAGATTCTTAAAAAATTATTAAAATTTGTTTTTGTTTTCAAATTAAATTATATTAAAATTTGGTTTCTCGTGCAAATGAGATTTTCGATGTTAAATATATTTGAAAATTTGATTTAATATTTCTGTAAGTAATATTGAATAATCAAGCATTTGCCTTAAATATTCTTCGACATCTGCCTGTAGCAGCCTCCTCTTTTAACTAATTCAATTCCCTTCTGTAGCATCCCATGCACAATGTATGTGCGCACATATGCATGCTCTAAATGTCATATGTTACGGCTATGTGGCCCACGCACGAAAACCATAAAATCAATACCGACGCTTTGGTGGAAGGAAAAAGTGTGGGCGGATGCCTACGAGCAGCCGCACGTAATTTTATACGGCAGAGGGCAGCCTAAGTAAGTGAGCGAGTTACATTTACATTTCCACAGCGCCCCTGCGCCTAGCTATTCAGATTTTCTTGCTTTTTTCTTCGCTTCATGCCCAGGTGTTATGCGTGTTATTTGTATACGCGCGTGTCTTCGTCGTCGGCGACTTGTGAAGCGCAAAGAGAGGCGCGTGTAATGTAAATTTCAATTAATTGTGCGAGAGTTTATCAGTTCCTCATTTTTGTTTTTGCAATTTTTATTTCATAAAGCAGATTCACTTAGCAGCGCCACTGCTGTGCACTGACCTGCCCTCAAATTGCAAATTGCAAGCGTTGCAGCAAAATCATAAGCGTAAACAACAAATCATGCTGAGCATATTTAATATATACACACATATGTACATGCTTCCCTCTACATGTGTGTGTGTGTGTGTTTGTAATCAATTAAACTGATTCAATCATATTTAAGTGAAATGCCTCGGTGAGAGAGATGTCGGACGAGCATTGCGTGTGACGCGCAATTGGAAAGTGAAAATTGTTTTGTGAACTGTTGACAACTGACTGCAGCAGAGCGTCCTATTTATAAGACTGATGACTGTGCGAGATTTTGTCACATTTATTTAAGTAGTGGGATAATTTAATTTGGATTATATAATGAGTTGAAGTCAAGCTGTGTGCAGTCTATAGTGAGTAGTTTAAGAGAACTAAAATTAGTTTTTAAATTTGTGATTTAGTTAAATTCGAGTTTTTTATTATGGGTAAACATTTGACTCCAAATGAAATATAATATCTATATATATTTAAATATATATACGATAAAATTCTGTCCTAACAAACATATATTCTTTTCTGTTAAATAATTATAAAATTATTGATAATTTTCATTTTATTAAAACAAAATATGGATCTCTCTTCTATCAGGTTCTTGAATTCAATTCAAATCCTTATATTTTATTATATTTGAAAATTTTTATAAATATTTCTATTTTCTTTAACTCAAGGGTCTGTTATACAAATTATAGTTGAAATTAAATGGGAATTTCCGATTCAAAGCAGTTCCTTTCCTGAGCTCTTATAGTCTTAAGTTCCTAAGCATATTTGAAATACTCTAAGCTTCTAGGTAGTTAAACAATAGAAGTAGTTAGTTTAGTCAATAAAGTAAAACTTCTACTGTGCATTATGACACTATATTATACTATAGATATATACCTATATATTAATATTTTTCAGCCTTCACGTAATTTCCTCTGTGTATAATCGCCTCGCCTTTTTCGAGTTTTTCTACTGCAAATAATAATAATAAAGCATCCATATGCAAAAAAGCAGCTGTCTTATCGTTGTCAATATACTTTTATGAAGTGCTAAAGATACAGTGAGCTATCTCTAAATTGAACAATTGTAGTTGGTCGCCTCTTAACTGGCATACTCTAGAAGTGAATAATAGTTTTACAAGAATGTGATTCATTATATTTACAGTAATTCATTGAGTGCTAATTATTCCTAGATAAAGTTTTTATTATTTTTAGTGTAAACACTTCAAAAATGTGAATCACTTATAAGAAAATATGTTAAGCCTTAAAAATTATTGCATTTTAAGTACTTTTTATTGGTTTATGCTGGTCAAAATGCAAATTCCACTCATATTACACGCGTGAAAGTGAATTTCCCATAACATTACCGTATAATTAACTTTCGCAATACAATATTATATAACAATATTAATAACTATAACTCTTCAAACTGTCAAAAGTCAAAGTAAAATAATATATTTAAATATTTACTGTTGTTGCTAATAATAAACCGTATTCCGCGCATGGCGAAAACTGCACGCTTCACACAGTTTAACCTATTTTTAATAAAGATCAAGTTACTATATAAATAAGCTCGTCGGCCGACATCTGTGAACGACTATTAAAACTACATATAGTTGCTTTCGCGCTTGCCTCACTGTTATTGTTTGCCATAAGCGAAAAACGTTTGGCTCGGTGTTCGTGCACCTAGAAAGAGCAAGCGAACATACGAACGTACGTACAGTTATTTGGGTGCATGTAAATAGATAAAGTTCGCCGTGAAGTCAAATGAAAAGAGTTGCGCAGTTAGCTAGAGGGAGAGGGAGCGAGCGCTAAGTAACAAGCAGTCAGAACAGTAATTACGATGTGCAGAAGGCCGCACTAAATGACAACAATAAATTCAGAGAAGAGCAAAGAGCGAGCGAGGCAAAAGCTAATTTGGATGTGAATGAACGCATTGGCAGACACACACACATATACACTAGCAGACCTTAACCCACAAGGGGGTTGGTTTCGCATTGCTGCCTTTTAGCATTTCATTTGCTTATTATCTAAAACTTCAATGTTAACTTCAAATGCAATATACAATAGTTTGCTATAGCTCTCTTTTATGATCGCAAATAATTTGCATGTTAACAGAATATCACTGTATAAGCTGTTTAAAGTCTGTTACGACTGCGGATGAATGTCCGTAAACGGGTTGAAGTCTGTTATAACTGTGGAACTGTCATACGCAGCGCACGAGTGCATTTTGAGTACATTTGCACCCAAACGGCGCCAATAACAGAGTGCAAACACTGCAGACAGCAAACAAAAGAAAACAAAAAAATATTGGCAATACAACACTTATGTAGGCTCTGCAATGAGCATGACTAAGAATTTGTATGCGGCTGGCCCACCTGAGTCACAGGGGCGCACGCGACCAAAACAATTTGATACGCATTTTTTAAATGTGTCTGCATTTGTTTCACCACTCACCTGGTCAAATATATATTCCAAACAAATGAGATTTCGCTGCCGAATTATGCAGAAGGAAACAAAGTGCACATAAAAACACACACACACGCGCACGCACACAATCACATTCGTATGTTTGTGTATGTATATATAATTATTTATATACCAACGCCACAGTTCGCTGAGTTATTTTATTCATATAATTTAATATTGCAATTGAATTTTCGAAAAATAGCTTTGTGCTAGTTTCCAAATTGCGTTTTTCACATTTTTTCGTATTGTTATTTATTTGTTTTAATGTGATCTTGCGTGTTCCCGATTTATGTTGTATTCTCTTATTTTCTGTCGCAGCTAACTTTGCAGTGACGTGCTGTAACGCTGCTGGTTCACATTAGACTAACAGCGCGTTTTCATGTTGAAACTCAAAAGAGACTGTTCACGGTTCAAAATCGATTGGTTTCGATAAAAGCGCGAAATTCAAAAATGCAAATTTTAGTTGACATAAATTTGATTTACTTATTCGCTATAAACTAATGTTTATTTATTTTTTGGAATGCTTGCTTATTGCAGTAAGTGAATTTGGCTATGTTTTTCCAGATACTCCCGCCTGGTGAAGCTCTTCAAGCAGTCCAAGCACTGAAAAGGACGTTCTCCCGAATGAGTGCGTATGTGATTGACCAGATGGCTGCTTTGCGTGAAGGCCTTATGGCAGTGGGAACACTGATATGGCCTGTCACCTGAATGGACACGACTATGCCTCTCCAGGTTAACACTTTGAGAAAATGTTTTTGGACAGTTTAAGCATTTGTAAGGCCTTTCTCCCGAGTGGACACGATTGTGCCGCTGCAGATCTCCGCGATTCGCAAAGGTCTTGGGACACAGGCAGCACTTGAAGGAACGTTCGCCGGAATGGGCACGAATGTGCTCCTGCAGATACCATTTGCTGCTGAAGGCCTTGGCGCATTCTGGGCATTTGAACGGCCGCTCGATATGGCTGTGCCGCTCCAGCGCTGACCACTCGGATGAGTGCGAGTGCGAGTGCGAGTGCATGCGTATGTGATTGGCCAGGTGATTGCTCTGCGTGAAGGCCTTGGGGCACTGGACGCACTTGAAGGGCCGCTCGCCCGAGTGAACTCGCATATGCTTGTCCAGGTTGCAGCTCTGATTGAACGCTTTCTGGCAGTAGATGCAGGAATAGGGTCGCTCGCCTGAGTGAATCCGAATATGCCTCTTAAGACTTCCGCGATTCGCGAAAACCTTCGAGCAGACGGGACATGGCTGAGCCTTATCCGATTTGTTTGGCTGCAGTTGGCTTGTTTCATTACGCTGTATATTTGTTCCGCCTCCCTTGCCTATTGGTTCAATGCACTCCTGCTTCTCGCTCTTTATGTGAGCTTCCAGATTTGTCTCCTCCTCCTCCTCCTCGCTTTCCTTAGCCTCCTCTTTGATGGGGCATTCCGGATATTGCCACGCCTCGCGCAGCAGCTGGCAGAAGTGCTGATAGCTCTGCTCGCATCTCCGCTTGAATCGATACGCATTCTGAGCGGCCAGCACGCAGGATAAACATATTTGCTTTGGAAATGGATCGTCGCGTCGCACCAGGCAGTCAACGCATTCGTTGAGCATGTCGGCCAGGCAGGGCTCGGATTCGTCGGCTTGGTCGCGCTGGGCGAAGATATCCACAAGAGTGACAGCGCTGCTAGTGCAAACGCGACAAACCGCTTCCATTTTAAATGGAAAGCGAAAACTTTGCAAATTCTTTATTTGTTTATGTTTTCTTTCTATATCAGTAAGTAATGTAAGCTGTAGTCATATTGTGTGCAAATACCTAAAAATATACTAGTTTTCAATAAAAATACCATACTTTTTATTTGAACTGTGTATCGATAACGATTATATGTAAATTTATTTTAAAACATACTTTTAAATGTTTTTATTTTATTATTTATTTGTATAACCTAACGAAATTATACACTCTTAATTCTATAAGATGTTTATTCCATATTTTATTTAGCTTGCAACCTAATATTGTATTTGTTCGTCATCGAACATATCGAATAGCGCAGCGAAGTTGGTTTAACAGCGCAACATGTTCCTACAGCTTTAACATGACTCTCTCCGCTCTCATAAAACCAATTGGACATGCATCTTATTGGACTTTTAACATCGTGCGTCGACTCTAACAGCTGTTACACAAAACTGTTATTGTATATCTTGCTGTTGACGCGTGTGGTCGGGTTTTTTCGGCGGTAAATGCGGGTATTTTAATCTAAGCAACAAATCTAAAGTGCAAAATAAAGAAAAAAAAAAAATTAAATTCATGAAAAAAATTGAAAAAATTTCTAAAGGTGTTGAAGATCGCGACAAACATAAATATTAGTTAAATAAAGGTAAATTATAGGAAATGCAAAGCGATTTCTAAGTGTGTGTGTGTAGCAAAATCGATTATTCAATCTGTGTGTGTGTGTGTATGCGTATAACTCGGTGTGTGTGCGAGCGTGCGAATGTGTGTGTGTGTATGTGTGTTTGTTTTAAAGTTTTTTATGCACTATAAACAGAAAACTTAGCATAATATGCCAATTTAACTAATTTAAAATACAGCAAAGACAATTGAGAAGAAAAATGCGACAAAGCAAACGGCAAAATGTAGAGAAGTGTATACCAAAAGCAGAGCGTAAAAAAGTCCAACTAGAAACGTACACACACATACACATGCAGCAATACGAATTCATTTGCTCACACTCTCGCACACACACACAGCGCGTACACAAAGTAAATGAGCGCAAAAGCAATTGCGAAAAAGAAAAACAAGTGCAAAAGCAAAACACAGTCTACGTATGTGTGTGTGAGTGTAAAAGCAAACGCAAAGCGAAAGATTTAATAATTAATTTAATGCTTTAGCTTGAGTTTAGCTGGCGAAGACAAAAGTTCTCACTGAGCTGGCAGCTGATACAGCTGCCAGTGCGTGCGAGCGAGCAGGCAACATATGTCGTCCATCAGCTGTTTTGACACTTGACACGATCGTCGCCAGTGTTGTTTTTTTTTATCATTTTTCTTTTTGTTGTATTTGTTTTACTTTGTTTTCTTTTGCCTTTTTCTTTGCTGTTGTTTTTGCTTTGCCTAAACGAGTTGCGCTTTGATTTTTGCGTTGTGTTAATTAATGCAAATTGGTTTATTTATTGAGTTAAATTGTTTTCTATGCATAGTTTGGTTCCAATTGACGCAAAAGCAAATGCAAAGACAAACAAAATCAAGAGCAAAGACAATATGGCAAATAAATGCTAAAACAATAACAAAAAGCTAAATAATCTTAAAAATTAGTAGAAAAGAAACAAAATATATGTCAATTAAAAAAAAAATAATTTAATTAAAAAAAATAAAAAAATATTAATAAAAATAATTAAAAGACAAACAAAATACTACAAAATAATAATATTAAAAATAAATAAACACAATAAAAATATAAATAAAATATATAAAAAAACTATCTGGCAGCTCTATAAAAATTCTCAAATTTAGTGCACATATTAAAAATAATTTTAAAAAATAAAAAGTAATTTTTAAAAAATTTCAATGCTAATTTTTCTGTTTTATCCTCTTTTCTTACACCATTCTCTTTGCAGCTACACAGAAAATAATAAAAAAAAGAAATTTTCAAATTTAAAAGCGGAATTTCAATAATTAATTTCAAGTGTTAAACCAAATGTTAGTCTAAGCTTAAAGTGTAAAACTAGTTTAAGCCCGCAAAGTGTTAACAAGAGTAAAAACAAAATAATAATATTTAAAATTAATTTAAAAAAAGCACACAAAACAAAAACTGTAACAAATAATTTAATAAAAGAAACCATAAAAAAGCTGAAGCTTCCACTAATCCAACAAACAGTCAGTTTTTACGGCTAGAAAAAAGGCTAAACCAAGAAAGGCTAAACGTGAATAGCTGCGCTTTGCAATCCGCCCAATTGCATTAAAATTTCCTTTTTACCGTTGTTAATCAATTCGCCAAAATAGCTAAATCCATTTTACAATTTCTAAAAAAGAAAAAATCCCATCATAGTTCGGGGACGGCAAGCGGCAGCGGCAGCGGATCAGAGGGCAAGCTACAGCAGCAGCACAGCAACGAGGAGGAAGGCGGTGGTGCAGGTGGAGGACAGCAGGAAGCAGCCGCCGCTAGCCACAAAATAACGCCGCCGACCACAGCCGCAGCAGCAGCAGCCGAGTCAGCAGCAGCAGCAGCAGCGGGGGCCAGAGCATCGGGTGCAGGAGGAGCCGAGGGTATAGCCAGGACAGACGCCTCTGGTGAGGAGCCGCCGTCGGCGACCAATCAGCAGGGCAACAGCTCATCGCCGCAAGCCCAGGTCTCGGCCAGCGCCACGTTTCGATTGTCCTCGCTGACGGGCACCATCTCGAAAATGGGGAACAACGCGACCACATCCAACAAGAAGGTGGATGCCGCCGAGACGGTCAAGGAGTTCCTCGAGGAGGCCAAGGAGGAGTTCGAGGACAAGTGGCGTCGCAATCCAACCAATACGGCGGCGCTCGATGACTTCGAGAGGATCAAGACACTGGGCACCGGCTCCTTCGGCCGCGTCATGATCGTCCAGCACAAGCCGACAAAAGACTATTACGCCATGAAGATATTGGACAAGCAGAAGGTCGTCAAGCTGAAGCAGGTGGAGCACACGCTCAACGAGAAGCGCATCCTGCAGGCGATACAGTTTCCGTTCTTGGTCTCGCTCCGCTACCACTTCAAGGACAACTCCAATCTCTACATGGTGCTGGAGTACGTGCCCGGCGGCGAGATGTTCTCCCATCTCCGCAAAGTCGGACGCTTCTCGGAGCCCCACTCCCGTTTCTATGCGGCACAGATCGTGCTCGCCTTTGAGTATTTGCATTATCTGGACCTCATCTATCGCGATCTGAAGCCGGAGAATTTGCTGATCGATTCCCAGGGCTATTTGAAGGTCACCGATTTCGGCTTCGCCAAGCGGGTCAAGGGCCGCACCTGGACCCTGTGCGGCACACCCGAATACCTGGCGCCCGAAATCATTTTGTCCAAGGGCTACAACAAGGCCGTCGACTGGTGGGCGTTGGGCGTGCTGGTCTATGAGATGGCCGCCGGCTATCCGCCGTTCTTCGCGGATCAGCCCATCCAGATCTACGAGAAGATCGTCTCGGGCAAGGTGCGCTTCCCCTCGCACTTCGGCTCCGACCTGAAGGATCTGTTGCGCAACCTGCTGCAGGTGGATCTGACCAAGCGCTATGGCAATCTGAAAGCGGGCGTCAATGATATTAAGAACCAGAAGTGGTTCGCCTCCACGGACTGGATAGCGATCTTCCAAAAGAAAATCGAGGCGCCGTTCATACCGCGGTGTAAAGGGCCCGGAGACACAAGCAATTTCGATGACTACGAGGAGGAGGCGCTACGGATTTCCAGCACCGAGAAGTGCGCCAAGGAGTTTGCCGAATTCTAGAAGATGCACAAACAACAACTCGCATTCAGCTCACCATCTTCATTACCATCGTCGTTGTTGTCGCCGTCGTCGTCGTCGTCGTCGTCGTCTCGTCTATATGTCTACTTACTACAACTACAACTACTACTACTAGTGCTACAACTACAACTTCAACTTTTACATCTGCTTGGGTCTAGCTGGAAACATATACTTATCACACCAACACCAACAGAACACCAACACCAACACTCACACACACCATCTGCAGAAACCCCAATTGGATTTTTCATACCCAGTCGCAACAAATAACAAATAACAGTGAGTATCCAATTGGAATTGTTTACATTACATTATTTCTGCTGTTAAATAACATTCCAAGTTAATATTTTATTTATTTATTTTTAAAAATATTAAAGAGAAAATTATTATATGAATTTTTATCTTATGAATTTTCTTTTATTATATTTTAAAAATAAATATAAAAATATATATTTAATTTATTTTATATATATTTATATTAAATATTTGAAACTCCAATGACTCTGGTTGCATAGTCAAAATGAATTAGACATAACTTTTCTATAGGTTTTTGAATTGCTGAATGAGAGCAGGGAACAACTATAGTGCTAATTTCCCATGCGAATTATAGATATAATAGCTATAGATATAATAGAATGCCCATATATCGAGCATATTTGAGTACTGTACTATAAATACTTATCTTTTCTTCATTTTATTAGCAAACACTAATCTTTGCTTTTATTACTACTTTTAAATTGCTTGAAAATCTTTATTAGTTACCAAGATATTGCCTGTTAGAAATTCCCCATCAGCTGCAGAGCACGCCATCTATGGGCGGGCAGAGGAACCTATCGCTCTTAGTTGAACTCGTCGTAAGGTTTTCTACAGCAGACGATATCTCGCTTATAAATAAAGATATTTTAAATATTAAAATTGAGTTTTAGAGTACAGATATAGCACTTGCAGAAAACATAATCATTTCTTTCTAAAAAAATTAACTTCAAGCTAATTTCTATGACAGAAGCTTAAAAATGCTCAAAAATCAATTTTTATTTTTGACACAATTTAAAACACATCACAAATTTGAATAGGAATGGAAATCCCTATTCTATTTTCACATTCATAACCTCACAACAACCAAAATCTCTGTTAAAAATAATAATCTGAGTCTTAATTACTAAATTACATCAAATGTTGTGGTTTAATATCGGAATTAAATCTATAGTTCAGTTTTTCACTACACTATTCTATTTATAGTGTAGCCACAAGCTGGGCTATTAGATATCAATGATATATTATCTTTCATTCGTACAGCTTACTTAAATAAGCAAACGTCAGTTATACTCTATATATAGCTGATATGCCTTAACAGATCTTTGTTGTGATATATATGTAGTGGAAAATTCGTAGGATTGATGGTTGTTTGTTTCTGTTTGGACATCACCTTGAAGTTGATGGAGCACAGCGGCAGCCTCTTCAGCACACTAACCCGCACTGAGTTCATCAACTCAGTTTCTGTTCTGACTGTGCTTTAGACAGCTTCTGCTCTGCTCTCACTCTGCTCTGAATTTGGTTGAACGCGTGCCGGTCATTCTTTTAATTAGTTTGACTCGCTGCAGCTGTCAGTGAGTCGAAATTCTTGGTATTCGTGCGGCTCTATCTATGTGTGTCGGTGGGTCGACAAAGGCTTTGGCAACCTGCTCGCACCACATGTTGAGCACATGTTCCTTCTATTCGAATAATTCCTAATACGTGATCTTTCTCGACTCTGTCCAGCCATTTGCCAGTTGCTGGGAAACACCATGCGCGATAATGCCAACTGTCAGAGCTTGTTTCAAATGTGCTCAATGAATCAATGAGTTGAAAATAATTCACGTTTGACACTAACTGCGCGACGTTAGATAACAAATTTCTGTTTCTGCCCGAGTTGGTAATACAATACTTTGCGGTTATATACTACAAACTACTACCAAACTGATGATATAATGTGGGCTGAGATTAGATTGAAGGCATTATCTAATATCGTATATTGTACACATACATATATCTATATATATTGTGCAAGTTATGCGGTTTCAAAGTATTTATTAAGAATACAAATTTGAAATTAGAGATTGAAAGGTTTTTTTTTAATTAAGTAAAATATTGATTGTAAATTTTTAAAAATATATAAAAATCATTTAATATATTTATATGTAAATTTTAAAATTTAAAACTATTTAATTGAATAAAAATAATATTTAAATGTTAATATTCTTGAATATACTGAAATATGCATTATATATATTTCTATATATTAATATTATTTTAATTTAAAAAATATATTATAATTAATGAAAAAATAGAAATATTTATTTATATTTAGTTTACTGTAATTATATACATATATATATATTATTTTATACAATTTATATATAAATTAAATATATTTATTTTGCATTTTTATTAATATGCCTAATCTATAATATATTTTTTAATTATTAAAATTTTTTATAAATTTTGTATTTTTTTTTTATTATTTTATTTTCAATATATTTCTATTTAAAATATATTTTAAAATTATTTGAACTCTAATTGTTAGTCAAATTTTGACTTTGTCCTTGTCTATTTGATAAATTAATTAAAAATATTCATATATTTGGGTTAATTAAATTGCGTTGGCTATAGAGATAAAAGCTATAGCCCCTTTCCCACAATTTCTCTACTCGTAATTGTTATTCGTTTAATCATTTTGCTTTTGACTTTTTCGTAATTAAAACTTTTGCGTGCACGGAAATTTCGTTGCTTGCTTGAAGAGCATAGCCCTTTGCTACCTGTCGGTTTGAGTGCCTCCCTCTCGCTCTCTCTCTCTCTCTCCCTCTTTGTATACTCTCTTTTTGCATTGCACTTTGCGTTTAACCAAATCAACTTGGCGACCAAAATGCCACAAAATATAATATTGATATTTACACTTGACCCATTTGGTTGCCTTGACAGTCGCGTGTAAATGTGTGTGTGTGTGTGTGTGCGTGCGTATATGTATATGTTGCGCTGTCCTTAGCATAAATAATGTCAAGCCCAGCAAGGCTAACAAACTAGAGAATTTGTATATATTTTTATATTAAATATATATAAATAATTCTATGCGCTTTTGCTGTGCAGTTACAAATTGTTTTTAATACTCTTGCTTCAAGTTACAAACCGGGTATATTGGTTGTCTTCTATGAAACTCAAAGCTTTTCGCTACGGACTTCTGTTAAGTTGTTGAGGGCGTGACCAGTTGGGTATAAGCATATTTTATGTTAGTTTTCGAGCTATACATAAATATTCATAGAAACTAGTATTACATAAGAAACATCATGAGCTGATCATAAAAAGCGTCTTAATATGTAAGTCTGTGACTTGGAGAGCTCTCAAAATAGCGTTTATTAAAAGAAGATTGATCACATAGTGATCATCATAGATGATCTTATAGTGATCATCACGTAGGTTGATAGTTCAATATTTGTTCAGTATTTCGTGACCATATCTTTTATAGATTAACAAACCTGTCCTAATGGTTCTAAAAGATCTAAAAGCTGCTTGGTCAATCTGCATTTTCTATATTTACTTTGATCTTTTCCTATATATCTTTGATATATTTTAGCTATATCTAGCTATTTTTATATCTAGTTATTTTTACATATTTTTATATTAGTCAACTGCAGTCGGTTACACCCGACTAGAATGCAGCACTCTAGCTTTTCGCGTGCTTTTGGCCCATTAGCCAAATATGCATTGTTGTTGGCTTTTCATTAAAAGTCAAGACGCTGCGCGTTATTAATATAACAATAAATTATGGGCAGCCACTGTGCGGCGAATGCGTGTAACAGGCGCATAAAACGTCAAGAAAATATAAATATATATATATATATATAAAAACATAAAACATTTATAATTATGAAATTTACAAGTCGAGGCGTGGGCCGTCGTCAAAGCAAAGGCAGACAGTGTAGACAGCCGGCTGACCTCCACAATAGACGAAATATTTGTAAAACTCAAATGCTTTGGCTGCATTTCATATATTCTGACCATGACCTTGCTTGACCTCCACCCAGGCCATGTTCCTGCTGCTGCTGCTGGCTTGTCTTCGACGAATTTGTTTGCTCCATTCCTTCATGTGACACATTTATTGGCATTAATTAATGTTAGAAAGGAAAAAAAAAAAAACAGAAAAAGAAAAAGAAAAACAAGAACAAAAACTTTATTCATCAATCATTTGTTTTTCATTTGCCTCACTTTTCGTTTTAGGCCCCCTGGCCAATTATTGCGATAGTCTGAGCAACTAGCACTTGGGCATTTGCCTATTGACATAAACCCCCCATCAGAGTGCTCAATGTATATAAGTCGCGCTGTCTCAGATATGACTAAGTCTAAGGCTTTAAGGCCTAATAGGGATATTGCGTTGAGCTAGTCAAGTTAAAATTCATAGTCAACTGAGTATTGCCTAATGATAATTACCCAAACTGATAATTGCTCCATCAGTTTCTCAATCTCACAATACCTCAATGTTCGCATATTAATCAATTTTATGGTAGCCATAAAACTCTGTGCACATCATTCTCCTTTCTTTTGTTTTCATTCTGTTTTGTTATTATTATATTCTGGAAAATGTTTTTGTATTTTGTGATAAACGTTTTCTTATAGCTTTTATCAGTCCTTAGTCTGCTGGGGGGATTTTGTAACATTGTTGGGAAATTAAATCGTATTGTTTATTATATATAAAATATGAGCTGGATCAACTTCTTAACAATCTAAAGTTCTTATGTTCAAGTATCTTAGTAGTATATATTGTATATATGTATATAGCCTTTAGAGCTCTTACTTAATCAGTTCAAAGTACATCCACATCGTACTCATAGTTTAATTATCATCTTATATATCATCATATATAGTATATACAACCTATTGAGCTCTGTCTAAATCTCTTCAATCATTATCATTTTATTATCATATTAATGATATATAATGATATACATTATATTCTTGATAAAGTTCTTTCGAGCTGACTTCAAAGTGAATCAAAGCTAAGTCAAGCCTTCAAGCTTAAGTCTTCATAAATAATATTTTAAACTCGTAATTGAGTATGGGAATTCTGTGAAAATTTTTAAAATACTATTCGAGTTACTTTTTTTTGTACAAGTGGGGTATTTTAGCTTTTGGGCAAATATAAAAATATAAAATAAATAAAAGTTGCCGAAGTTATTATACAACAGAAAATTGTTTCATAGACTAGAATGTATGTATATATGTATGCATATAGAATATATGTATATATGCATGCATGTATATCATATTCATGCCCTTTCTTATAGAGAATATATTTTAATACCCGTATCAAAATTTCTTCTAAATTCTACATTTCATGTTGAGCTCTTCAACAATCACATCATTTGTCAGATTTATATTTATCTATACTAACTAAAATTCTAATTAACTAAGTGTGAGCGACAAATTAACAAGTTTTATTATATCATTCTGTTGTTTATTTAAACCAGTTATAGCTACTTTTTATTGGAACACAAATTATTTGATTGCCTCAAAATTCTGGATTTTTTTGTTGAAACTAATCAATTTTCTAGTAACTTCTCATGATATGTTAGCCATGTTTTTAATACACTTAATATTATAATTTGTGATTTATTCGTGTCTCGTCTACAACTCGTGCGGAACTGTCTCTGATTAGTTAGTTGTAATGGGGTCAAAGTTGGTTCAAGTGTCTGCGCAGCGTAGGTTCAAATCGCAGCTGGATGCCACTCAACAGAAGCAACAACAGCAACAACCACAATCTTTGCATTCACCACGCCAACTCGTTTAGAACACGCACGAAATTCGTTGCTCACACATTTGAGTCGCTCCAATAAGCAACCAGAAACCAAGTTTAGATGCAACAACAACTGCCACTGCCTCTGCTGCTGCTGCTGCTGCTGTTGCAATAGTAGCCACATAAATCTTGGCAAATGAAAAAAAATTGAAAAAAATTGCAACTGCCAACGCGCTGAGACGTTGTCTGGCCAACTGGGGGCTGGCCGACTGACAAGCTAGAAGCACACAGAGACAGACGCGGACAGAGACTCTGAGCAGGCTGGGCAGCCTTGTAACAGTGCCCTCAAATCAGCTAGCGAACACGCACGCGCTGCAGCCACTAACCACCAACAACAATAGCAAAAAAAAAAAAATAATAATAAAAAAATAACGCAGAATTAACAGCAAATTATAAACGTTTGAGAAGAAGTTACCGAAATAGCTATGCTCTACGAAAGATATTTATAAAATAATTTGCAGAGAGAAAGTGTTGTGTTAGGAAAGCGTTTAGTTCGTTTAACAAATTTTTAAACAACAAAAAATAAAAATAAACACTTTAAAGAATAAATTTAGACGAATATTTAGTACGTTTTTAATACATCTTAAAATTATACAAAATTTATATTGTCTATAAAAAATGTAATTTATATTTTTTGAATATAATTTATATTTTTACAGTCATATATTTTTTATAAAATAATAAATAATAAATATAATGCTCTTCATTATATTTTATTATTCATAAAAATAATTATTATTTTATTATTATTTTTATATAAACCAAACTTATATTATATATATTAAAAATTAAATTTAATTATTTTTTTTTTAATTATATAACTTATTTTTGAATTTCAAAATAAAATAAAATGTACTAAAATTATTTTTCTTTGTGGCTTTCAGTTCTTTTAATATGAACATAATTATGAGGAGATTTATAAAGAAAATGCAAATCATTTTACAAATTTAGATTTTTATTATATATTTATTTTCATATGAGATTGTAGCTAAAGCTTGAAATCTCTAAGCAACTTTCTGAAGAATATTCATAATTGTTCCTGTGTAATAGACATTTTATTAAAATACCTTGCGTTTTCTTTTAAATATAGAATTTATTAGATGTATCTGAATAATCAGTGTGTCATATGTATTACCATTACCATAGCTGCAAATCAAAGTTTAAACATTTATTCTAGTAAGAAAATGTAGCTGAGGCCCTACTTCATCTGTTAAATAGAATTCTGCGTAGTTAGCTAAACAATTAGCTTAGTAGATATTTAAGTGATATATGTTCAAATTATACAAAATTCCGAAGAATGTTAAGTAATTCTGTTCAGATCATAAATTTCTACATATATTTTTGACATGTTACTTAAAAATATGATTTGTTTTATGATTTATTTACATGTGGCACTATTATATTATATTTTCCATGACTGTATGTATTTAACATTCGAATATGTCAAATGTATTGTGATACCAATATTTATGCCACGACTGTATTGTATGCATTGAATACTCTAATAAGCACATCGATCTAGACTGTTAAAGTCGCACTGTTAACTTGAACTTTTAGCTAGCAATGTTAGCAATAACATTTTGTGGCTTTGCTTGCGGCAGCTTGAAATTATTTTTGTTTTCTTAAGTGCTCCGTTTGTTTAGCATTAGTGCGAGTTGGAAAAGATCATTAACAGCAATTGTGTATGTGTCTAAGACTCTTAACTCTCTGTGAGTTAACAGATGTTCGTCGGTTCACGTGATGACATAGTTACGCCGCTTGCCGTTGTTTTTCTCATATTCCCTTTATTTTTAAATTTATTTTATTTTGCTTTGTTGATTTTTTGTTTTCTTGCTGTGTGTTTTCGCTTGTCAAGGGTATTCGCATTCATAATTAATTCTTAACGGGCTGTGTCAACGTGTCGTATGGAGCAGCGCGCCGAGTAAAAAGCATAGGCAGCGGCAGAGGCAGAAGCAGCGGCAGAGGCAGACTCTGGCTTGGCTTGGCTTATCGAGTACGCTTTGCGTTTCTTTCATACGCATCGAGAATAAATTAAACGATTTTCTCTGTTAGCTGAACATATTATTATGTTTGTTGCTTTATTTTGTTGTATTTTATTATTATTTTTATTTCATTTTCGCTAGAGCCAGCGCGAAAACGAGTTTTTGGTAGGAGCGGCATGCGAATGCACGGCTATAAAAAATACTGAAAAAAAGCATTTAAATTGAGACAACCGAAACAGCAAACAGCAACAACAACAACAACAGTTGTAATTTAAATAACGCACACGTCGTCGTTGTCGCCATGTTATATATTTTTGTTGTATTTTTTTTACCTTTTGCTTTTGTTTTTATTTTTGCAATTATTTTTGTCGTTTTATATTTATTTTGTGCGCTTTGTCGTGTGTGTACATGAGAGATAAAACGCGTACATTTTGCCCTGTTTTGCATTGCCTACTGCCCTCACTCTCTCTCTCGCATTGTCTCGCTCTCTCTTAACCCCTTCTGTGCACTGGCTTCGCTTCACTGCTCTCTATGTCGCTTTGGCTCATACATTTTGCAATGCAATTTTCATTCAAAATTTATGGCCTAGCAAAATAGAATCGAACATGAAAAAGGCAAAACAATGAAAATTGAAAATTCGCTTAGCTTTTAGTTTTACTGTTCATTTGTTGTTTCTTTCTACATTTCCTTTTGTGTTTTGCTATTCTGCATGTTACGTATCTGGCGCGATGCACACATATGTATGTGAGTTGTTTTGCCGGAAGCTGCTGTCTATGCAGCTCATTTGGCAGGCAGCGGGCATCCTATTGGATGCGGTGTGAACCGGCTGCGAGTTACTATGGGAACAGAGAGTGTTATGAAGAGCGCGGAAAAGCGGTAGAAGAAACTGGGTTGATTTTATTTAAGATCTGCCATTTGAATTTCTAATATTTGTGTGTTAGATAAGGCATGAGGTATAAGGTATAAGGTATAAGGTATAAGGTATAAGGTATAAGGTATAAGGTATAAGGTATAAGGTATAAGGTATAAGGTATAAGGTATAAGGTATAAGGTATAAGGTATAAAATATAAAATATAAAATATAAAATATAAAATATAAAATATAAAATATAAAATATGAAAATATAAAAAATAAAATATAAAATATAAAATATGAAAATATAAAAAATAAAATATAAAATATAAAATATAAAATCTAATATATAAAATATAAAACATGAAATATAAAATATACAATATAAAATATAAAATATAAAATATAAAATATAAAATATAAAATATAAAATATAAAATATAAAATATAAAATATAAAATATAAAATATAAAATATAAAATATAAAATATAAAATATAAAATATAAAATATAAAATATAAAATATAAAATATAAAATATAAAATATAAAATATAAAATATAAAATATGAAAATATAAAAAATAAAATATAAAATATAAAATATGAAAATATAAAAAATAAAATATAAAATATAAAATCTAATATATAAAATATAAAACATGAAATATAAAATATACAATATAAAAAATACACAATTATAAATAAATATCTAAGCAGAAAAGGCCAAGTTCTTAGTCTAAACTCTTAATATATTGTAAGATACCATTCACAAAAAAAACTGTATTATAACAAAGAGTGAAATAAAATGAAATGAAAATTTAGTAAAATAAATATTTTAAATGGAATACAAAATTAAATAACTATGCACAAGTAGAATATTGTGCTATCACCTTTAGCTAAGCTAATAGACACACAGGTGCATATCGTGGCAGCTGTTCAAACTAACAAATGTTTATATCAATTTTCATTGTTGTTAGCTTTGAATTGTGCAACAGTTTGAATAGATGATAACAAATGCGAAATGTTCCGACTGTCTAAAGCGAATGCCAAATAGACATCAAGTGTAAACCGCTTCGATGGCTTATCAAAAATGTTTTTCTCTGTTTGCTTTTCCAGTGTTTGTTTTGTTTATTTCTAGAGTCTGAAAAGTAGGAAAATAAATGACAAGAGCTGGCGACAGAGAAAAACTGCATTAATTAATGCAGAGCAGCAAATTATGCAGGTTCTAATTCGAAGTTCTATAGCCTATTTTCTTTTTCTTTTAATTTGATTTGCTTGGCTGGGAAATGGGCTAAGTTTATGCACCCCAGCTGGCTGGCAAATGTTTGGACTTGTTTTAGCTTTTGTTTTGTTTTAGTACCAACTGCGAGCATTACATAAGCCATTCAGTTTTTGGGCTGATAACAAAGGCGTCATGCAAACGAAAAACAACAAACTGTTATATATAAATAAATATATAAAATATACATATATATAGGTTTATATATATAATGTGCTTAGAAGCGAGTCGTGTGCCTAATTGAATTTGCTAAAGACTCCCGCTCGCTCTTTGTCTACGTTCGCCAACAATTCAATACAAATGACATGTAATCAATAATAATTATTTGTTATTGCGTTGACATTAGACAGTCGCGCTGGGCAGTGCATGAGAGGGGGGCGTGGCTGTGTCTGCATGCAACCAACTGCCAAACCAGGTGCTTGCCAGCAAATTAATTGAACTCATTTTTTTTTTGTATTTTTCATTCTTGTCTCTAGGCCAGCCCCCCACGGGTTCATCTCACGCTCGCAGTCAAATGTTACACGAAAGGCGAAATTATTGATTAATTATTTGTTGAGAATTCTATGTGGTTATTTATTTCTTTTTTACACTGGGCAACAGAGAAATTGAATAATTGAATATATTTTGAAATTTTTGTATTATTTTATTCATATTTTTAATTATTTAAAGAATATTAACACACAATTATTTTATAATTTATTTGTATTTAATATATTTTTATAATTTATTTATACTATATGAAAAACAAAAATTATTATTGTTTTTTAATTTAACAAATATTTTATGCGCTTTTTTGAGTAAAGAGAATAACAAAATTGAAAAACAGTTATAAAGAAAAATTCTAAGAAATGTTTAAAGATTCAGCATAAATTTTAACAAAAAAAAACTTTTCCTTTGTTCATCAGTGTTACTAATTAAGCTATCATTTTTCCATAGTATTTCAATACGTTTGCATCTTGAAAGTGTGTGTCTATGTGTGCTTGTGTCTGTCTCTGAGGTTGTGTTGCTGTTTAATTACATTTGCTTATTACGTATGGAAATGTCTGTCTGATAGATGGGCTCTATATGATTGATCGTTGTAAACGATATTTGCTATAAATATCAAACTACGCATTCGCTGAAATTGTGCTCAAGCGAAAGACATACGAAAGTCTATGTGGCTAAGTGCAGTGGAGACGAGGCTTAGATATTGTTTGCCCGAAGGTCAGCTGCCTATAGAAATTTGTGTTTAGCTAACGTTGTGGACTTACCTTGGCCAAGGGGGCGTATACTTAATATATGTGGCGTATACATATATTAAGCATACGCAGCGTTATGCGCAACCCACGCGCGCTCTCAAGCATTCTTGTGCGAGCTGAGTTGTGCAGACTGCCAGCAACAGGTAAATGTAATTACTGTCTTATCATAATTACCAGCAAAATGAGAGCAAAAAAGGAAGAAAAAAAGTAACAGAAAATACAATAAATGTTGTGTGTGGGGGAGAGCAGGGCGTGGGAGGACACAAGTGATGACGATGAATGACTATGCGAGCGAGTGAGCTCAGCTGTGTAGCTCTCACGCACACACACACACATAGATATATATATACACAGCGACGCACACACAAGTGCACTTTGCTGGCAGCCACAGAATGAGTGCGCTGCGTGTTGGCTGAAATGAGAAAGCAACAGCTTCCCTTAGCCTGTCAGTTGTTGCTTTTACTGTTGCTGTTTCAAATTTAAATTTTATTTTATTGCAGCGCACAAATTGTGCGCCGGCAGCGTTGTTGCGTGTAAGCCTCAGCCTCAACCTCTGCTCCAACCTCAGCGCCAGCCCCAGCCCCAGCGCGAGGGTTGTCCTGTCAGAACCTAACTAAGCAACACTCAACCAGATTTCACAGCAAATTTTCGTTGAAGTCAAGCTTAATTGTTACTAAATGTGCTTATTAACCCGAATAATGCTATCGTCATTCAAGAATCCACTTAAATTTCATTCAGATATAGTATAAATCTGCAGATATATAAATTAGCTTAAATTGTTAGTTATAATATAAAGTTGAATTTCTACAAATATAAATATAATTTCTATAAATATAAATATTTCTATAAATAGAAGAAAATACTAATTATTTTAGTATATAATATTATGTATTTTATATTAAATATTTTAAATATTTTATTAAAATATTTATTTATAATACAAATATTTAAAAAAAAATTTTTTTTAAATTATAAATTGACGATTTGTTTTAAAGCAAAATTATATATTTTGATATATAATTTTTTATATTATATTTAAATATTCATTTAATATAATATAGATTATTATATATATTGAAAAAATTGCGGATTTTCGATAACACGAAATTGATATTTAATATGTTGTCTTTTTTTTTAACATAATATAAAAGTATACATTTTTCTATAATATAAAAAAATTCTCTTTAGTATATTTTTTTAAAATATTAAAATCAAATTATTATTATTTAAAATATTACTTATTTGTTTAATATATTTATGTATACTTTTGTATTATATTTATTTTATAGAATATATTAATAATATAATATATATATAATATATTTATAATATATTATATATTTATATTATATTATACATATTATACTTATATTATTTTTGTCTTAGACTTCAGTTCAGTTTGGCTATAAATTATACTTCATATTATTATAAAATATATTTATACATACAATTATACATATATTTTATTTTTAAATAAATTCTCAGTAATTCTACAACCACTGAAAGTCTTGGAACACAAATATTTCGCTAAATATAAACTATTAATCCAGCTATATAAAGACTCTTGCTAACTAGGGAAGTAGTTTGTATATCAAATGTATACACCATAATTCTAATTATCGAAAATTAAATTTCAGCCTTATTAGCACAGCTATTTCAATTTGAAAGCATATTTTTCATTGTTGAACCGGCCCTCTAAACGTCGTGGGGCTGGTGTGTTTGTTGCGTTAATTGCCTTCATGCGCGCGCAAGTTGAGTCTCTGACCTCCCGGGCCACTTCCTTTACATGGCGCACAGTGCGCCCGTGGGGCTCAAGTTGTGCTGCCTCTTCTCCGGGCTGCTCTTAGCCTTTAATTACTTTCGTAGTTAATTTTGTTACAACAAAAGCGACAGCAGCGGCAGCGGCAGCGTCAATGCCACTGCAAAAAATGAAATTTGCTTTTAATTCACGCGTCGGGCCCTCGATTTGTGTTCTCAGTGCTCAAGTGTCCTGTTCTCGCCTGGCTTGTCCTGTCCCGTATACGGCTTCCGTTTCCTGTTCATTTCCAGGCTGACATTTAAAATGTATTTGTCATTTTCCCATTTCCATTTCCATGGAAACCTGCAAACCAAATTTTAATTGATTCGTCTCGAGGGCCTCAATCGATTTCTGCTTTGTACTTTCAATTTTTTTCGCTTGGTCACGCTCTCTGTTTTCGCTTGGCCCGAAAATTGATTTAAATTTCAAAGCCAACAAGTTTATTGACATTAGATACGACGGCCGCCACGCATTTCATATATTTATATGCTTGTATACATATCAAGATATATATATATATATTATATGTGTGTGAGTATTTGTTTCCAGTTGCTTGGCCGCAAAAGTTTTCCACGCTGCGATTTCACGATATTGGATGCCTTTTAATTGTCATTCTTTTTTTGGTTGCTACGCCCAGAATTCGCAGCGGCTCGGTTATTGAAAAAGTTGAGAGTTCAAAACCGTTGCACACACTTGAGTTTCTCAAGTGGGCGTGGGAATAAATAGAGCAGAGTCAGTCAGCCGATGAATGATAACAATGAGAGAACCCAAACGCTTGACAGCGAGTTGCAGATTTTTGGGCGTTTGTTGAACTTGAGCATTGAGCAAAGCTGACGCCATCTTTTCTCTTGATGAACTCAAATAATTTGCTCAAATGGCCCCAATGAGCACTGAATGCTGGCGACGAACGCCAGATGAAAAGGCCAAAAGTGCGTTCATCAACATGCGGCGAATGCAAATTTTGTTCACTGAGCGTCATTTAATTAACGTAGAAGCTTTGGATATTTCGAGATGCCTTGTGCCGGGACAGTGCTTAAAGACATTGGGCGTAGTCTCAAGAAAGATGGTCGAAGCTTTTTAAGTAATTTGGGTCTGGCCTTCGACTGATAGCCAATAATTTTGTCATAGCTGAAAAAAAAAAAAAAAAATATATATAAAATGCAAAATATAAAATATAAAATATAAAATATAAAATATAATATATAAAATATAAAATATAAAATATAAAATATAAAATATAAAATATAAAATATAAAATATAAAATATAAAATATAAAATATAAAATATAAAATATAAAATATAAAATATAAAATATAAAATATAAAATATAAAATATAAAATATAAAATATAAAATATAAAATATAAAATATAAAATATAAAATATAAAATATAAAATATAATATATAAAATATAAAATCTAAAATATAATATATAAAATATAAAATATAAATATGAAAAAATTATTATGTATGGATATTTATGATATAATATATATTTAAAAAAAATATAATAGTTTAAATCTCTGATTTTATGCAACTACTACAGCAACTATTGGTGATAATCTTACAAGAGAAATATTCAAAAAATAATATCATATCAATTAAATATTTAAAAGGGAAAAGTTGAAATGAAATGTCATTTAGAAAGTTTAAAAAATTATAATTATGTTATATATAATGTAGCTTTTGTAGCTTTGCTTTTCCCAGAGTTTGTTTTATTTTCTGGTAGTTTAAATGGAGAGTTATGCTGGAAATGGCTTGTAGGAGCGTAGCCAAAAATAATTGAATAGCCTTGGGTACACATTTTTATCTGATGTGTACCAAGTTGATAAGTCCCAACTGCCAGCTATCTTTGCTACACAAATTTAAACACAAAAGTTTTCCAAACGAATAACTTTATGAAGCGCACTTAACTAAAGGCGCTACCTATGTCTGCCTCTCTCTCTCTTTCTCTCTCTCTCGCCGCAACATATTTGACCTACACGCAATGACAAATATGTTGCTGACAATTTGTACAGAAATATACAAAATATTTAAAAACACACATATATATGTGAATAAAATCATATGAATATAAATTAAATTATATAAGAATGAATTATGCACACACATCTATAAAAGCATATACATAGATGTGTAGATAGCCTCCTCCGGTCCTGCCGCCCGCCTCCCTCGCCTTCTTGGAACATTTTAATAAATCAACACGCCCGGCTGGCTAGCGAGTGGACAAGCTCGAAATATCTTAAACGAGCAGCAGCAACAATAACAAATAAGAGAACAAAAAAAAAAAAACAGCACTCTATATACATATTTACACAAGATATAGACTGCAAATATCATGAAAATGAAATGAACAAATTTGTTGTGGCTGACGATTCGCAAACTATTTTCGATTTGCGACCACACACATACTCATATATCCACATATTCATATGTCCACCCGTCTCAGTGTCTCTGATGTCTGTTTCCATTTGTTTGTCTGTCTGATTTGACCAGTAGAACTACTCAATTTTGTTTGCATTTCAATAGAAGCGAACCATAAACAATAATAAAGTGTGACCAGACAGCAAACATTTATGCGCTCAAGTAGCTAGGGTATATCAATTGGATTGTGTATGCTCAAGTCATTGCTCTCGCAAGCAAGCGGGAGAAACTACGATTGAAGTAATTAAGTTAAGTTTTGGGTATATACGTATGAATAATTTTGTATTTGCCAAGCGTTTGCTCTGCTATAATATACCCGCTTTACTTTCAAACTAGGGTATCAAATGTGTTTATCTTAAATTTTCATAAACAAATTGAATACAAATTTGAACCGCTATTTGTAGGCAGTAAAGCACAATAATATACCCACTTATCTTTAAAGCTAGGGTATTAATTGTGTTTTTACTAAATTTGTATATCTTTTATTCTACCTCTTGCTTTATAAACAAAAAAGTAATTAGCGTTTGTATATGTTTACTGCACAGAATATACCCCCTTAGCTTTTATGCTAGGGTATTAAGTATTGCTCTGATATTAAGTATTCATAGTCATACATTTTATTCATAAGATTCAAATTTTTGCATAGTAAATATGATTAGCTTGTTTATGCTGTTTATATGCTCTAATATACTCACTTGACATTGAAAACAGGGTATTGAATGTGGCTATGCTATATGTACACGTTCTTTTTGTCACCTGCCCTGCCCTTTTATCAAATTATCTGCACTAATACACCCGCTTGCCTTTGAGACCAGTGTATTTATGGCATTTTCCAGTCTGTTTTGTGTTGTCTAACATTAGCTAAACATTTTCGATATTGAGCTGCGCGTGATATGCGATCAGCTTATTTACGGACTGGCGCATATCGTAAAGCCTCAACCATTTCCTCCATTTCGCTACCAGCTCATATCTGTGTAAAGAAGATGTTATCTCTGTGGCTGGCTGTACATGGGTGTGCAGCATATGTAGTTAGGCAGTTTCCATAGTGCCGTTAAGCCTGTCGTCCAGTTGTTGCTTTTCCCCAGGTGATAATTACGCGTTTTTAAAATGCAGTTTGTCTCGCTGTGCTTCATGAAATATGCAGTGGAATTGAGAGGCAGGTAAAAAGGTCAGCCCAGCAGCTGGCGGGCTGTAGTGCACTCAGCTGGGCTTATTAAAAATATACAAAAAGCAAAGAGTTACTAAAACACACATACGCAAAATGCAGATAGAGAGAGAGAGAGAGAGAGAGAGAGGGAGAGTGGGAGAGGGAGCGCACACTAAAACTTTGAGCTCTTTGAGCTCTGTACACATCGCTGCAGACTCAATTACTTAAGTTATTTAAACTTTTTACACATATCATATATGTTATGTGTGTTAGTTAGTTAGTTGAGTCAAGTTAATCAGTTACTTGGCAACTGACGCTCTTGATAATTTGGACTAACACACATTAAATTGTGATAGGATTGCGACTTTCCGTTAGATATGAATGGGAAAGTACCAGAGCTGACTGAATCTTAGCCCGAAATCATATTTATTTTAAAGTTAGCCGTCATTATAACTTAATTAAATTTGGTTCAGGTTGTTGGGGAGAACAATTCTATGTATGAGAAGAAGAAGAAGAGAGATAGTTGACTAATGTTAACTAGCAGCATGTTAAGTCTCAGCATGTTAAGTCTCAGCATGTTAACTATCAGCATGTTAGCTAGCAGCATATTTTTCGATAAGAGTTTTAAGAGTGTCTTCAGATAAGAAGCATTATTTTATCTTGAGCTCTCATAAAAATCTATTTATAAAGACATTTAATATAAACAAGTGGGAATGTAGTAGTTGGAGCGCTGCCGACTACATAACATGAGTTTTCTCTCTTAATAGATTTAATTTTATATAAAAATTATTATTTCTCAAAGTTCCTATTGAAAAACTGAAGAGCTTTGCTAGACAGAAACTCTTAATTTGATATGTTTGCTTCAATGATTTGTTGTTTTGAGGAGTGAAACCTATTGATTAAAATTCTTATATGATAACATGATCTATTGCCATCGTTTATAAAACTCATTTGAAAGAAAAATTAATTATTAAAAAATTAAAAAATTAATCAAATTAATCTTTCTTCATTTGCATCCCTACAAACAGCAGAACCAATATACTCTTTTCACTACATAAATGTGTATAATAAGGTTTTTCAACTCTCACTTTCAACTTAATGGACTTTACGTAATTACTGCTAAACATATTTCCCACTCAAACATTAGTTAGGCTAAATTATTTATTTAATTTGCCAGGAAACATAAATATTTTTCTGCATATTTTCGGAGCGCTCAGCATTAGCTATTTAATCATTTCAACTACCCTTCATTTCTTGCACATTCCTTTGCTATTACCAATAACTACAGAGCATTATGATATTTCAAGGCTAAAATACACTCAACAAGTGAAAGTTTTGTTTCGCAGCCGTTGTCCGAGCTGTGAATAGAGCCGTTTTTTGTATTGTGACGCACGTCAGGTCGCCCCGCAATGCCTAATGGAGTTTAGGTAATGCTATATCCGACTACAAGTACAACAAACTAGAAGAGTTGAGAGATTTGATGGCAAGTGTATATTTAATATATAATATATAATATATTATATATATGTATCTTTACACTTATATATATGGTATTATATATCTTAGCTCTTCACTGTTTGTTGTTACATAGTTGATTGTTATTGTTGTTTGTGTTGCTGATGTTTTAGCGTGGGTGCAGGCAATAGCCCGCCGCCGGTTCGCTCAATGACGGCTTTTGTTTCAGCGATAAAAGCCCGCCTGAAAACACAAAACTTTTGCTGCCTCTTTTTTTTACACACGCTGCACTCATTGAATGTGATTGATGAAGGGTAGATTAGTTATATGCAAGTGTAGTTGGTAGCAGCTAAAAACGGGCAAGAGTATGATATGGCATATATATATTGAGATTCAGAGTTCCACTAGCCAACTTTGATGTCTTCAATTATCTAAAGCTTTTGATCTTTAATAATTTATAATTTAATTTTATATATAAAATATATTTTATTAAATTAATTAATTATTATTGACTAATTATTAATTATTATATTAATTATATATTTAATTAATTAAATTATAAATATTAAAAAAAATATACAACATAAATATTTATGAATATTAATAATTAATTTATTAAATTAATTAATTATTATTGACTAATAAATTAATTATATATTTAATTAATTAAATTATAAATATTAAAAAAAATATACAACATAAATATTTATTAATATTAAGCTAATAATAAAATATATAACATTATTTCTAAATGATTTATATAATTAAATAATTCAATTAAAATAATAAAAAATATATATGTACATAAATTCCTATATTTATATATATTTACACATATTCTTATATAACACACACAAAGAATAAGCCTGTTTATAGAGGATATCTGACAGTCGCTCATAATCGATTATCGCATTTCAACTCGCTTTATTATGTTGTTTTTGTTACGTATTTCGGTCTTTTCGCTTTGTTATTGTTTTTGCAAAGCAAAAAATAAAAATAAAGATTTAATATAGCACGCCCAGCTGCTTACGTCAGAGGCACCCACCAGCAGGCAGGCAGGCAGCAGACTGTTTGGTGAGTGTGCGAAGCTGATAAGGAGCAGAATCTATAAAAGCTTACATATATATATATATTACATATATGTATAGATGTATATATATATATGAGTATGCCAATATGCCACAGCAAGGCGCAAACCATAACGAATATTAGCTGGCATGAGTCTATATATTTCTATATAGTGATTTAATTGCAATTATGTGGGGTAAATATTAATTAATGATTGGCGCGCCATGCGTGGGGCATGACTAGTTACATTGCATTATTTTTATTGCAAATTAATTAAGAAATAAAATGTATAAAGTGTTGGGAGAGTGAAATTAAGGCGCTGATAAATTTTGTGATTTTTATCAATTTTTAGTTGTATTAATTAATTTTTGCTGTTGTATAAAATAGCATTTCTTGACTATATGCCGAGCTGATCAAGTTCACGTTTTATCAATGTTATTTGCCAAATCAGATTTTTTTTCTTTTTGCTTATCTGAGCGGAACTTCAGAATAAGTTTAAGGAAATGCATTAAAGTCAATGCTATATTAATAAATCAAGTAAATAATATTGAAAAGCAAAAAATTTGAATAATTTATAAAGAAAGAATTTAAGTTGGCTTAAAAATATCTCAATGTATATACCTATGATCAAAACTTTTAATAACAAATTTAGAGACTGAGAAGTATTTAATAACAATTTTTAAAATTTATATAATACTGTTAACATAAGTTGCCCATTATTCCTCTAATGCCTCTAATTTACCTCAAATATATTTTATGAAAATATTTTGTAATAATCTGATATCTATATATTATATTTAAGAAATTAAAAATATTAATTTTATAAAAGTTTTTCCCTAAAAAATTTTTATTTTTCCTTATTTAATTTATTTTTTCAAATAAGTACATTTTTTATTTCTATTTTTCAAACCAGTTTGGCTTACTTACGCTTAACCTATTTCAACTAAACATTTCAACCTTGAACTTCTGCATGCATCATTTCTTGAAAGCCATGGCAACAGTTTGTCTGCCCAAAAAGCCAGCCGCAAAGACACATTAAAATCTGAATCAAACTTTAGCGTTTTATGGTCATTGAGAGCTCGTCTAAGTTACGGCTTTTTATGATTTCTAGTCGGAGACTGAGGTTAAGAAACTCAAAGAGGAAGTGTCTGCCACACAAATTTAGACGCAGTCAAGGCTAGCCCCAAAAAATAAAATTGTTGATTGGCAGCGAAATAAAAGTCGATGCATAATGAGCGCGGAGTCTAAGATTTATATATATATTTATAAAACTAAGCTATATGAAGAATTTAAGCTTTCGAAGATTGAAAATGTTCGCAACTAATTCATTACTTATTCTCTTGCAGTGCGTACACGAATTGTGTCAACAGCGTTCGCCGTAAATGGAACTCAGACTCTCCCCACATCAACTGGTCAACGCACTCTGGAGGCCAGAAGAACACAAACAAAAAATATTGAAAATTTGATAAAGAATACATTTCTTGTATCTAAAAAGTAAAGAACTTGGAAGTTAGAGAGCGAAAGAGCTACAAAGTGGAGGGTAACCAACAATAATAATAATAATAATCATAATAACAAAGTGAAGAGTGTAAGAGGTAACTAAACCTTATGGCATATGCATAAATAATCATTCATAACATATAGCGTATAGTATAACCACGAGACTACAGATATTTAGTTGTAAAGTACATAGTTTAGTTTAACGGAAAACACACACAAAAGAAAAGTAATGAGAAAACATGATTACCAAATGCGTCTAGAGAATCTGGCTAAGACGGAACAAGAACTTCGTTAAATTGGGCTAAAAACATTTTTATTTTCAATTATCAGCTGGCAACAACAAGATCAACAAATATTTGTGAAAGTATGAAACGCTTTATTAATTTATAAATTTAACAAACGTAAAATGTAAAAAAAAACCAAAAAAAAAAAAAAAAAATTATGGCGCACTTAGTGTGCTTGAAAAAAAAAACCAACTTAATATAAAAAATAAAAAAGAAATAAAAAGCGAAATACAGACAGAAACAAACAGCTAATTAAATTCACATTAGGTACAGTTCTCACACATTAAAAAAAAATTTAAAATGCGAAGTGAGGCGAACTAAAAAAAGAAGTAAAATTAATTCGCATACGCAATGTTGGTTAATTAGCCACAACAGTGTTGTCAAATGTTTAAAGCACACATACAGTGCTGTTTATATATATATTCAGTGTTGCAAAAGCCGCCAAAAAAGAAAACTTTCCAAGAACTGCAATTCTTATGCGCCCACAACACCAAAAAAAAAAAGAAGTTTCAAATAAAATATATGAGAAAAGAAATTGTAATCTGCTATTTACTGGAGCTTGATGTTTTAGGCCTCTTAGACATACGATACATGTGTACTATGAATGTTGTACAATCAGCGACGACGTGCAACAATAAGCAAACACACGCAACAACACACAACATTTGTGGTTAGAGTAACAGCCGAAAGTTAATCAACATCCGATAGACACTCACACACACACACACACGCTCATAAACAGTGGCACCTAAAAGTAAGCGCACTCACCGAATACATATATACATATACAACATATTCACATATACATATTAAAGCAAACAAAAACAAACAAAATCAGGCGTATATATATATATCCACGTATAACTCGCAGGATCTAGGGCCAAATGCGCCAGAACCACATCAACTACTCAAATTCTAAAATAAATATTAACATGAAGAAGATAAATTAAAAAATAAAAATAAACAAAAACAAACGCAGCAAAAATAAAAAAAAAATCTGAATGTTTACTTTTAAGTCGCAAATATATATATATATACATTAAAAAAAGAAAAAATAATTAAAATTAAAAAATAAAAAGAAAACCAACTGAAATTTGTGTGTAAAAAAGCGTAAACCGTAGAATTAATGAAAAACAAAGAGAAAATGGGGCGTCAAAAAGTCTATATAAATATTAAATATTATACACTTACATCCATATAATATCAACAACAAAATATGTGCAAGAGCGAAAAGGAGAGCAACGTGAGAGAAAGAGAAAGCGCCAACTAAGTTAAAAAAAAAAGAAAAAAAAAAGAAAAAAAAAAAAACGTTATATACATATATATTCGAGTAAAAATCATTTAAATATTTATTGTTTTACATTTCTATTAAAATTTTCTTAATGTGCGTTTCGGCATAGGCATATACATATATATATGAAACTATAAAGATCTTAGGGGCTTACAACATGGAGCAGCCTACTTTATTTTTTTTTTAATCTACGCTAAAGGATTTACTAAATGATGTAACTTTTATTTTTTAATTGCTGTACTTTTTGTTAATTTATTTTTAAACATCCCGCGTTTCGATTTATTTTGTGAAACACAAAACATGAAATCATAACACAACAAACAATATAATAATGAAAATAAAACAAAATCCAACTTATTTATAATAAAATGTACAACGTATGTTTTAAACTAAAACGACTCTATTAATTTTTCTACTAGTTGCGACAAAAAGTCATAAATAGGCATTAACTAAACAAATAAATTACATGAATGAAACAAAACAACTTCATAACTGGACATTTTGAGGGCACAAGGCGTGGCCACTAAATCTTAACGCTTCACACATCACATTGTTTCTACATGTTTAGTTCAACATTTGTTAAGAAACAAAATTATGAAAATATATAAAATTAATGTACAATTTTTTTATTCGCCTACAACACACACACACACACCGACGCAACAAAATAGGCATATTAATAAACAATTTAACACCACAAAAAACGGCAAAAGGAACAGACAGACATGCATATGAATAGTCTATATATATGCATTAAAAAAGTCAGAAAAGTTTTGTTTATAATTATAAAAAACAATTGTTTCTTTTTTTGTATATTTTATGTGCAATTTTGTTTATTATTTTTGTGTTTAGTTAATATTTTATGTAATTTATTGCTCTACAAATCAATTACCTGAGCTTTAATATTTGACTAAAATAAACATTTGTGCGTTATGCTTTATGTATGCATGAAATATATATATATATATGCATATATATATATATATATATATATATATATATATATATATATATATATATATATATAATGTTATATACATATATAATTTTGTATAACTTCCAAGCGAATCTTTTTAAGCAACACAATCTGCGCTCTGCAAAAAAATAAATAAAAATAAAATTAATTGTATAACAAATTTATAGTTTGTAATTAATGAAAGCAAATTATTTCGTGTCGGGAATTTGAAAATGAGCAAGAAAAAAACCCTTTTGTTGTTGTTTCATGTGTGTGCGTGCTAAATTCGAGGTACATATATTTATAAATATATAAAATTTGATTAAAGCAAAAGAGAAAAACAAAAAATTAAAAAAAAAAAAACAAACAAACAGAAGAGAATTCAAATTATTTAATTTAGTTTTTAAATTTAAGTTTATATAGCAAGTGCGTATATATATACATATATATACAAATATAAATTTCAATACCAACAACAAGCAAGATGTAAGGTCTTAAAGAAACAAACAAACAAAAAGCAAACAAAACCAAGCATACAATAAAAGTAAAAGTCAAAGTAAAAGAATATTACGAGCAAGTAAACCAATTATAATTAATGAATGAAGGAAAAGAAGACGAAACAAACACAAAGGAAAAGATAAGCAAAAAAACAAAGCAAACAAACAAACAAAAAAAAAACCAATAAAATGAATTTGAAATCCTTAAAAAATATATATGAAATAACTGTGTGTTTTATCATTGGTGGGAGAGCGGCCAAGTCCATCAGCTCTATAATGTATTATTAATCAACAAATAGAAGAAAACTTTAACAACTTTTTCAGTGTATTTCATGGAAATTTACATATGCCATTTGTTTACTTTCCTATTTTGCTGGGATACTTGGAAGAGCTTGCAGCTAATGTGCAAAGTTTTTGAAACAATTATTTTATGAAATATTATGGCCTTACGCATGGAGCCTCCACACGCGAACGAGCGCGCAACATTCAGCATAATTTAATTACTTAGTTTTGGTAGAGACGCGAAACTGTGTCTTTGGCCTATGTTACCTTAACAAGGTGTTGCCAAGGTAGTGAGTATTCTACATGCACATTGATGGTATATATATGGGTATATAAATTAGTATATGGCACAGGTAAGTAATTTGCTTAGCCTAAAACATCTGTGATTTCAGTTTGGTAGTAAAGTTATAACAATTGGAGCTTACGTTGCAACTGTTTAGTTTGAGCAAAGGAATAAAGTTCTCAATTATTATTTTTTAAGTTTATATTTTTTGTAAATAAGTATTTAGTTACTATTATTATTTCTTAATGCATATTTATAATATAAGACTCATTTATATTTATTAATTTATCTTTTATTATAAATATTCTTGATTCAGCTTAAAATTTTAACATTCATATAAATACTTAATTTTAATAATAAAATAATATATAAAAAAACTATTTTTTTATAGATATTTACGAGTTTTATATATTACATTTTCCATAATATTATTACATATTAATATTTATAATATTTTTATTATTTATTAAATTTCCAATAAATACTTTTTTTATTCATCTTTTTCAATATTTTCGATTGATTTTTATTAATAAATGCAATCTTTTATTCTTCTAATAAGCATTAATAATAATTAAAAAAATAATAATCATTTTTTAGTTGATTTAATAAAATAGGTAAAATATCAGCGCAAAGTCAATTTCAGTTTGAATTGAGTAAAAGTAATTTTTAAAAATTAATATATATTTTCTATTTATTTATATTTGCTCTATAATATATACAGACAGCAGTAATAGACTTTAAAATAATCAGCTCACTTAAACTTAAGTATTTGCTTTGTGGATATTCAAGCAAGGCCTTTGAGAATTCCTTTTAAATAGCTTTTACTGCAGCACTTGAGACCTAATAGTGTTTAGCACATCTATTACAGCATAGACTATAGCAATCCGCAACAAAGCGAAAATAACGAAACTTATGAAGCCGAGCAACCCACAAGAACTTCACAGCCCACACCCAAGCAGCCCAACGGCGACTGCCAAACTTTTGCATAATTTCTTCTTTTTTTCTTGTTGCTGGCTGCTTTTCCATATGCGAGTTGCTTTGACACAGTTGCCTTTGGGTTTGCTAAAACTTAAACAACAACAAAAGAACATACAAAAAAGTTAAAGAAAAGTAAAACGGAAAAAGGAAGAAAAAAGTAAAACGAAAAGCGGTTTTTACTTTGTTTCCTTGATTTTCGTTGCAGACAAAAGTTGGCGTGTATACACGACACATGCAAAACACAGATACATATATATATATATGTATATGTATATATACTTATATATACGTGTATACATAATGCACATACTTATATGGCATGTGAGGTTAGGGCTTGGCCCGTTTGTCGAGCAAAGTACGGAGCATGTCTAAGGTTATTTATAGCAACACTTTTCGGGCATACACATTTGGGCCCGTTTGTTTGGCTGCCACTTTTGCTGCCAAGTTTTTGCCTGCCAGGACATGCGACAGTCCAGCGGCTAAGCGGATATATAATTTCGGCCCACATAACCTTAGGCAACGGTATGCATGTTGTAGCATACATCCCAAATTGAATGCCACTCGCAAGGAAAGGTGGACGAGGGCCTGTTTAAGTCGTATCAACTATTGTACTTTGAAATATATATGTATAGTCAGGCGAATATAGGCTTCACACACACAATAAGAGCTTGTGGAAGGTAGTAGTCGCTGCAAATGTGAGCTGGGCGTATTAGCTTTTATTTTGTCTGCTCATCGATATAGTAGAGTAAAAACTTGGCATAAATACTCGTTTCAATTTCCAGCTCCCATTAAGTACCTTTGCCAAAGCTCTAAACGAGTATTATACAGTCATTTCAAACCGCCAACAACATTCCCACTTACTTAGGCACATTTATCATCCTAAGTACATAGCCCGTTTGGCCTACAGCACAAGTAAAAACTTTTTAATGTCTCTTTGTCTCACCAATTAGGCCCACCCCTGAAGTCCGGCCCCAGCTTTAGCTCTTGTTCCGGCGTCTGATTTGATTTTTTGCGTGGAAAATTTATTTGATTGTGGCTGGGGTGTGCCAACAATAATAATTCATGGAAAAATTTAAGGCTGGCGACTGAATCAATGAATATACACAAAATTTATTTATTTAAACTGTCTTCGCTGAGAGCTTGCCATATCGAATTCAATTTTATGCGCAGTGAGCATAAGAGCATATATGATATATGTAGAGATATATTTGACTATTCACGCACACAACTACTTAACTCTTCTACTGCAAGAGCGAGTCTGCCAGGCAGCCCTAAAACCTCTCAAGAGCTGTGCTCTACAGTCCGGCTATAAAAAGCCGAGGAGATTATAATATAGAAAATGTTGTTTGCATTGACTTTATGGCACCTATCATGGAAAATCACACACGTCGGTCTACATATGCTGGTTACCGATCTACTCTTTACTGTTTACTCTGGGCTGCGTTCCAACTTGGAGCTGATCATTATCACGCAACAAGCCTCAGGCTGCAGCCCTTCTCTGTTGTCTAACAGAGCATTGTTCGGAGAGTTTCTATGTCTACGCCCCGATTATTCTGAAATATTTTTTTGAAACTACAGACTCTTTTCAAAGTATTTTTGTCTCTGCACATATGCTCTCTACACTTCAGCGACAGTCTCTGCCAAGTCTCTCATTGCTCTAATGCACAGTTTAGCAGTAGTTAGTTAGAGATGCTCGTCTTGAGTTCATTTCCTACTCATGTCTGGCTGAGCATTCATACAATGTTTTATTAATTTTTTTTTTTAATTTGTAATTTTATTTTTTTAATGTCTTTCGCCCACAAGCTATTGTTAGTTTGGTCTGGTAAAAAGTATAAATTTAATTTATTGCTCCTAACAACGAGCCAACAATCAGATATACTATATTCAAGATTCTAAGCATAAAATTCCACAGCAGATGGCCAGGCCACAAGCAAACCAAAGCAGCCAAAACTTATAACTAATCCATAAGGATTTATAAGAATCATACATGCAGGCGTATAATAATTATAAGTATATGGCGGAAACATAAACAACTAACATAATAACAACAACAGCAACAAATGTGTTTATTGACTAAGTTGGCGGCCAGCGGCATGAGCAAACCAAATATAATTTCTGATATAACAAATAATATATATCTATATATATAAAATATATATCTATGCATGTTTTTCCACTTTGCATATTGTTCGCATCAGCTATTCGAAATATTTATAAATAAGAAAATTATCATTTTTAAACTGTCTGCCTTTGGATTGATTTACATGGCACATTGAGAGACACTTTCTCATTGAATGAGAAATTTAGATTTAAAAAATGTTTCGCTCGACTTGATGGGAAATGTTTATAAATAATTCATATTTCGTACACGAGTGGCACCTGTGTAAACATTTAAGGTGCCATGTTAAGTCTATTAAAAATAGCAATTAAAAATAATTAAACAAAAAAGTTGAAAATTGTGCACAAATATATAGAATATAGTATTCAAGATGAGTGTGGGCACAAATTGATAGGGAAACGCTTTAAATTTGATGATGCAATAAATAGATTTTTTATCTGAATGATATATAGCTAGTCTGGCAATTTAATAAACTATCAAAGTTAGCTTATCAAAATATTTATTTAATTTTATCTTTTATCAGTCGGGTATTGTGTATAACATGACACGTGTGCAAACAAATTGTTTAATAGAGATGGGCGTTAGTCGTATGGACAGTGTATTCGTGAGTAGTCAAGCGGTAGAGAAATGGGTGGAGGATTGATGAATACTGACAGGAAAAGTTATATCTTATATGAAAGGTAAAATAGCAAAAATGAGCAAATTAATTATATAATAATAAAATTATAATTAATTTTGTTATATATTCTTGAGATATTCAAATTAAATACATAATAGCTAATTTTATAATTTTTCTTATTTAACTATTGAGTTAGTAAAAAATGTAAAATTAATTATTATAAAAATATTTTACACTTTATAATTAATTTTATAATTTTACTTTTTAAAGGAGAACAATTTTAAATTTATTATAAATTATAAACAAAAAACATTCCAACTAATTTTGTATTATATATATTTCTTCTTTCACTATTCTGATTTTTCGATTTGTCATCAGCATTTAAAAATTTGTTGGCAAACTCTGTTTGTTTATAACTCTCTTGCCTTGTTTTACTGAACATTTGTCGAGCTATAAATACAAAGAGATAAATGAAAGAAAATAAATATTCTAAAAATATCAAATGATATTCCAGACAATTTGTTGATATTTTTGTGCGCAGTTGCCAAATTTGGATGCTGCCTCGTGTCGTGTGGAAATGTCAGAAAGGCACCCCTAGCAGCTTTGCTAGATTATATAAATGATAACTTAATAGCAGTGAGCATTAACGATTGTTATTATACTATTTATCGATGTGCTCGTTGTAGCTGTTCACTTATATAATTAGAGTGTCACTTGGAAACTTTGAGCACGTAATGAAATTTTAATTTTAATAAAATTAAAAACGGTGTTTTTCCCCACATATAAATAATTTAAAACAATTTCGCAAATGTCAAGAATTAAACATGCAATTATTGGACGATTTCGATTGTCAGTTATATGTTCTGCTGATGTTCAGTGGGCTTTACATTTCGTAATGTAATACAGATAAATATTAACTGGAGTTGGTGAGTAGTGCACGGCTTGAAGTTGCCCTGTAATTTGATGGAAGTTGAAAGGATTTTCAGTGAGGAGTGATGGAAATAGAGAGAGAGAGAGAGAAATATAGAGTATTCATGCTGCTCTTAAATCAAATGTATTTACATATAAATAAATGCGAAAAACTCTACTTTTCAATTCAATTTAAAGCAAAATATAAGAATAGAGCATGCAATATTTTCAATAAAAATAATTAATTAATTTTTAACATTCTCTTTACGGAAAAAGCTTTGAGTTGAACATATAAATAAATAAATAAATAATTAGTATTTAAAATCTTGTGTATTATACAGTTCCTATACCATCTATACAATCTTTTACTATACCCAAAATATTCTCCTTGTCTAGGGTATACAAATATCGTATACTTTCAAAATTAGAACTAGATTTACTTAGCTGACATTATACTTCAAACAGATAAACATCTTTATACCCTGCATGACATGCATTTGCCACATTACAGGGTATACAATTTTCGCTATAAATAAACTGGTTCATTTAAGTTAATTATTAACATGCCATTGTTAGCAACGAAATAATTTGCTCTCTGCTCTGATTCGGAATTCTGTTTACAATTCTGAGTGTACGTGCGTGTGTGTGTGTTTTCCGTACATGTGCCGCTAAAAGCTGTCAATGCTCATTTTCATGTGGCTTGATGCACCGCCAACAGCTGCCCACTGAGTGGGCCAAAAAATAAAATAAAATAAAATAAAATCAACCTGCATCGGGCTGCAACGGGCCCTGTCCCCAGTTCCGGGCCCCGTTTCGAGTTCAGCTGAGTCAGACGCGCTGGGAGACTGAGGCTGGTTTGTTTGGTTGTTTGGTTGGTTGACTGCCTGGCTGGCTGGCTGGTTGGCTGATTGCTAAAGTGATTTCTGATTTTATTTTCCAAATGGCTGCACACACAAAATGCCGCCTGCATGTGGTGGGCGTGGCAGTTGCATTGGCAGCCAGTCGACTGCTGCTGCTGCTGCTGCTGCTGCATTTCGCACTGATTTACAAAAAAAGAAAATAAATTTATATATTTTTTAACGATTTGTACAGCTCGATTTTATGGGCCCCAGCCAGAATGCATTGTGTGTTTTAATTATTGCAATTATTTAACTGATTTCGGAAAATATATATGCCCCAGAGGCAGCAGCTGATAATTAGATAAAATCAAGAAGAGGAGCTGCGGCTCAAAGCATGTTAAGGCCGCACGTGCGAGTAACGGGAAAAAGAAATTCCGGCATCCCATGATTGACATAATTTAGTTAATAAGAAATCAAATTGTTTGCATCTATGTGAGTGCATATAAATTTCAATTAATTTAAGGTACGGAAAGCCTGCGTAAAATTAAATGAATTTGCTGTAAAAGACATTTATAGTACTTAGTATAATAATTACGACTAGTGGGTTGATTATTTTCGAGTCAATTAAAATGTTAATTACAAGGTGAGATGAAATATTAAAACTAAATTGAAAGAAGACATTTAAAATGCATAAAATATATTTTTACGTTTATTTAAAATTGCGCAAAAATTAAAATCATTTTTATATTTTTTGTATATATAAAATACATTATATTATATATATATTTATGTGCAGATAATACAGCTTAATTAAATTAAATTAGAGAAAAAATTCTATAAATCATTACTTTATATAATACAAAATTTTGAAAGTCTATTCAGGTTTAAAGCAATAATTTAATTAATTTTTTGTATACTCCTAAATTTTATTTTTTTAATTTTTTCCTTGCTAAAAATTGCATTCAACTAATTTTGTTCGACTTGATTTGAGTATTTCTGTAAAAGAAAAATGAAATTAAGACTTCGCTTTCACCTTGATACCACATATAATTTTTATATGTTATGCATAAACATTCCGTTCGTAATAAAAAAAGAATTAAAACAGTTCATTCCAGTTTGCAACCTTGATTCATTTATATATATTAATATATATACATATGTATAATTTTTGGAATAAGATATAAATATATATTTATATATATTTTCATCATTTCATACTGATGTCACATATATATATATTTTTTTATTTTTTTATTTTTTCTTAAACATTTATTTATGTCACTCGCAAATGTATATAAAGAAATAACTCACAGATCTAAAACAAGAAATGCTGCTATTAATATTGTTTAAATGTATATATTTGTATACATATATATATATATATACTTATGTATAAAAGATATTTGAAAAGAAAGAACTAAGGACATATAAATAAATTAAAACAAACTAATTTAGCGCATTTATATATAAACATATATTTTATATAAGTTGTTTTCGTTTAGAAAGTCAAAGAAATGCAATAAAAATACAGTTAATTGACTTGCAGAACATAAAAAAACAAACTGCTGCCAAAATACGAAATACAACAAAAATGTAAACAAATATGATAGCTACTTAGGTAGGCACAGGAAAATGTTGGAAAATTCTTGAGTCATGCAGTTGGTGTTTGCTGAGTGAAAGTGTGCTAAAATATTGTTGTTTAAATATGGCTAAAATTAGCTCAAAGCGTTTGAAATTGATTAATGTGCTATGTGGACGTTCTGACAGTCTAAAACATTAACTAATTGCGTAAACAGTGCGTATGAGTAATATTGCTAAAATTCCATTGGCAGATTGAATATAATTTCTCTTGTAATCAAACAAAGCTTAAATAAATAAATAAAACTTGGCTGGGGCAAAAGTTTTCTGTGAACTGCTTATAAATTAAATTATCAGCACAAAACTTGTAAATACTCAAATATTAATTATCAATTAACAGCTCCTAATTGATTAAAATTTTGCAGATGTCTGCTATATTTAACACAGTGAGCTAATTTAATCTGAAGAAATTCCCATCTCTGTGTGCGTGTGTAAATTGTAAATTTATAGCTGATGCGCTAATTTGTTTTATAGACAGTGATTCGTGGAGTGGGCGCTCGCAGATAATAGCATATGCGAGCATGGCTCGTATGGGGTCCCACTGATTAGTGCATACATAAAATCCGACTTGTTGTCTGGCTGTCAGTTGGTGTTTCTGTTTGCTCAATTTATTTGTGTGTGCCGCATGTGCGTGTGTGCGGCAAAGTGGTGTTAATTGATGGGGAGGACAAAAGCTGACACAACTCGCAGCATACCAGCAACAACAATGACTTGTTGCGAGTCGTCGTCAGTCAGTCATTTAGTCATTTAGTCATATCAAAAAATGTTTGGCAATGCGCCTGCGCCAGCTCCAAAGAACCCCGCACCCACACGCATACACAGGCTCACACACACACACTTAGCTATAGACAGCCAAAGATTTAGATGATACAGTAAAGCATGCCTTGATTAAACCACCCAATAACATAAAATTGTTTACGTAAATAGTATTTGGTATTGATTTTATTTATTTCACTTATATTTATTTTAGTAATGAGTTTCAGAGCTTCCTCCACGTGAATTCGAACTTTCTGTGTTGTGGTTCACTTAAAAGCTAAAAAAATTATAAAGTTGATATGTGATTATTATTATTGGTTTATGGCAATAAAACATTTAAGCAAATATATCATGAATTAAACATTTTTTATTATTAGAATAAATTATGACTTACTTTCATTAAATTATTTATTAAAATAATGCAGAATAAGTCCGTTTATTTATTTTTTTAATTTCTAAAAATATTTAAATTAATTTATAACTAATTTAAATAATAAAAAAAAATTAAATTTGATTAGGTTTTATAAATTTCTTCGTAATCTAATAATAAATATTATAAAAACTATAAGTTTAAAGATAAATAATATAAATAATATAAAAATAATAAATTTATTTTTCATCTATCTTTAATTTATAATTCTTAAATGTATTTTTTAAATAAAATTTATCAACAGTTTCGAAACTATTATTATATATTTAGCTCGTCAATGAGATTAATTTATATTTAAATAAGTTTATTTTGTTTGCCAACGACATTTTAAGTTTGGTGAGTGGATGTCAATTCTTGATTTATCTTTGACAGTTCGTTAAAATGGCATTTAACTATAGCAATGTATTTGTCGTCAGAGGCCTCACCAAATACACAAACAATCGACGTCTGGCCAAAAACAAAATTGTGACAATTGCGTCAATTTTGTGCTGATTTTACTCAGTCAATGTAGCACTGTATACATATATATACATACGTATGTGTATCTGTGCAGCGCATCTTTTGGCCAACCATTCGATTCATGTTCACACGTGTGTTTATTTTGCGTCCGCTTCTTTGCGAAGACGGAGTGGGAGGCCGCATCTGCAGAGCTTAGTTATGTGGTATATACATACGTACATACATCATAAATACATCATATACACACACACACACACACACACACACACACACACACACACACACACACACATACATATACAGTTAAATATAGTAAATACAAATATATGTACGTGTTTCCGAAATGTTATGGCATTTCTGGCATTGGTTTGCCTCAAATTTAATGACACACATACATACTTACATATAGACAGAGGTACACATATATGTGTATATTTCCATTTTATTGAGTGTCATTAAATTATTATACAATTCATTTTGCGGTTGATGGCAAAAATGTTAAGCGAATTTTTTTGAATGTTTTTTTTTAATATTTGTTTTTTGATTAAAATTTCCATTGTTTTTATAATTTGTTTGATAGTGCTGAGTATTTTAATTTTGTAATATATAATTGACTTAATTTGATCAACTTTGTTTTGTTATATATATTTGTTTTTCTCTATTTCATTTTTTTTATGTTTAAAGAAGAATTTTAATTCAAATTTGATTTGCTTATTTAAAAAAAAGTACTTTAATTGTAATTAAATTAAATTCAATTCTAAGATATATATTTTTTAAAATTTTATAACTAATTCAATATTTCAAAAAACACCTTTTTAAATATTTTTCTATATAATTTGATAAATTGTATATTTTATTAGCCTAATCATATTTGATTTGAAATACTGAATATTTAAAAACAGTATATTTATTTTAATTATATTTATATAAATATTAAAATAATAATTTACTTTTAAATATTGTTTTAGTTATTTTTCAATAACATTTATTTATTTAAAAATTAACAAAAATTTGCTTTAAAATATTTAAAGATTGCAAAAACTTCTTGGCCAGCAAAATATCCGCTATCAAATGAATTTCTTGGTTCACTTGGTTCTTAGCCAAAGTGAAGGCAAAATTTGCTGACTCACGGCAAGAAATGTTAATCAAAATAATACGCGACGTGGCACAAAATTAGACAATAAATAGAGAAGAGCGCTCGGTCCGGCACAGTCGGCTGTCAGGTGTAGGCCACTAATTAAGGGACGTGGCCCCAGGTAGAGAGAGAGCAAAGCCAAAACCAAAAGCAAAACAAAAACATCAAACTTGGCCAAAAGAAAGCAGGCAAAGTGTAATGGCAATGGCAAATTACAATTGTTTGCACTTTACCCAGAAGCTAAAAGTCACTGCGGGTGCGGAGCAATGGATGAGACGATTTCAGCTCGGTTAGAATTCTCTGGGTTGAGGTTGGGGTTTGGTGCGTGGGTTTGGGTTTGGCTACTATTTTTGGTGTGCCAGCTATAAAGACGGTGGAAAAAAGCCAATTCAATTAATTTGTGATTATTTAGCAAAATCAAACAGAGACCCCAAACCGAAATGCAATTAAAATAAGAGAACAGCTGAAAGCGAATCGAGCTGCATGCAATGCTAAAGAACTTTATGTAAACATGCCTCAGGTGAATCAACGGGTTAAAGAACCATATACAAAGAAAAGCAACAACAATTTAGACAAGCTATTAACTGGTTAGGTTCTATTCGCATTTGCCTGCCCTCCAACTATATTTATAATATTTATTCTGATAGCTGCCATTAACAGTGCAATAAACTCATTACTCATCTAATTTATAACGTTGCGGTCAAAGTTTACCTAGAGAAGTAAACACAGCCGACTTGAACATGCCTCGGCATTGTTTATACCCTAAAGGAAATTGCTTTGCGGGTATATTAAAGGTGTGTAAATGAATGTAATTTGTTTGGGGTGCTAAATATAAACTCAATACTACTACTACTACTGCTATTTTCAGATATTAAATTTATATATTTTTTTTATATATTTTATAAACCCACTGCCAATCAGCGCATTCAGTCTTCGCCTAACTGCAAAATATCGTTCCCTTCTTGTTTTAATTAAAAATGATGTTAACACGTGAGTGTTTCGAGATATCGCACTGTCGACACATGCAGGCAGCTTGTAGCTGGTCGGCCTACAGATATCTGGTTGAGCATTGCTCAAATGTCTTTCGCAAATGAAGATAAACGCAATGGGCCTGTAACACTCATACGCCGCGTTGACGTTTCCGTTTCGTTCTGTTCTGTTCCGTAATTGAGATAGAGTAAGATCTCGATGCGTTTGAGAGCGCTAAACGTGTTTGCCCCTAATTCGATATGCCGTAATCTGTGACCATGTCTGCTGCCTATTAAACGGCTGGAGGCGTGGCTGTGCTGGATGAGCTCATTGTCAAATTGTTCAAGATATATGTTGAAAATTCCATTAATTAGTCGACTGTGGATTTTTTTTTTGTACATTGATTGGCCACCGGCGCGTGGCTTGTAAATTTTCAAACTGTTTGTTATTTTGATACAGATAATGTTGAGAGATTTGAACAACATGAGCAAGCTTCAAACTAATATAAATTTTTATTTAAACAAGGCTGATCAAGCATGAAGTTGTTACAGTAAACCATATTGAATATAAATATATTAATACATATATATTCTAATATGAATTGGCCTGCCTCAGAGTGCACTGAACCCCAATAGTCGCTTACTTACTTACCCAGAGCTTGTATATAAGTAAATTTCTTTTCTTCATCTAACTCGCCGCAATTTGGGCTCGAAACTGGTTTTTGTCAATGATTCAGAAACAACTTTGGATTTGATGATGCAATTGAACGTGTGGGCCGGCATTATAGAGCTAATTTTATTTTACAAACCTTAACGAGGCTTATAAGCGACTCTAGTCGGGCTCAAATCTAATTAAGCAATTGTTATTGCGCCTAATTAAAATAAATCTTTTCCAGATTTATCTGTTAAAGTGTGAAGGTGTATGACGGGAGAATATATAATTTATTATAATATATATTTAAATGATTTAATATGTAAATAAATATAGTATAAAAAGTATTAGTAATATTAGTAGTATTATAATGGGGAACGAGAGTGGAGCTAGTCTATATGACCGTCTGAGTGACTTGACGTAGCTTCATAAACGAATTGTAGAATGATTGCTTAGAGTTCAGGGTATCTCCTAGCCGAGCACTGCTCACTAGAGCACTCTTACTTAATTTAAATAAAATTTATACATCACTTGTCATAGATTTGTAGGTTTAAGCACTATCTGAATAGTAAACACACATAAATTTCCAGAGCATTGATCACAAGTTTACACAGATGAATTGTAAGTAAGAAAATCTAAATAAATAAATTTTAAATCATAAATAAATATGCTAATGCTAGAAATAAAACTGAGATAAGAATTTTAAATATACTCAACATCAAAAGATTTTATGTGAAGCCTAGTTTATGACTTGATTTACAAATGACATAATAAATCTGTCGTTTTATGTTGTCCTCTCCTGAAAGTGCCCATGAATATTCATGTGCTTACAAATTAAGTATACGCCACAATGGGTCTTGAGTATTTTTCTATATTTCACGCATTACATTTGCTGGCGTCACTCAAATAAAACCCATTGAACCGCATGAAGCCACTAAAACTGACGGAGTCAACAGCAAATGACAACACTAACAACAATTGGAACAACCGGCCAGGCCGCACACGTCAATATGCGTACTAAATAAGTGAATTGTACTATAAATTCTATAAATACGCTAACCAAAATAGAAATCACAATGAGAACATCTTAAATAGTAGCCCGATTCGAGCCATGTGTTCCCGGATCGATTGATTAAATCACGCACACGTGTAAATTATGCATGACTCAAGGTTCACAAAGGCACCAAGTAAATGCTGAGCATAGTATTAGTATAACATATGAAAAAGTAAAAACATCATACAGTATGCATTTTCAAACTAATTATGCATAAAAAACTTTAAACTTGACATAATTTTGGTTTCGAATTCGTCATTCTAAACTCTTTGCCTCAGTCAGAATTTGAAACTGCTAGGCAAGAATGGCGCCAGCTTTTGCTACAATTTGGCAAGTTCCGTATCCGAAAATAATTAATTAATTAATTAAATGAGCACAATTTAAACATAATTCAAGCGAAATTGCTTTTCCATGAATATAATGGGATGGTTTGGCCCCAATTGCCAACATTTTTATTACACATTTGCTTTACTTAACGGATCTTAATGAAAATATTATTAGTTAATCTATTCAATATGTTATAAAAAATTAAAAATAAGTTTCAAGACTGCAGCTCTTATATTCTCTGAGATCGATGAGTCCATGAGGAGGAACAGGTGAGCAGACGGACAGTCTAACAGGCGTACTGAAATCATCTCGTCTATTGGTTCAGATCAAAAAATGATATATGGAGTCTTCCAAGCTTCCTTCAACCAATTAATATTTTATAATAATTTATACCCTAATGGGTTGAGGTATACCCAAAAATTATAATAACAACACTTTTATTTAAAATATTAAAACTAATCTGAAAATTGTCCAATTATAAAATATAGCTCGTTACAAAAATACCTAGAAATATTCAAGGCAAATATGAAGTTCGATTGAGCTTGAAGTGCATTGCCAAAGTGAATCAATAAATTAAGAACTTTGGCCATAAACTTATCAAGAGGAAAGCTTAACGCGGCTGCAACCTAAAAACTCCCATTCAATCCATTTAAGTGCGCTCGCTCGTAATTCGTAACTCGTAGTGATTTTTACGCGCTCTTCGGTGGGCGGCGCACACTCAATTATTGGGCGCCTGCTCCCAAAAGTGCCTTTTCAGTGGCAATTACATGCGAAGGGAGCTCAGCGGCAGTCGAGACCATTAGCGTCATATGAGAGCTCGCAGAGGATGCGTTGGCCTTGGCGGGGCGACCTTCTGTGGAGCATATGCTGTTCCCGATTCGTATGCGGATTCTGTTTAACAAATGAAGCAAGAGTTAAACTTTGGCTCGCTGGCAGCTTTATTTGATTTACACGCAGGTGGGCGGCCAGCTGCCGTATCGTGGCGTCAGGATGAAAAATGGCATTTGGCTGCAACAGCCGTGTCGGCCGATAATAAATCAATGGACAAGGGGGTCGAGAGCTGGCCACGCTGGTGCGGTGATGCCGTGGGCAGGCCACATATTGAGCGTTTGCATACTTAATTAAGTCAATTATTTTGATGCGGTTGCGCTATAAAATGTTAAACGACAACGAATCAATATGCGTTGCGCTCCTCGCTGTCGCATGCGGCGTATGCGTAATGTCAGCTAACACAGACAAGCGCGTTAGCGCTTCAGCGAGCAAACACACCTCAAAATCCTTGACCAAAAAAAAAGAGAAGAAAATAAAATAAAAGGGCGAGCCTCAACCGCAGGCAATCGCCCGATGCGCGCTCTTGACTCTTATCCTTTTTGCTATCCGTGAAACCAAATACATTGGCGCTAAGTGGACGTTCAATATAAATGTTGTTGCTTCTTCTTCTTCTTGGGGCGATTGGGTCGAAAGCGAAATTTGTTAGGCAAATATTTTGCGAAGAATTCTTTACTTTCTGCTTGCATGCGTTAATAGCCGCCCACATGTCGTATGAGTAATGTGTTTGATTAGTTGCGATTCTGCGACATGAGCAGGGGGCGCACTCTATTATAATATTTCCATGTGCCACGCCCACAAATGGCAACAAATTACCTATTAATATGGAACAAGTGCCCACTTGACAGCTATTTTTACCCCGACGCCTGCTGTGCCAATAAATAGCGCAAAAGAGGTCGAGTTATGTTTTATTGATAAGCAGGACTTGCTCGTGTGTGTGGCTGAAGGGAGTTTGCTCGAGGCATATGACTTAACAATGTATCGGAGTATGAGTGAAGGAAATAAGAGAAATGGTTAATCATAATTTTAAAACATATTATTTGATCTGGCCTCCAACTGATAGCCTAACCATGATTTATAATTGAACTTTTTAATCACTTGTTTTCACTAATGAATACAATTTTTAAATAAATTTTAAAATATTTTTAATTTAAATAAATTTATTTCTATTTTTTTTATCCTTGGAAAAATTTAAACATTTTTAATTTTAGTTTTATGAAATTTAAAAATTTCTTAAAAATTTTAATTTAACATTTTAAAATTTCTTTGATGTTACAATTTAAATTAAATTTTCAAATTTAAATTGAAATTTTGAACTTTAATTTTTTTTAAATATTAGTAGTATATAAATAAAAATAAAAATTAATTTAATTAAATTTAAAAAAATCAAAATTAATTTAAATTAAACTATTTTTTTCAAATATTTTGTATTTACTTTTACATAGATATTTTTTTTGTTCTTTACTTTTATATTGAAAAAATATTTTATTAAATTATAAGAATTGCAATTCAAGTTTGATTGGTTATCCGTTAAATCTATAAGAAAAGTAAACAGTAAATAATATTTATGTATTTCTGTGAATCACTGCCACTCATCCTCCAGTTAGTTCTGAAAGTGTAAGCTTATATCTTGTCAGTTTGCTCAACTCTAGATATTGGGGAAGTTCTGCGTCACACGCTTGACAGTGGCAATGACCTCGGTATCCTTGGTCAGGCCTACAGTGCGTATACTGAATATGATGAACACGCGAATCGCACACATTTCTTGACTGTCTTTATTTGTTCTAATTGTTATTTTGATTCGTTCAGCTGAGCTTATGCCAATTGAGCGCCAATGGAGTACGAATAATTAGACAACTTAGCCAATGATTGATACTTATTATCAATTATATGTAAATTGTTCTCTAGTAAATAAAATAAAATATTAAAAAATAAATATTAATAAACTATATAAATTAATTACAGAAAAAAAGAAGATAAATTTAAAACAACTCTGCAAATTATATACATTTAATAATACATAAATAAATAATATATAAAACATAATAATAATATTTAAGTAATAACACGAATTTATTATTTATATATATTTTTTCACCTTTATTTTCAATTTACTTATTCAATTTTATTTATTTTTAAAATCTCACTTTTGAGTGTTATTATTTTTAAAAATTTGGTTCAGCATTTAATATACTGTCTATTAGCTAAACAACAGCAAAAGCAATAGAAATATTTAGATATCGATGTAGGTATATATATATATATCTATATATCTATATAGAGTTAAAAACTTTCCATATCAACAACAAAGGCAAAATCGCTGTCGGCATTTCGCCAGCTGCGCGCTAATCTTCTTAACAATCGCAGTTGCCCGGCGGCCCAGAGGGGCTCTGAATAGAACAGAATGGATGGTGGATGGACAGCCATTTCCGCGATAAGAAAAATGAGAGAGAGAAATTAAAAGAAAATGCAAATGCCAGCCCGAACACAGCCGAAACGAACAAAAGTTTGGTAATTGAATATGAAGCGCCCAAAGCACAATTATTTTTGCACAGATCCGACCCTGAGGGGGCCTCACTCACATACTTTCCCCCACTCACTAGTCTCCCATTCTCTCTCTCGCCAAAAAGTTTGAAGTTTGATCAGAATGCAGTCTAGCTGTAGCTAAGCTGAGCTCCCTCAACGTTTATTGGATTTATTGGGCTATTTATGAGGCCGATGAAAATCATTTGGCGATTGCTGATGTTACTGTTGTTGTTGCTATTGTTGTTGTTGTTACTATTGTAATTTAACTACCATTCAGCATTTACATTTCAGCCTTTGCGCAGTTTTCCATTTGCCGCTGCTGTTGTTGTTGACAATAAAAATCGAAATCAATAAAATGAAAATTGATGCTTTCAGCCGTAAAACAAAACGGAAATTGAAATGTGGTAAACTGTGTGTGTACAAGAGAGTGCGAGAGAGATGGAAAGAGAGTGAGTGTGAGAGTGAGCAAGAGAGCTGAGGCGTGGGTAGTGGCTGGCTTTGCGCTTTACGCCAGGTGCTTGCTGCACTACGCCCGCTCAGGGTCGATTTCCTATGGCTGGCACGAGTTTTTAGTCAGCCGATTCGTTTTCGTCGATCCACTTAATTAAATATGTATGTAGACGTAGGTAAATATATATCGATTCATATAAGGTTCATCTCTCGTCAGCTGTTTATCTGTTTCGTGGTATTTCGTAATTATATTCAATTAAAAATCAATCACTCATTCCTGCTTGAACACTTTCAACGCGCTGCTGAAAAAAACGTATATAAAAAATATATATAAAAATATTTATAAATATATATAAACATATATATTTCGTGTACATATAAACAACAAAAACGGCGCCACTTAAGCACCTACAATAGCAACAAACGAAAATCATATCTAAGCCAAGCTATCTACGCACACACACACTCACACACTTGAGCGTGCCTATGTGTTGGCTTTTATTTGCCTTAGATTAGATTAAATGTAACGCCGTCTACTGCAAAAGCGTCCGAAAGAAAACATATATGGGTTTTGTTTTCATTATTATTTTCTATTTTGTTTCTATTTGTTTTCTTTTCTTTTTTTTTTTTTTTGTAAGCTGAAGTAGAGTTCGGCAATCGTTTCCACAAGATAGCTTCGCAGAGGTTAATTCTGTTTTGAAAACGCACAATAAATATAAAAAGCCAACATTTAATATGTTGTGCTAATCAAATATGTTTAGCAAGTTCTCAATAAACCTTTTTTTGTATTTGCTTTCAAGTGTCTTTATCTTTTATAACTTCAAGCGAATTTTGCTGTACTCTAAGTGGTATAAATTATATACTTGAAAATACAAACAAACAAAAATAAAAAATAAATAATGTAAGTTCAAAATTTTGCAAAAGTAAATGAGGAATCCCCTTTTATATTGTTATTTGATTTTTAAAAAATGTATTTTAATTTTTGTAAGTCTATCTCAAATTATCTGGATAGTAAATTGTGTGAAAAATATTTATTTATAAATAAATAATAATTTGAAAACATTTTCAATGCAGCTACTAATAAGTAAATTAAACATAGAGAAATTAAATTTATTTTTAATAAAATAATATACATAAATAAAATTTATTTATTTATTAATAATAATATAGTATAACTAAATTAATAAAATAGTATACATAAATTAAATTTATTTATTTATTTATAATAATATAGTATAACTAAATTAAATGTATATATTTCTATCTTTTAATTATAATTATAAATGATCTATTACGAAACTTTTTCTTAGGCATGAATTCATCTGCTTTTATTTATGACTATAAATATAGCCTTAAACTACTCTCCAAGCATTTCTCATGTTTTTATTGTACAACTCGCAGCTTGCTCTAATTTTGCAAATGCGCTCATTATATATTTATTCATATATACATACATACATATCTGTATATGTATCAGAGCTCTAGATTATTTATTTTTAAACCGCCTTCTTTAAACAAAATGAGGAGCAATTTGTAAATGCTATTAAGCGCAATTTGATTCAAAGTTCATGGTCTTCAAACTGAATTGGGGAACGTCTGGGGGGCGGGCTGACAGAGTGGCTCTCGTGTAGAGTGAGAGAGCTAGTTACTTTTGATTTGTGACTGCGGTTGGTTGTGTGCCAGAATTCGCAATCGGAATTGCAGTCGAGTGGCGTGCAATTATTGTTGTTGCTTGAGTAAGTGGTTCGAGTTGCGCCACAAATATTTCAAATGCACGCCTACAATGCCTGTCAGAAATGTAGTCGAGTGTAGTTTGTTTTTTTTTTGGAAATTTTCGTATTTCGAAGTTTTGTTTGCCGTGGGCAGAGTGTGACACAAAAGCAAAAACTTCAATACAAAGCAGCTAAGCATTTCAACATATGTATGTGAGTGCGTAACTTGCAATTTGCCAAAAATGGCAACGAAATGTGTGTGAGCTGAGCTTGACCGGCTCAGCACAGCAAATACACACACTAACACCAGCACAGAAACACACACATTGAGATACACTTGTCGCATATGAAATCATTATGAAGACCTGCTGGAATTGCTGTTTGACTGGCTGACATTACAATTTTTGCACTCAGTCCCCCAGTCTCGGTCGCAGTCTCGATTCTCGACTGCGCTTCACTTATTTACTCGCTCGCTTATTATTATTTTTTGTATTTATTTGTCGTTTTTGTTGGTCTTTTGTATGACGCTCACGTTGCGTTGAGAAATACGTTTGTATATAAGAAATGTCGCGCAAAAATTTTATTGTATAAATTGCTGTTGTTGTTGCTTCGGCATGCACAGTGGGCATTTTGTCAAAAGAGAACAAAAATAGTCGGTGATTAAAGTGAGACAAGAACAGCTGGCTTGAGCACAGAATCATATAGACAAATTTCATGAAAGCTTGACCTACCGTATGCCCATGTGAGAGAGAATGTTTTACACATATGAAATTCTTTAAGATTATCGTTGAAAATTTAGTAAAATTGTATCTTATAGAGTTTTATATTAGGTGGCAATTTTTTCTCTTTTTGTAGGCTGTTTTTTTATAAGGTAAGCTATATCATTTACGTTGGAAGTATTGTTCTACCGCTAGATTGTTAGATGACGTCATGCTGTGGGTCTTCTGTAAACAAATCGGAACTAAAACAATTGAAATATAACCGAAAAACTTAAAAACAAATTATGAACCCGTTTTCATAGAGATAAACACGTATTCTATGATAGAACAATTGCATTTTGACCACAGGAAATCCTTTAGCACACTCATGTTAAGAGAGAGTATATAAGAAGTCACGAATCACTTAATGCACAAAAAAATAAAATAAAATAATAATGATAAAAATATAATAATATAAAATAAAATATAATAATATAATATATAACACAAAATATAAAATATAAAATATAAAATATAAAATATAAAATATAAAATATAAAATATAAAATATAAAATATAAAATATAAAATATAAAATATAAAATATAAAATATAAAATATAAAATATAAAATATAAAATATAAAATATAAAATATAAAATATAAAATATAAAATATAAAATATAAAATATAAAATATAAAATATAAAATATAAAATATAAAATATAAAATATAAAATATAAAATATAAAATATAAAATATAAAATATAAAATATAATATATAATATATAAATTATAATATATAATGGATAATTAATAATTAGAAAATTATTATAAATTCAATGAAACCTTAAGAATCTCATTTAAATTAGAGTCCATTCAATATAATTTCGATAGATAATCCAATTCCATTTACTCACTTATCCATTTCATTAATAAAACCCATAAATAACATTTTATATATAGATAGCCTTTATGTAGCCAAAATATGTCAATAAGCGCAGACCTTAACCCATATGCCTGATTCCCGCAATCTGTGATAGAGCCCATTGATTAGGTGCAGGCGCAATCAAAAGAAACGAAATGTCCATTCATTATCAATTCTTTGCTTTGACAGGCGCTCTGTGCTCTAAAATTAACTATTCAGAACGCCGGGCGATACGTTTGAGTTCCGCGTTTCGCAAAGCCCAAATGACGCTCAAGTGCCGACCACTTAATAAGACATACTCTAGAAGACTTCACTAGACGCCTTTCATAAATTGCACTTAAGAAATTTAAAATATGCGACCCACTGCGACGGTATCATGTTGAGCTGCGCTGTTGTGGATAGCTTCAGCTCTGCAAGTGCCAGACAGTCGCTGCCTCCCACTCCTACGCAGCGAGCGATTTCTTTCGTACTCTGCATTATTCTCAATTCTGCTGTGAAGCGTACTTTGACATTGTTATGTGAGCCACGTTAAGTACTCGCAGTTTATTTCGTTATTAGTCTAATTGTTGCTTTCTGCTGCTGTAGTTCTTAGAACAGCATTTGAGTTAAGCAAGTGATTTGTTCAATGGCCCGTGCACGTATACGTAATTAATTAAGTTACATTACTCATACGCCAAGTGCGCTGGCATCGAATTTATACGCTCACGGGCAATTGACATTTGACTCGACTCAACTTGATTTGACAGAGGATAAAAAGGAGCTGGGGACTTAAGATAAACTGCGACTCGGGTCATTGGAGGACTCAACTGTGGCAGACAGTTTTCTCTCTATGCCATTGATACAAAATTCTATAAAAAAGTACTAAATATTAAAAAAGCTTTTAAGTGCAATTGTGCTGCTTGTATTGACTGACAGTAAACATAGACAGTAAACATCGTGTCAACGTTCTGATCAATAATTTATTGGGCTAAAAATGTCTCCTTCACTGTATGCAAAACTTCATTTCGAACTTAATAATGATGTTTAAATTGAGTTTATAAATATATAACAATGAAGACCTTGCTTCGAGCCTTATTCTGTGCCGTTAGTAACAACCCTTTATCAAGATACTTCAACTCGTTGTCTCTGACAATTGAACGCACCTTGAACCACATATTAACACAGCCATAACAGAATGTAGAGAAAGCAAAGTCCCAAAACTGTCATAGATTTCAATCAAACGCGACTGATTCTAATCTGAAATGCAAAAATAGATAAGTGTAGGGAAGCGACTAGACAGTTGACTGGGTAACTTAGTAACTGAGGCCACAAGTTATTTATCTGTAAACTAAATCAAGTTGGCGTGAATCGCAGCTGTTCAATCGTGACTTTATTTTTAAAGGAAATTAACGAGGGTTTTAATTAATTGTTTCAATTAAAAAAATAAATGTGTATATATTTGAGTAACTTTTTAATCTAAATGGATTTTTCGTTTCTTTGTTGGAAAATTTATTTAATATTTTAATTAACTTAAACTTTGACCTGATGAAAATTGCGTTTGTTTACAACACAAAGAAAAAGTTAAAATGTGTTTTAAAATTATTGTAAATATTATTTTTAGTTATATTTGAAAGATATATCAAAACAGTTAAATCGTACTTTAAAATTACAAATATTTATTAATTTAGTTTTTTATTATATATATGTATATAAAATTTTATTTTTATTGACTTTTCAGAAACTATATTGAAATTGATATGTTATTTTTTTTTATTATTTTTTTATATATAATTTATTTTGTAGATTTAATTTGATTTCAAAATTTTTATTTTTTTTATTATTATTTTTTAATATTTATATTTTTAATAAGTTATATTAAAGCATAATTAATATATTTTAAATTTTTTATTTAATTATATAATATTTAGTGTGAACTCGGCTATGACAACTGGGCCTTTTTACTTGAAATAGGCATATTAAAATATTTTTTATATTTTTGTGATAGATGAATAAAAATAAATATTTCTAAACTAATTACTAGCAATTACTAGAGCATCTGCTATTCGATATGTTTCAGTCTTAATATTCCTTTGTGCTTTAATTCTGTAGGTCTGTACGGCTCTTCGACACGCTACTTTATGTAAGCATTAAAACTAGCGCCTCGCACAAAAGCTACGGCTATAGATACAGATACACGGCGTTGTCGTGCGGATTGTGTGCAATTTTTATTTATTATTTTGTAGCTGTTTCTCTAGTTGTTGTTGCTGCTGCTGCTGTTGTTGCCGGCGTTTGCAATTTGTGCATATTTGTTACAAGGTCAAATCGTCTGATTGTAAAAGTGCGAAAAAGCAAAACTGTAATAAAAATATTGTGTCTATTTTTATGGCCAAATATGTAGGTAGAATATAAATGTTTTTCTTATACAAAAACAAAAAAAATATATATATATATATATATTTATATTTCAACAATATATATTAATTGTTTGCTTAACAAGTTTTTCATTTGTTTGAAGTGTGCTAATTTTTTTACTATCTGTTTTTTGCAGTTACTTTCAGGGCAATTTTTATGCAAACTTTCGTTTGATTTTCGTTCACGCAATAATTGATTTTTATTATTTACAAATTTTTAAAATATTTTTTTAAAGTGATGAAAATTTAAAATGCATAAAAATGTGTTATTAAATTATTTTATACACATTTCCTACCAAATGTAGGATGATATCTGATCAAGTAGAAAATGCTATTGAGCATTTAAACAGCTCGAATATTATATAGAATATAATATATAATATATAGAATAATATATCAATAAAATGCTGTCGAAACTGAGTTATTAGAAATAGTATGACTCTTCGTTGATCAACCTTGAGATTGAGTTACAAATCATATAGCCTATCGTGCACTGATTAGCTTTGCTGGGCAGCAAGCACATAGCAACTCCAATGCAGTGAAATTCACTAAGTCCCAAAGATAGAACTTATGGCTCGTTTATAAACATTTTTTTTTCTTCAAACTATGAGCGATTATTTCGCTATAAGTGACTTGCTTGATTAAACTTTGGTTCTATTTTAGTTCAATTAATTTCTTTTATTTTATTCAAATCAAGTTAAATCCAAAGACGAAAATGTAAAATAAAGTTGTCGGACCAAGCTATTTGGCTCGTAGAGACGCTGCTGCTGATGTTGCCAACAGCTGCAGCCATTTGGTCAACAGCAGCAGCAGCAGCAACAACAATTCACGACAGCAGCAAGAGCAAAAATGTTCAAATTGAATTTTCTGTCAGCTGGCAGGACAGATAGCTGACGCTGACGCAAATGACTGCTCGCTCGTCTATCCCCAGTGTCAATGCCAGCCGTTTGTCCATATGTCCAAAACTGTGCCTTCACAGTGTCGGCTTGGGGCAAATTAATTTTTGTGGCCGAAATGCGAAGTGAACGGCACTAAGTGCATGCTGGCCATGATGCAAGCCACTTTTGATGACGGCTGTGGTCTCTCGGCCCGAAATTACATTTCCCCTTTTGTTCGCATTTCACTCGGCATTGCCTAATTTAACGATTAGGCGACAAATTGCAAAGCCAAAGACAGCAGACGTATCTCCAAGTGTGTATGTGTGTGTGGCTATAGCTGCATCTCTGGGCATGATGACATAACCAAATGCAAATGGGTGGAGAGGGAGAGGCAGAGGGAGGAGGAAAATAGAAAAAACAATTACGCACAGTAAGCGTAAATGTCTTTACTGTGTATGTGTGTGTGCCTTGAGTGGTTTGTGTGGGTGTGCAGCAGTGTATGTGTGTGTGTTAGCATTTGTAATATTCCTAAGTCATTGCCAGCAATCGATACTAATTACGCTTCAAGGACTTTTTGCCATGGCACCCACTGAAAACTAGCACACAGATAAGAGCAGGACAACTGAGTGAACTAGATATAGACAGCAAGACAGGTGGACGGACGGACATACAGTTGACAAGATGTAGGAAACAGAATACATGATAAGACCATGTAAGCTTGTGGAAAAGTCACAGACACACACAAACACACACACATACAGAGAGCGAGTCAAACGAATGACAAGTGCTAGCAAACAGGTGGAATGCAACAAAGTCCATTAGAGCACTTCGAAATGAGTTCGTAGAAATAACATTTGATATACATTTAGCGTACGTATATTCAATTCCAGTTAGAAAGCAATTAGCTGGCAATAATAAAATAAATTAAATGTCCTTTGTTGCAATCAAGTGAATCGTTTACGATATACTTTACATTTTATTGCCCAACCAAGTTGCCGTAGTTACGAAGATGCATATGTTTAATTGGCCGGGAGATGGGTGTGATTGCTGTTTGATCTTTTGACATATAGTTTAAGTGCAATTTATATTATGTTACGGAAGCTTTGACTTGAAGTCATATATGTACATTAATAAGAACAAATTAATTACTCCAAGAAATTACATTAATTTATATTTGTTGCATGTGAAAGTAATATTGGCAGAGTAAATTAAAAAGTGAGCTTCAAGCTTGACTTCAAAGTTCTTCTTCAAATTAAGTTGATCCTTTTTGATCCCAAGCCATTTCTCTTATTTGTTGCTTATTTAAATGAATAAAATATTTCTTTAAATATTATTTATAATTTTTTTAAAATAATAAATCATTTTAAATTATTTTTCTTCATATTAAAATATATAATATTATTGTGTAATTAATTCAGATATATATATTTAGAAGTATATCAATTTTATGTTCATCTTAACTATAATTTAAATTAATTAAAATAAATTTTAAAAATTTTCTCAAATTTCTATATTTTAAAGAAAATCTACATAATTTATTATATATATTTAATACTGGAATTTGCTTATTTCATAGCAAGTGCAGAAATAGACTTGACTTGAGACAGATCTGTTATAGTTAGATAGACATATAGATAGATAATAAATAAATAAATAATAAATAAATAATAATAAATTATTAAATTATCTACAATAATTGCTGAGATTAATTACAGTTTCTATAAACATAAATATTACTAAAATGTATAACTAAATATTTTACATATATATATAAAATTGTTAAATAAAAATATATTACTAAATACGTAAAGCCTATACACTTATTTTATTTATCTAAATATGAAAACAAATTATTAGCCAATTACAAATTGAATATCCGAAATTCTCTAAGCCCACTTAAATCCTCCTTGCAGGCTCATAAATTTGTGGCAAATTCATTTCTTCCACAATATTTCAGCCCAAGCGAAAATAGACCGACATAATTTACAGAAATCAATTTGCGGCTGCCCAAAGAAGGCATATAGATAATGCAAATGCCAATAAATCAGAGAAGGCAAAGGATACAAATTGCTGGCCAAAAAATATACACACATAAAATAAGCATGGAAAGGGAATTATTTATATGGCTACATATAAAGGATTACGCAGAAGCAATCAGATCAAGGCAAACGAGGACAGAAAGCCAACGATTTAAGCTGACTGCAGCAGTGAAAATGGCAATGGAAGGATGCAACCACAGCTGGCATTTGGCTGGGGCCAAGGTAAGCCGTAAGAGGAAGGATGCGAAAGCCTGCTGACGTTGCAGCCGGAGCGGATGTATCAGTGAGCGCTGCCAATTCACAGGACATGCAAGGACAACAGCCAAAAATCTGCTACGATTGCAGTTGCTGCTGAGCAACAATCGGATTGGCATAAGGACATGAGAGCCACAAACTGCATATCCAGTGCATACGTAGCTCCTGCCATTTGTACATAGTTAAGCCAATTTTAGTGTGCCTAGAAAACGCTTGACTTAAGCGCATTGTGACTGCTTTAAAGCCCTGGCTCTGGCTCGTGGATGGGAGCCGCTTTGCCCATAATGTTGGCTGTACTGTACGGGGTGGTGGCGCCGCAGGCTCCGACAATCCACGGCACGTGTTGGGCAACCAACAAAACGCAGACAAACAAACAAGCCGGGCGCCAAATTCGGGGGCACAAATGGACAAACTTTCCAAGTTTTGGAAATTATATAAATAAGCAGCGAATGGAAGGAGCGGGCGCAGAGATATCCTATAAATACAGACACTGAATGTTTTCACATTTAAGAGTTGTGGGAGAGAGAGGGAGACAGAGAGAGAGAGAGAGAGAGAGAGAGAGAGAGAGAGAGAGAGAGTTTAGTTAGAAAGAAGACCAAAATCAGACTTTTGCTTTGATTAGCAAGCTTATGCTTAACACATATATGAAGCCAATTTTTATATACTTTAATTAAAATTAAAAAAAAAATTAACTTTAAAATGTATTAATTTTTCAATTAGTATTATAATGTATTAATTAACATAAAAAATATTCAAATATATTATATTAAAAATATTAGTAAATAATATAAAATATAGCGCTCTCATTCTAATGAAAATTTTGAGTATTTACAAATTTTCATATACAAGATGGGCGCAGATGAATCTAACACATATAATCATATGGTTAGACAAATATTTTCATGTGTATTAAATGAGTTAATTTCATATATATATTTTTTTTTTAATATTTGTTTTTAAATATTATGTTTTTAATATATAGTTTTTATTTATCGCGTGCTATATAAATCAAATTAAATAAGTGCTGGTAAAGGAATTACAAATCTTTATATATATACATATATTCCAATAATTTTCCCTAAATCATTTGCATATTATTTTGTGTATCCATATCCTGAAATTATAATGGAAAGCATATAACGTGATCTCTGTTAGATTTCAAAATAATACCCATTAAAAATACTTAGATATATGTACCGATTTGCTAGGCATTTTCAACCCTTGTCTAGCAATTACCAAAGCTAGCTTATTATTCCAACTTTACCCTTTTAGGCATGCCCTATAAAGTAGGCATGTCGAGGATGGTTTATTTTGCAAATTATGACCAGCGGACGCAGACCTCAAAATAACTGCAAATTGTAGTAGATGAAAAGAAGGGAAACTGAGGGAAAACTGATTGTTGGGGGTAGAAAATATTTTACATACGCGCGCGGCACTCCAATTTATGCAGAATTTTTGTGGCTGAGAATAAATAAAGCAATGAAAGAGGACATAAAAATGAGAGCTGCTTGGCCAAGAGACAAAAGAAAAAGAAAGAACTTCAATAAAACGAAACGAAGGCAGTTCGATTTATATTCATAATTTACTGAAAGGTTGCCCAAAGTGTCCTAATTGAATGACTTAATATAGTCGGCCAGATTATTGTTTATATATAGCGAAGGCTTCAATTAAATTGACGCAGTTAATTAGGAAAATTGTAATAATACAAAATCTTTGTATTTTGCTAATTATATAAAATGGATTTCAGATTAAATCTTAGCTACAAAATATTTTTTATTAATTTATTAAATATTTAAATACTTTTTCTACTCACAAAATATATTCAAAATATTTATAAAATATTTGTATATTCGGTCTCATAATAAATATTTATAATTATATTTAAAATCAATTTATTTATATAAATGCAATATATCTACTTACCCCAGAAGTTTATCTAGCATAATTAATTCCTAAATGCCTTGCATATTAATTGAAGCTATCTGTACCTAGACACACGAGCTCCATCCGTATTTTCCCAGTCACAAATTGCTTTCAGCCGCCGTGGCAATTGTGCAATAGAAAATTTCACACTCTGCCAGCTACTAGCTCAGCGTAGGTAATTCAATCTAAAATTTCGTTTGGGCCTCCCCCAATCTGGCCCACTTTATGCCGCCAGCGCACGCCGCTCTCAAGTCCATTTGCCATATCATTGGCAGCAGCCGTAGCTGTCTGCCAGCCTCCGTTTCGGCTGTCCCGCTTCGGTTCATCTCCATTACCCAAAAGGGGGGCCCCAGCTGGCCATATATTCTAGCCATTATTGCCTTTCAATATGTTTGCTGCACATTTCAAGGCAAAGCTGGAGGAGAGCAAGGGCAGGTGGAAGAGTCACAAATAAATTTGGCATTTGACCAGCTCAACTAAGATAGTCCAGCGTAAAGTTCAAGGGCAATCTGCGATCTGCGAGAGATTTTATATTTATTTCTGTTTTGTAATCAAAAGAGAAAAGAAATTTGGGTAGAATATTAAGCAATATATATATTTGATTTATTGATATTTATATATGAGGAATGTAGGGCTTTGATGGCAAATTTATTTTATAGAAAAAGGGCATTTAGGGTATTAAAAGTTCGTGAAAATGAATGTAACTGGCAAAAGGTGGAATGGCAGACCTCATAAAGCATATATATTCTTGATCATGAGTTGATATAGCCATGTCCCTTTGTTTATCTATCTGTGTGACATTATTACGCTTCGACTGATTAAGAAAGTCCAGCTAAACGAATAGCAATTCAACAATTAGGTTTCCATAACAAAGCCCACACTGCAGCCCAAGCGCAGTTGCCGTGATAACTGCGCAGTAAGTAGAGTGTGTGTGTGTGTGTATGTGAGTGTGTGAATGTGTTGTTTGTTATTTATGCATAAAGAAACGTAGAATGATTGGAAAATCACATCATCGAAGGGGTCAGAGTATTTTCTAATCGAACAGTGGCTAGACAACTCTTACTTCTTGAATCTTGTTTTAGCATAAATAAAATATAATATAAATATATAATTTATAATATTTTAAGTAAAAATATTCATTAGATGGTATTCATCTGCTGGTTTAGCACTCTCGAGTATTATATGACAAATTGGCTCCGATTAGAGTTTTTATTTAATAATAAACAATTATAAATATTTAAAAATATTTGATTAAATTATTTGAGTTATTTAATTATTAATAATTAAGTAACAAAATAATTATTTTAATTAAACAGTCTTAAAGATCAGATATCTTCTATTATTTCACTTAATTATTTTTACTATCCAATAATTAAATTTTGTAATTTTATTTGGCTTAATTGTTTGGAAATATTTTTGCCATCTGAAAGGGCTTCACACTGCCCTTGCTTGTTTGACTAGTTTGTTAGCTGATTTGAATAGATATATAGATGCATTTTCAACACACATCAAGTCTATATATCTTCCACTGAATACCTAAATGTAAATGAATAGTTAGCGAGCTGGAAGCGATCATTACTGATCATAAGCACATGTGAGCCCATCACTGGAACTGGATTGTTCACAGCTCACTGTACCAGTTCACTAGTTCATTTTAATGAACCGTTCAATCTCGGCATTCCTGAATGAAAGGCCAGCAGCTCTAGCTCCCATCGAAATACGCTTTTTGCGTCGCAGCCTAAAAGTAGGCAACAATAAAAATAAAGGAAAATATTTATGCTCATGTTTTTTATTGTGCATAAAGGTTCAGCGAGATGTGCGCCGTAGCCTAAAAATAAAATCAAAATGACGCAAATTTTATGAAACGCTTCACCGGCAGACACAGACAGAGGAGAGCAAGAGAAAGAGAGAGAGAGAGAGAGCGGGTGATAGACTGAGATTCCACCTTTGGCCAAGTGGCGTAAACAAGCAAACTCGTTTGGGACGGAAATGCAGCTGTGCAAAGGAAAAATGATAAAATAAAAAGCGCAGGGCAGAGGGAAAAGCTGCTGCGCAAATGCGCATTTAATTGCGCACTCAATGGGAAACCCTAAAATGGAGGCCACAGAATGGAAAAATGAAAGGGGACACGCACACATTCATAGCCATAGACAAGGCGAGCGACCAGCCAAAGCCTTGGCCAGCTGCGCAGCGACGCATTTTTTGGTCATTTCACAAAAAATGTTGAATGGACAACTGAATTAACGTTCCCATTTACCAAATGGCTGCCAGTTTGCACTAAATTCGTTATGGCCATTTGAGTTGTCCTTCTCCACCCTTTTTTTTTTTTTGGCACCAAAAGCCACTTTGTGCAGAAGGTTGTAGCACCAAAAGTGTTTTCATAGTGACGCGAAGAGCCTTAATTGAATAGAGAAGCACATTTTCTAAAGATGTCGAAATAATATGAATTAATTATTTGCTGGAATTATACAGCAATAAAGGTTCTATCTATACAAAATATACGCAATGGGAACAAAAACAGAAGCAAATATATATGAGGGACTTCTCAAACCTAATCAGTTGAGTGGGACAATATATGATTTTATTACTCTAATATACTATAATGTAAAGATATTTATATTATATTTCTGCTTAATATTGATGACATATGACGTGTCGTATGTCGTATGTCATATATTACATATGACAACATATTTCATATTTGAAAGCGGAACACCTCTGTTTATAGTTAATTAAAAAATCAAACTCATTCCACTCTATTGCAAATCATAGTCTTCATGCCAAAAATGAGAATGCTACAAAATAAAACTTCATTAATTTCATTCATTCAGTCTTTAAATGTTTCGTCCTAGTCATGCCCACATATGTTCACATATGTTTACACATGTTTCCCAGTTTTTTGCTCTTTGACTCTATTACTCACGGTTCATTTTACATTCTTATCGGCTGCAGCCCTTGGCACGCTGCAGCTCTGGAATAACATTTTTATTACTTTGAGCTTTTATGTATTTCAAGTGTTCATGCTTTAACTTATAGATTTATCAGAATGAAGAGAGAGCTACAAAAAAAATCATTTGACTTCAACTTGAAATTAATCCATTGATAAAAAATTAATATAACATAATAATACAACCATTTTTATTTTGTATATATATTTAAAAAAATATAAATTAATGCTAAGAGTTAAGTTTGAGTTATTGATTAATTAAAGTAATAGATAAGTAAATAAATATTTATTTATTAATTTAAACAATAACTAAATATTTAATAATTAATATTATTAAGTGAAAAACGAATTATGTGATAATACAACATTTTTAAATTTTTATTAATTTGAATGCAATATATATATATATATGTCGGAGTGTAATTAGTTGGAAATTATGCTGGCACTGTGTTGATTCGTGCTGGTAATATGTGTGAGAGTAGCACTAGGTGTGTATTAGTGCCTCGTCGAGAATATTCTTAAGAATTATAATTCCAAGAAGTTGCCGATGTTGCTTTGTAGTTCGAGAAAGTCCCGTTTTAGCGAGGCAACAGCTACAGAAGCTGTCGCCGAGCGTGGTTCGGTAAGCACAATATAATTCGATGAACACAGGCAGTTGCAAGTCAGTCGTATTTGGGATCTGTGTGCAAACGAAACTCGCTGCGCTAAAGCCATGTCAACCAACAATAGTACAAGTGATGCTCCAACATCAGAAGTGGGATCGGGTTCGCTACCTAATATGCCAAATGATCCATGGCGAGTGTTAATGGAAATGCAAAACAAAAATTTAATCGAACTTGTTAAAGCAATAAAATCAGCGCCATCTGAAACAACAAATAATAATACAGTAGTGTTGCCGAAATTTAATGCAGATCTTGTTGGCGCCGACGCGTCCGCGTGGTGCGCTACAGTAAATATAATTTTAGCCGAGAATGCCATAGAAGGCAGTGCGTTGGTGATGGCTTTGAGTGCAGCGTTGGAAGGCAGTGCGTCGCAGTGGCTTTCACAAATATGTTATCCCGGAATAAATTGGGCTGAGTTCAAGGAACTTTTCGTTCAGCGTTTTACCAGTGTGGAAACACCAGCTGCTATGTTTTTGACTATGTTATCAAATAGTCCGACAGACGGAGATTGTCTCTCCAATTATGCAAGTCGCATGGTGACGGCACTCATCAATAAATGGCGTAATATGGATGTGGAGGAGATTGCTGTTTCTGTGACGCTTGCCCAGTTGTCTCATATTGATAACAGATTACAACGTCTAGTCTTTACTTCAAACGTGCGCACCAGGAGTGAACTACAGACCGAGCTTAAAGCTTTCACATTCAACAAACGGAAGAAATCTTTACAAGGAGAAACAGCTTCAACCGACATAAAACGGCAGAAAGTTTCAACGATAAATTGTCATTTTTGTGGAAAATTGGGTCACAAGATGGCTGAATGTAGAGCTAGACAGCAACGTAGTCTTTCTCCCCGTGTTGCAGAGCATAGTGGCAAGAGCGTGTTTGGTCGACAACAGCAATCAAATGTAACCTGTTTCAAGTGTGGCGAAGTTGGACACATTTCAACTCATTGCAGTGAGCCCAAAATAGACAAGGTCAAGGATATGCATCAGGTGAAGAGAGTGCAGATTTGTGAAGTTGTCGAGCCCAAAGGAGAGATGATTCATCATGGCGTTGTTTTCACGACAACATTTGACTCTGGAGCGGAATGTTCTTTAATTAAACAAAAGATAAGTACTAAGCTAGTTGGTAAAAGAATTAACAATGTAGTTTTATTGAAAGGTATTGGCAATGACAGTATTTGTAGTACATTGCAAATACTTAGCAACGTAGAAATTAACAATCATTGTATTGAAATGTTATTCCATGTTTTGGGCGATGAATATTTGAGGAACGAAATTGTTATTGGCCGAGAAATATTATCGCAGGGCTTCCATGTCATTATGTCACCCGGAAAATTTGAAATTGTGAGATCAAAAATTGTAAACTATTGTTCAAATAACGATACATTTGATAAAGTGAATACTGATCTTGTCGGTGAAGATAAAGATAAATTAAACAATTTATTGGAAAACTACTCGAAGTATTTTACAACGGGAATTCCTTCCTCTACAGTCAGTACAGGTGAAATGAAAATTAAATTAGCAGACCCCAGAAAAATTGTTCAGAGAAGACCATACAGACTTGGCCCAAATGAAAGGGGGCTGGTGCGCGACAAGATTAAAGAGTTGTTAGAATGCAATGTCATAAGGGCAAGTTGTTCACCCTATGCAAGCCCTATGATGTTAGTGAACAAAAAGGATGGTTCTCACCGTTTATGCGTTGATTACCGTGAATTGAATGCTAATACAGTCTCAGACAGATATCCTCTACCTCTTATAGCAGATCAAATAGCTAGACTTCATGGAGCTAAATATTTCACATGTTTAGACATGGCAAGTGGATATTACCAAATCCCCATGCATGAACAATCAATAGAGTGTACGGCTTTTGTTACCCCCGATGGCCAGTATGAGTTTTTATCAATGCCGTTTGGACTCAAAAATGCACCTTCAGTATTCCAACGTACAGTGATGCATACACTTGGAGAACTTGCAAATACATTTGTGGTTGTCTATATGGATGATGTATTAGTGGTGGCTGCAACAAAAATCGACAGTTCAATATTTGGGATATGAGGTGAGCGCAGGTCAAATTCGTCCGAATTCACTTAAAATTTCAGCGTTAACTGCTTTACCGCCTCCTCAGTCGGTCTCTGCTTTAAGACAATTTATTGGATTGGCGTCATATTTTCGGCAATTTATGCAAGGATTTTCCTGTTTCATGAAGCCTTTGTATCTTTTAACATCGGAAAGGAACGATTTTATTTGGAAGCCTGAACATGAACAAATAAGACAGAAAGTTATTTCTATCCTTACTAGGAAGCCAGTTTTAGTTATTTTTGACCCGCAATATCCAATTGAATTGCATACTGATGCAAGTTCTCGGGGATACGGTGCTATCTTATTACATAAAATCAATAATAGGCCTCATGTCGTTGAGTTTTTCAGCAAGGCTGCTTCACCTGCTGAGTCACGATACCATTCTTATGAATTGGAAACTCTCGCGGTTGTCATGGCTATAAAGCATTTTCGTCATTATTTAACCGGTAGAGATTTTGTTGTTTTTACTGATTGTAATTCACTTAAAGCATCAAGAACCAAAAGTGAACTATCTCCCAGAGCTCAAAGATGGTGGGCTTATTTACAGTCGTTCTCATTTGATTTGCAGTATAGGGAGGGTAAACGAATGGCTCATGTTGACTTCTTTTCCAGAAATCTTCCATCCGCGGATGCGATTGAAACTTGTAAAATTTCTGAGAAACGGGTCAATCTGGCAGAGATATCTAGTGAATGGCTTATGGCTGAACAGCGCAAAGATTCCGATATTATCAATATTGTGAATAAATTTAAAGATAATTCTCTTGCCGAGGACATTGCAAGAACTTACGAGCTAAGAGCAGGAATAATTTATCGGAAAATTCAGAGAAACGGTAGAACTCGTTCCTTGCCAATTGTTCCAAGAGCATTTAGATGGTCTGTAATAAATCAGATTCACGAGTCAATTATGCATTTAGGTTGGGAGAAGACTTTAGATAAGGCTTATGATTATTATTGGTTTGATCACATGTCTAAGTACATACGAAAGTTTGTTGAAAGCTGTATTACTTGCAAAATATCAAAGTCATCATCAGGTAAAATACAGGCTAGACTTCATCCAATACCAAAAATTGACATACCTTGGCACACGATACACATAGACATAACTGGAAAGTTGAGTGGCAAGTCTGATAAAAAAGAGTATGTCATTGTCCAGGTAGACGCTTTTACTAAATTTGTTTATTTAACACACACACTCAAGATTGATGCCGACAATTGTATAGGTGCTGTGAAATCGGCAGTATCTTTGTTTGGAGTACCAAACCGCATAATAGCAGACCAGGGTAGGTGTTTTGCCAGCTCTAAATTTAGTGAGTTTTGTTCTCAACAAAAAATAAATTTACATTTGATTGCGACAGGTGCAAGTAGGGCCAATGGACAGGTGGAACGTATAATGAGCACTTTGAAAAACCTACTAACGGCAGTTGAGACTAGCAACAGATCTTGGCAGGACGCATTGGGCGAGGTACAGTTAGCCTTAAATTGTACAGTAGGTCGAGTGACAAAGGCAAGTCCCTTAGAATTGTTTATTGGAAAAGTTGCTCGCCCGTTGGGGTTGCTTCCACCATGTGACATAACACAAGAGGTTGATTTGGCAGAATCAAGAGCTCGAGCAGTGCAAAATATATCAGCAGCTGCAGCATATAGTAAAGATCATTTTGATAAAACCAAGGCTAAGGTTGTTGGATACAAAGTAGGAGATTTTGTGTTGTTAAAAAATGAAGAAAGGCATCAAACAAAATTAAGTTCAAAGTTTAGAGGCCCTTTACAAATAGCTGAAGTGTTAGACGGAGATAGATATATCCTTATCTCATTGACAAACAATAGAAAATATAAGTACGCTCACGAAGATATAAGAAAATTGCCAGAGGAGTATGTACCAGTTGAACTAGAAAGTAGTGAAGAGGCTTTAAATGATAGCATAAAAGAAACTGTTGAAAGAGACAGTATTGACATAAAAGAAACTGTTGAAAGAGACAGTAATGAAATGGTTGAAACTGTTGAAAGAGACAGTAATGAAATGGTTGAAACTGTTGAAAGAGACAGTAATGATATGGTTGAAACTGTTGAAAGAGACAGTAATGATATGGTTGAAACTGTTGAAAGAGACAGTAATGAAATGGTTGAAACTGTTGAAAGAGACAGCACTGACAATTGAAACTGTTGAAAGAGACAGTATGGATGCCTGAAAGGCTGATTATAAAACTTGAAAGAATTTGTCATAATGCAAGCACAAGTGCAAAACAAATGTTTTGATCATGGCGTGTGGCGCATAAGATGATGGAAATCGAAACCAGTTGAGTTTATGATAATGAAAAGAATGAATAATAAAATAAATTAATTTAAAGATGAATTGTTTAAGAGTGAAGCAAAGAGTTGGATTTAGAATTTGTAGGATATTAAAAGTTGAAACTAAAATTTGGTAGTTGTAATTGATAAAGTTGTATGGAGGATGAAAATGTTAAAATTAAATTTTATTAGATAATTTATGAAGGAAATGATTTAAGTGGTAAAGCATTGTTGTAAAATTACACGAGGTCGTGTTGTGGTCAGGATGGCCGTGTCGGAGTGTAATTAGTTGGAAATTATGCTGGCACTGTGTTGATTCGTGCTGGTAATATGTGTGAGAGTAGCACTAGGTGTGTATTAGTGCCTCGTCGAGAATATTCTTAAGAATTATAATTCCAAGAAGTTGCCGATGTTGCTTTGTAGTTCGAGAAAGTCCCGTTTTAGCGAGGCAACAGCTACAGAAGCTGTCGCCGAGCGTGGTTCGGTAAGCACAATATAATTCGATGAACACAGGCAGTTGCAAGTCAGTCGTATTTGGGATCTGTGTGCAAACGAAACTCGCTGCGCTAAAGCCATGTCAACCAACAATAGTACAAGTGATGCTCCAACATATATATATATATATATATATATATATATATTTTTTTTTTTTTTTTTTTTTTTTTTTTTTGCATAACAAAAACCTAAAATATCAGATCGTTCAGTAAATAATTTCGTTTCTTTTTTTTTTAGTGTAATTTAAACATAATTATTAAAAGTATTAAAATATAAAATATAAATATTATAAACTATTCTAGTGTTGAAAATTAAATTAGATTTCTGAACTAATAAATAATAATAAAAATATAAGTTGACAGATAGGCACTCAATACTAAACCTGATGCGAATGATACAGCTATAAAATTTTAATTAAAATCGTGAATAGTTAAAAAAAAAACATAATTTCCGATCTTAGTTATTACTTATACTTATATATATATATATATATATATATATATATATATTATATAAGTTAATATATATAGATATTGTATATCTTTGCTAAAAAAAACTGAAGAGTTTCATTAAATGTTGGCGTTGCTTTCGCTCAAACTTTAAGTAACAGCCAGTTTCAGGCTTTATCAAGTGCTGCAAAATTCCGAGTAAAAAGTTATGAAAAAGGGAAAAGTTTTTGTTCACTTTTGAGCGGCTTTCAGCGGCACAACAACGTCAACGAAAAGTTTCAGCTTGGCTGCATTTTTGCAGCATCTCGTGTCGAGCGGTGGCAGTGGTGGCGGTGGTGGCAGCGGCCTGTTGCATGTTATGTTGCAACGTGTCAGGAACACAACGTAAACCGTCAGCTGCCAGCCCCCTGCGAGCCCAGCTCCCAATATCGCTTGGCCAGCGGGCCCAAGTTGCGATACTTTTGACAAACGCCGCCCATTGACGTCATTAGAGTTAACCTGACACACTGGATGCGGCCCACCTGACCAGGTGGCAGAGGCGAGGCGAGGCGAGGCGAGGCTGGCACGAACTGAGCCTTTGGCCAACGTCAGTTGCTGCACAATGCTTTTGAAGCTTAACTCAGCGATCCATTGAAGCGTGCCAAGGACATGCGTATGCCAGCCCTCTACACTGCCATTGCTCACAAACACACGCATACATGCACACTTCCAATCCCTTTTTCATGCCAAGCCCTGTGCATTGTAGTCGCCAATGCACTTTTTGTTTCAGCTGCCTCCTTTGTTGCTGCTCCCATTTTGTTTACGCACAATTCGAAAGACAAACGCGTTGCCATTTTGCCGGCCTGAAAGGTAGCACTGTTGGCACAGGGCTTAAATTGAATTCAGTTTGGTCAGCAGCCGGCCTGGCAGCTGATTGATTGATTAATAAAATTAGTTTGCGTATAAAGAGAGTGCTTTTCGTGAAAGCTTCATTATAACTTTGAGTTTCTGTGAATATGTCTTGTCGAGTCTTAAGTGATCATAATTAAGGGAGAGTAACTTTTAACTTTTCCCAATTTTTTCATAATATTTAGTTATGGTAAGGTTATGGTATTAATGTCATCAAATTATTTATTCAATAAAAGTTCATTAATATTGATAATATATTTTAAGATTATATTATAATTTATATATTAAATTTAAATTAAATATATATTTATGTATATACCATTCAAAATTTTTATATTTATTTATATATAAATTAAATATTTAATTTAACTAATTTTGTAAATTAAAGTATATTCACAATAAAAATTTTTGTATTTATTAAATTTTAAACTTTCCTTAAACAAGAAAATATCAATAATTAAATAGAATTTCCTTCCACCCAACAACTATGTGTATTCACCCACGCTAAAAAGTTTCTGTTTGCCAACTAAATTATATATTAAACACACACTATATACATATAATAGTTTACACATATGCTCAGGTATAGTTTATATATTTGGAGCGCCGTTCAGCCAAGTCCTGTTGACTCGTTTTCGTTGGCCTTTTTTCCTGCGGTTTGCTGCTAACCCGTTTAACCTTTGCAAAACAAGCTTTGCATACATATATTATTGACATTTAATACATGCGTGAGTTTTGGTTAACCACAATTTATTTTACCCATAGCTGAAAGTGTGTGTGCGTCCTTCTGCGTCCAGCAGGCGACCTTCAGCCATAATTAAATTACGTTTTTTCGCCTTGCTCTGTGTTGAATAACAAGTGGATAATTTATTGTGTCAGCAGAAGTTTTGGCCAACCTTGTGCAACGCAAACTGCAGGCCAAAATTGCTTTTTCGCCATTTACTATTTTGCAATTGGCAACGGACAATTGGCAAATTCCGTTGAGCTGTAAATCAAGTGACCAAGAGCTGCTGCCATCTGCCCGGAGCTTAAAGACAAATGTCTGCCGAGAACAATCTATGCTGATGGAGGACAATTCGATTCGATTCGCTTCGATTCGAATCGATCGGCTGCTGACACAGGTAAGCCGCAAAATTGATTTCCTAATTGTTATTGACGAGCTTTTGTCTTTGGTCTTGCATGTCGCTTGCAATGGGAAGGATTTGCATGCACAATTCATCAATTGATGCCAGCTGCAAATTTCTTGCCAAATTGACTTTGAATTGGAGCCGCGGCATTGTCTTTTGTCCACTTTGCCGTACTACGCATTGCATCATCAGCCCGGCGACCACAGCATTAAATACCTTTGGCATTGTCCTGTGGGCTCATTTGGGCCTTTGGCTGCGACCTTCACTGCGGCTGCTCGCATATACATATATATTGCAGGCCGACTCGGCTACACTTTATGGGCATCACGCGGCTGGATTCTGCCTCTGATAATTGATATTAAGCCAAAACGAGCGCAACGGGAGTCCAAGCCGCCGGCAAAAATAAACAAAGTTATTTTCAGCGTGCGGATTTTCACAGTTGCGTGTGCAAATGCTTAATAATAATATTTTACGAGCTCCGGTGCCATCAAAACTAATGTTTTCCCACACACATAGACGCAAAGCGCACAGATCTGTCAACAAGAATAAGCCATGAACATAGAATGTAACTAAGGTTGTCTGACAGACTTCTATATACCCTAACTACGAGTCAAAGTTAGATTTGTATTTACAGCTATCTATCTTAAGGCATGCATTTCTTATTACAGGCTATAACTAAGTCTGGTCATTGTCTCTGTAGAGTTATTGAGCTTTTATTACAGGGTATAACTGAGTCTGTTCGTGGCTTCTCACTGCGCATTTATATAGTAGGCTCGTCCATAAACTTGAAAGACTTCCATGCACTCAATGAGGTATATTAACAGGCGCGTGTCGCTAATGTTGTGACTCACAGCAACGTATATCATATATTTAAGTCGATTCGAAATATTCTGAAAATCTAAAAAGTAACTGAAGTAATAACTTATATATATATATATATATATAATGGACTAAAGGCTGCTTTGATAAAAAGCAGATCAAACTATAACTAATTTGCTAAGCTTCATAAAAAAAATAAAATAAATAAATAAATAAAATAAATAAAAATATATATATATATATTTCAATATGTATTTGAAATTAAATATTTAATTGAATTTAATATTTAATTTACAATTATAAATATATTTAATATGCTTATTTATATTTTAGATTTATTATATTGCATTTATTTCATTTAAAGAAAGTATAATTATTAAAAAATATTATTTGGAGTATATATTATATTTTTTAAATTTATATATATCTTTTAAATAGCAATTAAATTAACTTTATTGCACATTTTATGACATTCATATTTAAATATGATTTTAAAAATATTTAATTTGATTTTGATTTTAGTATAAATAAAAATTGTAAATATTTAAATTTCTTGTAAAATATTTATATACATATTATTTATTATATTGCAACAATTTGCATGCATTGCTCTAGCTTAAGCCATAATACAATCTCAAACCAAAGTCAACCCAAAGTCAGCAACTCATAGCTGTGAGCCTCTAAGAAACCATCTTTTGCATTTTCATATAATTTTTGTACTATTAAAAATAACTTCAAGTAATCCGAACTCTAAACTGTTTGCTAAATCTCACGATATTTCTCTCTCTCCCTATTCACTCCAATCAAAACTTAAGCCCCAAAGCATTAGCAAAGCATTTGCTCTCTAATATATACAACCTTCTAGTCGCATTGCTCATACGACAAGTCCATTTGGAGACCTCGCCACTTGATTTGAAAGTCAACTATTCAACTGCTCTAAACGTTTTCACACTTCAATGCCAACACAAGGGAAAAAAAGTTATAAATTTGCAACGGAAATTCTTCTGAAAGCCAAGGCAAAAAAAATGCTAGCATACTTTTTAGCGCTTGGCGACGCTGCGTATACGCAACATGCAATTTATGAGCTGCTGCTGGCAGCTGTACAAGTAGCAAGTACATTGTGTATATAAACATATGTATATAATATATATTTGTCTGTACGTATGTGTATGTGTATGTGTTTGTATATTTTTGCATACATACATATACATATAAAGTGAATGTGCGTGTGCGGCAAGTGGCTCAGCTCTGGCACGTACTAAAACAAGCGTGTAACTAGCAGGCGAGTGTGAGTGTGAGTGTGTGTGGGCGTTTTTAAAGGGGGCGGCACATGGAATGGAGCTGCCAAATCAGCAGCAAGGCAAAGAAATGCCAAGCGCAAAACGCGGCGACAACTACGAACAGCGCCTGGCAAAGGTCACGAGCACAACCTTTTGGCAGCTGCAACAGCAAAAGCAGAAACAGAATCAGCAGCAGCCGTGGAAAAATTTTCCTTACTTTTTTTTTTTTGCCTTCTTCTGCTCTTTGCATCAGCGATTTTTACTCAGCGCTGATAGTTGAAGCGGCTGACTGGCTCACTGGAGGCTGAACGCTGGCGGCTGGGGCCTGGGCTGATGAAGGTAAAGTGCTACACACAATCAGCCCACACAGGGCTGAAGGACACACAGAACAGACGAAGACGACGACGAGCATTTTAAAGAGAAGCGAACTTTTTTCTGTGGTTTATATTTGCTGCTTCGCTGCCACAACGGCAAAAATCATGAGCATTGATTAGTTACACACTGGCGGAGGTCCAAAGGAAGGCGAAGGAGCAGACGACTCAATGCTCAGCAATCGGTGCACAAAGAACAGCGCATAAAGAAAATAAAGTGAAAAGGTTTTTTGTTTTATTTTACTTCTTTTCTGTTTTTTTTTTTTTTTTCTTTTCTTTCTTGTTGTCATCAAGAGCTAAGAACATAAAGCCAAAATGACGGCAAGTTTTTTCCTGGCATAAAATATGGCAAGCCATTTACCAAGATTCTCCCTCTCTTAAGATTTTCCAGGAATTCTGTTTGGCAGCCACAAAGCGGATGGCAATAACTATTGAAAGTATGATGAAAATCTGATGCTCTGCAGCAGCGGAAAAACTCCAGAAAAAACATGGAGACAGTCGAGCAAGTGCAGAGAAATATGGTAAGCTTCGATTCTCGATACGGTTCGCTCGCTTTGCAGTGAGGCCAAAAAGTACGGTTCATTGTACGAAATTTATTAGAAAATTTCATGCTCGAAGTGGCTTAGCTGATGGCTGACAGCATTAAATTACTATTTATATTTGGTAATAGAAATAAGTTATTATTTGGAGAGCTTAAACTGCTTAAGGTGTTTGTGAACTAAAATCATTTCCAAGAAAGCCTGGGGGAAGCTAAAAAGAAGCTAAGAAGTACCTATAAAAATTACTTATTATTATCAATATGATTTTTTTAAATACATTTTTTTATATAAAAATCTCAAAATATTTTATATATAATCTAAATGACTGCTATTTATTAAACAAAAAATTATTTTTTCTTTTTAAATATTTAATTTTAGTATGAAAAATACTATATATTGATTTATATATTTTTAAATATAAATATGTATGTATATTATTTATATTATATTATTTTATATATTTATAAAAAATATACTAATCGATTCTCTAAATTGTTATTTTACCCAGTAACTTATTCATAATCATTTTAGCTGTGTATGTATTTTATTTATTTATTTATTTTTTATTTATTTTTATTTATTTATTTTTTTTAATATTCATTAGAAACTTTATAAAAGTATTTTAATTTTCATAACAATCATTGATGTAAAAAAGACCTATAAATTTCAATGCTCTAACCGAACGGACAGAAACTGCAAATATATATATGTATACATATTTTTTAGGTAATATATATATATATATATATATGTATATAGGTTTCGCAGCCTAAATAAACTAATGAAAGGCACTCGGAAAGCCGCTCAAACGTTAAATTGGCAGCATTGCTCATTGCCAAAGACTGCAAAGTTGTAACCCACAAAACCAAAACCAAAAAAGAAGAAGAAGAAAGAAAGAACCGAAAAAAAACCACAAAACTGTGCTTTACCTTTAACATCTATATTTAAGCCACAAGCCGGGACTACGTGATGTGTGCGTGTGTCTACGTGTACGTGTGTGTGTGTGAAACATTTATCTTATGCCAAATATATGAAAACGTGTCTGGCATTTTCAAGGTTGCCTTTTAATTCCACCGCAACGCAGAAGCACACACACATACAGAGAGATACAGATACATATATCATATGCAAATATCTAAATGATAATGCCGCACTTCATATCGGTGGTCCTTGATGCGGTTGAAATGGGATGTGAAGCTCTTATGTGCCCCTCATTTAACAAAATATTTAAATATGGCAAACACGTAGACATTACATGCGGCACACGCACACCACACCAAATAAATGTGTGTGTATGTGTGTATACATACTTGCAAAATTATAGTAGCACATATTATATATATTTATATATATTCCCACATACATTTGATTTATATACTTTCACTTGTGCATTACGCTTTTATATATTTTTCTATTTTGGCACGCAACTCGGCCTGACACAGACAATGACATAAATACAGAGAGATTCAGAGAGAGTGAGAGAGAGAGAGGGGTAGGTGGAGCCAGATAGTGGAAACAAACTGAAACTGAAATGAAAATGGAAATGGAAATGGAAAGGGAAAGGGAAGAAGCCGACACATTTTTGACAACAGTCAACAGCAACGTGGCGCCAGATTTTGGCTATGTGTCGCCCCACGGGTGTTCCTGATACGTTTTCAAAGAAATTCACAACACAAAAATGCAGGAAAAAATATATATGCGACAACAAACGAACGGAAATGTGTTCCGTGTGTGTGGGAGTGTGGGTGAGCGTGCGTGAAAACAGAATTGAGCGTAACGAAACTTAAGCAATTGTTGAATCTTGGCAATAAATAGTTTACGATTGTTAGACAAAGCTTAAAGGAAACTTATTTGTTTGCTTTTCTACTACTATAAATTTTAATTAAAAATTATATTTAAAAATATATAAGTTGCATAAAAGCTACGTATATATTTATAAAAAATATATATAATTTATATAAGCATTTACTCTGTTTTTAATTAATAATTAATAATTGTGAATTTACTTAACGCTTGACAGATGTGCAAAATGTCAGAAAAAGTGTGAATTTAATTTATTTTTATTATAAATTTATAGTACATATTTTAATATATATTTATACAAAATAAATTAAATTATTTATTTAAATTTAAATGTATATAAAATAAAAAATAATCATTTGATTTAATATTTAAATAAAATAAATTAAAACTTAATTTAATTTAAATAAATAATATATATTTATGTAAAATACATTTTTGTTTTTAGTATATATATATTTAATATATATACTAAATATATATATATATATTTATTTATCTTATTTATTATTATTTTTTTTTTAATAAATTAAAGAAGCGTGTTTGAAATGCCATAAATATAATGAAGCTCAGGCTGTAGACGCTGCCTTAAAAACTCTGAAAATCTAGAGAAGTACTGTAAAGGCTTGCTCTGATGTGAACCTGCTTAAAGCTTATAAAACTAAGAGATCATATTAATTGCCACTTAAGAAATACTCTCATTTCCTTCAAATTCTTTGTCAAATTCAATTCAATGGAAAAGTTAAGCGCACGAGCTGAGCCTAAGCTCAGGCTTGACTACCGCATTCCATATCTTCGGCTACGGATTATTATGTTTTATTTTTCCGCTTAATTTATAATATCCAAAAAGTGAAAATTTCGTCAGCGGCTGGCAGATTTACATATTAAATATATATCAACCGCCTGCCGCAGCAGCACGTCCATTATATTTTATGACGTATTTATTATAATAAGTATACGGCGGGTGAGCCATTTCCGTGCTATTAAAGCGCATTGCCATTGTCTACTTCTAGGTTGGGATCGTAAATGTTAGAAGCAGACAAAGGAAAAAGGAAATTTCTGCTTTTCTCCTGGCATAATTTCAATAAATACTGTCCAACTTTTCCAACGATGTGCCAATGATAAAGTGCCAAGTTGGCACGGGGCATGGAGGCCCGGATTGATGGGCGTTGGGCCGTGTACGCATATTTTGGCAACAAGCTCAAGAGGCTGTGGCAGTGCACCTTTTCGCTTTCGTTGTTGTCGTAATCATTACGAGGCAGCCAGCTGTTCGCCTTGCCACGCGCCAAGCCCGAAAATTTTTATCTTTGCTACGTTTAGCAGCCACCACGCCCCGTCCCGCCGCTGGAGCAGGACTCGCAGAGCTGTGGGGCTGCCTTCAACGGCAGCTGAGCAATTTTGGGGCTTAACCTTGACTCGCTTACGGCATACACGAGCGCGCACACTCAAAGTGGGCGTGGTGGCGCCTCCCAAGAGCCCTCGTCCTGCTCGCTCGCTCGCTCGCTGCGCCTCTCCTCCTGTTGCTCGTCGTGTCGCTCGTGCTGTCGCCTGCGCCATCTTGACGAATGCCGCCTGTTGTCATTGGGCTTGGGCGTCTAATCTTATCTGTTACTTTGGGCTTCCAGCCAGCTGCCTGATGCCTGCTGCCTGCTGCGCCAGTGTGTACACCCGAATGCCGTTTTAGGTCGTCTCCTGAAAGTCATTTAAAATTATGTACATCAAGAATAAGCGCGGCTGCCAAAGCCATCGCCGCGGTCCAGTCGCAGCAGCAACAAGAATATTCTTTCTAATTTAGTCCACGCGACTTTTATGACTTTAATGGCCTACCACTTTGACATGCCCGGCTTGCCCAGCCCCTTGTTGACTAGCGCCTGGGGATTTGTCATTAGGTATTATTATTGCTCTTATTCTTCTTCTTCTTCTGCTTGTTGTTGTTATTTTTGGTCTTTGGGATTAGGCAAGTTGGCCGCCATTGATTTATATTTTTGCACATTTTTATGTCGCTTCTGGCATCTGGCCTCAAGTACACCCGCATCGCAGCTATTTATAGTTTTACGTTTTATGGCCACACACAGGCTGGGCACTGGGGACGCCGTTTTGACAGTTTCCTACCGCAATTGGCCATATAATATTCGCAACAGACTCCGCTGGCCGTGCATTGAGGTAGCCACAGAGAGAGCATACATAATTGGAATACGGCAAGTTTCTGTAGTCGTTGCACTGTTGGAGTCAGTTACTGCAGCTTCTTTCTCTCGCGAGACGGGAGGCATGTTTGAAGGTGAGCTATATATAAATATGAGATGAGTATATATAAATATATGAGGAATATGAGTTCAGATACTCGCGTATTACACTGAGTAATTGTATATGCAACCTCAGTGAATATCGAGAACACGCTCGTTTTCAAGTTAAACGGTAAACCCAGAGAGAAGAGGTTTTTAAATTAATAGATAGCAGTAGCACAGACCTCTAACTGACCTCTACCACAACAAACAATTATTATATTATTTTTTAATATATAATATATAACAAAAAAAAATTATTATATTATTTTTAATGAATTTAATTTTAATATTTCAAATTTTAATTATTATTTTATTTAAATTTTTTAATAATTTTGATTTTTTCAAATTTTTTCTATATATGTATATATATTTTTTTAATTTGAAAGATTAAAATTTTGTTTTTTTTTTATAAGTTTAAATTTGAATTTTTCTTTTAATTTTTAATTCTTTTGTTTTTAATATTTTTTTTTTTTTTAATTTTTCAACTTTGTTCTATATATTCAAAAATTTGATTTAATTTCTATGTTAATTTTATTGTTAAATTTATTAAATTTATTTGTATTATATTTATTTATTATTATATTATTTATTATATTAATTTATTAATATATTATATATATTATTTCAAAAAATAATGTTGTATTAGTTATATTGCTGTTATTTTTAGCAAAAAGTCTGGTACTTCAGTGCGCCTGTCTATTTTTCATGGATGATACAGATTAATATAAGAGAGCTTAATCCATTAGGTAATGGACCATAATCAGGTATGTAACATAAGAAGACGTAAAGGAATTCTCCACGCCTTCCTTCGCCTATTAAAACCTTAATTTAAGTCCAAAATCTCTATCCCACAATGACAGACATTAAGACAATTAGTTTATATTAAACCTGGCGCAGACAAACATAAATTTGCAACAGTTTTAGCCTTGTTTTGCTAAACGTATTACCGAATAAATGCAGCGTACTTAAGCTGAGTTCGCGTTTGGCCCTCAGATCCACAAGCTAGTTAAATTTGACAAAGGAAAGTTTGTTGTGGAACAGATTCGGGCGACATGTGACAAAGAGAGTTTATAAACTAATTAGAGGGACAAAAAGCAAATATGTTGGAGCATGGAAAACTTGTTCACTCGCCGAGTGCTGAATCGTATCTATATGCAGCCGGAGGAACAACAAAAATTAAAAAATCAATAATTTTGTGAGAGTTTCGTTCTTCTCGTTTTTCCATTTTACAGATTTTGCCGAGGAGCCGGGCTGGGCATCAAAGGACTCTTTGGATTCACACCACTTAACAGTTCATTAGGCAGCCGACGCGTACGAACAGTATCTCAAATCTAGGCGAGTGGGCAGCATGTGAGTGGGGCGTGGCGGTGCTCGCTTTGACATGCTTAAAAATAACAATGTGTTGGCAATTTTTCCATAATAATTAATACGCTCAACGCTCATTGAGCAATTGCTTAATTTGCCGTTAATAATATTTTTGCGATATTTTATTTTGCTTTTTATTTTTATTTTTATTTTTATTTTGCCGTTCAGCTAGTTTTAGACGGGTTTGAGTGCTGGCTGGTCGCATACTTTTGGCACACGCTGTGCTGCTATTTTTATACCTGCTATCCTCAAGGAAGTTCATCAAAGTCAAGCACGGCCGCAGACAAGACGACGCAGAGCCAGGACGTTCTCCACCTGCCAAAGACAGTTGACACATGTGGCAGCATGTATGTGTGTGTGTGTGGCTGTGTGTGTGTGTATCGTTAGTGTGTGTATCTGAAAAGGAAATTTATTTCATTACAGCTCAGCACCCAACGCAATCGCGTCCTTCTGTACGTCTCACAGTCTGTTCGCTCTCTCTCTCCCTCTCTCTCTCTCTCTGTATATCTGTCTGTCTACCTCCGGCTGTCGATATGTTTGACTATTTGACTGGCAAGCATCCGTTTCAACTGCCTGTTTTTATCTATCTATCAGGCAGGCACACAGGCTGCGCACAGCCCTCTGCCTGGCGTACATATATTGCGATGGAGGCACGTGCAAAGCTTCTGGCATAAAAATCAATTAGCTTAAATTAATTCCACGAAATATTTGCGCTGTAAAAAACTTTTGCCAAACAAACATGTGCCGCAAATGTGTAAATATGTATATATATATTTCTTTTTTTTTTCTTCCATTTTGATCATCCCGTGAGCTTAGCCTTGTAAATATGTTCCTGCACGACTGGGTTCGAGCTGCCAACTCATTGGCTAAGCGCTTTGGACTCCTTGTAATGCCAAATGTGGCAACGGCTCAATTCGTATTTTATATGCCAGGCGAATGCTATTATTTTCAAATTGGCATATCAAATGTATGCTGATAAGGCTGAAGAACAGAATCAATAACTATGCTTAAGAAATTTTAAATAAATTATATATATAATAACAAATATATAAAAATATATATAAAATATCTTAACATAAGTATTTAAGTATTTATTTAATAATTGCTATAGAAATATTTAATAAATTATATTTTTACCTTGAACCCATTGCAAATGGAAAATCAGGGTATAATCATTATGTTGAAATGTATGTAACAGGCAGACGGAGGCGTGGCAGACCCCATAAAGTATATATATTCGTGATCAGGGAGAAATGATATTGATCCGTCTGTCTGTCCTTATGTGTGAACGCCTCGATCTCAGAACCTTTAAGAGCTAGAGAGAGATATTTGAGGTTCGTGTATAGCAAATTCAGGTCAAGACTTTGTGCTGGCCTTTCCACTAGACACTAGATTAATGTCCTCCTTCATACAGATTTCATCAAATGCCTTTCAAATATTATTTTTAAACCACTTTTTAGATTATGCCATTCAGCTTTAACAATACCCCATAATTCATCGACTCTAATGCCTATCCATATAGACAACAGCTTATATCTCCCACAGCACTTTGTTCATTATCATTGACTTTCCCGCTGGCTCATAAAATATGCACAAATTGACATTTTCACATTTTCACATTTTACGTATGCATCCGATGAACATTTAATGATTTCAATGGTCATAATTCAATTGATTGCTGCATTCGTCAAATCGTTTGGAAAATTGCCTAATTGACTATTCAAATAATGGTAGAACGAATAATGCATTAATTTATGGACGTATCTCTGTGTGTGTGGTCAGCAGAGTATAAAATGGACCTAATGTGCTCTACATATAATCAGACAGGCGCTTGCAGATTGTCAAATAAAGCGCTAATGGGCGGAAAGGCAATGAGAGCACTTGACCAGATTGTAAAATGTGGCAACAAAATATTTTATGAGCTTAACGTAATGGGAATACCCTTAACGAGCATTTGCTTATACATAGGTAGGACAGAAAGGATGTACTGAAAAGTTAAATATTCAGATTAGGACAAATTTTCAAAGAGAATTACTAAAAACAAATATTAAAAGATTAAAATAAAATATAATTAAATTAATGAATTTTCAATAAGAATTTCTAAAAAAATATTAAAAGATAAAAATAAAATATAATTAAATTAATGAATTATTATTATCGTAATAATAATTTATTAGCTACAATAGTAAATCATAATGAGCTTTGGGAATACCCTTAACGAATACATATATAAAAAAAATGTACCATAAAAAGCATGTGAAGAAAAATTCCATTTTCAGATTAAGAAGAAATTTCCAAAAAATGATAGTATATAAAAAATATAAAATAAAATATTTAAAAAAAAAAGAATTATAATTTAATTAAAATAAATAAAATTATGATAGTCAATTAATTAATGTAGACAATAATTTGTATATTATCTTTAATACATTTTTAATTAAATATTTATAATTTATTTATTTATTTTTTTTTACATTATAAAAAAGTTTATTTGTTTATTTAACAAAAATATTTAGTAATTAATCATTTTTATTTATTATATATCATTTTCCAAAGCGAAAATTGCAAATATACCGAATTTTTATATTATAATTTACAATTATTTAATAATTATTTAAATATTATAAATATATTTAATTTTAAGACTTTAGCTTCTAAGAGAAATTTAACTCCTCAGCACATATAGTTGATAATGCAGAGTGGAACGAGCTGTAAACTTCCTGCGTTTGTCTTTGATAGAAGCCTCAACTTTAGAGCACGTAGGCAAACAGGGCGTATACACAACGTGAGCAACACATTGGATACATTTCGTACAAGTTGTGCATCAATAATTGGACGCCGACTGATTGATGGACTGACGGATGGATTACTAAACTGACTAAACAGACTGACTGAGTGAGTGACTGGCGTATGTATTGCTTGACAGATGCATTGATTAGAGCATAGAGCATGAGTGCACCTTCGAGTAGGCAACATATGAGAATCAATGACGGCTTTGGCTGCCATTTGACTGTCAATGGAAAACTTGGCACAATTGCTGAAAGCTAAAGACGATAAACGATTTCCTCTATCAAGGACATATGAGGGATATTTAACATCGCTGCACATTCTCGGGCACTTGGAATGGGGGGCAGGCAGGGGGGCGTGCGACCTGGGTTGAGTGTGCGCACATTTCAAGCACGTCATCGGCCAAAGGAAAACATAGCTGTAACCATGGACGAGGCAGTCGCTCTGACAGTCGGGACGTCAATCTGCGTGGATTCAACAAAGTTTAACGAACTTACAAGCGCACGCAGCACGTGTATGCACATGTGTCCGTGTGTGTGTGTGTGAGAGAGAGAGAATGAGTGTGAGTGTGAATGTACGCACCTTTGTGCTTGCCGTTACTTGCCACACTTTTGCGGTAATGCGTCAATTTATTATGAAGAGCTCCATTTTATGCTCAAAGCCTTACAATTACAGTTACAATAAAAGCTTTAGAGCTTTCTTATGTGAAGCTTTTGGAGACTTTGATGGGGTTGGCATATTAGATGGGAAATTTTGAACAAAGCATAAACTTAGTTTAAAAAGCTGCGTGCGAAAGCTTTTACAGGACTTTTACATCACATGAAGTGTTCAGAGCTTTTAGCCAGCTAACTAAACTTTACCATGAACAGCTTTAACAGGATGTTAGCTTAAAGTTTCTATCCATCAAAAAGAAATATATACAAAAATATATAGAAATATCAAAGATCCGTTAATCTCAGTTGGCATCTCTGGCATCTCTGGCATCTCAATATAATATTATAATAATAAAATAAAAAAATAATAAAAATAATAATACCAAGTATTCAGTAATCCACATAGAGTAAACCCCATATTTTCCATTTGCATCAACCGAACAACGTCTTTAATACTGGCTCGAAAAATAGCTTGCCATAAGTCCTATAACTAAGTTAAACACCTGTTGAGGGCTTTACCAGCCGTGTTCCTTGTGCAGGACATGCTTGTAGATGGTGTAGGGCACAGGATATGGCTTGGGCACTGGAATTTTGATGTGCTTGATCACTTCAACGGGATACGGTTTTTCCACCTCCACAGGATAGGGCTTCTCCACGGTGTACGGAATTTTGCGTTCGGTTATTTCGGGAACTATTTTGTATACGGGAACTTGAATTTCCTGCTGCACCGGCACATGGACAGCGTAGGGTTCTGGGATTTGCAGGCGTATAACATTGGGCACCTGGGGAGAAGTGTGAAAAATTTGATTAAAATGGAATATTTCATAAATAGCTAAGATTCAGTTACCTGCACAGCCACCGGATGCGGTATGGGCAGTGGCACCTTCTCTATGACGTGGACCGGCACATGCTTCGACGTCTCCGAGTACGTGGTGGGCGTGTGTTGGTGATAGTCCCCGATGCCCGTGCCACCCCCTCCACTGCCGCCCTCATAGTGTCCCTCAGCGGTGTGATGTGAGGCGTAGGCAAGCGCCATGCCGCAGACCAAAAGCTGTGCAGGACTCAAGAATTAGGATTGCGCCCAGAGAAATTTTCGCTGCTGCTGCACTTACGAGTAACCACATTTTGCGAGCTGAGACTGTGTTCATTAGTTGGATCCACGCGCGGCGAACAGCAGCTAAGCAATACGAGGAGCTGCAATAAGTCGGGCGACTTTTATAGCCAGCCAAAAGTGAAAGATTTGGCCAATGCTATTGGTCAGGTCTTTAGTTGATGTAACCATAACATTGAAATAGAAAGTATTGCATTACCATTCGGATCGCATAATTTTCATTGTGCTTTTCCCAGCAAATGTTATGACAACAAATTGGGTTCAAGTGGGTATCAAGTATCCCGCAGGTCTCTCGCTCTCCCAGCTGGCAAAGTGAATGGCCTCAGGCTGAGGCCCCACCCTGCTCAGCCCTGCCTGCTGGCTGGCACAGTCTTTGGGGTTAAGGTTGTTACACGTACTTGAGTTCTGCGATCGCTTCCGTCAACCGTAACCCGCGCAGGCGAAAAGTGAGAGTCGCCAAGAGCCAACGCTCCGCTGCAGCCAGTCAGACCACTTTTGAGAGTCGCCTCAGATTTGTTGTTGCCTAGGAAATGGGCATAGGCACAGCTGCTGCGGCCACTGCAGGGCACAGCAAAAACTGGTTAGCCATGACGTAACACTAATCACTGGGATGGCTAACATAGAATTATGCAGTCCAGTCGGCACAGTGAGGAACTATAAACGGAGTTCGGTCAGGAAGTAATTGAAGCAACTGCAACAGCATTTTACCCACTAACACAAACTAACACACGCGAATGTAGGTTAGCGTTAAAGGCAACTATATATATATATATATACTCCACTCTATATACACTCCACTCTATATACACTCCACTCTATATATACTCCACTCTATATATACTCCACTCTATATATACTCCACTCTATATACACTCCACTCTATATATACTCCACTCTATATATACTCCACTCTATATACACTCCACTCTATATACACTCCACTCTATATACACTCCACTCTATATATACTCCACTCTATATATACTCCACTCTATATATACTCCACTCTATATACACTCCACTCTATATATACTCCACTCTATATACACTCCACTCTATATACACTCCACTCTATATACACTCCACTCTATATATACTCCACTCTATACATACTCCACTCTATATATACTCCACTCTATATACACTCCACTCTATATACACTCCACTCGCTTACTTTCACTACTTTCGGCATTATGTTATTTATTTTTACAAAATATGTTTTAGCTGTTTGACAAAGACTTTACATCGTTTAACTAATTAACTAATCGAATACAAACTTAATTAACTGCGTTCGCTTAGGTTTCGTGATCTAGCTCATCCTCCCATTCCCAGTCGTCGAAAACGTCCTGGAAAAAATATCAAAAATACTCAGATTTAAATATTTTTGATTGAACCAATGCCACTTACGTAATCATCCAGATTGGCCTTATCGTCTGGCAGCTCCTGTGGCGAGCAGGCCACATACGCCACGCCCGAATTGTGGCCGGAGCACTCACAGGTCTGTGCCTCAATGGGCATGGCACTCTGCGCCACGCGCTTGGCGAAGATGGTCGCAAATCGCATTATCGGATACTTGCGCTCCGGCGCCAGCTTGCGTGCACTAAATACGGAGCCGTTCGTTTCGAGCGCGAGCGATGTGCAAATGCCCAAATTGCTCTTGGGTATGTGCACCTGGCTGCGCGTCTCCTCATCGCCCTCGGGGTAACGCTTCGAGTAGACCAACTTCTTGTCCAGGCCAAAGAAGTGGCGCAGCTTCTTGGTGCGCTCAAAGTCAAACTCGGTGTCCGCCAGAATATGCAAGTTGACGCTCTCCTCCAGCATGAACTGCAGTATGGAGGTGTAATCGAAGCGCATGTCCTTGGGCGAGCAGCTGCTGCACGAGAGCAGAATGAAGGTCTTCGAGACGCCCGGCCGGAAGTTCAAACGGGAGGCAGTTGAAATGGCCAGCAGGATGTCCTTGCTGGTGCCATTGCCTGTACTGATGTGGCCGAAGTAGTCCGCGAGCTGCTCCGGGTTGGATGTGAAGACATTACGCTCATAGATAATGCTGCGCGGCTTGTCGTAGGGCTCAACGCCACCGAAGGCCACAACCGCATAGCTGGGAGAGAAAGAGAGACAGAGAGTCAAGTGAAAGAGTAGAGAGGCCTTGGCTGTGTGGCTCACCGATTGTTGGTTATCTTAGCCGCTTGGAGCTGCTCCTCAACGCTGGCCACGACACTCATAATGCTCTTGGTCTGCTTCAGATTCTGATTGCAGTCCTTGGCCTCCACGATGAAGACCACATCGCTGCTGCGCGGTATATCCGCCCCACTCAGCTCTATGAACTTGCCCTCCGGAACATACGAGCCATTGGCCAGCTGGCAGCTGTTAGACAATAGAAAGAGTTTAGTTCAGGATTGATTTGATTTGATTTGATTTGATTTGATTCATCCATTCTGCACTCACAACACACACTGATCCGGCACACGCATGGGCACCTTAAACGACGTACAAGTCTCGATGTAGGCTAGAGCAGCTGCGCAGGCGCCCTTTATGGCCGGATGGCCCGGACGTATGGGCTGCGATTTCATGCCCAGATCCAGGCACATCTCATAGAAGGGCGCTGAATCGACGACAGCGCTGCAGGCGGACAAAATGCCCGAGCGGAAGAAGCTGTGGCATATCTGTAGGACTTCCGGGCTCGTTGGCAGCGGCCGGGTGAACTGCGTCTGCTGGCAGCGCTGCAGACTCCACGAATCCGTAAACTGTTTCGTCTGTGCTGCTATCAAGCCGTTGGACATGGTGTACTCGTCGTAGGGCTCATTATTCAGCGTGCCCAGCAATCCAGCTGTCTTGGCAAAGTACCAGCCGCTCACCTCGAACCAGCACAGATCGAACTGCACATTGCAGTGCAGACTGAACTGCGTGTCCGAGATGATGGACAGAATGTCCAGCTCGCGATAGATGTTGACGGAGCCCAGCTTAAGCGGCAATATGGGCTGCGGATTGCCATTGATGCTTATGTGCTGTGGGCAGAAAAATGGCAATTAAAACAAGGTGAAACGAGCTGATTCTAAGTGTTCCACATACATCAGTGCCAAGGTCTATCTCAATAAGCTGTCCATTAGCAATGAAGCTCAGCTTGCGCGTGGACACATCGCCCGCTTCGCGACCACTCAGAGGTTGGGCCTGAAGTGAAATAGAAATTTAGGATTATAACTGTAACATAGACGAGAGAAAATATCTTCCTACAGCAGGTTCCAGCAGCAGTGTGAAGTTGCGCTTGAAGAAGTCATGGGCCAGCAGATAGCTGCATTGTCCACTGCGTGCGCCATTTGCCAGCTGCTCGTAGTTCAAATTGAGGCCCACGAAGCGCTGGTCAAAGGTCATGTAGTGCCGTGAGTCGATAAGCAGAGCACGCGCTGAAAATATAAGACGAAATCATGAATATAAATTCCAGCTAGCCGCTTAGGATCGACTTACAATAGTAGGGCGGCAGCCAGGTCTTTGGATCCAGATGGGCTCGCATGTTGTACAGTTTCATAATGATCGAGGAGTTGGTCTCGCTGAGGAAGCTGTTCACCTTGGCCAGCATTTTGTACTCGGGTATCTCCTCGAACTTGGGCGTCTCGTTGAATGCATGCCAGGACATGGGCAGCTTCTGCTCCAGATCAATGATGCCCACCTCCGGATCGAAGATGAACTTCGTCTTGGCCTCCCGGTACATGTCCGCCGTTTCCAGCGCATTCAGCGCATAGTTCCGGAACTTGTTGCGCAGCAGTCCGTACAGCTGGTGTATGCGATACTCCAGCTGCAGCTCGTCGGCTATCCACTCCAACTTGGCCACGATCTCATTGTACTTCTGCACCACGATCTGCACTTGCTCGATCTTCTGCAGCTCCTTGATCTCCTGCCAGATTTCCGTGAGCACCTCGTTCAGCTCAGCTCCGAATGGCACCAGCTTGAAGTACTTCTCCTTGATGAAGTTCCAGGCCAGCGTCGAGTACTTCTTAATATTCGTAATGGCATCGTTCGCCTGGATATCCCGGTACAGCCGCTCCGCATCGGCAGTGAAGCTGGACATCTTATTGAAGTAAGGAGACTCGGCGAGCTCGTTGGTCCGTTTGTAGATGAAGTCGAAGACCTCCTTGCTCAGATCCCAAAGGGTCTTCTCGATGAAGCTGATGATCTTGAACATGTGCGGCTCGAGGCGCTTGAGTATGCTCAGCCAATAGGTCTCCGCGATGCGCCAGACCTTATTCCACAAGTTCTCAATGTATTTTATGAACTTGATGTGCAGCTCCTTGACGAACTTGTCGTACTTCTCTATGCCCTTCTCCATGAGCGCCGATACGTAGGTGAGGCTTTCGCCGTGGAAGAAGCGAGTGATCGCATCCAGAACATTGTTGTAGGTCGCCTTGATGGTCTCTATCAGCCAGACAATGCTGTTGCGCAGCGCCTTGCCCGAATCGCCCATGGCGTGCCACAGCTCCGAGAATATCTTGGGCACCGACTCGATGTGATCCCTGATCGCCAGCTCGTCCAATATGGTCAGCGAAAAGTTGACCACATTCTTGATATAGAAATCGTTCGCCTCATACGACTGGTTGACAAAGAGACGCAGGTCATTCAGATCCTCCTCCAATATGCTCAGATGGCTGATGTCGTCAATGAAGTTCTTGTTGTACTCCTTGGCCGTGTTCCAGATGATGCCCACCGACTCCACCGACTCGGTGTACAACGACTTGATCCAGAAGTCAATGCCGTCCGAGAAGGAGTTGTAAAGCGAATTGCTCATGCTCTCGATTTTCTCGCGCAACTCGTCCCTGATGCTGGGGCGCCAATGGAAGCGTCCGGTAATCAGGCGGGAATGGTTCATCTTCAGATAGGAGCTGACGTCAATGATGCGTATCTCCTCATAGTTGCGCCAAATGTCCAGATAGCCACTGCGCGTATCGGGTATATAGCCCACCATCTGTAGATTTTGGCTGGCATCCTCAGTCAGGTTGAAGTCCATGCGTGCGGTGCGATCCAGGAGATTCACATAGACGTAGCCCGTGTGGTTGGTGTCGGGTGTGTCCCATATGGTTGCATTCAGGCCGTATACAGGATACGCCACGGTCGGCAGTAGCCAAAGGCGCACAGCGTGATAGGGCGAGCGACGCTCGTACTCCAGCTCGCGCTTATTGAGATCCAGCATGGCCAAAAACTTGCCGTACAAGGGTGAATAGTCGCGCTTGTAGTGCGCTGTCGACTCCGTCTTGTAGAACGAAGGACGCGCCACCAGCGTGCCATTCATCTCGACGTCCAGCTCCGAGGCCGGATGATAGCCATAGATCTTCAGCGTATAGTTCGTGAAACCCTTGTCCGTGTACAAGTCGCGCAGATGAGCGCCGAGGGTAATCAGCTGTTCGGGCCTCTTCGAGTAGTCAATGGTCATATGAGTCTTGAGTAGATCCCGCAAGCCGCGATAATACGTGGCCTTGCAAACGACGTCCTTCTCGAGGTACGGATGAGCCACCGTCCAGCTAAAGGTTTGATGATCCCGTTCGCCCTTGAGCAACGGCTCTGCCCTCCACTGGAAGTTGCTGCGAATCTTTCTCGACTCCTCGTGCGCCCCAGTGCCAGCCCACTTCAAGCGCAGGTCAGCATTGAATTGCCTATCGGTGAGATAATACCAGCCAGAGGAGGAGAGATTGCGCTTCGGATAGAAGAGCTCCAGTGCGTAACGCTGAGATTCATTGCCGTTCTGGAAGAATTCAAAGAGATTCGATTAGATATAGGATATACAATATAGAATAGGGAAACCACTCTACTTACCGTACTAAAGTTGCCCAGTTCCAAGTTATAGCCTATCCACGCCGTCTCCGATAGCTCGATCTTGGCATGCTGCCTGACCACATGGGCGTCGACGTTCTCGTACCTGGTGGTCAAGATAACGGCACGATTTGGATGCACGGCCACCACCTTGAACTCCTGAGCCGTTGCCGTTGTCAGCGCATGCAGCTCTCCCGTCAGATTGAAGTTCTTTGTGTTGCGCAGCTCGAACACCTCAATGTGCTTGATGTCCCTCGGTCCGCCCGGCGTGCGCATATCCCTGGTGCTGACATAGTGTATGCCCAGCGGCTTCATATCGTTCTCCAGCGTAATGTCCGTTGTGTCCTTATACATGGGATGCTTTTTCACCTCCACACGTTTGTATTTGCCGTCCAATATCTGTTGGGTGTTGTAGACAACCTTGAGGTTGCCAGAATCCTGGTTGGGACGCTCCTGCAGACCATAGGCTATATCCGCACGATGTCGCGTGGTCAATGGCACCTCAATTTCAATGTTGCCATTCAAATTGTGTGTGGTGCTGTCGCTGTCATAGTTGCTCTTCAGCTTGAAGAAGGCGCTGTCCTGGGGCCAGTTGCAGCGCACGTAACGATAGCTCTGACCGCTGAAATATGTTCAGGATTAATTTGTATATATAGTCAAGATAATCCTTTTCCACTTACCTCTTTGTTGTGAACTCGAAATCAGTTTTGAACCAAGTTACGTTGGGGAAGGGAGTCGTCGAGTTGACCACGCCGTGCATGTTAGTCAGCGAGCTGAAGGACACATCCAAATCGGTTATGCGGCGACTGGCTGGATAGTCCAGGGCACAGACCAGGTTGACATAGTCCGCACTGGGCTTGTCATAGTGGCCGCTCAGTCCGATTGTGTGTTCGCCCCTGAACTTGGGCGTTGTCAACGTCGCCTGGAATTCTCGGCGATAATTTTGCTTGTGCAGCAGCGTGAAATCGCCTTCGATGACGGATATGTCCTCCTTCTCACCCCAGTCCACGTGAGCCACACCCTTGAGCGATTTGGTATCGTTGTGATAGCTGAAATGTGTTGAGAGCTTGCGCTGGGCTTCCAGCGCCTCGTAGCTGCCCTTGATGTAGAACTCAGGAGCGGTTAGCTGCTTGCTAATAATGTTGCCCCGATAGCTGCCGCTCAGCTTGTGGATGTCGCCCACGGGCAATGGCAGCTGCGTGAGCACATCGAACTCCAGCTCATCGGACGACTTGTAGTGCAAGTTGCCGTTCACGTCCAGGTTCCACTTGGAGTCCACGCTCAGACGGCCGCCTGACTGCAGCTTCTGGAAATTCCGGCCCGGATTCAAGTACTTCGCGCTGGCGTGCACGATGCGTGGCTGTGCTTTGGGTCGTTCCATGTAGCTCTCCAGCACCAGTTGCATATTCTCGGCCAATATCCAGGACCAGATGCAGCTGCCGCGTCCAATGTACTTGCCAATTTTATATTCGCCCACGATCTTGCCGCCGTCGGCTCCAACACCCACCTCCGAGTGCAGATGCACTGAATCGATGCCCAGCTGCTTCCACGGCGTCTGCAGATTCACGTCGCCCACCAGGCGACCCTGCTCAACAGCCTTCAGATTGCCGTAGAAATTGATGCGGGCGATTTCCGGTTCGGTGCTCTCGACCAGCACCGAGAAGTCCATGGGTCCATTTCGTTCGCTGACGCTATATCCGCCCGATATCTGGCACATCTTGCCATCCTCAATGGCGCTAAACGAGAACCGAATCTTCTTCGGCCCCGCCTCATTGATGTTCAGCTCAATGACGCCATCGGGACCGCCCGACTTGGGCTGAACACGCAAGGTGACATCGATGGGCAAGGTGTCCTTCATGCGCACCACGCCTCGGACATCATAGGTGGCCATATTGCGATACAGATTGCCCATTACGTCATACCGCAGCGGATCCTGAGGATTGCGCACAATGCTGCCGTGCATCGAGATGTTTCTGAAGTTCTTCAACGGTGTCCACACCTCCACATTGAACACGTCCTGCCTCTTGTTGGCACGCGTGCCGTAGGCAATACTCTGGCCATCGCGACTGAGGAAATTCAGGTCGAAATTTAGCTGCGGACTGGAGCCCTGCGTGACCAGAATGGAAGTGGAAGCCAGCTGCAGTGGCAGCATGGTCGTGTGCACCTTGCCGTTGACATTGACGAGGTAAGCGGGATCCGTGTGCCAATCCGACTCGATTTGTAGCTGGACATAGAGTTTATATATGAGTTAATGAATAATTATCTTCAGCTAATCTTATTTAGTTACCTTGTTGACCACGCCATTGTCCGTGACCTCGAAGCGTATGTCCACAATATTATCCACGGCCGAAAAGTCCTTCTTGAAGTAGGCGTTGCAAGCGTAGTGGGGTATAACATTCGTCTCAAGCAGAATGCCAACGGATGTTTCCAGGAAATTGTCTTCGTGCTACAAAGCAAAATCATGTGAATGAGCAAAGGAATATTGGAAGGCAAAGCCTGTGCTCACCTCCACAGCAGCGGCCAGAGAGAGGTGTGTTTGGGCTGTGATCGAGGTGATGTTGCCCTTGTACGCATTGTCGTCCAGCTCGATCCTGCCGTAGATCTTTATTTCGGGCAACTGTTTGTAGGGCGTAATCAGCTTGAGTTGAACGTTGTAGGCCTTGGGCCTGACATTGTCCACCACCTTGGTGTAGTTGACCTCGAAGCCCATTTCCTGGAAATCAGCCTTGCCGTCGTTCACCATGAACAGCACGCGCTGATAGAACGCATTGAAGTGCAAGTCGAGTTTATACTCCAGCACAGACTTAACGTCCTTGGCTATGTCGAAGGGTGTGCTCACGGTGAGCACGTTGAGCACATTGATGTAGTCCGGGAAGTACAGACGATCCCGGAACTCCAAACGGCCCTGAGGCAGTTGCACATTGCCGAGCACGAAATATAAGTCCACGTTCTCCTGCACGTCCACCTCGCCATCTATGGTTGGCCAGATGAGCGTGTCCACCTCGAAGTTAACCAAGTAGGATATGTAGTCCACTTCGTCTTCCTCATCCTCGGCGTCAACTTGCATTTTGGGTGGCTGGAAGTCGTCATCGAAGTGCAGATCCAACAGCATCTTCTGATTGCTCAACTGATTGACCAGCTTCGGCTTGGGCTGCCCGTTGATCTTGACGCCCAGCTTATAGTTCGAGAGCTTTCCGTGCAGCTTAAATATGAAATTATCCCGTTTGAGGACCTGCGCAATGAAGCCATTCTCCTCGAACCCAGCTAAGGGAGTGAACACCAGATACGAGTACTCAAAGTCCGTCAAATTCTGCATGTGCCAGACGCCAGTGAAGCCCAACGTGGAATTGTTCCATATGCCTCGCATGTCCACGCGCTCTGCATTCACCTGGCCCAGCACGGCCGCTTGCTGGAAGCTCTCGATGGGCGTGGCCACGCTCAGCTTGACATCAAAGTCGAGCAGATTCTTGATATCCGCCAGCGCCTCGATGCCCAATGCTGCCGTTGGTGCTCTCACCTCGGCCACAGCGTGTCGCTTCTTTTCATTCAAGCCGAAACGTCCGTGAATCGTGCGGAACTTCTCCAGAGGCGTTGTAATATTTATTATCAGCATATTATCCGTGAACTTGCGCACGTAGCCGTCCATTGTGAGCGTGAATTCGCGTACGTCGAACTCCAGAGAGGCTGCGCCCTGCACCTGGCGCTTATCGTTCAGCGAAAACATGGCTGCCAGTCCGCCCTTGCGATATCCTTCGAAAGGACTGACCAAGGCGACGGTGCCCGAGATATTCTGGTAACGTTGATTGCGAATTACATCCCAGATGGACTTGACGCTGTACGTGTTAAAGGTGTCGTTCTGCCCCTTGTAGCTGAGATAGAGATCTGTGTCGATTTTCCTCGGATCCTGCCAGTGCGCAACCTTTACGTTGATGGTGGGTATGTCCTTGATGGTGCTGTTGATGCCAAAGCGCACATCGAAGCTCACCAACTGGTCGTGTATGTCGTAATCGCTCTTATAGCCCAGCTGCAGCTTCTGATCCTCCGCCCAGGACAGCGTTGAGTTCATCAGAATCAGATTTTGAACATTGTAGACTCCGGCAGTCAGCGTATTCGTACGCCAGCCCTCGAAGGGTGTATTGACCTCAGCATGCAGCCAGTTGTGCACAGTCTTGCCCGGCATAATGCCCGCATTGTAGCTGAACTCAACCACCTCGGTGATGCTCCAGGAGCCATGGGCCTTGCCATAGTAGGTGGGACCGCCCGTGTAGGTGCTGAAGCCGCAGTTGATTGTCCGTTCCGGATAGGTTAACATCACGTTGCCATCGTAATGCTTATTGCCCGGATTATTGTACTCCATGAGCAGGCCCAGCCGTTCGGCCGGATCCCGATTTGCATCCCACTTCAGATCCAGCGAAAGTTCCTTGCGTTTCTCAATGTTAAGCAGCCCCAATTTAATGTGCACATCACGAAGTCTAACGAAAGTGGAACCATTGAGTTAATTGATTTAAAATGAATTTAGATTTGAGCACTGAACTCACTTGTCTATGTGAATCTCCACCTGCAGTAGCTTGGGCTGCTCTGAGAGCAATTTGGAATTGATCCAATAATCCTTTTCCTTGACCTTCAGACGCACCTCGGCATTAGAATTGCGATTGTGTGCGTTTGACGTATATTGTACGGTCAGTCCGTATGGATCCTTGCCGTATTTGCTCTGCACATCGAAGAAGATCAGCAGCTGGTTGCGTCTGTAGACCATGTTCACTGAAGTCGTCTCAAACGAGGGACTCTCGACGATCATTTTCAGGTGCAGCAGCGCCTGCAAGCGCGAGCTGCGATCCTTGTAGTTGCCCTTGACGGCGATCGAGTGGCCCGTAAACCAAGAGCCATTGATGAAGACCTGAAGACAGAGGAGTTATAGAGTATAAGCTATTATGATGGCTATGTTTCACCCACCATAAAGTCCTTGGGCGCTTTTTCGTTGACTTTTACGCTAGCCGTGCAGGAATTGAACTCCGGCACGGACACATTCATATAGGCATCAATGGCAAAGAGGCTGCGGCGGGGCAGGTGCACGGAGAAGAGTCCAGTTACCTCCTTTTCGGGCGCATACTTCAGACCCACAATAACATTGTGCTCGGTGCCGTTTTTACTGCGCTCCTCATGCCTGCGAAATAGAGAAGATATATGAATAGTTCGCAGAGTATAGGAATTCTACGGACTTGATCAATATGCGGTAGTCGATGTTTGTCTTGGGCAGCTTCAGCTCCAAGCTTGCGCGCGTGCGTGAGCCCTCCAAGGTAATGTTCTCCGAGCTGGAACGTGCAAAGATGACCCTAACCATGCTGGTATAGTTCGGATTGACATAGTCGGGCGCGTTGTTGTAGGTCAAGAAACCTTCGGTGTGGCCTTGCAGACTGAGCCAGGTGGCATTCGAGGCAAAGTTTAGCTTCGGATAAGCTGTGGTGCGCAGCTTCACATTGCCGCGATACTCAGTCTTCGACTTATCGCCATTGTTAACCAGACGACCCGCAAAGTTGATGGTTTCGATCTTGGAGGCTTGGAACTATAAAGAGAATTTTTGGTTAATAAAAGTTCATTAATCTTAGTTAAATCTTTGCTTACCCTATAGTTCACAGTCATATTCGTTGAGGTTGTCACCTCGCTCTGCACAATGTTGCCGCTGATCAGCGCCTGCAGCTTCTTTGTCTCGAAGGACAGATCGACGTCGTGCTGCTTGATGCCGTTCTTCTCGTTGATCTTTATGGAGCCCACAAGGCCAGTTATGTTCACGCCATTGATGGTCAGGAGCATGCGTGGCTTATAGATCCAGGCAGTGAAGTCTTGATAGCGTCGCAGCTCCATGCCCAGATCCAGTGAACGATTCCCGTTGTTGTCCAGGTAGACATCGAGCCGTCTGTAATCCGGATTGCCATTGTATCTGCAGCCAGCCGATGCGCGACTTTTGCCATTAATAAAAGATAAAGATGCATTCAGGGCATGCGGAACGCTTGTTAAATTGGCAACTAGAATGCGGGGAATCTGGGAGCCAGGCGTGCTGAATACCAGGGTGATGTTATTATCCTCATCCTGCTGATCCCAGTTGTATTCGAATACGTATTTCTTGGCCGTCAAATCGGACTTTTTGAGTATCACGCTGAAGTTGAGCGGGCCGGATAGCAACAAGCTGGGCAAAGCTTGAGTCGTATTGCTCAGATCGGGAACACTGTAGTGAGAGCAGATCTGGAGTCCAATTGCCTTGTCCAGCACGGGCCAGGTGCAGGTGGAATTGGAGCTGCGCTTCGCAATGCCCGCTTGGGGCAACTCCTCATCCCGTTTGACCACCAGCAGCTCAGAGCGTGCGCTGAAGATTTCGTTCTTGTCCTGCGGCAGGTTGAAGGCAAAGGAAATGAGATTGCGGCCACGCATCTTTAGAGTGGCCTCCACCTCCGAGTTGGAGTACAAATTGCTCTTGACCTTGATGCCCGACTGGCCCCAGAATATGTCCGTTTGCATTGTGGTTATCACGTCCACAGAGACAGAGGGCTTGAAGCGGCCCTGGACATCGAAGTGCCAATCAGCGTCCAATTTATCCAAATTGCCCGAAATACTCAAGTCAATTGAGGAAGCTCCAAATGCATGGATGGCCAAAGGCATGCCCACAGCCAGCGGCACGGTATAGGCGGCATCCAGAAATACTTGAGATTTTCTGTAATTGAGGGTCTTGCCGGAGAGCACCTTCTGGGCCTGATAGAAGGGATTGAGCTCCGTCATTAGCCTCGCCACTTCCATCATGGACTCGAAGTTGTAGTAGCGCAGATCGTTGCCAAAGACGCGCAGGCCAAATTGTGCTCGCGGATTGTTGTAGTCGTACTTCAGCTTGTAGCCCAATTGATCCACATTGCGCTCGATGCCCTGTTTGCGGGCCGCTGCAGTGGCATCTGCATTGCGTTTGGATCGCGGAGCATCCTCCAGATCATCCTCGAACTCGTATTCACCCTCTTCTTCCGACTCGGAGCTCTCTGCTGCGTTTCGCTTAAGCCGCAAGTTCTCCAAATTGAACAGATTATCCAAGGTATCATCATCCTCGGCGCTCTCATTGCCCAGCCAGCGGTTGAGAAAAGCGAGCTTCTTGCGCAGCAGCTTGCCATTCAACGGACCCTGCGGACCAAAGGCGTTCGCAACCAGCTCCTCGAAGCCTTCGGCGCGAGCAGTAAACTCAAAGAAGTTCACAGATTGGCCAAACAGATCGGCGGTGAAATTGACGCTGGCCATGCGAGGCAAATAGGAGTCGGTGCCAAAAATGAGATTTGCATCGGTTGTGGAGCCTGAAAACATAACTCGATTAAATATTTATTGAATATATTTATTTATATATTTATAGCATACCAAAATTGTACTCATCGAAGAACAGACTGTGCTCGTAGTTCCGGGAGAACTTGCGTATATCCATCTTAAACTTATCGGCAAGTTCAGCGTTCAGCAACAAGCCCTGCGCCTCAATTCGGACCGGCGAATTGGATTTGGCCAAGTTGGTGAGATGCGACCAAACGAATGAGCCAACCTGATTGATTTGCTCGTTCTCCAGTATGGATTTGATGGAACCAATAGATATATAATCAGGGCAACGCATGGTCTGCAGATAGCTGTAGATACGCAGCTCGGAATTGAACTTGTAGTCGGCATAGTTGTCCAGGAAATAGCTGCGATACTTCAGGCAGTCGACGCGCCTGAAGGCGAGTATGCTCTGCAAGCGTATGTCCACCGGCACCTCATTGTTGTTAATGATCAGCTGCAATTGCTCCGCAAACGCTGGGGATATGACTCCTATATTGCCGAGACCCTTGAGTAGGATAATCAAACGTTCGCGTTGCTTCCGATCGCCGCGGTATCGCTTGAACTGGCTAAGGAATTCCGTCTCCAGCAGATTGATGATTTGCACCACCTTCAGATCCTCGTCGCAATTGTCATGATGCTTGCAGTAGCTGTGCACCACAGCCGTTGCGCCCAGTGTATATTCCGGATCCAGTTTGTTCCTAGCATAGTCGAGTATGGTGTAAAAGGTCTCCAGTGTCTCCTCGTCGGGTCGCGTGATGAATGACAACGAGCTCATCCAGCTGTGTGCCATTTCCTTGGTCAGTTTCTCATTTACAATCTGATCGCGCATCACTTGATACGATGCGGTGCTGCCAATGTAGGGCAGGGATTCCAGCACGTGTTTCCTACAATTAATAAACTAATGAATGAATGTCTGATCTTCAAAAGGTTTCTGTGTGCCACTTACTTGCCCTGCTCGCAAATGCTCGCTGAACGCTCCAGGAGCACCGTCAATGTCTTATAGTCCAGACTCTTGGACGTTTGCAGGAAGTTGGTGAAAACATCAATGAACTCGCGTTGGATATTGGGAAAGCCCACGACGCACATTTGCATCAGATGATCGCGGGCCGCTTTGATCTCGTCGTGGCTGGGCTTCACAGGCGGCGTGTGATCAAAGATCAACGCCGAGCGCCGCTCAACAAACTCCGCATCTATTTATATGGAGAAAATAGTTAAATTGATAATCTACATAATTTATACCACTTACTCTTATCCAGAAATTCGCTTACGCCGTATGCGTCCTCACTTTCCAGCCGCAGCGAGCTTAGCGTGGTGGTCAAAGCGCCAGAGCTGCCGTTCGAAAAGGGCACCAGCAAATGGCTCTCCAAGCAGCTGATCTCACGGTAAACATTGTTATCGATGGTCAACTGAAATTAACAGAAATGGCTTAAGACCTTTCTTTGTGATTCTCATGAATTCTGAAACCAATTACTTTCTATTTTTACTTTGGTTTCCCATCTTATTTTCTTCTTTAACTTACATTGCAATAACTCTGCGAATTCAATATGGGCCAAATGGTTTTATCGTCCCGGAATGTGTACGGCGTAGTTTGTAGCACCGATTGGGTGGCATAACGTCGTCGACATGTGGATATATCCTTGGTCTTACGTACGACTACGTAGACATCGTCGGTGGACTCCAATGAATATTGCACCTGGCATTCGCCGGACACATCCGTTTCGGTTGTATTGAAGTCCACATCGAAACGCATCATGGTATTTTGAAAGCTGGACAGGATGCCCTTCTTAAAGTTGAGCACCCAAGGCAATTCCTGTTCGGCGGGGCACACCTCGCTGATGAGACCATCGTGGAAGTCAAAGCGCAACATATTCCTCGTCAAATCAATGGACAGTTCGCCGCTCTTGGGATGCATGTGCTCAAAGTCGTTTGACGCCTGTTCATCGGACGAAGACTCGGTGCTCAAGTTGTCGTAGTAGTCATAGACATCTCTGGCCGGTTTCTCTTCCGAAGCGGCACTCTCATTGCTTGGCTCTTGCAGCGAATCGTACAGGTTGACTGTATTGATGCGCAGGTAGCCTTCACAGTCCTTGGGAAAGAATATATCGATATTCGCCTTCAAATATAGATCGGAGCTGTTGTCACCGGATCCGGCGAATTCCGTGCGCACGGAAGCCGTATAATCATATTTATAGAGCTTAGCACCATAGCCAAATTTTGGATTTGTTGTCTCACATTGCGGGCGACCACAGATTCGTGGATCCTTAAGGGGATCTAAGAGTTAATAGATTAAATATATTTATATAAAAGTTTATTTAATTATATATATTACTCAAATATAATTTTAAAAGCTTTAATTATGATATAACACAATTATCATAATTTCTACATTAATTATTTACGATGGATTAGTTAATTAATTAATTTATTGAATTTTCTATATATATAAAATAATTAATAATATTTAAAAATTATTTAAAATCATTATTAGCAACAATATTTAATTATATTACAATTTTTTTATTTATTTAAAGAAACTAAAAATTAAAAATAATTTTTTTTAATATTTAAAATATATTAAAATTTTTATTATTTTATTATTATTATTATTATTATTTTATATATTTTTTTTAATTGTTTAATTACTTTGAACATAATATAAAAACTTTGTTTTTTAATTTTGAGTTTACTTTAATTTAATACATTTCATTTTTTCAATTTCTCAATTAATTTTATTAAAATAAAATTATAAATCTTTATTTAATTATTATTCTCTTTATTAATTAACTTCTACTCACTTTCTCTTGCCGCCTGACTTTGTGCTACGATCAGCACCAACAGCAGCCATATAGCCGTCATATAATTGGTTGCGCCCATTATGGGCGTGGCCAGCTTTTGTGCCAACGCTGCGTTAAGCTCTCTGTGTAGGCGAAGGGTTTAGCACGCACATGGAACAGCTGCAGTAAATTTGGTAATCTGCAAGGAAAATAAGTATTATTAGCATAAATATTGAAGTATTGACAGATTGCAGTTATTATCTCAATTAAAATTTGATTTACAATGCAAATTGCATTTGTGCATAATAAAATTTGCGGTTTGTTCTCTGATTAAACCCCTTCACACGGCACAAATCGAATTTCTCACTAGGCAAAATGAAGATTTAGTAGTCATTTAATTATTAAGATTGTTCAACTGGAAGGGGAGTGGGAAGCTACATAGCTGAAAGCACTTCCAGTGCAAACGCACTCATAATTGGAAAGGCGCCGTTACTTAACTTCGAATCATTTTGCAAAATTTCACACTTGTTGGTTGAGTTGTTTCGTTCCCTTTGAAGCTCAACCATATACGCGAGGGCGTGACAGACGGAGAGAGAGCGAGGGAGGGAGAGAGAGAGTCGCACACTATTGTAGCGCCCTTTGCGTATTTCGCCTTTGCCATAGTCAAAGCTGAAGCCAAAGCAAATCAATTGAATTTCCACTTGATTCAACATAAAACACACAAAATAAAGTAAAATAAAAGGGAAAAACTCGACAAAAAAAAGAAAATCCTCTCGCAGCTGCAGCCCTTCCATCATTAATTCCAGCAATAAAGTGGGAACAAATCGGAGCACAACCATAAGGCGGAGGAGGGAGAGGGAGAGGGATAGCTTACGACATTGCGATTGACGCCAACTGTTGTTGGTTTGCATTTGCATTTGATTTTAGAGCATGAAAAAGAATTGTTAACGGTTGTTTTTCACATTGCCTGCTCACTCATTCGCTCACCCTCTCACTCGTTACTCTTGCTCTCCCTCCCTCTGCTTATTTTGATTTACTCTTTGCACTTTGCAAAGCATATAAATCGCAGCTACATTTGTGGTTTCCTCTTTGGTGTGCTGCTTCTTGCTGGACCCCCTATTTTACGGGCTGCTGTTGGGTATTTGCTGACAATGATTGCTCGACTGCAAGAAACAGCAAAAGCACTTAACACTATTTTTTTTTTGCGCGCGAGCATCGGGTGCATGTGACCTGCATATGCATGGATACACCCACACACACACATACACATATGCAGACATCCCATGTATATGCATGTAGATCTGCATGCATGGCTGTGTGTGTATGTGTGCGCATATCAATTCTTCACAGCTTGAAGTGTTTTAGATAGCCCGCGTCAAAATGTTTGTGTGCGGCTGCCATAGATTGAATTGCAATGGTCTAGTGCTTACTTGAAGAGTAAATAATGATTATAAATCGTGGCGCTGACGGATTTGTCGCTTAATTGCGTTAGCATGTTTCAAATTTAGATTTACAAACACAAGGCGGAGTATAAAGCGCGGTTTACTGTATTAAAAGGGCTGCCAGATAGCTGCAATTACTCAAATTTGTATGGTTCGCCATTAATACTGGCTAATACTGGTTTATGAATGAAATCATGTAAAAAACGGTTGAGCAAACATACATTTATGTTTATTACTGTTGTTATAATCAAAAACATTATTTATTTATGTGATATTTTTTTATATAATTAATGGCATCTGCATTTTCTTATCTGCTGTGCTGATCAAGGCTTTAGCTGCATGCGCATTTTTGCCAATCAGCGTGCCACGTCAACGCGCAGCAGTGCTGGAAATTTCGCTTATTGGCGTGAATCGTTAAGAGATGGGGCAACACTTGGCATGATTTGTCAGTTTACTGAGAAATCGCGCAAAGTGAGCAGCATTTTTTTTCTCATTTATTTTTTTGTGAAATTAAATTAAAGTGTGTGATATTTGTAAATAACGCAATGGTCAGTGTGAAGTGAAGTCAATTTGCTGATGCAAATTTATCAGGAAAGGTGCTCGCGGCTTGTGTGCTGGCAATAAATATAGCTAAATACGCGCAGCACATGTATGCATGTGCGTGTTTGTGTGTGTGTGTGTGTGTGCGCGCGAACTATGTATAAATCGCATTGGCAATATCTATTTCATTATCTGCGCGCACCTCCGCCGAGGTTATCCTGTCCGCTGCTCTCCGCAAAGCGTATAAGCGGCTTTACTGCATGGCTATTGCAAAATTCATATCTCATGTATAAAATGTGATGTTTGTGTGGCCATATCACGGTCCACATACAGGTAAATCTAATTTGCCGAAGGCTTCTTTCGGGCTGCTATTTTGGCACACAATTATCATCAAAAGTGAAAAGTGAAACAGAGGAAGAAGAGGAAGAAGCAGAATTGGAAATCACTTAGGCTTAGTATACTGCACGCAGATTTGGCAAGCAAAATGGAATTGGTAAGTCGGCCATATTTGTTTTATTTATTGGAATTGTTGACATTTATAATCTATATTAATTTGCTTGACAAGTTCAACTGAATTGTTCTTCTGAAGCATTTTTACGGAATCTAGGGAAGTTTATAATTTTAAATGATTAATTTTAATATAATATACATAAAAAAATATCTGAAACAAAATTTTTAATAATTATTATAAATAAATAGTTATAAAATTTCACAACTTGACTCGAATTCCATCCTAAAAACTCGATAACAACTTAAGTTGTCGCCCCCCTTAAGAAAGCAGCCAAAAATTTCCGAATGCAACTCTTGAAACCAAAAAGAAGAAACACGAACAGTAGAAACAAACATTAAAATCGAGTGTGTACATAAATCGCTTGCATCTAATGCCGAGCGAACTTTGACCACCTTAATGCAACCTGGGCTAACAAAATTTCGACCGAAAGCAGAAGCCCAGCGCCATTTGTTTTAATATTTTGCCCATACCCAATGCAATATTGGGAAAACTCACACATGCACACAAAAATATATATATAGATATATATACACGTATATACACTTGCATTGAAGTATTTTCTGGGTAGGGCAAACATTTTTGTACAAAATGCAATTTTCAAGTGAAGGTGAAGTTGAGTTAAGAGCTGTTTGGGTTGCCTTAGGAGGCGGTGGGCGGGCAGGCATAAGGATGCCGCAGCCAAGTTCACGTAGGTAGAAACTTAAGCAGATTGTTAGCAAGTGGAAAAACAAGAAAAAGTTATGAGCGTTGTTTGTGCAACGAATTTAATAATACGCTATGTTAAAGCGATTATGCAGTTTCGATCGTTGATATATGTAAATATTTTATATGCGCTTCAGTTATTTGTATTAGTTTTTTTTTTTAATTTTAAACTATACATTATTAAAAATTCCCAATAATTAATTTTAAACCTATCATATAATAAAAAATTAAAAAAAAAAAATAAATAAATACAAATAACTAAATATAAAAAGATACATAAATCAAAAAATAAATAAATGAATAATGATAAATAAAAAAATTAAAACTAAATAAAAATTGATTATAAAAAATAAATAAAGTGTCTCATGACATTTCTATATTGACAAAAGATATATTAAAAGTATGAAATTGGATTAAGAAAAGTTTAAAAAATGCTTTTCCCTTATTTTCCACTTACTTTCTTTCTTTCTTTCAATTCATTAATTAATTATTATTTATTTATTTATTATTATTTATTATTTAAATTTCTGAATATGCAATAATACACTATTTTTCTAGAGTAATTATATTATATTTAAATAAAAATTAAAAAGCTTAATTGCTTCTCTACTAAACTCAACTATGGTCTAAATAAAAAATTAAACTCAAACATGGTCTAAATAAATAAAGTAATACAAATAAAGAAAAATAAATAAAGAAAAAATAATAAAGAAAGAAATACGAATTACATGATAACAAATTGAAAAAAAAAAGAGAAACTCTTTTAAATGACTTCCTCGCATTTCTCCATCGTTTAGCTGCACCTACGGCAGGGTATGAGAAATGTATAAATTTAATACGAGCATAAATTCTGAACTAAATGCAATTACGTTTGTTGCCAGCGTTGCTAGCGTGGGGCCAGCTACATATAGTGAATAGTAAAGGCTTAAGTATGCAACTTCTGGGTGGGGGTGATGGTGGCGTTGGTGCTGGGAAGGGCGTCCGTAAGTCGTGAACTGGAAATCTAATAACAACGCGTGCAGGGGGCGAACGAGTCGAGTTGTTGCATATGCAAAGGGCATCAACGGAGAGCTTTGAGTATTTGCTGCTACCAATCAAATTGTAGTTTATGCCACGAAACAGTGACTGCAGCATGTTCATGTCCCTGTCTATCTTAACGCTTATTGAAAGTTTCACAACAACAAACAGAGACACAAATTTCGCAGAGTTTCAAAGCTGTTTCTGCCACAAACGCTAAGTCCCCCCAGCCACGCCTCTTAAGGCGCTTTACTGACTGCAACTGCAACAAGGGAACTAAAAATTCAGACAGAAAAAAAAAATAGTTACCAATATGCGTTCGCAGCCGCTTCTATTACTTTTTCAGCAAAAACAAAAACATAGAAAGAACAAACAAATTTTGTTATGTTCTCTTCTCTGGCTTTGCGTGGGTGAATTGTTGTTGCTCCTTTTGCTGCTGCCATTGTTTTTCTTGGTTCAGCATTCAGGCAGTCTGGCCATCATGGCTACCTAGCCTGGCCAGGCCCTAATGGCATCCAAATGGGTGCCATGTTTCGTCATTGCCTTCACCTTGCTCCCCTCCCCGGCGCGTGTTCAACACGTGCCAACATTTTTTTCGTTCCATGTTCGATAAAGACAAAGGCATGTGGGCGTGGGAGCTGCATCGACTGCTGCAGCATCAGCAGCAGGTGCAGGTGCTCGCCCAGTGCCAATGCTCGATGCGATTGCAAAATTGAAAATTATGTGCAGCACTTGAAAAATGGCTAATAAACGAGATTAAAATTGCCAACGGCAAGATTTTCAGTTACTCCACTCGATGGCAAATTGCAACAGAATGCGTTCAGATTATAGACCCAAACGAGAACATGTGTTCGATTACATCGCAAGCACGAGATATTAAAGAGTTGTTGGATGTGGTTGAGCCAAATGCTGAAATTGCTTTCCACATAAGCGTGGAGGGCCAATGCTCAAACTGTCGATATAAAGTAGCAACGGCAGGAATTTTGGGGCAGATATTGAAATTCTTTTGCACATTTCTTTAGCGTAAATGTATTTTAATTTTTTAATGATTTTTTGAAAAGATTCGGTTTATACAAATGAAATTTAATATTATTTTGGGCGCATAAGTAAATTTAGTAAATCTCATCCTAAGATTTGATATATATTATATTTTATATAGAGTGTCATGTATGATATATAATATATCATATATGGTACATGACATTTGATATATTATATGATATATATATGGTTATATATAATATATAACTAATGATGTATGTGTAACATGATACAGATTATCATTAGTTAGGTTAGTTAAAAAATTAAAATAAATAATCAATTTTAATTAATTTGATTATTATATATATACATTTTTTAAAAATTTGCTAATTTGCTGAAAATATAATTTTTAAATTAAAAAATTTTGAGTTTATACACCACAACACTATTTGCAACACTGATAAAGTTATAGATAAGTTGCCCTATACCAATACCTATTATATCTCCCTGAAAAGCTTTCATATAAACTTAATATAATTTAAGTTTAAAGTTACATCCTTGCATCAGGTTCTTTGTACTGCTAACATGGCTTGCAACATTGTTAACAAACTTGTAACAGTTTCTGCTCATAAGTCGTTTGCTTTAAATGCTTTAGAGCTGCAGCAGCAACACGTGCATACACACATACATATACATATACATATACATATACATATACATATACATATACATATATATATACATATACATATATATATACATATACATATATATATATATATATCAATTAGAGGCCATTTAAAAAGTCTGGAAACTTGGCTAACGTAGAACACAAGTTTTAAGCTGCGGCTGGGCTGGGCTGGGCGAGCAAGCCCAACTAAAGTTTGGGTCATCATTTCTTCTCTTTTTTTTTTTATTTAATTACAACGCTATAAAAGGCAAGTAAGCCCGTAAGTGTAGCGACAAAGGCTACGCAACTAAACATAGCTCCTTCTAGCAAAGATATGACTAAGGAGTATCCTGTCTTTTATGTTGAAATCAAGGCAAGAAATATTCTAAATTATATATATTTAATTTAATTAATTACATAGTAGACGAAGGCTTAAATAGGATTTGGTTATGCAATTAAAATGTATAAAAATAGATTAAATATATAAGACTTAGAAATAGCCTCTATTTTATGTTGAAATCATGCTAAGAAATATTAAAAATTTGTCAAATATTTTATTTAAGGTAATTAATATTAAATATATATAGTAGAAGGCATATATAGAATTTGGAAATGGAATAAAAATATATAAAAAGTAAAATGATTCTTAATTTTGACTTTCATGAAAAGATTTAAGTTTAAATTCAATTCAGCTTGAAAGGCTGTATAACTAGACTATATCCTCCCAGGGCATTGCTATATATAGTTAATTACCTCATAAATACTTCCCACTCTCCGTTACAAACATCATCACAAAATCGATATACCCTTCCTTATAAGGATTTTAATAGGTATGCCGGCCAACAAAAATCTAAGTAGCCTAACAACTGCGGCCAACACACAACAGCAGCGCAACAAGGCAAAAAGGCAGGCGGTTAGTGCGAACGACTTAAGCCACATAAAACCTGCATAGAGCCAGGCCGAAAGCAGTCAGACAAACTGCCAGCGTCCGCAGAGAGTTGGCCGAGCTAGCTAGCTAGCTGGCTGAATGTGGTGCAAAAAGTGCACGCTAAATGCTTGGGAACACCTTCTATGCAACGCCTCCACTGGGAACTGCAGGAGGATACTTTTTACTTTTCAAATAAATTTCCATAATTCTACATTTATTTTTTTCGAGTCCCTTAGCTTGTGTGTCCGATCGCCAAGGAGCGCATGTAAGTGCGCATTGCCGAATTATGCAAATGTTAGCCAGTGTACAACAGTGCGTATGCGTATTGATTTGAGCACTAAACGTTGCAGGGCAGCCAACAGCGAGGGGCAGTAATTCCCTTGCCCCAAGTCACTGCCACAGCCCAGAGCAATGAACTATGCGAAACTTTTGTACGCAGACATGCGGAATCATCCATTCATTTGATAATTACACTGCAGAGTGCGTGTGTGTGCGGTATATGTGTGTGTGAGTATGTGAGTATGTGAGTGTATGAGTGTGTGAGTCTGCTTAGTGCACAAGTGCTTAGATATAATTAAGGGGAAGTTGCGTGTCGAGGCTTATAATGTAAGCTGGCCAATGTGTTTGCTTTAAGCTGAGTTCATGCTTACCATTTGTATTAGGGAAAACTTTGTTTATAATCATTTGCGCACATTAAACATTTATTTACCTGAATAAATTCGTATTCTAATTGGCTTTTGCTGTCTTTATGAAACTTCGAAATATTAGATTTATAATTATAGCAAAGAGTTTCCCTCGCTCAGCTCGGGCGTAAATAAATAAAACACAATTTCAACAAATTGAGTCTCGAAGAGAAAAATTTCAATGTCTTTTTAATTTATACAATCTAAAGACAATTGAAAGGTTTCAGTGTGTAATCGACTATTAAATCTTTGTTAACATTTCAAAAGGTAAAATTTATTCGTCTAGTATTTACCTAAGCAACATATTCTATCGCTTAAGCAAGCAAGGAATTTAAATTTGCAAAAATAATTTATTTTAGTAAATGAGAAATTCATTTTTTAATATTATACAATATTTTAGCATAAATTTTGTTTCTATTTTCTGTGTACCCAAATTTTAAAAATAAATATTCAAGACAACTCCAATTATTTCTCTTATTAAATGTCATAATATAAATAATATTAGATTATTTAAAATATATTTTTTAAATATATTAAATTTATAAGACAAATATATATGCAAATTGAAAAGATTTCCAATTGATACTCATCGAGTTTTTTCCCCTTCAAAAATATTTAATTTATTTATTATTTTGGTACGCAAACTTCTGTTTGTCATGCATTTGATGTTTGCCCAATTTTATGGTTAATTTAATAATAATATTATGTTTTGGTTTTTCGGCACGATTGAAATTTGCATAAGTATTGAGCATATACAATGAGACGTGACATGTTTCCACTTCTGAAGCATAACATTTGTTGTTTAATGACAAATATATTCAAATATGTCATCGACTATGGAGAATATTTATAGAATATATTAAATAAAAACTTGTTGAATTAAAATTAATTTTTTGTTAAATTAAATTTTAATATTTATATATGTAAATTATTTGTTTTATACACTACGAGCTCTTTTCAAAATATTTAATTTCCTCGACACAAACAGATTTGGAATAACAAAAAGCTTAAATGTCTCATGTATATATATATATATATAAATAAATATATATATTGACCAATAATATCCTTAGACTTTCACTAAACCTTAAATGTGTTTTATACGAGCGCAGTCAGGCGCTGCTGCTCTAAGAGCTGCTTATATTTCGACTTGAGCCTTGTCAAAGGACATCTCATTGTCTCTTTAACTTATGTTTTGCTTAAGTCGTCGCCTTAAATCAAACATGACACAAATCGTTTCACACTAAGCCCACAGCTTAGCTAGTTCCTTGAGTTCACAGCTAAATCCATCACTCCATCACATTGCCCCCAAGGTGTTGCCTGCTTAGCTAAATATGTCGGCACGTGCCTGCACGCTCCGACTCCACGCCCTGAAAACCCCTTCGGGTTAAAGTAGATTGATGCGCTTCGCACAAGACAATATTGTCCGCAAATGAAAAAAGAAAAGTGAAATGAAAGAATCCTCTATAGTTAGAGCACTTGAATTTGAGTCGATTTGGCCTCAACCAATTTTTTTCATTAAATTCTATAATTGCCTTTGGCTTTAATGTGAACAGACGCAAATGGCGAGGGCGTTTTACCTGGAGCGTTGCTTTTACCTGCTTTCAGAATAGCATCTTTGACTGTTTTACATTTGTCGCTTTCCCACACACACTCTCGCGCACACACAACGTCTTCATACATATGCAACGTTTTTTTCTCAAAGGGAGGACAAACGACGCTGTCTGAAATGCAATTTTTGAACGCAACAATCATACGCGGCATGGTACACGGGCAAATAAGAAAAAATACAACAAATATACAGCACCTGAGTAGGTGCCAGAAAAAAGGAAGTCTGCTGTCTCTTACTTGGATTCCGTTGTCTTTTGCACCACTTGTGCGCCAATTTTTTTTATTTTTTGGGGAAGTTAAGCAAAGTGAACGAGTTGCAGTTAGTTGGCTTGCGTTGAACAAATGTTTCACACGTACATGCACTTATACATATATATAAATACAGTTATACATATATATATCTTGGATAGTATGTCTTGTGCAGTTGACAGCAGCTTAAGAGGGTGCGAAGAATTTTGGGCAATAACTATCTTATGCGCCACTAACACCCATAACTTATCTAGAACACGTGCATATGTGTAAAGCGTCTGTTAGCATCAGAAATTTAATTATGCCACAAATTTATTTTAAATACACTCAAAATTGAGCAGATAATGGAACTTTGAAGGCTAATAAATAATAAATTTAAATTTAGATTAAATTGGCAATCATGCAAATTGTGAGAGATGGTATATAATATACTTAAATTTAAATTAATAATTTTTTTTATTTATATTTATATTTATATTTATATTTATATTTATATTTATATATGTATATTTATTTAATTTTATATAAATATTGAAATATATTCTTAATCAGTAGAATTCACTTCCCAATTTAATTCTGATTAATATTTCGTGCTTTGACATAAATAATTATTTTTTGAGCAGCTTATCTTCTGAAGGTTATTAATATATTAAAATAAAAGAAAAAGTAAAGAAATGTATTCTAATCTTTTCACCAACATCAGAGGTTGTTATCTATCTATAGCTCTTATCTTGTGCTCATATCGTAACGATTAGTTTCTCAATATTTATCTCTGTTGCTAGAAATGCAAATGACTAATCTATAATTATAATATTACAAAGAAAAATGAGCTGAAAAGTAGTTAAGTTATTGTTAATTTATTATTTTAATTTATATATAATTTTAGAAATTTATTTGAATTTTATATATATAGATATATATATATATATATATATATATATATATATATATATATATATATATATATATATATATATATATATATATATATATATATATATATATATATATATATATATATATATATATATATATATATATAATTCTTTTTATTATTATTTTAAGTTGTTTTATAATTTTTTCTATTTTTTTATTAAATTATTTTTTATTAATTAAAATTGTTTTTCTTAATTTGAATTATTATTTATATTTTGTTATTTTATTAGAAATTTATTATTTAATGTAAACAAGTTAATCAAATCAAAATCGAACTAGAAAATACAAAGTTTCTAATTGAACTTTCATCGCAAATAGTTTTTGCTCATTTCAATGTTTTAACAAAAACATTCAATGCGACGCCCAGGGTAACAAATTTAAAAAATGTTGATTATCAACTTCATATTTCCTACACAGAATATTTTCATAAAATAATGAAATAGTTTTTGCTGTTTCTTTCACTTAGCTGCTTTGCTCCCATGTCAACTCGATGGCAATTCAGAGCCACTTATCAGTTTAGCCATTAACACGTTTTGCCATTATTATTTTATTTAATTGTTGAATATAACATTGAAATTTTAATTAAAATGTTGCAGTTTTATTAAACTCATTTTGCTTAGTTTTGTTGGTTTTTGAAGCACAATTGAACAAGGCAAGTGGAAATATATGTTTGCATCTTCATTGATGGTTGCAATGGGAATGTTGTTAGAATAGTATTGAAGAGAACTCAATTTAGACTCATCTCTCCCCTCTCTCTGCGTCTCTTTCCCAGTTTCTTATCTTACAATATATATAGAGAGATAGAGAGAGAGTAGACACTCGCGATTATTTTATATATATTTTAAAAACTTTTATAGAAATATTTTCCGCTTTCAATGTTGAACTTTTGAACTTTCTTATCGGCTGTTGATTGAATCGAGCGCTGAACACGTTGAAATTTTGTACAAAAATTTCATTTCATTTCATTGCGTTCACATGTGGCAGAGTTTTTCCAGTTATTTAAGGTTAAGAGTTGTTTTTTGTCCATTTTGATTTTCTCTCGAAAAGTTTTTCATTATTTGATTTTGAATTATGTTTGTGGCTTTAATCGTCGCATTCCTTGCGTTTTGCTTTCACACTCGTTAGGCCGTTTTTTCCGCACAGTTTTACACGATTTTACACATTTGGATGCATTTTGGCTTTGCCCAAAAAGCGCAACGCATTAATGGGCTCTCAAAGCACTTCCGGTGCGTTAAACACGCGATTGCCAGCAGAGAATGAAACAGAGACAGAAACAGAGAGAGACAGAGACTGCCGCCATTTTGAATGGCTCGGCAATTTAACTTGGCTTAGCTGCTAACAATGCGACGGCGCAACAGGATAAAATACAAGACACCATGCAAGAGCAACACTGTGCAAAATTATCCTTACTTCCGGTTAACACGGCACAAAACTCAGCTCGCCTCTCGACTTTATTGAGTGTGAACTAGCGTCCGCTTTGCACGAAGCGGAAAACACGAATGAGCTGCTGGTTGCCCGCTGCTGATGCTGGCAGCTACAATCTGTGTCCGTGCCTGGCTCGTGCTGAGCCCGACGAACAGACTCACACACTCTCATGCAATACGGATTTGAAGTCTCGTTCTCTGGTTTCGGTCGGCTCGTCGCTGTCTCTGTCTATGCCGTAGAGATAGATAGATACGGCCGCTGTCGCTGTCCATTTCCCAGCATCTTTGTCGGTTTCGGCTTACACGGCGAATGCAATGCGTCGGTGAATGAAAACAGAATGTGAATGAAAATTGCGGCGCGTATATCACAATACCCCAGCCCAAACGCACGCATGCCATGTGCCGTTCTAATGGCTGTCAGGCTGTATTATCATCGCCGCTATCGCTGACATTGCCATATCAACTTGCATATCCAGAATTTATATCTATCGATGTCCATATATCAATGAATGCCCCAGCTACAGAAGCTGCGCATCTCCCATACTCTCGTGTCTCTCTGTTGATTAGATTTGATTTCGCTTCGGTTTTCGTATGTCAACTAACGTCCGCTATTCCTTATCAGTTGTGGACTTTATATGTTATTTATTTAGCTCTGTCTTGTCTCTCCGTCGCGTATTTATTTTGTAGTAAAATCAACAGCCAGCAGCAGCCCGAGCGCATCAATAATGATAGCAGCCTCCACAGCAGCTGCTGCTGCTGCCGGGGTATTCGCTATATTTGATTGTGAATGCGTATTTCGGAATGTGCTTGACAGTTAGAGAAATTACTTTGACAACAGAACAGAATTTCGCTGATCAACAAGAGCAAGTTGTAGATTAAACTTAAAGGAAACTTATACTGAAATTACTTTCATATGTCTAGGATAATAGGAATAGTAGGTGAAGTACCTTCGGGAGTTAAGAACAGTATCGTACATAGTTAACGATGGTAGCGTAGATAGTTAACAATGGTATTGCAGATAGTTAACGATTGTATCGTTGATAATTGACAATCATTCACTATCGATGATACTCCACCTTTAATTCCTCTTAGCATCAGGTTAGTTTAAAGAAATTGAAATTTAAATACAATTTAAATATTTCTATCAATAGATCGACTAATAGATTAATAATTGAGATAATTTGACGAAATATTAGTTAAAAGTTTTGAAATATATACTCTCTGTATACTGTATCTATTAATTTATTGATACAAAGTATTTACAGTGCATATGTGAAGAAGTCTAAGCAGCATACAACTTGAATTAAAAGTATCTTATATCGAATGTATAAAGGGACTTGCTAGTCTATAACATATAATATATAGTATAAAAATTATATATAAATTTTTTTTTAAATATTCAAGTTGAGATTTCTATAAAAAACCATTCATTTAAAGTTTCTAAAAGAAATCAGAAATGTTTTAGCACTCAATTTGTTATCTAAGCTTAATTTATTCTATATTTATTTTGCCATCCCAAAAATAAATTATTTTGTCATATAAAAATATGCTGCACTAGTATTCGTCAGTTTTAAGCCGTGCACTTTTGATTTTTCAAAAATTCAATTTACATTTATTTTGAAATTTTAATTAAGATGGATTGTATAGTGTGCGTCAGAAAATCCAACTATTTAATATATATATTTTAAAATATTAAATAAAGAGAATAGAAAAAAAAGTATTTATTTTGACAATATTGTCTAAATATGATTTAATTGACTCTTTGCACATATTTGAACAGATAAGCCGTCTTTATAGTCACAATTCAGCTTTTCGGTTACCAATTTGCTTACACCGCGTGCTGCCGCTGCTGGTGCCGGACATAAATAAAGGACAAACTGTATACACAGAGTATTTACATACGCACATATATAAATAATATATGCACACATATATATATTTGTATATATCTGGTTCCGCTTGTTAATAAAAAAAGCAAAAGTGAAAGCAAAGCATTGCAAAAATATTTGACCGGATATTGAAGAGGACGAGCGGACAGCGTGTTGTCCTATGGGCAAGTCCAGCTGTTGCTCCAAGGGACTCTCCCAATATTGTTGTTGTTGATGGTCCATGCGCCAGCTGCTGTATCATTTTATTTATATAGTCCATTTAAATTGCTCCCATTCCCAAATAGGAGGGGCACATGCCTTAAATTTTTGTCGAAAATAATTGATTTGCTGCTTGGCATAGAGCAAGCAAAATAATTCGAAATTTGCTTGAATTTTTTTTATATAAATTTGTTGATTAATAAAAATAAAAATCATAAAATGATGACATTACTATAAACATATATAAATATAATATTTAACAAATTTAGAAAAAGTAGAAAGTAATCTTGCTTTGAAAACTAAATATTAATTCAATATTGATCATGCAATATCTTAAAAAACTTTGCCAGTCGAAGAAAAAATCAGTTATCTGAATTGCATAAATAAATATTTTGTATACAATTCTATAAGCAAATATGTCTTGATTCATTTCTCTGCCAAAGGTATTAAAAGTCAGGTGTGGCAAAGCACTCTGCAGCATTTGACTCTGCAACTTTGTATGTGTTGCATTCGGAGTGAATGGTATAAATGCTCAAGTATTTGGCATCGCGTCTGTTGGTGCACTTTTTATGCATATAAGTGGTAAATACTTGGCAAAGAAATCTTTTTCCTTTTAGTCCAACTGCTCTAGGGCATCTTGTAAAGTTGTAAAACACATCGCTTGGCTTGATTTTGCCCAAAATAAAGAAGTTGAACTTTTGTGTTTGATGAGTTCAGCTAGGAGCGGGAGGGATGAGAGGGGAGCGAACGACATTTCCCTCAAGTGATTGTAAAGTTTAGTCAAGAGTTCTCATAGTTTATGGTATACTTATGTACTAGGGGGCGTTTGAAAAATTACAGTTTCCTTAAATTGATAGCATATCCTAGGTTTTCATAGGAAATAAGGGGATTCTTTTGATACATATGCATATAGCTTAAGATTTGAAGAGAAGGGGAAAATATTTGCACTTTACAAAATAGTGAGATAGCGGAGAGAAGGATACCTTTAAATGAGAAAGAAATAGTTAAACCTTAATGAATAAAATCAACAGTTTCATACGAATTTATTAAATAATTTAATGTATTCATATTATTTAATGCATAAATAAAATGTTAAATTTAGAAGCAGAAAACCCAAAGAAAATTACTAAAAGCAGAAAAACATGTCCTTAAATGGCACATGCTTGTCGACCAACTCTTTGAAATGCAGTTAATAATGTCGTTTCATAAAGCTTACAAAGTAGCCAAAGGGACTTTATTGGCTTAACATTGGCAGGTGAAGACTTGTCAGTGTCTGTTAAAATGTCGCTTTCCGATCCCCACTCACAAGTTGACCAAGCGGAAAATTGGCTGGAGCAAATTGCCAGCCAACTACTCATAACTAGTTTTCCTTCTCTTATTACATTTGGCACAAATTTCTCATTTGTGGGATGCAACCAGAGCCAACATGGCAATAATTAAAACCCAGCGAAAATACAAAAAATTAAAAAATAAAAAAAAAACTACAGTCGGAGAAGAGAACATCTATTTAGCGTCCTCTGCTCTCATAGTAAAACACGCAGCGCCAACCGCCAACCGCCAACCGCCAACTGACAAAAATTGCAAACAATTTAAGCAACTGAGAAAAAAGGGCGAAAAAAGGAAAGTAACGAAAATAAAGCCACTAAATAAATAACAGCAAAATAAACGCAAGGGGTAAAAAATTTTAACCGCTCCCAAAAAAAAAAAAAATCCCAAAAAAATAATAAATAAAACTATGAGAAATTGCAGCACTTGTAATGAAAGAAGTTTTAAGCACTGCGCTGGTTGGGCGATGGGAGCTGGGAGCGAAAAAATAATAAACTCATAAATAGTGTGACAAGCAGAGCAGCATGCAGCAGGATGAGAATGCCAGAGGTTAGACGACAAGTCGCAGGACGTGAAAAATTACGCCAGCAGCTGGATGCTGGATGCTAGATACTGAATACTAGATACTGGATACTGGCTGCTGGAAGCTGGCATCGTGCACCCATCCACGAGCACAGTGAACGGATCAGCGACGACTGATGATACCAAAGCCCAAGCAATAAAACCAAAATACAAAATGCAACAAACAAAGAGAAATAGGGAGAAAAATAGTTGAATATTTGAAAGGGATGGCTGGCAGATGTCCTGTAAAAAATGAAAAATTGATGAAAAATGAATAAATAAATAAATTATATAAAAAAATAAAATATATATATAAAAATATAATTAAAAATAACAATAAAAATATAAATATAAATATAAATATAAATATAAATATAAATATAAATATAAATATAAATATAAATATAAATATAAATATAAATATAAATATAAATATAAATATAAATATAAATATAAATATAAATATAAATATAAATATAAATATAAATATAAATATAAATATAAATATAAATATAAATATAAATATAAATATAAATATAAATATAAATATAAATATAAATATAAATATAAATATAAATATAAATATAAATATAAATATAAATATAAATATAAATATAAATATAAATATAAATATATATTTCCAAACTTCCAAAATATCAAAATACCCTGCGCAACTTTTTCATTGGGTAAAAGATTTAGGAAAGGAAAGGCAAGCCAAAAAATGTTGCTGGATAGGAAGAAGAACTAAACTGGGAAATGAAAAATTAATATGGCTGCCGCTTAGGCGTGCTGCTTGCAACTTGCTTTGTACACGGCCCACTGGAAACTCTAATCAACGCGCAACACTGCAAATTGTTGCATCAACGTTGCTGACATTGTCTTAATTTGCAGAACTTTCACTCTCTCTCTCTCTCTTTCTCACTCTCTTTTGTCTGTGTGTGCATCAGATGTCAAAGTTCTGTAGCATCTACTTTTCGAAAGGCACTGATTAAGAAAGGGTTCCGAACAGAGAGAGACTCTTGCTTTTTATTAAGGACCAAGCAGTGCCAGTGCTCGACAGTTGACTCTAAAAACTTTTCCAGTGCTGTCTTTTTTGCGGTTGAGTTCCTTGTTGCAGTTTTTGACAATTGCAAACTTTTCCTTCGTACGTGTTGCTTTTGGCCTAAAAACTTTTTTAATGAACGCCGCGCAAAGAGGTTTGCCATTCGGATAGTATTTCGAATTTTTCTTAATTTATTTTCCAATTAAATGCTACACAAAAACAAAATAAATCATAGACAAGCTTTCAATTTTAACGTAAATTGGAACACCATTTTTATTAATTCAAGCTGTAAAAGTAAACAAATAGCAAATTGTTCTTGGCTATGTAAAATTGGAAAAGAATTTACAAATATTTTAAAATCTTGTTGTGTTTATATGAACGATTGCTAATGGTTTTCCGATCTTTGAAAAAAGTATAGTATTCCAATATTTTATTTTAATTGTTTAATAATAAATATATTTTGAGTATATATATATATATTTTTTTTTTAAATAATATTTGGTATAAATAAAAAGTAAAAAAAAAAAACTAAATAACAATTTAATTGAATTTTCCATATGAGGCTTAATATAAATAATGTATAAACAATTTTTTTATTTTTTTTATTTATTAATATTATTTCTTAATATTTTATTTATGTTCAATAATATATAATTATTTATTTAATAATTTTTATATTTTAATTTATAATTTTTGCTATTTATTTTATAATTTTTATTATTTGTTTGATAATTTTTATTATTAAAATTTGCTAAGCAAAATAACTTTTAGTTTAGATCAGAAGCACTTGAAAATAGTTTGCCCAAAACTTAGCTCATAAATATAAGAAAATAAATTGAAATGTGCAACTTGAAATCGTAGGTTTTTGGAAAATGATACTAGCAGGGAATATTCTCTATGCGCTGCAACTGGTAAATGTTTTTCCTCAGACACACAAATCAAATAAGTTGCGCTTGGCAATGTCATTTCCTATATAGAAATAGGCAGCCTCGGCCGCAGTCGCAGTATAAAAATCGCTGCAGATATCAATATATGCACAGCTAGCAAAAACGAGCGGAAATGAAATAAAATGCAGCCGCTTTCACAGTTGACTCTCAGAGTCTCAGTCTCTTGCTCTCTCTCATTCTCTATGTAACGCCTTGTTTTTGTGCCTGCTGGCTGTGGGGACTGTGTGAAAACTGAAAGGACGAAGACGTTGCATAGCACGAAGATGGCGCCGGTAAAGTTTGTTAAACAGCCGCCGGGAAAATTATTGAGGAAACGCTTCTGTAGTTATACCAAAAGCACAACCCGAACCGGAGGTAACAGTTGTTAGCCCACTTCATGGCCAGGTTGCGTGCTCTGGCTTCAAAGTGCTAAAGTAGCAAATGGCAGAGCTTGCGAGCGAGAGAGAAAGAAATCCATGTGTTCAATGAGTTTTTAAGCGCACTCCCAGGCATATCATTTGCTGGGCGGGGCGAAATGTTATTAGCATCCTGCGCCAAATCAGAAACAATTGTGAAGCGCAACAACTGGGGACAGTTCTCGAAGCACTTGCTCCAGACGTGCCCCATAAAGACAAACTATTTCAAGATTTCATTACCTCCGTATGCGCCAGTGCGTGTCTGGGAGCAAGACATAAGAGCAATGTCTTTCGATTGCTGTTCGGGTCCTTATGGACATTGGTCACTTATGGCCCTGACAGCTGAATCGCTTTTGTCGTAGCGAAAGGCTGGCATGAAATATAGCGAATGCTTGCTGCCAAAGGGCTGTCTGACATTGCGATACCCTCTACTAGAGACATATTGTGTAGATCCTGCCGAAAAGGATGCATTTCCGAAGCTATTCATTTAAATGGCTATGATTTGTCTTTGTATAAATTCTGATAAATATAAAAATAAGTATTATCCAAAGTTAAACTAGAAAAGAGTCCAAGATAAACTGCGTCAACTATTAATTTGTACTTTTAGCTAGGCTCAATCCTTCGCGCTTTTCAATTTAGACAACTTGCAGGCACAGAGTCCCACTCTAATTAATATAAATTCCCTATAGCAGCCTCAATTGCGGGGGTAGCGGCTCGATAATCTGGAGCACTGCCAATGGCTGAAACATGCCAGGTCTACAAACTATGTGAGCACATCGTACATATATGTACATAGATTGAAGAGTGTGAATGCGTGTGTGTGTGTGTATGCTCCTATTACACATATTACGTATACGCCACGTTATCGCCAACAGCGCAGATAGCCCCATGCTGCGTATGAGCCGAAATGAAATTCAAACGATGGCAACTACACACGCACACAAACAGACACATAAACACACACGCACACGCATTTATGATGCCATGGCTAAATATTGTACATTTTATTAATTTTCCCTTTTTCTGCTGCTGCAACCAGCAAGCTGAGCGTAGAACGCATTTAACAAGCAGCGCAGCAATTTGTCGTCAATGTTTGCAGCGTCCATTGTTTGGGTCCTCGCCAGCAGTTGAGGCACGCATAAGTGAATATAGCGTGGGGGCAAACGAATCTAGTCTGAAATTCTTACCGAAAGTTTCGCTAATGAAAAGTAATCATATTATGGCATGATGGCATAAAGAGTCGACTAGCCTATACTCTATTTTAAGGCAAACTGGCTTGCAAAATTTAATTTAATTTTAAATATTGTTTAAACTAATTTGTTACTAAAAAAATTTTTTTTTGAATACCAATTTAATTTTTAATAATAATTTTATTTATTTAAAATTTTTTAAAAATATTTTCTTATTTTAAGATTAATTTCTTAAAACTAATTTGAATATAAAAAAAAATTAATTTAATTTTTTTATACTAATTTTTTTGCCCACATTTGATTTATTTTCTTTTATTTTTATTTTTTTTTAATATTTATTTATTTTTTTTTTTTAATTTTTATTAATGATAAATTTGTGATGTAAACTATCAAATTTCAATGTGCATTTGATAAGCTCTATAGGGTATGTTCGAGTTACTTTCGCCAAGAACAAGCTTTACTATTAATGAGGCAAGGCTGAACTAGCTCTAAAAAGTATGCTACATAATAAGGTCTAAATAAATATAATAAAATGAATAATAAATATTTATTAATATGTATTTATATTGCTCAATAATTTGATAAACTAAATTTTTGGGCAGATTATTTTTCTATTAAATATGTAAAAAAAATTCTAAAATAGGAAATTTTCTTTTTGAAAATACATTTTTATTTCGCTTCTCACCTATATTTTTATATACCAATAGTCAGCCAAAAAATTTATGTTGACCAGTGTTAAAAGCAGATTGTCTATCCTTTCTTTTGTCTTTTAAACTCTCTAAGTTTGTCGCTGTAAGAATATTTTGCTATTTAAAGCTTGGCAACAAAATGAATAAAGTTCCAAATTTTGTTTAGTCCAAAAGTCGTTAGAAGTTCTTCTTCTTTTTTTGTGACTGTGTAGACATATGTAGACAAATTAGAGTTCCAGGTTATAATAACTGTGGAAGAATGCATGAACCAGTTAAGGGAAGCATTGCAGATCTCTTAAATTATATATATGCTTGATCAGGATAAGGAAACTGGTTTCTTTTGCATATGTGACATAAATGTGGAAAAGAAGAGTAGAATAACTGGAAGAGGGCATTTCCGGGTATCTTCCAGTCAGGCACTCCCGACTAGAGCCCTTTTATTTGTTGTATTTTTATTCTCATTCAAAGATTTTGCTCTTTCAATTTGGTAATTGATACTTTGTTACAATATATTCAATGCCGGCAATTGAAACGGAAATTAAAAACTGGCCAATTGGCAGAGTGCAGAGTGCATTGTGACTATTTAACAATGTGCCTCTGGCCATCTCATTAATGTATAATCGACTGTATAAATATGTGCGTTAAACCATATTAAACGCACATTGTTTGTGTAATGCGATAAATGTGCATAATAAACGCATTGCATATGCAATGCGATGCAATGCAATGAATGCCATTTAAAATGAGAACGCAAATTAACAGCGGGGCGGATGTGGTCAAGGTGATTGATGTGAGTGAGCCTGGGCCAGCGAAACAATGTTAACATCGAGCGCTCAATGTTACGGCTCCATTGTCAGTCAACACACACAGAAGTGTTGAGTCAATTTAATTTTCAAATAACAAATTCATATTTTATAGTCAATTCAATTTAAATAATAGATCAGTTAAAGCTTAAACGGTTTTCACCCTAAACTCGAGCTGTATGTTAGAAGAAGTAAATTGCTACAAATGCAAGTTGATCAAAGTTATTTAGTATAAATGGCTAAGTTGAATTTTTACAGGGCTCCCATTGTGGATAGTTAAGAACAATAATAATTACTTGCAATTGAATTTACAAATTTGAATACTGATTTTGATTGTGTGAGTTAAAATTAGAATTTATATTTTGTTTCTGCTCTGGCTCTGCCAATAGCTCGGACTCTGGTTGAGTTTAGGCTCAACTCTGGCTCTGTCAATAGGTTGAGTTCTGGTTCAACTCTGGCTTTGCTCTGCCTCAACTGTTGCTGCTCTCGGGCTCTGCTTATATCTCTGTCTCTGGCTGAGTTCTGGCTCTGACAATAGTTCTGCCTCTGGATGAGTTCTGGCTCTGGCTCTGGTTCTCTGGTTCTCTGGTTCTCTGGTTCTCTGGTTCTCTGGTTCTCTGGTTCTCTGGTTCTCTGGTTCTCTGGTTCTCTGGTTCTCTGGTTCTCTGGTTCTCTGGTTCTCTGGTTCTCTGGCTCTCTGGTTCTCTGGTTCTCTGGCTCTCTGGTTCTCTGGTTCTCTGGTTCTCTGGTTCTCTGGTTCTCTGGTTCTCTGGCTCTCTGGCTCTCTGGCTCTGCCTCAACTGTTGTTGTTCTCGGGCTTTCCAATAGTTCAGCCTCTGACATATTTCTGTCCTTGCCATTGGCTCTATTAATCTCCTATGCTGCTGCGCTCTTACTTACGATCTTACGTTATTGAGTTCTTAAGTAACTTGTCTATATTAATCTAGGCTCTCACGTAATGCAGCTCTTTTTTAATTGCGCTCTTACGTAATAACACTGACGTAACAGCAGTCATACGTTCTTACTTCATTCTGCTCTCTGCTCTCTGCTCTCTGCTCTCTGCTCTCTGCTCTCTGCTCTCTGCTCTCTGCTTTCTGCTTTCTGCTTTCTGCTTTCTGCTTTCTGCTTTCTGCTCTCTGCTCTCTGCTCTCTGCTCTCTCCCTTCATCGAACGAAGCAGCATTTCCAAGAGAAGAACGCTTTCTCTTCACAATAACTTACAATAAATTAAATAAATATATATATTTATAGATATGTCTAAATCAATATTTATATATATTTAACATAAAGATTATTAACAATTATTATTAAAACAATTCCGTAAAACAATGCATATAACTATTACAATAGTTTTGTTTAATACTATTAACAAATTGACTTAATATTATTAACTATTTAAATAATTACCACTCACTGAAGAAGAGGAGCTCCACTGCTCGACTGTCCACCACGAGATGAGGCATCCGACTGAAGAAACGCTGTTGCAGGCACGTCTTTATATAGGTCGAGCCAACCACTCGAACTCGAACCTTGCTCGTCGACCTGTTGCAGAGTAATCGATCAGTGGGTTCGATCAGGTATGAGTAGCAGCGGCCGTTTGACCACGGAGATGGAGTTCATGCAGAGAGGCGTATTTAAGGTGCTCTTTTTCCGCTCTTCTTCATGGCAAGGTAGAAAAATGAAAGCTTAATAAGCAATCAATATTAAATAAAATAAAGAGAACTAGAAGTTGAAGTATATATAGTTGAACTGCATATATTATTTATTTTATTTATAAATATATAATATATTCATATATAAATATCATATATATATATATATTAAATTCTCGTGTCACAATATTAGTTACCATACTCCTAATTCTATTTACCATACTCTAGTAGGACTATTGCGCACTAAATTATATATTTTAACTGAAAAGGGCTGTCCACCCCTAACAAGTTTCTCATTTCTTTGCACATCCCTACATTTCCCCTATCAACATCTCTCTCATTTCTACAGCTATACATTTATATCGTTGCGTTTGGTGTTCCGCGCCGCCCCATAATTAAGCAATATTTATCATGCGAATTACACCTTCGCATTGCGCGCTAATTAAACGCTGAAATTCATAGGCTATTTATCATAGATTTTATCATTTGCCAGTTGCGCAGTTTGTGTACGCGGCACGCATTCATCAATTCTCGACTGTGACTCGACTGCAGTTCGAATTGCGCCATTCACACGCTCTGCTCCACTTCATTTTAATTAAACTGTTTGTCTCATTTTAAGCGCACTCAAAGAAAAACCAATAATTTGTCTTTCCCATATTTCAATGGTAACTCCCCCGGCCCGCCCGCCTCTGCCGTTCATTTCCCATTTGGCCAATCGATGCCAAGAATGAAATTGGCATCGCATAGCCAGCGCAGGCATTGATACTGCTAGCATTACGAATGCAAATGCATTCGCTGTCAGGCGAACCGTGTCCGAAGTCCACAGTCGAATGTAATTGCTGCCACAGAAATTTATATTTAATTTTCAAATAAAATTTTTGCACATTGCTTCAAAGGATCCATTGTCTTGTGCGCTCAACAGCGAATCAATAATGCCAAAAAGGATGCACACAGTCCCGAACAGGACTGAATACAACAACCGTGAGGTCTGCTTTCAATAAATAACAAGTAATAAAGGACGAAACCGCAAACCACGAGCCTTTTAATATCCTTACAAATGAATAATCATCTGAATTATTAAACGGCCTTTTACGTTTAAGCTGTTCTCTGTCTCCTTTTTTTTTTTTTTTGTGCACACACCTCAAAGTATGCTTTCAATAAATCAAATTGTGCGGAATGTGAGCGTAATCAGGGCTTAAAATAACATAAAATATAAGAAGACAATTAAGTATAATCACTAAATAATAATTATCATGAATATTGGGAAAAATTAATGGAAAAATCAGAATGAAAATTATATACTCTAATCATTTATTTCGATTGATGTAAAACTAAAGTTATTCAATATAAATTATACGAAAGAAAGATTTATACAATTTTGTATGCTCTTAAATTAACTAAATTGAACTTTAATAAATATTTACACAAAATATTAAAAAAATTGATAAGTATATAAAACTATTTTGTAGAGAATTTTAAATTGTTTTTATACTCATTACGGCTCTGCTCCGACTCAGCCTGTGCTCAGCTCTGACTCAACTTTGGCTATGCTGTAGCTCTGCTCTGCCTCTGCCTTTGCTCAATGTAGCTCTGCCTAAAGTTCAACTCAGGCTCAGCTCTGGCTCTGCTCTGGCTCTGCTCTGGCTCTGCCTATGGCTCTACTCAGGCTTAACTCGGCCTCTATTTTAGCTCTGCTTTGGTTCTCTCTGATTCTGTTTTGGCTCAACTCTGTCCCCTACCTTGGCTTTGCTTTGCTCTGGCTCTGCCTACTGCTCTGCTTTGCCTCTGCTCAGGCTTTGCATTGGCTCCGCCTATAGCTCTATTGATTTGACAAAAATAATATATATATATATAATTTATATATATTCTTACTTATATTTTATTTCTGAAATAATAAATATATTTATTTTAAAATTTTTGCTATTAAATTAAAAGTTTTTGTATTTTTACGTCTGTTTTTAACAAATACTCAGCAAAGTATTTTTTTTAATTATTCAATTGTCATTCTTAAAATGTATATGTATATATCAATTTTGTTGCCTTCCATAAAAAATTTTAATTACAATTCTTAAATAAATAAGACTGAAATCGTCTCTTACAAACGCAAAACTTTAAAATAGATATTCTAAATATAAATATAAATCTGCTTTGAAACAATTTGAATTCTGATTCCTAGGTTTGTTTATTATATCTTTTATTTGTATTATTAAATTAATACAAATAAATGTTTCGAAAATAGTAGTTATAAATTTTACCAAATAGATGATTTAAAGTTGAAATTCTCAATATTTTTATCTTTCAAAAATTCTAAGCTCTATTTAAAATAAATTGAATAATGTTTTACCATAAATTATATATAATAATAATATATTTTTAATGTAATTAAAGGATAACTACTATTATTATTGACCTAAACATCTAGATTAATTTAAATATTTATATAAAATTTTTTTTTCTGTAGTATCTTAAACAGAATGGAATTATGAAGTATTTGATTTTCATTTAATTTTTATTCTTAAATTTAATTCTCTTATAAGAAACTCATATTGCCTTTTGCAAGTGTATATGAACAATTCTTGGCCTAGCTCTGCGCTTTGACTCGGCTGGCTTGTCCCGTTGTGCGGGCAGCCCTGTTGGCCAGCGGCTGTAATTAAAATTGAAGGCGTGCGGCGCATGTTGCACAAGTTGCCAGCATTCCAGCTGTTTGTTGTCCAATCATAATTTTTATTGTACTTAATCATTGTGGAAAATGTGCTTTTATTTCATGGAGAGAGAAGAAGTTGATGAAATTGCGGTTGTTAAAATCTGTTCCATATGCCAGAGAGTAGGCAAGCTCAGAAGGTCCCATCGATAATGCTCTGCAGATTAAGTAAACAAATACTCGCATTTATTATTTGTTTGGCAGTGGCGTGGAGTGCAGATTGCACTCCTCTTTTAAGCGGTTGCGGTTCAACTCCAGCCAAGTAGTAAATGAAAAGTTCTGCTGGATCGTTTTAATTTGCTGGCCACGCTGCGTGTTGCCCACTTGTTAACTGATTATCTGTTAAGTTCGCAAATGGTACTTAACTCTCTCGTTAATTACTTATGTACATATTTTTAATTGAGCTGCGAGTTATTCTTTTACTTCTCTTTTGTTTTTTGTTTCACGGCCAGCAGCATGATCAATATTTATTCATCAGCAAATTAAACAAAATATTGGATTCTCTGGAGCACGCTGTACAACTGATGTGTAAAAAATTCAGAGATGTTGATTTAGGAATTTTCGGAATATAATATATATATATATAGATATATATATATATATATATATATATATATATATATATATATATATATATATATATATATAAGACATAAACTATACGAGCTATACATCTATATGGTGACACTATCCGGTCAGGTTACACATGTTCGCTACGATAATTTCTCCGTTTCCGATGAAGCTGGCAAGTATGAATTGCAATTAGGTAAATTCCATGGTGAAGTCAAAGATTGGATGCGTAGGCACGAAAATATGAAATTTACAACGTTCGATAGTGATAATGATAACTGGAGTGAGGGCAATTGCGCCTACCTCAAGGGGGGCTGGTGGTACAATGACTGTGTCTCGAGGTGAGCAGCATACACAGAACATGTTACAAACGTAATATCCCGAATTGCCTTTCTTATGTTTTTCTACATTTAAGTTTTCTAAACGGAGTTTACAGTAAAGACAGTTCAAATGATTATAGCGGCATTTATTATTATTATCCACAAATTTTGAAAACAATTAAGATGCTTATACGTCCGTTTGCCAATTGATTGAGGAACTTAACAGGAAATTTTCAAACAATAAAAGAATTGTATATGATTTATATTTCTTTAAATTTGGAAGTTTTAAAACATATGTATATCTACACATATGTAGATCAAGAAATTGTAATCTTTTCTAGTATGTTATGTTTACAGCTAAGTCATTTTGAAGAAGAAATGTTAAGGTTATAACTTAACCATAAGCTAATCAGATATAATAAATGACTTTACTATTTAAAAGCACTTTAATTTTTTAATCAAATAATGCATTAACTGTGCTATAATATTAGTTTAAATTATATTGTCTTTGGGTTCAAAAAACGAGCCACAGTTGATATTCGCATTGCCAAAAAGTTTTTATGAAAAACAATACTAAAAGCTGGCATGTGTGGGGCATTGCCTTTGAAAGCGAAATTTCATTTCAGCTTCCACTGGCTAGTTGGCTCAAAATTCTGTTGTGGTCGAGTTATTGCTTGATGTTTTCATTATACCCTATAAAAATGTACCGACAATTTGTTTAATACATCATATAGAATCTTCGTTGAAATAAATAAAAATATAAATATAAATATAAATATAAATATAAATATAAATATAAATATAAATATAAATATAAATATAAATATAAATATAAATATAAATATAAATATAAATATAAATATAAATATAAATATAAATATAAATATAAATATAAATATAAATATAAATATAAATATAAATATAAATATAAATATAAATATAAATATAAATATAAATATAAATATAAATATAAATATAAATATAAATATAAATATAAATATAAATATAAATATAAATATAAATATAAATATAAATATAAATGTAAATGTAAATATAAATATAAATATAAATATAAATATAAATATAAATATAAATATAAATATAAATATAAATATAAAATAAATATAAAATAAATTTTAGTCGGTCAGTTCAACTGCCCCATAAGCTCTCGATGGTGTTGTAAAATGTAATCATTGTGGCATGTAATTAGTTTTTGTGTGTATGCCAACTCCCTCAAGTGGGTGGGCGGGAGTGTGTGTGTAGTGTGTGTAAGTGCAATATTTGCGCGAGTGTGTAAATGTATAAATAAAATGTAGTGCTGCATTAACGTGTGAGACAGGCACAAACCAAGTAGACACACACACGATGCAAATGAGGAGTTGTGTATTCTGTGATAAGGAGATAGGCCAAAAGTTCTGGCCATTTTGTATAGCTATGCTAAAAGCCGAAAATATCGCATAAGTTTGAGCAGCTACAATAAGATGTGCCTTGGAGAATGGAGAATAAAATGACTGCTTTAAAGTGTAGAGCAAACAAATCTAACATTAATATCAAAAAAATTTAGTTATTAAATTTTATTATTAATTTAGTTATTAAATGTATTTTATTATTTATTACTTTAATTTTAAAATAAATGTTTTATATGTTATAATTATTTTAAATTTAAAATTTTTGTTTTATATATATTTTTGGCCTTGTTTTTTATTAAATATATTTTATTTTAATTGAAATGTTTTGTATAGTATCATTATTTTTAATTTTGAAAATTAATTTTTTTATATATTGTAAATATTTAAAAAAAAATTTTATGAAATATGTTTTGTTTTAAAATAAATGTTTATTATTTTTAATAACTTTTAATTATTAAAAAAAAAACAAATAGAAATAATATGAACAAATTAACAAAATATATTTAATAAAAAATTAAATTTAACAGCTCAGAGAATAAAAAATCCAAATCAATTTATACAATTTACTCTTACCCTTAGAAACTTTTTTTTTTTTAAGATATTTGAGCATTCAGACAACTGTGTTATTAGAAACAATTTCCATAGAGTTCTATAATTGAGCTCGCCTAATCGCTAGTAGCTCGTGGTTGTGGTATTGAAGTCGAGCATGATTAACTGACCGTTGTTTCAATCCGCATACCACACGTCGTATACGAAATAATAATTTACACACTATTGTGGTTGTTGTTGTTGTCGATGACATTGCAACAATCAGTAATCAATTTACAATTTAGTTGTACGTCTGCTGCTCCGTGTGGGTGTTTGTGTGTGCACGTTGATTGGTGGTTGTGCAGAGGTTCCCAAATCTAAACACACTCACACACGTATATGTATTTCCTGTTGGTGTGGAGCAATTGATTTGTTGGTCTATTTGGCCGTCGTCGTCAGCGTCCCATCAATGTCCAAAGGAAATGCCACGCAATTTGTTTGTTCGCGCTCGCAGGCCACAAATATTGTGAAATTAACTTGTTAAAATAGTCGTGACCCAGTGGGCTGGGCGTGGCTGTTGATAAATGACAAAAGATTTGCGATATGACCTTAACTGCGTGGACTGGGCGCTTGTAGTTCTGCGAGTGTTAATGGGCATAGAAAAATATTGACTAGCCATTGGATTGGATTGGGAATGTTTTTGTGGCCTGAACCAATTGAAAATGCTTATTTAGGGTATGTTTTCGTGCGTAGGTATTTAACTGGCAGAAGGAAGCGTAGCATAAAGCTCCATAAATTATATTTATAGCGTTGATCAGGACGATGGATTGAGTTCATCAAGGCTAATTTAGGGTGAAGACGGTTCGTACACCCTATTGAAAATAGGAATCCAAAATAGAACTTCGTTTATAAAGGGCTACTAAAACAACTTTAAGCGGCCAGATTATATAAAATATTCACGAGAATCATAATAAACTCTACTAACTGTAATTTCTTACAGAACATACAGAGAGCAGAGACTTCCACTTGTAATTGCAGCTTGTGGATGGGTTAGAGTATGTTTTAATCGGATAGTATCGCCTAGATTACTCTTATATACCCACAGAAACTCAAAACAAAACCTAGAGAATCTAAAACTAAATCTGTTGAATCAAACTTTCCGAAACAAGTAGAATCATGTGTATCTCAGTAACAAGATTGATATATGTTACTCTTCAAAGTGGATCTATTTGCTGCTGGGAAAGATCCTTAATTTATTTGCTTGATATATTGCAAATAATTCAGATAATCAAGATATCATTATAAATGTCCTAGAAAATTTGCTGATTTTTCGAATTATAAGTGAATAGTTTTATATTTTAACTATAACCTGTAATATATCAATATATAAAATAGAGTATTTCTCAGTCGGCTACACCTCACTACTAAGTAGATGAAACACTTAAGTAGCCTTCATTATTAGATACAACATTCAATTATAAAATACACGCAAGCACTTAGCTCGTATTATTCCCTAGTCCCCCTTTGGTACTTGTGCACCTAGGAGGAGAGTAGCATAGATTGCCCTTTAATCTGATGCAATTGACCTGGCTTTAACTGCCTCATTGACCAGTCAACTGACATTGGCCTGCTGCACTCCTTCCCCTCCACTCTCTCCATGCGTTCGACATTTTCCCATTTCCTTTGGACTTTGCTTTTGTTTTTTTTCCACTCCTTGCAGCAGTTTATCACTAAAGTGCACGCAACGGCAACCATGCTGAAGACGTTGCTAAGTGGCATACGCGGCGTATGACTTATCTGGCCATGCTGCAGCTTGCGGTTCGCATTTAAAGTTTAAGTGGCGCAAAATCAGCACCAATAGAGCTCTGGGTGCACACAGCGAGACAGCTGCAAAGGACTTCATTTGCAACATCAATCGCAACCTCATCCTGGCTGCCTGCGTGCCTGCTCCTGCCTGTCTGCCTGCCTACTGGCCGTGTGGATGCTCTCATTACGTTGATGGCAGCGACCGCGTTGGCTGCGTGTTTAATAAAGCGTATGCGAGCAACCGGATGCCACGGAATGGCAGTCCAGCTGCTGGTGCCCAGAAGGCTGCCATTGGCTGAGTTTAATTAGCTTTAATGGCTTAATGCAGGGCATTTGAGCCGTCGTGAGTGGCTGGGCATGCAAAAATGGCAGCTGCTAAGTAAACGTGCAGTTCTTGTTGGTCGAGTTGACCTCAGTTGCAGATGTGCGGACGCTGACAGCATCATGAGATGCAATTTCCGCATCATGGCAAGCTTTTACGATGAACTGAGATCAAATTCTAGCATAAAATTTTAAATACTAATCTTTCTCGGAATATATTAATATTTTAAATCTTTCTCTAATTGAATTTAAGATTTGCTAAAGAAAAAATCTAGAAATATAGAAAGAAATGAAGCAACCCTTGCCCAAATAAATAGTTTTATAAATCTACATATTCTAATCTAGATTATTTGCTGAAAATCCGTTTACTAACTTTTTAATGAAAATGCGTTTCTAATTGGCAAAAATACGAGGCAATTAGCTGCGAGCGCTATCAGTTTCCTATGCATACATACACTGAAATGCGTGCGTTGTTCTTCGAATTCTATTCATGGCATCGCAATTCTGATTGAATTGTGTTTCAGTTGTCAGCTGCTACTATGGTTTCGGATTCACTTCGCAAACAGACAATGAAGTGGGTCGGGGCTGCTGCATGTGGTTGTGGAGTCTCAGCTGCTTGCCGAAGGCGAATTGCTTTAAACCCGTGAACCCATCTAAAATGAGAGTTCAGGGTATAATGTTTTTTTGAAAATGTATGTAACAGGAAAACGTATAAGGTATATAAAATATATTTTATATCTGCACAATCTCTTCTTTTCACGCTTCAGGGTATTCTCAAGTCAGGCTCTGCTGCTCAATATTTTATTTTTAAATATTGCTTAAACTTGACTTTTCACGAATATTTAATTTTGTAAATATGTTTATATTTAGCCATGGTGCTGCACGTGTATAAGTTGCAGTCCTAACTTAATCGAATTAGCGCGTTCAGTCACTCTCTCACTAGAACGGGGTTATGATGGTCAAAATATGAGCAAATATTTATACAACATTTATATTTAAATGTTTATTTTTAATAGTTATTTGCTCAAGTGCTCTGGAGGATACTTATATAAGGGCAAAATACGCCAATCGGCCTCAGTTTCGATCTACTCTCTCAGCTGCAAGCCGTTTAAGAGTTAAATTTGGAGCCATGAGTCTAGCTACCAAGTTTTTAATTGGTAATAACATATATAATTGGATTCTAGGCAGTCGTTATCAATTGTTGCATTTCCAGTGAGCTTGCTCCTCGTGTGGTACATCGATCTGAGTGCTTCAGTTCCGTCTTGTGGATGTCCGACTACAAGATCAACTTGCCCAACTACAACTACTCCTTGTCCAACAACAAGAACTTGTCCACCAACATGTCATTGTCCAACAACAACATGCCAGTGTCCAGTAACAACATGGCGTTGTCCAACAACAACACATTGTCCACCACACACTCAACCCACTCAGCCTACTCAACCGACGCAACCCACTCAACCACCTCACACGCAACCCACTCAGCCTACTCAACCGACGCAACCCACTCAACCACCTCACACTCAGCCGACTCAACCAACTCAACCAACGCAGCCAACTCAACCACCTCACACGCAACCCACTCAGCCTACTCAACCGACGCAACCCACTCAACCACCTCACACTCAGCCGACTCAGCCAACTCAACCGACGCAGCCAACTCAACCACCTCACACTCAGCCGACTCAACCAACTCAACCGACGCAACCCACTCAACCACCTCACACTCAGCCGACTCAACCAACGCAGCCAACTCAACCACCTCACACGCAACCCACCCAGCCTACTCAACCAACGCAACCGACTCAACCACCACACACTCAACCCACTCAGCCAACTCAACCGACGCAACCCACTCAACCTTGCCAACCAACCCGATCTACGTGTCCGTGTACGACAACCAAACGCTGTACGACAACCAAACGTTGTACGACAGCCAAACCCTGTACGACAACCAAACGCTGTACGACAACTAAACCCTGTACGACAACCAAGCCGTGTACGACAACCAAACGCTGTACGACAACCAAGCCCTGTACGACAACCAAGCCGAGTACGACAACCAAACGCTGTACGACAACCAAGCCCTGTACGACAACCAAGCCGTGTACGACAACCAAACGCTGTACGACAACCAAGCCCTGTACGACAACCAAGCCGTGTACGACAACCAAACGCTGTACGACAACCAAGCCCTGTACGACAACCAAGCCGTGTACGACAACCAAACCCTGTACGACAACCAAGCTGTGTACGACAACCAAACGCTGTACGACAACCAAACCCTGTACGACAACCAAGCGCTGTACGACAACTAAACCCTGTACGACAACCAAGCCGTGTACGACAACCAAACGCTGTACGACAACCAAACCCTGTACGACAACCAAGCCGTGTACGACAACCAAACGCTGTACGACAACCAAGCCGTGTACGACAACCAAACGCTGTACGACAACCAAACCCTGTACGACAACCAAGCCGTGTACGACAACCAAACGCTGTACGACAACCAAACCCTGTACGACAACCAAACCGTGTACGACAACCAAACGCTGTACGACAACCAAGCCCTGTACGACAACCAAGCCGTGTACGACAACCAAACGCTGTACGACAACCAAACCCTGTACGACAACCAAGCCGTGTACGACAACCACACGCTGTACGACAACCAAACCCTGTACGACAACCAAGCCGTGTACGACAACCACACGCTGTACGACAACCAAACCCTGTACGACAACCAAGCCCTGTACGACAACCAAGCCGTGTACGACAACCACACGCTGTACGACAACCAAACCCTGTACGACAACCAAGCCCTGTACGACAACCAAGCCGTGTACGACAACCACACGCTGTACGACAACCAAGCCCTGTACGACAACCAAGCCATGTACGACAACCAAACGCTGTACGACAACCAAACCCTGTACGACAACCAAGCCCTGTACGACAACCAAGCCGTGTACGACAACCACACGCTGTACGACAACCAAGCCCTGTACGACAACCAAGCCGTGTACGACAACCAAACGCTGTACGACAACCAAACCCTGTACGACAGCTAGCCCCTGTACTACAGCCAAACCCTGTACGACTACTAAACCAACCCGACCTACCACACCCTGTCAAACAACGAAACCAACCCGACCTACCAAGCCAACCCGACCTACCAAGCCCACCCGACCTACCAAACCAACCAGACCTACTAAACCAACAAGACCTACCAAGCCAACCCGGTCCACTAAGCCAACAATACCTACCAGACCCACTTATCCACCCTACTGCCCCTGCATTTGTGGCCCTGGCGGTCGCCGTTGTAGGGATTGTCCCCCACACGAGACTCTCTGCGAGGAGCTTATAACTGATATTCATTACTTCCGTCTTTTGGTGGAAAACTGTGTCTGCCTTAATGAATTTTAAGATCATGTGCCATCACTATTAATATTGAAAAGAAGATGTAAAATGATCTAAAATTGTTAAACTGAAATAAAATTGTTGAACTGAAATAAAATTGTTGAATAAGAAGAAATCGATCTAGAATCAGTATTGTTCGAGTGGAAAGTTGTTAAATAAATATCAAAAGAATTCTGAAGAGTTGAAAATAAATGCCAGGGTAAAAGTAATGAATGCGCTAGAACAACACGAAAGCATCCAGGCTTTAGCTGGTGTTGCTGGACTCTATGGATGCATATAGTTTTCGTTCTAATTCACAGCCGGAACACTTTAAAACAATTTTCTAGCAAGCGAACTTCAAGCGAAGCGAATAAAGGATGATGCGAACCGACTATGGGGCTCTGACTATTTATTTGCCCCAAATTGCAATGGGGGAGGGAGTGGCAGGTAGCTGAGCTATGTGAACAGTTGAAGCTCCCTCGCCCACATACACAGGGAAGGATGCGCAGGGAAATTCATTCACACGTAACAGCATTGAGAAACCACTGAGAGGAGCTGTGCAATTCTCACTTGCTGTTTTTGTTTGTGGCATGCTAAAGAAACTTTGCCTCATAACTTTACATTGAAGAAGATGCATATGCAACACGTTCGTGCCATTCAGTGTTGCACCACCTTCCGGTCGCGGCCAACTCGCAATTGAGTGCAGCTATATATATTTATATATGTATAGATATATATATGTGTTGGCTTTTCTTGCGAAGACTTCGTATACGTAGCTGTGTGCAACTTTTTCAACAGTTGCGACTCTGACTCATTCGAACTAAACTGTGAACTCAACCGAAGTTATCTCAGCTTAAATGCCAAAAGCAACTGATAAAAATGGGCGAGGGTCGCGAGGGTCGCTCGGGTCGGGTTGGGTCGAGTCGTCGTCAAGTTAATTGAAAAATAGTGTTTGCTATTTTATGGCATTGCCCCAAACCCTGTTGACAGCTGAACAGGCAAAAGGACAACAGCTGGCTGCGGTTCCCAGCTCCTAATTTTTAATTAATATGCAGCTGGATGATGTGCACTTAGGTGGGGGGATTGGCAAAGCATCCGACTCCGCTAATATTCCAATCATTAAAAACTTGCAAGTTATAAATTATATATGTTATATATATTTCTTTGATGCTTATTCATTTAAAATGCCTACGATCTAGATCTAGAGAAAGCTTTAGAAAACTAGTTTTTCATATATATTCATTTCATTTGATTAAAAGCTATACATATATATTTTCATACATTTTAGTTTATCGATTTTATAAGTAAAATTTCAGTATCATTTACTTGGCTCATTATTGAAACGCTCGTTTAGCAATGTTCCCTGATTTAAGTCCAATTTCTATTGTGTGCAAAATTAAAGCTGCGTCTTTGTTTACATTTCGATAACTCTGTGCTTAAAACGAATTGATCAGCGTACAACTGATGGCCGCAATTTCTTTTCAACTTCTCTAACTACACAATTCCATATTTAACAATAGCAACTATTCAGCCTACAAGCAATTTACGATATGTTGTGTCTAAATTGTTGCAAAACTAACAAATAAAATGATGAAAATATATATAAATAGATATATAAATTTAATTTGGTAAACTAGTATTCGTTGTTGTGTTTGATGATGGCTTATGTTAATTTATTATAATTTATTATCTTATTTACAATCAACAAAATCCATGATATGATGGCAGGCTTTTGAAACAAGTTTTCAATAATGAGCCGCATAGGCCTTTGAATACTGTTTAACATTTATGTTTGTACCCATCAAAAAACTATTTTGCGATTATAAGCTAGGTCATTAAATTTAATAGTCTGTGCCTTTTTCTCGATGAGATTCCTCTCCAAGAAATTATATATATATATATATTTTTAAATGATATTTGTGTTGCCGATTCGCCAACGTCTTTGTAATTGAAGCTTTTCAAGCTTTTTATACAACCTCCTAGCGGGAACATCAACACAAAGTGCTTATCTAAACTAAATTAAACAATTGTCTTTGCTTTTTATACGATATAATGGCGTAGTCTATAAGGAATTTTCGTTAATATAAGCGTTAAATTACAACTAATTAACAATATGACTACGATTTGTATTTTAAAGATTATTCTTTAATTTTCCTTTAACATATGAGAACCGAATGGAGACCTATTGCAATCAGTAACAGTTAAATAAAATACAAAAGACTTTGAAACTAAACTCTTATAAGTTGTGCTGTTTTTTCTAATCTAAACAAATTCCAACACTATCGAACTGAAATTCTACTTTATAGCTATGAGTATTCTTAGATCTTTATAGTACGACGGTTGAACAGTTGACTTATGCTCTAGAGAATCCACTGGGAGCTCAGCTCAGAAAATATGAGTGGATTTTGCTCTTGCCATTTTTGCTGATTGTGGCGAGGAGACCTGTTGGAACAGAATAGAGAGAGAATTTGAGATATTTCGAAATTTAGCAACTATGTGTGGCCTACCCACCTTCGTTCTCCGAGGCTCTCGCCACGCCCATTCGCTCAAGTAAGCGGAAGAGCTCACCCAAGTTGGAGCGTTCATCCATGAATTTGTTCTCCAGACGCACAACGCCAGGTTTTTTGTTTTTAGTCTGCGTGTGCCAGACAAGAATCTCGGTGCAGTTCTTGCCTCGTGGCTCGATCTGATCGATGCGTAGACCAATGCTGCGCAAGAACAAATCTTCCTCATAGCCCGGCTTGTAGGGCATATTGACATTTGGATACTGCGACATATACGCCAAGTTGACAGCGAAGCCAGCCATGTCGACAGGCCAGCGTCGACCCGCCACCCAAGAGTCCAGAAAAGCCACAACTTTACCCTGACAAATAGAGGAAATATATTAATTTATGAGCGATAATCGAATTATCAGATTTACTTACATCACGCACCACCGGGCCACTGATTGCATAGTCCGCTATCAGTCCAACGGGAAACATGGAGACACGCTGCGTCTGCCTAATTTCCGAGAATAATCTTAGATCGTACGTATTGTCATCGTCACCAAAGTAGAGCACACCATTCGTTAGGTTATGCTGGCGCAGCCATTGAAGAGCAGCACGTCGATTGGCCACGCCCCTCGGCGCTGGCTTCACTCTGCGAAACTCACTGGGCATGGGACTGGCCATATGCGTATAGGGCATACCTGAGAAAGTTGATAGAATATATAAATAACGTAAAACAGAAATAGATAGTAACTGTTGACATATCAGAGCCAACGTGGAAACAATATATCTTTTATTTAAACAAACTAAAAGATAATACAATAAATATTCAGTTTTGAACACTCGATAGATAATATACGAGCTCGGTATAAATAAATATTTATTGAAATGATAAGCCTAGAAGTACCTTTGTACCTTAAAAATTAATTTGAGCGATTGCAATGGAAATTCCACATAGTTTGAAAAGTGAATCTAATTACCGAATGGCGTTATCTTGAATACATTGGAAGATATCTCTAGATCTGTCTTATAGAGTGAAATACTTTAATGTGAACTACTTTTAACATGATCTACTCTTGACGGAAACTAATATGGAGTGAATTGTTCCTGAAGTAATCTACATTTGGAGTGAACTATTCCTGAAGTGATCTACATTTATTTTTAGAAGTTCTTTTATAAGTAACTAGCTCTTTTCGAGTGAACTACTATCAAAGCGAACTACTCTTATAGTGAACTAGCTTTGAAGTGAACTATTCTTGTAGTTAACTTCTTTTAATAAACTATGGACTATTCTTGGAATGAACTATTTCTAACTTTTCTTGGAGTAAACTAGTTTTTAAGTAAACTCTTATCATAGTGTACTATTCTCGAAGTTAACTAGTTTTTATGCTAACTCCTATTATAGTGACTTATTTTTTGTGTGAACTGAAGTGGACTGCGGAATGTACTATTCTTGTAGTGATATACATCACTTGAACTTGAACTATTCTTGGAGTGAACTACTCTTTTAATACTTATATTAAACTAATCTTGTAATTAACTATTTTTATATATATGGAATCTTGATGATTTATGAATTATTCTTAGAGTGAACTACTCTTATAGTGAACTAATATTAAAGTGAACTTTTCTTGGAATTAAATAATATTATATTAAACAAGTATCATAGTGAACTATACTATAACTGTGATCTAATTTTGTAGTGAACTACTAGAACTACTAAATATCATAGTGAACTATACTATAACTGTGATCTAATCTTGTAGTGAACCACTACTATAGTAGTGATCTACTCTTAGTGCACTGGTTTTCATCAATTCACCCCAAATCACTCTAATCTTAATTAGAAAAATTCGTACGTACCAAATCCATTAATTTGCATATCCAGAAACGTATCACATCCCTCGCGATCATTGGCCACCAGCCAATGAATTCTAGGCACATGGAGCAGGGTATACGCGAGTCGAGTCAGTTCGGGTATTTGCTCGCGTCTGGGATATGTGGGCGTTACGAAGTAGATCACAGGCAGCTGTGCGTAGGCACTACGCGGCTTATCTCCTATATAGAGGCGACGATCCTCATGGCTCTCGCTGCAAATGTGCATCGATTCATTCAGAGCGTGCATGGGCGAACTCCCTGCAAGAAGAGCATCTGAGCAAATTATAGTAGAAATTGCAATTTACGTGAACTGCCTAAAATTAGGCAATGCTAAAATTGGACTGGCTTGAGTTCAGTGTGTTATTGTCGAGCACCTCCACTGTCGTGACCACTGGCCTAGAATAAACAGTTCACGAATCGCAATTAGCAGAACACTTTCCTTCTTTTAGCGCTCAAATATTATGTGTTATTATAGCGCATAGTATAAATACATATAAATGTGCTTGGCAAATAACATTTCAAGTTTGTTATAATATTGAATTCGTCTGAGAATACAAGCGAGCGCTATTTATAATTGTTCTCATTAAGTGCATAATACAATTGGCCTAGCCCAGATATGGTTCTATACATATATATATAAGTGCTCATATATATTTATAAACTTGTCTAATCATTAGGCGCATTTTAATTCCATTTAGTTTGTTGATCTAACTAAAATAGTATGACAATATTGAGTTTATTCCCACATTAGTCATGTCTCTTCCTACAATCCTTAACTAACAGTGATAATCTGTTATGTCGATTAGCTGCAAATAGTAGAGTCACATATGTACATCACGTGGCAAATGACGCAATAGCAACAATGCCGTCATTCTGTCAATTGTTATATGATAGATGGCTGAAATGCTTGTATATGCACTTCCAAAACTGTGATAATATTTAGAATGCAAGCTGAATATATATGTTATGAATGTGAATGTTGTAGAATGTAATTTGAGAATTTAGAATAAATAAATATATATATATATATATATCTTTAATATATATACCGTATCATTCTCAGTATTTTAAGGGCAAAGTTTAGTTCCTGTAGAGCTGATGCATATTATTAAACAATTTTTTCACTTCTGCTGCCAGCTTACATTATCATTGACTGTAAACATATGTATGTCTTTATCTATATAGCTATGTATGTATTCATATTTGTATTATTATATTAAGAGTTGCATTGATAAGCTCACAAGCTCTGATAGCATAAGTACAATATCAATAATTCTTAATAGTGTTAGCCCGATTGCATTTCATTTTATTTTCTGAAATACTTTTAAGCTAAGTTATTTCTAAATGTATATAAAATAAACCTTGAACTTTTCCCAAATGTCATTTAGAGGCGTGACAAATTGGAAAAAACCGTAATTAATTGTATATATATATATATATATATATATCTACGTCCATTGGCAAATCGAATTGTAATTTGCACAGTTTTTGAGCTACAGTTCTTAAATCTAATATATATATCTACGTCCATTGGCAAATCGAAATGTAATTTGCACAGTTTTTGAGCTACAGTTCTTAAATCTAATATATATATCTACGTCCATTGGCAAATCGAATTGTAATTTGCACAGCTGTTGAGCTACAGTTCTTAAATCTAATGAGTGATATATGACCTTCTAAAGTTTTATAACTGCAAACCAAATAATTTGATTACTTGGTTTACTGATGACGTTATCTATGGATTTTCCAACAAAATTTGGAGGACGCGAAAAATAAAAATAAATAAAATAAAAGTAACTTTATCTTTTATAGTATAGCCTTATCACCCAAAAATTATACAGTTAAGTAACTGTAGTTCAGATTATTTTATAAATATATAAAAATATATATTTATTTAGTAATATATATCCACATTTTTTGAGTTAATCTCTGAAAATTGCAGGAAGAGATTTTCTGCCTCCGAAAATCTATAAGTTTCTGAGTTCTATTCTTTTGTTTTTCGACTGTAAAAAAGTATTATGCAGTAAGATATATCCAACTCTAACCTTTATTTTTTTGTATAAATAATTTAAAATAATTTTGAAATATATATACTAGCATTATACCCTTTCTTCCCTTTTTCAAAGGGTATATAAATGTCAAAAGTTAATCTTGTACGCTTCTCAATATCGCATACAAACCTCAGCTAATTTGGGATTGCTTAAATGTTGTATAAACATAGGTTATTATTTACAAAAATTTATTTGGAATACAATTCTTGTTTACCTAATTTCAGATTGTTTTAAGCCCTTTCATTTAGGGCAACTAATCGCTAAAAACATCAAAACGAAATTCAATTACGTAATGGAGTCTCGCATAGCTCAGTTATGCAGAGGTATATATTAATTCAGCCAGCTGCCGTTACACATATATATGATAAATTAGCGTTAATGTGTTTTTCAATCTTCCATAACGTGGAAAAAGGCCCATTAAAAAAGTCCCTTGATATATCTATTGAGTCCGAAACACGCAAAGCGCCACGGCCCAAGATATGTGGCTGCCGATAACTTTCACATGTGCATTAACGGTAATAGGTATAATTGTTCTGCTTGGTGGTCGGTCATCTATCAATATTGGACAGGTAGGCGGACAGACGGACTGACGGACAGACGAGCGCTCACAATGTCATCCGCTTGCAATGGGGGTTCAATTTAATAGCTAATTAAATGTTGACTTTTCCCATGAGAGGCTCCGACCGTCCCCCACAATGTAAACAGAGCTCCACACCAAGGGGGGGCCCATTGTGCTTGTGCCTGTGCTTGTGCCCCTTGAGTCAAGTATTTACCCTTATATAGTGATATAAAGAATCAACAATTTGCGCATATCACAGACTTCTTTAAATCATAGCGTCTGCTCAATTATATACCAACTGTACATCTCCACAAAACACTTGTGACAAACACCTGATAAGGGGTATATATCATAACGCTGGCGTCGGCTGATCTGCGCTAGTCGGGCGTGCACAACTAGGCGATACTGTGACTATGCGAAAGTGTAGAAAGATAAGTTTATGTAAGACCATTATCTACTATATAGAAATATATAGCCGCATACGCACTTAACAATCAGTATACCCTAAATTTAGAATTTTTGGGTACTTTCTAAAAAAAAAAAAACCAATATTAATCATTTTGAATGATTAATTCATGTGCGAGGTGGACACATTTCGTACTTAGAGTGATTGAAACAATGGAAGTTTTTTCCCAAATCACTTTCACTTTTTGTATTGTCATAAACTGCGATAAAACGGCAACACCCTTGAGAATTCTAATTGAATAGGAGCAGTATTTGAGTTTCACGTGATTCAATATGTTGATATATTTGCCAATCATATACTGTATATACGGTGTTTATACATCAATAAAAATATGAATGAATCATGTTAGCCGATAAAGCTTGAACAATTGCTGCGCTACGTTTAGCAATCATTTTCAAGTGCCAATTGCTTTTATTTCTATTTTCCTTTTATGGCTGGCTGCGATACATTACCGGCGTTTAGCTGTTTTACCCGGCTCGTTAATGAAAAATGTAAATAATGGAACGAGTATAAAATATGGAATGGAGCTTTGAATAGAATTTGTGTGGCCTGAACCCATTGAAAAAAAGGCAATCGTAGGCACAGGCTGAAGGCGCGTTATGTCAGAGATCATAAAGTATATCTAAAGTATATTTATTACGTGTTTCCGTCCGTACGATATCGTTGACTACAAAAGCTGGAGGCCCCAAACTTTTACGAGGTACACTCAAACAAATTTTTATCACATTTTGAAAGTTTAATTAGACAAAGTACTAAGATTTTGTTTTACGGAAATGAACTAAATGGGCTTTTTAAGGAAATTAAATGTTTTTAAAAATTGTTCTTTGTTCTTTACTAAAATTAACATAATTTTGTGTATAAACTAAATACGAAATTAAATTTTTATGCAATTTTTCCTTACTGAAAATATAAATAAATTGCAATAAAAATATTTACATTATATATTTTGATTAATGAAAAATTGTATTACAAATTTAATTTTGTATTTAGTTTATACTCAAAATTATGTTAATTTCAGGAAATAAATTGTTTAAGCTGTTTAATAGACATTTCCTTTATACTAGCTAATTTTAAAATATTTTATATATTCAATAGGCATTTCCTTTATTATAGAAAATTTTCTAATACCTTTATATATATCTGTAATCAATAGGAAATGTCAATCTTAATGTAGCCATATGAAATGTTTGGATAATTTAAACAAAAGATGTTTATTAAATAATCTTAAAGTATTTGCTAATATAATCGAGGGATACTCGACTCATTCAACAGTGATTCAATTCACAAATCATTGAGAATAATAAATTATTTTATATATATATTCGTCATTTGCTCTGACTAGCTCGTAGAGCCCGCAAATTACATATTTGTTTTACTCGATATGCACGTGCCATTGCCATCAATTAGCTAAATCGCGTGCAATGTTAATGCCAACTTTTGACTGAATAAATACATATGTAAATACACAATTTAAAAATCGTAAATTTCTGTGCACTCAATTTGAGGTCGTGGCGTGTCCTAAGTGCATGCACTTGGGAAACAAAAGTCATGCCATAAACTCATGGAAAATTGGAGAGTTTTGCCGGGAAAAACGTGAATTTGCACTTGCCCAGCCGAAATGTGTTTGATGAGAGCATTAAGTGCAATCGATTCAGATGTATATATAAAAAAAATAAAAACTGCGAGTCAAGTGTGTAAACTGGAACTCTTAAAAGTCCATTAACTATTCCACCTCTTAAAAAGCACTTTGCATCTGTGTGCGAACGTCTAGAGCTGACGCTGCCAATTGTGCAAAAAAACTGCAATTAAGTTATTAAAAAAATAATAATGTGTATTTGAGTCGCTGTTGAACTAACTGGGCAACAGTTGACAGTTTCCATTGTTAATTGAGCAGGAGCACCAGCTGGGGCTTGCTTTAAATAATCAGTGCGGCTTTGTTCCAGTTAGTTAATGAAACTTTGCTCGTAAGCCAGCTTTGTTTAAGGTTAAAGGTTTTTATAGAATGAAAACTAGTCTTTAGGGAAATACGCAAAAATCAGTTGCACATGGGAAAAAACGACTACAAAGTGTAAAGATTTACATGACAATTGCCTAATAGTTTCTCAGACTATCTATGTATGTAGAGTGCGTTTAGGTGTAGGGTGTCCGCCTTGCAGATACCCTACAACGTCGAGTTTCAATTGCATGAACATTTAAGTTATCTTTGAACACTTATATAATTGATATTCTATAAACAATTGCTTTAATATTATTTATATCTGCTATTATAAATGGGCTTAAAAACGTTTTCTAAAAATGCTTGATTTCTTTAAGATCAAGTTCATGATCTACTGATTGAATTATGGATTAGGCTCTGTAGTTATAAAGCCTTTAGTGGCGAGTGGCGCATACCCGGTAAACACTGTTGAGTTGCACTTTCATAAATATTTTAGCTGTCGTATGATTCTAAAAATAATATTATCTTTACCCGACGGACTGTATTATATATATGTGTATTCTACATATAATAGCTTCATGTGCTCGACACAGTGACACTTTATATACTACATTCTCCCGTTCTGTCGCCATATATATAAGAATCGAAGTACTTAGGTTAAGAGCAACTTTCATCGAACAATAAAGATCATTCTCAAAAACCAGAAACTTTCTTCATCAAATATGTATTTAATTGAGGATGTCTAAACAATATACAGCTTAACATTTTGTATTTCTGCTCTTTGTTATATGTTCCTCTTCCATTGAAAATCAAGAAATACGTGATTTGGTTAAGATCCGTACGTACGTGATCTAATGTTTGAACTAACTTAGATCTTGGTCTCATTCATTTTGAGGCTTAAGATAAATACATTTGGTTAAAACAATAATATCTTATCCTACTCTACATTTGGGCTGCTTAAATATTTGCTCACCATTTGCCTGATTTAACTATTCATTTTAAAAATTCTGAACTCTGAACTTTGGATTTTTTAAGTGCGTCCATAAAGAATTTGAGGCAAAGTCCATTGTGTTTATTTAATGATTTCTGGGTTGTGTTTTGTTTACGTTAACCGAGAGCATTGTTGTCGGCCAACGCAAGAGCTAACGGATTATATCACACACAACTCATGAGTTCTGCGAACTGCCATGGATTCTATATGTGAATTATGTCACTCGCTTGGGCTTAGTCATTTTATAAATATTCGAGGATACGATTTCGAATCATTTTGATAAATTAGTCAGCTGGATTTTCCGAGATTTTCCCAATTTCTCGTTCAATTAATAGTCTTAATAGCCCATTTCAGTTTATAAACATCAAAGACGTTTTACGGATGCGAAATCGAAAACGAAATCGCGTGCTGATGCACCTATATACATATATAATGTAAAATCGATCAATCGATGTGTGAGCCGCAACAAAAGGCGAAATTATCTAATAAATTACGTATAAGAAATTAAAAGCGAAGAGCTGGAAAATGTGGCCTTGGCATGCACCGTGACTGGAAAATTGTTGCACGAAGGGGGAGCGGGCTAGGCGGGGGTGGTGTATCGATAAAATTGATTGCTGAAAAAGACAATGCTTAGCAAATTAGGCCAATTACTGCTGAATAATAAATACTAGCAACAACAACAACAACAGTTAATAAACCAACTAAGCCAAACGGCGGACCCAACCCGCCAGCTTACGTGCAATGATTGCCTCAACACTTGCAGGGCCTAAACAACGTCCGAAGGGGGCAAAGGGTGAGCGAGGCAAGAGAGTGAGAGTGAACGGCATTGGGCGAAAGGTATGAGCCGGGAGAGTGTGAGAGAGGGAGAAAGAGAGAGCGAGTGTGAGAGTGGCGTTTGAGTGTCGAGTGTTTGCTCGTTAGCCAGTTGTTTAGTTTACTTGATATACTCTAACAGAAAGAGTAACGCAGTTTTAGCATGAAATATGTGAAGATTTTGGAATATAAAAAACATTATAATTAAGACTTTGCGAGATTTAAGCTAAATTGAGAATAAACAAGAAAATAGAAGGAGAAGTTGTCATTTCATTTACAGTAAATGCGAGACTTATGCAAATATAAATTTCTTTAAAATCTTTGAATGTGTTTATAGAATATATAGACTTCGCAAGGCAATTTGTAAAACAAATTTGATAATAATCACACTGATAAATATTTTGCATCTTTTTTATCTCTTTCATTTTGAACTCAACTCTTGAAACAATTTACCTAACCTCATCAAAGTTTAAAAGAGTATTTACAAGGCGACTTGCCAAACTCAGTTATTTTAATATTATATTAATATTGCCGCTGGGAAGGCGAAGTTATGCCACAGCGACATATAAGTTAGCTTTATATACGACTCTAAGCGGAGCACGCTACTGAAGAAAAAGTCATAAAAAATTTAATAAAACAAAAAATGTTGGGGGCAGGCACACAAATCATGTCATAATACACATTTAAAGCAAACTTTTGTAGCATTTGCTTACTATAGTATGTCACATGATTTATTTGATATAATTTAAATTATATATTATATTTATATTTGTATAAATATATTGTTATGTCTGACATGCAAGTTGTGTAATTATAAATTAATTTCAAGTTTCATTTTGAGAGCGTCAAACAAGGCATATTGCCTTAAAAATAATAAAAAAATTAAATAAATAATATAAAATACAAGTCACATTTATCTCGTCATGTCACGGATTTTAATTTATATAAAAATTAATCATATAAAATTAATTACATGAAGAGATTAATGTAATCAATTGTATTATTATTTCCATATATTTATATAAATTTTTATTATTATTTATATTTATTTATATTATTATTTTTAATTGTTTATTAATGATTAATTGTGTTATATATTTTAATATGAATATAAATATAGCATTTAAGTACATTTTTTTATCGACCTAAAATTTCTGCTGTATTATCTAGTGTCTAAATTGTTTTTCTAATTTATTTTATCAACTTTTTAATATCAACTACTATCTAAAACTATGAAAATATGATTTTTTTTTATATAAAATATATTTTTTTTTAATTTATATAGATTTTTAAAGTTAATATTTTTTTTTTTTTTAATTTATATATATTTTGTTTAATTTTATATATATATTTTTTTTAAATTTGTATATATTTTTGTAAATTTTTTTTTATTTATATATATATTTTTAAAATATATTTTTTAAATATTTGTTTATTAATTTTTTTTCATATTTTTTATTAGTAAATTAATTATTAATTATTTTTTATTTAATTCAAATTTCAACATTCACTATTTAGTTTATTTAAAATTAAATAGCTTTCAAAAATAAGAAACGACAAACTCGACTACATAATCGAAACTCCCCCAAAGCCCGTGTGTAGCGCAGCAAACCGAAAAAAAGTGAAAGTCTTGGCTTAGATTTGCCGTTAAAGCACTCGCAGCAGTTGCAACAGTTGCAGTGCCAGCACGAGATGGTCAGCAGTGGGGCAGCTACGCTTAGTGCAAGCAACTATGTATGTATGCATGTCTCTGCGTGAGTAGATGTATGTGTACACATGTATGAAAGCTGGAAGCGAGTGACGAATACATGGTTAGTGCATGATAAGACGAGCAGAATTGCTCATACATTTGGCGTCTGATTAACTGGTCGTTCACTTGTTTCCGTTAATAAAAACAAAAACAATAACAAACAGAAAAGCAAAATTACTTCGAATCGGATGTGAAGTGTGGGATGCGAATGCATAAATGGAGTATGGAGTATGGAGTATGGAATATGGAGAATGAAGATTTAGGCTTACGTATGCTTCCATGCGTGCTCTTGCTTATAATGGTCGCTTGTAATGGATGATAGTCAGCTGTCGTCAGCCGCGTCGTCTTTAAGCTTAGTGTTATTTGCCGCCGCTTACCTATGCTGCTACGCGGGTCGAGGTCTCCGTCGGCATCCTCCGAGTCTTGCGACTGTGGACTGATCGCAAAGTAGATCAGAAAGCAGATTGGCAACAGGATCAACGTAATAAATAAGAAACGTCGAATGCCGGAGTGGGCAGCACGGCTGAAACGTGGCGTCGCCATGCCACCACCGCCAATCGGTGGCAGTTCGTCAACTAGCTGCGGATGATAGGTTATCCGTCCGTTTGACTGCACGTCCGTTTCGACTGTCCAACGTTCGTGTAGCTCCGCGTCGTCGTCGTCCTCGTTGTTGCCGTTGTCGTCTGCGCGTAGCACGAGTGGTTGATAGTGGGCACTTGGCATTGTGCAGCTGCTCTAATGCGCCGCACAGCAGCTGTCGCAGCAGCTTCCAATGGGTGGTGGAGATGGTGGTGCTGATGCTGATGCTGCTGGTGGTGGCAACTGCAACTGCAACTGCGGCAGCTGATGAAAGAGCAGGCACAGATGACGACAGCGCCGGGCTGTGTTTGCCATTTGTAGAAACCTCAACTTCGTTTGAATTGTTTTCTGTTTTTTTTTTTTTTTTGTGGTTTTTGGGCACTGCTCTTCTATCTATCAGTCCACCTATCTATCTATATATATATACATATGTGCAATTATACAATTCGTTCATCGCTACGCGTCCGTTCACAGCGTCTTTTATGTTAATCTGAGAGAACACGTATATTATTTTCTTTATTATTGGCCAGTTGTCGCAAAGGTCTCTATATATATTTTTGTATACATATATGCAAAAAATCACATAAGCTCACACAATACGAACGCACAAAGACACGAACACACGCGACTGAGAGAATGCCGCATGCTTTTTTAGGTGCTCCGCGATGAAATAACAACAACAACGTGAAAAACAACGACTACTGAAAAAAGTGTTGCTTAATATTAAATTCTATTATTTATTTGGCCTGCTATTCGCATTCGACTTTTGTTGTTGTCTCGATGAGTTTGACAGCAACACTGACACAGCCGATGCCAGCCAGAGCCCACTTTTGGCTCTTCAAGCGCACTTCGCTCTCTCTATCTCTCCCACTCTCGCTCGCATACGCTCTCAGTCGCCCGCTATCTGCAGCACAGCTGCTGCCGCCACACAGGGTTGCTTTCTCTTACAGTATTCGTTGTGGTTGGTGTCTCTGCTAACAAAACTCATGTCTGCTTCGTAATGAATTTAAGGCATTTGGCGCGCATTTGAAAATCAATTTACATATAAAGCAACAAATAAAACAATACTTTTGGCAATTTTAAACATAATTAAAATTTTATTATTTATTTTATTATATTATTATTTGTTTTTTTTTTTTTATTATTATATTATTATTATTTTTCTGCTTATATTTTATTTATTTTAATATTTAGTTTATTATTAATTTTATTATTGCCATTTAATTAATAAATAAATATTTTATTATTAATTATATTTTATTATTTTAATATTTATTTTTTTTTATTATATTTACATGTTAAATATTATATTTAAATTAAATATTTGTTTATTTATTATATTATTATAATATTTTTTAAAAATATATACCTTTCCACTCAACAATCCCACTTAATATTTTTTTTATATTCTGAAACGATTGCAACAAACACTTTGTCTCATTCCTGGTTGTTATATTTAATTTAATTTCATACTCTGTTGTCAGCTTAAACATCAAACAGTGAATTCTACTTGAGGAATTGATCTATAGTATAGTATACTATACTATAGTTTACATATCTTATAAATGTGCATGTGATCGTCATTGATCAGTTTGACTTCAATATTGAAATCTTATTCAATCAATCAATTTAATTAATTTTCCTAAAAAATATCTCAAAAATAAAACTAAGTAAATTATTTATTATATGAAAGTCAATTATCTCAAATTTAGTTTTTGTGTGACTTTATTTTGAGATATTCTTCAAAAACTATATAAACTCCAACAAATTTAAGTTTTGTTTTGCTTTGGGCATTTTGAAGAAAAATATTATGAAATTCCTGCAAAAACTACATTGAATATTATATCAAATAGTTCTTGACACAATATATAGGAATAATATTGCAACTAGTCCATTATTGTAATACATATCTTGAAACTAATTCCAAGTCTTAGTGTGTGCCAGAATATTTTGTTGTTTAAGATTAGCAAAGCCACAAGATTGATTGAAAGGCCTTTGGCATTTAAGTATTAAAAGACTGAACTTAAAAGTGTATAAGACACATTGATCAATGAATAAGAAATACAAAATAAGAAGTTTATAAAAATATGAATAGTTCTATATATATCTGCTGAGAATTAACTCAATTATTCCATCCAAAAATTAGACTGTCTAAAGGTTGATTTGCTATAAATTGCAGACTTCTTCAGGAACAGGTGTATATATATATAGAATATATATAATTGTTTATATGCGCCTTATTATATAATATCAATACAGTAAGCCAATCAATTTGAATGCAATAAGACTTTCTTATCGATTTCTTAGCTCAAGGGTTCATAAACTGTCTGCTGTCTTATCTAATCTGACATAGTTGAAGCTTACCCATATAGTAACTGATAGTTAGGTTAAGTTTCAGTCTCTGTGTATATTCAATTATATATGTATATTCAAGGAAAGAAATTCGAGATTGTTTTAAAATTGATTTATTTGTTTTGCTTTTTCTGTTTGCTGTTTCTTGTGAACTGTTTTACAATGCAAATGCGTTACAAAAACGAACCCGTCTTAATTAGTTAAGTTAATTAAAGCAGATAATTTTCACATTTTAGTTTTGTTTTCTTTGTTACATTTAAAGCCACTTTCGTATTATTTGAATTGTTTGCTGATCCTGCGCTGCAGAGTGTGGAGCACGCCAAAAGTAATTTGAGAAATATAATTGAATGTGTTTAATCTGAGCAAATCAAAGTGCTGGAATTAATTCGATTAGGTGTGTAAGAGTGTGTGTGTGTGTGTACATACAGCAAACGTAGCAAACTTATGGAATACATAATTAACTAAATGGTATAAAGAGAACTAAGCGAATTGTCTTTTCTGACTGCTGCTTGACAATCCATTTACACACAAATCAAAAAGATTATGAAGAGGCATTGAGGTTTAGCGTCTATTGCGTTTGTTCTTAGATGTGCTTCTCAATGGTCTGGGTCAATCGGCTGGCATTGGCGCCAGCGAACTCGTCCACCTTGACGGAGTTCTTGATGAACAGGAACGTGGGCATGCTGGAGATGTTGTATTCCATGGCAATGTCTTCGCACTCATCAACATCAACCTGGCGGGTAGAGAGCAACGAATTAGTTAAAGATCTCTTTAGATAAACCATTTCAAACCTTACCTTGATTACGACAATCTTTTCGGAAAACTGTTGCGACAGCTCCTCCAGCTTGGGAGCGATCATCTTGCAGGGTCCACACCAGGTGGCAAAGAAGTCCACAACGACCAGCTTATCGCCCGCATTCGTCAGCTGTGTCTTGAAGTCGTTCTGCAAAGAATAGAAATGGATATAAATTTGGTATTACATTATTAAATTACTATATAAAATCAAGTTCCAAGCTGGAATATTGTATCTAATCGAATTTAGCTTACACATATTCATGAAACAATGAAATCCCTTGAAATACTATATGAAATAGCTTTATAGGCTTCTTATCGTACTATATATATATATATATATAGAAGTATATATTGCTTTAGATATCTCAGCTATTAAGAGCTGGCTTTGCAACGCGCCAAACTCATTTAGAGAATCGTCGCTTATCAGAATACTTTCCATACTGGTGGGAACTATAGTGCTGTGGAAATTATTAATCGCCTGGGAACACTTTAGCCTTCTATATATCTCAGTTGTTAAACTGTATTATTCTACAATTAAAGCTCTTATATTACACTTACTACGTCCGTTAGCTATATCTACAAGCTATTAAGGTGTACTTTCTTATAGTTCTATTGAGCCTTCTCATAGTAGTACATATTCCAATTATGTTGAAATGTTCTATAGTTACTATATGTAATTTGTAGTTGTTATCACTAGGGGCCAACTTTGTAGTCAGTCTATCGATTTGTTTTTGGTTAGCTACTGTAGCACGTTGTTCCTTATCAGTGCGTGCTCTAACAAGTGTGATAAGCACGTTTAGTAACCCCGTTTAGTGTATCAAATAAGGAATGCTATTTGCAGCATTTCTATATACGATTATATATACCAAATGCATATATGTATTTGTGGCGCTCACATTATATACAACTCAACTCGTATCCACTTATATCTTTTTGCATTTGAATATTTGTGTGTGGACTTTTATTTATTTGCTCAGCTATTGGAGCATTTTTTCCGCCCAACCACGTGGATGGCGAGCCATTTGCTTAATTGCTTAATCATCGACAACGTGTCCCATTCGAATTGGACTCGGTGCGAGGAGACCACAACTTGACTTCTGACCTGAATCGAATTGTATGTTTATATACATATATAAATATATATATATAGACACATTCGTGCAGACATGCTTAAAGCTATTTCGCAATATTTTCTATATTTTGAATTAAATTCCAAAATGTTTTTGCATTTCTTGAACGTGGCTCTCTTAAATTTCAATCAAATTCCAATTGAATCATTTTGCTACGTATATTTATACCCTATAGATCTCATATTTTGCAAAGCATTTGATCTTTTATTCGATTTGCATTTCGAAACCATAAAAATTCAATAAAATTTATTTTGCTATAAATATTTCGTGTTCTGTGTTTGTTCCAACATAATTTGAGATTTTTCCTGTTTTATAGAAATTTGTAATAAATGTTTTTGCATTTGCATGAGGTATTTGAATGAACAATTTCGATTGCCTTATTTTAATATATATATAACTATAAAATCAGAAACATTTTTATATATGTATATTGATTTAATTTAATCTGAACGAATTTCAAATATTATTTATTTAAAAATACAAATATCTTCCAGCGAATGGGATCATTTTTCATTTAAATTCATATTTTATTTGCCTTTAAAATACACTTAAATTGTTTGTAAATATCTATATAAATTTCATGTTATTCAGCTCAATCGAAATAAAAATTCTTTTGCATAATCAGTTGAATAGCTTTCAAAATATACAAAAAATCAATATAAATTGTTTTCACCATTTACACTTAATGTTCATGTACGTCTCAAAATACAAGTTCCTTTAGATTCATATCAATACTGTGATTCAACTGAAAAATTCATTATCATTTTTATATATGATTTCATCATGAAATTCATTCAAGTTATTAGGTCAAACCTAGAATTAGGTATACTTCTGTACTTCTCTATTCAAAACGAATCAATATCAAAACAATTGACATGTAAGTGGGCGTGCACTGTACACTCTATGTGAGATGGGCGTGTACCAAACTAGCCGTACTTTCGCCTTAACATTTGCATTGATTAGTTGTGGTCCTAGTTCCGCCTCTGTCACGTTCTCTTGAGTGACCTTTTATTAATTGCAGTCATTTACAGCACGATATTTCATGTTCTTGGCCGAATGATTCATTGTGTTTGTGTTGTGGTTCGAATGGTACTACAGTTAACGCCAGAAATGACGAACAGTTAGTGCGTTCATTTGGAGTTCGCACTGTGATTTCAATCTTTTCATTATTTTAATTACACTCGCCAAACGAAACTAATATGCAAAACACACTTGGAAACCGGTTGCTCCTTGGCCAATGCCAACGTTATTCATTTAGATATATATATAAATTTAGCTTGTTTTCGCATGTTTTGCTGAATGGAATTTGGCTACAATTCCAAGCTGCCTACACAGTATCTAAATGCGAGCTTTGCGACATGCGAATGATTCATTTATTTCTGTTTAGTTTTATTATCTGATTGATTGAAGATTTTACTCACGGCATCTTCTGGAATTATCAGTGAGTAACGTATTGTTGTCTCAGTTACAAATTGTTTAAAAATACTTTTGTATTTCATCACTATAACGATTGGTTTAAACTTTAACGTATTTAAAGGCTTATCAGCAATGTTTGCTGTTTGTATTTCGTCAAGACGACAAATGGGTGTAGAAAGTTACAAAAAATCATAATTACATAAGAATGATTATATTATATATTATATCTATTTTTAAGATTTTGACTAAGTGGTGAATGTTCCCAGGGTTGCTTAAAATTACATTATTATATTATTGCTTTGATGAGCGATATGTTTGAAGATTTATAAAGAATAAATAATAAAAAAAATTTATAATTTGAATAAAATAAAATATAATTAAAATATATACATATGTATATAATAAATAATAATATAATTTTTAAATAATTTCTTATTTAATTTAGTTTTGACTTAAAAATTAAATTTTAGGTGTATGCAGAATATATAAAGTATTTCAATATTCCAAGTATAATTTCATAAGTTCATGTTAATAAATAAAAAAATATAAAAATATTACAAGTATATGCCAAAAAGTATATATATTTATTTCAGATCCACATTCCTAGTAGTAATGTTTATTTATTGTTTTTTGTTAACAGATTTGTTGACAACTTTTATAGAATGTCTGAAAACAAAGTTTGTTTAAGTCATAAATATTTATGGCAAACATGAGCTAATGGAATTTTTTTTATTAATTTTATTATTTATTACTGTAAATATGGGATGTGCAGTGGATAAATAATTGCGACAGCTGGCACAATATTTTGTGTACTCAAACTGAGATTAGCAAATCAAATATTATTGATGAGAGTAAACGTTTGACTGTTGCTGTCTTTGCTGACATTTATCTTTCGAAATTAAATTTCTAATGGAAATCCAATTCCAATATGAGCTAGAAACCGGATATACGCTATCTTAACTCCTGGCTGACTAAGAGAGACTAAACTTAGTTGAATCGTAGTTAGTTTTGTATGACTGTTGCTTAAGTGAATAGCAAATATCCTTTAAAAATTATATAAACATTTTTTTTATAAATTTATAATATTATTAATTTGTTGGTTTTGCTTAAGTGAATAGCAAATAACTTTTAGAAATTATATGTTAATATGTATATTATTTCCGTTCAACTAGAGATAAGTTTTTGTATTTCAACTATTCTTAACCACAATAAAAGATATTTAATATACTTATACAATACTTGTACAGGTATATATATGTATATATATATATCTGTATATTCGTATATATGCTATTTAAAAGCATTTATTTCATTTTATGATCTAATAAGAGCTGTCAATGTGACGTCACAGACTAATTGTGCAAAATCTTAGTTTTTTTTATTGCTGGCCCATAAATAATAAATACATGCATCAGACTGACGCAATATCTTTAAATTTCTTTTATTTTTTTTCAAATGTCATAAGAAGGTGCTTAGTTAAACCGGTTCTAGTAGCTATCGCTGACGCTGGCCCGCCAAAAGCGCTTAGGGGTTAGCACGAGGCCCAGCACACCCTGTGGCCCAGCTACAGCCACAGCAAATACTCTCTAATTATACATATATATATAATTTTTACTGATAAATGAAATGCAAACTCATTGTGATGAAAATGGGGTTTGTCTAGCTAAGAGCTTTACGCTAGTATAACAAATTAAATATATGTATATGTATATGTATATATATATATAGTGGGCTAGTTGTTTCACACACACATAAAAAACTGAACTTGCCACTTTCTATGGCGACGCGTTGGCTTTCAATGAAGAGATGATATCATTGTCATATACTGGTTTTCTCTATATATACATACAGACATATATATACATATGTATATATTTGTTGTTTGTGTGCAGCGTATGGCAATTGGGGCAAACTATCGAAATGCGAGTGACGCGAGGCGTGCTGGGCGACGTATTTTGCACATTACTTAACCTAATGAGCGAACGCAATTACATTAATTATACTCTACTCACCACGTCTGTAACTGTGTACACCATTTTGTGAATAGTTGTTGTTGCTTGTTGATTAGGTTAGGTGGAGGTGTAAGAACAACCGGTAAAGCTGTCTGAAGTTTTGTTAATTAACGAAGAGCCGCACTCGGAGCACACGCAACCAACTCGTGGGGTTTTAATTTAGCGAATGCCAGTGCCAAGCGCTGGCATCCGCTGTCATATATCAGCGGCGGAAGCTCACCACGCCACAGAGCGGGAGAGTGTTGAGCTGTCAGGGCTGGTGAGTTATGCGGCGTGCCGCAGAGGTCACATAATTATTGGATTATATTTGAGGTGTATATGTATATGTAAATAAAAGAAATTAATTTTATTTATTAAATATTTATATTTAAATTAAAATTCAATTCAATTTAATTAAAATTAAAATAGCAAAGCTGCATTAAATATTTATAGCACATAATTGTAAAATACAACTCTGAAATGCAGATAACTTATACCCAACAGATGGCGCTGCTTAGGCTAATGTTATGTGTTTGGCGCTAGTGTGCGTTTGAGACGTTAGGGTATTTTATTCAGTTTAATTAATTTTATTTAGCAAAGCAACTAAAGAAATATTTTATGTGGGAATCTGAATTTTCTATATATAGCTGAATTGTCAATTAAAACTGTAAAAATAATATATGTCGATTTTTATATGAACTTACTCGAAAGGCAACTCTGCACAGCACACCAGATGGCGCTCATTTACAGGGATAACGCTCATCGGCAGCAGATGGCGCTCATTTACAATGATAAGGCTCAGCGGCAACAGATGGCGCTAGACTTTGGGTCTTTGTTTGTCTCTCTATAATTAGAATTCTTGCATATAAATGTATAGAAAAACTATATATTTAATGCTAATTTATGAGTTATTTGGTTATGCTCTTAATGAAGTCTAACAAAATTCGTTGAATGAAATTAGATTTGTCTTAAATCTAACTTTCAATAGAAAGTGACCACACAAATGACCACACGCACTTACAAATCAACATTTCTTAATAATTTATTTTTGCCAAAATAAGAAAACAGCTACACAATACAATATATTATATATAAACATATATATATATATATATATTAAAACTAAGATTTCGAATCTTAAGCTTAAGAACTATGAGTAATGCGACGCCTTTTTAAGTACTTATCAATGGGCCGCATTTACGGCTGCTTGGGGGGGTGCGTGTTGCGGCGAATGATGCAAGTGATGATGATGATGATGATGATAGGTGAGCGTGGGTGCAGGTGGCGCCACGGCGGAAGCGGCGGCAGCAGCAGCAGCCACTGTGCCGCCAGCGGCAGCAAATCCATTCGCTGCCACCGCCATCTGTTGTTCATAGTTGGCATAGTGATCGTAGTAGCTGCCATAGCTGCCGTGCTCCAGACCCCCCGGGTTCATGCCACTGCCGCTGCCAGTGCCAATGCCACTGTTAACGCTGCCGCTGCCCGGCGCTGTAGTGCCAGTGTCAAAGTAGCTGACGCCGCTGTAGCTGTTGGCGCTCTCGTAGTAGTGAGCGTGTCCGCCGGAAATGTTGCCGTAATGCTGTTGCTGCTGCTGTTGCTGTTGCTGCTGCTGCTGATGCTGCAGCTCGTAGTCGGACTTCGTCGACTCACGCTGGTAGTAGTAATCGTAGTTATCCTCCGCATAGCTCGCCACCGGCTGCGTCTCCACGGTCGCATTGTACTTGATGGTGGGCGTCGTCTCGCTCTTGCAGCCCCCCAGCTCCAAGTGCTTGATCTGCGAGTAGTTGATGAACTCCGGCTCCGGCGTAGCCAGCTGCGGACTGGATTCGTACGCCAGCTGGCAGCTGCCATTGCTGATTGCGTTGCTAGCGTAGCCAGACGAGTTGGACTGGATGGGATTGGCCGGCTGGTAGGCCAGCTCCGAGATGCACGTGTAGGGCAAGCTGGGCGACTTGCTGGGCGCCGCCGTAGCAGCAGTAGGCGTGGCATGGTAGATGGGATAGTTGTAGGTAATATGCTGATGGTTCACGGTAAACACATTCGCGGAGGATTCACAATTGGCTGGTTCAGTGACATTGGCCAACGGCCAGGCGCTGTAGTTGGAGGATTGACTCAGCTGATGAGCCCGTGAGCTCTCCTCCAGATAGCTACACGTGCAGTGGCTATACGTGGTGCACTTGCCGCAGGCTGAAGATGACGGAAGATTATTGATGAGCTGAAGAAAGGTTTCATGGGCTCTATTTGACTCACCATTAAATTGATATATCTCCAGAGCGGAGTGGCCCAGCGGCTGGCTGGCTGTGGAGCGCTTGAGTACTTTGCTCATGAGATTCTGTTGCTGCTGGCAGATAATTTAAATGAGTCCAGGAGGAGAGATGTCGTGTGACTGTGACTCACCTTCGCCTGCTTCACCAGGCCCGCTATGACCGACTTCTTGGGCACGCTGGTCGACCTACTGCCAGTCAGACTGGAGCTGGCCTTGCCGCCCGTCAGGGATACCCGTCCGAAGGCTCGCTTCGACACACTCGAGTTCTTGGGATCGGGTCGCAGGTGATCGTGCACGCCCTTGGCCTGGAAGAAGATGGCATTGCCCGAGTGCCGCCAGAAATGTGTCACCGGATAGCCGCAGTGGCCGCGACAGGGCTTTATCTCGAGCCGGCCGCCGCGGCAGCTCTTGTTGGGGCACGCCTTGCCCTCCTGCTTGCGTCGCGCCTTATCGCATATGGCCGGGCGCAGATTGATCTTGGTGCCGTTGGGCAGCGTGCAGTGCTGCGAGCAGACGAGCACGCCGAGGCAGCTCTTCTTCAGGATGTTCACGTTGTGGTTGTTGGTGTTGCGCATGGCCCAGCCGGAGATGTGCTTCTTGGCCTCCTCGTTGTGCACCGAGTAGACCAGACGCACATGCCCGTCGCTCCACTCGCTGAACTCGTCGAACTCCAAGTCGCCCACCTGCGGCACGATCGCATCATTGATGTCCCAATCTCGTTTGCTCTTGCTGCTGCCTCCATTGTTGTTGTTGTGCGCCGACATCCCGCTGGACGCTGCCGCCGCCTGCAAGTGGCTCTGCTGACTCTGGTGGTGGTGCTGCTGCAGCTGTGTATGCGGCTCTGATTGTGAGAGTTGTTGGTAGTGCGCCTTGAAAGTGTAGCCATTTCTGCAAGAGATTCAACATTTGTTCAATCCAGTCTAATCTCATGGTCTTTAGATTCGCATTGAGATAAGATAAGGTCTGAGGCAAGTCAGTTGAGAGTCGGTCGGAAATATGCCTGAGGCACTGCAGACACTATATGAAAGCTGATAGTTTTCCAAGACTGATTGGCTTTATCTGCGCAGTTATGAATTAGCTCTGGCTAAGATTTAGTTCTGGGAAACATTTATTCAATGAAATCTATCTTAGGAATAAGGGCTTTCTCCCATTCTATATTAAAGAAGTTGATAATAGCTGATAATGCCTCGGTATCGTCTCTATATGTTCTATCAATATTTTCTGCTTTATAACTAGCATGGGATTTCGTCATTTATTCCTCAACTGTGATGCAAAGATATTAAATTTGAATGATATGGCTTCTAGACTTTCAAATATATAAATATATGTATGTTATTAATGTATTAATAGTTAGGCTGTGTATTGTATTTCATTGGAATGATTTGTTTCCAAAAAGGTTGAATTTAGAATATGCCCGAAAATTAAAATAAATAATAAATAAAAAAAAAATAAAAAATAATAAATAAATAAATATAATAATAATAATAAATAAAAAAAATTTAAAAAAATAATATATAAATAAAATAATTAAAATAAAATTTAAAAAAATATATATAAATAAAATAATTAAAATATCTTTTTTTAATCATAAATAAAGTATTATTAAACATAGTGGGTAAAGCATCTACTTTTACTTTCTCTGTATAAAATATGTTTCCAGCAGTTCATGAACTTTATCAAAATAGGCGCTTGACTTGATACATTTTGAAATAATGTTTATAGCCAGATAAAGCCTTTTTAGACCTATGCCATGCTCCAACTCATTATGAACTCTTACTTCTACATTCACATTATAAGCAAATTTTCTTAATATATAATATCTTAATATATTATTTATTTCTATACTAACTGAAAAGTTTTAGCCTTTACTTTGTCAGCCATGCTGCCCATAGGGCTGAACAAAATGACATAGTTTATTGAAAAGCATTCTAAATAGAACTTATAATATATATATATATATATATATATATATATATATATATATATATATATATATATATATATATGATATTGGGAAACTCTGTTAAATGACCCTGTGGACATTAAAAAATTATAGCGAAGTTTGATTTGAAGTTCTGATAGCAGAGAGTTAACAGCACTGGCAATACTAACAAGTGAACGCAGAGTGTTTGTTGTAACGTTCTTCCGGCTTAAAATATTCGTAGCTTGAGTATTCAAGGAGCTTATAAAGAAGGTCAGCTACATGTTTGGTTTGCTATGAGTTATTTGATCAGGAAGCTCTTGAGTTTTTCAAGTGGTTTTATGAACTGAAATGTTTCACTTCTTGACCGAACTATATAGTTGTTGTAGAATGTGTAAAAGGAGACAATATCAAACTAAGCCGAATTCTTAAACTATTTACTATATTCCTCTTAGTTATATGAACTATAATTAATTTAATAAATTATGATAATGTATTATATTATATTTGTGTCTGTAAAGTAAGATCTACAATTTTTACAAATATTTCACATTTCCCAACCATTTGTTTGTTCTCAAAGTATTTATCCACTTAGACAACTTTATAATGCTCTCATTGTATTTATTTTTTATACACCTTTCAGCTCATCATTAATTTCGAATAATTAAGCAAAAGAAAGAGCAATCGACAGCTTGTGGGTAAGCTTTAACTCAAAGCACATATTTAATGCGGGTTGCCTTAGGCTTTAACTCTAGGTACTCTAAACTGAAGCTGAAGTACTTTAACTTAAAACTTAACCAGATTCACTTGACAGCAGTAAGATACTGCTCTGGTCAACCTTTGTGAAACGCTTCAATCTAAATTACTCGACTAAACGATTCCTATGAAATGGTTTGGAGCTTGGTTTATGATATCGCTGTGCGTTGCGTGGGTTCCGAGACAATCAAATGAAATGCCTGTTGGGTTTATAACTCTTCGGGGCGTGACATTAAATGGTCTGAGTAGACAGCAGATACCGTTAGCATTAGCCCAGTTAAAGAACCAAGTAATGCAAGCTGCTGCAGCATCTCCCCAGCCACATCGTAATCCGAGCGCCAGCCCAACAAAATTATTGGCACTTAAAGCGCCGGCGCTGTGACTCATCAGCAGATCAACAGATTGAGAGAGGGGCAGACTCCGTCTCGTCTAGCAGTTGACTGATCCGCACAGGCAAGAGTGTGACTGAGTGTGTGTGTGTGTGTGTGGGAGCTCCATGTCTAGATTTATGCGGCAAACGTTTAGTGGGCCTCGCTCTACAATTAGCAATAAATTTGTCGAGGCAACGCGCCTCATTAGACGGCGCCCTGTTGTGGACCCCCAATCACAGCAGACGCAGGTCTCAATGCCTCTTAGAACCTAGCACGCTCGATACTTATTCCGTTTTTTATGTCTACTGGGAAGTCAGCAGCAGGCCCTTCAGGCCTCTGTGATACCTGATCGAGCTGGGATCGAGGTGGTCCGCATTGAACCTGTTTCACGTGTGGCTCGTTTGTCGGTTGTCGCTTTGTTTCGGGTACGTAAATTGACTGCTTGACACTTCGTAGCGCGCTTATCTGATTGTGATAGCCGCACTTCGTTGTTCTGAGCCGACTATAATAACTTTGTCACCTACAAAATATGTCTATATACATAACTATATGCTCTCTCTCGCTCTCTCTCTCTCTCTCTCTTGAACCCCTTTCGCTGGCCCAGTCAGCCCCCGCGTTGGGCCCTAGGTGTTTGTGTGTGGTCTATGTTTCCCGCGGCGTGTTTTGGAGTGTTATTAAGCCTTCTCACTCACTCCCTTTCTCCCCCTCTCTCTCTCTCTGGCACAGGCTAGGCTGCTCAGCATGATAATAAAGCGCTTGAAATAATTTAAATATTTTTGTGCTTATTTCGATGTTTTTCTTTTTATTGTTATTTGTTTTTTTTTCTCTTTTGATTTCTTATTTTTCTTTTTTGCTCATACCGATTTATGGCCTCAACTCTGAGAGCTCTTATCATAGCGTTTCGTAATTAACTCACATTTTTTAATCAAACTTCAGATTAATTAAGTATTTGCTGTATATGGTTCACTTGAATTCAATCCGAAAATAGTTTTGTTGTCACAAATATAGATTTGTTATTATATTTGAATTCTTCTTTATATTGAGATTATTATTTTTACTAGTAATATTTTCGTACTTAAATATGTTTCTATATGTGAATATTTTGAATCTGTCTATGATATTTTTAGCATATATAAGTTTTGTTCATATAGTTCTTAAATCTAATTCAAATTTGTTTTAAACGTATAAGTCTTGAGCCCTTGAATGTTAGCAGTAATAACATGTATCTCTTACTTTAATATGAAAATATTAATAATATTAACATGAAAATAATTATTTTTGAGCCGCTTTTTAATATTTAAAATATTTTTAAAATCCTTACGGTCTCATCTTCCAATATCATTAAAATGAATAAATAATTTAAGGATAGTTTGGCCTATAAAATGTTTAAGGGTATTCAATCTTCGGTGATTTACCAATAAATATTTTCTTGAAAATTTTTAAATATTATTTTTAATATGCAAAAATATTTCTCGATACCGCAAAAAAACGCTTTAATTATATTTATTTTGTAATTAATATAAGAGGTGTAACCTTAAGCAAAATAAATAAATCAAAAATTAATAAATAAGTTAATAAATAACAAATTAACAATTTTTAAAATATTAAAAGAAATTTACAAAAATTTGATTTTGCTTATTTTAAATAAAAAATAGGAATAAAATTAAAAATTAAAGCCTTTTTAAATATTTAAAAATGGATTTAGTTTCTTTTAAATAAATAAAAGTCAGAAAAAAATTTAAAATTAAAAAAAAAATTTTAATAAATTTTTTTGTTCACTTGTTTAAAAAAAAAATGTAACCATTGTGTAAATTTTATAGAAATTATTTGCTTCTGCGAAGTTGGGGAAAAGCCGTATTGTTTGTTATTCTCGTTGTGATTATTTTGCAATTTTATTGCTTAGCTGGAGATTATTTTATTGACTTTTTACTGGAAGTAAATTTCCGATATATATGTATATATATACATATATATATATATATATATATATATATATATATATATATATATATATATATTGGCAATATAGTGCTTATTGAAAACAAATTATTTTAAAATTACATTTGTTATCTTAAATACAGTTTTTTGCTCTGCTTCTGCTGTTTCCTTAACTTTTTATTTGCGCCCGCAGTCTCAATTATTTAACCGCAGAAATGCGCTGATTTCTAAATATAACAAATTCTGTAGGTATTAAAAAAATAATAATTTCATTTAATTTTTAATGTTATCAATTTTTGTTAGGGAAGTTCAATATTATTATTAATTTATTGCTTTTATTTTAAATAAAGCAACAATATGTTTTTGTTCTTATTATTATTATTATTATTATTATTATGCATTGTGCTTTATTCATGAATAGCATTTTCTAAATTCAAGTTTTAAATAATATTATTTATTATTAAATTATTTATTTTTTATTTATTCAATGTTTTATTGTCTTAAATGAAGCAAAAATATATTTTTTTACATTTTATATTTTAATATATAATTTTTTTTACTGTCATTAAATTTGAATTATTTTTAGAATATTAAATTCAAATTTTAGTTTATACTTGTAATTTTTAAAATAATTAGTATTTAAAATTTTCATTTTTATTGTTTAAAATTAGGAAAAAAATTAATTTTGCTTCCTATTTCTCATTAATTCGTTTTTATCTCAAATTATAGAAATTGTTCATAGAATGCAACAAACATAATTTCTATTTCTTATCAAAACTGTATTTTACATATAATATACATTTATACATATATAACTACGGCTATATTCAGCTTTTATATCAGCTTAGAGTATTCACATGGAGTTTCGAAAATTGATATTGAAATATGCCAAGTGCCAATCGAATATGCTTTGCTTTTTTCTCTATAATTCTAATCTTTATCTTTCGCTGACCTTAATTCATATAGGAATTGGGAAAAAATAATAAACCAATAAATTATTTGAAATGCTTAATAAATTTGTATTTTTAACCTAAAAAGAGTTATTACGGTGCACAAAACCAACAGCTGAAGCTGAAATTTCTTTGATATAAGACTAATGATATGGAAACTGGAGATATCGTAGATATAGACTAAAGGCTAAGCAGCAACAGGGTATGTTATTGCTCAGTGGACACGCCACGATTGCGTGGCTCTCATTTCTGATTACGTTTAAATTGAAACTTGTTATCGTCAATACGCCAATGCTTGCTTAAATATGTTTCTGGAAATGCCCTTGTCTGGCGTCGAGGGACTTGAGACGCTGATCCCCTTGATTCATATATATATATATTTATATGCCAAACAGAACTTACAAAACCACCATATTCCAAACAAATGCGTTTAATCCACTATATGTTGCACGAGTGTGTGAGTGTGTGTGTGTGTGTCGCTGTTTTGATGCCCGATTTAATATCCAATAGTTGAGCTCTTGTCAAACTGTAGGCACTTCACAATTGCAGCACTTGGCCATTATAAGGAAAATGATGTATTGAATGGCGGTGACTTCCGTGGCCCTTAACACAATTGTATCTGTATCTAGCGGATAGATAGATATCACAACGACCGTCGCTAGTTAGTCTGTGACAATGGCTGGCCCGACGACGAAAACAATGACGACCTTTCACTGTGGCAACCTGTGCGCGCGCTCGCTCGCTCTGTGTGTGTGCAGCAGGGCAAAATGTACGTATCTGCCAGATACAAAGCAACAAAACATAAAATTGAGCATAAACTTCGGGCGCTGTGAAGACACAAAGACGACGCAGCAAAGTTTTGTCAACAATCAAACTGATATTATATGCCAGGCTCCACCTACAAAAATACAACAACAACGGCAATAACAACAACTATAGCAGCAGCAGAAGCAGCTGAGAGACTAGCGGATAGAGACCCATTGGACCCATGGACAGACCCACCCGCATAAATTTGGCAAAAAACTCCACAAACGATGATGACGACGACGACGACGGCGGCGACGACGTCGGCGCATAATCAACAGCCAAAAACTCCACAAGCTGCAGACAGAGCAGCAGCAGCAGCCGGCGTCGCAGCTGCCGACTCGTCGTTCGTGTGCTCATTGCAAATGATACGAGTGTCTCTGCGTATGTGTGTGTGCGCGCTGACTATTCCATACTCGTTCCAGTCGTCGCTGATTGGTCGGATAACGCGCACGTACACACACACACGCGCACACACTCAAATACTCAGCTAAGTGTGGCGAGCGTGTGTACGTACAGCCGTCATTGCTCATTATCTGCTAACTGCGTGTGTGTGCTTATGTATGTGTGTGTGTGTTGAAGGGAGTAAGAGTCTTTTGAAGTATCTCTTGCATTCTGCTCGTTGTATAATAATTATAATGGGAAATGTAATTATTTACTTATGATTCAGGCTTATCAATTGCTTTATGTTTTGCCTTTGAGGCAAGCTTGCAGAGCTATGAAATAATCTCACTCTCTCTCGCTCTCCCTCGCTCTTTCTCTTAAATATTGCTTTGTTTTGCGCAATCAATTGTAGGAGAAATGCTGGAAATCTTTAATAGAAATTGCTTTAAAGTAAATGAAATATATATGTATGTATGTGTGTATCTATGTAAATAATAATGTAACGCCTAATAGATAAACTATTCCATTTGGTACATATATAAATAATAAATAAATAAATAATAATTAAATAAGTAATAGATAAATAGATAAGAATAAACAATTATAGAAATAAGTAATATAATAGTAAATAATAAATAATAGATAATAAATAATAAATAATAAATAATAAATAATAAATAATAAATAATAAATAATAAATAATAAATAATAAATAATAAATAATAAATAATAAATAATAAATAATAAATAATAAATAATAAATAATAAATAATAAATACTAAATACTAAATAATAAATACTAAATAATTAATAATTAATAATAAATAATTAATAATAAATAATAAATAATAAATAATTAATAATAAATAATAAATAATAAATAATAAATCAATAATATAAATATAATTTATTTATTCAAATTTTTTTCCGATTTACATTAATAAATAAATATCCAGCTCGAACTAAACTAATAATTTGACTAATAAATAAATTTATAATGCATTTGAATAACAATATTTAGAAAGTAGTGAAAATTGAATTTTAAATATTGTTTATTATGTATGCATATACATAATATGTTAGACAATATGTTTAAAATTATAATAAATATATTATATAGCATAAATTAATATTGTTCATGGTTAACAATAATAACTATGCTTAAATATTGAAAATCTTTTTAATAAACCTACATAATCTTAAACAAAAGTAAATAAAGTATATAAAAATATTTATTTCATTCAAATATAATAAAGTCTTTATGTTTTTATATTTTTTATTATTTTTTTATAATTTTTATATATTAATAAGCAAACTTTAAACACCTTTGTGACATTCTGTGAGTCTGTTCATTTTGTATTCAACCTCTAAATGAAGTAGTTAACACAATTTACATTGAACACGACTTTAAGTCGCATTTCATCAATCAGTTGCGTAAATTAAATCATTTTCGAATGCAAATCTGATTTGCATCTACCCGAAGGGCGATGATCGCCAACCATTAACGCTGTGTCCGCCCAACAATTTCTCAAGTATGCCAACTGCCAATGGGCGAAAGAAAAAGGGAAATAAGTAAAAGAAAAACTGTACAGAAAATAAGCATAAACAAATGAAAATAATCACATGGTTAGCAAAGCATTGAGAACGGAAATTGTGAACGGCATTTGTTAATGAGAGCGCGCAGTAGCTGAGTGGCCGAGGCAGATGATGTAGTCGGGGAGCTGTCGCTCTTGTGTTTTCACCTGATCGGCCCGCATCGCCATTTAGTCCAAAAGTTACAAAAATAAGAAGAGAAATAAAACAAATTTATGCGTCCAGTTGGCTGGCTAACAATTAACCAACAGCCAGTTAAATTTAAACGACGCCCTTAGACAATGCCGAAGGCGCAACCACTTGCCATTAGCTCATGAGCAAATAGGCGTTAAAGTGAAAATTGAGCTGCCGTTGACAGGAAATGCAAAGAAATGCGGCTGCTGCTGCTGCTGCTCATTGACTGTGACCCATAATTAAAAGGGCAGTACGCACTCACCTGGGCTGATTATACGGGATTGGGCCTCAAGATGTGCGGCAATGGCTTCTACTTCTCTCTTGGCTGTTGACTGTTGGCTCTTGGCCGGTTGGCCTGTTGCCGCCGATGTTGTCGCTTTAACGCTCGACTCGCCAAATTATACGGGTGACAAAAACATATTTCAACGCAACAAAAATAGTAAAAACGTACACACACACGCATACACACTCGAACGCACATTAGTTCACAACTCGTGTATGTTTAGATTGTTGCAGCTGCGCTCGGGTCTTTGGCTTTTCGCAATTAATTGCTTAACATTATTATAATCGTGCCTTGTTTAATGTAGATACACTCGGTGTGGTCCATAAACACGTAGCACCAACTCCAGCTCCGGCGTAGTCTCCAACGGTGCTTGGTCTGGCTCTAATGAGCGCGTGCTCTTCAGCTCCAAAGCTCAAGCTGTTCCAGCGCCCAAAACACCAAAAGGGCCTGTCACTGAGCACACCAACAAAGCAAAACAATAACCAAAAAATACATTTATTAAAAAGAATAAAAAAAAAAACAAAAAAATAACGAAAATATTTCGATTTTTTAGCGCATCAAATTAATCATTGCGCCGTTAAAATAAATAAAAATTGGTATAGTTTCAAATGGTTTTCGAACGCTTTAAAGCACAAATATTATTAATTAATTAGCTCGGCTATGCACTGAGAGAAATTCTAAATTTGCAAATTCCGAGAGCTGAGAAAAAGAATAGAACAAATTTGAGTAATTTATATAATAATAATATATAAATTATATAACAATAACAATATATAAATAAACTAAAAACACTAAAACAAAGGCTAAAAAATTGTATTTAAAAACCTTTATATTTCAAAAAGCTTTCAATTTTATTTTTAGGCATTATAAATTTTTGAAAAAAAAAAAGAAAAATTAAAATGAAAAGATGTTTACCATTAAAACAAAAATAATAATAATTTATGAACAAATATAAAATTAAAAAATATGTAATATATTATTTTATATAATAGAATCATATTATTTTTACAATTTTATATAAATAAAAATATAAAATTTATTTAAATAAAAATATAAAATTGATTCAAATAAATATATAAAATGTATATAATTAGAAATAAAAAGGATTTTATTTAAAATTATTATTGAATTGTATATTTCAAATTATTAAAAAATAAACAAATCGGAAACTCAAAAAAAATTTTGTTAATTTTAAAAATTCTAGGTTTTTAGTAAATTAAAACAAATCACAAATCTCAATATTTACGTTATTTGGCTTTGATGAATATTAAAAAAAAAATAATAATAATAAAAAAAAATTCATTAATTTTAAAATAATAATTATATAAAAAATAATAATAATTAAACATTAATAAAAGGCCCTAATTTTGTATTACTACTACCCTAAGTTTTCTTCAAGTGTATCTCAGTCGCAGCAAAAATCATAGGAAATCTTCAACAAAATAAACCAAAGTGTGACTTGTGGCACCCAACAAAGACAAAGACGAACCAAAGGCAATTTTTCCATTTACGCAATTAATTGGTCGACGCGCTGGGCGGTCCACTAATAGATCAAGGGAAACAACAACAACAACAACGGCAACGCCAAGAAGGTATTTTAAATGCGGATTAACATTTTGCCTATTGACTGATTAATATTTTACACACACACACATGCACACTCGAGTCACCCACAACAAGTTTGGTTTTTTTGGAGAGGTCTTTTGACAAATGTGCTTAAGGTAAATGCTAATGGATTTTTGAAGTTCAAGAGTCAGTGGATTGTGACCTTATAAATGAGATCGATTAGAAGTCAATTACAAAAGGCGCGATGTTCTCCCCCTCCCCCTCGCACTGTCCCTCTCACTCTTTGGCCGAAAAGAACCTAAAAGGCTTTTTGATTATAAAAATTATGACTCATAAATTTAATTTTATGACTTCTTCTTTCACGAGCCGAGCAAAAAGAGCAGAAGGTGCCAAAATTATAGAGGTCGAGTGATGTAATTTTCTCACATAAGCCTAAAGAGCTGCTGCTGAGCAACTGTTTGGGCCCATCCAATTCTCCATCAGGCAAATTGGCCAGGGCCGCCGCTGCCTTGCACTTTAATCAGTTAAATGAACTGTTGAAAATTTGCCACATTTGCGGCGTAATGATTTTAATGGATATGTTGGAGGCCAGCAGCAACACGCGTCCTCTGTCGCCTGTTTAAACAATGAGCAGGCCGTGGCCACTGCCGCAGCCCCCCAGGCCAAAGCCATTTGACACTAATGTGTTTTGGGGCCCGAAACGTTTGATTATCGCATCTTTGCACATATTGCCACGGCGTATCGGCCGGGCATGTCAAGGAACTCGGCCCTAAACACCGGCTACCCAGCAGCAGCAGCAGCTCTACACGATCATTACGGGAATGCGACGTAATATGGTCTCCTCAGCCCAAATATTCATATGCAGTTAACCGCCCGAGGGCCGTGATTCAAGCCCTGTGAACTGTCAGCTCAATTTGTTCTGTTTTTGCCAGTTTTAATGTTTTATTTTTGCTCAGCATCGGCTGCATTTACATATTTTACAGATATATATATTTGTGGCCTGGCAGACCCTGCCCTTGACCTTGTCTTTTAGGCCTTTGCTCACTCAGTTGGCTTATCTCGCAAATGCATTCATTAAATTTGAATGCCTCTGTGCTCCAGCGAGCCGAGATACCGCGAGATAAGATAACAAAGCGCTTCGACTACTGGGTGGCTTGCAGTTGGCTCTTAATCCAGTTCGGCTTCGAGCTTATATTTAATTGAAGTCGGTCTACGACGACTCTGAAACAGAAATTGTGATAAATATTGTTTTTGATTGGCAGATTTGGAATTTTAAAAGAGACAGACTATAGGGTATTTTTCTAAATCAGAAGAAATAAGATATCAGAAGAAAGAACTGAAGGAAAAACTGCACTTGTTATATATCTTCAGCGTTTAGTTGCTGAGATCTACGAGCTGAAGTATTCGATAGGTAGGCATAAAACAATATATATCAAAAAACTCTTTAAACCAAGTTTTTCATTATTAAAGATGAAACGAATGTTAATGCAAATAAAAATGTTGAAAGCACAACATACACTAAATGGAAAGGAAAATAAACTCAATAACACATACTATATAGAAAAATAATATATAATAAAATTTATATATATACATGAAAATATTTATAAATGAAAATATATATATAAATATATGAAATTATAATAAATATAAAGAAATAAATCTAGCGCGAACTCACAGCAATTGTATTTATATTTTGTGTTTACAAATTAAATAATAGCTACATATTATTATTTATTTACTAATTTTATAGTCACTGCATAAATATAATCATATAAGTATACTTATATACAAACTGGTTTATTTAAATCGACTGCTAAGAGAGCTAGAAATAAATGGATTTGCCTTTATTTTTACGTTTTTTTTTTTTTTGCTATTTCTATAGATGCTGATTAAGAGAGAGTTTATGCCTCTTAAAGAAATTTTTGCAGTTTAACTCAAGCTGTAATTTATTTTTTTATAATGTTTTGAAAACTTGAATAAAGATTTTATATTAGAATAAAAAATATATACATATTTATTTATGATATATTTACAATAATTTCAATAATTCTTGAAAGGAATTCGTTTAGAACATTTTATTTATTTAAAAATCTGTTATATATTTATATCTTTTATATTTATACTTCATATATATTTATATATATTATATATATATTTATATTTATATTTTATATATTAATACTTTATATATTTAGATTTATATTTTACATATTTGTATTTTATATATATATAACTTACACATTTGTATTTAATTTCTTTTTCAAGTACACTAAATTTATGTATTTTTTCTGAATTTAATAAATTTTCAATCTCCCATTTAATATGTCTATTTAGTTAAAATTTATTAACTACATAAATTAAGAAGATCTGTCACGTGCAGCTGTCCTCAGCTTACCCAGCTCACTCAGCTCACTCACTGCTTAGCTCTTGGCCAGGCCAATCAGACAAAGCAGCTAAGCAAGATGTGAAATCTGGACACAATTATTGACTTCGTCCCGCATTTGTGTGCGCATAGGCAATCAAGTGATCGGAGGTAGCGTAGCGCCAGGCCACATAAGTGCGACCGATCCAGACGGCAAGCCGCAGCCGCACGCATGACCTACGACAAGCAAGGAGCGAGCAGACGCCAAGACTGAACGGTTAATAAATATATAGTATACATATACATATATGTGTATCTCCATACCCGTTTAACTTAATTACGATTATGATGACGATTATGATTATGACGGGCGGCAGTCAGAAGTTATCTGCACATCGGCGACGATTATAGAAATGAAAAGTGCGACTGCGAAATCAAAGGGATCAGAGTTTATTTTTTTGTAGTTTTAACATTCAATTAATGTGCACAGAAGGTCGGGGCCAACAGGTGGTACGCAGCCACTAAGTAATAATAATAACAATAACAACAACAATTAATTTAGCTCTGAATGCCATGAGCACGTAGACGGCACGGGTTAAATTCTCAAACAGACCACGAAAAGGAAGTGGCAAAGACTGCGGCAAGCCGCCAGCCGCAGCCGCAGCTCCAGCTCAAGCTAGCAGCTGCTGCTGCTGCAACGCGACGTTGGTTATGCAGGCGGCTGCTGCTGCTGTTGCAGTTGCAGTTGCAGTTGCAAGTGGCATATACAGATTTACATGCTAGGCAGCGCCTCGAGTCTGCGGCACGTGCTCCGCATGGCAAAGGTAACCAGACAGAGCCAGAGCCAGGGCCCGAGCCAGTTTTATTAAAAGGTGCAAACTAGAAACTCCCACGTTCATTTGGAGAGGCTCGCGCACTCGGCCCACTCGAAATTGATGTACGAGCTCTAAGCCAGACCATTATCAGCATCAGCACAGAGATAACTGCGAATCGAAGAGCTCATCAAATGATCAATCACTGTGGCAGTCCGTCTGTCTGTCAGTTTGTTGTGCCTCGGCGAACAAAGAGTGCGACAATTGCCTTTGACAGTTTTTACCGTTTGCCAATTGTTGTTTTTGAGTCGCGCCTGTTTACTCGATCGGGGTGGATTCTACTTATAGAGTGTGGCATCCATTTCCCATCCATACACTCGTTTTTGCATATGCTCATGGGCGGAGAGAGAGGCAGCAGCTGCTGATGTGCATTTGACATCTGAAGTGGCTTTAATGGGATGAAAATATAAAAAAAATATGAGTCTTGTGAAATAAATACTTTCTACTCAAATTCCTTTATTATTGAATTCTATGAGCATTGGAAATTCAAAATATTTTTGAAATGTAGCTATGTAAAGATAATCAAAAAAATAATAATTATAACATTAATAATATCAATAATATTAACAATAAAATAATAATAATAAATATAATAATAAATAAAAATAAATATAATAATAAATAAAAAAATAAATAAATAATATAATAAATAAATACAATAATAATAATAAATATAATATTTAAAATTTAAAAAGTTAATAATAAATAAGAAATAAAATTATTAAATAAAAAATTAATTATAATAAATAAAAAATAATAATAAATAAAAAAATAATTATAATAAATAAAAAAATAATAATAGTAAATAAAAATAATAACAATAAAATTTAAAAATAATACAAAAGTAATATTAATAATAAATAAAAATTAATATTTTGTTATTGCTGCATCTTTGAATTATATATTTTTAAACGTAATTATTTTTTAAGATATAATTTATTTCATATTTTTCTTAAAATTTACCTGTTATTTTCATGGTTTTGTGATATGCTTATTTGGTATATATTTTTAAAATATATTTCTAAGCTATATTTACAAAAATAAATATAAATATATATTTATTTTCTAAATATATACTATTTTTATTATATATATTATATATTATTATTTGTTTTCTACCATTTTACTGCAAATTTTTTTGCTCTTGCTCTGCTGTTTATTTGGCTGATTATTCTTTGTCTGTTATTTAATAGCAGATTAGTTCTCGTCCAGCTATTAGGCTGACTTGGTATATATTTGTTCACTCTTATAATAAGCTCTCCAAAGTTGATCTTCTCTTTTACATCCTCTCTCACATTCACTCTCAAAAAATCTGTAAATTTCTCCTGAGCTCCACACTTATTACTTAAATTGCCTTTCTCTCTCTGCCCAGAGTTTTCTTTTCAAGCGCGCAGCAATATTTGTAAATACATAAATATCCAGTTACAAATATAGCCGAATATGATTTATTAATTTTTTTAGAATAATAATAATATAAAATAATTTGATTTAATTTATTTTCTATATTTATTTATAGTTTCCAACCTCTTTATCCTATGACAATTTGTATTTAGTTAAATTGTATTCTAGTTGTTGTCAAGAGACTAACCCTTATATTATCATAAGTTATTTTATAATATATAAGTGCGTTTTTCTTCATTTTATTTTATCAGTAAAGGCACTCACAGCATAAGGGCCCTGGGCACGTAAAGTATGGCAAATGCAAGCTGTTAATTTTGTGCCTTTTACCTTTGCCCATATTTGTGCGCATAAAAGTTATTCATATCTCGCCGCACGCCAATTTGCAATGCGCTTTGCCATAAATTTTCGCCAACATATTTGAATAACCAAAAAAAAAAAAAACTAATCTGTTGTGTGACGCGTGCCCAGGTGCCGGCACAGGCCACGGGCCACGCTCCACAAGAGCATAAAACCTGGAAAACAAATCCAACTAATTAGCTGGCATTCTGATGACAACAAAATTCGCGGGCGTATTATCAAATGCAAATTGGCATAAACTGAAATGGAAAAGGCAAAACAAATTTTGATATTTTTATAGAAATTCGGAATATCCCCCATCCCCTGGGCAGCATCCCCATTGTCTGCCATGACGATTTTGTGGGCCATAAATTACTAAAAATCATTTGACCCAGAACGACCTCTCGCCCAGGCACTCGAAATGGAACCGCTGAAAATGCCGCAATCGCCAAACATTTCATTAGTCAATGTGCATTTACCGTTTCTTTTTTTTTGTTTTTGGCGAGGGGTGGTTCGCTGATCCAACCCCTGGACTAGGGGTAGCATTAGAAATGCAACTAGAATGCAATGCTAATTTCTGAACAGACAAACGCCTCTCGCCCGATCTAATGATTATGGCCAATAAATTATGCGCTGTGACAATCGAAGGGAATTCGTATTTATTTTTTATAGTTCGGAATTGATGCCAATCTCTATTAGATGGCAACTAGGGCCCGGGTTCTAGTGAAAGATATATCTTGAAATCTTTGCAATCTCGACCACACACACACACAAACACCTTTGGCTCCTGGCAATATGTCAACATTTGCCAGCTAATTAAATCGAAATTGAAAGTTAAAACCAAAACACTTTTTAATAGGAAAAACCCACAAGAACTCAACGGGCACACGAGTCTCGAGGCGCGGCAGGAGTCATAAAAGCAATAAGAGACACAAACACACACACACATACACACATACATACAGACACTGGTTTGGCCACTCTTCACACCTCACGACAACACTGCAGACACATCCTGTGGCGCATGGCAAGACGTCGTCTGGTCATTAGTGTCTGACTGCAGCACCAGAGGCGTCTGCGTTTGTGTCACCTGCCGAGCTCGAGCCGATGCCCTAGAGCTGATGTTACAATTACCAGGTAATACAGCGAAGAGAGACGACCACAGAATGTCTAACAACGGCACAGCTTGCCATGAAGTGTGCTCTGCTCTTATGGGATATTGGCTAGTGCCTGTTCTAGCACTGCTGGAGGGCCTCAAGATCGCAGCTGAGCGTGGCAACTGTGGTAGAATGAGGTCATATCATCAATTATGCGTAGAGCTTCGTCTAGAGTGTAGGAGTTGCAAGAGCTGAATTCTGTCCAAATGACTGTCATTTATCCTCAAGAGCTTGAATGGCCTATGAGCCATAGTGGAGCCCCTACGGCAATGGGTGAGGTGTGATCTTTATCTTAAAGTGATAGTGATAATATATATAATATATAATATATAATATATAATATATAATATATAATATATAATATATAATATATAATATATAATATATAATATATAATATATAATATATAATATATATATATAAATACTTGAACTATCCGTATTTAAATATAAATATACAAAACAAATATTTGTGATTCAGAAGTTTGTTTCTCTTCCTCATTTTTGCTTATCCATCAAGTTTTGATGCTAAAAAAATTGTTCAAAAATTTGTAAACATGTAGCTTTAGCATTTTTTGCCGCATCTAAATTGTGATAGATATCTATATATATATATATATATATATATATCTTTATATATTCATAATTTCAAGTTCCAAGAACCTAAAAAACATTTGTAATATAGTGTTTCAATTATTTCCTGATTTGTCACGCTTCTAGTAGGCGTCTCGGAAAATAGTTAGCACATTTATAAGACCAGGGTTAGCCAAGGCGAAACTATTTGGATTAATGCCGACAGACGAGTGGACATACGGAGTGACATATAGGTAGACACAAGAACTATATACTCTTTTCACCGGGTGAAGCAGTTTAAAAATGTACCCAAATTGTACCATTAAACTCTATGTTATAATATAAGAAAGATCATTTTATTTAACAAATTCAAGTGGAAATCAAAGTGAATCAGAAAAGTTTTCACAATTAATGTAGTGGACAATACACAAAACCATGTGAGAAAAATATGAACTTGAATCTACAACTAATATTGAATATATATATAAATAAATGAATATATATATAAATAAATAAATATATATATAAATGAACTTGGATCTACAACTAATATTGAATATATATATATAAATAAATTAATATTTATATTAATGAACTTGAATATACAACTTATATTGAATACATATATAAATAAATGAATATATATATAAATAAATAAATATATATATATAAATGAACTTGGATCGACAACTTATATTGAATACATATATAAATAAATGAATATATATATAAATAAATAAATATATATATAAATGAACTTGGATCTACAACTAATATTGAATATATATATATAAATAAATTAATATTTATATTAATGAACTTGAATATACAACTTATATTGAATACATATATAAATAAATGAATATATATATAAATAAATAAATATATATATATAAATGAACTTGGATCGACAACTTATATTGAATACATATATAAATAAATGAATATATATATAAATAAATAAATATATATATTAATGAAATTGAATCTACAACTTATATTGAATACATATATAAATAAATGAATATATATATAAATAAATAAATATATATATATATAAATGAACTTGGATCTACAACTAATATTGAATATATATATAAATAAATAAATATATATATAAATGAACTTGGATCTACAACTAATATTGAATATATATGAATAAATAAATATAAAAATATATTTTGAAATACATGCAAAGATTATTATGCATTTAAGTTTAGAATGCTCTTCATATATATAAAATAAATAATATAATAAATAATACTGCTCAATTTTTACTGACTTAATTTTTACCTTAACTCAGGTTAATGCTATATAGATGCTATAGATGAGAAATATATAAAGATAGAGTTATTAGTCAAAGATTTATATAGTTTCTGCTCAAAACATGTTTTACACATATAGTTGTGCCCACTATCTTCCTAAACCCTGGTTCGCATAGCATTTATGAGAAGAAATAAACCTTAGCTGAGCCCAAGAGCTACCCAAAACAAATAGGTTTTCACACTTTAAAGTGGGACAAGGAGCAGCAGCAGCAGCAGTTGCTGCCAAGTTGCGCTCACAATGCCCAATATAAATCCAATTAGCACGCTTTTTGTCTGCCTTCGACCAACTGACAATTTATGTGCGTCCTTTGAGCACGGCGCTGAGTAAACCGAGATGTCGGGCATAAAAAAGGAAAGGGAAAACAAATAAGGAAGAACAAACGGAAGAGGAGCACAAAGGAACACTTAACGCGAGAGACTGGGCACAATGGGGTGTGTCATCATCGTCATCATCGTCGTCGTCTTCGGCTGGAGAACTTTATGACTTGTGCTCACCTTTAGTGCTCACCATTAAACGCTATTAGCAAGCGTTTAGGGATCACTTTCGGCTGTGAATTCCCTTTTTTCTGGGTAGGTCAGCGAGGTTAAGCCCGAGGGAGGGTGTCTGAATGCGCTGTTAATCTAATAAGCCGCAAGCACGCAAACAAGTTCACGTGGGAAAATGGGAGCAATAAGAAATTAATAGACAATGGCCAGGCTGAAGTATTCGTATCAAAATGTTGCGTGGGCTGCCCAATCTGCCGATCGGCCCAGGACTGGGTGTGTGTGGGAAGAGCCGGGAGTACGGCGAGACCAGCGCGACTGCGTGTTGGTTATTTATGGTTAACACGGATTGGACATGGGAAGCAGCTCGCAGAACAAGGAAGCAACAGCCAACGCCCACGTTCAGCTGCACTTGAGAATCTCATCAATTTGCAAACTTTATGTGAGCATAGTCCCGGCTCCATTGGCGGCTATAAAAGGCTGAGGCTTGGGCTCCAGCCTCCACAGTCTTCTTTGCATAGTGCGCGGAAAATGTTGCAGCCTCTTGGATTGCTGTTGCTGCTGCTCTTGGGCAGCTCGATTTCTGTTTTCCAGAATAGCAGCGAGCTGGCCAAGGCACGGGAGGATGAGGACGATGGTGAGGTGCCCATTGGCAGCGATAAGGAGCTCTCGGATTTGGTCATCACCACGGCTTTGGGTAAAATCCGGGGCACCATATTGCCCTCGCAGGCGGGCCGCAACTTCTACGCCTTTCGGGGCGTACCCTATGCCAAGGCGCCCGTTGACAACTTGCGGTTCAAGCCGCCGGAGCCCATTGAGCAGTGGTTCGATATCTTCGACGCCACCTTCGATGGACCCAAGTGCCCGCAGCCGGGACTGTTCAGTGAGGATGTGAGCGAGGATTGCCTCAGGCTGAATATCTACACGCGTCAGCTGCCCAGCGAGGCGGAGCCGAATCCCAAGAAGCCCGTCATTGTCTTCATACACCCAGGCGGCTTCTACTCCCTCTCCGGGCAGAGCAAGAACTTTGCGGGTCCGCAGTACTTCATGGATCGCAATCTGGTGCTGGTTACCTTCAACTATCGGCTGGGCACGCTGGGCTTCCTGGCCACGGGCACGCAGGAGGCGCCCGGGAATATGGGCCTGAAGGATCAGGTGCAGCTGCTGCGCTGGGTGAAGCTGCACATCTCACGCTTTGGCGGCGATCCGAATGCGGTCACAGTGCTGGGCTATGGCGCGGGTGCCATGGCCGTCACGCTGCACATGGTGTCGCCCATGTCGCAGGGTCTGTTCCAGCGCGCCATTGTGATGAGTGGAGCTGCAACGGGTCAGTGGTCGCTGCCTGAGCATCAGCTGGACGTGGCCAAGAGACAGGCGGCACTGCTGCAGTGCAGCACGGAGGACATGGGCGCAATGATGATCTGTCTGCGTGAGGTGAGCTGAGAGAAAACTAAGATTACAGGTGCTAAGGGGATCTCGTCTCTAGAAACACTATTTGGAGTATGCCAACAGCCTGCCCCGCATGTTCGACTTCGGGCGGAACAATCCGCTGATTTTGTGGAAGCCGGTGGTGGAGCGGGACTTTGGACAGGAGCGTTTCCTCACTGAGGATCCGGTGCGCAGCTACCAGAATGGCAACTTCATGAAGATACCCATCATAACAGGCATGACCAAGGATGAGTTTGTGGGTCCAGCTATATGTAAGTGAGACCGAGATTCCGAGGATCAGAAATCCTATCTCTAATTTCCCCTCAGCCATCCTGCAAAGTCCCTCCCTGCTGGGCGCCTTCAATGACAACTTTGAGGCACTGGCTCCCATCTGCTTCCTCTACAATGCGAGCAGTCCGCGCGCGAAGAATATTAGCCAGGAGCTGCACCAGTATTACTTTGGCAGTCTGCCGCTCGAGGCGAACAGCTCGCTGCAGGCGCTGGCCACACTCTACTCGGATGCCCTGACGGGCTTCGGCATACATCGGTTTGTGCACCTGGCCGCACGTGCCACGAAGGTGTATCACTATCGCTTCGCCTACCAGGGCGGACGCAGCCACATTCACTATCCCGAAGAGGCGCCCTACGGCATAGTCCACCACGACGATCTCATGTATCTGTTTGTGGAGCCCTCGATCAGTCGCATGTTCACGGAGGACGACGATGAGTTTCGCATGGTCGACTTGATGACGCGCATGTTCGCTGCCTTTGCCTACAAGGGGTTTGTTAAGCCATAGAGAGGGAGGTTTGATTGGCGAAATCTCTATTGAAATGCATCTCCTTTTGCAGCGACCCCAACAAGCCGAGCGACGAGAAATTGCGCGACATTCGCTGGCGGCCGTTCAGCTTCAAGAAGCGCTACTATCTGGACATTGGCGACGAGCTGCTCTTGCAGGAGGGCCTCAATGCGGCGCGCTACGAGATCTGGAAGCGTCTGTTTCCCCTCAACTGGCGACGTCAGACCAAGGAGCGCTGGCTCAGCCAATACATTTGATTTGATACGGTTGCAGCTGCCTTTGCGCCCTACTGTACTGCCCTAGCCTCAGTATCATAAATACTAAATGCAATTTGGCATTCGAAATGTGTTTGTGTTTTTTTTCTGTGCAATTGTCTGTCCCTCAGATGTTGCTTGTTTTTGTTTGCAGTTGCCAAGTGATAAACCAATTGGCATAATTTTCAGTTCCAATTTGATGTGGTGTTGTCTCCCTCAATGCTGTTGATGTTTCGTGTTTTTTGTTATTTGTAGGTATGCGTGTCATCACTGTGTGGGTGCATATATTAAGTCAGTTCGAGTCGATAGCAGTGGTACGTGTCGTGCATTATGGGCAGCTACTGATCGCGTGCCAGGCCATGCACTGAGAGAAACGAGGGCGAAGTGGGATGGAATATATTTAAATTATTTGAAATTTGAAATGATATCAAGTTAGAAATTTTATTAAAGTTTGGTGTAGTTGTAGTAAAGTCGAGGTAGAATGGGGATGCTATCTATGTGCTAGCCTTAGGCTAGCCTTTTTCTAGGTTTATGCAGCTCTATCTATATATGATATATGCAATTATATCTGAATATGATTCAGGACCTCTTTTCTAATGCAATTTGTATTAGAAATTTAATTTTTAATTTATATTATTTATATTTATATTTATATAAAGCATATATTTTGAGTAAGCACTGAGAGAAACGAGGGCGAATATGGAATATATTTAATTTATTTGAAATTTGAAATGATATCAAGTTAGAAATTTGATTAAAGTTTGATGTAGTTGTAGTAAAGTCGTGCTAGAACGGGTAAGCTAACCTATTTCTAGGTTTATACAGCTCTATCTATATATGATATATATGCAGTTATATCTGAATATGATTCAGGACCTCTTTTCTAATAAGAACTTTTAATTTATATTACAGTAATTAATTTTTAATATAAATAAAGCTATTATTTTGAGTATTTAACATACTCTGTTGTGTAACTAGACATCAAAGCGTATATTTTAACTATTAATATATAGAAATATTTTCATTTATATTTAATTATTGGCTAGAGATCGTCATCTATAACTTGTAAAAGATCTTCAACCATAAAAAAATCTAGTTTCCCCCTTGTATAAACATTAAATATATTGGATCACTCTGAAGTCCTCGACCCTCTTCTAACCACTCATCATTTTCTGCCAGTGTATGCCTCTCATCCAAGTGCCGCAAACTAAACTCTGCCATTTCTGGCTCTGCACACAGATGTTACGAAAGCTATTGTTGCTTTTGTGCGCCGCTCGCAACCTATTTTCATTTTTATTGCTCTTATCGGAGTTTGGTTACGCTTGACAGCATGACAATGTCAAAAGCGAGCTGCCGGCTCATCATCGCCCCATATAAATATATCGTATTGGAATTGGTCTAAAGAGGGTGAGAGATGGTGAAGGGGGGAGAGAGTCCTGTAGAAGTCATTAGCATACGGCACACATGACGCTTAACATCCAATGCCAATTGGCAATTGCCGGCAACTAGAATTCCAGCACGAAGTGAGTCACGCAAGGAGAGAGAGAGAGCGAGTGATGTCCTGCGAGGGTGTTGGGCCAGCCAGTTGGAGATCGGCAGTTAATATATTAATATATGCAAATTGCCAGGGACTGCTGCGGTTTGGCTGCACTATATCTCTGGCAATAGATCTGTGTACCAGGGTAGCACTTTTTGATCGTTTCCACTTTAGTTTTAATTGTTTGGCTTGTCAGCACAGCATATGCTACCTCGCTATCTGTCCGACGGCCCGTTTGTTGCTCTGTCTGCCTGTCCGCCCAGCAGCACGTTTTCATAATTTGTTAGACGCCTCGTGCAGTATGCCAAAATGGAAAACAAAATACGAGCAGAAACTTGACTGGCGAATGCGACCAACTGACCGATGCTCGTTTAGGGTTTGCAAGGAAAAGCCAAGAGTTTTTGGAAACATTTTTTTTATTTAAAGGAAAATTAACCAGTCTTAAGTCCACTTAAATATAAACTAAACAAATATACTACTATATACTATAGATTATACTACAACCAACCTGTGTGGAGTATTTGAATAATAGATGGTACTATATATAATATATAATATATAATATATAATATATAATATAAAAAATAAAAATAAAAAAATAAAATATATATATATATATATATATATTAATTGTTTTTTTTTTTTGTCTGAAAAAAAATATATATATTTATATTGAAAATTAAATTTTCTGGCGAACTCTTTAAATGTAAAAAATTTATAGTATTTTTTAGTTAAAAATACATCTATTAATGCCTTTTGGGATTTTAGCTGAGAGCCTAAGAGCCATCGTAGGTATTAATATATTTATATATATAATTATATATATTTATATATATATATTTATTGTTATTATTTTATTTTTATTCTAATTTTTATTATTTACTGTCCTATGGTTTTCTAGCTAATTTCTTATAGTAAAGCTATATTTATCTCTGATTCTTGTTGAAGTATTTGTAAATGAATATATTTTTTAAATCATTTAAATTTATCTTTATCTCGAAAAATATTGAATATGTTATTAAAATATTTAATATTATTGATATAAAATTAAATGGATTTCAATATTTTTATTTATCGAATTTTCTAAATATTTATTTTATAATTTCAATTGATCTGTGTGGCTTTGACTGCATTTACCCATTCTACTCCCTCGTTCTCTATATGAATGCTATCAGTCAAAACTGTCAATTGGTCTCTGACTACAAAAATATTTAATTTATTTAATATTTACTTTATTGCATTATTCTTAAATCACTTTTTAATAAGTATCATAATCTTGGTAACCCTATATACTCTTCTTCACTCACATAAACAAGTAAGAGCAAAAAGCTTTACTCGCATTGAACTGGCATTCCAATTTCCAACGAAATATTTCGAGTTTCGCACAGATTTCGATTTCCGCGAAATGCAGCGCAAATAAAGTTGTGAGAGTTCCCCCCGTCAGTGGCCAGTTGGCAGTTGGCAGTTGGCAACTGGGGGCCTATCAGATGCAGTCGGCTGGAGCATGTGCCTGCTGTGTCCACAGAGACGCACGAGTTGCAGTTTGGAGCTTGCGCAGTTTTTATTGACTGATGGAAATCGCTCAAACACTATTGAAAGTTCGGCCACAAAATGTAATTAGATTTTCAGGCACCAGAGTGGCTCAAGCGCAGCCTAGTCGAACCGCAAGCAACTGCCATCTGTGGTTTCCCTGTGTGTGTGTGTGTGTGTGTGTGTGTGTGTGTGGACGGACGCGTGCTTGGAACTCCTGCTGTCAACATCAATGCGCAGGAATCTCTTGCGCCTTACAATGAAGTTGTCTGCGCAATTGACGCGCGATAAGGCCGGGCAGGCCGGCAGGCGCAAGTTCAACTAACCTCAGCTTCGTTGCTGCGAAAAACAAAGGAGTCTCTTACATAGAAAAATTTGCAGAAACATCACAAAACTCATAAATAACACAGGGGCAGCAACAACAACAGCAACAGCAACAGCAACTGCAACAACTACTACAACTTGGGTATAGACTAGATGCCAACTGTTTGCCTGAAAGTGTCCACCACGCTGTCTCGCCTCTGGGGGCTCAGCTTCTTGGCCTGTCTGGAGCTGGAGCTCTTTGACTTTTTGGTATCTCGCTCTGACGATAATGTGCATTGCATTTCACAATTTATGACTCACTCGGCCACTCGATGTGTTGAATCCTGGCTTGCAGCTATGCCAGCTATTTATTGGGTTAAGCTCAGCAGATGGCCATTGGATTGGCTTACATAGTTCCAGTTAGCTGTGGGTGTGGGAAATGCGCACAGCCACAGAGATTTGGGTGAAATATTGTGGTGGGTGTGTGTGTAGGAATATAAGTGGGTTAAATCTAGTAAAGAAAACATCTAGATGCAGCGCTGGCCATGTTAAGGTGTGAACTATGAAAGAGAATTGAAAGTGAGTTATATGTAAAATATGTGGCTTATTTATTTTGTTGCTTGAGATTGTTCAAGTCCAGAGCTGGAAATCTAGATTTTTTATGTGTATGTCAAATATTATACACCAATTTGTATTCATGGTAGGTTGACTAACTGGACTGGACTAAACCGAAAGAGTTAGAGTAAAGTTGAAGTTGATTATAAATATTTTTTTGTTTACCTAATTAGAAAACCCTTATATACATTTATAAAATATTAAAAAATGCTTAACTCGAAAGTTTCTTGAGATTAACTGTTGAGATTTTTAGTGCATACATATGTGTACATATATGTTTGTATATTTATAAGAAAAAAAGAGAAATTCTTATCGGTTTGCAGTTTGCTTCAAGGTTTAGCCCCCGTTCCGTTCCGAAAGCTCAAATTTCGTTATCAATTTAATAATCTATCAATTGGCTTGTAATAAACAGAATAAAATAAAGCCTTGCTCTCCAGCGTATTCTTCAGTCAGTTACACTCGTCTGAAGCAATCGACGATCGGTATGAATGTTTGAGAATTTTCTTTATTAAGAAATACCCTGCTCTGAGCCATAGTTCTAAACACTCCCATATCCCTATCAGTTCACAAAATATATGAAAAGGCATCCGAAAACAACTTCAAGTTAAATTTTGACTTTTCTATAGCCTTGAGCCCATTTACTTGACTTGTTTGGATTGGTAACCCAGTCAGCTACATCTAGTCAGCAGTTTGGAACGCGTAACCGCAGCTACCAAAAGCAGATTAGCCACGAGCCCACATGCCAAATAATAGGCTGCCTAAAAGAACACACATAAATGTATATTGAAATTTTTCTTATCGGCAGAGCTCGTGAGCTGACCGAAAATGCTTGGCACAAGGCTTGGGCTAGGGGTTGCGGGAGTCGGGCCATTGAATTGGAAAATGACTTTTCTCTAATTAGCATTTGGCTGGCAATTGCGTGCGGCACGTGGGCGCTAACTGGCAGTCGGTAGTCGATGAAAACATGTTGATAAGCTCGCGAGAAAACCATTAGCCAAGCCAACGCCAGCCGAGCTGAGTGCTCATCATTTTTAATAACCGATGCGATCCTGTGGCGTGCCATAATATATATACATATATATATATTGAAATGTCGAATCAGCTTTCGAGAGTGTCGCGTGCCGATCGCAAGCTGAGAGATGGAAACTCATCTCATGCTGTGGGCTGTCCGACGAGTTGATCTGTCAGCCGAGAAGGACCTTATGCCTGCTGTTCGGCCCATTGTGCGACTCTCTGAGCATCCGCGGCTCAGTTTTGTCTGTTGTCATCGCGGCATCGTGTTTCAATAATAGTTTTAGCTCAACCATGTTTGTTTACAGCTTTCAACCTTTAACTGATGATGGATCATGTTGCACGGTGTCGCACATTGACTAACTGACAGTGGGCTCGAACCACTCCACTCCACGCTCGTAGAGGGGTGGATTTCGTCATGGGGTATGATATAAGATGCATGATGCGCTGCTCGGAACTTTACTGGCCTGGAAAGTCATTGAGATAGTTATTGCAATTTTATAATAACTAAAGATTAGAGTGCTTGAGCACAATTGTGAATATGTTGTGGGTTATTAAACTATAGTTTAGAATAATATGTAGTACAGGATATATAGTATGGGGTATAGCGTAGAGCGTAGAGCGCAGAGCGTAGAGCGTAGAGCGCAGAGCGCAGAGCGTAGAGTGTAGAGTGTAGAGTGTAGAGTGTAGAGTGTAGAGTGTAGAGTGTAGAGTGTAGAGTGTAGAGTGTAGAGTGTAGAGTGTAGAGTGTAGAGTGTAGAGTGTAGAGTGTAGAGTGTAGAGTGTAGAGTGTAGAGTGTAGAGTGTAGAGCGAAGAGTGTAGAGTGTAGAGTGTAGAGTGTAGAGTGTAGAGTGTAGAGCGTAGAGCGTAGAGCGTAGAGCGTAGAGCGTAGAGCGTAGAGCGTAGAGCGTAGAGCGTACTGCAGGCTATAAAAATTAAAAAATTAAATTATTATTAAAATTTAAATAAATCATATATATTAAATATATTTTTCATTTATTTAATAATTTATTTTAATTTCCCTACATAAAACAAGCAATGTCTGCGAGCTTAAAGCTTTATAACTTCTTAGTGCTCAAGCACTTTCCTTAAATAAAGATAATGTATGTGTATGTGTATAATAAGTATTGCTTTTGATTTTTTTTTTATTTTTTAAATTAGAACGAACATGCTCAATTACCGCCCGATTTGCGGTTTTATAGGGCGTCTGAGTCTCTAAATATCGCAAGATGGCAATTGTGAGTCAGAATTCTAGAACTTAATGGTCATTATAATCTTGCTTATGTCCATTTATATAATATTGGAGTTGGGGCTATCGCGAGACAGTTTTACGTGTGGAGCCCTCGCATTCCTGAGCCCGCGAGTTATTTGTTTTAGTGAGTGAAGGGTTCCTCGGCGACTAGAGGGCACTTTAATGAGCATGTCAAAATTTCTACTGGTTGTCTATCATATCAAAGCGCTCGTGACTGACAAATCGTTCTGCCATGTGAAAGTTGCACTTCGAACTTTGATTTATGTTGGAGCCCCGTCCCCACCCCACCACACGCCAAGCCAAAGCAAAACCAATTGATAAAACGTTAACTGTCAACAGTTTAGTGGCCATTTAACTAATTGCTCAATAAGGGGCGCCCAGGCTGAGGTCTGGCAGCTGGCTGGTACCTGTTCGCAGTCGGGCCATTAGGAAGTTCCATTAGAACAAGTGCAACGGCTCAGCTCAGCTCAGCTGCGCTTGCAACGACAACTGCCCCCAAAGCATTTCTCAGGCAACAACGACTATTAATCAAAAGTGTAGCATCTATGAGCAGAGCATACCAAAGCCGAGGAAAAAAATACAATTTCATTAATTGTAGCAAAGCGTAGAAGGAAAACCACACCCGCATGCCTTTATGGAGAGTTTCCCACGAAAGCCACGCGGTGGCCGCGGCAGTGGCTACGGCAGCAGCAGAAGCAGCTCATCAGAGTGTAGTATATATTGACCAAGGCCCTCGCCCGGCCTGGCCTGACCTGGCGCTACATTAGCGAAACGCGCGACCCGTCGAACTTCACTCAGGTGGCTTGGCGCAGAGCATTAGACAGTTCAGGCACGTAAAAATAGGAATGCGAGGTGAAAAATCCATGAAGAGTTGGAGTTGGGGATGCACTTGGGTTTGGAGTTGGAGTTGGAGTTGGAGTCGGAGTCGGAGTTACGCGGCTGCAGTTCACGTGAAGACAGCTGCCGATTCCACGGCAGCAATATGCGCCCTCATATTGCAACTCGCAACTCGGCAGCAGCAACAACAACAAGAGCAACGTCAAGCACGTAATCAACTTACAACACATCGACCTGGGCAGGGCTGTCTACCAACCAGGCCGTCCGTCCGTCGTCTATCCACTCTTCTGTTTGCCTGTCTCTCTATCTCAAATAGTAAACATTCAACATCCCTTTATGCCATAGCGTGGGCAAAATTGCAACACTTTAGTGAGAGTGAGAGAGAGGGCGAGGGAGAGGGAGGGGGAGAGAGATTGCCAACCCCCGGAAGTTGAGACCAGAACCAGAACCAGAAGCCCATTGAGGGTGCTCGCTCTAATGTTTGGTTTCATTAGTCCTAAGCGACAAATCAAACAATTCTGTGGCAGTTTCTATTTTCTATTTTCTTTTTTTTTCTGATTTGTAATTTTTGGCCCGTCCGTTGTTTACACTCATTAGTTGGGCTCTACGGATTGTCACACCCCCTGCGACAACTAGCATACGGTCCACTTCCACGTGGGCTTGGGTTAGAGGGTGAGCGGGTGCAGCTCGGCTGCTCGGCTGCTGTGGGGTGCTGTTGCCATACAAAGCACATTAATAATCACATTTGACAACAACAACAACAACAACAACATTGACAGAAGTCGCTTTGAAAAACTGCAAACAAATATTTGCACAGTTCTCTCAGAGTGTGCAACAAACGATTTGGATCGGTTGCGGGGAGCACTTAACACGCCTGTAATTATTGGGCTATTTGGGCGAGTTCTGCGGTGCCGTCGATGATTGCGTTTTTTTATGGGTTTCCTATTGCCTGCTGAGATTATCAGTGGCACCACTTTGAGTGGGTGGAAACACACACTTAATTGGCCACAATGGGAGTTGTGATTGATATGGAATTGACTATATAAATGAAGTTAACAGAGGAATGATTGTGAATGGAGTTAATTACATGTTACTAGATTCAGCTTGTATATAAGTTTTACCTGTAACTGTAAGCAGGTGTAAAGTGGAGCCTTAACTCACAAAAGGTAACTGTTTAAACTCTAGTTTCAATTCAATTCAGGATTGTAGATTGATGAGTGACCAATGCTATTGCATTTGCTCTTTAAGAAATAAAAAAAAAATTTCTACTAATACGTGTTATAGGTATTTTGTTTCGAGTAAAAGTAAGGAAAACTAATTTTTGATAATGAGAAATTTACATTGCGATACATAGTAAAAATACTAATTTAAACATACTGGCATACTTGCCCAAAAATTAGTAAAAGTTTATCGATAAAGGGTTAACAACAATAAGCTGCAAATTAAAAAAAAAAATTTTAAAAATAAAATAAAAATAAAAAAAAAAAAATTTTATCACCAAAAACTCAATTTCTATGGAAAAAAATTGTTTGCTTTCATAAGAATTTTTCTGATAATTATAAAATGCACTAAATAATAAAAAAAATGTTAAAAGCTCTGATTTAATTCAATGAATATTTCCTTAAAAGCCTTCATGCTTTGACAGCATTAGCTCTTTCTGTCTCTCTCTCTCTCTCTGTTTCTTTCACTCTCCTTTTCTCTGCCACTTTCTCTTTCTATCAATCAATCTCTCTTTCTTTTGCCCACCTCCCTCGCTCTGAATTTAGTCAGCCTTTCAACTCTGTTTTAATAATGATTATATAAATATGATATACCTGTATATTAATAAATGACAGTCTCAAATGCCAATGTAAATTCTTTTATATTTGTCTATAATTCTTATAAGACTTTAAGATATTTATATTTTGTTAAATATAAATTATATATTAATACTCCTTAATTAATATTAAAAATATTTATTTATATTTTAAATATTTTGATAAATCAACAATAAATTTTGAATTACAGAATTTGTGATATTTCGTTAAATATGAATTACATATTAATACTATAATAAATATAAATATAAATATAAATATATAATATAATAATAAATATTAATAATAATTTATATTTTAAATATATTAATAAGTCAAAAATAAATTTTAGATTGCAGATTGCATTTCAATCTCTTCAAGCTCCCAAAAATAAATCCATTGTCATAATAAAGACTAAAAAATACATCTCAATCCAAAACAAAGTCTTTCACATATATCACATACCTGTTGGGCATCCTTTGTAGCGCTTAGTCAGGCTAGTTACCATAAATATCGTCGTGATTTAAAGCCCGATATTGAGCAGAGAGCGAGGGTGGTCCCTGCTCCATGTGCTCATCAGCATAAACATTAACGCCATTATTAACAAGGGCCCTAAACAACAACAAACAACGTGCATAATTATGATTGGGTACCGGGTTCCCCAAAAACACAATCGTGTTCTGGCTGTTTGTTGTTGTTGCTGTTGTCGCTGTCTGTCGCCGGGGCTTCAAACAAAAGCGACGCTATCAGAGCGAGCGAACAACAAAAGACACTCAAACGGCGACCACACACAACACAAATAAAGAGAGAGAGTGAGAGAGTGAGAGTGAGGGAGAGAGAGAGAGAGGCGCACACATATGCTCTTCACGCACACATCCACTGGAAGCTGTTATGGAGTAGCTAGCCATGTCGCCTGTGACAGACAGCGAGACAATGGCGCATGAAATGGAGCGAGTGGGGGAGAGCCCTCGCTCGCTCGTGTGAGTGTGTGTAGTTGTGTTTGTTTATCGAATAATCAAATTGTTTATCGGGCCCAACTAAAAACGTGGAAAAACAACAACAAAACCGGCGAAACAATTAATTTTCAAGCCGTTTGATGTGAACACTTTCACCACACACACACACACAGCTAGAGGACAGGGAGAAAGCCGTCGCTCGGAGTGTCCTTTTGGCCTGTTCAGTAAATTGCGTTTGATGTTTGTTGTTGTTGTTTGATTTAGGACTACGCCGGAGCCTGGGAGCTGCAGCAAGTGCGCAGCGAGGACAACCATTAATCAAGGCAATTTACATTTGTATAAATATATAATTAAGCGACGAGATTTGTTGCGGCCCATGTTGGCTGTCAGTTCTCAGCCTTCGGCTGACAAAAAGTTATAGGCGCCAGCAATTGAGATTAATTAATTACAATTCCAGGCGCCAATAAAGAAAAGTAAAGAAAGTCAAATGGCTTGAGAATATTACAAATGTTTAAAAGGCATGAGATGAAGAGGGAGTGAGAGGGGATTGGATTTCCCATATATATAGTGTATCAATAATGTCTTCGTACAGCAGCAACTTTTATATCAACTTTATACATATTATATCAACTGTGCCACTAAATACATGACATAGAAGTGCCAGATCAACAGTTTCATTAACTAATTCATTAATAATATATATATATTTTTTTGTATAAATCATATTGCAATTATTATTATTTTTTAGATTTTTGCTGTTTTTATATATTATATTTTATTCATATTATGTATTAGACACATTAAAACATTTGCAGCAACAACACATTTATGTTATTTAATTAATTTTAAGCATAATTCGAGGAGTTTAAGAGCTGGAAACAATTTGTATGCATTACGTTGTATACATACATATATTTTATATATGCCTGACCCTACTCTTCAAATTTTCGACTATAGCTCTTGTTCGGCTCTGCAGCTATGCACTATCATAATAAGATCTCTTGAGCTTATCTTCTTTTTAGATCTGTCGTGCTCAGTTGCTCTTAGTGCACTCACACCCATGAGCAAAGCTGTGTAATAATCTGCTGCGCTCCCTACTTGTAACATATATTATTTGCCTTTCTCTCTCTATATGTATCTCTCGCTCCCCTTCTCTCTTTCTGTGCAAAAATTAATTTCAAGCGCTCTGTAGCTTTCTCACGCGGCAAAAAAAGTCTTTGCTACAAGCCACGGTCACAGCATTAAATGAATAATATAATAATAATAATAATAAAAGTAATAATATTAATAATAATAATAAAAGTAATAATATTAATAATAATAATACTAGTAATAATAATAATAATGGTGATAATTAAAATATTAATAATATTAATAGTTATAATAATAATAGTAATAATATTAATAATAATAATAAATAATAAACTAAGTTAAATAAATTACCAAAATCTTTTTTTATAATAATTATAATAATAATTATAATTATAATAATTATTATTATAATTATAATAATATTAATAGTAATATTAATAATAAAAGTAATAATATTAATAATAATAATAAATAATAAATAATAAACTAACTTAACTAAATTACCAAAATCTTTTTTTAGCCTTCGTAAATGATTGGAATCGGAGTTACCGAAAAATCTCAGCAGATTCAAACAACACTCTTAACTACTTACTAACTAGATATATGATATGTAACTAAGTACAATTTCAAGGCTACAAATGTTAAACTTGAGTGAAAGATGAATGAGAAACGTTTGCTTCCTGTCTGCATAATAAAAAAAATTTATTTAAATTAAAAAAGTAATAAATCCATAAACTTTAAACTAAGATTCATTTATTATTAGATTCATTTTTTATTTTAAAAGTATTTTTGAACTAAATCTATTTAAATTCTTAATTTTCCATATTTTCGCTCACTTAAGTATTTCCACTAATATTCTAAACTAAAAGCTTCATATCGCTTGTTCGAAACTGAATTTCTACGAATATCAATCGATTGCTTCAAGGTGGCGGCTGCAAACGACCAGAAAAACACACACACAGAGAGAGAGAAAGAGGAAGAGAGAGAAAGAGAGGAACACCAAATAAACGGCGTTCGAAATTCACTTAAAATGCCAAACAAATATATTGTTTAACAAATTGAAAGCACACTGCGCCGGCTGTCAGTGGTGGAGGCTTCCCAGAAAACCAACAAAGCCGCTGGGCATGCGCAAAGGCTCAGTTCTCGGCTCTCGGCTCTCCACTCTCAATTTGTATTGTCATTAGCGATTATGGGCCAGGTCCTGGGACAGCGGCTGGGGCGTAATACGATATGTTGACAAACCGCACAAATACAGACCAGACAGACACGGCGATGCGGACGGACGGACCGATAGACAGACACTCGATCGCTGACAAACCTAAAGCATTTCGAACGGCGCTACTTCAAAATTTTTACTCCTTTTTGGGTCCAGGCGTCCATTGTGCACGCCACAAAAACACGTAATCAAAACCGAGCAGCCACGAGAAAAAAGTGAGCAAAAGAAGGAGATGAAAAAGAGCAAATGAATGTCGGGGCAAGCCGATTCGATCAAGGACCAGGTTTTCATTCGAAATACATATGTTTGAATGTCTGTGGCGCAGGCGTAACGAAAGTGAAATCGAGACACAGAGCCTAACCGGCAGCTGGAACACCTTCGCCTCATCATCGTCATCATGCATACGCCACAGTCCGTTGTTAGAAGCGGCACAAAGAACCAATCGAAAGTCAAAAGGGGCACGCGCTCTCAACGCTCTTCAGGGCTCTTCAACCCCGGACCCGGACGGTCCTAGGCTCGAGATCTGCAGACATTGTGACTGATCGGTCGGCCGGGTACTGTGTCTAGACACGCCGCAGACACAACTTTAATAGACTTATTGTAATTGAGTCACAAAAGCCACACTCGAATATATCGAATCACAACTCTTTCACATTTTCATTTACATTTTCCAGCTGCTCAATGGGAAAAGGTGTTTGGTCCGAGTCAGGGGCGAGAGGTCCCCATTCGAATGCAATTTTGCATGTGACTCGTTGTAAAATTTAATTAGAAATGTTCGGCAAATATTTTGCTTGTTTCCTTTGCACTTTCCACTTATTTCCATTGTCCTTCCATTCTATTTTATGTTCTGTGCCGTCATGTGATGCGTTTTGTCAAGTTGACTTGCCCACCTTTTTGCGGCCTTTGTCCCAAAAGAGAACACGACACAATGCGTATAGAGTTAAATGTTTGCTCATGCCCTCGCCCCCAACAACACACACACGCACACACACACATATGAGTATATATTTTACGTGTGCATGTGTGTGGTTGCTGGGTTGGCTAACAAGTTAATTTTCCATATTTTCTTTGGTAAAACTTTGCACGAACGAACTCTACATCAAAGTCATTATGTGGTCGTGTGTGTGTGTGTGTGTCTGGTGGTCTGCTTGGGTCGTCCTCGGTCCACGATAAGTAAGACAAAGGCGCATAATGAGCAAAAGTCTGAAAGGCAAAAGCTAACGAGTTGGAAACTTTAAAGTACCTCAGCCTCAGTTGATTTTAAGAATTTATCTGTTCTAATATTAATTAGATCTATTAACTAGAGAACTATTTAATGGCAAGAAATAATATTTTTAAATATTTTAAATTGTGAATTAAGTTGAATTTGCTTTTAATTAATTATAATTATATAGATTATATTTTTATGGTTTAATATATATTTTAATATATTTATATATACAATATATTTTTATACAAAATATATTTATGTATGTTTTTAATATAATATAATTTTATACATATAAAATATATTTTTTAACAATGTAATTTAATGAGTTTTATACATATATAATATATTTTTATAACTATGTAATTTAATTAATTTTCTAATTTTTTCACTTTTGTCCAAGCAAGAAATTATTTGTTTATTTATGTTTTTTTGTCTCCTTATTTGCAATTGTCTTTTATGATATGCAGAGAATTTCTTTTGAAGAATGGTTAATTTATTGGTTATGTATTTATATGTCTATATAGATACAATCAAAAGAGTGTAAGCGTTGACAATATTCTAGACTGACAATTTGTTGCTGTCTTTACACTTTTGGTTTATTTTATTAATATTTTTTCTTTTTTATAAAATTAACATTTATCGATTCAGATTCAAAATCCCTGTTCTATGTAGAATCGAAAAAAAAAACTTCATTAAAATATTATAAGTAGCTAACTTTGGCACTATTTGAAGGCCAGTATATTTTAGTTTCTCGAAAATAAGAAGGCCAGACTCTTTGTCTGATAGGATGTATTCTTCTAAACTAACTACATTTTTAGGTCTATAATTTTAATATATATTTTTTTATGCATTATTATAATTTACAAATATTTTTTATTTTTATTTATATATTTTATAAATATGTGTTTCCACAATTTTAATATATTTGTTTTATACTTTATTATGTTATTTATTTATATATATTTATATATATATATTATTAATATACATTTTATATAAAATTTTTATTTTTATAATTTTAATATTATTTTATTTATTATTTATTTATACACATTTATTTCGTTTTATATTTCTTATACTTATATATTATTCTTATACTTCCCCGCCAATCTATATCTGTATTCATATATTCTGTATTTTTATATTCTTTAATCAATATTTCATTGCTTACGACAAACATATCGTTTCTCGCCAATCTCTGTATGGGCACAAATGAACTCTCTGATGTCATTGTATCAACTTGTAGGCGATTATTTATGCCAACTCGCAATCGAGATAAGAGAGCAAACAGTAAAGCAAACCCCTGGCCATTGGCAATTGCTTTCAGCCCTCCCCTTTTGAATTGCTGGCGATAATCCTTTGCCTCACATGTCTGAGATTTTTCACGCAAGAGCTAAGCTCTTAAATGCTGCCAATCTCGAATGTCAATAGCAGCGCCAGGCGTCGGGGTGGCCAGGGCGTGGCGCCGTGTGAACCTGTCAATACCAAAAAATTATCACACAATTACGATTCCCCCTCCCAAAAAAAAGGGCAAAAGGCGAGCTCGTTTAAAGACAAATTAATGTATATTTAAGCTGCCTCGTGGACTAATTGCCCAAAGGCCTCGACCAAAACAAGCTCCACAAACACACACAGAGAGAGCCAAAACATTGAAAATCTCACGCCTTTGTTGATTAATTAATCAAAGTAAATAGCTGCAGCGAGTAAGCGACGTCATTAGCGTAATCTAAACGGCCTATTGATAAGCTTTTTCCACACCTAATGGCTACATTAATTTAGAGAACAGCCCGAGGAGCGGGGCCACGGCGACGACAAAGGCGAGCTGGAGTTGTCTTCGGGCAGCGCCATTCGAATTGGGCACGGGGAAAAGCTCATCCCAGAGCTTGTAACGATCAACGAAGTCGGGTGGACCCAACTTGGTGGCTTCATCATTGTACAACATCTGCATATCCGTTGCATTGCAGGGCGGCCAGTGCAAGCTCGAGTTCTGCAGCGGCTCACTGGAAAGATCAGAATTGAATTTTAGCTTCAGACTTTGCTTGAGACTCCCATTCCCTGCGCTTACCCCGTGTAGGCAAACTGAGTTATCCAACCGGTGATGCGCTGCATCATGAACACATCTGAATGATTGGGGCTGAAGAGTGAGCCGTACCACAGTCCGGGCATCACATACTGCCAGTCATCCGCATGGCCCAGTCCCCTGGGCCTATTGTTCTGGTTCAACGGCACCGAGGCGCTTCGCTCTCCTATATAGTCCATGCGGGAGTAGTAGACCTTGGTGTGCTTGCGCGCCAGCTGCACGAGTCTGTAGACACCGTGACCTATAATCGCATCGGAGAAGATCTGTCCGAATCTCTCAATATTCGTCGCGTTCAACTCGTTGGCATTTCTACCCAGGTAGAAGTTCTTGATTCGCCTGCTCTTTGCCACGTCGTAGTTAAACAGGAACAGCTCCGGCGCGTAGTCGTGGAAGTGGGTGATGATATCGTGCAGCAGCAGCTCATTCCCAAGGTGTCCTAAAAGCGGTTCAGTTAAAGCAAATCTCAAACTAGAACCAGTTCGCATGGCTTACCCGAGGTGGTAAAGTCCAGCTCATTGGCGGCGTAGCTGACCATCAGCGGCACCCGGTTGAAGTTGCCCTTGCTTATCAGCGCACTGGGATGCTTGGGCATGAAATGCTTATCGACTTCATAGTTCCACTTCATGTTGACGAACTTGTACTGTTCCCAGTCGCCGCAGACGTCGATGATGCGCTGCCAACTGACCTTGCGTAGGCATTCCGTCATGTCGTAGGAGTCGTACATGGGGCAGCTCACCTGTCTGGCCAGGATGCGTGTCCAGAACTCGTTGTGTATGGCATAGTGATTCGTTGCCGAGCCGCTCATGAGGATGGCACCGTGGAATAGGCCACTGGACAGCGGCGAGGCCAAATGCAAGCTCACAGCCATGGCGCCTGCACTCAAGCCCAGCAGCGTAACCCTCTCCGGGTCTCCTCCAAAGTGTGCTATGTGCGTGTGCACCCACTTCAGTGCCATGATCTGATCCAAATAGGCATTGTTGCTGCCGCCCAGGAGGCCCAAGGCGCCCAGCCGATAATTGAAGGCCACCATGACCACATCATGTTCCAGCAGATACTCGGGGCCAGCCTCGTACTGGCTGTGTCCGCTGCCCAGGACATTGGCACCGCCGTGTATGTACACGATCACGGGCACTTTGTCTGCTAAGCTCTTGGTGTAGACGTTCAGCTTCAGGCAATCCTCGCTCATCAGCTGTTTGATGCCCGTTTGGGGACATATCAGCGAGTCGGAGGTGGCTTTGAAGGTATCATCTCCCCAGCCGTGAAAGGGTATAGGAGGCAGAAAACGCAGCTCACCCACTGGCGGCTGGGCGTAGGGTATTCCGCGGAACGCATAGATCGTCTTGTTGCTAAAGCTTGCCATTGTCGTACCTTGGATGCGGCCCAAGGTGGTGCTCACAATCGGTTCGCTGTCGCCTGGCGCCATGCCCAGGCTGAGACTGGACTGCAGCAGCACCAGCACCACCACCACCAGCCGAGCCATATTCCTTGCTCTCTCACACGACTTCCGATTTCTATGAGAATATTTTACTTGATCGGTTTCATTTTTTCTTTCTTTTGTTATTTTGCAATGCGTTGGCTCACCCGACTATTCCTCTGGGTGGTGCGACGCACCCGCATGGAAGATCTTTCGACACTAAAGCGTGCCACGATCTGGTATTGTAACTATAGACTTCACACGGTCCGTATGCTATCGCAAAGTAGCAGTTGATAAGTTTATTATTGGCATTTGATTAGCTTGGCGTTAACACGATTACGAAAATATGTGATGACAGGCGAATAATAACAATTTTTAGCTAAGCAGTAGGCTAAAACTAATGTTGAGCAATCTACTAAAAGGCAGGAGAGGAGAGAACTGAGAATTATGTCTTGAATATTTTGAACATTTTCTTGTTTTCTTTCATAGGTTTGCACTCAATCATTCAGATAGCTTAAACATATAATACTCTAAATATATCTACTAATTCTTTAGGTCTTCTTTATAGCGAGCATAATTTTCTTGTTTAGAAAATCTATCTGAGTTTTCCATGCGAATATTAAGTTCTATTTATTATATATATTTTTATTATGTTATATTTATTTTATCATACATCTTTCCTGAAAATTATTCTCTATTCTCACCTATCCTCCTCTAGATTGTTAACAAGGGTTTTCTTACCTTTTTAATTTTTTTTTTTCTTATCTTTTCAGTTCTATATATCCCTATACTCCTTTCTCAACTCTTTTATACCGAAACATTTTCTTATCTTCTCTACAATTGTTTTTCTTCATGTTCAATGTCGTTTCCTCTGGCTCTTTTATTTTCTTCTTTCTTCTTCTTATCATTCTCTTTTCTTCTGTTCTCTCAAATTATAATCTCTTTCTTAACTCTTCTTTTCTCTCTCTTCTATTGTTCTCTTGTATATTTTTATTTTGTATTTATTGTATTTTATGCCCTCTTTAGCTTCCTCCTCTTCTCTTTTCTTATTTTTCCTTATTTCTGCTTTCTTTTTTCACCTCTCTTCTCTTACATATATATTATATTATATATTATTTTTGACTTCTCCATTCTTGTCTCCTCTGTTCTCTTATTTCTTTCTCTTCAATTCTCTTCTCTCTATTTATTTTTCCTTATTTATATGGTGTTTTCTTTACTTGGTCACTCTTCTATCTATCATATTTATCTATTCTTCTTGCCTCCTCTTTTCTTCTTACCTCCTTTATTCTTCTATTTCTTCCTTTTTCATCTGCTTTGCATTCTCTTCTCTTTTTCTTGGCTTCTCGCGTCTTCTTATCTTCTCTTTCTTTCTTCCTCTATTCTCTCTCGTCCTGTCTAATCTTATGTTCTTCGCTTCTCTATTCATCTTACATTCTGTTTCTTTTTCTTGTCTGTTCATATATTTTCTTTTCTTTAATGCTCTTCTTCTCTGCCCTTTTCTCGACTTTTCTTATCTCTTTCTAGCATAGTTCATAGTCTGATATTTCTTGAATTCTTTTATCACTAACCTTGATCAGTCATAGCTATTGCTTCTCCCATCATTAGATCTTCTATTAAACTTCTTTCTGACCTTGGCCTGAAGCATTCGCCAGCAAATTCATTTCAATTGAAACTTATTGCTTCATTGAAGCGCTGGATTGAGGTTCGCAGCCGTTAGAGACTCAGCGCCCTTTCGCTCTAGCAGCACGGATGCTGCTGATCCTACGCCCGCAGATTTTTTTTTAGAATTTCGTAGGTTTTTCTCATGGCTTTGGCAGCAATGGCAATGGCAGCAGCTCGCTGAGATTTAAATTGATTTCCTTATTAGTGCACATCCCTCTTGTAATATTCAATTAAAACTACCCACGACGCACTCATAGTCGCGTCTATAGCCGCCCATTGATTGATATAAGCCGAGTGGTAATTACTCGGGTCCCCGACACTTTCCAGCACTCTGATTTGCCTGGGCAAAAGTGAAAATTATGGCGGCGGTGCTGTTGTGTGAAAAGCTGACAATGACCTTTGTTAAATAAATTAAATTAATTACACCAATGGCGGGAGTCGCCAAGAAGACGCTCGGAAATGAAGCAACAAAGCCATATATGGCCTATAGTTCATTTAAATAATTGTCGTGAGCAAATGGAAATAGTAACTGAAATTTGTATACTCTTGAGAGTGTCATTGCCATCTAATTTCTGGAAATAATTGATATTATTAATATATAATAATAATTTATATTATTAATATTATAATATATATATATAATATATAAATAGTGAGAAATATTGATACCAGTTCTAGATATTACTCTAAATATTCTTTTTTAGCAAAAACTCTAACTATTATATTTATTTGATATATATTTAAGATATTATATATCTTATAATATAATAATAATATCTATAATAAAATAATAAATATTATAATAATAAGTGTAATATATTTAATATATATATATTTATAACATATTATATTATATTTTATTATATATATTTTTTTAAATATATTATATATATATATATTATTTAATATACAATTATTTTATGTAGCTGGCACTTGAAGTATAACAAATTCTCTTAAATAAATTTCTATAATGAATATTTAATAAATGAATACATATTAAATATCAGGCAAGAATTTCTATAAGATGGGCTAGCTTATTAAATTGCCATTATATTGTAATAAATTTTATTGTAAATATTTTATTTGATAAAAAGATTTACATTTGATAGACTATTTGATATCCAAAGAGCATTTAATTCTCGAGGCTCTGATGCTGATTCCTATAGCCATATCTAAAGAGCATTTAATTTTCGGCACCCTTAGGCATATACTACTACTATAAGCTTCCCTTACAAGTGATCTAAATGCTTGGGGAAGATCATCCACAAACTCTTTATATACACAATGTTAAATATCACAGCGACATTTGTTCACACATCGGCGAGCCTCAACATTTTAATCAAGAAAATAATTCTGAGTAACCCCAAAACTTTGAAAATTGCGACAATCTGCTGCTGCTGCTGCTGGAGATTGGAGTGAAGCTGAATGTAATATTCCAGTCACTTGAGTGCCCATGTGCTCAGCGTATCGCCACAGGAGCTGCCCGAGCACCGACCACCGTGCACCACTGGGCTACATCGGGCCTCGGTACTCCAGTTGTTGCAAATATATGAGTGGCCTCTTGACAGACATCGCCATCGTCAGCAGTGGCAGTGGCAGCAGCAGCAGCAGCAGCTCAAACTGTGCTACTTCAGCGGTTGTATGCATTGTTTGCGGCAAAGCCGCGAAATGCTGAAGCTTCCTGTGGCTTGATGACGTCGCGCACCACAAACCACTTTGGCAGACATGCAAAAATTTCTCACGCATCGTTTGCAGATGTTGCGAGAGCTATAAAGAGAGTGGGTAGAAGGTGGAGTTAAGGAATTGGAGTAGCTAAGGAGTGTTCAGAACAAAGGAGAGAAGGATGAGCTAATGATAAGTAGATATGTTTATGGAAGAGCAGGCTAAATGCCAGCTACTAACAGAGAGGATCAGCAGCTAATGCCAAAAGGAATACAACAGAAGTCAGAGATGGCTAACCCAGAAGACTGTGGAAGCCAATGGAATACGAACAGGTACTATCTAAAAGAACTCCAATGAAAGCATATGGAGTCTTGTGGTAGAGCAACATGAGGAAATAGGAAATGTCCTTACGGAGATGACATGAATGAAGCTGAATATCTATTCTGCATTCAATGCTGCCAGCAACTAGTTAAAAAGGTCCCACAAAAAAAAACCAAGAAGATAGGCAGAAATTGAGTATGGAATGCCAAGACATAGAGTATACCTACGTATATACATTAGTCACCTGGAAAGTTGCCAGATCTCAGCATATGAAATATCAATATGCGCCCAGCATAGCATCATGAACTGTGCTCTCCGTGAACCGCCCCTCACCTTGCCGGATATACAATAGTTTATAATACTAATACGTATGACCTTTCATAACCGCCGGAATGATCTTTGAGCACATGCCACGCCCTTGGTGGCCTTTAAGATCGATTTCATTTATGTCAGATTTGGTAATTTGTGCAGCAGCTGCCTGGGCCATGGCCTGGGCCACTAGAGAACGCATATGTAAATGCAAATTGAAGATATTTTAATAAGTTTTGTGCTCCGATATTTAAATGACATTTGACAAGTTGAAAGGAAACAGAGTCGCAACTCTCAAGTGACCAACATGCTGGCCCCGAAACAAAGGCGCGCCACGCCTCATACGCAACAATGCTGGAAAGGAGAGGAAAACCAAGCCAAGCCAAGCCAAGCAACAGCAACAATTGCCGAAACGATAAACCACTTGAGTAATCAATCAAAGCGATATGCAGCCCAGAGACGTCGCGACCTCTTGTAATGAATATTTAAAGATGGGAATTATCGCATTGGTATCGTGCCGAGGCCGGAGAATGGAGGCAGCACCATGTAGGGACAGGGGTAGTTGGGCGTTTTGCATAAATGATAGCGAAACAATAGACCAATATCCTAAGGCCTTCGTTCGCTGCGATAATTTGAGCACAAAAGTACTCTGTGCCGAGCAGCACATTGCGTCTAATCTATACATGAATATTCCTTGTAATCAATACATAAGAACTGAGTCCACTGAGCGGGAGAGAGAGGCCGGAGTTTCTTCTTTTGAAGATCAGCGATCCTTTGGCTCAAGTGAGCAAACGCACAAAATGTGAAACAAATAACAAAAGCAAGCACGAGCACTCGAGCCACACAGCTTCTCGGAGGGATCGAGAGCGGCCAGCGCTGCCATTGTGATATTGTAATGAGCGTGACGTCTTATTTGTGCCAGACAAGGATAAGAGCCGCGCCACGAAAGGGTCGCGGGATCTCGAGCTGAACTAAGCTTCCCTTATCCGCACAGTGCCAAGAATTTCACACCAATGCGCACACATTGTTGTGTAAATAGGACCTAATTCTTACTTACTTATTGGTTAGCAGCTCAAGGGCTTCAATCAAAAGCTTTCCGCAGCGCTCTGCACACCACTTGGCTGCCCATCAAGCGGCGGTTGCGCTTTGTCTCCTGAAATACTTCTATTACAATTATTGGGCACAATAAGCTTATCAAATTTGTCTTTGAAAATGTTTTGCTTTCTAGTGTGGAAGGTTTGGTTTCTTGAGATAAATGTTGATGCTGAAATACTTATATCAAATATATGTACAGTTATATAATATACAAGATTTAACTTTGAATCTATTGAATCTTTCATATTTAAAACGTGCTGTATGAAATAACTGCTCAAAATGTGTTTAAAAAGTTGTTGATTTAGTTTTTATATGCTTTAGAATTGAATAAAAGATTTATATTTTAACAAAATAATTAAATAAAATAATAAATAAAATAAATAAACAAAACAATTAATATATAAATAAAAAAAAGAAGATAAAAAAAATAAATAATACACTTATTAAAAATAAATAAATAATAAAAATAAAAAAATAAATAAAAAATTGAATATATAAATAAATAATAATATATTAATATAATATATAATATAATAATATAAAAATAAATAAACAAAAAATTAATAAATAAATAAAAAATAAATAAAATAAATTAAATTAACAAATAAATAAAATAAAAAATAAACAAATATTTTTCTTAAATTGTGCCTATCAAAAACTCCATATAAAAAAAAAAACAAATAAAAAATAAGAAGATAAAAAAAAAATAAATAAGTAAAAAAATAAATAAATACATAATAAAAATAAAAAATAAATAAATAAATAAATTAATATTTAAATAAATAATAATATAATAATATAATATATAATATAATATATAATATAATAATATAAAAATAAATAAAAAAAATAATATATAAAATAAATTAACAAATAAATAAAATAAAAAAAAAACACATATGTTTCTTAAATTGTGCCTATCAAAAACTCCATTGATTCGTTGATATACTATATTAAGATGCCAAGACGAATGCGTCCCACTAGAAGCGAAATCCCTACAGATCCACAAAATATTCTCTGACAACTAAGATCAATATAAAGAGCCAAGCTTTAGCAGCCTTAGTTATGAGTTGGTATTTAAGTCAAAATATAATTAACTTTATAATAAATAGATAAGATCTCTGTTCTTATAAGATGTTGCTCTCATTTTGATTATATACTATAGCATATCTGTCTCACATCGAGTATATATCAATTTAAAAAGAAACTTATATTTCTTTTCATTATGTTAGAGTCAGTTACGACGCGCCTTTGTCAATTCTCTTACAACTCAAGAACTTTTCTAACTGCCTCAAAACTATGATCAACTTGATTATACTGTTATTGCTACAATTAAATTTTATATAATTTTTCCCTTTATTCGCTGAATGGTTTTTCTTTCTCCTTGAACATTTTTTATTTGTCTTGTTTTAATACGCCATAAAAATTTCAAATTCGTCGCGTTAACAAACAACCCAATGGCTCGACATGCCAATAAACTGGCCAGTTTCAAATTTACAACTCCAATTGCCAAGTTGTACAATAAGAATTAATGTGCCCCGGGCCCAGCCCTCAATTGGAAGAGAGCTGCCGCCTTCAGCTCCGAAACAGAAAAAGGGCTCAGCGAACCCTAAAACAAAACTTTCCATCAATATGTGGCAGGGTCCGCCGCGTATTTTCGCCACTTAATTGAGATTAATTGAAGATCTGAATAAACAGCTTTTCAGCCATTTTGTTTATGGATGCGTTTTATGTGCACAGTGGCCCGAGCAGGCGGAGAGTGAGAAATATTATTAATAATTAAGAAAAGGGCACCCCGAAAAATAGTCATAGAACGACTGAACAGCTGAACTGAACTGAAATTTTATTAAATTAAATTGAGTGCGATGGCGTGCCGTGGCGGAAGCCCAAATGCATCTGAAAGAAACATGCATGCAAATCAAATATTTGTTGAGCCGAGGTTAATGCACTCGTCTCTTGTTATGGATACATTGAGAGAGTCGAATATGTAGAGTGTAGTGTAGTGTGTGTGAGTGTAGTCTGTTTGTGTGTGTCTAGCCCTTAATTGGTCTATTGGGCTGAGCGTCTGTCTGGCTGGGCTGTTAATAGGTTTTGGTTGCTTTGTAAGTCACAACTAGCTATTTAAGCTAATTGACATTCAAATGCAGTTGAATAAACTTGAAGAAGTGAGAAAACACTGAGAGGCAATATAAAGTTGGATTTCCAGATAGATGCAGAAGTTGGAAAGCGTTTGGAGAAACTGTGTGAGAGTATATTAGGCTGCAAGAGAATAATCATTTAGAGAGAATATTCGAGTACATCGGCAGCAGCTTCCAGTGGAAATGAAGCATGAGAGTCTTGACTCATACACCAAGCTTCAGTTCTCAATGAGTTGCCCAGTGCAGAAATACTTTATAGATCTTTAGAGTTGATGCACTCTAAAAAATTAATGCTGAAGACGAGATAGCTCTCGCCTCTAATGTTGCTCAAGATGAGAAGATATTGATCCACTCTCACGTGGTGATATGGCTAGTCCCAAGTCCTAGTTCCTATGCTAACTGTACATAATATAATAATATAACTTTCTCTATCCCATTCCAAATTCACAAATTCTAATTCATCAAGAGATAAAAAATGTTGTATGAGCATCAAATTATTTATCTCTTGATGAGTTCTCTATCAGTTAGATTGATGAATTTTGCCATTTACTTCCATCATAATTTGTATTTTAGCCACGTTTTGTGGGCAGACGATCTACTTTGCTCGCATTGCTCGCAAGATTCTGGCTTACTGAAGCTTTAGCTGATCTTGCCTTGTTATCATGCTATGCGGATATTCTTAATTCATTTGCCAACATCTTTGCAGCTGCACGATCATATTAATAAATAGTCTTAATAGTTTCAAATGTGCTTACTATATCCCATATTGCTCAAAACAACAACAATAACATTTAGTTGCATTCATTGTCGAGTTATTAGAGTCGGCGAGTCAAGGAACATTTATCATCGCGAGGACAGCTTTCGCGACCATCATTTATAAATTGCCCGATCGCTTGAGTAAATCCATTTAATTGCCGAATGGCAGTTGCTGGCTTTAAACTCTTAAACTGATGATGAGGATGCGGATGATGTCCGTGTAATGTGCCGGGCGTGCACCCCGTTCGCTCGCGGACGTGGTTCGCACTCGTGTAAACATGCGTTTGTCATTAGACACACCGGAAATATTGACAGCATTCGACACGCGGCACACGAGCAGCGGTGGCAGCGACAGCCACTTTATGTAGCATTTGATTTTTGAAATTCGCTAAAATTTAAAAAAAGAAACGGTTTCAACTGCTGCAAAGAGTCCGGCCCAACTTCTGCTTGAGTAAACAGCGCAAGGGACTGCAAAGCAACTGAAAACTAAAAAATCAAAAATATAAAATAAAATAAAACTCTTGCGGGGCGGGGGTTGTTTTTTATTTTTTTTTTGGCACGGCGAGGGGCGCGCGTGTGTCCTTTGTCTCTGCGTCTTTGTTGTCCTGAAGTGTCCTCACCATGCCGAATTCTCGAATCTTTTTTGCCCGTCTCTGAAGTACCTGAAATTTTACAGTTTTAGCAGTCTTTACCTTTGTTTCGTTTAAAGTTTACTAATTAGATTTTATTGCGTAGCGCGAATCGCTTTGTAGCCGACGGCAAGTGTGCCGAATTGCGTTTTTTATGGTGTGAAATGTCCTTGGTCATTGGGTTTGCCTGAGAACAACAAAGTATAGATGATCGAATATAATTGATGAAATATTATTGGCAGAATCTTGTCTATATTATTTTATTGTAGTGCAATGGAGTTGGTTTTATATTTGATATTATTGAGGAATTTGTTTTTAATTTCAACAATATATATATATATATATATATATATATATATATATATATATATATATATATATATATATATATATATTGTTTAAATTAAAAACAAATTCCTCAATAATATCAAATATAAAATTTAAAAAAATATATATATATATATATATATATATATATATATATTGAAAATGGGAAATCAGGGTATAATGTTTTAATATTTAAAATTTTTCGATATCAAAATATATATATATACAAATATTTTTTTTATTATTTATTATTATTATATATTTATATTATTTATTATATATATATTGTTATTATCTTATGACTAAATTGAAATTATTTTTTATTAATTAATTAAATTTATTTATGAGCCAAAAATCTTTCACCTTAATCGAGTTTATTGGGCTAATAACTTGACTCATCTCAACTATAAATATTATTCAAAGGTTATAGTGCTTATTAAATATAATATTAGCTTTATATAGCACATAATAAAATAAACAAACCTATAGATTCTGATTTATATAATTAACTAATTTTTGTTATTATATAAACTTTTTTGTATTACTTTTAAATTTCGAACTAAATTAAACATATTCTTAGGGCTCCTCAGAATTTATAACTAAAACTTTGTTCTAACAAAGTTATCAGCCTAAGTACACTAAATTTATAAATAAACTAAAACCACTAATTTCAGGAGATTACCCAAATTCCAGCTAAATGTGATCGCAGCTTCTGTAAGTGCCACGCGCTCTATCGCTTTCTCCCTCCCACTTTCACTCTGCCCCGCTGGCATTGCTCAGAAGTGCACGGTGAGTCCAACGCATTATGATTAGGCAATGCGGGTAGCTAACAATTCACGATCGAGCCCTTCAGCTGGTGGGAGAAATTTGTTTATGCAGCATAGAGCAAATGTAATTCAATGCGATAATTTCCACAAAACCAAAGCAAATAATATGCACGAGAAAAGTTTTCGATGAAAAGAAATGCAAAAAAAAATAGAATAGAAGAAAATGTAAATAGACAAATATGCGCGTGGGAAATTATGAAAATATTTAACAAATATGTTTCACACGTAATCCTTCACAAAGAACTCTGGCCAGCTGACAAAGAGAGCCCTAAGCCCATTAACCGAAATCCACATAAACACCTGACCGCAGCCTCGATGTGTTTGGACATAGGATTAGCCAGCCGAGCTACTTAGCAGCCACTTGTCCGGGCGATCGGTCAGGCGGTCGATCGCTCGCAGTTCGCAGTGAGTCGAAACATTTCAATTTTGTGTTCTCGGGCGAGCCTGCTGCTATCGTGGGCCAGCGATCTTGTCCCCGCGCCGCAGGACACTCGCGAGCGCCGAGGACTCACGCAGAGTGTGAAAGGTATTATCAGTTTGAGTCAATCTGCTGTGTGTGTGCGTTGGTTATATAGTTGTTGCCGTTTATGTTTGAGCTTCATTTATCAGTTTTTGTGGAAATGCCAGATGAACAATGAGAAATTATGAGACTTGCTTTAAATCATTTACCATTTAACGTTCACCATGATCCGACTAGCTAGCCCAAGGGTTGTTTCCAACTTGCTCATTGGCCTTATCGCCGACTGCATCGATAGCCGTTCGCTGGCTATTTGGATTTTCATGTTGTCGCCGTTGCCAAATGAATGATTTCCTATATGCGGTTTTAATTGCGGCCAACAGACAGACGAGCATATATATATATATACATAGAAATGCATCCATAGCAAAAAGTACAGTTAATTAACTGCGAATTGTTGTTCGACTGTTTGTTAGATGAGCGTTAGTTGATAAGAAGCCCCACGGCAGCGGTACTCAGGGAAAGCATGAAAGCATTTCCTTTCACTCAGCGAGCGGAAATATGGCCAGGGGGAGAGATTGAAATCTAACTGAGAAATATAAATGATCATGTGATCGTCGTGCTATACTAAATAGTTGATTAGCTGTGAGAACCAAGGAAGGAGGAAGAGAGTAGAACCAAATGTAAAATATATATACAACTAAAATACTACTAACGAGAGTTTATTATAATTGTCCTATTGTGTGTAAGAATCAATAAATAAGAAGTCAATAAAATAAAATCAAAAAATAAAAATATAAACTAAATATAAAAAATGAAATAAAATATAATCAATTAAATTAAATATAATGAATATGAATTAAATAAATAAAATTAATTAATTTAATATAATAAGTGAAACAAATGAAATAAATATCATAAATAAAAGAAATGTAATTAAATATAATAATTATGTTAAATAAATACAAGAAATAATGCATAACAAAATTAAATGAAATATAAATATAAATATAATAAAATAAATTACTATATAATGTATTGTAAAAAATAATTAAATTAAATATAAATATAGTAAGTAAGTAAGTAAGTAACTAAAATAAATTAATTAAATATAAAAAATATAAATATAGTAAATAAAACAAAAAAATAAATATAAATAAAGTCAATCAATTAAAAGTTGAAATTTATTTATTTTTTGTTTGTGCTTAATCATTTGTATTTGGCGAAAAACAAATAAAATAAAATATATATATAAAAAACTATACTAAATATATTCACAAAAATAAATAAGTTCATTTTATTATTTTTCTTGTTCTTTTTCTTGTTCTTGTTTTTGTGTATAAAGAAAAATAAATAAATCTGTGAAGCAAATTTGTATTAAAGCGATTAAAGCGTATGATTAAACCCGCTTATATGCAATGCCATGAAATGAATGTTTATTTTTTTTATGGTGAAATTTACTCTATTTATATAAGGAATAATTAAGGCAAGAAATAATTAAATATTTTTATAATATTATATGATTAAACTAAATAGTAAAGTAGTAAAATAAAATATTTATTTTTAAAATTAAGAAAATGTCTTTTCTAAATAGGTTTAATGCATTTTTAATTTTGACCATGAGAGAGAAACTCTGATGAGTTGTCTCTTCATTTAAAATAATTTTAAATTTTATTATCTTCGTCATAGACCCATTTCTATGCCTTATTTTTATAGGTTTTCAATGAGGTTGGATAATAATTTAAATGTATTTAAATTTATAAAAATAATATATTTTACAGCAAAATATTTTGGCAAATTCCAAATATTTATCATAATAATCACCTTTCGCATAGCTAGCCAACAATTGTTTACTCTGCACTCGCAATAATCCCAGTTGCGTTTCCTTTCGTAGCCGAAAACCGCAGCAAATCCCTTTGGGCGTTACTTCCCACGTTTGGGCCGGGGAAATTGTCGAATTTACGATGACATTTATGCGTAATTTTTGGTTGAAATTTTATGGCTGCGTCACGGACAACGCAACGCGGAAAGTGAGTGGAAAAAGAGTTTCGAGCGGATGGAATGGATTGCCACCCCGGGGAGAATGTCAAATAAATTTGAGTGAAGTGAAAAGTCGCATTTGATGTTAGCATTGTGAGCGTAATTGAAATGGAACAGTTAATTTGAGGGATCATTAAAGTGCCACACCCACTTGGCAAGGCAAGGCGCTGGCGAGGCCAGGTAGGCACAGGCGCTGGCATAGATGATCTGTTTTTATCAGAATCTCATATGAATATATGAATTCCTTCGTAGTATATGCAGAGTCATGGCATCTTTTCAAGTCAACGCCCCTTCGACTCTGTAATCCTTTAAGGTCCTGGGTGCTATCGCGTGCTGAGCAGTCAATCTGCGCCGAGTCCCAGACCAGACCAGGCCAGGCCGGGCACTCGACGGGTTGCTCATTCATACGTTTGTGATGTGCCATAATTGCACGATTTTCTTCTTGCTTTGAGGGAAGTGTGAAAATTATGGGGTTTACCCGTCGCCTTCTTGGCACAACCCTTCAGCTTTCGGCATTCCTAATGATTATGTTTGTTTGCTTTATCTACGGCTTACGATCGCAGAGACTGAGACTGCGAGACCATAGAAATTTGTTTGCTAACTTTATGGCATATGCCTGAGTTATGGCATTTGACTTGGGTTTTCATATACATTCATATATCCTTTTAGGGTTTTGGGGGTTGCTGCTGCTGCTGCTGCTGCTGCTGCTTCTTCTTCATCTTTTTGCGTGCTAAATTGTGTTTTATGATCCTGCGCAAGGAGGTTCCTGTGCGATTGTACTGTAGATAGCGTCAGAGTTCTGTTTCGTTTTTTGCCTTTTGCAATCGTTTAAAGCTTATCTTTGAAGCGAGATCGTGAGAAGTAACACCGTTAGGTTTGCAGCAGCTCAGGACTAAGGTAAAGAAACGATAGTTTTTTATAGCAATATTATCTACGATTTAGATTTTATGTAATTTTTATTTGATTAAATTTAAAATATTTATTTAAATTTATTTAATTTGCTTTTTATTTTTGTCAAACCATTTTTGCAAAAGTAATAATTTTTTATAAATATGTTTAAGCAATAAATTATTGCTTATCAACATTTCTTTTGTTCAATAAATACATACATATGTATTTATACAAATATAAAACATTTGTGTTTCCCTTAACGCTAAAATAATGCGTACGTGCGTGATTGCATGACTAAACTTAACAATTTACAGATAACAATTCTGTAGTTAAATATTTAGAAATAATTAATAATTAATAAATAATAAATAAATAAAATTTAAAAAAGTATTTTAAAGTATTTTAGAAATATTTATCGTCTTATAATTTTACATTATCTATTAAGTTAATTTATGTATTTTACTCATAATAATTTCCTTATTTAAAAATATTTAATAATTACACATATTTTATAGCTAAAAATATTTGTATAAATATTTTAATTACATCAAAAATATATTTAACAATACTTATACAATAATATATATATATTAATATTTCATAATATTTTAAAATAATAAATAATTATTTTTAAAAAAAATATGTTTACATTGTTTTTAAGTTAAATTATTTATTTTACTTTATTATTTAACTAAAAATATTACTTAATTAAAATTTTTTAATATTTCAAAGTATAAATATAATAATAAATATATAAAAAAAAATATTTATATAATTTAAAAATGTTTATGAATAAAAAATATTTAAAAATAATTTAGAATTTAGAAAAAGTGTACATTTTTACATTATTTACTAAGTTAAATTAGCTAATTTACGTAATAAACTCGAGAAAACAAAAGAAAGTCGAAGTTCATTAAAGCCTCCATCAGTCCTTAATTAACTTGAGTTTTAGGGCAAAAACCATAGCATGGCAATTGTTCTCAACTCAAATTCAGTTCATTCACTCGCCTCGCTAAAAATCTTTCTAATTATAAACGCCTAAAAAGTTTTCCGGCTCTAGGGAAGCCCACGTTTCCCTCGGCTGCTTTTCGCATTCATATTTGATGCTGCTTTGTGCGCAAACTTCAATACAAAACTAAACCGCATTCGCACATCTGCTCGGCGCTGCTTGTGGTTGTGCCTGTGCCTGTCCCATGCTCCATGTCCTGTGCCTGTTCCTGTTACCCATGCTCCACTCCCCATTCCCCATGGCCGCAGCCAGTGTGTGCTCGCCAGGTGCCTGGTAATTCACAATTGTTGTTACTTTTTTGCTTTGTGCGCAGACTTAATTAGCTTTGACTGCCTGCTTTAATAAAAATACTCCCTGCCTCGCTCTCCCTCGCGCCCTGCCCCCTTTGATAGACGCGTGCTCCAGCTGAAGGAGCGAGAGGTGGGGGAAAGAGAGAGCTGGGGCGCAGGTGTGCCAATGCAAGAGCAGCGCAACGGCAGCGCTGCAGCCGAGCCGCGACTGCTCCAGCAATGCAGCGCCAATGGCCGTCCAATCAAACCCGAGCAGAGGCAGCGCCAGCGCCAGCGCCGACGTCAGCGGCGAACGCTGGACGACGAGTGCCCACATCATGTGAGTAGAAACGGTAAAAGTATTTCAGTAGAAATGCGAGAAAGAGAGTGTGCTGGCGACGACTCGAGTGCTGTGTGCGTGTGTGTCTGACGGATAGCTGACGTACACGGATAATGGAACGGATAAACCGGATAAACTGGAAAGCAAGCCAATGAGAGCGCAACGGTGCGAGTCGCACACAAACAACCACCGCTGCGTCGTCGTGGTCGTGGTCGTGGTCGTCGCTTCGGTCAAAAGGAACTTAATGTGGTGTTCGGCACAGCCAGAGACAGTCAACATTGCGCAGCCGTTGTGAACGGACGTCTACGCCGCGCCGGAAAAATCAACCAAAAACGCTAGTCGAGTCAGTCTCGACACAGAGCTACGCTACGAGCAGTGCAGTGTGTGTGTGCGAAGAGACTCTCAATCAAACCACAAGCATTTCAAACACTATTTAGTTCACAATGGTCTTGAACAGTATGGTCGGTACGATGTGCCTGCCGCTGCCCCAGCCCCTGGCGCAGCCCAGTCCGGTGCCCAGTCCGCCGGCTAGCAAGTCGCGCATACAAATCGAATGGGATATCAACGATACGATTGTGCCGACGGTCAGCGAGTTCGATGAGTTCAACGACTGGGCGAACGGCCACTGCCGGCTGATCTACGCCGGGCAGAACGAGGATGCCAAGAAGCATGCCAGCGGCTGGGCCATGCGCAACACGAACAACCACAACGTGAACATCTTGAAGAAGAGCTGCCTGGGCGTGCTGCTCTGCAACGCCAAGTGCCGGCTGCCCAACGGCGCCAGCGTCCATCTGCGCCCGGCCATCTGCGACAAGGCGCGCCGCAAGCAGCAGGGCAAGCAGTGCCCCAATAGGTAGGTGCCACAGCGACTTTCCCGACCTGGAACTGCCAGTGCTCACTGAAAACTATCTTTTATTTAGAAACTGCAATGGACGCCTGGAGATCCAGCCGTGCCGCGGCCACTGCGGCTATCCGGTCACCCACTTTTGGCGTCGCGCCGGCAATGCGATCTACTTCCAGGCCAAGGGCACGCACGATCATGCGCGGCCGGAGGCGAAGGGCTCCACGGAGGCGCGTCGCCTGCTCGCGGGCAACAGGCGCGTGCGCAGCCTGGCCGTGCTCCTCGCCAGCGATGCGGCGCTCAACGACAAGCTGTGCAGCCTGCGCAGCAGCAAGCGCCCGCTGAAGACGCAGCGCAAGCAGCGCGCCAGCAACTCCGAGCTGTTGCCGCAAGCCAGCGCGGAGCTAACAGGCTATCAGGTAGCGACAGCAGCAACAGCTCCAGCAGCAGCTGGAGCTGCAGCAAATGCAGCGGACACCTCGGCGAGCTTCAATCAGACGCCCAGCAACAACTACGTCACGCCGCAGTGGAGCACGGCGGAAGGCTACTATCAGCAGGAGGCAGCGCTGGGCTACGGCAGCGGCGTCTACGGCTACGACATGCTGCACTCGCCGCTCTCCACCAACAGCTCCACGGCCAGCTACTACAACGCAGCAGAGGCGCCACAGCAGCAGCAGCAGCAACTGTTGCTGCAGCAATCGCTGCCTCAGGGCAACAGCTACGACCAGTTGGCCACGACCCCAGCTGGCTATCAGGCGGGCGTGAATCTGTATGAGAGCTGCGACGACACCTCCAGCCTGACCAGCAGCTCGGGCTACAGCTCCGAGGACTACGGCTACTTCAATGGCTATGTGCCGCAGAGCTTGGATTTGAGCGGCAGCTCCAATGCCAATCCGGATAGCTTCTATACGCCGCACTCGGAGATCTTCAGCGTGTTCGATCCGAACATCAACAGCGGCGGACCCTCCACCGTGGAGCTGCTGTACGACGAGGCCACGGCCTATCAGCAGCAAACGCTCCAGCAGCAGCAGCAACAATCCTTCATTGCATCGCCCGTCTCCTACCAGCAACAGTCGCAGTTGCAGCAGCATTCTACGGCGGATTACTACTACAGCAACACGGGCGTGGACAATGTTTGGAATATTCAAATGGATGCGACTGTGGCAACGGCGCCGTACCAAACGACAACTAGCCTCGAGTCGGGCATTGGTGTCTTCTGTTAATCCTCACCAGATCTCGGCCCCATCTCAGCCTCCCTGAAACAGACACTCAAGCGTTGTTCTAGTCTCTAGTCGAACCCACACGCCTCCCCCGCCTTCAGCCAGTCGTGCACACTCCAAGTTTTTGTTGTTGCCCCGCCCGCTTGTTGGTTTTATTTTTGTCTCTTTATAGCGTTTATCACTTTTCATGTTTCTAGCCTTAAGTCCACTGAGTACATTACGTTTCCCCAGCTATTCCAAAGTTCTTAGCCTAAGTGCATATTTAAGTCTATTACGTAGTATGTTAGTTATCTAAGCGACAAACACCCACCTATTTATGAATTTTGTAATAAAAGAAAACGGAAAAAGAACAAATATTGAAAATATATTTCATAATCTATAACTGGAAATTTGGGATATAAAAGCAAAAGGTGAAAAGTCAAATACAATTTTTGTTAGCTTAGGGTTTACTTTAGGAACTCATTCTACGGCCTCAGGCTTGATTTCAAATACTTAAAGCTGAGTTTATAGGTCTGATATATGATATGCGATATATATCTTATATATTATATATTATATATTATATATTATATATTATATATTATATATTATATATTATATATTATATATTATATATTATATATTATATATTATATATTATATATTATATATTATATATTATATATTATATATTATTAGATATTAGATCTACACGTTATAGAAATTATATGCGTACTTTTGGGTAGTTCACTAAGTAATTTCGTTTAATGGTACATTTGATCTTATTATATTTTTTTTTTCTCAATTACCTTTCAATTTAACCGTTTTACCGTTATATATTTCATATATACCTGATATATTAAGGCGTGCTTTTAAAAAATATTGTTGAATTTCTTGGAATAATTTTGGTTTGGTGCGCTATCGAAGCTGGAATATCGAAATCAAGATTTTCGGCATATTTTACTGTTTTACTATGGAAAGTGTGAAAACGCAGTCTGTGATATATATGTCTTATATTTTATATATATTATATATAATTCTTTGTTTTGTTAAACAAATTTAATTAATTACAAAAGAGAACGTTAAGAGCAAAAGTTGAATCTATCAAAAGTGGCTTGAGCCTAAATTTCAGCTGCTTTTCTCTTAAGAGAGAGTTTTTCTGTTCTAAGCCCAGTAAGTAATAACAGTCTTGTCTTGTCTGCCTTGCCCGGGAGTGCCCGACTAGGAAATAACCAACTGACACACGTCACAGTTCTATGAAAATTCAAAGAAAGTAAACCCAATTTTTACATTGATTTGACTATATTTAATACACAAAAAAAATAAATAAATAAATAAAATAAAATAAAATAAAAAAATAATTAATAAAAATATATTTAAATAAATTTTTTAATCCGAATTTTTACGCTTTACCAATGTGATTATCAAAATATGTTTAGCTCATTCCAAAACAATTTTTGCTTTCACATTACTCTCATTTAGCTATAGCTATTTACTATTCGATTCTACTTAATGGGCTAGAACATGTTATCTTGCTCAGTGCATGTCGAGTCTTAGAATTTTGTTAGTTTTATTAGTTTTCCATAAAAATAATTTACAAAAATAATTAAAATTTTTAAGCCAAGCCGAGAATTTTTTCTGGTTCCTCTAACAATGTAGCTTTTATTTTATGTTAATCAAAATATTTTCAAAATCTGATAACAAAAGTTTTATTAATTATTAAAAATTTGTAATATCCCGCCCTACTGAGTATTATTTCTAAAAAAGATTTTACTATACGCCTTTTGCACTCTCAAATGCTGATCGCCCATAAAGATATCTCCATTGAATATTTCATGAATTGGGATCTCTCCCTCAATTGTGTTTGCTGCGATCACGGCGTGAGCTTTTTAGGTTGGAGCATAACTGACCATAGAAGTCGACAGGGAAGATGGCTGCTTCGGCTGCAGCGAGTGCTGCTGCTGTCTCTGCTTCTGTCTCGGCTGCAGCTTCAGCGGCTGCCTCTGCCTCTGCCTCTGCCGCTTCTATGTTATCGTAATTTTGTCCTGATTGCAAGGAGTTGGCGGAACTATTCCGTTTGGCCAAACAATTATTGCATATATCGCGTAAGCTATTTCGTATGTGGGTGAATATGGTCACATCTGGAATGGCGTTTGCCTTTGAGGGTTCGGTTTCAGCTGCGACGGTGGGTGTGGAGCTGTCCCAATCCGTGGAGGGCGCGAGGTATAGGCGCTCCATGCTCGTGCCCAGCTCGCACTGAGGCATCTCGGTGTCTTGGCTCTGGACAGCTTCGTCCCAGGCGTCCTGAAAGTTATAAGAGATTTGAGGGTTGCTGCTCCGGCAGGCCATGGTCAGCCCGTCGCCAGCCGCATTGAAGGCCTCGAGGGCAGCGCGCTGTGCCGCCAGGAACATCATCATTCGCGCATCGAATTGGGCCACAGCCTCGTTCAGCACGGAGACGTTCGCATCGTTTGCTGGACACCCAAAAGGGTCGGACGATTGGGTATTCGTTTGCGACGAAACTGTGGGCGATGGCACGCCGGCCGTGGATACAATTGATAATGCGCTTGGCGTGGATGCGCAGCTAGTAAGATTCGCGTCCGAGCCCGACAAGAAATTAGCCGAGATTGGCGGACTCGCACGCTTCCCAAACTTGCGCTTCCTCCTGGGTGCGCGGGGCGCACGCTTCAGGCCACGATGATTCAGCCTCTGCCTTACGCTGGGCCGCTTGCGACGCTTGGCACGGGCAGAGCTGCTGGACGTGCCACTTCGAGGCAGCTGGGAACTGTCTGTTGAAGACACCTTCATCACTTCCGCCAGCTCCTCCGTGTCCATTTCAATACTTTCGATGGACAGCGGCAGCGGCAGGGGCAGGGTCAGTGGCTTGGCCTTGCCGGATTTCTTGCCGAGAGTCGATGAACTCTTGTTGGGCAGACCCTTTTGGCCGCTGTCCTTGCTGAGCAGCTCGACGACCTTGAGGAACCAGGGCAACAGATCAGAAGCCTCGCCATCGCAATTGAGGACCATCGGGATGGATATCTTCGGCTTCGAGTTGCTGTTCCTCTTCGCCGGCTTCCGGACCGAACTCTTCTTGGGCACCGCTTCGCGACTCCTACCCATGTTTAGCCTAACTTAAATGATATTCAAAATACTTGATTTAAATCAAAAAACTGAAAACTTTTCGTTTTGTATAACCGTGTTAGGCGTTGTCGTGTTGCTTTTGTCAGTGCCCAAAATGTAATGAGGAAATACGGAAACAGCTCGAGCTCAACTCAGCTGGGCCCTGACAAGATTCTCAGCTGTTGCTGAGTTTGTCCCATTGAAAATGGGAAATCAGGGTACAACGGTTTTGTTGTATGTATGTAACAGGCAGAAGGAGGCGTGGCAGAGCCCATAAAGTATATATATGCTTGATCAGGGAGACAAGTCGAGTCGATTTAGCCCTGTCCATATGAGCATCCGTCGATCTCAGCATCCCTAAGAGCTAGAGACTTGAAATTTTTTATGTAGGTCCAAAATTCGATAACTCAACCCGCTTTAATGTTATCGATTAAAATCGAAAACGATATTCAGCTATAAAATTCTATCTAATTCATCTTTATAGCTAGAGTGTTCAAATTTTGTTTTTAGTTTGATGTGTGCTTAATACAATTTTGATTTTTGTTAAATTCTGGATGCCACGCCCCTTCGCCCAAATTTACAAAACACGTATTTCAAATACTAGAGATAAGATAAGATTAAGATAGGTGTTACATAATAGGTAAAAATAATTTAATTTTGTAATATCTTTTGGGTTAAATATGCTTTTGAGTTACTATAAAATCAGACCTCTAGATCTAAGACCATAAATTTTTATATAACTTTGCAAATATATATATCTCTCAACTCAAAGACTTTTCTTGATTTTACGAAATCGAGCAAACCTCAGTCGCTCAGCAAACAAAGCCAATCTAGTTGCCTGGAAAAGTGTTTCTCCGGCTGTAGCTCGGGCTCGTAGATCAGTTTGGCATCAAAGCGAGTCATAGACAGACGCTTACACGGAACACGAAATATATAGTAAAGAAATACAAATTCAACTAGAGATTTACGATGACTCCAGCAAAGGACAGCGCACGAGGGCGCCGCGCCGCCTCGGAGCCGTTGGATAGGTCGGGGCGTCTGCGTCGCACGGCACGCAACAGCGCGGGAGCAGAGCCCACCCGAGGGCGTCCGCGTGCACCACCACGGGTCAGTGCTCGACCCCATCTGGCGTCGGGCAGACATCGCTATGGGGCTAACCTAATCGAGGATCTGCGCAATGAGCGCGCCAATCGTCGAGCTGCTAACCAGAGCTATAGGCATTCTCCGTTGCTCAGCTCGCGCGAGAGCCTGCAGATTCTGCACGGCTACTTGGACGACTGCGAGCGCAACCTGGCCGAGGGGCAGATCCAGCGCGGGCAACTGGCTCAGATGGTGTCCCAGTTGTCGGAGCCGCTCAGCCAAGGCTACAGCCCGATGTCGGTGAATCAAATGGCATTCCTCGACGATATGCATCCCTATCAGAGCCCAAGTCGCACACAATTTCAGTTTGGCATGGCTGGCCAAGAACATCCCATGGGGCCAATGGAGCCGCCGCACCCGAATGAGTATCGTTCCCGCGGCGAGCTGCCCGAACTGATCAACACCTTGCGCTACATGGCGGACAACATAATCGAGTCGCCGCGGGAAACTGCCGACGAGCAGTCGCGTCGCAGGGATGTGTCCTCGTCATCCGCACCGGAGTCGTCCATGGGTCCTGGCCCATCTATGCCGCCACCCACCATGGTCGAGGGCATCGATATGCTGGCTGCCGGCGATGGCTACCACGTCTTGCCCCTCAACACCGTCCAGCTGAGTCGCTCCGCCGACAATATTTTCGCTTTTGTGCTTGAGTTGAATGATAATCCGCCGGAGGCGCCACAGCCACGCCCGCCGGACGACAGTGACTAAGACTAAAATTTTATTGTTAATTGAAACCCTCCAAAAAAGAGACGAACAAATGCCAAAAAAAATTCGAATTAAAAGTTATTGCTTCCCCCTCCCCCAGCATCAAACCTAGTTTCTATTATTTTTTTAAGGGATTTGGATAGTGGGTTTAGTGGAAGATCTCTTAGGTCTTTAATGGTGCTCAGGTATTTCAGCCATTTATTGAGGTAATACAGAACCTGCCAGGGTATTAATAATTCTTCTATGAGTTCTCAGAGCTCCTTAATACAATTAAATAAATAGATAAATAGAAGTAACTAAAATATTATATAAATAATATAAATAAAATATTAAAATATCTGCAAAAATAATAGAAACTAAATTTGCCTTTAAATTAAATATATTTTAAATAAAAAATTAAATATATTAAATATTAATAAAATAAAAGTCTAAAAATTATATTAAAATATTAAAATATCTGCAAAAGAAAAATAAAATATTTATAAAATATCTCTTAAAAATCAAATATTACTAAAAATACCTTAAAATTCTTCTTTTAAAATAACAGAAGATGTTTTTAAAATCTGCCTTAAAAATTAAATATATTTTAAATATTAAAAAAAAGAAAACATATATATATATATATATATATATATATATATATATATATATATATATATATATATATATATATATATATATATATAAATAAATCTAAACAATAAAAATAAAAAAAATATATATATATATAAATATAAAAAAATTAAATATTAAAACAGAATTAAATACTAAAGCTCAAAAATTAAATATTATTTAATAAGAAAATATCTTCGAAAATTCTATTAAAATATCTGCAAAAGAAGAAAGAAAATATTTTGAGAATTTTCCTCTAATTAAATATTTTCAAGCTAATAAATCTTTCAACTCTCGCAAATTCCGCTCTGCGAGAACTTAATTATTCGCAATTTGCGCTGCGAAAAAACCCATTAACAAATTGGCCAGATCTCTGATTCTCTCTGTGCATATTGAATTAGCTTTGCCAAATTCGCACAGCCTCCACCCCGAAATGTGTTGAGTGGCAAAAGATCGTTTATGGCAAATCTGCGCTCGGCTTCACGCGAATATTGAATTACAAAAGGCAGCCAAAAGGCAGCGAGAGGCGAAAGGATCAAGGCAGACTAATTTGCATAAGGCTCAGCTGAGGATAACACAAATGGAACAAAGTCAGCCAAACGCATTTGCATACGACTGGGTGCTGTATAAGTCCACAATATATATATGTATAAATATTATTTCTTTAGGGTCTAATCAAACAGAGCACGGACAAATACGCAGTGTAAGCGCAGGACGACAGGAAGCACACGCTGTTGTCTGTTGTCTGATTTATGGTTGGGAAATTAACATAAAATGAAATCAAAACATTATAAATGTTTTCATTTGCGCTCGAGGGTAGGCTGAGGCCAGAACTTGAATTATGTATGCAAATAGCGAGTGAAACAAAGTCATCTCGATTGCCCCCCACTCCAGCCCACCCCACTCCCCGCTTACAATCCGCGAATATCCTTGAAGGTCGCACGCGTCGCGGCTCGCGCACGCTCAACATGACAACTAATGGGCGTTTTGTTTATGGTCGCAACCTCAAACCCTCATTAGGGTCCTGCCCCTGGGAAACCCTTTCGCGCAGCATACTTTTTTTACTTACCTTCAATTATTTATAATCAGCTTAGCATTAAAAAAAAGTATTGCAAAAAATGGATTTTAAATAGTTGAGTGCTTGGCCGACAGCCTCCTGACTGCTCCTTTAATTGTGCATAGAGAAATCATCTAGGGATTACTGGTTTATAAAAAGATATTTTTTTAAAAATGAATTGAGGTGTTTATATCTATATATAAAGTGGTAGTTCGAGTGGGGTTAAAGGGCATAAAGTAAACGGTTCTTTGCCTATATAATGGCTGAGTTTATTATAATCATATACAATATGATTATTTTTATTTAAATTATTAGTATTAATTAAAAATTAAATTATTAATAGTAAATTAATTTAAAATGTATTATATTATTAATATTAATTTAAGAAATATTAATAAATAATTTATTTTTATTTAAATTATTATTATTAATTAAAAATTAAATTATTAATAGTAAATTAATTTAAAATTTATTATATTATTAATATTAAATTAAGAAATATTAATAAATAATTTATTTTAATTTAAATTATCAGTATTAATTAAAAATTAAATTATTAATAGTAAATTAATTTAAAATTTATTATATTATTAATATTAATTTAAGAAATATTAATAAATAATTTATTTTTATTTAAATTATTATTATTAATTAAAAATTAAATTATTAATAGTAAATTAATTTAAAATTTATTATATTATTAATATTAAATTAAGAAATATTAATAAATAATTTATTTTAATTTAAATTATCAGTATTAATTAAAAATTAAATTATTAATAGGAAATTAATTTAAAATTTATTATATTATTAATATTAATTTAAGAAATATTAATAAATAATATTTTTAATATTTGATTTTTTTTAATTTATTCAAATATTAAAAAAATAGTAATGAAAATTCTATTAATGATAGTCTGAAGATTCTACAAGCTATAGCTATTTTATTAAATATTTTCTAAGAAAGATGATTTTGTCTATAAAAAAAATGTTCAATATTGTTAAACATTATGTAATTCAAATGCTATAACTATTAAATACAGTTATATTAAATAATATTAAATAGTTATATATATTGTTAGTTAATATATTACATTTCAAAAACCTTCTCTTTTTCAGCCAGAAACCCTATTTTTTGTTGAGCTCCGCTCTTGGCCTCTTTGTTCTTTTGTTTTCCAGTCGATTTTCACGCTGACCCACCCCGTGACACAGATTGTGGGACATGCGTGACACTCTGTGGCTTCGCTTGGGTCAGTGCTCGGCGCGCATGCGTCCAGGACTCATTCAGACGCACATTAAACGCGCCTCATTTGCGCCGAGGCGTTTGTTCTTGTTGTGGCGTGTTCTTTTGAAGTGGCCACGTTAAATGGTTTCGGATGAGCATTTCGGCACATTGTTGTGGGTTTTATTGTCGCGCAACATTTGACGTTGAATGCGCACAGCTTTTGCCACGTATCATAAATTAAATAGTTAATCGTTTTTTGCATTGCTGCAGCTGGATTACCCGAATCTTCTGTGATGGACAGGATGTGTCAAAAGCCAGCCGAGAAGTCACACTTGAGTATTTGACACACAAAAATCAGCAGAAATGATGCTGGCCCTAACGACCCTCCAAGATCAGCGGGCTGATCATGTCAAACATATATCAATTAGTTAAAGTTCAATGAATATAGTGAGGAGTATGCGGAAATGGTATATAAAGCATGAATATAGTTGTATATAGGGGGCGATTATTTGATTATTTGTATTTATTTTTTACTATTAATATTTTTAAAAATTATTTTTATTATTATTAGTATTTTTATTTGTTTTACTATTAGTATTTTTATATATATATATTGTTTAATATTATTATTATTTGTTTTTTATTATTATTGTTATTTTATTTATTTCCCATTATTATTATTATGATAAAAAAATCATTTAATCTAAAAATTTAACGAGTTTAAAGTTGTATTTGCCTTTGTATTTGGAATTGAATTTGAAAAACGGATACATTTATATTGTTTTATGGCGCCATCTACAGCTAAATAAAGACACACAGCTGTTAGCCGTTACATATGAAGCGCCAAACTATTATTACTTAACTAAAACATACTTGCAACATTTTATAAAATGAACAATCAATTTGTAAAACCAAAGACCTCTCTTTAAATACGATAATACATATAAGTATATGCATATGTATCTATCATTGCATACTTGCCTGCACTTTAATTACATTTGAAAATAGGCCGCAGTGCACTGCACCTAAATAGCGCCATCTATGTGTCATTTATACCATAACAAATGATTCAACTCTGAAATGTGGCGGCTGGCCAATTTTCGACATCGATAGCTTAGTTCGCTTACGTTGTCGGTGCTTGCAGTGTGCAACAAGTCGACACGAATTTTTATACAACTTTATTTTATTAATCAATTTAATTTTCAAGTTAAAAGTGCATACGAATATTAATTTTTAAACTGTACTTAATTTAAAACACACACACACACACAACGAACCGCGCCAAGGCAAATTAGCAAAATGACGTCCCGAATTCTATGTGCGATTGGCCAAATATCCAGACATCAATTACTGCACCATAAATGCTCGAGAGGTAATTTTACAATGATAACGTGAAAAGTATGGTATCCAACGTTAAATGCCGATAAAATATAGGAGGTGCATATATATTCTAAGATAAAAAGCGCATTTATTGCTTTCTTAATCGCTGAGATACTGAAAATCAGAGAGTTGGACTTTGAACTTTGTACTATTGGCATTAGAGATAATACAAAATGCTGGACCTTTGCATGAAATAGACCCCTGTGAAAGCTTTCTTTTATTAATTATTCACTTTCAGCATACCCGGCAACAGTGCAATTACAGCGCCGCCTCATGTCCACTAACCCAGCCCCGAAGATCGCGCCAGCCGCCGCCGCTGCCTCCTCCAACAAGCATCTGCACACGAAGGTGGTGAATGGAGTGCTGGTCATTAAGTTCGACTCCCCGAATGTCAAGGTCAACTCTCTGGGCAACGAGGTGAGCGATGAGTTTGAGCGCGTGATCAAAGATCTGGAGACCAATCCCTCGGTCAACTCGGCCGTGCTCATCTCGGGCAAGCCGGGCTGCTTCATAGCCGGCGCTGATATTGGCTTGCTGGAGGCGTGTCAGACGGCGGAAGAGGCCACTCTTATCTCGCATGGCGCTCAGCTGATGTTCGAGCGCATGGAGCGCAGTCGCAAGCCCATCGTGGCCGCCATCAGCGGCGTCTGCCTGGGCGGCGGTCTGGAACTGGCGCTGGCCTGTCACTATCGCATTGCCACGAAGGATAACCAGACTAAACTGGGTCTGCCAGAGGTCATGCTGGGTCTGCTGCCCGGCGGCGGCGGCACTGTTCGCCTGCCCAAGCTGACATCCGTGCCCACCGCCCTGGACATGGAACTGACCGGCAAACAGGTGCGTGCCGACCGTGCCAAGCGCCTGGGCATTGTCGACTTGCTCGTCGATCCCATTGGACCCGGCCTGCAGCCCGCCCAGCAAAACACCATGGACTATCTGGAGAAGACAGCCATTCAAGTGGCCAACGATCTGGCCACCGGCAAACTGCGCGTAAGTTCGCTCCCAGCTGGAAACATAGGCTGAAATCCTAACTCCATGTTTGTCTCCAGGTCAATCGCGAGAAGACTGGCCTGGTCAACAAGCTGCAAGCGGTCCTTATGGACACAGACTTTGTGAAGAACAAAATCTTTGACACGGCGCGCAAGCAGGTGATGAAGGCCTCCGGCGGTCTCTATCCTGCGCCCCTGAAAGTAAGCCGACTACAAATTTGCTCTCGATTCGAATGACTTCTCATGCGCCGCTTTCTAGATTCTTGAGGTGATTCGTGCTGGTGTGGACAAAGGTGCCGAGGCAGGCTACGAGGCGGAGCGCAAGGGCTTCGGCGAACTGTCAGCCACACCCGAATCGAAGGGTCTGATCAGTCTCTTCCGCGGCCAGACCGAGTGCAAGAAGAACCGCTTCGGCAAGCCACAACGGCCCGTCAAGACTGTAGGTGTGCTGGGCGCTGGACTCATGGGCGCCGGCATTGTGCAGGTATCCGTGGATAAGGGCTACAACGTGGTCATGAAGGACGCCACTGATGCGGGTCTGGCGCGCGGCATCGGCCAAGTGCAGAAGGGCCTGGCCACGGCTGTGCAGCGCAAGCGCATCTCGAGTCTCGAACGCGATCAGACGCTGTCGCACCTGCTGCCCACACTCGACTACAACGATTTTAAGACTGCTGACATTGTGATCGAGGCTGTTTTTGAGGACATCAAAATCAAGCACCGCGTGATCAAGGAGCTGGAGGCTGTGGTGCCGGAGCACTGCGTCATTGCCACCAACACCAGCGCCATTCCCATCACAAAGATAGCTGCTGGCAGCTCGCGCCCAGAGAAAGTGGTTGGCATGCACTACTTCTCGCCCGTGGACAAGATGCAGTTGCTGGAGATCATTACCCACCCGGGCACCTCTAAGGACACCATTGCCCAGGCTGTTGCTGTGGGCCTCAAGCAGGGCAAGGTTGTGATCACCGTGGGCGACGGACCCGGCTTCTACACCACTCGCATCTTGGCCACCATGCTGTCCGAGGCCATAAGGTGAATCCCCTTCCTTCTCACTTATCAAATCAAATGCTAATCTTCTGTTGCCTAGACTGCTGCAGGAGGGCGTGGATGCCAAGGAACTGGATAAATTGAGCAAGAAGTTCGGCTTCCCAGTGGGCGCAGCCACACTCGCTGATGAGGTCGGCATTGATGTGGGCTCCCACATTGCCGTCGACTTGGCCAAGTCCTTCGGCGACCGCTTCAGCGGCGGCAACTTGGAAGTCATGCAGGATCTGGTGCTGGCAGGTTTCCTGGGCCGCAAGTCCGGCAAGGGCATCTTCTTGTACGATGGCCAGAGCAAGGGCAGCCGCCCAGTGAACACTGACGCCCTGGAGATTGTGAAGCAGAAGTATTCGCTGGTGTCCAAGGGCGCCAACGATCCCGAGGACTTGACATTGCGCATGGTCTCTCGCTTTGTCAACGAAGCTGTGCTCTGCCTGGAGGAGAAGATCCTGGACAGCCCATTAGAGGGCGATGTGGGTGCTGTATTCGGACTGGGCTTCCCACCATTTTCGGGCGGTCCCTTCCGCTGGGTGGATCAGTACGGCGCCGGCAAGCTGGTCAGCAAAATGCAGTCCTACGCCGATCTGTATGGTGCCCCCTTCAAGCCGGCCCAAACACTGATCGATATGGCCAAGGATCCCTCCAAGAAATTCTATCCCAAGACCAGCCCCTCCAAGTTGTAAGCGACGACAACACTAAAACGATTTTAGCTTTAAAGTGAATTATGAATTATGAATTATATAGCGTTATGTCGAATGCATTTCTCATTGAATTTTCGGAGGAGTAATCACCTGCCACACAAATAACTGTTGAAGTTCTGAAGCTTTACAATAAAACTATATCATTTAATATTTTCACACACTCATTTATTTCTTCGACACGAGCTTAGGAGTCTCGCGCCTTGGCCTAGACTGCAACGATTTTGTACATCAATTCTACATAGCTTAGTATAGTATAGTTACGAACTAAACATAACATCCATTTCTATATATACAAAGCGGCTTAGACTATCCAATATTTGCTACATAAACACAACAATTAGCATATGTATTAATTAGTATCTACAACTAGCACATTGAGCACACGACACTTGGACAACGAACATCGAAGGGCTGGAGAGCTGGGAAGCTGGGAAGCTGGGAAGCTGCGAAGCTGACTATGGCGCAACAGTTCTTAAACTCAATATATAAATCGGGTACTTAAAATAAATCTACTAAAATGTATAAACAATTCTATTTTAAATGGAGTCAATAAGGTTCCTAAAAACAATTTAATTTATAAAGTAAAGTTAAGAAAAGGATTCCATATAAAATAATAGGAATTGAGATGCTTATAAGACTTACAATCTTAATGGTTTCTAAACTTCTGTATAGTTTCTTTATAAATTGTTTTTGGCATTTCATTTTCCTTTCCAATTATCCTGGCAGCTTCTCAGCTCTCCGCATCAATTATTTCAAGATTATCTAACTAAAGAGCTTAAATTTATACATATTAAAGTGCTTAAATCTTATACTTATATTCCCGACCCGAATTGCGGCGCTGGTATCGACCTGCTGTGCTGTTGCCAGCTGAGCCAGCACCACCAGCAGCTGCGGAGCCACCGCTGCCATTAGGAACACCACCGTTCAAACGCTCCTGCGACGGATAGCGTTCCACAACCTCATCGATTAGTTCTAGTATGCCAATTTTGAATTTGCGCCGCTGCTGCGGCGTCAGGGCCGCAATGTCCGGCAGAATGCTGCGGAAGAACTCCATGTCCGTGTGCTCCGTGGCGCTCAGTCCGCCGAAGTAGGCGACGCCAGCACTGCCTGTCGCATCGCACTCGGTCTTGATGCGCTTGGCGCTGCTTGGCTCGAAGTGCGCCGCCTGCTGCTGCTGCAGGTGATGGTGATGGAGCACATGGCTGTGGGCGTGTTGCAGCTGATGATGCATGGGCGTGGAGGACGCATCGTTGTATATTAAGTCCTGGCCCGACTCCGCCAGCTGCACGTCAGGTATGAAGTTCTGTAGGCTGTTCGCGCTCGCCGTCTCGCTGTGCGCCGGCGAGCTGGGTGCGGCCAGGACGTTCGAGCCGGGTGTGGGAGCGGCGCGCTGCTGACTCAGCGTTGCGGCTATGGCTGGATCGAATGCGTCGATAGTCTCCTCGTCGTCGTTCTCAGACAGCGACTGCTTCAGCTCCAAGGACTCGTTGAGCACAATGTTGTTGTTGTTGTTGCAGTACAAATGCTCCTGCTGGTGCTGGTGCTGGTGCTGCAAATGCAACTGCTGCTGCGAGAACTGATAGAGACTGGCCAAGCCCGCATTGCCGTCCAGCGAGTTACGCGTGGACTTCAGAAAGGGCAGCAGGAAGGCCATATGCTCGGTCAGATAATAGGGTTTGTGCTGCGGCTCCGCGCCGCTCTGCTGCTTGATGTAGCGCGAGAGGCAGGCACGCAGGTTCCGCCAGCGCTCCTTGCAGTGTATGACTGAGGTGCGAGTGAGAGAGAGAGAGAGAGAGAGAAATAAATGTCTGGAAACGGATTTAATGGAGAAATGTATAACATACCACTCTCACGTGTCTCTTTAGATATAAGCGCCCAGGCCTTCTCCTGGTTGTCTCTGCAAAGTCGCAAGTTGAAGCAGGTTTAGATATATTATAATGAATTGATGGGTAGTAAAGTGGGTTTAAGTGTGAAGAGGGTATTAAGGGACTTTATATACTTATACTTATTTATACTTTCATCTTCATCCTAATCCAACTCAGTCTCACACTTTTTTATAAAATATCTCTTCATCAAGTGCATGAAACCCTCATCAATAAGTGTTTTGTCGTGTTCAAAAAAGGACAACGAAATTTACTTAAACTTGCATAGAAAATTTCAAATATATAAAAAATAAATATATAATAATAAATATATACAATTTATAAGTTCTACAAATTCTGCGACTAGCTAAAATAGACTCTTGGAGACTGGAGACGTCCTTGACAACAACACTCCGACTGAGCTCAAGGATATTACGGCTGGTCTTCATCGTATACGACTCAATCAATACTATTTATATACTATTAAAACTAATACTATCGTTAGCCCAGGATACACGTTGCCATCGCTAAGTCCACACATTTTGATCGTATACTACATTTTGGATGACTCTCAGCATTATCATGACTCCTAAAGTAAGTACACATATTGAGTTACTATTACATAGTTAGTCATCAATCATTACTCGACTCACGCTGCCATCGCTAAGGCGATATGTTCAGATATAGTTATTATTAATAATAAATATAAGACTTATCAGTATGAAAATACTTTATAGAGGAATATTCAATCAATTAATCGGTGGCTCACGCTCATCTCTAATTGAATCTAATTTTAAAGCAATACATGTATATATCTTATTCCTCAACCAAATCTCTAAAACTCTAAAACTCATCACTAACTAAAAATATATATTAAATTTAAAAAATATTATATTAATATATATTAACTTATTATTATTACTAATTAAATTATTGATTAGATTTTAAAAAATATATATTAGCTAAATATAAATTTATCTTCATCTCAAACTTCTTAGCAGCATAAACATCTTATATAACCAGCTTAATTTTCTTTTCAACAATTAATCGTTTCACGCTGCCATCTCTAACTCAATCTATACTATGAGTATACTATGAAAACTAAATATCCTTATCCCAGGATTGCCGTTGCCATCTTTAACTCCATATATATATATCTATTCTATTCTATTATATATTCTATATATTCTATTAGCTTTATCAATTTAGCTTAACATCTCATGCTAAACTTAGTTTCATTTACTATTAACCAAATCATCGTTTCACGCTGCCATCTCTAACTGCAACTAATCCACTCATCTTACACCTTACATTCGATTATCCAAGCTAACACACTCAATTACCCTAAACCAATTAATCGACTCACGCTGCCATCGCTGACTCACCTGTTGCGATACTCCGGCACTTTCTTGTCGTACAGACAGCGGTGCGTGCGCACCAAATTAACGAAGCGAATGTTGAAATCCTCGTCCGCTTGCATGACACGATTTGTTGATCCTATGGCTGCTGCTGATGTTGCAGTCGGACTGTTGTTGTTGTATAAAGTTGCCGCTGCTGATGTTGCACGCTGCTCGCTGTCCCCCTGCCGATTGTCGTTGTTGTTGCTGCTGCTGTTGTGGTTGTTGTTGCTGGTGCTGCTGCTGGTGTTGTTGCTGGCGGCGCTGGTGCTGTTGGGCGTTGAGGTGGTCATATTCGTTCCACTCGTTGTTGTTGTTGTTGTTGCTGTCTTGTTTATTGTTGCAGTCTGTTAATTACAGAATTTGCAATCAGTTTGCTGTTTAATGTTGCAATGCGCCCGCTGCTGCTGCTGCTGCTGCTGTTGCTGTCAGCCATGCTGATAACAACAGCAACTGCAATGCACAACAGCAATGGTTGTTGTTGCTGTTGTGCATGTTGTTGTTGTTGTTGTTGTTGCTAACAGTCAGAACAAGCGAAACGTTTACTCAATGCTCTGTTTCAAAGTGCTTTTGGCTTGCCTATGTGTTGGTGTTGCTGCTGCCAGCTGCCAGCAGCAACAACAACAGCAACAGCAGCAGCAGGCGACGTCAGAGAGCTTTTTGCAATTGGTATTTTGCTGTTGTTGCTGTTGTCATAACTCTGTACATTTTGTGAAACCTAATAAAACACTGGACGCTGTTGCTGTCGTTGCTTTCGTGACATTTGTGGTCGACAACGACGACGACGACAACATGAGCAACATTGTTTGCTTTTCGTATTATTATAGCCACAATAACAACAATAACAGTCGTAAAGGAAATAATAAGAATAACAGGCAATTCGACTCTACTCTTTTTTATTATTGTAACAAATTGTTGCCATTCTTTGCGCCATACAAACACACACACACACACACACACACGCATCTATTTGCGCTGTTTTGATAACAGCCGCAGCTCTGCCGTCGGCTTTCGAGTTAATATATTCACAGCAATTCATATTCACTCACCAAATGATTCGTTTAATGATTCGACTCGACTGCCTGCCTGTCTGACCGACCGCCCGCCCGCCCGCTCGACTGACTGTTATTGCAACTGCTCAGCTGCTTGTTGCGACTACCTGTTTTGATTCTAATCAACCCACTCAGCTCTGCACCACCACCACCACCACCACCACCACCTCATGCTCTTCTACTCTCTTTATGCTGCGCTCTATCTTCATAAATCCACTCTCTATGTCTCTCTCTCCCTCTCTCTCTTTCGCTCCGTCGCTAAAATCTTTAACAAATTTTCCCGCCACTTTCAGCACCTTGCGCTAAGCCCACCAGTTTTGCACACAAACAACGTGCGCACAGTGGGCTGAGAGCCGTGGAAATTGAAGTAAAAATAAAATATTTTAAATAATTTGAAGTTTTGGTCTAAAAAAATAACTGTATATAACTTGCTATTAATATGTGCCTCTTATATATGAATGTCATATCATATATATTATTAATATATATAAGTATTTTTACTATATAGTATATAGTATACATATATACAAAGTTATGTGAGAATATTTATTAGATGTATATATATATATATATATATATATATATATATATATCCCATATTCCATATGCATTTTCATATTTTCTACGCCTAACTAATTATAATCTAATTTTAATTGCCGCTAATTGAAGTTACTTTGAGTTTTGGTTATATTTACACATTTTTTGTGTGCTATAAATATGCGCTATATGCGACCCACTGTGTCACACAGTTGTTATGTTGTTTTTGTCGTCATCATTATTATCAACATTGCCAACTTCATTATCATCTTCTACGCTGCGCGCGTGTTTCAGTTCTGGCTGTTGTTGTTATCGTTGCTCTTGCTCTTGCTGTTGTTGTTGTTGCCGTTGACGTTGCTTTTGTTATTGCCATTGCTGCTTCTGCTGCTGTCGCTGTCGTATGTTCTGTATTATTCGTCATTTGTTTTTGTTGTTTTCGTTAGTTTTGTTTGTTCGCCTTTAACAGTTGCCAGCGTCGCTGACGCAGCAGCAGCGGCAAAGCAGCACCAGATTCTTGTTGTTGTAGTTTCTGCTGCTGCTGCCTGCTGAATTTTCGTTGTTGTTGTAGTACCGCCTGCGCAACGGTTATTATTGTAGCGGTGCTTGTTGTTGTTGTTGTTGTTGTAGAAGAGAGGGCAGACAATAAACTAGCTGGCAATATTAATTGTGATTTGTCTATTAACATTAACTACGTACGTATAACTGTATGTGCGTACTCTAATGTTTATTGTGTGTATTGTAAATAGACGTCTTGTCTATGTACATACATATATTTGTATAGCAACTCAGCAACAGCAACAACATAGCACACAAAAAGTACAGCAACGTGCAAAACAAGAAAACACAAAAAAAATAACAACAACAAAAACAGAATATTTCTAAAGCTAACAAAACACACACAAAACTTGCAGAAATACCCGGCAGCCCCCTGCCACAGACCGCTGCCCCCTGCCCAATGACAGCAGCAGCAGCAGCAGCGAAGGCAAAGGCAATAACTTTGTTAGATAGAACAACAACAGCAGCAGCAGCAGCAGCGACAACAACAACAGTCATAGCATCAGCAGCAACAAAAGGCACAAACACACACACATACACATACACACTGGCACACAAACAGTTACACTATGGCATATAGAATTTTTCTTGTTGGTGAATTGTTGTTGCTTATCTGGCCAAGGCACTGTTGTTGTTCCTGTTGTTGTTGTTGCTGTTGCTCTGGTGGTTTTTATTTTATTATATCGAAAACATTCTCGCTTCGAACATGTTGTTTATTTTACCTGTACTCTGCAATTTGCGTCCGCAGCGCTGTTTCAAAAAACCGTTGGCAAATAATTTCAAATCGCGCTTATTCTTTAAGCCAGCTCCGCCGCGCACACAAAACGGCGCCAAAAGTGTCCGCTATGATGGCGACGATGGCAGCGCTGATGACTGCAACAGCGACTGCGACTGCGACGGCGACTGTGACAACAAGAGCGACGGCCGACTGACGTAACGTACAAAAAGTTGCAATTTTAATTTCGTTTTCAGTTGTCGTATGTTTCACGTTTCAAGCGACGAAAGCGACTAAACACACTCAGATACTCGGTATCTATCAGCTACAGTAGAACACAACAGAGCAACAACAACAGCAATAGCGGCAGCAGCAGAAGCAGTCGAAGCAGCAGAAACAGGCAAGCAGCGGCAACGATGTACAGTGGGGCGCAGTTGGCATTTCGAGACTAATTTTTCGCAATGATTGTTTTCTATTAATATTCTAATGAAATATATTGGAAATATAAAAAATACATATATATATAATTTATATCTAATATGAAAATCATAACAAAAAATGAAATAAATTATGTAATTACGTAATAAATTATGTAATTACGTATTATTATATAAGTATGATAAACATATATTTTATTCATGTGATTTTGTGTATTAACAATTTAAATAAAATAATATAAAATAATAAAAAAAAATTTAATTTGTTAATAATTTAAATTAAAGTTTAATAAAACTTTGTATTTAATCTAAAAAAAAAAATTTATGTGAAATATATGTATAAAAGTATATCAGATATAATATATATTTTTAAAAATATGCTGTTATAAAGTAAATATATTTTTAAAATATTTAAGACAGTTTTTGATATTTTCGAAATAATTGATTGCACAATAATGTATTATGCAAAAACACAATGAAATTTAATATTTAAATTTAAATTAATAATAATAATCCCAGTTTTAAATAGCTATATTTAAAAGTTTTGCAATTTTGCTCCTTTATTTCTCACTGTACCACTGTATGACGACAACAGCAAACAGAGAACAACGCACAAAACGCTGCTCTCTTTCTCTCTCGCACACAGAGCACACCGACACACACACACACACACACGCGAGCGGACAATAGCTGGCAACAACAAAAGTACAACTTTTTATTGTTGTTGTTGCTGCTGGCGAACAACAAATAATACAAACAATACACTTATACGAGCACACTCACTCACACATACACACAGTGGCAGAGACAAAACAGCAGCAGCAGCAGCAGCAGCAGCAGCAGCAGCAGCAGAGCAACGGCAACTGCGCGATACAAAATGCAAAGAGACAGAGACACAAAGCAGAAACGACGAAACCAACGACGACAGCAGCAACAAAAATGTGCTTCACTGTGGTCTCGGCTCGCACTAAACATAATTGAATTACGTTAGCAATATATTAGTGAACATGTTGATCAGTATTATGGCTAACTAATATGTGTAGTTAAATAGCTGTATTAAATTTAATATGGGTATTATGTATAGACTTATTTTCTTCAATATTTTAAATGATTATTAAAATTAGTATTGATAATGTTAAACTAATATAAATCTCTCTCTCTCCCTCTCTCTCTCTCTCTCTCTCTCTCTCTCTCTCTCTCTCTCTCTCTCTCTCTCTATCTCTCTATCTCTCTCTCTCTCTCTCTCTCTCTCTCTCTCTCTCTCTCTCTCTCTCTCTCTCATACATATTTTTTCCTTCTTTTTCAGACTTTGCTTCGATTGTATGGGTACCGTTATGGATTGCCTTTGTGATCGCCTTCTGTGCAATTTACTGTTACCTGAATGCAGGCAATAACAGTGCCTGCCATACATACGATTCTTATTCATGTTGCCTACACCAATGTGCATCTTCCCCTGCGAAGTGTAGATGTATGTATGTATGTACATATGTGTGCGCTTGTTTTTGTATTTGTTTGTATGTATGCCCACATCCACCATAAATGAGTTCCTAACTCTCAGCGAACATTGAAACAGCGACAGCGCGCAGCAACAGCTCTCAGAATAAACAAAATTCAAAGCAAACAAAAAAACAACACGCAAATATGCCTTAGTTGTTGCTGTTGTTGTTGTGAAAAGCTTTTGCTGCTCTGTTGGCGGACTTCGCCAAGTTGTGTTATCATTGTTGCTGTGTTACGAATTGTATGAGCTGGCGCAAAAGCTCTTTCCTCAGCAAGAATTGTTTACATTGTGCTGTAGGGTGCAGCTGAGCTTTCTGACAGCTTTCATCGAACACGGGGCGCTTTAAGATTAGAAATTGTTTACGAATTTCAAAAATTCCAAGCATATTGTTCAAGTAAACATTGGGAAATCATGCACATAAATTATAAAACACATAAATTGTAAAATCATATATACAAAAATATATATGTATGTATTTTTCCATTGAAATCATGTTAGTCTTGACTTATGCTTATCACTTTATCACGTCAATTAACACTTCATATGATTTTAATAGCTATTGTTGCCTTAGGCAATAAAGCTTTTGCAAAAGCTCACCTGAGCTTATCACTCCAGCAAATTATTGTGCGCCCCTTAATGATTTGTTTACAACTTTGGTTGACTTGCAATTTACCGCAAGCATACGCTTCAGCTTTAGCCTAGCGCCCATTAAGACGCAGCCCACCATTTACCGTGCCATTGAAAGCTTATCTACTGATGCGTGCGCGCAAAAATTCAATAAAAAGGAGGCTCGTTTCTGTTTTGGCCTACATGCACAGACACAGGCACGAGCTGACACGAGCCGAGCCGAGTCGGGTCGAGCCGAAGCCAAGCCGAAACTTGGTCAGCAGTGGAAGCTTCAAGTGCAATCCGATGCCGCCGACGCTTTAAAGCTAAGCAACACTCGGGTCGTGCCTTCAGTTGGCAAAGGACAGTCGAGACAGGCGCTGGTCCTTGCGGGCGCCTCGAAGCACACAACGCTTTTTCTTGTTGCTGTGTCAGTTACGCGCTGTGTGTGTTTGGCTTAGTGTGTGTGTGCGAGTGCCTCTGCCTGTGTCTGTGCATCCAAATATTTGTCATGAATTATTAACAGCACTGAACTGAAAAATTTGTAATACGGCCCAGCCAGCGGGAGACGCAAAGCAAAACGTAAGCGAAAATATGAAAGAAAAGAAACTAAACGAAAAGATAACTGTAAATTAGCTGGCATACAAGACTTTTAATGCCGTTGCGATGCAGCCTCAGTCGAATGCATTTCTAAAGCGCATTTTGCGCTTTTGCTCACACTCTCCATCTCTCTCTCTTTCTCTCTCGCTCTCTCTCTTTCCTTGCGCGCTCTCGCTCTCTCTGTCGGCTGCTGCTGCTCTCTTGCAGTGTAGAGTTTCGATTTCGTTAGAAAATCGAAGTAAGCTGTTGGGGGCATCGTTGCTGCGGCTACCTGTAGATGCCACACACACGCGCACATATCAAATGCATGTGTGTGTGTGTGTGTTTGACTATGTGACAGTGGCCAGGCGAGTCCTTGAACAGGGTTTTATTGTAAAAACATCATTGTGACGCCCTCGACAGCGCCGCACTCGTCTCCAGCTCTCGCTTCCGACTGTAATTAATCTATAATTCAAGGTCCAATAAGTCCGTCACGAAGGTTAAACATGACAAACTGCTTCGCAGGCTTTATGTGCTTTACTATGCTGAATTTGCGGCACGGAAATTTTGAAAGACAAACAACTCGAAAAGTTTTTTAGTTCCTTTTCTTTCTAAATTGACTTTGCGGCTTTGGGTTGAAAGGATTTGTGACAGCTCAGCTGAGGCTTCAGAGATCAAAGGAGTTTAGAGTACAAATTTAGAGAATTGTAATTGGAGTAATATATTTGTATATATATTAAGCACAAATATTAGTTGATTGTATACAAAGTTATGAAACGATTAGTAATAACAATTAATAATTAATAAAAACTTGACAAAATATTATATATTAATTCAGCCTAAATAATTTTAAAAATTAAATATAAAATTTAAAAAAATTTAATAAATAAAAAATAATTATTAAAATTAATTTTTAATAAAAGTATAAGCTTTTCAGCGTGCTTTTGACTAAAAATTTTGGATATAATTTAAATAAAATTTAAAAAATATTATATTAAATTAAATTTCAAGTGAAACATCTTTTAGACTAAAAATCGGATTCGAACTCTAGCAATTATGAAAGTTTATTATATATATTAATTTATATATTTATATTTATTTATTTATATATTAATTTATTACATACAACATTAATATACTGAACTTAAAATAAATTTTACTGAGAATATTGGAGAGCTTTTCCGTCTTCACTTGAGTAAAAATAATATAAATTTAAATTTAATTTAAATTTTAATGAAAATTTAAGCAAGCTTTTCAGTCCAGCCTCTAGTAAATATCTTCAATTCTCGAATATAAAATTCTAAAATATTATATTAAATGAAATATGACATGACACATGTAGACAACAAGTCTTCTCACTCTACTCTATAACGGATTAATTATGCATTGCTTTTGTAGTAGCTCATGTAAGACTCGGCTCGAGCAGCCATGTAGAAAATTGGAGCAATTGTGTTTAGTGACAGGCGAGCAACATGCCCAAGGCGCAGTCTATATTTCAACTTGGACATATTGTGAACACACATATACATATGTAAATGTGTAATTGTGATTCCAAGCACACGCACAAATTGTCAGGAAAAATATTTAAAAATTCAAGCAATGCTTCAAGGAAGAAATCCTGCTCGACGCAGACACAGCCGCAACTATGGGCGCTAAACATTATCAAAACGCCCCCTTAAATTCCTACACACACTGAGACAGAGACAGAGGCGTGTAGAAGGAGCGTTTTAAAAAACCGCATTACGCATACGCCATGTTGCTATTGAGGCAGTCTGGCAACTTCGTAGCGCGCCATAACAAAAACAAACAAACAAACAAAGAAACGAAGAAGCAGAAAAAGCTTTTCATTGCTGGCCATTAGTGCTCACTCACACTCACACTCTCCCTCTCTCACTCTCCATCTGTTATTCTCTCTCTTTCTCACGCTCTCCTCAAGTGCTGCCTCCTTGCAGTTGAAAAAATAAATGAGAGTATTTTTTGTTGTTTTATCTTTTTTTTTTTTTTTTTGGGTTTTTCCTGCTCTGCACCGCAGTTGCCGTTGGCGCTGGCGTCGCCGTCAGCAGACGAAAACATTTTCGCTTGAGTAGAAAATTTCAATGATTTTCGTGTCGCTTAGTGTGAAACGAACCAACAACTAAAACGAAACGAACGCGCGCGTAAAGCACAAACAAAAACACAAAAGCCAGAAAAGCATCCACAGGAAAACAGAAAAAAAAACACGCATACAAATTAACATTTAGTCTTCAGCACACCTGACCGTCGCACAGTATATTATAAACAACATTCTCGATATATGTATATATATATAATTAATAATAATTGTGTGAGAAATCCACATTCTAAGCCGATTGCATTGAGCACTAACGAGTCCGAAACAAAAGAATCCACAAGTAGCTGAACGAGCATACGAGCAGCATATAAATAAAAACCTATATATATATATTATGTATAAACATATATACGAGTATAGCGGCACCTATATACGTACTCTCGGATCCATTAGAAAGACGCGACAACTGCATTCGACATTGGATGAACTGCAAAACGTGTCGCCCATGCATATATGAATATATATATATATAAGTATATATCCACTTGTTCAGCATCTTTTTTTTTTTGGATTTTCTGATCGACTGCAATTGAGCAGCATATAAATAAAAACCTATATATATATATTATGTATAAACATATATACGAGTATAGCGGCACCTATATACGTACTCTCGGATCCATTAGAAAGACGCGACAACTGCATTCGACATTGGATGAACTGCAAAACGTGTCGCCCATGCATATATGAATATATATATATATAAGTATATATCCACTTGTTCAGCATCTTTTTTTTTTTGATTTTCTGATCGACTGCAATTGAATTTGTCATCGGTTTTTTGGAAATATTTGCAAAGTAAGTGTTTTTTATTTATTTTTTTTTTATATATTTAAAATTGTTAATATTATTTCTATCAAAATTTTAATAGTTAAATAATTTATTTGGCCTAAGCTGCCTATAGTTAAGCACATTTCTGGCCCTTGTATGTGAATTTGGGCCTTAGTGATATTAGCCCCATAGCCCCATAGCCCCATACGTATTTAGTTCCAAATTTATTTCAAAAATTTGTTTGCTGCCAAAAATATGTACCTAAAACTATAAACATAAACAAATTAATATATACAATATTAATGTATATATATATATACATTATTATATTATTATATATATTAATGTATATATATATTTAATATATATATATATATATATATATATATATATATACATATACTTATTATATATAAAATAATAATAAATATATATAAATTTAAATAAATATATATATTTGTTTATATTAATTTTTTATGTTTATGTTTATATATATATTTTTATTATATAGATAGCCATATAGAACAGATAGCCATATATATATACATATACTTATTATATATAAAAAAATAAATAAACACAAATTATTTTATCTAATAAATATATATAAATTTAAATAAATATATATATTTGTTTATATTAATTTTTTTATGTTTATGTTTATATATTTTTATTATATAGACAGCCATATAGAACAAATTTATATTATTATATATTATATTATTTATGTTCATATATATATTTTTATTATAGCTATGGAAGCTATATAGACCACATTGGTATTAAATACATAAAACAATATTTTGTCTCTAATTCCAAATTTGTATATATATATTTACACTCATTTCATTTTGTTTCCATATCAAATATTTGTTAGGCATATGAAGCAAGTAAATATGTATAAATAAATATTTATCTTCTAATTTTATAAACTTTCATAAAGTGCTTACTTTTATACGTACAATTGTGTTCTTCCAAATGAATTTAAATATTTATATATAGATATTTTTTTTTTCGAAAACGTTTAACTCATGTTCTCAAATGTTCTCAAATAGACCTATGGACTCGAGTTGTAATGCTTAAAAAATGCGAATTGAATTCCCATTTTCAATGAGAATATAAGTTTTTATAATAAAATCTGATGCGCTTCCTTTGTTCTTTCGAAATCGAATGCTAAACATAAACATCTGACAAAAGAACTCAATCCTTCTGCTTCTTGGCCGTTTTAGTTTAAATAATATCTGCATAGTTCGTGGCCCTAATTATATTTTATTACCAACGCGCACTTGATCTATTTTTACAGCTTATTCAGTTATGATTCACAGGTCGTCGTACAGTCAGGTCTATATTTAAATCGTGGCCAATTGAAGTAGAAGCCACCTGTCTCTTGCTCACCTGCTCGCTCTCTCTCCCTCTCTCTCTCTCCATTTACTTTGAATATTTGATCAAATTAGCTGCGTTCTGATAAAAAGAATCGAAATAACAAAGATTTTTAGTCGAATGCCTGCGTCAGCCTTGCCTTGCCTTGGCTTGCCTGTTTACAATGCACCCCGCAGGCCCCCTGCTGCTTTGTGACCCTTGTTGCAGTCCATTTATCTTCCGATGCTGTTGTTGTTGCTTGGTGCCACACGACGTATGAGTGTTATGTACATTTTTATGGCCAGCAACAGTCACACAAGCCGCACAATCAAGCGGCTGTGTCTGTGTTTATGTCAATTTCAATTTTACATGTAGCACAGCCATAGAGCATGTGTGTGTGAGTGTGTGTGTGTGTATTAGTGTATTTTAGTCTATGTGAGCACCGGAAGCCACTACGAAATGCGCTTCATTGCAACTCTGTGTGTCTATGGCTCAGTAAGTCTGTGAGTGTGTGTGTGTGAGTACTCCATGTTTGTCTGTCTTTTGGGGTGGCACTTGTTAGAACGGAAACGGATATCCCGTGTGCTCTTTGCACAGTTTGCCCGCTCGCTCGATGCGCGCCTCCTGTTCGTCATTTCGTCAACGTCAGCCTCAGCAGCGCCCGTGTCCTTGCTGCTCGCAGGAAATTTTAAATTGAATGTGCGCCCTGTTTGTTCTGGTTGTCCTGTTTGTTTGCTCGCTTGTTTGTTCGCTCTTTTCTTTTCTTTTCTTTTCTTTCCCTTGTTGCGGCCTTTAAGTGACTAAAGATTTGAGATTTGCGGCGAGGACGTTTGCCTATTGGCCAGCATATGGCTTCGCCAACAGACCTGACCTGAACAGAGCGAACAGAAAAAAGAAACCAAATAAAACCGGAAGGTATGCAGCACAAACATGAGAAAGCTCTAAAACCCGAACAATACAAATGGAGCTGGCAGTAAAAGCATGCGAAATCACGTATGCAACAGGAAGAATTTTAATGCACGTAAAGAGAGTAAAAAATATGTTTTAGAGCAAAATATAATATACATAAGACATAAGACATATACTTCAGCATAATCCATTAGTCGTTTGTATGAATGAAATAATTCTCTCTTAATTCTCTGCAAAAATTTGTGTATTGCTTGAGGGACTCTTCTTGCCTTTAACTATGGAAAATATGAAAAAAAAAAAAAATTCACAGCATTAGTCTGGCTTCGAATAATTATGCCTGTATTAGAGCTCAACTTCATATTGTTCAGAAAAAAAAAATATACATACTATATTGATATACATATGTACTTATATTTAAATAAATTTAATAAGTATATAAATATATATTCATATTATCTATACCATATACATAAATAAATAATGATATATATATTATTACACATATTTATATATAATAACATCTATTATTATATATTTATGTATATAGTATATATCATATAATAAAAATATAATTATATATTTATTTAATTCTAAAATGTATTCAAATATTTATTAAGATATATAATAAATATAAAATAATTTTTATTTATTTATAATATATTTATTATACACATAAATATATATTATTATATCTTAATAAACAAATAAATATATTTATATTGTATATATTATATATGGCTAAGACATTATGATAGGAGACTGCACATTAATAGCAAAGTTTATTTTCTAAGTGTGCCAGTTCTCCTAAATTTTGTCTTGATCGCCTTCTCTTGCTGCATGCTAGTATTGGTGTGAGGCTAAGCTCTCAGCCTCACACTAATACCAGGGAGTTGCTGTGAACAAATATTATCCGAGTGAGTTTGCGTCTAAGCTACACGCTGCTCATTCGTGAGTGAGAGCGAGAGAGCTGTGGCTGAGCGCAGTCGCGGCTGCTGCTGAGTGAGAGAGCGAGATGGTCGTATGGCTAGAGTCGTTCTGATAGTCAGTAGACGACGAGACGCGCAGTAGGAAAGACGTGCTGCTCAGCGGGCAGACTTAAAATGATAGAATAAGCAAGGAAGGTGAATAATAATAATAATTATTAATATATATAAATTTTATTTTATTTTTATTTATAATAAAAAATTTAAGCAATCCAACAAATAAGAAAACTTAAAGCAGGTTTATTATAGTTACATTATTACTCGTATTATATATATTAATATATTTTGAAATTTTATTTTTATTATTATTTAAATTTTTTTTCCTTGTTTGATTTATAATTTTTTTTCTCTTATTTTTCCTTTTTTATTTTTATTTATACATATATATATTTAAATATGTAGAGTAACATTATTACTCGATTTAAAATAAAAATGTTTGTTTTTTATTTTATTTTATATTTTTATTTTTATTTTATTATATATATATATTTTATATATATATATATATATATATATATATATATATATATATATATATATATATATATATATATATATATATATATATATATATATATATATATATATTATATGTGATGTTAATATTAAATACATTGTACGGACACTTCAAAAATAAATAAATAATATTGTGAAAATATAAATATAAATATATTTTATAAATATAAATATATTTATATAAATTTATTTTTTTAAATTTTAGTTTTATTTTGTTTTTTTATATAAATATATATATATTTTTCTTAATATTATTTATTTATTTTTGAAGTGTCCGTACAATGTATTTAATCTTAACAGCACATATAAAAGTATATTAATTAGAACCAAACCCCATAACCCAGCATCAGAATATATTACATAAATATATATACATAAATAATAAATTTTTTAAAAGTTTTGTTAGAAATAACTTGTAAATTGCATTTCCCACTGCCAAGCTCAGTTCATATGCTCCTCCCTTTGCTCAGCCCTTTATAATAGCCCTAAGTTATGGTACTATTCCCGACTTATAGTTTCACCAGGCATTTGCATATTTCTTTTATTGGATTTAGTTTACTCCACAGTCAGCTCTGCCCGCTGTGCGAGGCTCTGAAAAATGTTGCACTTCGCTCGAATGAGGGAATTTCGAATTTTGCATTTCGTTCTTTAAGCGTTGTAAATCTTTGCCGAACGCTGACAATTTCTGTTAGTTTATTCGGCCAATTTTAGCCTTGGGTATAAAATGAATTTGGCCTTCTTGGAGTTAACATTTGCAATGGCCTTTGACTTCGGAGGGAGGGAGTCCCTCCGCTTCCTCCTGCTGCTGCATGGTGATTCATGTGCCCGCCATGACTTTGGTGTTTGTTGTTGCTTAGTGCGTGCGCCGAGCGCTGTGTGCTGCATATTTGTTGAGATTTATGTGTGTGCCACACACACACACACACACACATGTTGTCTTCCCAGGGCCTTGCAACCCAATTCCAAATACTGTTTAAACAAATTTCAGTTTGGTCCATGCACATCCGCAGCAGCAGCCGCAGCCGCAGCCGCATCCTCATGCTCATGCTCATCTGGGCAGTGTCCTCGATTTGGAGCCGTGGGTCTCTGCGGTGTCATCGCACAGCAGGCGCTGGCCCAGAGCCGCCGCCAGCGGTTCAGCTTTAAATACTATGCTTAAACACAAGCCAACTTGGCTCTGGCATTGGCTTTTAAGTGTTATTGTTATGGCTGCCGCTGCTGTAATCTGTTACCAAATATATGTACATATATACATATATAGTTATATGCGGCATTATCCTATAAACACTTAACGTGCGAGCTGTTGTCGATTCCTCTTGGTTTTTATCTTGCGGCTGTTGTGCTTATCGCGCCAATCACGACGGCCAGGACGAAGGCGCACAGGACACTCCCAACTAGATATACATATCATGTGTGTGTGTGTGTGTGTGGGAGTGTGTAGGTGTGTGTCTAGTGTGTGCGTTCAAGTTGTTGTTCGTTGTTCTCGTTATTGTTATTATGCCCTCGCATAAGGACCTCTATGCATGTGTGAGTGTTTCCCTCTCTCTCTCTCTCTATGCTGGCTTTCAATCCCTTTGTGCTTGACACAACAATGAAAGCGACACTCACACTCACACACACACACACACTCGACACATGCATAAATATTTCATTATTTATATCGGATTTTTTCCTTGTAGTGCAAGTCAACAGCTGCACAAATCGTTAAGTTCACAGCTTGGCCCGATTCGCCTGCCCCTGCCAAAGTTCTCAATTTGAGCTCCTCTAAAATTCAAGCTCCCATTGGCCTATAATTATTTGTTGTGTTTTGACGGTGTAAAGGCAATTTGCGGGCTCTACGGGAGGGTGGGTGGCATATGAAATCGAAACCAGGCAATTAACGGTGCTCTTTTCGTCGATATAATATTTATTTGAAATATTTATAATGTGATAAGCTGAGCTGTGTTCAACTAGAATTTCTCTTATATAGAAATTGTATTATTAATTAAATATTTTTTTTTTTATTAAATATTTATAATTCGAAATCTTTGGAGATATTCTAATACAGTTTTAGATTGTTTTTGCTGTGCTCATCTGAATATCTTAACCAAACACAATCTATAACTGCAGAGAAATAACTGTATTAAAATTTTAATGAAATCATTTTGGATTTGGTAATTTTTCTAGATTTTAATATTTAGTATTAAATAGTTTTGGCCGTGGCATGAGTGACTTTCGCTAATCGAATTTAATATTCTATTATTTATTTAATAATATTAATAATATAATAACTAAGTAAAATAAATAAATAGATGATATATTTTGCATATCTTATAGATCTACAATAAATAAGCTGATATATAACAAAGAAAGAATATTTTATATTGCATTGCTCTAGATCGTCCCTTAGTCCCATTCTATATTTTCTATCAATCTGGGCTATTCTACATAATCTATAAGGCGAATTCTTTAAAGAGTTGACTGCTCGATACTCTTTATTAGTAAACAAACAATTTTATTGATTATAAACAAGATTTTTCTAAAGTGTAGCAATTTTACTAGAGTCTTTTATAGGTAAGTCTCTGATTTCTTTAATGGCTCCATCAATATTGAGATCTTTGACATTATTTAATATGTAGGCAGGTGTAGAGGTTGCCTAATATGCTCTCTTTTCATTTAGCGAAAAAAAAAATACTATACTATACTAGCTGGCCTAAAGCGTAGTTCTTGAACAGAAAAACATCTTCCATTTCACAAAACTATGCAAATAGTTTTATAAAATATAAATATAAATAACATCAATTTGCCAAACATAAATTTGATATAAATTTGCTTTGAAGCCTCGTTAAATCTTGGGTAGCTTCAAATTGAATTTCTGTTAAATTTGTCTTGCTTTTGCCGTTGTTGGCCAATCCTCAGAGGCCCGAATCAATCGGCACTTGCTGCCGACTCGTGCTGACCATTTGTCTTAATTCGCTCGCTGGGGCCAATCGATAAGCGAACATTTGCTTGGCTTTTCAACTCTGTCGCATATTTTCCATAAATTTTGCATCAATCAAACTGTGCGAGAGAGCGAGAGAGAGAGAGAGAGAGGGAGACCAGCCACCCACTGGGGGTCGGCATGGCTAGCCCCCATCTGACTCAACCTCAAGCGCAGAGATGCCTGCCGTTTAATCACACGGCCGTCTGCTGATTGTTCGATTGTGTTTTTCCATGGCTGGCCGCAAGATTTCTTTGTGTGTGATTCATGGAAATTCGGAATTGCTTTAGCTGGCAACAACAACAACAGCATCGGGCCAGATATCGCATGGAATGTGCCTGACATGAAAAGCACACAAAATATTTGCGTGCAATCAAAATGAAATTATAAAAACATTTAAATTCATAATTTGGCAAGACACGAAATGGGAATTTGCCCTCTACTTGAGTTGTGGGGCACGTGGCAAGCGTGGAAATGTCTGATATATGGTATATATATATAGTATATATGCCCATTCCTGTTCAGTCTTCTGGCTTATCGCATTTCCTGTCTTCTTTAAAAAAAATCACAAAATTTCCAATTATAAATTCAATCTACGCATACAAAATGTCACAGAGAACCACAGCATTTGACACTTCCTGACAGACAGCCAGGAAGCCCAACCGTTCTGCTGGCTACACACCTGTCTGGCCCACGCATTTCCCTCCCTTTCTCCCTCTTTATGTGTATAAATTTATATAAATGCCATCTTTGACAGGAGGCAGAGTCAAAGGACTCGCCTAGACAGCGGAACTCCTCCTCCTCGGTCGAGTGCGTGTTGACTTCGAGGTCTGACCAGCTGTGGGCGGGCTGTATAAAAACAATGAAAATATTACGGGCACAAATAAATAGAAAATAGACAATTGAAATTCTCAAAATGACGTTTTCCAAATACCCTACGTTTGAGCATGACAGTTAATTTAATTAATAAATAAAATATTATGTATAAAATTGTATATTTAATTTAATATATGTTTAACATTTGTAGTTTTATATTAAATTAATTTATTTATTATTATATAGTTATTAAATTTTTAAAATATGTATTTCTTTTATTTTTGTTACTAAATATTTTTATTTATGTAAAATTTATTTAACTTTTTATTATTAAATTTTGATTTATTAAATATTTATTTATATTTTTTATTTATGATATATTTATAAATTTGTTTTAATATAACAATCTTTTATTTAAATATTAATTTATATATACAATTTACATGTAGTCTATTGACAGTATTATATTGTATAATATAAAAATATTATATTATATTACAAACTAAGAGCAGTTGGCTTTGTAGCTAATGCAGATCATAGCTTTAGCTATTACCGATTGACTGCTAGAGTTTAAATGTTTTATTATTATTATTATTATTATTATTTGGCCTTAGCAGCTAACGGTTTATACGTTAGGTTTATACGATTTATACGTTATTTAATTTATATTATAACTAACTTTATAATAAACAAATAAAATATTTGGCTGCAAAATGGACATAATGAAAACCCCTTAAAAAGTTATTTAATATTATTTCGATTTATCAAATTCCAAAGAAAACTCAAGTGTTTTAGTATTAACAAAAAGCTCTCACTACATGCATACAAAAAATTTAATTTGTTTTGAAACTTTGAGCAGATACAAAAACAACAAATCAATAATTTCATTCAATAAATTAAATATACAAATTTATTTGTTTATTGTTCAAAGAAAAATAGTTCAAAATAAAATAAAGAAAAATTTAATTCTTTTAATATAAAGAATATTTTGAAATTTTGTTGTATTATTTACTTTATTTCATTAACATTAATATTAGAATATAAAATCAATTTTTTTTTATTTTACATATTCAATATATTTTATTTTTAAATTAATTCAGATTCTTGAAAAATTATGATATAAAATAAAATATTTAATTGAATTATACATATATTATAAATAAATAAATAAATAAATATATATATATATATATATATATATATATATATATATATATATATATATATATATATATATATATATATATATATATATATATATATATATATATATATATATATATATAACAAATGTTTTACAACAATTTTTAAATAATTTGATTCATTATTAAATAGCATAGATAGACTTCAATTTATATCAATATAATTGATGTTTTTATGTGCAAAAAAGTAATAATTATTTATTAATAATATTAATTACCTAACTTAAGATCTGCATATTGTATATTCTATAAAGTAAAGTAAAATGCATTATATATTTAGTTAAACAACTTTTTTATTAGCATTTAAATTCACTTTCTCATATATATTTTATATATTTTACTCTATCCCTACATCATTTGTGTTTCTTCAAGACGTTTAAAAATATTGACACACCTCAAAAATATATTTCGAGCAGCGCTACAGAGCGCAAACAAACACTGCTTGGCAGGCTGGCTGGCTGGCAGTATTGTAGCATATACTTATTTGTTGTTTTAATTTAGAAATTGTATAACCTGATTACTCAGGAGCATTGTATTGTCTGTGTGTATCGTTCGCTCGCATGCCATTCTATGTTTCTGTATACTTCACTTAATGGCTTCTGACCGGCTAGAATATATATATATATATATATATATATGTGTGTGTGTGTGTGTGTGTGTGTGTATGCACCTCTGCCGGATCGCTTCATTGCGTGCTGGTGTCCCTAGCTCAAGGGAATTACGGCTAAGAGCTGTCCGCTTCAAGTGTTTACCACGCCAAAGGCACTGCCAAAGTATTAACAGCATTTGTGGCTTACATATTTAATGGCACGCTCTGAGACGTTCATTTATGTGGGGTAATTGCATTTGCTGCAACAACGCAACAAGGATAGCAGCGTGAGTTGGGCAGTACTGACTAGCAGATACTCTAGGCTTGACACTGAGTTGCAGTTTGAAGCATGCTTAAGCTTATTTTATTTATAATTATTATTATATTATTTTTTATTTACTAGAAGTAATTGATTATTAAAATTGAATTTAAAAAATATATAAATTATTAGAAAACTTCGATTCAGATATTTTAAAAAATTTCTTTTTCATATATATATATGTTTAAGCGTTAAAAAATAATAAATTCTAATATTTTTAAATATTGCAAATATTATATTATTATATTATATTTTTTTTATGTATTTAGGTGAGGTATTTTAATAAATAAATATACGTGAGCTATGTAAGCTTGACAAAAATCAAGCTATAAAATTTGGGAGCTCTATCTATTAGATTTCTCGAGTTATGCTTAAAAAGAATCAGACTTTTTATATGAATATTAAAAAAATGAAATGCAATATTTGAAAATAAAATTAGGTAAGTCTGTACAGATTTTAAACTAATTTAAAATAAAAGTTAAAGATATTTTAGATAGAGTTTTCGAGTTAAATGAGTTATACGTACTAGCTTTGCTAGCTATACTATCTATCTGCATAAACATCTCTAGGTACCAGACCACACCTTCTTCCATAGCTAATCATTTTACTGAAAACGAATATACCCCTTATTAAGCAGATTATTTTAGCTTCAGCGTATTAAAAGAGGAAAACTGGGACACATGTGACGAGTTGAGAGGGTGACAAGCACGGGTGTAATTGGCCTTTGAGCAGTTATGAAAATGCATAAATTTGAAGCTTAACAGCTGCAGCAGCTAGTAGTTGGGCTATTTAGCCCGACTTCGCACACACTACACTCGTTTATCCGACAGTCAATGGCTGGCACCGGCCCGCCCCCGGCAGCTGCCAGCTGAGCCAATATCAAGCGTTGCTGTCCATCATTGGCCGTAGACTTTTCACTTTATGACTCAGAGCGCACACATTACCTGGCTGTCATTTAGCCAATTACCTGGCAAGGCAAACAAAGCAACAGAGTGTACCGAGTGGATATATATAGGTACACATATAGGGGGTGATCGGTGAATGCCACCGGCCATTCATTCATATTATTATGTCTATATTATGTTTGAGAATTGATGCCCATAAATATGTGGCCAACAGCTGTTCGCGAGCGTTGCTGCTGCTGCTGCTGCAGCGAAAATGAACAAATCTCTCTTGGCTCTTGGCTCTTGGCTCTCTGCGTCGTCGTGTCGCCGTGTAGCTTGTGTCGCTTTCCAGTCTGTGGCCGTGTAGCTTGGCTGAATGAATTCAGCGGATCCCCGAAAAACAAATAATTTGGGAGAGCTGTTTGGGGTTTTCTTTTCGCTTTGCGAACGTTTGGCGTTTGGACGTGTTCGCGTTTCGCTAAATGTCGCGCCGTTTCGCCGCACGCTGAGCAAAAAGTTAGTGTACCACTGGGCGTATACGCAACATCGTGCACATCCATCACGCATACGCCGTGTGGACGTTTTGCCTATGCAAACATTTTACTGGCATACGCCGTCATTACTGCGCGATCGACGATCGACGTTCGCTCCCTGTTCCCAGAGCTTCAGTCGGCCAGTCGTTGGCCTGCCGCTCGTGCGTTCCGTTCGTCGTCGTCGTCGCCGCAGTCGTCGAAGTTGTTGTCGTTGTCATCTCCATTCGCTGGCGTACGCGTTGCCAGCTGTCAGCGACTCGGCGCAGCGCCGTTTGGAACTAAAAACGTTTCCAAGGCACGGGATTTTCTCAACAAATTTTCATCAACGCCTTTGCCTTTTGCTATTTTTAACGTGTGTGTGCGGCCAAACACAAAAATTTTTCACAATTTCTTTCATTTTTTTTCTAACCATTTGCCCGAGTTATTCTGTGCGTGTGCGTGTGTGTATCTGTGTGTGTGTGTGCGTGTGTATTTTGCATGTGAGTGTGTGTGGAAAATTTCGTTGCGTTAAATAAGTTATAAAACAATAAAAAGTACGTGCAGCAAACGCCATAAGTTTTCATGTCAGTAAAAATTCTAAAAAAAACTTTAACTAAATTAATGTGAAAAGAAAAAAGGAAATTCAATTTGAAACAAGTTGTGGAAATAGTTTATGACCAAAAAGAAGTCAAATAAATGCAGAAAAATTATAAAGATAATTTGCAAAGGCAAAAAACTGAAGACAAAATCAAAGAAATCTTAATTCGACTATATTTAGTTAAAACAAAAATAACAAAAATAAAAATATATATATTTAGTATAAAAGAATTGCAATCTTAATTAAAATACAACGAGCTTGTAGTATTTTTAGTTGCTGTGGGTCAGACGTGTGCGCTGGCAAATTTGATTTCAATCAGCATTAGCTCAAATAAAGTTGAATTAAATTAAAATAAAATATATTTAATTAAAGCTAAAAGCCAACTCACAGAGCCCTAACTACTGCAGGCTGGCAGGCAGTAGTTGGCTGGTCTTTGGGGTGTTAATACTTAATTTATGTGAACCTATAAATAATTTCAATTTAGAGAATGTGTTTGCCTGCCTTCTACTACATATAATATAACGAATAGTGCGCGTTGTTCGACAAAAATATGCTAAAAATACCAAAAACTGAACGCTGCGTGTCGCTGTCTATGTGTGCGTGCGTGTGTGTGTGTGTGTGTGAATGTGTGCTACACTTTCTCTGTGTGCGAGTGCAGTGGAGATTGATTGAAACGCAGTCGCGTAGCTCAACTAAAACAAAAAGTAAATGCAACTCAAGCAAAACGAAAAGAAAATTTAAAAAAAATAAAAAATCAGAAAAAAAACAAACAAAATGCAAAACGCACTCAAGAACGGACGACACTGACGACTGTCAGTCGTCGTGCCCCAAACACATCGACAACGACGTCAGTCACTTGGGACTATTATTCAATTTTGCACAGCCCGAACCAGGGACAGCGACACTTTTTGCTTTGGCAAAAACAAAAAACTTTGAAAAAAATACGAATTTAATAGACTTTGCCAAAAAGCAGCTGAAACACAGTTCAACAATATTACGAGTATTCGCTTCTTTTTGCTGCGCTGCTGCTGCTCATTTCTGAATTTGTTTTTTTGCTTTTCTTTATTCTTGCCAAAGCGAATTTTATTTATTTTCCTTTGGTCGTTGGCAGGCAGCAATTTTTAAAATAACAATGATACATGCGGCTGCTGCTTGTTTATAAATAAATGCGCATACGTAAATGCTTTTATCAGCCCAGCTCGCCAGAGCACCGTGATAAAGCTGAATATCCTACAAGCACACAGAGAGAGAGAGAGGGGGAGAAAGAGAGAGAGACAGAGAGACTCTAGCTCAGAGCTAACTTAACTTTTGGGGCTTGTCTTTGGGTTTTGTTTATAAATTTTATAAATATATAGAAAATCTAATTACTAAAGATAGTCCAAATACAAGTATTTGGAATTCACGTTTTAGCAGGTCAATAATTTGTAAATATTTAAAATATAAAAAAAAAAATATAAAAACACTATATATTTATAGAAAAAAAACTAGAAAATATATATAAAAAAAAATTTAAATATATAATTATAATTATAATACTTTTATATTTTTTATATTTATACGAAAAAATATAAAACATGTATTAAAAAATAAAAAATATAAATAATTATAATATTTAAATACTTTGAATTACAATTACAATTATTGAAATAATTTATTTTTCTATTCAATATTACTTTAATTTTCTCCTATAAAATTTTGTTTTAGCAAATTTAATTTTTATGTTGAATATTTCTTTAGTTTTCTCTCAGGGTATTTTTTACGTTTTGTCATTTCTTTAGAGATGTGTTTACACACAGTTTAACTCCTTTTATAATAACTTTTTCCTACTTACAATTTTTTTTGACAATTTTCTAAATTAATTCAAGACAAATTTTCATAAAATATCTAGACTTTTGCATTTTATTAATATTATATTAATAATACAAACAAACAAGCTCCTACAAGCTACCAAACGCTTGCTATACAAAGACTAAGCAAATCAGAGTCTAAATTTAATATATTTTATTACTTTTCTTATGCAGAAAATAAAAACATAATTCAGATCTCCAATATTTAAGAAGCTCTAACAATTTTCCATATATTCTTACATAAGAAAAGTACTATAATTCATTCCATTTAAAACAAAGAAAATTATTAAAACTTTGTTGCTGTGTGACGCAAAAAATTTATATTTATATATTTACGTACAGAGTTTTTTATTTTTATAAATAATTGTGATTAGTGCATAGTGCTGGGCACTATGGCTATGGTATATGGTTATCATGGTTATCAGCGCATAGATGTTTATATATTTTCAAGACAATAACAATTATGAAATAAAAGTGAATATATGAAATTTAGTCAATTAATAAATAAATATATTAAAATTTAATTTTAATTAATTTAATTTAATTAAAATTTACAAATTTATTCAATTTTATAAAAATATAACAATTTTAATTTGAATTTTAATATATCAAAATTTATTCAATCAATAAATAAAAATCTTAAAACTTTAAAATTATATAAAAATTTATTTAATATATAGATATATAACATATACAGACTTATAATACATGCTTATATATCTTAAATAAATGTTTATACATTTCCAAAATTTTTATATTTTTATTTATTAATTTTTATTAAAGTTTCATTATGTAGAAAATATTTAGACAGGTATATTCTGAGACATATGATAATATGAAACATATGTTATGTTTATTTATGGCACCTTTTGTTGCTATATATTTATATATCGCCTATGCACCTCTAGCATAGTTATCTACTATCTCAAGAGTCAGCTAACCAATTGTTATTAGATTTTTGATTGCCTGCGCTGAAAGGCAATCAAACCTGGACTATTGTGTACAAAATCGAACTATAATTTTGTAAATTTGATATATAATCCATTTAAAATCATATTTAAATTGAGAACAAGTTTAACACGCTGCTAACTTTATTCAGGTATTTTAAAAGACAACAGGATTAGAATTTTTAATTTTCAATTAAACCATAATCACTCTTTAGGGTAGCCCTGTCAATGATGTACGAATTCATAACGTAATATGTTAGCATAAATTATGCCGCCGTAGTTGAAATTCGTATTCTGAAATTGTTTTTCTTTTCTTTTCGCTCTGCTGCGTGGAGCTGGGCAATTTATGGCTCCCATTCTGAAGAAGAGAGCGCTGCCTGCAGCTGTTTATGCTACGAATTTGTTCTTTCGACTCTAGAAACCCGAAAGTTTCTTCACTTTGAAAGCGGAGCGGGTGGGCGAGGGGGCCGTGGAAGTGAGTGCGAATACAATCGCATGCACTGTACGATGCGTGTGTTTTCATCATCATTAATGTTTAAACAAAATAACACTGGCAGCCAGAGACAGCAGCCGCTGACGCCGCTACCCCCGCTCGGCCCTGCCGGCACCTCGGAGCGCAGCTCCTCTGCTCGGTGTGTGTATTTTGCTATTAATAACAAAAGCTTCAGAAGAATTCAAATTCAAATTTGAATTTCTTTTTGTTATTTCATTTCGTTTCGTTTCGTTTCGTTTGCTCGGCAACCGCAAGAGAACAATAAACCGAGCAGCGGAGCCAGCCAAAGATGCCAACGATTCGAAGAACACGAAAAAGTAAAAAAAGTGGCTGAAATGCTTGCGGTACATTTCATGAATAGCTATCTCGAATACATTATAGTGCTGCAATTGCTATACAATCACATTCAATCGATCGATCTTAAGTATACAAATTAATATTAATGCCCCACACTGAATAATAATTATGCAAAATAAGCAAAGCATTCCGAACAGATTTGAGTAAATGAAATGCGAGTTGAATAATGTTAAATTAATATATCTGAAACTGAAAAAGTTACTTGAATTTTAAATAAATGTTCATTAAGTATTCAATGAATAGCATATTACAGGACGAGAAGTTAAAAGTTGTTATTTTTAACTTAACTTCAGTAGTTATAAATGATGTAATTTTTATTACATTTATATTATACTCTTCCGAAAGAAATTTGTAACTGAAACAAGTGCAAGTCCTAGAAGTGCTAAAGAAGTAAAAGTATTCATTTCAAGTGCTCTTATATCAAGCCATTTCTCGCTTAAAGAAATATAACCAAGATTTTTGGAAGGACATTTCAATATTTCTAAATTTTTTGTAGGTAATCTTTATGTCAATCGAGATTTAGTTTGTTTAGATAACTTGTGCTTATATTGCCTGCCAGACTTTCTCTCTCTCTCTCTCACTTTCCCTTACTCTTACTCTCTCTCTCTCTCTTTCTATTACTTTCTATCTATCTCTTATCTATCTGTATATCTCTCTCTCTCTCTTTTTTTCTCTATTACTTTTTATCCATCTCTATCTATCTATCTATTTATTTATCTCTCTCTCTCTCTCTCTCTTTCTTTTTCTTTGACTCTCTCTCTCTATCTCGTACTATCTATATCTTTGTCTCTCTCTCTCCCTCTCTATCTTTCTATTACTTTCTATCTATCTCTTATCTATGTATCTATTTATTTATCTCTCTCTCTCTCTCTCTCTCTCTCTCTCTCTCTCTCTTTTTCTTTGACTCTCTCTCTCTCTATCTCGTACTATCTATATCTTTGTCTCTCTCTCTTTCTATTACTTTCTATCTATCTCTTATCTATCTATCTCTTTCTCTCTCTATTAATTTCTATCCATCTCTATCTATGTATCTATTTATTTATCTCTCTCTCTCTCGCTCTCTATCTCTAACTCTCTATATCTTCTCTCCTTCTATCTCTCTATCTCTTACTTTCTCTCTGTCTGCATTTTTCAATATTTTGTTCAATTATTGATCAATATGACTGAATGAGATTTATATCTATATCATTAGGGATAATTCTTGTAATCATTGCTGATCTTCAATGCTCTCTATTGATATCAAATTTAAGGCTGCTTGATTAGCTAAAAACAATGCCACTCAACGCCCTACAGACAGTGAACCCACTCGTATTGTGTTTGCTGCCAGCAGGCGGATATTGTGGCCCTTCTTCCATGCCAGCTACGCCCGCCACACACACACAGAGAGAATTCCACTCAACCATGTGATAAGCCAATGCACAGCATCCGTTTAGTCTCTTCTCTGACAGTCTCTCACCCCCTCTCTCTCTCTCTCCCTCAGACACAATAAACTGTAAATTATTTGCAACAGAGTGAAGAATTTCCAAATAAACAATTTCCGCTGGAGCTCTGGCTTAACCAACCCAATGATATCGCAATGCCTTTGGCATTAGACACTTGAGCCACATGGCGTATACACAATGTGCGTTAAGCGCACATTTCCTGCTCGCGTTGCGTGTTGCTGTTGTTGTTGTTGTTGATACTTCTTGCAGACATTGTTGGTAGTTGGCATTCTTTAGGCAATTGAATATATATATATATATATATATATATATATATATATATATATATTTCTGCTCAATTTCTAAATGAATATGATATGAGATATATAAATGTTACAATGGATATGCTTATATATAGACATATATATTATATACTTAAATATATTTAATACATTATATGCATTACCTTATCTGCCTATATGCTCAGTATATATAAGACTTCTTTGGCAGAAGCTATATAATAAATTTAAGCAGATCTATAAATCTAAAGGAAATCTTTTTGGAGCTTCGGATCGGTTCAGCTTATCTAGATACCTCTCTTCATTCTTAGCTCATAACACCCTTGGCTTCATCTTCTATAAAAAACCTGTTCAGAATCTCATATAAAGCGTTTCGTTTTAATATATTGATCAATTCGCATAACTGTCTATGCCGAACTGAATAAATTATAATTAAAAACAATTGTTTATGCGCCTAGAGTTCAATATGTGAAATGAATCACAGCAGCCGTATCTATACACACATATATATATCTATATATTTATATGATTAACACATGGCCCAGCCGCAGAGATTACATAGCTCTTAATGAAAGCAAAAGCCCACTGGCCGAGCAACATAAATAATTACGAGGCAGTAAAAGAAAAACAAATAATAATACTAAAAACTGCTTGGCAAAACTACAAAAAAAGCAAAATACGAGAAAGAAATATATAATGCGAAACAAGAGCTAATAGAATCTACCACAACTTTGATCTGATCCACAAATAAATAAAGGAAAATGAAAACTCTGCGAGTGCTGTGCATGGCTTTCGTCTGCTACTATGCAATCTTCATAATATTTTATTACTACAATCGGGCCCACGTTGGGGCCAACAAGCAGCGAGTGCCGCCACTCGCTGAGCGCGCGTAGCGAGTGGCGCTGCCGCGGCGAGTAGCTGCCACCGGGCCAACAGCTGAGCGTGGCAACCTGCAGCTGCCTCCCACTCAAAGCGACGGCGGCCCGCCATTGAGAATTTCTGTTCGTTTGGCCTTTGACGCGGATACACACGCACACACACACACACACACACACACGCAAACAGAGACGAATATATCTATAGATATATCTAGGCTATACTATATACACAAGATGATGCTGTGTTGCGGCTATAAATTTCGATAGTCCCGGTGCCAAGCAAAACTCGAGACGAAAATCGTTTTTGTTATTAACAAACAACAGTGCGGGCAGCACACATACATACACATACACATGCATACAGTACATACTTACATACATACATACATCAAGCGAGCATCGCTTAGCAATTGCAATTGCATTTCATCTCAATAAACTACAGCAACAAATGCCAAGATACATCATTATTCAACATCATCATCATCATTTGTTCTCTTCAGTTGAGGTATATTTCCCAGCTCCAGCTACTCTCATATCCATTTATTTTATTTACATCATAAACATTTGCGCGCGTGCCTCAAAAAAATGTGGAAAAAATACAACGAAAAACCTTAAAATTTCGACAGATAAAAATCAATTAAATCGCGCCATAAATCAAATTGGAAAATGCAAAAACTTAATGTGCTGCAACTTTCAGCTGTTACTTAAATGTTTACAAGCGAAAAACACGTTTGGTTCAGTCTATATGCAGGCAGAGCTGGATATATTAACTGGATTATATAATCGAAAATAAATTAATAATAAAAAAGTTTAGTTTTTCAAAAATAATGTATACAAAAATTGTTTGAGTTTGTGCTTAAATGAAATTAAGATAAATAAAACTGCAAAATATTTGAAAAATAATACAAGAAAGTTATCGATAACAAATAGTGTTTCGATAGCAACTTAAATTATGCTACATTGTGTATTTGAGCTTATATATAAATGTTATGCCACTGAAAAATATATTAAAATGAGCAAAATAGTTTATCGATAACAAAAATAATAATAATAAAATAAAAATAATAATAATAATAAATAAAAAATAAATTTATCGATCAAACAATCTTCTTCGATAACAATTTTCGATAAGAAACTATACTTCGATAACCACTTGAATCACACAAAAATAGATTTGCATTATATAAAATATTCTTGAATTACAATTCTAACTAAAGTTTTCGTTTTTCTTTGCAGCCTTGCAGCTAATCCAATGATGGCCTACGATATTAGCATAAAGATCGATAATTTTGAAATGCCAGCGATAGAAACTTGATCGATAATTGTAAAGCTACAAGTCGAAGGCAATTAAAATCAAAATAAGAAGATTAAAAGATACAACTTTCGCGTTTCAGTGAAAAAGAAAACAAGCAACAAATTAACTAATTACAACTCACCCAAGCTAAACTAACTCTAAGTTAAGCAGAAGTCAGCAAAGCAACAGTAACAAACCAAATACAACACAACTAAAAACGAAAATAAGCGAAACGAACTAAAAGTTAGATTTAACAACAAACCACAAACAAATGCAAATGAAGCAACAGCAACAACAAGAACAACACAGGCAACAACAGCAACAATTGAGCAGTAAATCAATGCGCAACATACGAAAGCATAAAAAGCTCAAAGCGACAACAACAGTTAGTAGTAGAAACTAGTAAGAAGAGGAGTTAGAGAAGAACGACAGCCAAACCCGTAGGAACAAGCATTGAGCATGCAACAGGCTGATCAACTAACGCAACAACAACTACAGCTACAGCAGCAACAACAGCTACAGCTCCAGCAACAACAGCAGCTGCAACAAAATGGCGGCGATATGGCCGCCTATGCCGCGGCCCAAGCCGCTGCCGCTGCCGCCGCCGGCATTAAGCGCGCCCCAATGAGTGGTGGCCGCTTTGACTTTGAGGACGGCGGCACCTACTGCGGCGGCTGGGACGAGGGCAAAGCCCACGGCCATGGCGTCTGCACCGGGCCCAAGCATCAGGGCGCGTATGCAGGTGCCTGGAATTATGGCTTTGAGGTATCCGGATCGTACATTTGGCCCAGGTAACTACATTATGTTTGTTCTTAACTAGTTTACAGGCTTTTATGGGTTTTGCCTGTAATAAAATTGCCAAATTCTAAATGGAATTTAGAAGTTCATTATTCATGAAGCAAGCGAAACTTAAACTCATTATGCATGCAGTGACGTCACGAATGCATGCTTAAGTTAGCTAAGGTGGCAACACTCTTGCAATGTGTTCACTGTGAATTGGATATGGATAGAGAGGAGCAAGAGAAACAGGCAGTAAGCAATAACAACAAAACCAGTGTTGTCAATTTGGCTGTTTCCTCGTCAGATATGCTGCACTTTATTTTATAAAATAAAATTAGATCATTTCAATTTCTCAGTTCTAAACGCCTGTTAATCTCAAGAGTCATTCAACATATCACTTCACATCGTAAAAGCTATTTTTTTTAGAGTTTCCATTGTCTGCCTAGCTTTTTCTAGCTTTTTTGGCTAGTTGATGTGGTTTACTGCACTCCTTAAGAGCATCACTGCATGCAACACATGCATGGTTAGAGACGGTCGAAAGAGCCGATAGTGTTATCGATAACTCCTCATCTTCTTCAGCTGAAAAACTTATTGTGAATAACAAACTTGGCGGACCGCAAACAGGTTAATTAATATAAAGTGAAGTTGCTTATTTGTGATTTACTTTATCTGCATTCTATTTGTAAGCAAATCAAGCTATAATATATGTAGATCATTCTAAAAGGAGCATATTTTGAAACAGAGATAAGTAAGAGAAGATGCTGTTCGGCTGTCTCGATCACAACTCCTCAATTTCCGCATAATTTCATGAATCGACGAAAACTCGAACTAGAAAATGATTCAAACTAGAGTAGTAGATAATTGGAAGCGTAACAAAAATATTAGGTGTTATCTTCCTAATTTCACTATTCTTGGTAATAATTTGGTTCTTCTAGACTATCTATATATGTATGTAAAGAGTTATTTGCAGTATCTGTGGAAATTATCATTAATTTATTTTAAATGAATCTTATTTCTTGCAGCGGATCACACTACGAGGGCCAGTGGCAGAATGGTCGGCGACATGGTTTGGGCGTGGAGCAGATTGGAAGGCAGATCTATCGCGGCGAATGGTCGAAGGATGGCCACAAGGGACGCTACGGCGTGCGGGAGAGCACGGTGTCTACGGCCAAGTACGAGGGCACCTGGAACGAGGGCTATCAGGATGGTTCCGGTTGCGAGACCTACGCAGATGGCGGTAAGTGGTTCGCGCTGCGTATACGTAATCGCACTTGATGCATGAGATCATTTGGCGTCTATTTCCTATTTGAAAACACGACAGCGGCAGCAAGCAGCAGCAGAGGCAGCTGAAATCAATTTATTGTTTTATTTTACTTTTTGACATTTCTGTAATAATTCGGCGCCTGTCCATGTGTGTGTGTGTGTGTGCACTCCTCGTACAGCCCCTTTCAATGCTTCTGCTCTTGGCTTGCCGGTAAACCAAAATCTCTCGCACACACACTCACAGAGAGAGTGACCACAGCCTGACGTCATATTTTCCTTAGTCTTTTTACGTTTTTCTTTTGAAACATTTTTGCAACATGAGTTGGTTTTTTCTGGGGAAATTCGGTTAGCTCGCCCAGAGCATATGGCTCTGCATCCACTATATATATAGGCATTGCCTTGTGTGGTGTGGGTGTGTGTGCACATACTATATGTATTATATGCAAATATTAAAATATATTCGCAGTTTACATTGTTTCGCGAAATGTCATTGTGTACGAACGCGCGATGCACTCATATTGTATTGAGGTTGTTATTCAGAATTGTGGCTCATCGATTCATGTGCAGCGTGCTTAAGGTTATTTTGGCACAGTTCTTCAGTCGGTCAAAGTTTTGGGCTTTTGTTTTTAGTTAAATTAAGTAAAGGTGTTTATTTTAATTTTATTTAAATTGTTGAATAGAAAAAACTTTTCTGATATATTCATTATACCCATTGAAAATGGGTAGTCTGGGTATAATGGTTTTATCAAAATGTATGTAACATGAAGAAGGAGGCGTGGCACAACCCATTAAGTACATATATACTTGAGCCGTGAGACGAGTTGAGTGGGTTTACCAATGTTTGTCTGTATGAACTCGTTGATCTCAGAGACTAGAAGAGCTGGAGATCTGAAATTTTGTATGTAGGTTCAGAGTATCTTTGAAAGTCGATAACTATTTCCCTTTTAATGTTATCGATTAAAAAACTTATTGAAATGAAGTATATATATACTATATGCATAAGCAAAAGCTCATTAAATATTTTTATAATACTCTAAACATTGACTCTATGTATAAGACCAGATTATAATAGCCATATACATACTTTAAACATATATTTTATGATTGGATTCTAAACTCAGCTTAGACACACTTCATATATTGGATTTCCCCTCAAACGCTTAACTTCCCGAATGTGCTTAGCTGGCAGGCTAAGTGCAATATATGGCAATTTAGCTCTTCCGCTTAATATAGACTCGTCTGTTATTAGGGGCCCTCGGCAAATAGCAACAGCAAACAAGAGTGGACACCTTGCTGCAGTAACCTTTAATCCAGCTGAGTTAACTATGCAAATGTTTGCCCTCTGTTTGTGGGGCAACAACTATAAATTGTCATTTGCTAAGCCTCAGCAACATTTACTAATTAAATAACCCGGGCTGCCGCCGTCGACATTCCTTCCGAATAGCACAATATAAAGGCGAGCGGTCTGACCCCAGGTTGAGGTCTTTAAATGGCGCAAGACACGTGGAGCCATTAATAGAATACTAGTTACTTCCAGCAATGCCTACGAATGGGCTACCGGCTAATGAATGTATTCCATGCCAAGTAGATGCAGTCGACAGCTCTGGCAGGACTTGCGTTCGACTGAGGTCACACACTGCGGTTGAATTTATCATTTGCATTTTAATTGGCCAACAAAAGGGAGAGGGCGAGGAGAGTACGATCTAATGGCCTATTTTGTTTTCTGTATTGCAGGCAAATACCAGGGCCAGTGGCAGGAGGGCAAGCGCCATGGCTATGGCATACGCACCTCGGCGCCCTTTGGCCTCGCCTCGCATCATCGCCGCAAGAATCTGCACGCCTCGTTAAGCTCCCTGCGCAGCGCCGAGAATGGCAATGCGGTCAAGGCGCCCGAGAAGACGGAGGAGATACGCGGCGGCTTTGTGCTGACCGCCAAGTCAGACAAGCTGCCCGTGCGGCGCAACAGCCTCACAGAGAAGACGAAGAAGGGATTTCTAATGGTGAGAGAGTCAGTTCTAAATATGGCCCAGCATATGCTCAAAGTTTTCCTGTTCCGCAGGGTCTGAAAATGCGTAAGCAGCGCAGCACTGGAGATTTGGAAAAACGTGGCACCATTGCCTCGGGCAGCATAAGATCCACAATGTCATCGGCCTCCTGGATTAGCACCGGCTCCGAGCAGTCCAATCTGACAACGAAGTGAGTGAGAAGTGGTTAAGCTATAAGGAGAGAAGATGAGGCATAAGGAAGAGAACTCTAAAATGTGGAATGCTTAAGCTTATTAATACAGAAAGATCTGTGATGGGCTAAGGATGTAGTTAGAACAGCTTGAACTTAGTTTTAACTGATTATAATAACAATATAGAAATAGTTAATATATCAAATGTAAATATGCTTGATACAAAAGAGTCCATTTGGGAGCCTCTGATGATTGCCCTATCTATAAGCCAATTACCTGTTAACTAGCCAAGTTATAGCATACTTAAGTTTGTCCTAACTATCATTGCCATTAACTAATGTAATTCCCGCTTTACAGATCTGCGCACACAGAGTCCAATGCCAGTTTTACCATGGAGGACGAGCAGCTGGATCCCACGGTGGTGGAAACCTACATGGGTGAGTGGAAGAAGGACAAGCGCTGCGGTCACGGCGTTGCCGAGCGCAGCGACGGACTCAAGTAAGTGGCCAATCAGTGCATTTATAGATCAGTCAAGTAAATCCCTTCCCTTGCCCCTCCAGATATGAAGGCGAGTGGTACAACAATCGCAAGCATGGCTATGGTGTGACCACGTTTCGCGACGGCACCGTCGAGGAGGGCAAATACAAGAACAACATATTGATCAGCAGCCAGAAGAAAAAGCATTTGTTCCTGGCGCGTTCGCGCAAATTCCGTGACCGTATCACGGCCGCAGTTAATTCCGCGCAGCGCGCTCTTAAGATGGCTATGCAGCGCTCCGACATGGCCATCTCGCGCATGGCAACCGCCGCTGCGAAGGCACAGAACGCGGACGTCTCCGCCGAGCAGGCGCGCATCGATTGCGAGAATGCCGTACGCATGGCACGCGAGTTTGCGCCGGACTTCAAGCCATCGGTGCTTGAGCGTTTCGAGAAGCTGCGCTACCGAGAGCGCGAGCGTTTCCGCGGCCCTCCCAACCAAACCAACGTGGATCTGAGCTTGGGCATGGCGGGCGCCAAGCCGCCAACGGCCATGCAGCAACAATTTTCGCCGGCCAGCAGCGGCGGTGGCTCCGGCTCGGATGCGTACGCCACGCAGGCGCAGCGACAGCAGCAATATTTGAACATGCAGCAGCAGCAGCGACGCATGTCGCAGCAGCAGCACGAGTCGGAGTGCCCGGTGCCGTCGTCCATGTACTCGCAGCAGCTGCCCGTCTCGCCGCAGACGGATCTGTCTGGCCTGGTCAGCCAGGCGCAGCCCAGCCATGCGCAGGTGGTCAGCGCCATCAATCAAATGTATCACCAGCAGCAGCATCAGCAACAGCAGCAGCAGCAGCAGCAGCAACAACAGCAGCAGCAACAACAGCAACTGCAACAGAGCAATCCACAAATGAATCCTGCATATCAGTTCCAGCAGCAACAGCCGCCCGGCGGCGTCAAACTGAATCAGCAGGCGCCCTTTGGCGCCGGAAATCCCAATGTGGCGCCCAGCAACATCAGCAACATGTCGCCGCAGCAGCAACACCAACAGTTGCTGCAACAGCAGCAGCAACAAAGACTCTACCAGCAACAGCAACAACAACAGCAACTGCAACAACAACAGCAACTGCAGCAGCAGCCCTCGTTGCACGCCTCGCCTAGTCATAACAGTGCCAGCCTGCTGCGTCGCGCCTCCCAGCAGCAGCAGCAACAGTTGTCGGATGCCGCCGTCAATGCCGCCGCCATGGCCGCGGCGCAGCAGCAGCCGCGCGGCCAGCGCCCGCCCATGCTGGGCCAGATGGGCCAGCAGTCGTCCATCGATCACTTTGACCACTACAAGCGCCCGCCCAGTCGGGACTCGTCCATCGATCGCTACGCGCGTGCGGCCAGCCGCATGAGCGGCGCTTTCGCCGGCTCCCGTCAGGCCTCGCTGGATCGCTCCGGACTGGCCGATGCGCTGCCCAATGGCGGCGGTGGCGGCGCCAGCACACCGGACGGACGTCCACGTGCGGGCTCAGTATTTCGGGGCACTACGCCGGTGCCGGGCGCTTCAGCCGCGACTGTCAACTCGCCCATGACCGGCAACGGTACGCTGCCCTCGGGCGCCGGTGGGCGTTTGTCGCGGGCGGGCACGCCTAGTCTGGGCAGTGCCGGCGGGCGTGCGCCCAGTCAAAGCAATGCGGAGCCGCTCTTCTCGTCGCCCAATCAGCCCTTCGAGGATGTGCTGTTGCGTCAACGTACGCTCGGCCAGGATATCATTCCCTCGCCCTTGCAACCCAAGCGTACGGAAAGCTTATATTTGCCAGCGAAGCCCGCGACACCGGTGGGCATGGCCATGGGCGGCAAAGGAGGCGGCGGCGGCGGCGGTGGTGGCAAGAAAATGAAGGTGAGTCAAGAAACTGATAACAGGAGGAAGGTTACCTTAGGAATACCTGAAATTTATATGGGCGTAAAGTATTTTAGTCTGGATAATATATATATATATATATATATATATGGATCATATATGGTATTATATATATGAAATTTGATATATATTGAAATCAGTCAAAAGATTATTTACAAGATTCAAAATCTTTAGATCAACCAAATATAGAACGGCATATTTATATATACAAAGAGAGACTAGGGAGAGGCTAGCGTATTTATTGTTTATAACAAATTCTTATTAATGAATTATTTTCAATATTTCTGAAGTACCTCCCATGGTAGACAGAGCTGAGCAGCATATGGGGAGCAGAAAGGTTTTTAGGAATTTTTGGAATTTTTTTATTTAAAAATTCATCATCTTTCGAGCAGCTTCAATAGTTATGTGCTTAAACAAGTCAAATTTGAATATTTATGACCCACTTTCGTAAATCCCCTGACCCATTTGGCTCCCAGCAATCCCAATTAGGTTCATCTGCACTTTTTATGCGGATCATTAAACTGTTAAATGCCCGGGCGGGCAGGCTGTTCCCAAATATTTCATAACTCAGTTAATCCGTGCAATTAACTTAATTCGATGGCCATATATCTGGTCAAAAACAAGAATAGCTGAGAGGGGGCAGCACAAGAGAGAGAGAGAGAGAGGTGACTGAGGCTGAGAGCCGGACGGAACATGTGCCCATTCTCCGGCTATTTATAGTGCAAAGTGAGTGCAGGCCAGAATGGAATGCAAATGCGACTCGCTGTGGATGTCGCCGATCTCGCTCTCCCTCTCTCTCTCTCTCTTTCTCTCTTTCTCTGTTGCTGAATGCGATGAACACTTCACAAGTGGTGGCCAGTGGCCCATTGGAAGTGGACTTGTCGCTGCGCTCAGTTGTCGCTGGCTGGCGACAGTTTTCGCTGGCTTTTTGGTAGTAGCAAAAGACGCGTTGGTCCCGCCAGAGGCAGCGGCTAAGAGCCCGAGATTGCTAAACAAATTATATATAGTTATATATATATATATATTTATATATACGCATATATTATTCGAGTGCTGAGGAATTCTGAAGATCAGAGCAGAGGCGAAGGCGGGATTCTTGTTGTTGTTTTTGTTTGGCTTTGGCTCACTGCCGTGCGTGTTGGGACTATTTTTGGCCATTGGGGCGCATTGCTGGCAGCGAGCGACCAGTTGGCCACAAGTGTCGTCGGCATTATAAGTGTTTAGTAAAAATTCTAGCGTCATGTTCAACTCGTTTACAAGTTGGAGGTGGCGCCACTGAACGGGTCTGATTGCTTGACTTATGCAAGCTCTTGTACACTTGCAAAGCTAAAAGCGGAGACAACAACAGCAACAGCAACAGCATGGACTGGTATCCGGAGGAGGACGAGGAGGACTTGATGTTCTCGCCGGCTCTGCTGGCGCGACGAGCCAGCGAAAGCTGGATAGTCGAGCCGCCCGTCGAGGTGCTGTTGCATGCAACCAGACCGAGAGAGCCCAAGCGAGACGCTTGCATAACTAATATCGCATTGCTTTTCTATTCCATGTGCAGACGGTGCCCATCAATGTGTCGCTGCAGCGGAAGAAGTCGATGCCCGACTTCCAGGAGCTGCCGCGCGCCACGGAGGCGATGAGTCGCGAGGAGGTCTCCGCCCTGGGCTCGGCGCGCCGCGAGGCAGTGCGTCGTCAAATCGAAGTCAACGAACGCCTCAGAGCGAATCCCTTCCTGTATTTGGTTAGTCCGCAAGTTAAGGTGAGTGCGCTCTATGAACTTCCAGTTGTGCCAGCTACTCAATGTCTCTCTCTCTCTCTCTCCCTCTTCACAGGATTGGCTTGTGCGCCGCCAGCTGATGCTGCTTGTGCTCTTTGTCAATATACTATTGGCGCTTTTATTTGTCAAGATGGTTACCTAGCGCCGGATGCGCGACGCCACACGGAACCGAACCGCAGCAACAGCAGCGAGCACAGCAGTCGTTAAAGCATGCAAAGTTTTGAAGCCATTGTCTGCATGCTGCAGTCAACCCTCGTACAGTTTGCGAGCCACTGTCGCGTGCTTGTGGTGAATTTGCAGCTGCTGCTACAGTTCGAGTGCCACTGTGCGCTCTGTGTGGCCAAACAAGTTTTTTTGTGGAGCTAAAGCTAACAATTTTTAGCATTTGCACTAAACAGATTTATAAATATATATATTTAATATAAATATATATATACACTTAAAGATACTATATGTATATCAATATGTATAATAAACGTAAATCGAATTAAACACTAGACTGCAGCCAAATTGAGAATGAAAACCAGAAAAACGTAAAGAAAGCGCAGAACTGCATTGCACAACTCGTAGTAAATTAAATGTTTAAACAATAAATGACTGCATCAAACAATTTGACAAGCCGACAGTTTGTATGTGTGGCTAATGAGAAGATTAACAGATAAACAAAAACAAAAACCAAAAAAAAAAAAAAAAACTATACGCAAATCAATTTAACGAATTTTTCTACACATTTAATGTAAAAGTAATACACATATATATTCAGATATATATATGTATATGTAAACAAAAACCATTTATCAATATTTATGCATACACACACACACATACACTTACTCATAGACACACACACGCATAAATATATATATATTTAAATTATGGCTATAATAAATGAAAAGAAGCAAATTTTAGACAAAATGCAAGCATAAAAACTATTTCCTATTTGCAATTGAAATTTAAATTTAGTCAGCAAGCTAATCAAAACAAAAACAAAAGGCAACTAAATAATAATATTTAAAATATATATAAACAAACACTAAACTTGTATAAATTAGCGAAATTGTGTGGGACCTAAAACGACAACAACAGCAAGAGCATAAAAATAATATAAAAATTAAAAAATAATTTTTGGGCCAGCAAAAAGCCAGAATTTCGAAAAGATAAAAGTGAAAATGAAATGCGAAATATTTGAGATTGAGATTGTTGATGAATGGAAGCTGTATATACTATAACTTATAAACTTATCGTATAACTATAACATTTAATTATTTCTCTCCATACAACTATTATAAATTACATATTTTTAATTTCATAGCTGAAATTATGTCATTTTCGGAAATGTTTTGAATTTATTGTTTTTATTTAAAATCTTTTCCGTTCTCGTATAATTTCACAAATATATTATTTAATATTTTCATTTGTTCTTTTTTATGCAAAATATTATTTTCAAATAAACAAACAAAAAACAAAGTATTTATTTTACTCTCGTTCCTCTTTTCTCCTCAAACTTTCTTAATTTATATTTATAAAAAAAGATTAAAAAATTAAAAAAAAAAAACTCTCAAGTGCAATTATATAAGCTGTAAAACTTTCTGCTTTCTTCAGCTGCTGATGAACGTTCGATGGGCTGGCAAAATTGGCAGAAAACTTACAAATTGAAAGACTTGAAAATTGAAAATTGTTGGCTGATTGACGAATGGAAATTGAATTTGTGCTAGCGAATCAATAAGCATAAACTAAACAAAACTAAAACAAAGCGAAAAGTTAAGTAATTCATGTATATACGTATGCCCTTATATATATATATATATATATATATATATATATATATCTTATATATCAGACGTGCTAGCCTAACCAAAAAAACAAGCTGGAAAATGATGAAAATAAACGATAAAATCTTATTTAATGTTATCAGCAAAACATATATCAAAAGAACGCGTAATAAAATTAACTTTTTCAGGCTATAATAAAAAAAAACCTTTAAAATGAAAAGAAAATAGTTGGAAGATTGTTTTTACTATATACTGAGTCATCTTTAGGTAAACATGGATTGCATGAAGTTACCATATGTATACAAGCTTAAGCTAAATCTTTTTTTAATATACTATTTTTTTAAATTTTTATAATTTTTTTACATATCTTTTTTTTTTTTGTATGCACTCGATTTTAGTGAAAATATTTCAAGGCATAAATATTTTCATATGACTAAAGTGCTACATTTGATCCCTAGCCAATAGGTCCCATCTACATATAGGTTGGATCTATAAGGAGTTAGGGTTGAACTTATGTATAATAGATATTATTATAATTTTTTTTTTTTTAACTTTTTGTATTTTATGCAAATATTTTAAGACATCTTTAAAGTCTTCAAACAATGACTTTTCTTGGCTTGAGAACTGCAGGCTAAAGAAATTAAATAAAAGATTTACATAAGATAGTTATTGGCGCCGATTAGCAGAAGGCGACTCCACTAACAGGAAATAATTTAAAAACTTATTAAGGTGGTTTCCAGGTTCTCCGATTACCTCAGGCAATTACCGCTCCAATTCAACCTGCTGAAAAATCGTTCCAAAAATAAAACCCCAAAATTATATATACGAATCGCTTTATTATCAATTTTGCGTAATGGGGTTTTCTTTTAGCATTATCAAAAATTTGGGAGTACATAGTTCGCGATTTCTCGTTGTTGTATTGTTGCAATTGTTTATAGCATTCAGCAACATGCGACGCGCTACACTTAATCATTTCTCTCACATCTGTATTGTATGTATAAAAAATGTAAGTAAATTGCTAGCGTATTGTACTATAAAGAGCTGTATAATGTTTTCTAGTCAAAGAGGTTGGCCATTGTTTACGAAAACTATTTTAGATACGTATGCAAGTATGTCTGTCTGTCCGTCCGTCTGTCGGTCTATTCATCGAGTTGTGTATATAGAATATGAAGACTTAGGTCACTCCCCCGTAATATCACCTTGCTTGCAATCAAAACTGCTGAACGCACTTCGAAAATTAAAAAAAAAAAAAGAAAACAAATAAAATATATAATTACAACAATGAAATCCGCTCAATTGGTTTTAAACGCAAGCAAAGCGCCAATTCGTGATCTCAATCAAATTTAAAAAAACGAAAAGCAAAAAGCTGTTAACAAGTCTAAAAGGAACGCCCGTCAGTGGCCGCTGGACGCCTCATAACGCGCCCGGCTTCAGGGAAAACGATAACTTTGGTCTTGAATTATTTTTGCCCAATATGACCTTTTGCTCCTCCTTGACTCGTTTCTCCTGCTCTTTGCGCATGCGCTGCCGCTCCTCGTCCATCAGACGCTGCTCCTCAATGATAGCTAAGCGCTCTTCGGCCTGTTGAATGGATTGATCACAGTTTAGTTACCGTTTAGATTTAGTTAGTCATGCAGCTCACCAATTTTCTTTGCGCCTCTTCGATTTTACGATTGTTTTCGGCCAAAATCTCTTCCAGCTCTTCGCGCTTCTGCTTTTCCTCCTCCTATAAAACCCAAATAAAGTTGCGTATTAATAAATCAGATTTCAGGTTCTCGATAATGCTTAGATCTAGTCATGAATATTATATATAGAAACGGTATCTTTAACATCGGCGACGCAAACTTTGCGGCGGCCTTGGACGCATGTTTTCTTTTTATCTTAGTTTTGATGGGCTGCGTATAGATATACATATGTATTAAAGTTCTAATTTAATGTTTAACAGTAAGTTACATAGAAAGATATTTAGGTAGAAAGTAAAAACATTTAGTAGTGTCTAATAAAAACGTTTCAAAATAATACTAGGTTTTTTCTTTTTTAATTTTTAACAATAAGAGCACACAACATTAACAAATGTACTTAAATTTGATTGAGTTTCTTTAAATTTTGTCTGCTTTATAGTTCATTTCGTTTATTTAAAAATTTTTTTTATTCTATTTGTTTGTTTGTTTTTTTTTTTTGTTGTTACTTACTATTGAAATAGTTCATTTTTCCAGTTTAATGGCTAAGTCATTTTGTTAATTTTTGGCTTTGCTGCGAATTTGCATTTTGTTTTACGGTATTCAGCTACATATGGTTGTTTAATCAGAATTACATTACATATTTGTTGGTGTTTGGGAATCAAATCATAAGAGCGTCTCGATCAAACGATAAATGTTTGAGGAAAACAAACATACATATATAAAATTAACATTTGCGTCACGACAACAACAACAAGTACAGTCATACCCATCGAGTGACAAATGGTTATCCGGCTTATGAGTTACGATAACAATCTTATGTCTGATCGGCATTGGTTTGGTGGTCCTATGTCGAATGTTCCTAGAGGGAGAGCTTAAGAGTCCTTAAAGACTAATTGTTTTTTGTGTTGTTTTGTTTTTTTTTTTTTCGTTTAATTTATGCATTTGCAATGGATGTTTGTTCATACACTTGTAGCACAGTTGGTTTTGTCCACTTGGTTATATTGCACACGTTTTGTTCAAGGAACTCACTCACCCGTTTCTTTGGCATGAATAGGCGCCCGTGTATGGGAGCCTTCGTACAGCTGGAACTAAGCTAAGCTAAGCTACGCTAAGCCCGCCCACACCCGAACTGCACTGGCTAAGAGGCGCTAAACTACGACTAGACTGTACGATATGCGGTAAATGATACGGGATACGGTATACGGTATACGCTATACGGTACGTGTATGTGTGTGGATCTCCTAGAGAGCCGGGAGCTGCTCTCATCCGTGTGGCCGAACTCTCGTCATAAGCATTAGGCTCCGGCTTAGGTGGGGGTTGCAGGGAAGCGGAGCTACGTACAGCACGTGGCTATGTGCTCTACTGCTCGATCTGCTGTTTGCTTGTTGTGCTTGTGGTTCCCTCGTATATACTCCCATCTCTCCCAAACACACACACACACACAGGCAGACACACTCACTCACATTTGATCGAAGCATTATATTGCGCGCATTATGCAACAACAACAACGAGTTACAGAAACCAATCAAAATGAAATCAAACAAGAATAGATGAAGCTAAAACGTAACGCAAAAATTGAATTTATGCACTTTTGCGGGCGTCAAAAGCGCAAGACACATTTTTGCCTTGGGGTAATTGTCTTTTGTTTTGTTTTTTGGTTTGTAGAAAAAAATAAATAATAATTACAAAAATTATTTGGCAAGAGAAATGCGAAATGTGCAGCGACGTGGCCAGCGGCTCAGCGTGTGTGTGTGCGTGCATGTGTGTGTGTGTGTGTGTGGTCAGCCAAGGCATGAAGGTGTTAGTGCAATGGAGTTAGCCATGCTCCCAGCTGATGGTCTCTATGTCTGCCAACTGCAGCAATCCATAGCTTTTATGAGTATTAGTTAAATTTTTATCGACACACGCACACACGCCAACACACACACTCTTGCGGCACACTGAGCCTTTAGCACCTGGTAATTACAGTCGGTAACTGGACTCGTCGCTGCACAGTCTCGTATAAGGGTTTTTTCAAGACGACTGTTTGCAACTGCTATTGGTATTGTACGTGTGTGTGTTTTGTAGTCGAAGGCTGTATACTGTGCGTGTGGTAGTTGGTAGTAGTTTGGGTATTTGTGGTAGCAGCAGTCGTCCAGCGAAATGTGAATACGAGCACCTACCTCGCGACGGCGTTCTTCTTCGCGTATCTGCTCGCGCCGCCTCTCCAGCTCCAGCATCATGTCGCGTTCCATTTCAGCTTTGGCTGCGTCGACGCGACGATTCACCTCTTGTTCGATCTCATCGCGCCGCTTTTCCAGCTCCTCCTCGACACGTTTCTTCACGAGCATTTCAATACGCTTGGCCGCCTGCTCCTCAATCGTTTTCTGTTCAGCTTCTTTTTGTCGGCGCTGCCGCTCCATTTCGGCCAGTCGCTCAACCTGCAGTAAATTTTGCTGCAAGCAAAGAGATTAGTCAATGGAAGAGTAAAGTTGCTGTCCCATGTACGTACTTCGTCCAGTTTCTTGAAGCGCGTGCGCTTGTGTCGACTGCGTTGCGTATCGTGGTCCGAGTACTGCTGGCTATCACTGCTCGACGAGCTGGAGCGCTTGCGGGACTTGGAGTGCGAGTGCCGATGATAGTCACGCTCTGTGTGTGTGTGCAGGTGCGTGTGCGTGTGCCTGTCGCTGCGATGCCTATCGCGCTCCCGCCGCCCATGCTGATTGATCTCGGCTGACTTGTCCCGGTCCGTGCGACTGCTGCGGGTGCAGCTACTGCGCTCGTGGTCGTGCTCCCGTTCCCTGTCGCGATTGTGTGACTTACTTTTGCTGCGCTTCTTGTGTTTGCTCTTGTGGTGGCGGCGCTTCACCGATGGACTGCGCGAACGTGAACCCATTATTGCATTAAAATAATAATCAGCGAAATTGTGGCCTTTCTTTTAAAAAAAATTTATTGAAAGCGTTTTGATTAATTTCTCACAACAAAATCAATCTACAGATGCCTTAAAAACAGTGTTGTTGAATGTTGAAATGCCGTCATTCACTGACAACACTTACAGCACTGCTTTTTTGGTATTTTTATGGACATCCGCAGTCGGTGCGCTTCTTATCCATATTCAGTATCATTTCATGAAACTTATCAATCATCACTTGGTTGTCCTTGAAGCCAACACACTCCTTCGCCGCATCCTTGGCCAGCCATTTAAGTTCGGTATGCTCTTCGGATAGAATGACCTCTTGGTTTGGATTCCGCAGTTCTGCTAGCCAATAGATAACAATCTTTGGTTTGCCTTTAACCTCATAATTTAGAGTTAGCGGCGTGTCGCGGTATATAATCAAATCCTTTTCATCGTAGCTAAAATACAATATTTATAATTAATGTTACTTATTTACATTTTTTTATGCTATGCACTTACCCGGCTTCTTCCTTCGTTTCGCGCAGCGCCGTCGTAAAGTCATCTTCACCGGGATCCACATGACCTTTTGGCGCGCTCCAGTGAAAGTCACCATATGAAGCCTTCAGTAGTAAATATTGTATTTCTCCACAAAGGCGCCGAAAAAGGACAAATCCAGCTGCTCTCTTGCCCATCTTGTTCGAAAGTTATTAACGCAGTAGTGTTGACAAGTTAGTGAAAATACCGCTTTGAAGTTAACGTCTTGGTATATAAGATATTTATTTAAATACTGCAATTATATATATATATATATATATATATATATATATATATATATATATATATATATATATATATATATATATATATATATATATTTAAATAATAACAGCTATGATCAAATGTTTGTGGGTTTTAAAATAAAATTATTATAATTATTTTCCTACGCTTAAACAATTATTCAGAATCATTTAAAATCATTTTATTTATAAATTGAATTTTTTTAGCGGAGACCACAACCAGCATAAAATGTACATAAAAACGATTTTATTCAAAATAACTTCTGTCTTATACAGCACTGGATGATTAGTTTACATAGATCAGAGCCGAGCACGTTGTGTTTGGTAAATCAAGTTACATAAATTATATAAAAACTGTAAAAGAAATGTTTGCTTTGCTGCGCCGCTTTGCGTGCGCTTCAATCACAAGCGGTAGAAAGCTAAACCAGTTGCGATGCTATGCGTCCTTCTCGGTAAGGGATATCATGCGGGAGAGTTCCGATGAGACCGGCACCCTGCTGACCCGCTTTGCCAAGCACATAGCCATCGATCGCTACAAGTGCGAGGAGCACGTGCTGGCCCCAACGAGCATTCGCTACTCGGACTACTTTCCCATCTCGGATGAGCATTACTTTAAGCGCTCCGTGCAAAAGACAGATGCCTCCCAGCTGCCAGCATTGATCATACACGCCTCCAGCTATCGCTCCAATGCAGCGCCTCCCTTGTATGCCATGGCCCTGAACACATTGGATGCGCATGCGACGGCACAGCTGGACAAAATGGACGTTTCCACTGTGCTGGAGACGCTCTATGCATTTCTCTTCCTCATACCAAATTGGATGAAGCGTATCGATTTCTATCACGCAGCCATGCGGCGCTTGGCGCAGGAAGCGGCTTGCAGCCAGCAACGGTTTCTGCAAATCTGTTTCTATTTGGGCCTGCAGAAGCAGTTTCAGAAGAATGATTTGGAGACGTTGCTTGCAACGCAGCTTGGAAAACATTTGGCCAACTTGAGTCCGCTGGATCTGGCTCTAGTTAGCAATGCTGCCTACAAGACTTCGACTCTGGTGACGGGTGAGGTGCGCGAGGCTTATGAGGCTGCTCTGGTGGATGCTGTTTTGGACCTTAAGTACGATGGCGACAACGTTCCGGATGATACGCTGCTTGTCTGCTATGTCAAAGCGCTGCGCTTACAGCGTGTGCACGATGAACGAATCTGCCAGCACCTGCAGAGTATTTGCTTGGAGCCCACGCAGATATCAAAACTTGAGCCGCGTGGCTTGGCGCACATATTTGCGTATTTTGCTGAGATGCAATGGGATCAAGCGGAATGCATGCAAACGATCGTGGAACGTTTATTGTCTTTCGAACCCCGCCAACTGCGTGGTAAGGACTTGTCCACATTCCTCTGGAGCTGCGCACAGCTTAATTGCAACTTGACTGCTGAGCAACTGAGACAACTGGAAGTGGTTGCATTGCGCAAACTACATAATGGCGAATATGAACGTTTCCCTGACCAACTGGTGGATGCTTGCCTCTCCTTGGTCATCCTCGGCCACCACTCGAAGCAGCTGTTCGATGCGGCCGAGGAGCTGAAGGCCGCGCAACGTCAGCGACAACGCACACAGCCCAAAGTCGACAGCCGTTTGACTGTGCTGCGAGCTGCTGTGGCCATAGAGCACCCAGACTGGACGGACATCAAGACGAAGCAGGTCTTTAAGGAGCTCGCACGGGCGCCTGCCTTTTTGCTGAGTCAGCGGGAGGATCTGACTGCCTATGCCAATCAGTTGTCGGCAGATGCCGAGGTGGAAGGCGTTGACCTGGTGTGCCCCATTGCTGGCATCAATCTGCCCAGCCTGCGCGTCCAGACTCAAGGCCAGCAGGCATGCATATACTACATAGAGCTGCTAACCCCGCAACAGACGCTGAAATTCAGTCGATCGGCTACTTCTCTCCTGCGCCTAAAGCGGCGACTGCTGGAAGAGCTGGGTCAGCGTGTTGTGCTGGTAAGTGAACCAACTCAAGCTTCAGTTATGTTAGACTAATTCTAATACCAATTTCTGCAGCTCCATTCGGGCGACATGGCCTCGAATGCTCAAGCGCTGCAACAGCTGCTGGAGCAAACGACAAGTGCCAAGAGCGAGCTGGAGCAGGCGGCGCAAGGGCTGAACAATTGAGAATCGAACGTGTGATATAGAGTCTACGTGAAATAGATTTAATTAACAAGTGTTTTTAATGTAATTAATTTAGTAAAATTAACACTAAACGTAATTTTCAACAGTTTATATATAATACAAGTGGGCAATTTTGTTCCTCGGAATGTCAGCGCTCATCTGATCGACTTGAGCTTGGCCTTCAGCACGAAGAAGGCGCCCACGCGGAAGAGCACCAGCATTATGCTCAGCGCCATGAGATCGTTCCAGAACTGATCGCCAGACATGGTAATCTCCTCCAAGAACTTCTTTGGATATCTGCAATTGGGATTAGTCATTAAGAAGTCGACTTAGCCACCTGCTGATGTTGTTCCTTACCTGTAATGGCAGTAGGGCGCCTCATTGCACTCCAGGACCCCGCGATTCATGCCATAGATGGCAGCCATGTAGCCCTCCAGCCCGTATCGTAAGTGGGATATGTGACTGCCCCACTTCAAGTAGCTGGGCAGATCACGCAAGGTGACGCCAAAGCCGGCGAACATCATCATGGGAATGGTCAGCACTGGAGCCAGGAAAGTTCCATTCACCACATTGCACCAAGCGCCCACAATCAGTCCAAAGCTTTGACCCACAAACACAACGAGCAAGCTGATCACAAAGAACATCCAGAAGCGCACCCACTCCATGGGCTGGTAGCTCCACAAGTAGATGATGACCGTGAACAGAAGGGTGCTGATAAACTGTAAAGCCAGGGAGAGATAGAGTAAATAGAGATTTAGACTCCAGTCAGCTATAGTATTACCGTTATGGGTATTTCTAGGAGCGTCATGGCAGTGTAGTAGGCCTTCAGGGAATACCAGCGATTGAAGTGCTCCTTGATTAATATCGTCATCTCAAGGGGGACTAAAATGAAAGCCTTATATAGATATATATCCAATTAGAGATCAATCCCCACTCACATGTCAGAACCGTCAACATCATCGTCGTCATGGAGTGGTGCATCAATATGGCAAATAGCAGATTATAATTGTCTAGAACTCGGGAGCCCTCCATGCCGGAATGATCGTACAGCGCGCCGTAGAGTACGGCCACGCACACGTTGACGAAAAGCCGCAGATGGGTCATGGTCGTATCGCGACCGGACTTGATGTAGCCACGTCGCAGCAGCACGGTGCACTGATTCATGAAGCTGGTGTTCTCGAGGGAAAGATTTTTAGTGCGCTTGGGTATGGGATACTTGTGGATGAGCGCCTCGGAGCGCAGCACAGCGCTCGGATTGTTGAACCACGTCAGGCTGCTGCCATTCTCCGTGGCACTCTTAAGCGTATCGATCTTGTCAAAGCCGTACTCCCCACAGGCCAGCTCAATGACTAAAAGAGGAGAGATAAACGTTAACGGTAGTTAAAGTTGGTCTGAAAGGAGACTCACTGTAATCGGCTGGATTGTGGTACATGGGACAGGGCAGATCCACGGACTGCAGGAAGGGCACCATCTTCTGGGTGCCGCCCTGGTAGACGCAGTTGCCGGAGGAGAGCACGTAGACCTGGTCAAAGATCTGGAAAAGCTTGGCAGTGGGCTGATGTATGGTGCAGATGATGGTGCGTCCCTGGGTGGTCAAACGCTTCAACAACTCCAAGACTTTGGTGCAGGAACTGCTGTCCAAGCCACTGTTGAGTAAAAGAAGAGATTGAGAGTGGGCTCCACAGCAAGGTGGGGTTGACGTACGTCGTGGGCTCGTCCAGAAACATCACAGTGGGATTATTAATCAATTCCATGGCAATGGATAGCCTCTTCTTCTGTCCGCCAGACAGGCGGCCTGTCAGCGTCTGATCGTGATCGTACAGACCCAGCAGCATCAGAATGTCCTCGATCTGGAGAAAGGTAAGGTAAGATTAGAGAAAATCTTATAGAGATCCTTAGCTCAAGCTTACTCTGCTCTCCTTCTCCTCATAGCTGATATTCTCGCCCAACTTCAGGTCGGCTGCTATATGCATGTTCTCGCTGACTGTGAGCAAAGGCTGCAGACGATCATCCTGTGTGATATAGCAGGACATGCGACGGAATGAGGCTGTAAGACAGATATATATAGCGATAAAAGAAATCTTAAAAATTTTAAACTTTATTTTTACTCACGCAAATCACGTCGTCGTCCATTCAGGCGTATGGAACCATCGACGCCGGTAGTCTTGAAGCCGGAAAGGGCGTCGAGCAGCGTCGATTTACCCGCTCCCGATGGACCCATAATGGCAATCAGCTGGCTACCCGGAAACTTGCCGCACACATTGTGTAAAATCTCCTTTTCACCTGTTGGCAAACAATTTTCATATATCTTAGTGAGTATTTACCGTGTCTATTGAATCATTTTCCATTAAATATTCTATGAAAGTCAGCTAAAACTAGTTATTTAATAATTACACTCAATGCTGTACTATCATTAAGTGGAATGACAATTACATGCAGATTTAACTAATAAGAATCTTGATTTATAAGAGTCAAATTGACTAAGACTTAGCTTGTGCCTAGTCATGGCGACAGCTGTATGACATATGTAGACTATAATTGATTGAAATTACAGTAAAACAATTAACAAGTCAAAGTGTTCTAGTCGGGAGTGCCCGACTTGACGATACACTGAACGTTGCAAACAGCTGCTATATATATGATATATACTTGAATATACATCCTACTCTTCCTTTAGATATAGCAAATAACCGTACTGATCTAGTAAAGATGTTTATGTATATACTTTATGGGGTCTGTCATGCCTTCTGCTGCCTGTTACAAGCATTTTTATAAAAACCTGCCCTGAATTCAGCCCATAAAATAGTGCTCAATAAAGGTCGGCATTACGATTAGTTTTATAGGAAAATTTTATAATATTTTCAATGCATATAGAAATATATATATTAATATATTATATATTTTAAACAAGCAAAATATTATTCACCTTCGATTAGCTCTCAAAAGTTCAGCTTGTTTTTAATGCTTAATATTAATTATAGAACAAAAACACAAATAATTACGTTACGGAGCGCTGTGCTTACGTATCATAATCATTCGCGTACTGCAATCGAGTTACCAGGCACAAATTACCTTTGATATCAAAAGTTAACACAATTTAGCTTCTTGGACTTTGATATTATATTATATAGTGAACCTATTTGCGCTAGAGTAGCGTAAAAAAACCTATTAACAAAAAGAATTCGAATAATTTCTGAACATTAGGAAATTCTAAGCTAATAAATGTATAATATAAATATTTATAAGTCAAATAATATAAGTGAATTGACTACTATAAAATTTATATTAATAAATTTTTATAAGTGCATAAAAAAGAAGAAATAGTATAAGTAAGTAAGTAAGTAAGTAAGTATAAGTATAAGTATAAGTATAAGTATAAGTATAAGTATAAGTATAAGTATAAGTATAAGTATAAGTATAAGTATAAGTATAAGTATAAGTATAAGTATAAGTATAAGTATAAGTATAAGTATAAGTATAAGTATAAGTATAAGTATAAGTATAAGTATAAGTATAAGTATAAGTATAAGTATAAGTATAAGTATAAGTATAAGTATAAGTATAAGTATAAGTATAAGTATAAGTATAAGTATAAGTATAAGTATAAGTATAAGTATAAGTATAAGTATAAGTATAAGTATAAGTATAAGTATAAGTATAAGTATAAGTATAAGTATAAGTATAAGTATAAGTATAAGTATAAGTATAAGTATAAGTATAAGTATAAGAATTAGTATATAGCTCTACGGTATTTCGAAAAATATAAGAGCTCAAGCAAAAGTCTACTCTTATACATTTCATAATCTATCCCAAGCTATGCTATAAAATTGATATGCTTTGCTCTATCTATAAAATGTTGACTAATTGATGGGCCGACAGGGGCAAGGGCGTCGTATCTAATCAATTGTAAAGCAATGAGCTGTTAAGAAAATACCTAACAGGTAGTTACTCGTGTGTTTATTGAACTGCCAAGACACATGCGCCTAACCGGCTCTGACTGTGCTTGTGGCTTCATCAAAAAGTAGCCGCTATTCTGTGTATGGATCTATAAAGTCGAGCGCCTTTTATTTTATATTTTTGGCAATCTTATCGGGTCGGGTCTGAACTTTTATGGACTTCCATATCGCTGACGATCGTAAATGCCTCCACTTACCTCGATTAAAGCCCAATTTGACCGTCAGCGAGAGCTCCTTGAACTCAATGTCCACGGGATCGCGTGCCGGCAGATTGGACAGCGTATTCAGATCTATGTGGAAGTCCTCCTCGTCCTCGGCCACCGGCTCCAAGGGCGGCTGCTTGGCGCTTGCAATTTGTGCAGCGGCAGCGGCAGTGGCAGTGGGAGTGGCAGTTGTTGTTGTATTCGTCTGTCCATTGCGCCAGCTGCTGGCACTAGTCATAGGCACAGTGGTGGCATTGTAGACACCACGTCCCGGCTTCGCTGTGCCGCTCTCACCAATCTCAATGCCCAGTCCTAGGCCGGGAGTGCCGCCATCGCTGTTGAAGAACTGTTCTCGGGCCGATAGCATTGTGATCAATCAGCTGCAAAGAATTTAAATGCAAATTAAAAACTTCACTGAAGATTAGGAGCAAGATTAACGTTGATCGATTAGACTATTAGATTAGTTTATCTTGTTTTTTTGTTGTTTGCTTAAGATTATCTAAAAGATAAGATTTGATGAATGAATTTGTAATAATGTATTTTAATTTTATTATTTATATATTTAATTTATTATAAGTATATTCGATCTTTTACTTATTTTATTTATTTGTTTTTTAGTTATTTATTTATTTAATTAATTATTTTATTTTTATTTATTTATTAAATATTTCATTCATTATTTTATTTTTATTATTTTATATATTATTGTTATATTTTATATATTGTTATATTTTATACATATTTATGTACTATATATAAAACTGACTTTTGAGTCAGCTTGCGCTGAGCCATAAAAACTGACTATATGTGAATAGTAAAGTCCAGTCCAAAAACTAATTGCTGAATCGCTCCCACTTAATTATTTGCACTTAGTGATACTTTCGGAAAACTGGTTTTAACTCTTCATATTCCAGAGTTTAGTTCAATATTTTATATTTTTATTATTTATTATATTTTAATAAAAACAATCTGATTGTGTGCCTGATTTCGCATCTGCTCTATTGAAAATATTATAAACTTTGAATATTTCCATAGGCAAAAAGCGATATATTTATTCTGTAGTCTAGATTTAAAAATCATATTAAATTAATTGAATTAATTATATAATAAAATTTTTGACTGGAATCATTAATGCTTTGTATATGATTATCTTTAAAAAGTTTTATATGTCTTGCCAAATCGCATTTCTTATATATAATACAGTTTAGATCGACTTACATTAGTATTTTAAGTATTTCAGTATCAAGTTCTTAAAATTACGTAGCTTTAACTATATATATCACTATATGATACAGACTATCTGATATTCTATTTGATTGGAGGCCCATAAAAAGCTCAAACAACTCTAATCTATAAATATAAATTTCAACCTGTGACTAATTTAGCAATTATTTAGTTTTCTTTGAACTTACGACTCAGCAAAAAAAAACGTAGATAAAAGATAATAATAATAATAGTAGTAGATAATAATCTACTCAATATCTGTAACCCATTTGTTAACTCTCAATGCGTTTTGTTGCAGCAATGCTTGATTGATTTCGCAGTGATGCAACGGGCGTCATGGCTCATGGAGCTGTGCCACATTTTATTGGGGCATAGTCCAGCGCCCGACTACCTGGCAGCCGCAGCTACATAAATGCTCAACTTGATCAAAAACGGGTTTTCATTTTGCGAGCTGCGTGCCGTTTTGCACTGCGATCGAACTGTGGCGGATCATGGGCGCAGCACATGTGGATGACTACCGTAAGCTGCTCACCTTTGCACCTGTTAATTATTTGCCACCCGCCGCAGAGCGTAAGTTGAGTGAAAAGGTTTTTGTATAAATGTATATATATATATGTACTATATGCGGATTCACATGCATATGTTTATACATACATATGTGATTTATACTGTTTAACAGAGTGAAATGGGTATATTGGCTTTTATATAATGTCCGCATGTTTGCTGTTATTATGGCTAGAGAATACAATATATAATATATTTATACAACATAATACTATATGTATACAATATATATTATTTATGTCTGCATCCATTTAGGTGATTGACCAGTTGAGTAAAACAATGCCATATAGAGTTAAAGAGTTAGAATCAGTGTCAACTGACCTCTTCTGCAGATAGATAGATAGATTTCTGTTTGTTCAGCGAAAGAGCATGTTGCCGTCGGCTGCGCCCGTTTGTAACGTTCTCACTTGATTTTTTTTCCCCTTTTGGCTTTTAAGCCGCGTATTTGTTTATGTCACTTAATTACGCAAATGACGATTAGAGTTGACGTCAAAAATTATGCATGCTATTTGGTATTTGTTTTGCTTCTTGTGAGACCAACAAATTAAGGTGCAACATGCACCTGAAAAAAATGACTGAAAGTGCAGAACAAATGCGGAAGGTTATCTATATAGTATAGTTAGTATATGCTAAGCTTATGTACATATATATTCATTCATAAAATGGATGGAATATAAAAATATATTTATTAAATATAAAATAAATAATATACAGAATAATAAAATAAAAATAATAAAGTATAAAATAATAAGATAATATATATTATTATTATTATTATATATATTTATTATTTATATTTTTTTATTATTTTATATTTATATATTATTCTTATTATATTTATTTTATTATATTCTTATATATTTTTTTATTTATTTTTTATTTTATTTTATATTTTATTATTATTTTTATTTTTATTTTTATTATATATATAAATTATTTATTTTTAATTCTTATACATTTTTTATTTCACCTTATATATAATATATTTAAAAAATTTTAAACTCTTTTCGACTGTGCACTGCTTGCTTTATAAGTCATCAGACAACCGTGCTCTAGCCATGCAATGGGCACATATAAAATATTTAAATTATCTGCAACAACCTCAATAAAATATTCAATATTTACATGAGTAAATGTAGCACGCAATTTACTCCACATTTTGTTGTTGTATTATTAACAAACAGCTTCATTCAAATATATATTAATTAAATAGAAATTATGTGCATATATGAAAGATCAAGGTACAACTGGGAAGACGAACAATTGTAATCGTGGAACACAATCGTATATATATATATATATATATATATATATATATATATATATATATATATATATATATATATATATATATATATATATATATATATATATATATATATATATATATATATATATATATATATATATATATGTTTTAAATATGACATTAATCAAAACAAAAGCATTGTTCGAATACTTCTATATTGTAGGCTTAATTATGTATATATAAATGTGTGAATAAATATATATATATATATGAATTGACTGCAAATGCAATCGGCATCGCCTTATGACGATTTCTTCATTATGTGTCATTTTGAACCCGCAGCCTGGACACCTTATCTACAAAGCATCTCTTATCGCTGAACTATACTAGAGGATACTACTGGGACTTCGACAGAGGTATTGTTTGGGGTATGGAGAGTCAGAGTAAGTATACTAAAAATAGTATACAGCTGCGAGAGTATACTTAGTATAAGAGTTCACAAGTATTTAGTGTATCGGGCGTAGTGTATACTGTAAATATATAAAGTTGGGATAAGACTGGAACAAATGTATATAGCATACATTAAGTGCTGTTGGAATGTATAGTAAATATATAGCTTATACTCCAATACTAAAGATTACGCCTAGTTCGTAGAACACTATAAATTTTAAATATATTTCATATATATTGATATTGCAGTGCTCAGAAGAATTTCAATAGCTAAAGCAGTATCAATAGATTGGCATGCAATCAAGTAGCAAGCTGTGGGAGGTTTTATTATTGTATTTTATTTTAATATATTTATTTTTAAATTTTTATTTATTATTTTTATTTTATATTCAATTTAATATTCTAATATACTCATTTTTTTTTATTTTTATTAAATATACATAAGTAATATTTGTTCAAATATATTTTAGAGAACCTTTTTTATATATTTTAATAATATATAATATAATATAAAAATTAATTTGAACTTTAATTTGTCTCTCTGCTTTATATTTCATTGAAAACTCTATTAAGAATATACCACTTAACTCTATATTATATACTCTATACTCTAAAGCAGAAACTGCAGTAAACTTGGTGTCCTTTTGCCTTTATCCTTTCTCCATACCATCCCATGCTTATTCTGATAACCTACTTAAGCTAGGCAAAGTTCAACTTGGACATACCTGCACAAGGTCAGGATTGAAAGTCAGCTTTTCAACTGCTCGTGATCTGCTTACTTACATTTCATTATATATTCAATAACATGCGAATTATTAATCGGCAAATCTAGCCAGCCAACGACTACTGCTGGGCATTGCACTTGAACTGCTCAGCTCAATAGACAATGTCAATGCCCTGAATCTCCCTCTCTTGTGCATATATGTGTAATATATATCAGCTAACTTAAGGGCTAGACTAAAACTACGCCATTTGCTTATGACGCACACGTTGCTTGATACTTTATCAGCAGAATTTCAATATTTGATTGACACTGTCATGTCGGCTCTATTTGCAGTTCACTCTTATTATTTGCATGCAAAAATCTCCGAAAGCAGAAAACAGAAAACAGAAAACTTGTCAGCTGAATGGCTCGAAGGTAACTGAGAAACCTGTCTTAGCTCGTTGCCAAGGTATTCCCGAAATTCATCTTCCTCACGTATTATGAAATATTATATATACGCACTGCACTTGTAACTGATATATATATATATACATGTATGTCTGTGTGTATACGCATGTCTGTGTGCTATTTATCTACCTCATATTGTTCGTAGCTACAATGTTATTGTTTACGCCGCTCTCGGAAGTAAACCGGTTGAGAGACTCGCACGGTAGCCCAAGCTGGAAGAGAATAGAAGATCTGGAGAGCAGAGCTGCAGCTGCTTCCGTTGGGTATTAGAACATCAAGCCACCGAAGACAATTATAATTTGTTTACCTTTTCACAAATGTGACTTAATTATGCGATAATTTATCAAAATTATGATCACTGCTATAAAAATGCAAATCTAAGGTGAATATACCCTTTGACTGAGTATAATGTACATTCATCTCGCCAAATTGCTTATGATTATCGGACAGCTAATTAATAGCTTTATTATTCAGTTTGCATGCTTAGGTGCTGCTTTATTAGCAAGCAAAGGTGATCTCTAAATTAGATTAGTTTTGGAATCTAGTATTATATACGATTTATGTGTGCAGGGCTGACACTACCTTTGTCAATAGCAAAACTGTTTAAGTAAAGGTTTCATTCATTGTTTGTGTATATAATAGATTTTTTGTAGGATTTCAAATTGTTCAATAGATGCATTTGAAGCTATAAGTGGGGATATGTAAATACTATTATTTTATGATATTTTTTTGTTCTGTTTTATGTATACGAAAATACAACAAATATTATGGCATCATGTACGTTTTAATATATGTATATTTACAATATTTATATATCATATATTATTCAATTTATAATGTATTTAAATTAAATAATTATGAAAGATTTTATTATATTTTAGCTTTCATAGACTTCAAATATTAATTGAAATAAACTTTAACTATTATTGATTTTATTATTCTTAATTAACTATTAATATTTTATTACTATTTATTTTAATTTTTTCATAGATCTCATTATACTTAGTATTTATTTTATTATAATATTTTTTCGTCTTACATAACTCTTTGATTTCAATTGATTTCAATAAAACCCCAATGAAAAGGGAATATCAAATGGGTTCTTATAACCTGAACCCATTGAAAATGGGTATAATGATTATTGTTATTTTACGAGCTTTTATAAAATAATTTTTTAATTAAACAAATAAGTATTTTCAAATTTAGCTTTTAGTTTTCAATATACTATTGAATATTTAATGGTTTATATGTTTTGCCTCAAAAAAAGTTTATTACGTATGCAAAAAAATTGTTTTTATTTTATTATATTTTACTGTTAAGTTTTTTAATAAATATTTTATTATATTGCCCGAGGAAATTTGTATAATTAATATTTTTGTATTGCTAGTTTTTAATTTATATTTTATTATATAAAATTGTATTTATTTTATTGTTTTCATATTGAATTCTCTTTCTATTTTATTATAGAACTAAATACTTAATTTTTAATATTTTTAGCTTTCTTTAACTTTATATTTAAATAAGAAGTCTTATATTATTTTATTCAATTTTATATTTTAATTTTTTATTCAATTTTTCATTATATTGGTTATTCAATTTCAAATTTAATATTTCATGAACATATTTATTTTAATATGTTTTATTTTAATATTTTTTGATTATTTAATTTTGATTAATTAAATATTTTTTTTAATTAGAATTCAATTTTTAAATATTTTATTTATTTATTTATTTTTCTTTTGTTATTTTAATCACATTAATTATTAATTACTATTTTCTAGTTTTCTCAAATTTTTGAAATTTGTACATAAAACCTTATTTTTTTTAGAGTTTTAGTATATCGTATAGTATTGTGTTATATTAATTTATGTAAATATTTATTAATTTGTTTCATATGTAATTTCTTATTAAACTTTTTCCTCAGTTAATCACTTGAAGTATTCCTGAGATTTCGCTGTTCAAGCCTAATTAAAATTAGATTCACTCAGCTCTTTAAAAAGTCAGTTTTTTCGGTCTCTTCAACAGTTCTTAACAATTGTTATATATTTTTTTTAGCACACACTTCTTGTTGCTGGTGTTGCGTTAATTTGTAGGTACAAACACTTCGTGCTCGCCTTACCCGTGCCGTGCCGTGCTCGAGCGATCGCAGTTAACAAATGATATTGCACGTCGCTTGGTTGTTATGCTACACAATTTACGGGCTTCTCTATATATACTCGATTCTTTTCAGTTCGTTTCGTTTCGTTGCGTTGCTTTTCTTTATTTTATTGTTATGTAGCTATTTTGCGCGCTCCACTCAAACCGCGTAGCAGCGTCTTCGATGTGACATCGGCGACTGGCGGCCAGCAAACAAACAATAATCCCAGCTAGCTATGGCAGCTCCCTCCGAGTTCCAGTGGAGGCAGCTACCAGCCGGTTGAGACGCACACAAAGACACGATCGGGCGTCTCAGCTGTTGTGCGAGTGTGTGTGTGTATCTATGTGAGCGCGAGCACGAACACTCGTGCAAGCGTGTGTGTGTGTATCTGTGCAATGCAAGCTTTATCACAGCACAAGTGAAAAACGAAGTCCGTTCGGCTTTTGTTGCTGGCTTTTATTAACGCTTTTTGTTCACATTGGCTATTAGTGTTTCGGGCCCGTTATATTGTAGTGTTCCTTCAGTGATAACAGCTCCACACAAATAGTACTGTATCAGCAGAGGCAGCACCTGCGATCGGTTGGCAACGCATTGATATTGGGCCCGGGCCGTGGGTTCACAAGTCCATATATCGTATGTCTTTCCTATACGTCTTGCTACGTAATAAAATTCTTCTGCTGGCCTTGCTGCTATTTTCTTCGCTCTGAAACAATGGAACAGCATTATCGTTCGACTTAACAATGCTTCAACACATAATACCAATGCAGTCAAAGTGCTTTGTGCTCTGCGCATGAATCATGGCCAATTAATTATTGGGTTTGGCTCGCATTTCAGCGACTATGCTTTCGTCTATAATATGCTCAATTATATAAACTACATAAGTAACAAGTTAAAATTCTTATCAGAATTTGTCAACAGGAAGCTATGAAATAATTGTCATATCAGCAGACTATCTATGAATTTTTAGATTCCCACATATTATTGATAGTATAATGCTTGCAAATCAGATAATATAATGCAAAGTTCAATACTTACGTGTGTGACAATCAATTTGTATGGAATGGAAAATTTACAGGAAAATTTTTGAGATTTTATTTGTTTCGAAAAAGTTTTTAAATTCTAGAATAAATATTAATATAAAATTCGAATACTTGTCTCAAATTATTGCAATAAGAAATGGGTTGACTTGCTTTGAATTTGGTTAAAAATCTATATCTTATCGGAATAACATTATTTTGCTTATCAATAAGAGTTTAGAGTACTTCACAATGAAAATCTATATATATATATTATATATATACATATATGTGTAGTATCTTGTTTTACTTTCACTATTTAACACATTTTCAAATCTCAATCTTCAAGTATTCAGTGGTTGGCGCATCTCAAGTGCTCAGAGCTACTTGGATTTTTTCAAGAATAATAGTTATGTGCTTATTTAGTTATCGTCACTGCTGTACTATATAAAACGTATATATATAGTACTATAAGAATTTGTATATGTATATATTTGTGTTCCTCTTTAGACTTTGGACCGTAATGAGTTTGACTATGAATCGAGACTGAACAAAACCCAATTGAAATGAATGTATTATAGTTTTCCAATAGAATAAAAGCAATCGGGCGTAATCAACTGCATAATACTCGTTTAACATGCAATTTTTTGAGGAAGCTGTTATGTTATGCTAATCTATCTAACCACACCTCTTTATCATATGTATAGTAGATCAATGGCTATCGAACTGACAAACTAGTTAATCCCACCTCCAATATATGTAGTTTTTTTTCCCGATTTACCAAGCCTTTAAAGAATCTCATATGTATCTAATGTTAGTTTACAGATGTTAAAAAAATATATAAAACGTTAATTTACAGATGCTAACTCGAATATGTTAATCTACAGAGGTTACACGCCTTTAAATTAGGACTTATATTTCAAAATCTACATATATTAACAACAAGAAATATGTTAATCAATTGAGGTTCGTCTTTCAAGAAAACTTAAGTATCAAATATTAATATAATTGACAGCTGTTAGTTACTATAAACAACAATAAATATGTTAATTAACAGATGTTGACTCGAATATGTTGATGTACATAGGCTACACGTCTTTAAAGAATCACATCTATATCAAATGTTAATCTCCAGATGTTAACTATAATGTGTTAATTTAAAGATGTTAACTATAATATGTTAATCTACCGATGTGAACTATATAATCATTGTCATATATGAGCTACAGTTTGAAGACATCCCCAGCGGGCATAGCTTAAAATCGTAAGGCTTTATCAAATAAGGGAGGATATATATACAAGAAAATATACTTAAAATTTCAAGAACGCACAAAACTAATATACTTTTTTCCCCATTCCAAACGAGTATACAAATAAATTAAATACTATTGTAATTACAATTAAAAGCTATGAGCAGGCAGGCAGGCAGGCCGGTTCCCTCGAGTCTGTGGCGCTGATTAGCAGATCGTTTGTAGATCGTGAGCTTAGACTTTGGATACTTGATACATTAATTGATGATCAGAAGGGAAAATGTCGTTTATAAGCGATTTACATAAGTATTTCACAGGTTTCGATAATATCGAAAACACGAATTGCACATAAAATGATAAGATTAGAATATACGACAATGAATATCATGAAATTCACAGGAAATTCTTGCCAAATACTCGGGCTTCTTTGTGGCCCGAGCAACGTGAAAGCAAGTCATCATATAAAAGTCAGTTACTTATCGGAGAGATTCGTGCGACGCGTCGTCTAATGCCAAAGTCCAAATGTTTGCGGCATTTTTATGATCTCAGTCGAACTTGGAGTCAAAGTCGACGTCGAACTCGACGTCAGCTTGAGTTGTGGGTGTTCTACTGAGAGCGATATAGACTCTATACAATCGCATAGCTATTGTTTGTGCGTTTGTCGTTCGTTTTGAAGCTGATAACTCGGGATTAGTAATTTGTCTTGGGCTCTTTCCATTGAACAATTACGACATCGCCTCCACATACTTCTCGTCGGATGCGAAACGTGTGCCCATTTTAATTACCCATTCATGTTGGTGGCGTGATTTGGGAACCGAAAGATGGAATGATTTATACAATCGGTGAAGAATTGTTTACTTAAAATATATATATACGTGTATATTTATTAATTAATTCTATATACATTTTGAATACCTCAGATATTTCATATACCCTCAAAATATTTATAAAAATCCTTTAAAAATCACCGTTGCAGATCTTATCACAATAACAAAAAATATGCAATTTTACAATCATTTTAAAATTATTTTTATAAATTTTTAATCCATTTTGTAATCAAAATACAATTTTGTAGCAATCCATTTGTAGTACATCTTATATTTATTTAGCTTATATCCTAAGTATAGGAATTTTAGAGCTGAATTTATTTTTTTTTTCCTGCTTTCCAATTACGTTAAAAAAGATGTATTTCCTTTCAATATATACGCACATATATATATTATATAGCGCGCCTTTCAGCTATGAATGAAATTGAATGAATGAAATTTTTGTAGACATTTAAAAAATATATATACATATATACATATATATATTTATTTATTTTTGTGCTCAAGCCGTCTGGAGCTTATCATCAAGTTGACAGCATAATAATCAATCAAATTTAATGTTTTTTTTTTATAGTATATTTATATTTTTACAGACTTGATCAAGTAATATGCATTAGCTGATGCGCTATATCTTGAAAGGAAACACCTCGCTAATGCTGGCGATATTTTTATCCTTCCATAAATATCATCCTTTTATCAACTCTTCATTGTCCTATAGTATTAATTCATTTATGCATACATATATACGATATAGTTATAAGTCTTAGCATCTTTTATCGGAAAATTTTAGTATACCTTATTAATTTTATATTATTAATATTAATAATAATAATAAAAAATACTATGAACACGTCTGGAAACGTAATCGCTTAAGCTATGAAAAAACCCTGAGAATATTCAAAGTGTATAGATTATGTTGAGTTATAGCCAGCCTGATCACATCAAAATCTGTGAATATCTCACCTATTCCTAAGATCCAAACACTCTTTAAATTACGTAAATATAGACTATTTACCTGTTAGCTGTCAATACCTTTCAGGATATCTCATTATCGCCTGAGATCCTTGCACTCTCCGAAATAAACATTTACCTTTAACCCATCTCTCACAATTATGATTTCTCTCATTTTAGCTAAGTTAATTTGGAAACACTTTGTATGCTTTGATGAGGCCGCTACAAATTTCTCACACACCTGAAATTTTGCTCAACCGGATTCGGATGTGACAGTTGTAACGGTTCAGCAAGATACAGGCGCGAATGAAAGATGCCGGCTAAGGATATCACAAATAGAATAGAGAGCAGCAGCTAGAGTAAACACTGAGTCGCCTTTGGGCTTATGAAAATATATCCAACTATTCCTGGCAACGCTCGAGCCTCGACTGATGCACAGACCGCACCAACAGCCGCTAGGTAGCCTCCCGGAATGCCATTTGCTCGACTAACTAACTAACTGCTCGTCCGACCGACTATATACCGTATGAAAACTTTGCTGCCGTTTTTTACCTTTTATTTTTTATTTTTTTCGCTGTTGTCCAGGGGAGTCGACATTAGAATTAGACTCGGAACAAAAGGAACAACAATGCCGGCTGGCCGCTTGGTTGGCTGACTGACTGATTGGGTGGGTCAAACGAATGTTGCAACAGCGGCGCATGCTTTCTAAACGCCACCAACAACACGGACTGTTGTTGTTGTTGTTGTTGTCGTGGGACGCACCTTACTAGTACAAATAGCCAGATAGAGACGGAGCGACAGCTGACACCAGCGAACGCGCCTTTTTAATGAGCTGACCCCACCTAGTCGGTATGCGTATAGCTATGTATCTGTATGTATATATGTATACATTAGAGCATTAAGCTAGCACTGTCCGTGGCTCAGGGGGCGCCACATGACGCGCTGCTGTATGTGTGTGTTCTCATAGGGCGGGGGTGGCTTTGTGCCTTGGTTAGCATATAATGTAAACGTTTATCATTGGACAGTCGTCTGTATATATACACATATATATATGTGTATACATTTATTACATATATCTTGTCATATCAATTTTTTATGTATTTAACTAAATGGGTTAATGACTTGGCAAATGCATTCTCTAATTAAATGTGTTTGCCAGCTGCAGTTGTAAGGTGCTCCAGGATGTTAATGCACATCAGTTGCTTGATTGACAAATAGTGAACTATAACAGGGATAATATATATTTATATTTATACTAAAGAATACTATTTGGAAAATTGGAGAAGGATATCATAATAAGTTAAGTTTCTTGAACCATTAAGAAACTTAGCGCAGGCTGTAAAAATTCTTTAATATATGAAAAACATATACTATATTATTATATATAATTATATTATATATATTCAATATATTAGCATACCTGTATATTATTTAAATATATATTTAAGAATTTGTACGTCCTGCTCTAGGTTCTGGCTCTAATTATTATATCATCTTTTAGAAAATTAATAATATTTGTCTATTTAAGCCTTTACTCTTATATTATATTGTATAAGAGTAAAAGCTTGAAATTGCCTTTACACAAAAAAAGTCTGATCGTCTTGATCAGTAATATATATGCACTATGGTGTCTGTCATGCCTGCTATTGCCTGTTGCATATGCTTAAAAAAACTATTGCACCCTTAATTCCAACTTCCAATGAGCATACAAAAATATAAAAAATAAATACAAAACTAAAATTTATATTATGAAAATTTTAATAAATATATCAATATTTTATTTTATTTATATTTTTTATTTCATAAATATATTCCCATTTTAAAGGATATGCCTCTCAAGGCTATTTTCTATTGCCTGTCAAACCTATAATGCCAGAGGCATAAATTAAAAATCTATTTATTAATTTCATTTAATACTAAGCAAACTTTTATATACAGTCAGTTTATATAATAATAAAAATATTTAAATAATAATATTAAATAATAAATATATTTTAAATAATATTTAATATTTAAAGCTGCCAAACTCTAGGCGAGACATTTAACTAAATATTTTTTTCAGGCAATGCCAATTTTCTTAAGCGCACATATTACTTAAATATGATTAATTAGAGAAATTGAATTTTAATAAAATTTTCATAACAATTTAAAATCAACTTTCTCAGGAATTTGGTAAATATTTAATTTAATGAAGTCAAATCATAAGTAAAGCTATATTCGGCCATACTCTATAATTATCGTCTTTAATTAAATATATGTAAATGTTAACCAGGATTTTAGTTATATATTGAATGGAAATGTGTTCGATATATAATTGATATGTAAATAATATTTTTTAAATATTTCCAATGCCTTCTCAACACATTACATAATTTTGAGCCCAAAATATTACGAAATGGATATTTTAAGTAATTGTTACATAATCACAATAATAATAATGTAATATTTCGAAAAATCGCCAAAGGGAATAAATTTGAAACCCCTTAGATGTTTTCCATTTACCAATATTTATATGCCGCTCTTATGTGGCCACAGTCCATTGCTCTATAGCACACCTTGTTACAGTGCCAAACCTTAAAACCATATTACATATATATATTTGTACTTTTATATATATATGTATATATGTCCTGGCGCACCCATGGATAAGTGAAGAGAAGAGACGTGTTAGTTTTCGCGCCCCACCAGTTGCCCTTTGTCTTTGCTGGCAGCGTTATGCCAAATGGCCACGCAAGGAGCGCGACTCGACGCAGGGATGATCCGCGGTCACCAAAAGGGCGCGTTTCACATTAACACATAGCCAAATGTCAGTCTGGCAATGTATGTGGCTCGTCGTCCCCGTCAACTGGGATTGGCACTGATGCCACCCGCATCATACGCACACACACACACACATTTAAACTCTTAGCAGCTAGTTTCGTTAATTGAATTTTGAAGGGTTTCCCAATGAAGGGCTGAAAACTAGAAATTAAATAAATTAATTTATAATATTTTAGTAATTCGAACTAGAGTTAAAATCTGTTACTTGCTCTAAGGATCGGTTTACGGAGTTTCTATAAATAAAAGAAATATTTGTTGAAGATATTTCAGTTTTTATATACAAATTAAATAAATAATTGGAATAAAACTAAAAAAAATTCTATTGAATAATTTAATATTAAATAAAAAAAAAAATAATACTTTATAATTTTTTAAAATATTTTTATTATGGGCTAAGATAATTTAGAGACCTATCATGATTTTGCAGCCAACTTTTCTTAATATAATTCTAAATTTTATTTTTTCATAACATTTTGCCTGCAATGTTCCACATTTTCAGTTTCTTGCAATCAGCTCAAGAAGAAGGCAGCTGTGACTACAGTTATAGAGAAATAAGAAATAAAAATTTATTTATATACTAAAAATTAATATACTTATTTAGCATAATTATAATTAATACAGATACTAATATTAAATATAAATTATATTAAAATATAATAATAAACTAAATATATAATATACTTACTTATATTAAATATATTTACCTACCATATCGACTCAGCTAACCCAGGAATATACATATATTCGTAGAGAGCCGCTGCCATCTCTCTACGTCTGTCTGCCCATCTTAAATTCTCATATTCTAACTGCTCAAGGCAAAAGACTAATATGCTCTCTTTCACTTAAGGTTGAACGGAAATACGTAACTCCCTAGACACTCAAGAGATCTGATCAATGTGAATGAGAGTTTCGCCTATAAAAGGGCGAGCTTGCTGCAGAGCTGATCAGTTGCTTGCCTGACGTGGTGCAGGTCAGTTGTCGACCAGCGGAGTGCGCTTTTTTTTTTTTGTGTATATTAATAATATGTTAATATTTAATAATTTTAAAGTTTTTTTTTTTTTTTTACTAATATATTTGTATTATAACCGATCTATATATATGTTTAAATATTTATTTAACATTGTCCGACTATGAAACAATTTTTTTTTATTAATATATATATTTATATTAGTATATATTAAAAATAAACTTTTAAATAAAATCAAACATTATTAAATACTAAATGCTATAATATACATATATATATGTATATATTAAAGAAACCATGTCTCTCCGCCTGTCTGTTCATCATATAAATAATTCAGACCAAAAACTAATATGCTCTCTTCCACTTCAGGTTGAGCGTAAATACGCAACTCCCTAGGCCCCTCAAGAGATCTGATCCATTTTGAGTGAGAGTTTCGCCTCTAATAAGGCAAGCTTGCTGCAGAGCTAGATCAGTTGTTTGCCTGACCTGGTGCCTGACGGTCAGGTGTAGAGCTGCCCAGCGGTATTTGCCAATATTAGTTAATAATTTCTTAATATTCCTGATGTAAATATTTATTAATTAATTATTTATAAATAATATAGTAAAATGTAGTAATTAATTGTTTAATATTTAAAATATGCATCATCCTCTTCTTTAAACTCATTATCGTCATCTTCTTCATGTTCATGTTCATCAGCATCATCTTCCTTTTTTATATTTATTATCTGCTTTATTTTCATCATCATTATCATCCATCTGCTCATAACTCTCAAACTCCATATATGTAAGTATATATCATCCTCCTTCTTCATTACCTCTATAATCATCATTATCATTCCGCTTGCCATCCTCATTAACATGATAATCTTAATATTATAATGATATATATGTATATATTTGAATATGCAGGGGAATGAACATATGAACATATATCGTTTCTCTTCTAGTAAAGTATATATTGATATGGTATACCTCAATTTTCCCCTTAGCACATATACTTAAACTGTTTATTGCTAATATCTCTCTTCAGCTCATTTGTAATTGAGTATTCCAACCTGGTGAGATTGTAAATTAGATAATGTTTCGATCATAAAGGCCAGTCTGTAGACACAAGTTTTATAATTTTACTTCCTCCCACATATATAATCCATAAAATTCGCCGCTTGATGTAATAAAATCCGTACACCCAGCCACGCCGCAATGGGCGTGTGCTCAGCGCCGGCCATTGGCGAAACGCAGAGCTTATGTACTCGTTCGTATATCTTATAGAAAACTATTTAATCCAACTGTTTAGCTCATTGGCTCTGCTGCTTTGTGTCGCTCTACTTTTTCCAGCTCTTTGTGTTCCTGCCATTAAATGCCAGCTGAGGGTGCGCTCGCTGTTTGATTTACTATCAAGCAAATGCCATTTTAATGTATCGAAATAATTAACAAAATTTACGCTGCGCAACGATTTGTTTGTATTTAATTAAAGCAACAAATTGTTTGCTTTATGTTTAAGTCCAATCGATTAGGGAGCGTGTTTATCGTTAACAAAATACTTTAACAATATCGTAAGCTAAGCTACGCCAGTTCAGCTTGTTCCGCTGGCTCCGGTTTGGCTTTGTTTTGCTTCGGTTGCGGCGTGCCCAGCGCCACGGGCAATCGGTCGCCCCAGCGACTAACTTTAGCACAGCCGTAGGCGATTCTGAAATGGAGACAATTTAATGTGCGAATGGGAAATGGAAGATTCATTCGCTACTCACTTGCCGTGCTTTGATGCCGTGAAGATGACTTCCTGCAACTTGCCGGACTCCGTGCAAACGCGACAAATTGAATGCTTCGAGCGCACCAAAGTGGGGCGCACTATACGCGGCCACTGGCGAGTGGCATCTGTTATGGAGCCCTTCTTCAAAATGGCATAGCTATACGTAGAAGTTCGACGATCAACGACTGAATCGCTGCTCAGGCGCAGCGGCGCATAGGCGATTTCGAAGTTACACGGCGTCCGATCGGCCAAATCCTGCATACGGGGGCAGCGCAAGTCGTGCGGGCACTGAAAAAAGAAATTGTCAAACTCTGCACTTGTAAGACTTCGCGAGATACTCACTGGCGCCAGTGTCTGAGCAGGGTGCTCCTCGCCAGCGCGAAGTAGAAACCGCCTAGATTCATTGACCAGCTCACTGCCTCGTCGTGTGCCCTCCTCCACGATCACCATGTAGCCATCGCACTTGCGCCATAGATTCAACAGAATCTCCTGCCGCTGCTGCTTGTCGGCCAACTCAAACAATGTGTGGGAAATTACAACCAAATCGTATTTTGTATCGATTGCGGGGAGGAATTGTCTGTAGAAAACATTGCGCAGCGCAATTTGTTTATTCTCTTGACCCTGCTGCAGGATGAGCTCGGACAGTTCATTCATGTCTCTGGATCGATCTATGTTATAATATTCATAGATGCTGTCGCGCCAGAGCTCGCTGGCCGCCCACATCCCAGTGCCAACGCCGGAGCCAAAGTCTATGTAGCTGCGCGGCTTGAACTCTTCATCGCGCATTTGGATTTCAGCGAGCACACGCCTCATCACCGCATACTCCTGGGCAGCTCGGCCCACAGCATAGACGATAGCTTCGTAGGGGCCGTATTCGAGGCGCTTCCAAGCGTACGTCCTCTGACCCAAACGCTTATTAATCTCTAGTTCGCGCTTTCGTTTCCAGCGCGCTGCCTCCTCCTCGCTGAGCGTGGCCAACCGCTCCAATGTCATCTTGGCATTGACCTCTTCTATGATCAGTTTCTTCTTATTTTCAATTTCTAAGGGCGTCGGTGGCGGATGGCGCGCTTTTATATAACGATTGAGCATATCACTGTCACGCAGCACTTTCCTCACAGGATGGTCGCCCACAACGCGTTTCAACGTGTCGCTAAGCTGTTTGGGCAGCTCGATGAAATAGGGTTTTATAATGCCGGGATGTTTCCTTGGCTTTATCACAGCCTGCTCCAGATCGGCGAGCACAGCCGGCTCAACAACAGCGCTTATTTTGCAGGTGTATCGCTGCAACAGGTGTGTGCTTGTGAGAAAAAGCCGCGGCGCTAGCATTACATGCCCAGCTGTGTCCAGCATAAACAGCGAAGCCATATTAAATGGACTTTTTTTATTGCACAAAAGGTAAATAAACACAAGGCATGTGGCGCCCGTTGAAATGCTTTGATAAATTGTGCAACACGACGCGAGCGTTTTCCAACACTGGTGGTAAGGTAAATAATCGATTTGCCATGAGAAAAAGTATTGTGTTGGCCATTTGAGAAAAAAATATTTATTTAATTGTTCTTTTTTTAAATTATATATAATAACAATAAAATATTTAAAGTAGGTTGCTTTGATAAACTATTGGTTTGCTATATATAATATTTAGGATTAAATTAAAAATATTTAACGATGTTTTAATTTTCTCTGCGCTGTGAGCAGCATACTAGCCTTAAGTATGTCGCCGGTTTCCTTGAACTGACAAAAACAGTTTTTTTGCTAAATATAAACAAAAATGTTTTAAGCGTGGAATATGGATGAATATGAAGCCCAGGTGAGCTTTATCTCTTTATATTAAATATACGTCTTAGATTACTTCTCGATTTCAGTTGCTGGTAGTTGAGCAGGCGCTGCTTGTAACATCCGAGGGCGAACAACGCGATGAGCTCATAGCACTGCGTACAAATTTGGAGGAGCTCCTGGCGCTGACCAGAAGCAGTGAAACAGAAGTTACCAAGAACACGAGTACGCCTGAGACAACTGAGCATATAGACAATGAACTACAACGTTTTCAAATTGAGCTAAGTGACCTGGAGCACGAGCAAGCAGATCCAGCCGAAGATCAGCAAAGACTGGAGGAGCTGCGCACTAAATATAATGCTTTATTGGGTGAAAAGTGCTCGGCACCGCATGAACATAGCTGGGGTGCCCTAAGCTATCACAACGCACTCATATGTGGTGTGGATGATGAATTGATTGTTGATAAAAGTGGCATTTTGGACGTGCGGCTGCGCGTGTTATTTACAAACCCGACGCACCGCGAGATGCTGCCCTGCAACTACTACCTGGAGGGCGAATGTAGATTTGATGAAACGCGATGTCGCTATTCGCATGGTGCCTTAGTGCCAGGAGCATCCATTAAGGCTTACAATGCTCCAGACTTTCATAGACTGGCGCGCAATTGTCCAGTTCTGGCCAAGCTGCAAGATCGACTGTGGCATCGTGGCCGCGTGCTCTGCGTCAATTTTGTGGAGCAGCAATGTCGTGTGCGTCTGGACGGCCAGGAGCACAAGGAGCGAGAGCGAGACTTCCCATTTGAGGAACTGTTTCCGCTTATCACGGACGAAGATGACGAGTTGACCAGCGACAGTGAAGACTCAAATGAAATGGATGGAAGTGATGCAGGCAATGAATCCGACATGGATGACTTCGAGGCAGCACGTCAAGCACGCATGGTAGAGCTCAGCCTATTTACGTTCAAGCCCAACGAGAGATTGGGTGCCTGGGAGCAGTATACGAGAGTAAGTTTCCTACTGAATCATGAATTATGCATTAACTATATCTCTTTGATTTCAGGGCATAGGCTCCAAACTGATGGCCAATATGGGCTACATCCACGGCACAGGACTCGGCTCGGATGGCCGGGGCATTGTCACCCCGGTAAGCGCGCAGATACTGCCACAGGGCCGCTCGCTCGACGCCTGCATGGAGCTGCGTGAGGCGGCCAACGGCGACAAGGACTATTTCAGTGTGGAGCGCAAATTGAAGCGAGCTCAGCGTCGACAGCAAGCGGTGAATGAAAAGGCTTACGAACGGGAGTCGAAACGTACGGATGTTTTTGCCTTCCTTAATGCCAGCGTGCTAAGCCAGGGTAACCAGCAGACCGAGAATGCAAACAAGAAGGCAAAAACGAACAATCTGCAGCAACATTCAAATAAAACGCTCAATGTGGAGACGGTGCGAATCGCGGATGACATACGCCGAAAGCAGCGAGACATTGCCAAGGTGCAGCAGTCGTTGGCGCGCAACGCAACAGATGCGCAGCTGCAAAAGCGATTGAATGTGCAGCTCCAGGCGCAGAAACAAGAGTTGACTACTCTACAAGCGCAGGAGCGTAGCTTAAGCAAGGAGCAGCAGACGCGCAAGAGTAAAAATAAAATGTTTGAGTTTTAGTTTAAAAATCAACTTACAATTGCTTTTATTTTGTATATATAACTACATTACAGTCTAAACATCTCTTAATAATAGTTAACTAAATGCTTCCAAGACCTCCTGCCGTCAGCACGGCCGTCATGTACTGCTCCAGCAGAGCTTGGGACAAATGAGAACCGTGCTCCACGGCCAGTGCGTATGCTGTTTCGCCGTTCTCATTGGTGACACTAAAGTCCAGATCCCTGGCCAGCAGCTCGTTGCACGTGTGTGGATGGTTTCCAGCTGCCGCATACATCAAGGCTGTGTTGCCCACGATGTCCATGTGCGTGGACACAGCGCCGCGATCAAGTAGGAAGCGTACAATCTCATTGTGTCCACCAGCCGCTGCGAGCAGCAAAGGACTGACCAAATCCGGAGCCAGGCTATTAACATTAGCGCCTGCCGCGACTAGCAGCTGCGCCGACACCAACTGGCCATATGAGGCGGCCCAGTGTAGCGGTGTGAATCCGTGCGAGTCTCTGAAATCAATGTGCTGTTGTCGCAGTAGCTCAGCTTTGACATGCTCCTCTGTGATTTCGCCTTGGCCAGCGCGTTCGTGGAAAGACAGCGTAACCTCCACAGTACAGAATGTGGCCTCCGTGTTGCCACGCTGCAAATTGGTCAGGACCGTCGATTGAGGACGATAAGGTAGAAATGCACTCTTCCGCTTAGTCGAGTTGGCATCCAGCAATATACTTGAGCCATGCAGAGTGGAGGATGCCGGACCTTGGACATGGGCGGGCCTGGTGGGCTCATCCTCATCAGAATTTGTGCTTTTCTGCATTTTATTTACAGCTGCGACCATTATGAACACTCTTTTCCCTTTTCAATTAGAGCTAATACCTAATGGCACTTGTGTGTTCAAAAATTAACAATAATATAGTTATGTTATAATATAAAACATACAAATGCAGTCAAATATGAGTTTGTTGAACTTTCAACAGGCAAGGGATAATGCCCTAAAATATTACAGCTGATATTTGCTCAACAGCTGCTCGCTCAGCTGACCAAGCGAAGCCATTGTGGAAGCCCATGCGCGACGTATTCCAAAGCTGAATTTAATATATCTGGTGTCGCATTGAACGTATTTCATGTGTTACGTGTTAACAGACTAATAAAACTTACATATAATATATATACAATTAGCCAAATACACTAACACCCACGCAATATTTGTTTTTAAAGTTCTAGGGATGAGCGCATTTGAATTGGCTTATGCTCACAATCGATAACAAAATTACCCAGCTGGTGATGGTTGTTTTTGTTTGGGTTTTTTATATTTTTTTGATTAGCAAATATAATTATGTAAATATATTTAACTGATTCATTAGTATAGACTTGATATGTGCAAGTGAGCGTGTGTTTCATAACTGGTTTATTGTTGTGGCGTAGTTAAGACAGAAAAAATCTACCCTGCACCTGTTGGTCTGGTTTCAAAGCAAACCTGCGTTTTGGGCCTTTTTCTGCCCCTTTAACATTGAGGAATTTTTTTGCAATTAAATTGCGTCGAAGTTTGGACCCACGAACATAACACAATCACAACTTCGAAAATGGGCAACAATGTGAGTGCCAAGGCTGATGGCGAGGGCAGCGAACCTCCTCTGGATGGTGGGAAACATAAAAGCCACCATCAACATCACAAATCTAGCATACACTCATCGAACAGCAACAACAATGCCAGCGATGTTGTTAGCAATAGCAACAGCAGCGGCGCAGGCGGCAACGGCAGCAATAACAGTCTCAAGGTGCAATCACAAACGCAAACAATGACCAGATCCGCATCAGGCGCGGATGTGACGGAGAAGCATCTAACACAGCTGGTGCCAGTGGAGCGCCTGGCCGAGATATTAAAGGAACAGACGAGTGCCAAGTACGGCATTAATGGCATTGTGTCAGATGTTTTCGTGGTGAGCAAGCACAATTAATTATCTGATAACAGTTTTATAACAACTTGACATTTAATTGCACGCACACACACACACTTGAACAGACTCAAGTGTTCCCTGGGTACACTAATTTGGGCCATCGGCTCTTCCAATTAATGCACGTGAACTCGAAGGCAACAACAAAGCACCTGGGCGTCGTGGCCTTTCGACAGCAGTGCGAACGATTCTTGGGCATAATGGACGACACCAAGGTGCTGGAGAGCTACATTAAGATGTATGCACAGGAGGATAATCCGGACTTCATCGATAAAGTGGGCGTGACGCGTCTGCTTCACATCTGCTATACGATTGCCATGCAGCACTCGGGCAACGCCGTGCTATGTGGCGCTATCAACAGGACTTTTGAGTCGGTGACAAAGTCTATATTTTTCAGTCACGACAGCCTCAGTTTGGGCTTCGTTTGCCGATGGTTCGAGCAGAATCTGATACGCCCCGTTTTACTCGTGCACAAGTACTGCGTACACACGCTCTCTACGGCATATCGTGGCCTGGAGCAACAGTCACAATCATGCGGCCTCGAGCTACAAACGCCGGTGATTGAACAACGTAATCCGTTTGCCTCCGCCGATGCAACGGATCACAGTGCGCCAAGCACGCACATTGAGTCGCTTATGCCGCTCTCACAGGCCTGGCTTTTGGCGGGCGCTTTGCCCCCTTTGTATTCCAAGCCGCGTACGATTACGCCGCCCAACAGCAGCAACAACAGCAGCGCACAGTCGGCTGTGCAGATATTCAAGGATAAGCTTTCAATGATGCCATCACACTGGACGCTGCTATACGATTCCAACGAGCATGGCGTCGGCGCCAATCGTTTCTTGCACCATGTGCTTGGCTATCGCGGACCGACGCTGGTACTGCTGCACACAAAAGACAATCAGACTTACTGCATTGCAGCGCCCAGTGAGTGGAAGGAGACACATTTGTTTGTCGGATCAGAAGGCAGCTGTGTGATACAGCTGTTACCCAAGTAAGGCTTCGTGAAAGTCCACGTAAATTTCACAATATATCAATATGTGTTTTGTAGATTTGTGATACTGGAGAAGAAGCCCAATATTTTGTACCTTAACACCAGCATTCGCGGCTATCCGAAGGGTTTGCGCGCGGGCGCTGATCCCCGCAAGCCCATCATATCGGTTGATGAACATTTCGAGAATGTAGACTGCAAGGGCATTGCGGCAGGCCTCATGTCCATTGAGGTAAACGCATTTCATTTGATAATATTGTATATTTCTTGCTATATTTATATAGTGCAATAAGCCTTAATCAACATAGTATATATGGTATAAAAATTGATAGACATGATCCCATGTCTATCGCATATAATATAATATATGTATGTATAATATAATATATGTATGTATCAACGGCCAGTCTAAGCATTTAAAACCCACACTTTCGAGCCGCTGCCTAGCATCAAGGCCAGCGAACTTGGACGAATCATTGCCAGAGCGAATTGAAGTTCAATCGAGGCCAGACTCAGCAGTTGGACGCGAAAGTGTGTGTACATTCAAATGAAGTCTAATTTCTCCTTTACCAAACAAATCAAATCAATTCAATTCAATTCAATTCAGACAACAAATTTTACCATATTACCAACAACAATAACGACACTCACTCTCTTACAGGTTTGGGGCTGCGGCGATAAATCGTCACGCGACGTGCAATTGGATATTAAAAAGTGGCAAATCAAGGAGGCGGAACGTCAGCGCACAGTCAAATTAACAGCCGCCGATTGGATGGATCATCCGGATCGGTATCTGCTCGAGCTGGGCGGCAGGCAGAACTACAACAATTAAGAGCAACAAGGATTGTTGCCAATGCGTGTATTTATTCGAAAGCAATTGGTGTGTGCCTTTAATTCGAGATCGCGTTCTAAATTTACGGGAAATACATTTAAAAACGATAATACTTTATGATAATATTATCCATTCGTTCACGACAAGTGTCAACCCTGGACTGAAATTGTTTGTATTTGAATTGTATTTCGATTAACGAATTTTGTTTCATGTTTTTCTTTAATGTTTAACGGCTAATTGGATTTTGATACGATATTCCTACGAAGTCTTTCGTAATGCCATTTAATATTATATATGTATTTTGATTATGCTTCTTCTGCCTGTACTTAAAAAACAAAACGTTGTCCTTGTCGCCAGTTCTGTTTTTTTTTTTTTCCTTTCTCTATTTTGTTAATCGTCCGTTTGCGTCAGGTAATTAAGTTTTACTTTCTATTATTATTTTGCTTTCTTTTTGTTCTAATCTTAGAATTCAAGTATTATGAAAAGACATAAAAAATGCTTAAAACAATAAACATAATCAAATGTTGCAACAAAAACAAATAAATCACTTTTAATGGCTGCGGGCACCGATTTGATGGAATCGCTAAGTTAATTGGAGGTGCCCGTGCCTATCAGCTGAAAGCACTCAAAACTGATGATAAATTATTCACACACACACGCTCGAGTGTGCTCTGATTCACGATATTTTCGTTTTATCAGCTAGCAAGAGTTCTGATAAATAAAACGAATGTTTATCAACAGTCTGCGGACTGGCACCAAGAAGATATGCCAAAGTATTATCAAAGCAAGGAATGCAATTTTTCAGCGTACAACAATTTTGGACTCTGGCAATCAAGAATTAAATATGCAAAAAAAATAGAAAGAAAAATTTCAGTCTTGAATCGAAAAATCTACTTGATTTGGAGGAGCTTTTCAGATTTAACTAGCTGTTTGAATATTCTTTTTATAAATATTGTCATGGATAAAAGGCTTCAAATTTGAATATACTAGCAGCTAAGCGATGCTATGCATCTATATAAAAATTGATATATGATGTGTAAAATATGGGTAAAAAAGTTTGTATAAAATATTTGGCTATGAAGCAAATTTCAAATGTAAAAATTCGAGATTTACAGATAAAAGCATAAATAAATCAAGCAATAATTTGAGAATAATTTCTCATATTTATAATAAAAATAAAAAATAAATAAAATGCCAATTGGAAACGATAAAAACCGAAAAGAAATACAAACAATAATGAAACTTTTTGCATAATTATATTATTGAGAATTACATTAGTTAAATATACAATATGTGTGTGTTTTTTTGTTTCATATATAAGTTACGCCCTTTTCTGACCGGCAGTCACTTCATTCACAATCGTTTGCTTTAAGGGTATGTATCAATTGATCTACTATGCAACGTACGAGTACAGGGTATTTGAATAGCCTAATCAAATTACAAGCTACCGACACTCACACTGCTATCGTATGTATGCATATATGTTTAGTTAACTCTCTTCCTATGATCTTGAAGTTGAATGTATAAAAAACTTTCGAGCCTAATCTATAATATATATTTGTATAAAATCTTCGCTGGCCAATGCATATCTCGATGAAGACTATGGAATCGTATGCAGCTCTCGAACTCGGTTATATTTGCAGCTATGGTCTAAAATCAGTTGTTGCTTTCGCTATCGAAACTAAGGCCACGCAATTTAGAATCGCTCAATTTGATTGGGCTGCCAGAAGAGTTAGCTTAATGTGAGTATTTAGCTTAATATACAAAGGAATTTTGGCTTGCCAATCGATTGACCAAATGATAATTGAGTAATTGAAATAACTGATAGATAGGTATATAGAAAGCACAGATTGTCGCTGTGTCCATAGTAATTGGGTCTAGGTGATGTACTCTCTGTCGCGTCGACGACGCGTCGTGGATGCCACAACCACAATCGGCATCTGTTCGACATTCTCTGCATTCACTATTTCATCATCTTCCTCATCATCATCGTCGTCGTCGTCATCGTCTTCGTCATCGTCATCGTCGTCATCGTTCTCCTCATCCCCGCCCGTTGAGTTGGACCACTCGGATGCAGTTTGGTTGCTGCACGTGGCGCTAAACTTTAGACTGCTCGACATGCCAAAGGAAACGGACAGCGATGCGCTCAACGAGGAGGCATTCAAATTTTGACTAACTTCTACATCGTCCCCATCCTCGAGCACATCGATGTGCTGCTGCTGATAACGTTGTCATCTGCCCGCGCCCAGCAGGAGCGCATAGTCATCGTTGGACTCGGGTATCGGAGCTGCCGCCGAGGCAGTTGTACGCGCCTGCATAAAGCTGCTGCTGCCACCCGCCTGCGGCGGCCCGACACCACCGAGAAAATGCTGCTGATCTCGTTCGCGCAGATGCTGACTGGTGTCACGTTGACGCGCCGACTGTTTCAAATGGGCGCCCGGCAAGTGTAGTTGTTGTTGTTGGTAATTGTTGCTATTGCTAATATCACCAGCCGCATCGGCGCCTGCTAAGGGAAATCGAGATGGGGAATGAGTTTGGTGTTCGTTTAGGGTGCCCAGTTGCCCAACATTGACGGGCACAATTAACCGGCTCGTGGCTGTGGCGCCATATGTGGCATGACTGTTACCTGCTTGTGCGGAGCTGCCGCCTGGCATCGACTGCTCCTGCCGCTTGCCAATTAAGTACTCGGACTCGCTGCTCGAGCGACGTGGACCGCGCGCCAGCGGCTGATATGTGCTGCGACCCTGAAAACGGCGACTTATCGAGCTGCTAACCACGCCCAGATGCTCCGTCACATCCTCCTGCATGTCCGATATGTCCATCATGGAGAGGAACGCGCGGCACCAGCTGTGATTCGGATTATTCCAATACTGCGGCGAGTTGATATGGAATGGGTGGTGCGGAAAACTGTAAATGTGCGCCACAGCCGCAATAAACATTTCTATGCAGATCAGGAAGTTCTAAAACAAACAAGAGATGGGATCATCGAATTGCGATTAGATGCTCTAGCCAACGTCTTACTTGAAGCGTGGATGCCAGATTCGCTTCGCCCACGTCCCCAAATATGCCGCTGATAATTTTGTAAAACACCAGCGCATTGAGCAGCACGCCTTGGCTATAAGGAAAAGCGAGCTTTTATTACTATTATGACTTTGCTTGAAAATGCATTGTTACTTACAAAAACGAGAAGAACACAACTGCCTTGATGCACAAGAATTTGGGTATGGGTTTCATGGGCTTCAAGTCCTCCTTGTTGGCCCGATAGAAGAGCACCAGACAGTACATGGCCACAAACTGTGAGATATTGTTAATGACCACAATATAGGGGAAGGCAACGTTCGCCGAAAACTCGCCCTCGCCGTAAACTCCGCATAGTTCGCAAATGCTGGGAGTAGAAATATGTAGGATAATTACATGTATAACAGATGATAATCGTATAACAGAAAATATTAATCGTATGAGAGAAGGAGTTATCTTAACTTCTCTTAATGTTAATGGTATAACAGAATAAATTAACTTAAATTCGCTTAACAGAATATATTAATATAGAATATATTAATCGTATAACAGAAACAATTATCTTAAATTATAAACGAAATCTGTAAAATAACTATTTAAATTTGTATAACAGATGAAATTATCTTAAGTTCTCTTAATATTAATGGTATAACAGAATACATTTTTCGTATAACAGAATAAATGATCTACGCCTCTAGTTCAGCTTACTTTACCGATCATAAGGATCGATGATGATAGTAAATTGTAAAGGGATAATCAAATAATATATATCAAATAAATATATATTTGAAATCATAATGAAATCATCCTTAAAACTCTTTAACAACTCTTCAGATTATCAAATGAATTGATCAAAGCCATTGACTATCACGAGTATCATTTAGTTTTAATCTACTGCAAACTAGGTATATAGATTAAGTGGAATTCCAAAGTAGTCTCGAAACAGAGACATGGCACTTGCGCCTAATCTTACTTACACCGAGATAAAGGTCGTAATGGGCCGCACGACAGTGTACTGCATGATGCCGTGCTTGCAGTTGTGGATGAACTCCCTGCCCATGACCCAGGGGCGCATGCAGCAGAGCGGGAAGAAGTGAGGCACCTGCGGCTTATACTCCATCGTTGCCTCCAGATCCATGCCGAGATTCAGATAGTTTAGCAAGTAAACCATGAAATTGTATATGACGTACGCCTCGTAGCACTCGCGCAGCGAGTCAACGTATATGGAATGCTTGGGAAACAGCAAGCCCAGCCACTGTGAACAGACAAATGCAATTCACAGTCAATCAAGAACAATAATAGGTAAAGATTCGATTTCAATCGTCGTTTTGAGTAATCAAAAGTCTCGATTTCGTTTGACCCACTTACCGCATTCAGCGCATAGATGGGCACCATCCACAATATGCGTATTATGTGCTTTTGCAGTATGGGCTTTGTGAAATGGATGACGTGTTGTATGATATGCCAAATGGAAATGGGCACGGCGGAGAGCACGAAGAGGCCGCCGATGAGTATGAGCTGGTCGTTCTGCTTGAAGCCATCCTTCACCGAGTTCACAATGAGCAGTGGCACCACGATTATCGCGAATATCGCATAGGTGACAATCAGGAGCGGCTTTATCCAGATGCGCCATTCCTCACAGAAGCGACGGATATCGATGCGGCACATCCTGCACATTGGTTTCCTTGTGTCTCTGCTCTGAAGATTCGGCTACAAGTTTTTTTTTTTGCGTTCGTCACTAGACAAAGCCGCTGAGCAGCAACAGCGAAATCGTCGTCGTCGTCGCCTTCGTTGTTGTTGTTTTTATTGTTATTGTTGCCGCCGCCGCCCCGTTATTGTTTGTCTGTTGGTTTCTCGTTCGGTGCGATTAGTGTCCCCTATCTGAAATTTACATGGAACGTCTTTTACACCCACGCACGGTCTGCAAGCGCCTAGCGCACATGCTGAATATTATTTGTCTCACAATACACGCACACACACACACACACAGACTACAGAAAACAATTAAGGCCAGGCAGCGATATGCAAATTAAAATTATTTGTTAACTTTTTGTGTTTTATGTGCAGTGGCAATCCCTTGATAAGGGGCAACTGTTAACTGTCTGGCAGTATCACAAACTGACAAGTGCTGTAAAACGTTAGAAAATTTGCATAATTTACAACACTATTGCACGCAGAGTTGCAATTGGTAAAGTCCAGCATTTTGTTTGTTCGCTGTAATAATTTCCCCCAATACTAAAATTTCCTCCTGCTTAAAATCCAATTTCCTTATGATTATTATTGTTTGTATATTTAATTACAGATTATAGAATTTCAAAATACAATACGCATATCCCATATAGATAAAAACATTAAAATCTATTAAACATATATTGTGTCCTTTAAGCTGCTGCTGCGATTCAAGAACAGTATTGCATCGATCTGATTCTGGCTGCCAGTTAGCATAAAACGCTTATTGTAATCATAAATTTGCTCGCGCAAGACCTTTTTAAAGTTGAGATTGACCACACCGGGTACTCCCTGGTAGAGTGTTGCCAAATCACGTAGCGTACCATAGATATGACCCATCTTGTTCCACCACTCAATCGGTGACTCGTCCAGCTGCACGATCACCTCGTTGCGATAGCGCTTGAGATCAGTTTCCACAGTGCTGTCGGCATCTCGCTTAGGAGGACTGGGTATCTCCGCAACATCAAACAGCAGTTCCAATTCTACAGAAAATCCATAATTAGTTCAATAATTGCTGACTGATATGGCTATATAGCTAGTATAACTTACTTGATTTCTTAGCGTTATGCGATGCTACTGCGGCAGCCGAGCTGCTGCCCGACTTGACATTTGGCTCCGTTTTGATGGTAACTGTTGGCGTGCTGACAGCGGCTGCCACCTCAGTGGAATCACCACTCTGACTATCTGTGCCCATCGATCCGCCAAACGCCTTGTTGTATTTCTGTGTCAGCATACGCACACAGCTGTCAAGATTGTCGATTGTGGTCAGGCGATGGAAACGCGGATCCAACAGCGCAGCGCTGGTCAGCGTATCATTGGCAATAATCTGTGATTGCAGCACGCTTGCAATCGTACGTTTGATGTTCATCATCAGAGGCTCATCCTGCTCAGCAATGCCCAGTTTCTTGATCAAAATCTTTGATGTGATCGGCGACAACATGCTGCACAGTGGCATATCCTCGCCACGCAAAGTGTCCAAAGCAATCTAAGAGGGGAATTGAGTCAGTTTCTTTATGGATAAGGAGCTCTTCTGGACCTACCACTAGAGCACTGAGCGCTTCGGTAACCGTTTTGGCTGTGATGACCAATTGATCCATATCTTCGGACCATGAAATTGATTCAGCAAAGAACTTGAGCAGCTCGTACAGAGTCCATGGAAAGTGTTCATTGTAAGCCGGCAACTCCGACACCTTGGAGCTAATCTCTGCCGAATGGCGCTGTATGATGTCCTTAACCTGCTCCACTGCTGTGGCGACCTCCTCCAGCTCAAAAACATGGCGTAGACACTTGTCAATCACCGAAACATAGCAGAGCACCACGGGTATGCCTGTGGGGAGATTTAGGAAATATCGGGAAACATTAAGAGATGAATGGATAAATAAAGTTAATAGCTGCTATGCTCTGCAAACTAAGTCTGTCAAATCAGAGAATTTGTAGACGTATAACAAATATAATATATATAAGCATGCCTCAGTTCATAGAAATTTGTTTGGATATTATTTGCCTCTACTCACTCTTCTCTTTGAGATAGGTCTGCAGGAGATCCTCCTCGTCGTCATAGCTGACAATGGCCAGCGTGCAATTGGGTAAATAGAAGTCGGCAAGCACTTCGTCGAATGAGATGTAGTCGGTATACTCTATGGTGGCGTACATGACGCTGCGGACGCACTGCGTCTCATCGTTCAAGTAGTGATGATAGATGCTGAGGAAACGTCGCTGCTCCACATTTATCCACTGCTCGAAGGCCAGCGAATAGGGCTTCTCGGCCGTAAAGTCGCGCGCGAAGTCACCAATTTCAACGAATTTCGATGCATGCTGCTCGGTGATCAGAGCGTCAATCTTCTGCGGCATGGGCAGCGAGGGCAAATTGCCCATGGCCAGGCGAATGAACTCGCTAATGCCCTGGTCATACAACGTTTCCACGTTGCGCAGATCGTGCACAACAATGTCAGCCAGAGCCTCTGGCAAGTTGGTAATATAGTTGCGTTGCATGCCTCCCTCCTCGTGCTTGATATTTGCACGCGTGAAGTGCATCGTGCCCGACACAGCTGTACTTTTACGCTTGCGTGCGTACTTAAGATCGCGCGGCTCAATGCTGATCGAGCGATCTTCCTCTTCGACCAGATTGTCGGCATCGTCGTAGGTCAACGGCACCATTGTCTCGTAGAGCATGGTCTGGGAGGCGGCATCGTCTTCGGCCTGCATGGCAGCGGCGGCCACGGCCGCCTCGTCCATGTCCTCGTCCTCGTCATTCTCATGATGATTGCGATTGTTAATGAACTCTAATTTGACGCGGCGCGACGAGACATTGCGCTTGGACAAAGGGGGATGATTCAGATTCCGGGGCGTCTTGCGCGGCGGCACTTGGATGTCGTTCTCCTGGCACAGGGCCTTAAACAAATCTTTGTGGCGATGTTGCAAATGCGCACGCAAATTGGTTGTGTTGCCATGATTGGTCAACACCTTGTGGCATTTGATGCACACAACATTTTGCTTGGTAATTACCTCGTCATTATCATTCGATGGGAACCCGAAGTAGCGCCAATACACGCTTTTCATTTTGGGCGAGTACAGCTTGGAAAAGTTGAGCTGCGAGACATCTTCGTATTTGGCTTCAACAACCATTGGCGAGCTGGCCACTCCGTCGTTCATTTTGTAGTTTATTTTGGTCGTTTATTGATATCTGATTACCGATGCCACAAAAAAATAAGCGCGCAATTTCTCGATTATAGATAGTCAGTTCCAATAGTCAATAGTTTTTTATCTGTATCAGAAAGTACAGTTCAGAGTTGCCACGCGACAGAGTAGTCAATCGATAAGGCAAATGGTTGTATTGTATTTCGTAGATGTGCACAAATTGTAATTTAATTATTTTTAATTGTTAGGCACATTCTAAGTGCTGCGCATTTGACATTTATTTTACGTTCGGCTGCGGGAAAATGTAAACTGTGTGGAGTTTTTGCTAACACTGATTGCATCACAAATCGATAGCTGGGGAAATTTGTGCGGCAGCCAGGGTAATTTGTGAGGGAAATTTATATTACTGTATGCTCATGGCGTGAAGTTGGCTGCGATTTTCTTTTTGATTCGTTGTTGGGTAGCAAAAGGTGTGTGGAATTTTATATCGCATAGAAATAAATAAATTTTGATAAACAGTGACATACAATATTATGAGATTAATAGATAAACAGACATACTGCCTGTCAGGCTACAAATGGACACCAAATATGTTTACAATTATGTTAAAATATCCCTTGAAATGTGCAAATTTAAGCCAGCCACGTGGTGTATGCCCCTCCATTATTTGGTTATAATGCAAATGTCTATATAAATACGTATATATTTATGAGTGTGTATTTTCGCGTATTGCAGCTAAACTAAACCGCCAAGATGGGTAAGGGTAACAATATGATTCCAAACCAGCATTACCACAAGTGGTGGCAGCGTCATGTGCGCACCTGGTTCAACCAGCCGGCGCGCAAGATCCGCAGACACGAGAACCGTGTGAAGAAGGCCAAGGCAGTCTTCCCACGTCCCGCTAGCGGCCCCCTGCGCCCAGTGGTGCGTTGCCCCACCATCCGCTACCACACAAAGTTGCGTACCGGTCGCGGATTCACCGTTGAGGAGCTGAAGGTACGTGAATCTTACCTTTATTTATTTGCTCTGTTTTAATATTTAATTTATGAATTTGATTAATTACAGGGTGCTGGTTTGAGCTACAAATTCGCCAAGACCATCGGCATTGCTGTCGATCGTCGTCGCAAGAACAAGTCGCTGGAGTCGCGTCAGCGTAATATTCAACGCCTGAAGGAGTACAGAAGCAAACTGATTCTGTTCCCCATCAATGAGAAGAAGATCCGCAAGGGCGAATCTACTGTTGAGGAATGCAAGTTGGCTACCCAGCTGCAGGGACCAGTCATGCCCCTTAAGAAGGAGCTGCCCGCTGTTGTTGAGTTCCGTGATGTTACACAGGACGAGAAGAAGTTCAAGGCATTCGCTACTCTGCGCAAGGTGCGTCTCCACTCTGATTTATTTCTATTGCTGCATCTTCATTTCGATTGATTGTTTACTTATCAACAATGTCTTTTGTTTACAGGCACGTACTGATGCTCGTTTGGTTGGCATTCGCGCTAAGAAGGCCAAGGAGGCAGCTGAGAGCGAGGAGGGCGCCAAGGCCGATGCCAAGAAGGCCAAGAAGTAAACTACATCTAATTCTGTCTACAATAACAACAACAACAACCAGAATAAAGTTTTAGTTTTTTCATAAACGTGAATGCCTCGCAGTTCTGTTTTTCTCTATTCCTATTGTAAGAACCAAGTCAAGCAAGAGTTACGGGATTTGTATTGTGCTCGAACACAGCTGCTGAACTATCCAATTGGTGCGTGCTCAGCTTTTGCCCTATGTGCAACATTCGCTAAGAAGATTCAGAAGTCGCCCTTACCTTCACCCGAACAATGGACCTTAGGAGTAACAATAGACAGATTTACCTGCGACAGCTGCTTATTATCTCTGTGCACGTCAGTCAGTCGATGCAGAATCTTATTTGTGTGAATGTTTGCTGTGCGGGTGCTGTGTGTGCTGCTTGGTGTGACAACTACAAGCGTAAGCAAAAACTAACTGAAAGGGAATGGGAAGACCGAAATTGTTTACGTTATATTTAGATCAATGCGAATCTAATGCTTATTAAGTACGAAAATCTGGTGGTGAATAAAAAGTAGTAACAGCCAAACAAAAATTTTAAAAAATAATTTTATGTAAAGAAATTTTTTACACATCAGTGTTTTGTTTAGAAAAATATCAATAACAATATTTTCGAAGACAATACTGAAGATATTTTTCATAAACGCTTAATAAAAATTTTGTAATTGGTCTATAAAAAAACTAATTCAATGCATTTAGAAATTTAATTTTTAAAATTATTTTTTTATTTTATTTTTTTTTATTTACTAAAGTTAACTATAATTAAAATTAAAGCTAACTTGATAACTAAAGCGCTGGCTACTGAGGCCTTCGGCTTGACTGTAGTATTTTCACTTCTATTTACATATTTACATAATTATATATAATTTTAAAAATTAAAATTATATTTTATATTATAGAGGTTATAGTTGCAAACAGCTGCCGCTTAAAAATTAATTTGGTTGTTAAATAAATGATTGAATTTTATTTATTACATATTATTAATAAATAGATATTTTTAAATATATTTTAATAAATTTCAATATTTTTTAACTATTTAATTTCTGCAAGTTTATTAAGAGGAAAGCCAATTTAATATATCATAAAACCCTTTCTAAAAAATTTATTTATATGTAAATAAATAAAGTATTTAAACGTTTTATAAATATATAATACTTATTAATATATATGAAAAGTATAATATATTTTTTATTATATTTTAATATATATTTATATATTTAAAATTTATATAAAACACTTAATAAACTTCGCTTAAATTGAATAGTTAAAAATATTAAAATTACTAAAAAATATAAATATATGTTGTATTTTGAATATTTTTACATTTTTAATATTTATAAAATATTTATATATTAATTTATCCATATTTTATTAAAATACTACTATTTACTATTTTATATATTTATTTATTTATCTTGCATATCCTTTAGATATACTTAAATTCTAAAAACAATCTTGATTTTTAACTCCATTCAAGGAATGACAATAACCCAATGTGTTCAAGGCAAATGTTTGAGGCTTTCTCTACCTCAACAATTTCCATCTTGACGCAGGTTCTCTGCATGTTGAGCTACTTTATTGGTGCAGGAATCAGATTATGGGTAAAGATTTTGAGAAATTTTAGATTTGAATGAAGAAGAAGAATGAAGATTTTCAGCTTTAGTTTAGAATGAAAATTCTTTAGTATCTCAAATAGTATTTGCGCTAAATTAAATTAAACTAAATTTAAAAATTTTGTAAATTAAATAATATAAACTATATATATTAAGAGGAGTTATTATCATAACTATATAGGAACGTTCACTACTATAAACTGAATATAAAGTAAATAAAATATGTATTTAATATAAAAACCCTACATTGACCACAGTTCCGCCCCGCTGACCTCCAGATAAGCTCCCAATTACTGAGCGCTAAGTGCCAGATTGTTTATGTGTGGCCTCTAACACAGCCCAGGCCAAGAGAACGAAACCCTTAACATCTGAGCACAATTCATTGTGAAATTATAATCAACAGAACGAGATTAACGACTGCGTTTAGTGTGACATATGCAAAAGGAAAACTTTTGCTGTGGCCATAAAAAAAAGCAGGAAGGAAAGGGAAGAGAAAGGGTTGCAGTCGCTGCCAGCCCAAATTCAATTATCGGGATGCTGCTCTGGATGCTGTGTTGGTTTCTGTGTGTGCTACCCGCACCTTGAACCTTGTTTATGCATTTCAATGATTCTTATTTCATTTAGCCTTGTTTTCCTGCCCCTCACCCACTCTCCTTCTGCTTTGCGCTTGTTTCGTGTCAAATGCATTCAAATTTTTATTATTGAAATTTATGAGCGCAAAAGTGATTTTCCTCATAGTTTTTCACGAACTGATTTTCGGTTTTTTCCCTGTTGTGGTTGTTATGCCGGCGCTGGCTTAGGGTGAGGCGGGGTTGCGGCTAACGGTAAACAACCGTACTGAATGGCACCAAACGTAATTGGCAATTGTTTTGCCCTTTGTACAACTGTGCCTCCGTCTGTGTGTGTGTGCTTCGTTACCTTTTGTGACAGTTGCTCTCTGCCCAAAACTTTTTTGTTTTCCACTTTTTTTTTTGGTTTTGCAACATGTGCGCGTGGGTCCATCAAATGCAGATCTGAATGGGCGGGGCGTTGTCTGTGGGGCAGCAGGGCGAAAGTTTCTGATTTGAAATTTCATTTTCTCAGCTGCATTTCTACTTGGCGCACTTTAAATGCGAAATCAATTTTGTTTTTAACCGCTAGAGCGACGTAATTGATGTCAGCGCTGCTGGGACTTGCCCCAGCTCCTGCTCGCAGTGGGTTAATCTGCATATGTGCGACATGTGCCGAGGTGTCTCTGTGTGTGTGTGTGTGTGTTCAAGTGTCTGCACCATAAACGCAATCAGTGCTTAATGATCCATACAGCAATTGGATTAGTGCGTGCCCGGCAGGCAAACACAGCAGCAGCAGCAGCAGCAGGAGCAGCAGGAGCAGAGGGAGGAACAGGAGCAGCAGGAGGAGGAGGAATCCCAACAGAGACATTCAGTAGCTGCTGCAACACAGGCTGGGAGTGGGCTTGGCCTTGCTCCGATTTGCATTTGAAAGAAACAAGGCTTAAGCTGCCGTCGATGAAACACAGTTGTTCCTTAGGCCATAATCTATATAAATCCACAGTCAAATGGGGCTGCGTTGTGAGTGATATGTGGAGCAACGAAAATAATTTAAATTCTGTTTTTAGTATTTAAATTGAAATGAAATAAATGGAATATAAGAATTTAAAATTTAACTTCTCTTTTGTCATTTAGGTCAAACGCACAGAAAGTGAACGAGGACTGCACTTGGCTCCGTCGTCCATATAAAGGCAAAGAATGAAATGATATATTGGTAAGAAATTTAACTAACTACGAGTAGCTCTAATAAATAGAAATATCATTTATATATATATATATTTTTTATTTATTTATTTATGTTTTATTTTTAAATTCAATTTATTTACGGTTATTGTCAAGAAATATCATATTAGAATACATATCTTTACCTATATATTCTAAATTGATATATATACATATATTTACATGCCTGTACCTATAGATAAACTATATCAGACTCCGTATATGTCTATCTCTGTCTATCTCTAAGTTTTGATAACTCTCTATGTTTAGCTTTCTTTAACTTTCTTTTCATATATATATATATATATATATCTTTCTCTCTATATATTTCTGCTTGGCCCTCTCCCTCTCTCCACCCTAATTCTCCGCACCCATAAACAATAGCTCACTTATAACCTTGATTTTCCACATCACTCCATTGTCTGGCCTTCATAAAAAGCGAACTGGGAGTCAGCCTCAGTGCTCACCCATAAATGGTTTATTATTTTTCTATAAAAAATCACCCAAATCGAAACAATACTCAGGACGAGAGAGAAAACACACATATTAATCAAATATGCAAATAAGCGAGGCGAGGCGAGGCGAGGCGAGGCCAAGCCACATTGAATAACACTTAGCCGGCCCGCAAACCATTTATTTGACTACCCGGGGTGCCCCCGCTTGGGTGCTGTTCCGTTGCCATTTAAGATTTTCACGCATCATCTATCAAAAATTGGCAAATCATAAAAAATGCGCATGCAAATATGGGAGGACCCTCAGCTGTATGGAGAGTGCCTGCTGTTGGCCTTTTTTCATTGTTGTCGAGTGCCAATCAGAAGGCAACAACTCGAGTCGATTATGAGATCAATGCCAAAAGGGGGCTGGGGCGGGGCAGGGCAGGCAGGCAGGCAGGCAAAACAAATCGTAAAAAATGCAAATTGCAAGACGAATCGAACAAATGGGCGCGAGCTAACAAAAATCGCATTAGAACGAACAATGGGCGAACGAAATCTTTCGCATATGCAAATCATAATTGGCGAAAAATATGCAAATAAGCCAAGAGCTGGAAGGAGAGTGAGAGAGGGGAGGGTGGGAAGAGGGGTAAGGGATATGCCTCAAATTGGAAATTGTAAAAATGAGAACTTTAAAGTGAGAACAAATCGAGTTCGTTGATGATCTGTGAACAGGTCAATTATGTATATCTATATCTATATCTATATCTATATCTATATCTATATCTATATCTATATCTATATCTATATCTATATCTATATCTATATCTATATCTATATCTATATCTATATCTATATCTATATCTATATCTATATCTATATCTATATCTATATCTATATCTATATCTATATCTATATCTATATCTATATCTATATCTATATCTATATCTATATCTATATCTACATCTATATCTATATCTATATCTATATCTATATCTATATCTATATCTACATCTATATCTATATCTATATCTATATCTATATCTATATCTATATCTATATCTATATCTATATCTATATCTATATCTATATCTATATCTATATCTATATCTATATCTATATCTATATCTATATCTATATCTATATCTATATCTATATCTATATCTATATCTATATCTATATCTATATCTATATCTATATCTATATCTATATCTATATCTATATCTATATCTATATCTATATCTATATCTATATCTATATCTATATCTATATCTATATCTATATCTATATCTATATCTATATCTATATCTATATCTATATCTATATCTATATCTATATCTATATCTATATCTATATCTATATCTATATCTATATCTATATCTATATCTATATCTATATCTATATCTATATCTATATCTATATCTATATCTATATCTATATCTATATCTATATCTATATCTATATCTATATCTATATCTATATCTATATCTATATCTATATCTATATCTATATCTATATCTATATCTATATCTATATCTATATCTATATCTATATCTATATCTATATCTATATCTATATCTATATCTATATCTATATCTATATCTATATCTATATCTATATCTATATCTATATCTATAGCTTATCTGACAATTCGGCGTTGACGTGACGCTCTCTCTCATATGCAACAAAATCAATTTGCATATCTGTATGTGGGCGTGGCACTTCTGATTTGCAACATAGCCACATTTTGGGGCATTGTGCCAGAAAATTACAAAATGCTGTTGTTGCTTTAGCTGCATTTAGCCAACTTCGAAGTTTGAGATAATTAATGTGGCTATATTCTAAAGGACCTCATGCGCTCATAGGTGTGCAGGTCAGTGTGTAGGTGTATATGTGTGTGTAGCGGAGTTGGGGAGTTGGGTTAGGTAAGTGGTCGTGTAGGTGTGAGCTTGTGCTTGTTAGTCTGCGTGTTTATGTCTGCCTGTGTGTGTTAGTTTGCGGGATTGCGTATTAGGTAAAAGCATATCCATGTACTCAATAGACAATTTCCTGGTATCAAATAGAAAGTCAATGCATTGTAAATGAGCTAGACAATACAAATATGGGGCGAATGGATGGAGAGCTTTGTATATAGGCCGACTTGTTGGCAAAGTGTATAAATATATAAGCGAAATTTTAAAGTTTTTATTATGAAATGAAATTTTATTCACTTTATAAAGGAATTAAAAGATTTGATTATCAAATATGGCAGATTTTCTTCACATATATGGTAAATACTTCAATATATAAAATATAAATAATAAATAAATATAATTAAATAAAATAAATAAATACTTAAATATTTACAATTAAATTTTATATTGCGCTATAGAGTTAAGAACTATAAGCTGAAAATAAAAATTAATTTAAAAAAAATTGTTTAAATATTAAAAAAATTTATAAGATAAATGTATTAAAATATTTGCTATGATGGGGGCGCAAAATTCCTATCTTAGATTGCTTTGGAACTGTAAGCTGGGACGTGAATAATATTTCTATTAAAACATTTGATTTAGAATTAGTTTAAATAGTAGTTCTAAAAGAAAATGCTATATAATATAGTTAAAATGACTTTTCTATATATGTATTATGCACTTTTAAATACTTTCCCCCAAGATTATCATTCCACATTTGAGGATCTTTCACCCTACACAGTTGATATGTAAAGTGTTTTCAAATTTGAAGCACACCGCAGCGAGGCCAATTGCCGAAAAAAGGGATTCTCGACCGCAGACCACTTGAGAGGCAGCGACAATTGGACAACTGTGCCAAAGCGATAGAAAAACGAAAGTCCGGGCAGAGCGAAGTTTATCGCATAATCACGAGCAGACAACAGATTTTCATTTTCATTTTCGACCGACGAAAACACATGTTCGAAAATTGTCCAGAGACCCGGAGAGCGACCACAGCCAACAAGTGAAACATTTGAATGCGCTTTAAAATCAAGTGTCTGTGTGTAATGCGATATTTAAATTTGGAATAAAAAGCGAGCAGGAAGCGATACGCAAACAGTGAGATAGGTTTCAGCATGAGGGCTAGTGGCGCACTGGGTGGGTCGCTCCGAACCTGTTAATGTGAATACAATAGAGCTACTTGAGGGCCGGGCCGGGCCGGCGCCCGAGCCAAACGATCATTTAATCACGCCGCGGAACAACCCTCGGCAACCCCTCGACGCAATAAAAAAAGGTCTGCTGACTTTCAATTAATCAAATTATCTCGCCCGGGGGTTGCGACCAAACACAGCATCCGCGCCACTCCGCCAAAATTGCAGCCGGGCAAACATTTGTCCACTTTTCGCAATTTGTACAGGTCAAACTTTTCGAACTGTCTCAGTTTATATATCATACACACATATAAATATATATTTTTTTTTCAGATTTTTTGATTGTTATCATTTGTCGCGCGCTGTGTGGAAACATCAATAAATTGTCAAAAGCTGTCAAAATTTTTAATGACTGTGTGACGCCTAATAACCGGGAATCGATTTGTTCGACTCGCGTCCTCCGATATCGGTTTGCAGTTCTGATTTTTTTATGGACTTCTCTTCAATTTTTTATGCTACTGTGAACAGTTTTATGAATTGCTGGCGTAAAGTTTCCGCCACCATTTTAAAGTCTTTTTCCTGCGGTCACTCCACAGTCGAACATGTGGGCTGAATGGAGAATCAATCAGGCGTTCGCCAACTGAAGCACTTTTTACTGTTAGTTTTTGCTATACAAATTTATCAAAATGTATCATAGATGATCCCTAAAAAAGTACGAATGACAGGAGTATAAACATAGCCATATGGAAGAAACCAATAGAAATATAGAAATAGTAATACAAATTTTAAATTCAAATTTTTGATAAAGCTAAGAATTTAAATATAAATTTAGAATATATATCACTTCCAATTACTATTTTATATATATTAAGATATTATTTTTAAGTATTTGCATTTTAAATAAATATTAAATATTAAATATTATATATTCATATTATAATATTATGAAAAAAATATTTAAAATTTTATATATATAATTAATTTGCTTCAATTGGGTATATACACAGATTTTTTAAATATATTTCTTCTCTCTATTGCTTAATTTAATTTTTTACCATGTGCTATATTATTATGATTATTTTATTTTATGATTATATTATATTATTAATATTATAAAACAAAAATTTTATAAACGTAAAAATATATTTTTTAAATTGAATAAATTTCTAGGATATTTTTACATATATTTAAAAATTCTTCATTAAAAGATTTAAATAATTGCAATATTTTGCATCCAATATTATAAAATATTTCTTTTATTTAATATTATTTAATATTTATATCTTTAAAATTATAAAAACTTTTAATGTACAAAATTTAAGTTGATTTTTACAAACTTTTCGATTTACTAATATTTTTATTTGATATTTGTTTTATTTCAGGCGTTTAACCAGACTAAATACAATCCAATACGCACCACCAAACTGGTCTGGAACGGAGTTCCTATCGTAAACTCTATTATAAATATATATTGTAACTAAAGTTTTACCAACCGCAAACCTCTGGATAATCGTTGGCAATGGCTCCAGCGGAATCACGCCCTATAAACAACCCACTCTTCAACTCCCTCTGTCAACTCTTCAAGCATAACCAAAAAAAAAACCAAAAGATTGCATTTTGGAAGCCCCAAAATGTTGCAATTCTCACGAAATGCAACGGACTCAGACAGTTTGGCAGTGGCAACCGCAGCAATCAACACTTCTGCACCTGTGCCGAATGACGAACGACCGCAAAGACAATTTCGAGCCATCAGTTCTGTGAGCGCCGAACTCCACCCCATTCAAGGTATTCCCTATTTACAGACTCGATTGCATGCTAACCCTTTGATTGCGATTTCAGTTGGGCTATCATTAAAGAGTCTAAAAAAAAAAGAAAAAGTGCTGATACGGGAACAGGAACGTGACAATCACGGCGGGACAAGTCAATGGTTGTATAACATGCATAAATTAACGTAACTGTAACAGTCTCACATAATTCACTTCATTAACGGGCGGGCAGCAACCCCGTAACCCTTTCTGGCCAGTCGGCAGCGGCATATGCAAATAATGCCGCATCATTAGAGCATTCACAGTCCGAGTCCCAATCTAAATCCGAATCAGACAGTTTCGAGCCACGCAAGTGCAGCCCATCGAAAGGGTTGCGGCTGCGGAGAGTGCGAAGCACGTGTCGAGCAGCGTCTGAAAACGGTTTTTTTTTTTAACTGAATGTGAACCTGTGACCTCGCCCAGTATTTGCATATGTTGTTGTTCACAGCGATTAGTGGGCCACGGATATGGAAAATTTGTTTTTGGCCATTTGTCTGCGTGCGGTTTGGCCGTGTCCTGAAAAACGCCAACAGCAGGAAAGGGTTGACAGCCAACTGAGTGCCAAAAATAACTTTAAAAGTCGGTTGAGCGCTGGGCTCTTGCCTTTATCTTTGTCAAATATTCCAGTTCCAGGCATTTTTTAGGGTATTTGGCAACAAACTATTAATCTTACTAGGCGCTTTGACCAAGGGCGTGCTATAGCTTGAAACAGTTAGAAAGCTACATATGCAAGGGCTGAAACTGTAAGCTTAGGAACCAAGAACCAGGAATAAAGAATCAGGAACCAAGAATCAGGAAGCAAGAACCAGGAACCTGAAGCCGAGAACCAGGAGCCGAGAACCAGGAACCAAGAACCAGGAACCAAGAGCTAGGAACTAGGAACCATGGGCCAGAAACCATGAGCCAGGAACCAAGAACCAAGCAATATTTCTAGCACCTATGCTCTCCTCTACACCGATGTCTTCATCGCCTTTAAACTCCAGTCTTCCATAAACATCACTTTATTTAATATTCACCAAAAATCTATAGTTTAATAATCGAACTTCTGCCTTCTTTAAGTGCTCAGCATCTTTCTATTGGAATCTTTTCTATTAACTTTGTCTCAGCCCTTTTTTCGCTGGCTTATCATATGTTTGACGCCTCCAGCAATGGGCTTTCGGGGCTCCTTTGCTTTTTTCCCACACACCGAGAGACGGCAAATTAAGCCACAACAAATTTGACCTTGTTAAGTTTTGCTCAAACAGTCCGCAAAATAGCAGCAAAAAGCGAAAAGGAAAATAAAAGCAGAAAGCAGCAAAACCGAGCAAGGCGTCTGGCAGATTCCCAGCATTGTTTTACGACCAGCTCACATGGCCCAGCGTCGACAAGGCAGTTGCCTACCTCAGTTTGCTGCTTGTAGTTTGTGGCTGATCAATGGGCAGTGCCGGCATCGGCATCGGACCGGGCATCCACGTTTAATCCACTCATAAGTCACGCCGTCGTTTCGCATCCACTGGGCCTGTGTGAAGCGAGGGCGGTGCTGGATAAGTGCCCAACCTGCTGACGCCGTTGCATGTGCCCCTTGGGGTCTCTGAGGGAAAGTGATGCAACATTTACAGGAACTACTTTAGATATATGCAAAATGTATTCAAACTGTCGTTGTATATCCCTATGATATATAATAAAGCAACATTTGAGGAAATTTATGGGAAATTTATGGGAAATTTATATGGACTTTATACGTAAGCTATGTGATTTAAGATCTGTGAAGGTAGTCATAGTAAGTAAGCAAAGTATATTCATACTGGCTTTGTATCTGGACGAGTGAGGCTCAATTATCTATATCTGTTTTTTATATCTATTATCCATTTCATTATCGATTATCATTATATTATTTCAATGTTTCTTTTTATCTCTATATTTTATCTTTATAATTTATCTTTAATCTTCTAAAGGACAGCTCTTATTTCCCATATCACATATATGAATATGTTCGCCATAAGACCATTCTTATATATCACAATCTATTTCCAATAACAACAGTTAAATTATGCCCTCAAGTAATACATATAAATATGTATGTAGGTACCAATACACATGCAAAGATTGTTTGCGTGGAGCTAGGCACCATTCTTATGCATAATATATAATATAGTAATCAATAAATTACGACTAATTGTATGTGCAGTGAGTGTGTGCGTAAAGTGTTAACATTTTCATAACATTCAATTAACTGCATCGGCGGCAGCGCAGTGCTGGGCTGGCCGAAGAGTTCGCCTGGGCGCTTGGGGCTTGCGCGCATCACGACACCATCTATGGGCAACAAAAGCAACTACCACAACAATAACAACAACAACGACACGAACCGCAACCTACAATAAAGTGCATGAGCGCAACGCAAAGATAAAAGGCAATAACAAAGGCGCAGGCAGTGCTGGAAAAAGAACAGCAAAAGCAAAGGCAAGGCAAAAGAAAAAGCAAAAACAACGAGAAGAGCAATGCGATCGCCTTCACCATGTGTGTGTGTGTGTGTATGCATATGGAGAAGACGGCGATGATGCGACGATGTGATTGAAACAAAACATCTTATTATTACCTACGACCGAGAGCCAGCAAAAAGAACGACCCCGTGCGACCTCGATGTGGACCTGGACATGTACCAAAGCCAGCCAGGTACTGACTGACCAGCAAAAAAAATTTTAAAAATAAGAAGAGCGTGCAAAAACAACAAATTCCCACGCTCAGAGGCTGCCCTTTGTCGACGTTGTCGTTCGTCCCGCTCCCTACCTCCGTCCCTCCACTGTCCGCCCCATATAAGGCGCAAGCTGGGAAACGTCCTTACCGCCCCATTCGCAGATTGTGCGAAAGCTGACCCGAGCAGTGCCAAAAAATGTCTGCGGCTTTCTTCCCCCTCACTCACTCACACACTCTCTCTCTCTCTCTCTCTCTCTGCTGCTCACTCAAACAAATGTTTGGCTTTTTGTTGTAGGCAGTTTTGTGATTGATTTCACTTTGGTTTCTTGGTATGCCTTTTCGACTTTCACAGCTCATTGGGCTCGCAATGTCGCTCACACGATAATGCGGACTACATACACACATACATATGTATGTATATGTATGTAAAGCAAGGCATCCTCCACAGATTCACTCTGGCATACGGACAGGTTAAAAATCGACAGGTATCAAGTGGTGAACGCTTATAATTATAGTATTTAGTGGTGCGTAAAATGTGATACTTATTTTTTGCTTTTGTTCTTTTTTTTTGTCAAAATCTTTGAGGTTTTTAAATTGACTAGGGGTACTCATGCGCAGAATCGTCAATTATATGCTCATTAGTTTTGCTCAAGTTGCAAGATATAGCTTTGATATAAAAGGTACAATTTGAAGAAGAAAAATATACAAAAATATATGTTTATATATATTTATTTAACAGTGCATTATAAAATATCTGAATATATATATTCTATGTAATTTTTAAAATTGTTAACGAGAATTTCCTTTTAAAATAATATTTAATGAATAATATATTGATTTTAAACAAATATTAAATAAAAATATATATATTTTTTGTAATCAATAAATTTGTTGTTTTTATTTTGTATTTTAATAAAAATGGTTATATTTAAATAAGTAATATTTTTCATTTTATTTATTTTCTTACTACATTTTTTTTATAACATTTTTTATGTCTCCCCAAAGCTTTTAAAGAGAAAACATTTTTATTTATTTTGTATTTTTGAATAGTTAAATGGAAAATATCTAATATTTTAATTTTGCTTAATTTCTTATAGTCATTAATAATTTCCAAATTAAATTTTTCTTTATATTTTCCACTTCTCTTATCAATTTCTTAGTTGAAATTCCTCTACGAATCACCCTAAGCCGTATCCTGTCTCTCGATTGCTCAATATTATATAAATTTTTATTAATGTACCGTAAAATCAAAGAGCATCATACTTATGTATATTCACCGAAAGCTGAGACCAGCAGATGCTTGAGCTGCCTGGGAGTTCGCCTTTGTGTCCGAGGCGGGGCGGGTCGGCTCGGCTCGGCTCGGGTTGCTGTTGTTGTTGCCTGCCCGTGAAATCAGTGTTATTGATCATAGCTGCATAATCAAGTTACGAGCGCGCTTTCATTATGTTGCCAGTTGCCGAAAAAAAACATCCACCACCAACAGCGGCATCATCGTGCTCAGCAACATCGTCATCATGATGTTCGTCAGCAACATCAGTGGCAATGACAGTTAGGCTGACCAACAGGTTGCCTGTTTCGGCTTATGTATACTCAACTTCACCACATCACACTGCGAGGGCTGCATATCCAACACAGAGCCACAGACAATGCTGCGTTGGTGGTGTGGGCAGTCCAAGCAGTGGTGGTGGTGGTGGTGGTGGCTTTGCTCATGCAGCTCATGTTGCCGATGGTGGATTCTTGGCGTCAACTTGTTTGGCATTCGCTCGCAGCTCGCACTTGTGTACGGTCGTGTTCTCGCGTCGAATCCGAAACTCTGCAACGGTTAAAAGTTCAAAAACTTCGACTCGTCGCCGCTCGTCGTTGCAATTGAAATCAATTGAGTGCAATTTGCGAGTGCAAAGATCTGGCGCAAAATGTTTGCCTAAGACAATTTCGTTTAATTAATCTGTCGCGTGTGCCGCCGAGTAATCAAAACTAAAAACAAAACACTAAGCAAACGGAGTCAGTTCCATCAGCTCTAATCGAAACGATAAACAAAGCCAAATCTCACACATTCACTATGGCAGACGAGAGCCTGCACACAATGCCCCTGGAGCACAATATAGACTATCACATAGTGACATTGTTCGAGCGCTTGGAGGCGATGCGCAAAGACTCGCACGGCAATGCCATCAACAATCGCCTCTCGAGCACCCTGCAGGTGCCCAAGCGGAGCATGCAGGCCGAGATACGCACCCTGGAGTTCTGGAGGTGGGCATTGACAGCATCCGCACCATTACCATTAGGCACCAACAGTCCGTCCGCCCACAGCAGCGACTACAAGTCCGCCCGCGCAGTCGTTGTCATTATCATAGGCTTTGTTTATTGTTTATTGTGATTTCCAACTTTTGTGCGCATAATGCAGAGGCAGCCAGCCAGACAGCCAGCCAGCAGTACTCTAATGCCTAACTAAGTGAAATTTAAGTGCTTTCCCTCTGTGTCTGTCTCTGCGCCTCGAGCGATGCCAAATTTATTCACAAGTTTACGACAAATAATGAATATGCAGTTAGAACAGCTAATTTTGCTGATAGATTGCATTGATATGATCCATCGAGTCAAGTACAAATCAATTCTATGCATATACATGTGACTATGTCTAGAGTTTCACTAGGGGTCTCTGCTAGCCATGCCTTAGTTAAAAATCTGATATATATTTACCCGATTTTTAACTAGTAAAAATATCGTCCATCAAATTTAACTATAATTTAAATATCAAAATATTAATAAAAAACAATTTAATTCAAAAATAAATATTATATATTTATATTAATATGTTTTATTTAATTTGTATTCATATTTTGATACTTAAATTAAAATGCTTATTTTCATAAAAAAAAAATTATTTTTTGAAAATATAAACAATTATATATTGTATAAATATAAGAAAATAATAATAAAAAAAAAAACAGTATATAAAATATAATAATAATTGTATATAATATTTAATATTATATATTATTATTTTTATATATAAAAAATATATATTATTTTTATAAAAAACTTAAAACATTTTTTAAAATTTTGAAACATCTAAAAAATTTGAATTAAAATTTTTTTTTTTAATTTTATAAAACTTAAATAATTTAAAAAAAAAATGTTTTCCAAATTAAAAAAAAAAATGCTGCGCAACAAGAAATATTTTAATTTTCTAAAAATCTACAATTCAATCTTTTAACTTCTTTTTATTAACATTAAAACGCAGCTTAACTCTTAAGCAATTTTACTGGCGCTGAAAATATTCGCTGACTGCGAGTTTTATATTCGTTTAATGCCCGCTTCATTAAAAGTCCATAAAGTAATTAAATTGCTGCAGCGCTGTCCAGTGCAGTTTAAATAAGTTTTCTTTTTTTCTTCTGTTGCTCTTATTGTTGGCTTGCATTAAATATAAATATATATATTTTTTTAATTTAAAAAATTTAAACGTAAGTTCGCCTTGCGTGTGTCCCTGACAGCAGCTGGCCACAAAATATAAATATATATATATATATATATATTATATAGAACTTAGAGCATAGTTGAAGCCAATTAGGGCGCAGCAGAATAATGCAAAAGTTAAATAAGAAATTTGATGGAAATTAACGAATGCCAAGTTGGGCAGCCCAAGTGCAGCTGGAGCTGGCAATGTTTATGTTGCCATCGCAGCAGTTTGTTTGATTTTTCGTTATCGCAAAAGGAGGAACAGCAGGAGGAGGAGGAGGAGGAGTGACTGGCTGGCTGGCTGGCTGGCATGGAGGGCGTAGTCCATTTGTTTTCTTGTCCGCTTGTCCAGCGACGACGACCCCGGGCAATCGGCAGCTGCTGTCTCCTCAGTCTGCTGTTAGCTTTTTGGTTGTGGGGCCGCCCCTCCCTCCCCCTGTTTGCTTATGCATAATTGTCATTGGGCTCGAACAAGACGCACATTGTGTGCAATTTGTAGCGCAACATAATTTCTTGAATATTTACTTTAATCATATGAAATGACATGCCCCAACTGAAGTATAGCCGCCCGTGCTCACCCCGCTCGCCTCGTCTTCTTTGCAGATCCATCATCAGCGAGTGCCTCGCCTCGTTCCTCTATGTGTTCATCGTATGCGGCGCAGCTGCGGGCGCCGGCGTGGGTGCCAGCGTCTCCTCCGTGCTCCTGGCCACGGCGCTCGCCTCCGGCCTGGCGATGGCGACATTAACACAGTGCTTTTTGCATATATCGGGTAAGCCAAGAAACAGAAACAAAGGCAGAACAAAACAAACAAACGAATAAACAGGCGACAAGTGTTGCATGTTGCTTGTTGTTCTTGTTGCTTGTTGTTGCTGAGGGTCCACAAACTCTGCCGTGGGAATTTCGTTGCCACCAAACAGCAGCAGCCGCAAGAACCCCATTTCATATATATTTCGTAGGGTCTTTATGCTCTGTAACTTAACGAATCGGGTATATAGGTTTTATGCTATTTTGTGTTCGCTGACTTGACGAATGTCTGAAAGAGCTAGAGATAGAGAGTTGTAATTTTGGATATATATTTTTGCCTTTTTAGAAAATCAGAAAAAAATCTGAAAAAGAAAACAAAACAAAAATCAGAAAAAAAAATCAGATAAAAAAAGCAGAAAAAATCAGCAAAAATTCGAAAAAATTCGAACAAAATTCGAAAAAAAAACAGAAAAAAATCAGAAAAATCGAAAAAGTGGAGAAAATCAGAAAAAATACAAAAAAGAGAAAAAATCTGACAAAGCAGACAATTAGAGGTAATAAAAAAAAAAAAAAAAAACAGAAAAATATCAGAAAAAATCGTAAATTATCGGAAAAAATCAAAATAAATATTTTTTTAATTTTCTTAAAATTGTTTTAAAAATAAATATTGAAAACATAAAAACATAGGCTAAAAATTGCTGGAATAAAGATTATAAAAATAGGTAAATAGGTAAAGACCAAAATAGTTGGAATAAAGGTTATAAAAATATTTCTTTAAGAATATATTTATTTTTTTATAATTTGTTTTAAAGTATTTTAAATTTTTTTAGTTTATTTTATATATTTTAATTTTTTTTTTATATTTTTAATTTAAAATAGTGTATATTTGATTGAACCTAGCTCGAGTATTCTTTCCGTGAGTTATGCCCTACTCCAATCTTTCTATATATTTTCTTAATTTTTTTATTTATTTTTTTTTTTTTTTATTTCCCATTTCATTAAACCTTGCGCGAGTATTATACAGTCAGTCACAACCGCTTTAATTTTACAATTTGTTTTCTTTTCGTATTCTTTTTTATAATTTTGAAAAAGCCAACGCACTGTGGTTGTCGCCCACGTCTGCGCTGCCGTCGCCCACTCCCCCACTCCCACTGGCTTTGCCCTCCCCCTACTTTTCCATGCGCCTTTGCCGGGCGACGCTCTTATCTGCGGCGGGCGCACTTGCAGTGGCCTCTCTGTCAGTGTTCACTGTACGCCGTACAACTTCCTCGTGTATTTGTTCATCTGCGTTGACATTCGGGGCAATTAAATGTCTCACCAAAGTCGGGGCAGTTGGGGCGAGTGTGTGGAGAACATGTGTTCTTGATTTCGCCTTTAAGTTGCATTCTGTTTAGCTATATATATATATATATATATATATATTTATTTATATATATATGCTGTATGTTTTCCTTTTCACAGCCAATTGGCTGCACATTAAGTTATGAGCGCAGTCGCTCCGATGCAGCATAAAAAAGATATTCCACGAAAGTGTCAAAATGTTATTTAACGGCTTTCAGAGAGACAGAGGGGCAACGGCAGATATCTATATATATATCTTTTTATAATAGATTGAGCTGCAAATAAATACAGCTGACAAAGTGCCAGAGGAGAGAGTGAGAGGGATAATGAAGTATTATATTAAAATTATAATATTAAGTTACTTTGCATAAACTAATAAAAAGTTGTAGTTAATCTGCTATACTTAGTAATTAGCTCTGTCATCCAGTTTCCCAACTCATTGTATTATAAACTTGCCCTTTGACAGCTTTACCTTGAGCATGGCCTACCTACAAGTTTAGCTTTCTTGTTGCATATTTAATGATTAATCCACTTATCCGTATTATTTTTTGCCTCTCGCACCACAGGCGCCCACATCAATCCGGCCGTAACTCTGGCCTGCTGCGTTATCCGCAGCATCTCCCCCATACGCGCTGCGATGTACATGACCGCCCAGTGCGGCGGCGGCATTGCGGGCGCCGCTCTGCTCTACGGGTAAGTCGAACAAAGATTATCTAATATTATCTAATTATTTATCTAAGGAATGAGTTGGTTAATTAATGCAGTTTTTTAAAGGGAAATTCAGTTTTGCCATGCCTGAGTCCGTTTATAACTTGAATTCCTGTTGTCGTTGAGTTGGTTAAACTACTGCCATATTTTCGCGCAGTGTAATCAGTAATGAATTGCCATACATGCTCGAGTCTAGCTGCAATCGGCTTCCGAGTATTTCCAAATGACTTCGTGGCACTCGGAGCAGGCTTCACTTGAAGCTGCTTTAATTCCGGCTAAATTTCCATACGGAATGTCCATTCGATGTAAAAGTACGTTCGACCCGAGCTTGGCACAGGATGTGCCGTGCTAAGCAATTTCCGAATTAAATTCAAGGAGGTGCTCAATGTCACTCGAACGGCCTCGCGGTGACTGTACCCAAAGGACACTTTGCCCGAAAATCATTTACAGGAAATGCGTAGTTTGTGTGCAAAAAGAAATAAATAGGGGAATGGCTAGAGAAATGTGTAAATAGGATATGCAGGTAACCAGAGAGCGCTCGAAGCACCTGCATAGAGCGCAGGTAGTAGCCTAGCTAGGAGTAGTCTACCCACGTTTATCTCGGCTAGGGCGAAAACATCTGCCAACGTGATTTCCCATTTTGGTTGAAAATGCGTTTGCTGTCAGGACCGGATTCCTTTGTCGAGGCCAGGCACCATGTGCTGCCTAGATACACACACACACGCACACAAACACACACACGCACTCATAATAGTGCGTGTAGGTCCTGTCAGCGTCTTTTATGCCTAGCTGACAAACACTGCGCAGGATATCACTCTTTGTGCAGGAGACAGGCAATAGCTAAAAAGAGTATATATATATAGATATAGATATATATAGCATAAACAATGAAGCAGGCATGTATCTGCTGCTGCGGCCGCTCCAATTTTTGTTGTGCGTTGAACTCCTTTTTGGAAAGTTAATGCGCCTGCGCAGCCTGCCCCTGTCGCTCTGGGTCTGCTCGACATCTGTTTCTCTGGCTCCTTTTTTGTCGACGCTTCGCTTCTTCTTTTTTTAAGTGCGTTGGCATCTTTACTTTCTACCGAGGCGCAATCCGAGTAGCCGCGCTGCAGCCATGGAACATGTTTCAGCTGCCAGCCCGATCAGGTTCGCATCTCGCAGGGGTCGCTGGCAGCTCCAGTTGTCTTCTGCTCGAAACATATGTTTCCAAAAGTGTTTAAGAGTGTGTGTGTGAGTGTGTGCGTGCGTGTGTGTGTGCGTTGATTAATTGGTTTAGATTTGGCAGGCGATTTTGTGGCTTTTGGGCGGCTTTCGAGCGCGGTTTGATTGATGGGCCTCTAGCCGAGATTGAAGCCGGCGCAAAAACCAACTCTCAGCTTAATCGATGCGTGAAATTGAGTGCAAATTCTTGTGGTTTCTAAGAAAAAGCTGTGAGACTAACAGAGCTTGAATGAGTGCTTGCTAAGGGCTAAACGGTTGCTTTTGGGAAATTTATAGTTCATATTAAATAGTCTTAACTTGACTGTACTTATAATGATAGGTGATCGATCATTCTAGCATTAATCAAGAGTCAGTCGCAGCTCTAGCTTAAGTTAGACTGATATGAAATCTCTTCTCTTTTTATCTCATATATGAAAGGCAGCTCGTTAAGTACCTCAACTCAGCGTCTGATGGCGCCACTACTGTAAGGGAAATTTATTATTGCTTACTACATTCTCGCAAGGGAAATTTACTGACGCTTGGTACATTCTCAGCTGAATCTTAATTTCCCTTTTAGTTCAAATTTGCGCGCTTGTTTAACTGAATATGTTTCAAAGTCTTAAACATTTTCATACACAAGCTACGCGCTAAATTTTATAATTAGCCAAAATTAGATTTATTAAATATGAAATATAAAATATCTTAAATATTAATTAATGTAAATTGAAATATTTTATTTAAATATGATATATAAAACTTTCGAGTGAAAAGAATTTATGAATATTGTATAATTTCATTAAGATTTGTTTTATCTATATGCATAAATCATAAAAGAAATAAGTCTATAATGAAATTGTTATATATTTATCTTGATTATGAGAAGTTATTTTCCGAGTAAATGGAGAAAAATTCCCATTATTTTTCTATTATTTGATTTTGAATATATCAAACAGGAAGTGAAACACTAAAGCAGACAGCCGACAGCCAACAGTAGCAACAGATAAGTTCGCAGATAAGCTTTAGCTGTCTTCAAAGCAATATTATTCTTATCAGGCAGCCCTACTCTATAGAGACATGCTCTATGCAGGCACTTGCTCAGGCGCGCTGTCAATTGCCAGACGCAGCCAAGAGGCACTCGAGGAGCAGTCTTTATTATTATAATTTCAACAGATTCTGCTTTATTTTGGGCTTAAGTAGAAACTCTTGAGGCATATGACATGCGTGGCCCGCATGCGTTCTTTAAGCATCGATATCCGGCTCTCGCCTGCTCAGTTGTTATTGTTATGCGCGCGGCGTTCTGGAGGATATTCAATGAGGACGTTTCAGTGGGTTTTTGTGGATTTGCTTGATTCTTATGCTTGACCGTCTGGAAACGTGCGCCAAGCACGTTCCAAAATATGCCTTTCAGTAAAAATGATGAGAGATAAAAATCAGGTAGAGCCCGGCCAGTCGGCCCAAGCAAGCAGAGCTGCATAATTACCATTGGCCTTTGTTCGGCTCGACTGCGACTGTTGTTGCGCCTGCGCAGGATGCGGCAGAAACTTGAAATCAAACACGTGTCGCTGCTGCTCGCTGGTTGGCCGGCACGAAAGGGCAGCTGCAACTGTCTTGCACTCGAGCGAGCTCAAAGCCTGCCAGGCACACCTGCCGCCCAAAAAAACTGAAAGAATTACAGTAGTTGCCTCGGACAGCAGCAGCAAAGGAGATACAAGAAAAAAACAGGATTTTCGAGTCGAAATTTGAATTTTAAATGGAACGTAACGAGCTGTGCCGCCGCCAGAGAGCTGCAATCGCGGTCTGTGAGTTCATTATCGATTGGTATGTGGGGCATGGGACTGGGGCAGGGCACAGGGCGCAGGGGGCATGGCGTCTTCCTGGCCAGTTGCCCAAAAATCAATTCGTGTCACATAGCGGCAATTGAATTACGTTTTTGATGCCGCCCGCTAACAGCTTATCGCAGGCAACATGAAAATGGCATCCTGTGTGCCGCTTCCGGCTGTTGCACACACACACACACATACACATACGGCTGGGGCAAGAGGATGCCAGCGCACAGCTGGTCCGGGCGTGCAATCGAACCGTAAACAGCTTCTTCTGTTGCACGTTGCAATTGATAATTAATTGCCATGCGGCAGAGTCAATAAATTGCAGCAATTTATGTGGCATTTTAATTGTCTGCTCACTTAAATTTGTAAATTAAAGAAAAATGCGAAATTGCCCAAAATAACAGTAATAATAATAATTGAATCTTGCAACATGTTGCACGCATGTATATAACAACAATATCTATTTTGATTTGAGAAATGCCAAAGGTATTTGTCGTCGACATGCCCTTTGGCATTTTGCCCCCGCCCCACCTGAGCCCCCCCTCAACCACAGTAACCGCAAGCAGTTGCAGCGTGTTGCACATAACACATAACCTCACTCTTCATTGCGGATGTGGCAGCCAGCGAAATGTGTGCATGTGTGTGTGCGTGTGTGTGTCCTTTTTGCACAACTTTTGTCTGCTCCTTCGTGCTGCTGCTCCCCTTTTGTTTGGCTTTTTATCGTGCGCCAACAATTTTGTACGGTTAGCAAAGGGAAGCTGCTAAGCTTAACGGCACATAAACTTCTGGCTACATTTTGCTATTTCCTGCTACTTAACTGTAACTGTATGTGTGTGTGTGTGTGTGTGTTTGTTTGTTTGCTTGTTGTTGTTGCAAAATTAGCACTTTATACATTTATGAGCAAACAAGCTGAGAAAATAAACTGAAAAATCAAACTAACGCAGCCATAAGCAAAGGCATATTTTACTTTGATACCCTCGAGCTACTGAAAAGGCGTTAAAAAGACGTTTCATTCAATTTTTGCAGTTAGAGTTAATGCCATTGCAGCCAAGCCGATCTGGTCGATATTACTTACTTTACAGGCATGCAGGGATTATTTCATTACATTTCCCTTTATTTATTCAAATTGATTTGCCATTCCGCTCAAGCAATATATATCGATATATTATTTTAAATTTGTGCCAGCTCTAACTAAGCAGGGATTATTTCAAATCGTTCATTTCCCTTTATTTATTTAAAATTCCTTTATATCGAATTGATTTGCCATTTCCCTTTTGTAATATATATCGATATATTGTTTAGAATTTGTTCCAGCTCTAGTTAAGCGGGTATTATTTCAAATAGTTAATTTCCCTTTATTTCGAATTTATAGGCAATCGCTAGTCTGTGTCATTTCCCTCAATCAGTTAATTGTCCCCAACATTGAAAAATACAATTACGTTAATGCTTTTATCCTAATCAGCCCTAAATATTATATTGGAATTTCAAACAAATAATAAAACCTATTAATATTAGTCGTTAAATACTCTATTTGTATACCATGTCCAAGCATGTGAAGGGTAATCCTTAGTCAGTCAGTGAACCTATTCCTTTACCATTTCCTTTTCAGTGCGATTTAAACTTTAATAAGCATCCAGCCAAGTGAAAAATTGTTTTGGTTAGCCGCACCCTGTGCACACATAGCACATGGCTAAGAAATATTATATAATATATATATATATATATATATATATATATATATATATATATATATATATATATATATATATATATATATATATATATATATATATATATATATATATATATATATATATATATATATATATATATATTTCTTATCAAATGTCTTTCAAATATTTGAGCTTTATATTCGCACGTTTTCTTTGCTTTTCTTTATTGGCAGCGAGATATTTCGTAGCAAAGCTGGCGCTTATTGCCGCTAAGCCGGCATGTCTCACCTTTTCACTTACTATATACGTACATTCGGCATCCTTGTCCTTGTCTCTCTCTCTCTCTCCCTCACTCACTCACTCAGTTAGTGCTTCACTCAATGCCATTTGCTGCAGCTGCGGCTCTATTTGCTCAACTACTTTTAAGTGCATTGCGAAAACGTTTATTTCCGGATTTTCACAGTTATTCAATGTTCCGGAGATGATGTGCAATTGCCATTGCGGCGCTGTGCGCTGCCACATCCATAGAAAGCAGCGCAAATATTTATTCAACAACACTTATCATGTGTGTAAAGTGTGGGATTTACCAACACTATTATGCGCTGCCATTCTCCTTTCGGAAAATTCCCTCTATTTGCTTGCATATTTCCAAGAGCCACATGCAGAAAATATTTTACATTTATTTATTTAACATGCATTTAGCCAAACTATTTTGCTATGCATTTCTGTTTCTTTATGCTTTCCATTAGACAGCTGGAATTTTATATTTAATATGTAATAAAGTGGGAGCCACTTGAAATGCATTTAATAAATTTTAAAATGACCGGTCTGAATTTAAATGATTTATTTTTTATATAAATTAATATAAACATTTTGTAAAATATATAATTATAATAATTTTTATACATTCTTTATTATTCATTGAATAATTTAATTATTTTTATTTATATACAACATAAACAAAAATATATATTTATATATTAATTAATTAATTTTTATACAAATTAATCTATTTAAATTTAAATATTTTAAAAATTAAATATTCATTTTAGTTTATTTTGTATAAAAATAAATATAATTTTAATTTTTAATGAATAGCAATTGACATAAAAAAATAATACTAATTATAATAACAATAATTTAATTTAAATTAATTTAATTTTAAAGTTATTTAAATGGTGAAAAAAATAATAAATTTCTTTGAGGACTTCATCCTCATCTTCCTGTGCCCCTCAGTAAGCGATTGCTTAATAATAGCTAATCAATTTAATAGCCATGTCGACGTCAGCCTATTCAGTCGACTTTTTGCTATATGATCAATTTCAATTATAACTCAGAACGAAGTTAGCTCTTACAGCGCCAAGTTGTGAGCAGCTGCATGTGAGTAAACTCATTAGCATTAACGCAAAAGTTAAATTGTTCATAAATTCTGTAGGAGCCGAAAAAACTTTGGATACCGCCGTACAGCCTAGATGTAGGCAACAACTTTTGTCACTTTTGCCAATTGAAACTTTGGCAATCTAAATTATGTGTGCCAGTTGACTTCAGCCATGTACATATGTATGTATATGCCCATGTGAAGTGGCAAGTTAATATGGATTGAGGTTAACAAACTGTCGTAGGCAGTGTTGGCCCGCACTTCAGGGCAGCGACAAGCCAGCTGAACTGAAAATAAGCTAGAAATGGCTAAAGAACGATTTAATAGAATTTTTGTGTTATGTATCAAATAGTGCTATGAAAGTGATATAATATTTTATATTAACAGTTGTACAAACAGTTCAGCTTGACTTGGGCATTGTCAATATACATTCTTCAGCTCTTCTACAAAAATTGTTCCCAATATATTTCTTTTATTATTGTTATTTTTATTACTTTTTATTATATATATTAAATATTTTTTAATAAATTTTTAATATATTTTTTTACTATTATTACTATTATATTATACATATATTATATATTATAAATTATATTATAGTATTATTATTATAAATATTTTTAAATTAATTTATTTTACTTTTGATTATTAATTTTTTTATTACTATTTTTTTTTTTTTTTTTTTTTTTTTTTTTGGAAATTTTGTATTTTTATTTTTATTAGTTTTTTAAAATAATTATTTTATTTTTAAAAAATCTTTTTTTTACAATTATTATTATTTTTGTTTTATTATTATTATTTTTTTTTATGCCCTAATTCTTGCTAGTCGCTATATTTAAAGCTTTTCCGCGATCCGTGCTTGTAAAACCCCAGAAATGGCAGGAAAAAAGCCAACTGGGCAGCACTGTTCGTAGGCAGTATCGTAATATATTATATAACTGCTAAAGTTTAGGCCATAGTAATATTCTAATATTTATAGTATGCAGTCCATATGCTGGCTTAACTTTAGTCAATCCTAAATCCTAAATCAATACTAAATGGAAATTCTCTCTCTTCTCCCATGTCATTTGCAGTGTCACGGTGCCTGGCTATCAGGGCAATCTGCAGGCGGCAATCTCTCACAGCGCCGCCCTGGCCGCCTGGGAACGCTTCGGGGTTGAGTTCATACTCACCTTTGTTGTGGTGCTCTGCTATTTCGTCTCCACGGATGCCATTAAGAAGTTCATGGGCAATTCGGCGTTTGCCATCGGCGCGGCATACAGCGCCTGTTGCTTTGTGTCGGTAAGTTTGACATTGATAATGATGCTCAAAGGAATGCTGCGAGCCCAGAAATCTAGAGACCCGAAACGCGAGACTCGCGAAACGCACCTGCCGTTTGCGCATTTTTATGGTGCAAAAATCGCAGCATGACAGCCACCAGGCCCAGCCCAGTCACAGTCAACAAAAGGGACCGAGAAGTTGGTCGAGATAATTAATTTAGCGCAAGTCAGGGTCGAGCGCGTCTCGCATCGCCGCTGTCCAGAAATTAAAAGCAAATATTTAGCCAGTTTATTTTTTTCTTCTCTTTTCGCTTTTCGTTTTTCCCGCTAAGCCGCACAATAAAAACGAAATTTATATTGATTTGAATTACGATTTCGAGCTTGCTATAATAATTGAACACGCAATCATTAAACGAACTTTAGACAATTTATGGAAGGTCTTGAAGCAGGCTCAAGGCTGGCCTTTAAGGCATTCCATTTATATAAATTTGAAAGTATTTTTATTTTTGAAAAGAATTTTTTAATTTTTTAATATAAACATTACTTGGAAAGTTTGATGAAAATACTTAATGCTCGGTTAGCTAGTAAGTGAGTAGGAAAATAAATTAATTTTTATAATATATTATCATAATTTGATTTAGAAATAGTTTCTTTATTGTTTAATTAATTAATTTATTTTTTAAATATCAATATTTAATAATGCTTCAAAACTAAAAAATAAGACCATGTATATAGGTCTTATTTTTTAGTTTTGAAGCTTTATTAAATATTGAAAATATATTTAAAAAATAAATTAATTAATTTAGTATTTGTTTAAACATCACACTAACAAACAGCGATTAAATTTTTTGGATATCTCCAATAGTTTAGATTTTAGCTTTAGCTCAAAGCTAGCCTAGTCCTGCCCAAATCGCAAGCTTTTAACACTCCCACTCTACGCTTTCTATTGCAGATGCCCTATCTGAATCCGGCGCGCTCCTTGGGTCCCTCATTTGTGCTGAACAAATGGGACAACCATTGGGTGTATTGGTTCGGTCCGCTCGTCGGCGGCATGGCCTCGGGGCTGGTCTACGAGCACATCTTCAGCTCGCGGCGCAGCGTGCGCCATGCCAAGGGCAGCATTGACAACGACTCCAGCTCCATACACTCCGAGGACGAGCTCAACTACGACATGGACATCGAGAAGCCCAACAAGTATCAGCAGTCGCAGGGCACCTATCCGCGTGGCCAGGTGAATGGGGCAGCCGCCACAGCCGCACAGCACGCCGCTGCCAACATGCCGCCCATGGGCGTGGTCGGCGCTGGAGCTGGCAACTACTGTCAGAACTTGTACACCGCCCCGCCGCTCTCCTCCAAGTACGAGCAGCAGCAGCAGGAGCCGCTCTACGGCGGCACTCGCTCCCTCTACTGCCGCTCGCCCACGCTGACGCGCAGCAACCTGAACCGCTCGCAGTCGGTATACGCCAAGAGCAATACGGCCATCAACCGTGACATAGTGCCGCGCCCCGGACCACTGGTGCCCGCCCAGAGTCTCTACCCCATGCGCACGCAACAGCAGCAGCAACAGCAGCAGCAGCAGCAGCATCATCAGCAGGCAGTCACGGCGACCCAATCGTCGCATCTGCAGAACCAGAACGTGCAGAATCAGATGCAGCAGCGCACCGAGAGCATCTATGCCATGCGCGGCTCCATGCGCGGGCAGCAGCAACCGTTGCAGCAGCAGCAGCAGCAGCAGCAACAGCAGGCGCCAGTCGGCATGCAGCAGCAGCTGCAGCCGCCGCAGCAGCAGCACATGTCGGAGCCGCAGGCGCAGCAACAGGGCTTCCAGCCAGTCTACGGCTCACGCAACAATCCCACACCCTTGGATGGCAATCACAAGTTCGAGCGGCGGGAGCAGCAGCAGCAGCAGCAGCTCTATGGCATGACCGGTCCGCGCAACCGCGGCCAGTCGGCGCAGTCCGATGACAGCTCGTACGGCTCGTATCATGGCTCGGCAGTCACGCCGCCGGCGCGTCATCCCAGCGTGGAGCCCTCGCCGCCGCCCCCACCCATGCTGATGTATGCCCCGCCGCCGCAGCCCAACGCCGCGCACCCACAGCCCATTCGGACGCAGTCGGAGCGCAAGGTGAGCGCGCCCGTTGTTGTCTCCCAGCCGGCTGCCTGCGCGGTCACCTACACCACGTCACAGGTGCCCCCGACGATCACGACGACGACAGCACAGCAGCAGCAGCAGCAGCATCAACAACAGCAGCAAATGATGATGCAACAGCAACAGCAACAACAACAGCAGCAGCAGGCACATCAGCAACATTATGGCATGCTGCCGTTGCGACCCAACTGAAAGCGGCTATCGTGGGGCCCCGTAACGACGCCGCCGCCAACGATACACGCCGCCCTCGCGATTCATCCCACGGGCACCATGACCCTGCACAGCTGCAGCCTAGCCAAGCAGAGCAGTTTGTTTTAGCTCCCAGAGACGAGTAGTTCGGGCATCCAAAGGAAACGTAGCATTTAGTTCAAAGGAAAAAACCATTTGAGTGCAGTTTAATTAGACATATATCCGAGTTAGATATACATGCCTAGAGATAGCAGACAAAACATAGCCACAATGTATTATTCAGAAGCGACAAGTAAGAAGGAACTCATACCTAGCAACAGCAACAACGATTATCATAAGTATCCACACAAGTATACACACCATATTCCATCTAAACATAACTCTATTCTCATAATCCATAAATCCATAAATAACATATATTATCCAGTCACATATATCATATATTACTCAAAAAAATTATATATTTCTTTATTTTTTATTGTATTTTGTTATCCCTAAATCGGAGAATTACATATTTCATTCAATTTACATTTTTATATATTCATCCAACTTAATTCCTCGACTGATTCTCAAAAATTCCCTTGGTTCTTTACCAACACTATTTTTTTTAATCTTAAGTTTTTTCGTTTTATAGAATATAAATGTATATAGTATATACATCTATGCGGATAATTATTTAGTGTTAAATATTATCGTTAGCAGCTTAACCATATCTAAATTTAAATGTTAGGCTAAATAAGCATTAAAGTCGACATCTACTATATAGCGTATAGCATAGAAAATATATTCATATATACAAATAATTCTAACCATTAAATGCTTTGTCTTAACTCTAAGTATTATAGTCTGTATTAATAAAAGATATATAAATATATATATATCGAAGACAAGAACTGTTCTGTAACCTAGAAAGATGTGTTGATCTAAATTAAATTCAATTTAGCGCTTGCTAAAAAGTTTCCGACTTCTTTTTTCACAGCATGGCAAAGTTTTATTTCACAATTTGTTTTTGCCAGAGCGGGGGCTGAAAAGAAAAGGTAATCTCATTATGCCATGGTTCACTGTGCATTAAAAGCAAATCAAGTTTACCTACGCTCATCAATATTTCCCGCATTTAAATCATAACAGTCTTAAATTCCCTTCAGAGTACACAGTAGAATAAATGTCCTTTTTGCAGTGCAAAGAGGGAAATTTGGCACACTTCAAAATAAAGTACCTCCTGCAGCAGCTCTGCATAATTATGCAAAGTGGGAAATAATCGTTGATTGATATGTGCACTTTGCAACACTGCAATACTTATTATGTTGGTTATGTCAGTTACCTAATGTGCGCACTTTGCAACACTGCCAAAGCGCTTATTTTGTATCTGCCAAATTTGAGCGTTGCATTTTTTTTTTAACCATGCAAAGGTGTGTCTATAGTGCTAACTCGGAGCCTGGCTTATCCCCAAAGGGATTGTGCACCAAAATAGCCATAGCAACGTCAACGCCGACATCATTGCTTAAACGCCTTCGACTCGTCCAGATTACGAACTCAACTTACACGTGCCCACTTGCGACACCGAAATTCATGCCGCTGACCACACCGTTTGGCCTGCTCGATGGACACTATGCGACAAACAAAATCCAAACAGCCGATTGGAATACAACAAAGTTGGTTGAGTTTCTGCGTATAGCCAAAGAGCTGTACCACCTGTCCGACTGTGATGCCCTGCATGTGCTGGGCTTCTTCAAAAACAATTTGACTGAAGCCTGTCGACATCTGTACTACCATAATGGCCGCCCCATTATGGTGTTGGATTTCGATTTGCCCTGGCGCATAGCCTTGAAGTCCATCAGAGAGCTGCCCAGAATGGAAGACTTTTCGACCCACACGTTCTTGAAAAACTTCCACGATCTGTTCATCGTCAACTCGAGTATATTGACCAATGTATTGCCAGTGAAGGCACTGGCCAAACAGTTCCCTGGACGCTACCTACGCATACAGCGCATCGCTCAGCGCGATCAAATCATCTGGGTGGGCTTAGTGTTGCCCCTTGAGTATGCACCCATTGAGCTCACTGCGCTGCTGTTGCCCTCCTCGGAACGCAGATTGCTGAAACGCGCTTCCCAGCTCATCAACGAGCTCGTCCGGGCCAGCAAATCCTGGCGTGAACCTCAACGCTGTTTCCGGGGTCTACTAAACTCATGGAACGCCAAAATCCAAGGTGTGCTTAGTGAACAGCTACTGAGAATTAAAACTCCAAGAGATGCTATTGATGATGCAGTATGCCCCAACGAAATACTTTATTGAGATGAAGAGATTTACTCTAAGTGGAAAGTTGGACGGTTTTCAATTTTGTAATTGTACAAACAAAATAATTTGCAATATATATATTTCATTTGAAGACACCAACAAAAACGCGTTTTTTTTTAGAATTTTATTTGTAGAAATCAAATAAAATACATTTTTACATTTTTTTCAGATATAAATTGATATGATAAAAAAAAAATTAAAATAAGTTGATATGTGTTTACAATTCTTGATGAAGATGAACTATAATTGATTTTGTGTATGAGTAAGGATATATCATATATATAATTTATAATCAAATATTTGAAATGGGTTCAGTTAAAAATTGAATTAAAATTTATTTGCAAATTTGTATAAAATTGCCACAGAAATAAAATATAAATAAATATTTTTGCACGATTGTGATTATAAATTTGCAACTATAATCAAATTTTCCAAAAATAAAAATAAAAATTATTTGTTGACTATTGCGGATGGAGATTATTAAGTGATAAAATATGATTATAAATGGGAGTTTTAGAGATTCAAATATTTGAAATGGTCTCAATAATACAATTTTATATTAAATAAGTTTACAAATGTATGAAATTGAAAAATAATTCGTTGTAGAATTATTTAAATTAAAAAAAAATCAATTTTTGATTACAATATAAATTGAAAAATATTAAAAAATTTTCAAAAAAATCAATTAAAATTTGCTGTTTACAATTTGTGAGCTATATAAAATTGTTTTTTTTTTTTTAAATGGCAAAAGAGTATAAAATGTAAATAATCACAAATCAAATATTGAAAGCCATGCACCTACGCTTAAAAAAAATCATAGGTTAAAGCTTTTCCCATTTTCTAAAATAAACCAAATTTAGTTTTCAAAAATTTCTGATTTATCTATAAATCGCATTCCGCGTCCGACATTTCGCTCATGTCGTCCGTTGACCAATCGTCGCTATCGGTTTCGTTCTCCACATATTGATTACGATGGTAACGCATCCAATTAATGCGACCCATGTCGAGGTGGGGATTCTCGGCACGCTCCGGGTCATAGACCAGCCAATGGCAATTCTTCTGCGCGTACAAGGAGTCCAACAAACTAGGCCAGTACACAACGAGGCCAACCTTGGCCAGCTTAACGTTCAGCCGATAGCCATGCTGCTGCTCCGATATTATCTTCACCTCGCCCAGCAGATTGAGGATGCAGCGCTGAGGTGGTGTTGTCTCTGTGACCAGATAGAAGAGGACGTTGTCCTTAACCTCAAGCGTATATTGTGGCTCTTGCTGCTCGAAGATGAGCTCGATATGCATCAGAGTCTGACTCCAGCTCACCTTTGGACGCACCGCATTGCCAGCGACAGTGGCGCAACATAAGGCACTGGCCACCTTATCCGTTGTCAATGGTTGCTTGGTCTCTGGAAATACATGGGTCTTCTTCTTTTTCTTTTGTTTCTTTGGCTTATCGGAGTCTGCGTCCTCAGATGAGAGAAGCGTTTGTATCATGCTTTTGGCACTATTTACATCGTCTATATAATCAGAGTTCAGTTCATGCAACAGCATTTCCATAAACTCCATAAACACCTCATCTGAATCTTTCAGTTTTTCAGTTGATTCCTCTGGAGGTGGTTCTGCTTTCTCTTCAGATTTAGCTTGCTCGACATTTATTTTAGTATCCGGTTTATGGTTTTTAGTCGGATTTTTATGTGTAGAATTGTCATCAGATTCGGTAATCTCTTCAGATTTCAGATGGATTTCAGTCGGATTTGTATTTGTAGAATTGGAATCAGATTCGGTTATCTCTTCAGATTTTTCTTCTTCCAGCTCCACCAGGTATAATGGCTCGTCTTGCTCATCTACCGTTGGTTCATCCGTGTAAATACCCATTTCTTCTCTAAATAGCGCTAGATCTTTGAGCACCTCGACATGCAGCTTATGCAACTTTTCTATGATCTGGTCATTCCTCTTGGCGTAGTTCCGATTGATCAGCTCATCATACAATTGCAAGGCATTCACGCTGGTTTGCATTGTTGGACAATCCTGAATCACTGCCACGTCCTTCGTGTAGAATACATCGAACATGGCCATCTCTATGGTAAACTGCAAATGCTGTTTATCACTTAGGTTGCTCAGCAGCTCGGTGACGCACTTGTTGGCATCGTTGTCCCAGTCGCCTTCACCTATGGACGGCATCAATCCATAAAGTCGAACGTCCATGGCCAATGGCGGATCCTCTGTGAAACGTTCATCACACTCAAAGAGCTCATTCGGCGGCACCTTCAACAATTCCGTGCCCTCGTCCATTTGCTGCACTGTGACCAGACGTTTGTCGGACACATCTACAACACGTACGCGCTGATATGTGATTCGACGATGCAGCAGACATATGTCCGAGATATTCACTGTTTCCTTAGGTCGGCGATTGTTCGGATCGCCCAAGTGCACGAAGATCGCAGTGCATAACCTGCGCAGCGTAGCGGGATTCGGGGCATCTTCCCAGACGTCCTTGCCAGCGCTCTTAAAGCTGACGGGCATAATGGCGAAGTGGACCGGATCGTAGATCTTGATTATATTGCCACGCACAACAGTGCCTGATTTCCACACAACAGTCTGTTCTGGCCGCAGCAAATCCGCACGTATGGGATGATGCCTACGACGGCAATACAGCTGCACGCACTTGCCATTGCTCAACATTTGCGGGCAGGGGTGACAAAATTGGTCAGTTAGCTGGCGACAACTGGCCACAATTTTCTGTACGTCATCCCTCAGCTTAATGTCGTGAGCTGCGAAAAACTGCATCAGGCGCGGCAACTCGTGCATATTGCTTTCGTCCAGCATTATAAAGGAAATAATGTTCGTTTCCAGCTTCGTTGAAGACAAACAGTTCGAAATATTATCGCCGAAAACATGAAAGCGATACGAGAACTTTGACCAGGAATCAGGCAAACTAAAGTGAATCAAAAGGTCAAAGTTTCCAACTAACTGCGGGGGCTGCTGAGCTGCATCCGAAACCAATAGCAACTGTTGTCCCTTCTGGAAAGTATAAATATAGAATTCGTTTAAGAGCAAATATTGTTCAAGGTAGACTTTGCCTCTCACCTGCTTAGCAATAGAACCAACACAGTCATAGCCCGCCGCATTCAACGCATTTTTTAGAATAGCCAACTCCTCATCATTGCAGTAGATAACTGTGCGTCCCTTCAAAGGATCCTGGACAGCAAAGTACTCGAGTAGCCGTTCGACTTTCTTGTCGCTACGCAATAGTGCCACATTCAGCTTTACACTCCCATAGACAGCAGCCTCTAGGAAGTCGCCGAAGAGCAGCAGAGGATTTTCGCCAAACCGCTTTACCAGATCGAGAAAGACCTTTCCATGCCACTGCTGGGCGATGAGCACTAGTTGCAGGTCGAGCTTGGACACGCTCTGAAGCAGATAAATTAGTTTGGCTAGCAATTGGGGCTGCGCAGCCCGTATGCGATCATAGTCATCGATAATGAAGTGCTTAAGGCGACGAGGATCGATCAGTTTCATTTCATTCTGCAACAGTTCCTTCAGATGGGTGGGTGTTGTGATCAGAATGCCGCAGGAGTTGAGCAGTCGCGCCTGCAGTGCCGGGGGGGAATGTGCATGCGAGTTGACCACCTTCAAATGTTTCGTCTTGTAGGCATTCATCAGCTGATTGCACTGATTAAGCAATGACTGGGCATTGGCTACGGAGTCTGCCAGCAGCAATGCCAGGGGACCCAGACGGGTGCCGCTTGTTGCCGAGCGCATTGAGTGCATCACTTGCGAGCACAACGCAGGCAAATAGCACCAGGAGCGACCGTTGCCAACCCGATCCACCAGGACTAGCGAGTGACCCTTCATCAGATGCCCCCAGGCGTGGCGCTGCGTGCCCACCGAAGGCTTCACATTCATTTGCCGCATGGCGCACAGCACATCCGTGCAGAACACCGAATTGTTTAAGCTACGAATCCGTTTCACGGGGATATTGCAGTGTGCCAACACCCGGTTATCCAGGCCACTGACTTCGGGGATTGAACTTACTATGGTTATGGTATTCTGTTCAGTTTGAAAACGATATTCGTTATAGATGCGTTCCAGCTCATCCCCATTGCATTGGGGGATTGAAGGAGCTGCACTTGGCTTCAACTCCTCTTCCTTTGTGGTATCCGTATTTTGACTGGTCTTAATTGATTCGTTTGTGTTTGGGTTGTTTTTGGTATTATTCAGCTTAATTAATAAGTTCGATATTAGGCTGTTCTTCAAGGATTCTAATTTTTCAGATGAATTAGAGATTCCTTCCGGATTACGAGTGGGAGACTGATCTTTACTGGTCTTACTAGATTCCTTTTCGCAATCAGGGTATCCGGGATTTTTCTGATTGTGTGATAGGTGCTCATCTTTATTCGTATTTAAAGTTTCGCCTTTATTATGTAAATTAGAGATGTCTTCCAGTTTATCCGACTTACTAGTTGAAGATTGATCGTTACTGGCCGTAATACATTCCGTGGCGGATACATCTGATTCGTTTCCGGGCAAATTCTGATTGTTTGATAACTGCTCATCATTACCGACCACGGATTCCTCTTTCTTATGTGACTTAGAAGTGCCTTCCTGTTTATCCGGTTTACGAATCAAAGTCAGATCTTTCCTTCTGTTAATAGATTCTGTGTCGGAGACATCTGATACGTTTCCGGGCTTATCCTGGTTGTTTGATAAGTGCTCATCTTCACTTTTCTTCAAGGATTCATCCTTCGTATGTGAATTAGATGTGCTTTCCAGTTTATCCGGTTTACGAGGTGAAGACAGGTTCTCAGTGGTCCTAATAGATTCCATGTCAGATACATCTGATACGTTTCCGGGCTTATCCTGGATGTTTGATAAGTGCTCATCTTCACGTTTCATTAAGGAATCCTCTTTCTTATGTGAATTAGATGTGCTTTCCAGTTTATCCGCTTTACGAAGAGAAGACTGATCTGATACGATTCCGGGCTTATCCTGCTGATTTGATAATAAGGATTCCTCTTTCTTATGTGAATCTGATGTGCTTTTCAGTTTATCCGGTTTACGAGTTGAAGACAGATCTTCAGTGGTCCTAATAGATTCTGTGTCGGAGACATCTGATACGTTTCCGGGCTTATCCTGGTTGTTTGATAAGTGCTCATCTTCACTTTTCTTCAAGGATTCATCTTTCTTATGTGAATTAGATGTGCTTTCCAGTTTATCCGGTTTACGAGGTGAAGACAGTTTCTCAGTGGTCCTAATAGACTCCATGTCAGATACATCTGATACGTTTCTGGGCTTATCCTGGATGTTTGATAAGTGCTCATCTTCACGTTTCATTAAGGAATCCTCTTTCTTATGTGAATTAGATGTGCTTTCCAGTTTATCCGCTTTACGAAGAGAAGACTGATCTGATACGTTTCCGGGCTTATCCTGGTTGTTTGATAATAAGGATTGCTTTTTCTTATGTGAATTAGATGTGCTTTCCAGTTTATCCGCTTTACGAAGAGAAGACTGATCTGATACGTTTCCGGGCTTATCCTGGTTGTTTGATAATAAGGATTGCTTTTTCTTATGTGAATTAGATGTGCTTTCCAGTTTATCCGCTTTACGAAGAGAAGACTGATCTGATACGTTTCCGGGCTTATCCTGGTTGTTTGATAATAAGGATTGCTTTTTCTTATGTGAATTAGATGTGCTTTCCAGTTTATCCGCTTTACGAAGAGAAGACTGATCTGATACGTTTCCGGGCTTATCCTGGTTGTTTGATAATAAGGATTGCTTTTTCTTATGTGAATTAGAAGTGCCTTTTAGTTTACCCTGTTTATGTGGTGAAGAGTGATCTTCAGTGATCTTCATAGATGCCGTCTCGGATCCGGGTGTATCTGGATTGCTTGATAACTTATCATATTGACCGGTCTGTAAGGACTCCGCTTTTATATATGAGTTACAGATGTGCTTCAGTTTATCCAGATTACGCGTTGATGATTGATCGTGAACAATATTCATGACATTCGTTTTACTTTTGATTCCGAAACTTTTTAAGATATTCGACTGAGATGGTAATGTCTGACTTTGACTTGAATTCATTGACTCTTTTCTTAAGGATTTGTCGTGAAGAGAATCTACTTTAATCGGGTTAGGCTTGGGGTTTTTTAATAATTCGTGTTCAGTTATATTTTCCAATTTAGCAGGCTTGAGCGGAGAAGAGAAATACAAATGGAAACGATTTGTCCCACTATTCACAAGCTGCAATTTTTTATTGCCTATTGGTTTGACAGATTCCTTCTTGATTTCAGCCTGATTATGGAGCGAATTAGTCTCCAGTTTATCCTTATTCGCTCTTGGGATTAATTCATTCAGTACCTGATTCAATTTGATTGGTCTTTCAGAATTTTCAGTCTTTGATTTTTCGGCCTGCTGAACAAGCTTGTTTTCGTCCAGATTTTGTTGATTGGGCTGTGGCATCATAATGGGCCGCTGGTAAAATTCCAAAAGACTGCGTCTATTTCTTCTGTTACAAGTCGGTTTTTGTTCCACCAAATCGAAACTATCTGAGGAGCTGTTGCTGGTGCTTGATGTGCTCCCACTATTGCGGCGATTGAGCGCCGTCTCCACGACACCATCGTTGCTGTTCTTGATTTTGCTGAGACACTTCGCTGATTGGGGTATCTCTGGTGCTGTCCAGGATTTAAGTAAGCCGTCCAGAATACCCTGCTGCAGTCGTGGAGACTTGAGATTACGTGTTTTGTTGCCGTATTTATGATAGCCATTCTTCAATAACGAATCCAAGTAGTTCTGCTTCTGTCCGCTAGGCAAATTGCTTGGAGCCATTTTAATGTTGGCCTGCGACTCCCTTTTCGGCATGACCTTAACATTCTTCATCAGTTTGAATATGGTTAGGACACGTAAACTAGGCTTAATATCCGGATCATTCAATTCTGCAAGATTCGCATCATTTTCCACCCTGGTGCTTGTGGCACACATCACACCGGCCTCATTGTCCACCTGACGAGCATATTGCTTATTTACTAGATAGGTAGCCACATCTATCGGCGATTTGTCCATCAGCAGCTGACCAAAGTTTAGGTGCTCCGCGTTGCGATGCTGAACCTTGAAGATCAGAAACTTTGTTTCAGCCAAGCGCTTGTCCAGCAATCGCACCGCCAACTTGGACCACTCGTTGCCCGTACGTGGCACAACACCGGCTATGCTACCCCATTGGGTCTCGATGAACAGCTGACGCATATGCTCCGGCAGCAGCCACAAATCCTTCGCTCTGCAGTTGATAGTGAAACCATAGTCGATGGCCCACACCACATACTCCTCGTCAGACTGACAGACAACAATGCGTCCTCGCAACAGTTTGCGCACCTGCAACGGCTGAAATCGCACAATAACATGCCCATCAAGCAAATAATTCGCAAGCTGGTTGTCCGTCCGGCAATGATCCGCCAAACGCGACTCCATATAGTTCACATGGCCTCCGCCCAACTGCAACTGACGCCAACTCATATAGCAGAACAACTGCGGATTCACAAAGTGAGTTATCAGAATGGAGTCCTTATCCTTAGACCCGCTTTTCTCCACCTTTTGGGGCTCCTTCTGGGGCTCCTTTTGGGCCTCCTTTTGGTTCTCCATTTCCGCTAGCTTCAGCTGAACTGTTGCAAGAAAAAGATTTATTTGTATTAGGGAAAGTTTATTTATATATACATATATAATATACATATATTGTATATAATATATACAAGAAATTACTAGCCAAAGCTTAAAGTTCAAATCATTTTCCACAAGAGAGTCGAAGAGAATTATTCATGTGGAAACTTCTCTGATTTCGACGCAAGACAAACTTTTGCGTAGGCGAAATATTTATATACATATATATACATAAGTATTCAGTTAAAGCTTTAATTGCGAATAGCATCGTACGGGAGGCTGTTTTCTAAGCTACTCATGAATGAGTGAGTTTTTAAATAAAACAATTTTTTGGATCTTTCAATTATGTAGATGTCGCCCATTTCTAGTTACACCCCGAACCCATTGAAATGGGGTAATCAGGGTATTATGGTATTGTTAAAATGTATGGAACAGACAGAAGGAGGCAGACCCCATAAAGTATACATACATATATACATTCTTGATCGCACTGAGTTGATATAGCCAGGTCCGTCTTCCGTGTAGATTCGTGTAATGAATACAACGATTTTGTAATATTTGTTAATTTTGGATGCCACGCCCCTTTCGCCTCAAATTCGCATAACACGTATTTCAAATACTAGGAATACTGCTTTGACAACTACACACGTATGAATCACATTATTACACCCAAAATGATTGATCAAGAAAGTCCATCTACAAACAGTTAATTTCCCAGAACATAGGCGTCTTGCAATGTTCCAAGCGAAGACGCTACGCCAACTGCGCAGTTAGCAGAGCGTGTGCTTGTGCGTATGTGTGTGCATGTGTTGCTTGTGATGGCCATAAATACATACATATAAAAGAAACGATGAATGAATTCGCAGAATTCAGGCAATCTCCTAGTCGAGCAGTCTCGACTAGAGTTTTCCTGTTTTCTATTGAAATATATAAATTGATGAAGTAGGATGAGAAATTTCTTAGCTGAATAAGGTTTTACTTTATTGTTTTTTTTTTTTTTTTTTTTTTTTTTTTTTTTTTTTTTGTATTTAATTAATTATAGAACGATACTTCTGCCACACCCTGTAAATGTAAATATTGGGAAACTTACATCTCTCTTTATGCAGTCTTTAATGTGTCTCTCTTCTTCTCACCCTCTTTCTATCTGAACGTTACATATTCTTGCATAAATAAAGCAAATTCTGTAAATACTGGGTATAGTTAGTCATCTTTTAGACTCTCTCTCTCTCTCTTTACTGTTTACCCACTTGTATAAATAAGGCAACTCGCTCTTAGCCCAATTTAAGGTCATTTAGTGCTTTTAAGCAACTTTTGCTAATTGAATTTTAAACAAAGCTTTTGCAGCGCACTTTAAACTGCACAGAAAGGGGTTAACTAAAGTGCCAAAAGCCGCAACTGGGCGCATCGAAAGGAGGTCCTTGTGCCTATTTGCCACTTGTTTGTGCCACTCTGAAAGCGCAATTTGCCACAGCGGGCGGCCAGCTGAAATCATTGTTGTATTAACGCATTCGCTGCAATTGTAAAACGGTAAAACGTTAAAACTTGGTCCATTGTGGCGCAGTTATTGACTCTCGCTATAGCTGCTGTTGAGAGTTTAATGGACTGAGAAGTTAGCTTTAGTTACTCATTATAATATATATAAATATCATATATCTGTTATGATATATAAATGAATATATAGATTAGCTTAATCAGCTAACAGCTACATTTGACCATGCACATGTGCTTATGGCCGAGACAATAAGCAAAGCGATTAGCCCATGAGAGCCAATGCAACTGCCTGCCGCACACTCACCCTTCCCCCTTCCCCTGGCCATTCCTTTCACAACTAAACACATTGCGCTAGTAAAAAAATAAATCTCTAATTTATCATAGAAAACATCTCATAAATGCAACGATATCCGGATAATATGCAAATACGCAGCCAGCTCTACGGGGGTTGGCAGATCAATCAAATCGCGGCCATTGAAGCACACAAATCTAACCTAATTTGAACAAAAAATTATATAAAGGGTATGAAGGGACTTACTTCGCTTAATTTGATCAGGCACACACACTGCTGAATCCACCAGGAGTTGATATAGCAAACTGTATTTAATAAAAACCGAAGATTATAATTTTATTATAAATTTACGCTTTGCTGCAATTGAGAAATGGCAATTTGCAAGATGGACTCACGAGTTGAAACTAGACTAACTCAAGCATGTGCTTTGACAGCGGTAAAAATAACCATTGAGAGCATCGATTTACAAGTTTATATTCAAATGAAGTCCATCTCTAGCTAACACACACGCGCAAATGCAAGAAAAACTTATAACTGCCTTTGAAAATGCACACTAACATTACCTGGCACTGGCACGATTAATGCGAGCACACTGAATTCACCAAGAGCTGATATAGTATATATTTAACATGAAATTAATATTATTTTCGTTTTACTGCCGTCGGGAAATATGACTGTGTGCACGGAGGATACTCGCTTTGGCTGTAGCAGTGCTTTGACGTATTTGAAGAGAACTATCATAGCGCAATATTCATCGATGAAGACAATGGCAGTCAAGTAAGGGCCATCTCTAGCTAACGCACACACTCGCAAATGCAGCAATGCAACCAGACTTGTAACGGCGGTAGCAAAATCACATTAACATGTACTCACATTGACGCGGTTAACTCGATCACACTGAATCCCCCAAGAGTTAAAAAATTATTTTATGGAACTTGAGTTTTAATGCAATTGACAAATATCAGTGTGCAAGAATGACAGAATCCGACGGTCTTCGTTGCACTAAGGATACTCGATTAGATATAGAATGAAGCAAGAGTAGAGCGAAATATTCATCGATTCAAAAGTTGCTATTCGCAGAGGCGCATCTCTAGCTAACGCACACACACGCAAATGTATACAAAACTTAGAACGGGGCATGAACAAATCACACTATCACCATTTCCAGGCGCAGTACGCAAACGAAGAGAAAATGTAATTTGATGAAACTGCTAAGCTACGCTCAGGCGGCTGTTAGAGATAAGAAAATGTTATGGAACATGCGATTTTATATATTTTGTACTCACCAAAATATCAAATGCTTAGGGCAAACACTTAAATGTGCCGATTCAAAAGTTCATTTGCCAATACTAAGTCAAGGGAACTGCACGGCATTTCACAGCCCTGGAAAAACACTGATGCACACGCCAGAAGAATACACAGTTACAGACAATAAGAATTTCTTAACAGCTCAAAAACGTTAGACAAACGCACAATACAAAGTAATAGACAATAAGAATTTCATTACATTTCGAAAACTTTAGACGAACGCACAATTTGAATTAGGAATTTAACATAACACTTTTCCTTTTCTCAGCTACTTGAACATCGAAAGCGCGATACGACGCAGCAGCGATCGACTGAGCGACTGTTTCACTGTTTATATCTGACCGCCAGATTCATAAATTGCCCAGCAATAGCTACACTTACACACACACACACACATGCAAGCATGCAGAAATCGTAGCTGATGCTTGTATGTATGTGTGTATCTTAGCTTGAGCATGTGCATATTTATGTATGGTTAAGTGTGTGTGTGCGGCAAGTGTCGCATTTCGTTTTTGGGCAGGCAATTGATAAAAGATTCCGATTTGAGATTTTCAAAGTGTAAAAGAAGAATGTAAATGGTGATAAAGACATTGAGATTGAATGTAAAAGATTATTAGAATTAGTGTTCGTTTGTGGAAAGCAAATCTTCGAGATTATTTACAAAGTGTCGTATCAAATAGGAGTTGGATCCTGCTCTAGTTTAAAATGTACATATGTATATATGCAAATATATATATATGTAGTGTGTATGTAAATATGTATGTAGTATATGTGTACACGATATCTACAATATATACATACATACATATGTACATATGTAGTGCGTAGTGTATATCTATGTGTGTATGTATACATGTAGTGTGTATGGATGTATACATGTAGTGTTATGTATGTATATATGCAGTGTATGAATGTATTTATTTATATTTGTAGTGTATGTATATCAATGTGTGTAAATACGTATGTATATTGCATGTACATACATACATATATGCATTTACAATATACATATGTATGAATTGTGTATTTCTGTATGCATGTATAAATGTTGTGTGTACTTATATATGTAGTATGTATGGGTGTATAATTACAATATATTTTTTAAGATTTTTGTTTCAAGATTTTATTTAAATAATATGTATATATTTTGTATAATTATAAATAAGTATATAAATATAATAATATATATGTATGTATATACATACATGTACATATGTATGTACACACATACTAATTTACACCCGCCTCACTTCCAACCCTTTACCTAATTTTTTGTAGCTAATTTCTGAACAAAGTGTGAACAATTTATTAGGCTTCAAATAAGTTGCGACTTTTTCCTATTTTTTTACCCTTTTTTCTCCCTTTTTGCGCCCTCTGCCACTTTCACTGTTACATTGCTTCCTCTTCGGTTTTGTTTGTTTTCTATTTTTTTTTGCGGGTCGCCTATAAAAAAGTTTTATGCCACTGGGTCGACGTCGTCTATCATGTGTGCCCAACCCCTATACCCTATATCCTATATCCTTAACTCCTTTTTTATTTGATTGTTTCATATTTATGAGGATTATGCTTTAGTGTGGCTGAATGCCGACTGCCGACTGTTGACTGCTTCGGAAAGTGGCTGGGCTACGTGTGGTAATTTATCTTGCGACTAAGGACTCTCGTCCGTGGGCCTAAGTGAAAGTTCTATTTACCGGATTCGCATTGTGTGCGCTTGAATGGCGAAAGGGGCGGAAGATCGTACGCACAAGATAAACAGCAATTGTGGCTGAGGTCAGTTGCTAACGGGCTCAATTGAATTGTAACATTCGCGATGCGCTTGCCAAAAGTTTATTTAAACAAATCAGGCCGCGCGGGTTAAAAGCCATTGTGAATGGAAACGGGTGGAGGGAGTGTCTGACTGTGTGTGTGTGTGCGTAGACTTGGCACGCATTTATATTTATTTTGCAATTCTTTAAGCTGTTCGATTTTCTTTTTGGCAAACATGCACGCTGCGCTAAATTAATATTTATGTAATTTATGCATTAAAGAGTTTATATAGCAAATTTAATGTTGCCAGATGTTATATGCAAACTAAGAAGCTAGAAACATTCTCTAGCCCAACTACCAAACTAAAAAAATAACTCCATTTTATTTATTATTTACAAAATAATTATAATTTTAATTGTCATTCATATTTTAATAAAATCGCAATTTATGCGATTGGATTTTAAAAATACCATTTTATCTGGTCATACTTTTGTTTACGTTTTTTCAACAGCTCTGCCAACTTGTTTTGCTGCAAATTTCCTAAATAATCGATAAGCATGCGCATCACATGTCGAACGCCATTTTTGTTTTCGATAATAATTTTTATCGACATACACAAAGCGCATCACACATACAAAGACACAAAAAAAAAAAATAAGCAGGCTGCATACGAAAAATTAAGAAAATTAATTAAGCGCTGCTTACGACGAGTTTGTGCTAAAGCAAATAAACAATATTTTTTTGTGTGTGTCGTCCCAACAACAGCAGCAAAATAACCAAGTTCAATATACGCCTAGAGAATATCATGTCGAAAAATAAAAAATTGTCGCTATCTGGCGACTCGACAGAGAAATTTATCTACAAGCCCAAGGACTTAATATGGTAAGACTGCTTAGCCAGAAAACAAAATATTTAACAGTGCTCAAACGAAGTGAAAATTTTGCTCGTTACAAATAAATTCTAATTTGTGCTCGATTTGTTGCAAGAAAATAAAGTGAATCCGTACATAACCTCAATTACCGCTGTGTTGGGCAAGCGTACAATAATTGGAAAAAAATACAATTGGTTCACAATTAGCCAAATAATACACAGCATGAAATACAGTTATGTTTTTTTTTCTCTCTAAACACCCCACACACGACTTCGTTGCCGAAGTTTGCTGTTGCAGCAAACGTCGACGTCGCTGCGTTGGCGCTTTTTTCGCGCGCGCGCGCGCCCAATTTTGTAGTTATTGATATGAGAAAAAAAAAAAAACATTTGCTATACATATGAAGGGTTTGACTAAAATGTACATTTTTATTTATGTTACAGGGCCAAAATGAAGGGCTTCACTCCATGGCCGGGAATGGTAAGCGAAATGTTTATGCTGCTGCTGCTGCTGCCGAAGGCGACGCCGCTGCCGCTGCCGTGTTTGTTTTCGACTGTACTTTTTTTTTTCATGCAGCAGCGACGGTAGAGGCGTCGAACGTCGAGCACTGCGGCTACTGTTGCTGGTGCTTACGCTGTCGACGTCATAACGCACTTACACGCTTCAATATTTGTTGTAAATCCGAGTGATATCGCCCGTATTTGTTCTGTCTTTGGCTTTAAAATATCACAACTTTCTACGGTGTATGTACAGCTGCATAATGAAGAAAAAAGCAAAGAATTGAAACGAACACAGTGAACTTTGCATTGCTGTGTGCGTGTGTGCGTGCGTACGTGCGTGCGTGTGTTATGACGAAGTGAAAAGCTCTTCTATATACATATTTAAGTTTTTGTGTTTAATTCTTGTAAATGCTTTGTTGCAGATTGTGGAGCCGCCGCTAGATCTGCTTACTCAGCAGCGACGCGCCAATACGAAATGCGTGTTCTTCTTTGGTTCGCGCAACTTGTAAGTAAATCAAGTGCATTAATCTAACCGAAAATCATAATCATGTGTGTGTATACGAATAGCGCTTGGATTGAGGAGCATAACATCAAGCCGTTTGAGGGACCGTGGAAGGATGAGCTGGCTAAGGTTAGCAAGCCGGCCGCCTTTAGGCACGCCATGGCCGATATTGACAAATATGTGGAGAATCCGGCCGAGATTGATGGTCAGGTCGATGAGAGCTGTGGCATGGGCAATCATACCACCGAAGCAGATTTTGACAAGATTCGCGACGGCCTGGACAGCGATGAGAATCCCGAAACGGCAGCCGATGGCAACAATGGTGTTGTCCCTCATGTAGTTGGCAGTCCCGATGAATCGGATGGTTTGGCCACAACTGGTGAAAACAATGCAAATTCGAGCACTTCCCCTGTTGTGACGCCCACAGCCAAGGCTCAGACGAAACGCACACCCAAAGCTAAATCCAGTGCTGCTGTCGCCGTCAGCGGCAAGCAAGCGAGCAAAGCCGCTTCAGCCAAATCAGCAGCTGCGCAAAAGCGACGCATCTCGGCACAACACACACCCACCGGTGCAAGCATTGCTAAACGTGGCAGACGCGCCGCATCTGGGGAGGTGGATCACTATGAGAGTCCAAATGCGGATTACGATGGCGCTAGCTCGTCATCACTGACAGCACGAGCACGCATTGAAACAGACGCCTTCTTGGGCACACTAACAAAGCGCACACCGAATGCTATTGCGCTGCTGGATAGACCGGTTGTCACACGGCCAGAGACGCAGGCCATTGATATGAATTCGCGCTCCAATACGCTGGCAGAGCGTGACATTGTGCCCTCTGATCAGACCTTTGGTTTTCTCGGTCTGGGCATGATGGGCTCGACCATTGTCAAGGACTTGATCTATACAAAACACAAGGTTGTGGTCTGGAACCGCACCATTGATAAGGTGAGTAACCCCTGCACCCCATAATACCAAAAATGACTCATTTTCATCATTTGCAGTGTCAACCATTTGTGGATGCTGGCGCTGAGGTTAAGGACACGCCTATGGATGTGGTAGAGGCAGCAGACATCATATTCTGCTGTGTGTCAGATCCCAAGGGCGCCAAAGATGTAAGTGGCATTCATTTGAGTATTAATATCATTAAATATATATCTTAACTAACTTATTGAATTAAAAATTGATCATTCAGCTCGTGTTTGGCAACTGTGGCGTCCTGCAGTTGAAGGATCTGCGCAATAAGGCATACGTAGAAATGTCAACAATTGATCCAGAGACATCGATGGATATTGGAGAGGGCATAAAGCAATGTAATGGGCGATACTTGGAGGCACAAATCCATGGATCGCGACAAGAGGCCGCCGATGGCATGCTGATCATATTGGCCGGCGGTGATCGCACAGTGTTTGAGGAGTGCCATTCCTGCTTCAAAACTATAGCCAAGAACACCTTCTTCTTGGGCAGTAAGTTGAGCTGGCCAATAGCGCAATTCAATTCACTCTGAATCGTACACTAAACTTGGTCAATTGTTCTTTTCTAGCAGATGTCGGCAATGCCTGTAAAGTGAACCTCATTTTGCAAACAATTCTGGGCGTTAGTCTCGTTGGCCTGGCGGAGGCGTTAGCTTTGGGTATGTAAATCCGTTTATTATATTGTAAGACAAAATATTAATTTGTGTTTTTTATTTGTGTTTGTAGCTGACCGTTTTTCCATTTCGTTAAACGATATCATAGACATATTCGATTTAACTTCTATGAAATCGCCGTTGCTACTTGCTAAGGGCAAGGGTAAGTGTTAACTCAACTATAAAGTAGACTAGATTTAGACAATCCGACAGTGTAGATAACTTGATATCGATTGTTAAGTAATTGAATAAAATAATATGAGCTTCTTCGGTTTAAATAATAAATAAACTTGTAGAATGCACTTAGATTAGGAACTCATATTTGGTATGTTTCATAATTTTGTTTGTATATGTTTTTATGTTATACAAATATTAGATTTCCAGAAATTAGATATGAGCATAGCTCGCAAATAACAGTCGACCGTTTTTCTTCTTGCGCTCTCGTTGCGAGCACAACCGAAAAAGATCATACTCTCTCGCTCTCGCTCTGAGCAAGAAACTCTTGCTGTCTTTGTATTTATTTATGTTTTCTGTTGACCGTTTTCATTGAGCTTTTTGTATTTCGCTCTTTCAATGAGCAGTGCGAAAAGAGCAGATGCAGAAACGCTCGCACAATGAGACTCAGTAAAAGACCGATTGACCGAAAAACTCAACGCAAACGGTCTTCACATACATATACATATACATATTTCGTCTGCTAAGCAGACGCTTACCGTTTTACTTACCTATGCGTGTGCATGTATACCAATACATACGCAAAAGACTTTTTGCTTCACTGAACACGACGAAACTGTCGTGGAACAACCAGAGCAAAATAAAATAGAAAAAAAACGGTTTCGTTCCGAGCGCGAGCGAGATCATTTAAGTCCCAATAAATCGGTTGCTTGCTGAGACTTTTCGTAAAGGGCTAGGAAAAGACACTTATTTGCAGACAACGAGAAACGGTCGACAGTTATTTGCGAGCTCTGGATATGAGACTTAACATTATTTATATTTATGTGCCTAATTTAGTGAATATAACTGAGTCAAGTCCTTAAGTTCCTGGTATTGGTATAAGCTTGATTTAAATGTTTACACAGTTCTCAAAAAAGTTATTTATATTTACTTAAACTTAAATACATACACAGACGACTGATATAAATATAAAATAAACTTAGTTTAGAGATAGCCTTCGATAAATTGTTGAGATTATATATATATAGATAAATATAATATGATATATAATATAGATTAATATAATATGATATATATAGTATAGATGAATATAATATGATATATAATATAGATAAATATAATATAGTCTTAGATCTAAACTAAGTTTTATAGAGTCTTCAGATTATCTATCAGTATCTATATAGGTATTTTCTTAAATACGACTGAAAAATTTGTAGTTTAACATTTCATTTAGAAGTAATCGTAAAAATATGTTTTTAAACTAATTCTCTTCCGTTTCTCCTTTTAGAAATGGCCAAGGGCGACTTCAATCCGCAGCAGCCGTTAAGTCATATGCAGCGAGACTTGCGCCTAGTGCTCAACATGGCTGAGAATTTGGATCAGTCAATGCCAGTGACGAGCATTACAAATGAGGTGTTTAAGCATACAAAACGCTTGGGGTACAGCGAGCACGATTCTAGTGCTGTATTCGTAAGATCCAGATTTTAACATTTAGTTAACACGACTACCATTTAAACTATACTTTATCATTTAGTTTAAAACGTACATCAAACAAAAAACGAAACACACATACACATACATCCAAACACACACAGAGACACACAGACATACATATACTGACACACACGCACACACATTTTAAGTCGTGTTGAAAGCAATAACCACAACGCTTGTTGCGACACTGTGCGTCACATTCTTTTGTAGTTATTGTTATTGCAACACGAGTTCTAATCCATTCATATCTCTACTCCCCAACTGCCTCTTAACTTTCCTTCACCCAAAACAAACAAACAAAAAAACAACAAAAAAAAACTACAAAAATATCAAACAAAACGCATTCGCACACAAAACTAGAGTAACTTCTATGCAGATCAAAGTCTAAAGCAAGCACACATGCCAATTAACATTGTGGCGAACATGCGAGCCCCCAGTCCAGGTCACTTGCCTCGTTCGGAGATGCCGCCGCCAAGCTCGAGGCGCCAGCGCTGGGCCAGCGTTTGAGATCAGATATGTGAGAGCAGAGAAAGGGAGAGAGAGTGGAAATGATGTGTATTGATGGGAGAGCCATGAAAGAGACCAGATCAAATGGACATATGTTTATATATATATATATATATACATAAAGCCAGTTGTGTGTTAGCGGACCGCTTTCATACCTCCTTGTGCGTTATAATTTATAATAGTTCTTCTGTTTTTTTAAACTTTCATATTATTATAATTGTTTTTAATTCTTTTGTTGGGCTCAATGTCAGCCAACGCCGCTACTCGAGTCGCAATTATGCACGACTTGCGTACACCCCACCCAGCATGCTCGAAGGCCGCACAAAAATAAAGCAAGTCGTTCGTCCAAGATATTAAAAGAAACAAATTTCAAAACATTTGTATTCCTGAATGTCCAGAGCATGCGAATAAATTGTAAATGAAAATACTTTGAAGAATAAGAAAACTTTTAAAATTCAATTGAAAATATTAAAAAATAAAAAAAAAATCCTCTTCGCGGCGTTGGCTGCACATTAAATGAAATTTAACTTAAACAAAAATACAAAAACTGGCATTATATAGATAGTTTACTTATATCGCACATAAGTCTAATTTGCATGATGTCCTATGCAAGAACTGCAATGACCCAACCACCATTTCGTAGTTTTCTTTTGTTCGCAATCATAAACAAAACAAAGCAAAACAAACAACAAAATACATAACTGGAACAGAAATAAAAACAAAAAATTACTAAAAAAGAAAAAACAAACAAAAAAAAATTACAAAAAAAAAAAACGAAGAAAGAAAGAAAACAAAAAATAGTGTAAACATTTAGAGCCAAGAGAGTTTCGAGGGATCTATATTAATAATAATAAGAATATATATATACATAAATAAATAAATATATTTTACTTATTATTTAGTCTGTATTTTGTTGTAAAACAAAAAATAATAAAAACCTTAATTTTTAACTATAATCCCAATAACAAAAATAACTTTTTTAATGCAGCTAAGTCCAAACTGTTCTCAATTTATCTATGTGGACTGTTTAAGAACAATCGTGTCACCCATTTGTTTCAAATAAAACATATTTTGAATATATATTTTGTAATATTCAGGTTCAGTTAGTATATAAACGACAGCTGCGCAGCTGACTACAGACACCGAATAACATATATATAATAGAAGAAAAATTAGTTTTATTTTTGGAAAATCTTTACATTATAGTTAGTATATAGGCTGATCTAAAGGAATGTGCAGCATCATGGGTCTGCGAGGATATGCGGTGACTTTATTAGTTTTATTGCTGGAGACGCGCATCAGATGCGAGGAGGAAACTCCACTTGAATTGGGGCTGTATGCCAACGAAACGATGCTCTACGGCGTGGCGACTCCTTTGCTGGTCACCATGTCCGAGTTCCCGAAGTGTGAGCTGAACTTGCGAGTTAGCTCGCCGACCTACCTGGTGGCGGATTGGACCGTTGGCCCGAAGAGCAACCCGACGAAGCCGGCATTTAAAGAGACCCACAATATTACGGCCGAGTTGAGTCGGCTCAATATTGTGCCCAGCGTGAACGTAAGCGACAAGTTGATCTACTTCGCGGAATTGAGTGCAACCTTCTGGCAGCAAAGCAGCGTCGAGCTGACACTGAGTGGCTCGTGCAGTGCGATCTCGAGATCTGGGTCTGTAATGAGTCCAGCTGCTAAGACTATTCACTTGACTACGAAGGCATCGTCCGACTGCATACCCACCATGGAAACGGAAGATTGCTTTAACCCAGAGACCCCAATGGAATTCAGTGTGATGAGCAGTTTCACGATCGAAATGCGTTTAGCATCCAAGTGCACGATGAACACACTCAATTTAACCTGGACCGTGATGGACTTGGCAGAGTCAGGTAAGTGCGCTCAATTATCATGTTAAGCCCGATTTTAATCCGACGTTCTCCCATTATAGAAGTTTTGAAAACGTTTCATAGCCAATCACTGGAGCTCTACATAGGTGAATACATGCTGCGCTTTCCCAACAGGTCGCATCCGAATCACAATGAATATGTTATGCTGCTTAGCGGCGAATTCGGCAACGGCAAATTCGTTATACGTTGCTATTTAAAGGCCTTGAGGGAAGAGGTAAAAGCGATCATTACTGGCGGCAATGCGACGAAAGTAAATACAGGCCAAGAAATCTACATGGATGGCTCGCCGAGTCGCGACTACTCCAAACGACCAGAGGAAAAACAATTTGATGTATACAAGTGGAGATGTCAATCAGATGATAGTCGCAATGAAATGTGCAATGGGCGCATTTGGCAACGTAATTATATATAGCTAGATATAATATAGGATTTAGGGACTGTCGGCGTGACTAGAGATATATAGGATATCATATTTAGGGACTGTCGTCGTGACTTTTCCAATTGATGGAAATTAGTAACAAGGTTAATCTGTATTTATACCCTGAAGCCCTAGGCAGAAGTCGTGGCATACGATATATATATATATATATACATATATATACATATACAATAATTGGAATATCAACTCTTAACACGGGTTCAGGTACTAGTCGAGCAGTCTTGACTAAACAACTCTTGTTCTTAATTTATTTTCATGCTCTTTTTGGGGCGAAGTGCACAGAAAACTAGGAGCATTGACTTTCCAATCTTTAAGATATCTAGAAGATGCTTCTAAGACAACTAACTTTCATGGTTTCCGATTATTTGCAGAACGCATGGTTCAGTTATCCGGCAAATCGTTTACCGTTGGCAGTCAGCTGGAGTTTACCCTGACAGTTGTTTCCGATCTTTATCCGGATAAGAAGTCGGAAGCAATGCAGGTTGTATCAATTGTGAATCTGAGAACGCTGAAGGTGGGAATTATATGCGTAAGGAATTGCCAGTCGGGCGAATTTGATGAGGACAAGCCAGTGTATCTGTCGGTCGAGTGCTATGACTGTGGAGTCTACAAGCCCAAATATTTGTGGTACTTGGATGGATATCCGACGGGGACATCAAAGAATATCCGTTTGCACTTGCATAGCGAAATAGCCCGAGTCGCTGTGCGCGTGTACACCCCGGATAGACGGTTTGACACCATGTCGATTGTATTGAAGCAGTCCCATGTACCGGTAGGTAGAAACTGTAAAATAATCCCGAGGTTCGGTGTTGAGGCTGCCACACGATTTAATTTATGTTGTAAAGACTTGGTCGGTCATGGGTCAGGGCGGATGTTTTCCTATGCGGGCACAGTGATGCTCAATGAATGCAACTCCTGCAAATGCGCGCTGTATTTGCCAAGTTATCTGAAAACGGTCACGGTGTGGGTGTGCGACACCAGATTTGTATGCTCTTTCAATAAAGTAAGAGTGTTTGTATACAAATTAAATCATTTAACAGCGGAGCCACCTGAGGCCTTGTGGCAGTTTATAACAACGCCTCCCAACAAATTCGACGACACGAATCCACTGAGTTTCATGGCGCTAACACAGGCGGTGGCCAATCAAGTTTCCCAGCCGGCATCCGCCTTAGCTCTGCTGGATGCCTTCAAAAATTTCCACCCAGTGTCGATGCATACGCTGGGCCGGCTAGCTAATTTCACAAGGACCTTGGCCGTCAACCTATCGCCAATTTCAGAGGATGATGTGTGTGCTCTGATAATCAGTCTGACCAAACTGAATGAAAACTTTCAGGTCGTGACGGACAATAAACGGGCGAAGCTTTTCATCAAAAAGCCATTCAATAACATGGCTCACGACCTTGTCAAGGTCCATAAGATTATGGCTTATGTCGGCAAGAAGATACCGCATCCGGCCCAAGTCATTTTGGATAGGTACTCGGATGGTCTTCTTAATAACAAATTGGAACAGCCACTCATCGATGAGCTGCTCACAGAGATCTCGGAAATTCCTGATGAGAAGTTGCAAAAGCGTTCGGAGACATGGCTTAAATTGGTTTGGCAAACGGAGCGCCTGTTTCGTTTCCTAAACCATTCTCGCTTGCTCGGCCTTGACTCGAATGACACCGATGGGGTAGGCGTGGTAGGCTCGACCCTGCAGTCCTCCTGCAGCAGCTACTCTTCTTTTTCGAACTTCGTCATCGATACAATCGACATAATGCATTTGGTGGAGTTGCCGAATATACTTCTAAATGAACTAAAGGATCCCTATACAAATAATGTATGTGTCAAAGTCATTTCCACGATACGCGAGCTCAACTGGTGGTATCCCGAGGCGAAGCAGCCGAGCAAGGTGCTGCTCACCGTGCTCGTTGCCAAGAGCGAAAATGATTTCCAACGTGAGCTCAAGTTGAGTCACAGCTATATTATTTTCCGAACCCTCATTGGCAAGTACAGGCCGGCCCTTGGCGTAAGTAGTAAGTATAGATGAAGTACAATTGTTCAGTTTGGTAATATTTACATAATATCAAATATATAATATTATATAATAGAGAATCCAATCTCTCTATACCAACTGAACCATACCTATCCCATAGTTAAGATGAATATTTCTAACTACAATTTTTGTTGCAGTGTCAATTAAGGCCTTCGACCCACAGAACATCTTTGAAAGCAACAGATCAGCCAGGCTGCTTCCGCCCAATCGGGAGAAAGTTGATGATGTGGAGGAAAATAATGAATCTCCCGCCGAAACGAGCAAATATCAGAACAACGTGCAATATGATGAATTGCATACGAAGCTGCAGATGCTCGGCTATCGCATGGTGTTGGATGAGCAGTCGATGCTTGTTGTGCGCTTTAAGTCGTCCTCGCACAGGCTGCACGCGATCCTGTCGATGGGAACGCTGCCGGTCAATCTAGGGTCGGCGATCGCCAAAGCCAAGTGCACCGTGCCGGCCCATTCGACCAACACAACGTTCGTGTTGCGTAACAAATGCGTCGAGGCGCAACGGGTGTATCTGGTCGTGCGGTTTTTCGGGGAGGATGAGTCGGATGGTCCGATACCCGATGGTCCGGCTAACTTTTCGTTTGTCTTCCAGGTGCGCTCCTGCGCCCATTGGAGATACGGCAAGTCAAGAAATGACGGGAGCTGGGGCCACGTACACTGTCTGCCGGTACTGGGATATCCCAGGCAAGGCTTCATGTACTGCAACTGCAGCATGGTGGGCACTTTCACCAGCTATGTGTACTATGTGCCCGCCATCGCTGTGCCCATAAGCATCACCAAATATTTGAAATTCAATTGGACGATTCTGCTCGTTTATATGTTGGTGTTGGTGGCGGTGTTCAGTCTCCTAGTTCTGCTGTTCATCTATAAAAATAATCGGCCCAGTAAGACGATTGCCTGCGACATGACCGCACTGGAGGGCACGTCGGATCGGGACGTCCATGACTTGTTGGTCTACCTGAGAACGGGTGGCGGGATCAATGCACAGACCACGGCCACAGTGCGTCTAATCTTCGAGACGACCAAGCGATCCGAGCTGCAGTTTACGCTAATGCAGAATCCGGAAAATCCCGAACTGACGCGCAACTCCACATACATACTCTGGCTGCGCAGCCGGGACATACGCATACCCACCCGCATCGCAGTCATCCACAACAATGACGGGAGATATCCAAGTTGGTTTTTGAGCTGCATCGAGGTGATTGACCTACAGGCACAGCAGATGCAGGTGTTCAACGTGCATAGATGGGTGCGCGGGAAGTTCCTGATACTCAGCTCCTCGATGGTTGTCCAGCCGGGCGGCAAGAGCGTGGTCCATAGCTGGCGGCATCGTTTCGTTGCCGAATTCGAGCGGCAGTGGATCAACTGGGGTCTCTGGCAGCCGCTGACGGGCAAGTGGCGGGGCGCAGGCATCAACGACAGCATGACGCGGGCTCAGCGAGTGTGCATATTCCTCAACAAGGTGATCATCACGTACACCGTATGCGCCTGCGTTTTTGCTCCTTCTAAGCAAGAGTCGGCATATGAGGACCGGATATATTTCGACTATCGCTCGTTCGTGTCGACTATATCCATAAGCCTGATTCTAACTAATTTGGCTCAGTATATCCTTGAGAAATTAGTTGTGTTCAGCAATGTACGTTAAAAATTTGTAATTTAAAAATAAAAAAATCGGCCAAAAAAATCTAATTTTGACACATACCGCATTAGGCTACATTACAGTTTCACTTTAATGTCGTAAATATTTATTCAATTTTGTTTGAAATGTTCGATGATAAGCAGGTATGCACTTACTTTTGTGACATTTTGTGTAGGGACAGTATTTTTGTTGGCATTATTTAGTGCGTTTTATATTTACTTCATAAGATTTCACTCTTCCTCTTCACGTGCGCTAGTTCGCTGTGCGTGTGTGGCAGAAATATTAAAATACTTGGAATCAATTAACTAAAAATCTTTCAATTACATAGTGCTTAATCAAAAATGTCGGAAAAGAAACGAGCTCGTCGCCGTAAAGATGTAAGTCAATAGTTGAGGGCAACTGAAAGACGACGTAAATGTCTCCAAAAAAAAAGAACAACATTTACGTCTTGCGCGATGATTCTGTATATATGAGTATATGTGTGTGCGTGTGCGTGTATATATTTGCCACAGTCCAATTGGCATGCTCATTGTGTTTGTTTTCATTTCCCTGGACAAAACAAAAAAATAGAATTGCCGAATCTTTAATAACATAATGCTGATATGAATATGATTATGTCTATATATAAGACATCGTATCTGAGCGGGGGGCAAGTTCAACTTTATGAAATGGAGCCGCCATGCGGCTTGGCTGTATTTCTCTGTTTGTATTTGCATGCTATGATGGCTGTATATACATATATACATATGTCTATGTATGTATATGTGTGGGTGCGCTGCAGTGTTGTTTGAATGCCCCCTGCTTGCGCGACGGCTATTAATAATATACATATGTATATATTCTATTGACGCATGAAAAGCCCTCTTACATCTTTTGTACCTAGTTAATTTTGAATTTACTCAGCTTTATTTGTTCAGTAAACCAATCCCCACCCTCTCACCGGTCATAATCGTCGTCGTCGCATAAGTAAACAGCTGTCAGGGCTTGTAATGTTGATACAGGTCTGGCAACTCTGGCAATTGAAAAGCTCGTCTTGTAAACTGAACTTATGTGTGTGTGCGTGTAGATCAGTTGTGTTAATGGTTTGTGTGTATGAGTGAAGATTTACAGAAGCTGGGCATGTGCCTGTTGTTAACAGCGCGCATCAGATCAGGTTCTCTCTGGGTCACACTCTCGCTCTCTCTCCCTCTCCCTCTCCCTCTCTCTCTCTCTCTCTCTCTCCTCTCAGGTGCACCCACTTATCAGCGATGTAGTTTGTATTCTGTTGTGCCTGCTTTTGTGTTGCTGTTGTTGCTCTTTCTTGGGGAAAGTTTCTACCACAACAGTACACACACAGACACACGCGTATGTGTGTACAACTGATCGTGAGCTGTTTTTGTGGGCACAAGCACTTGTTTGACCAGCCAGCTGCCTGTCTACAGCTCAGATTTAATACTTTCTAGACTCGCTTACCGACTGCAACACGTCACGGCTCGGAAAAAACAGAAATACAACGATCTGCTTTGCATTGCCTATATGAATAATATTTCTACATAAATCAAATATAAGTGCATAATGAGCGACGAGGAGCGCCTGTCCCAAGAGGGCGAGGAGGAAGAGCAGGAGATCTTTGATGATGGAATGGTATCTATTATAGGAATATCGAAATATATGTCAATACACACACACATATGTATAAACATATGTTAATGAGTCCACAGTATGACGAAATAGAATTTTGATGGCGTGGCCTAAATGCGTTGTTTGAAAGTGAAGTTTTAAATAATTTGTTTTTTTGTATACATAAAAATATATACATTAAAATATATATTTAATATGTGAAACGAATGAAGTGATTTACAAAATATTCACAATAATATATAACAAAAATATATATGTATTTAAATATTGAATGAATATATTATATATTAAAGTAAAAATTATTTACAAATTTTATAACAGTAAAAAGTAAATGAGTAAATAAAAAATACATTTGCAAGTTTATCTTAATTTAATTTAATTTTAAATTAAATTAAATTTTAAATTTAAAAGTTACTTCAAATAATAATCGTCTTTATATATTTCTAGGAATATGCCGAACCCGGACAGCAAAAGGTCGACAAGCCATCGAAAGACGAGAAGAATGTCGCCAAATGGCTCAAGAAGAATGTGAAGACAAAGAAAACGAAGTTTTTGAGTCACATAGTCGAGTATTTTACATCGAGCAAGGCCATCGATGGCTTAATGAAATCCAAATTCGCCGAGGGCGATAATGCCTTGTTTAGCACACGTGAACAGGCTGTCGAGTTTTTGGACGTTATGCTGGAGCATAAGTTTTTCCATCGCGCCAAAAAGGTGCCCGTTACGCTGGAGGAGTTGCGTGGCAAGTCGGAAAAGAAGTCGGATGCGAGCAAATCTCAGGAAAAGGACAAAACAGACGCCACGAGCGGCAAGACCAATGCAAAGCCCTCGTCGTCCTCTGACAAAAAGGACACCGATCTGGAGGTCGATGGAGATGCCCCACACGCCGCTACTGGCGGCGATAAAAAGGAGAAGAAGAAACGCAAAATCCGTCTGGACATGCATCCAGAGCAAATCTTTGTCGACGGCTCGGAGGCATATGTGTGGATCTATGATCCCATTCCACTGCACTATTGGATCTTCGGCTTTATATTATTGCTGGGCGCTGTGGGCATTTGCCTGTTCCCTCTGTGGCCGCCGATGCTGCGCAAAGGGGTTTACTATTTGTCGATAGCCGCTGCTGGCTTCTTAGTGTTCATATTGGCTTTAACTGTCGTACGCCTGGTCGTGTTCACCATTGTGTGGGCTCTGACTGGCGGAAAACTGCATTTCTGGATCTTTCCGAATCTGACCGAAGACGTTGGCTTCTTTGCTTCCTTCTGGCCGTTGTATGAGGTTAGTATATTTCATGGAACTCGGCACGCAAATAACTGAATCGCAATAATCTCATTTCACAGAGCAATTACCTTAACGATGCTTCCGCCGCAACATCCGCCTCAAAGTCCGATAAGAAATCCAAATCGAAATCAAAGAAAAAGGACAAGGACAGCGACGGCGAGGAAGATACGGCTGTTGACGCCGATGGCGATGGCGATGGTGACGCTGACGCTGACGTCGATGGCGATGCGGATGCAGATGCAGATGCAGATGTGGATGTGGATGCGGCACCATTGGAGCCCGAGAAAATTGAGCTAATTAAGGAGCATGATGCCGACATGGAGGTGCGTAAACGGCGTAAAGTTGGTGCTGATGAATACGAGGACGACGACGACGACGAAGCTATAGTTGAAGGCGACAAGAACGAGCCAACGGCGCAAGCCAAGGATACCAAAGCTGGGTAAGCAGGCCGCTTAATTTGTTTAAAAAACGAACGAATCTCGTTTGCTATGGCATTTGCTCGAATTTTAACCTATAATTTATTGGCCTTGATTTTGTTAACTCGCAATTCAAGTAACTCTTCATAGCAATTAATTGTGTAAATTTATGTTCCTTAATAAATTGTAAAATCTATGATTTCAATATACGTTAAGTTTTGTTGCTCATTATTTATTTTTCGCCAATTATGTCATTGTTTGCATTTCATTTGGATATTATTGATTTCTGTTTTAAGCATGTTCACTCATCCACTCATAACTCATACCAAAACCTAGATAAAGAAACGGATGTTTGCTCAAATATCCAAAATATAGTTAAGCTAGATGTGAACATTCGTGGTAACTGGAAAATATTGATAAGAAATGGCTGAAATTGAAAACAACGCTAGATTGTATAATATATATATATAATATTTTTGGTAAATGGAAAATAAACAGAAGTGGTTAAGCTTTACTATATATATTCATTAATTCATATATTTTATTTTTATGTAATAAAACTGGAGATTTAGTTGTATTCATTCACATGCCGAACAGATCGAAAACATTAAAGAAATCTTCCAAAAAATTTGCCTTTGAAAATATAAAAATAAATTAAATTATTTTTCGTAATGTAACTGAAGATAAATGTAAATATCTTTGAGATAACTGAATCGAAACATTTATAGAAAATTCAAGCTCCTTGCCAATCTGTAAATACGTATAGCTATGTCGATATTCCACTTAGAGCATTTTGTAATTGGGCTTAGCGTTTCTTTTGGATATCTAGTCCAAGCAACTCCCTGTACCATATCAATTCCATTTGCCATTGCAACTCATTCAAGCGGCTCTATTGCAGTCTGTTCTGATTCTGATTGAATTTGAGCTTCTACCTAAAGTGTGGATATTAAGTTTCAAGATTAACCCATTAACTGAGTAAGTTTTATCAGTTTTAATTTATTACACAAATATCACAGACATACACACACGCACACATATATACACACACACACACACACACACGCACACGTACATTCTTTTTGCTTTTGTATTAAATTTCTATGGTTTAAATATGATTTTTGTTTCGAATTCATTTCGCTGATAGTCGCAGTCTGTTGATAGTGTTACTAATGACGCCCTCCTCTCTTGCAGCACGCCGCGTAACTCGGAATCGGATTCGGAGAGCTCAAGCAAAGATTACGAAATAATTAGTTCAAGTGAAGTGCAGAACGTCTCAGGCAACTGAGTGGGAACAAACTGTGGCAGCAGCAGCAGCAGCAAAACGAAACTCGGGCAGATTCTATGCTTTACTGTATTTAAATCAACCACATCCACTTCTAGCTAATTGATAAGGCAAATCCAGCAACAATTCACGTTGATTCCAAGCAGATTGAGGAACATATGCCGGGCTTTTCCCGTGCATTAAGCAAACAGTCCATAAATAGCAATTCAAATTGTTTTCTTTTGTAGTAAAATTATATATATATATATAGATTTATATATATATATATTGTTTAATTTTTGATATTGTGCCTAATGAATTCCTACCATAGACAGAAATATGGCCCAAACGCATTTCTTATTAAGCCTAATACGGCGCGAGCTCTCAAATTGTTTTCAGAAACCGCAATAATTATAATTGATAACATATACAAACTGCGTGCAGCTCCAGGATCTGTTTGACTTGTAATTGATTTTTGAATTGAGTGCGGGCAACAACCAATTGCAATTGATAATAACGTTTACGCGATGTGCATGATTATGATTATACATAAATACATAGAACGATACATATATATACAAATATACTGATACGTGAAAATATATATATATATATACACGCATACAATATGTATATTTCATGTGCGATCATTTACTTTAAATGTAATTAAAGCATTGAAATTAGTAGTGTAAACATTTAATTAATTATTAAAATAAAGCTAGGCAATTCTGATGTGAGAAATCTTGAAAAACAGAACACACACAATACTCGTTTCAATTACCAAATAAAAATGCATTTAATTATTAGAAAATTTATACAAAATATACGTGTCTCTGTATATAGTTTATAGCTCGTCTCTGAAATGCCGCTCGATGTGGTATTGGTCCAGCCAGTAATTCATCCAGTACCAGAGGAAGCGTGGACGGAGCACTCCAGATATTATAGTAAAGCCCGCGAGCTGCGGCAGAGACTATGAGCATATATTATATATAGAATGTGTTTATAAACCCACCACGATCAGGCCGTATGCCAAGCCATAGATCAACCAGAAGAGGATGCTAGCACAGATGCTCAAGTAGTTGGCAGCAGCGTTTGGACGAGGCTTAGGCGATTTCTTAGGGGATTTCTTAAGAGTTCGTTGCGTGTGCATTTTGAGAAATCTATATATATTTCCTTATCTGAACTGTAAGATATATACTCTGGAACTTTTTTAAAGATTGGAATTTTGCTGAAAAAGAAAAAGTAGGATAATTTAAGACAGAATATATATATGCTACATTCGATGTCTATATCTATAGCTATATCTATATCTATATCTATATCTATATCTATATCTATATCTATATCTATATCTATATCTATATCTATATCTATATCTATATCTATATCTATATCTATATCTATATCTATATCTATATCTATATCTATATCTATATCTATATCTATATCTATATCTATATCTATATCTATATCTATATCTATATCTATATCTATATCTATATCTATATCTATATCTATATCTATATCTATATCTATATCTATATCTATATCTATATCTATATCTATATCTATATCTATATCTACCTATAACTTTTCTATATCTTTCTCCTTCTCTTCTCCTCTATTGTGTTTGGATTTCGGCTTTATCACTCAGACTCAGCAGCTTTATGGGCTTGGCCATCATTTCCTTGATCTTCTGATGAATCACTTCATCCACTATCCACATATCATGTTTTCTTTTGTGTTGCTTGGGCTTATTGGATTTATGATTCTTCACTTCTTCATCAACCGATTCATTGATTTCCAGTCGTACGGCTTCGAACTTGATGCTGCGCCTCCTGAACGGATGGGCTGGCCACACGGGCTGCTTATATTTCCGCTTGTGTTCATGAGCCCTGCTCGCTGCTGCGGACTCCTCACTTGGCGAGGGGCTTGCCGTGTAGGCGAGAGGCGTATAAATCTCCTCAAAGCTCGTTGCACTACTTCTCTTTTCGGCCAGTTCGTGGGCTCGTATATCTGGAGTTCGGAACTCGTAGATGCCAAAGGTAGGTGAGCGGACGGTACAGGGACTTAGGATATATTGCTTCAAGCGACCCGTGCGTGGCGTGATCATGGCCAACATTTTGGGCCTGATTATCTCGCTGCTGGCATACTTAAGCGTCGAGAGCGTCTTGACGACATGATATAGTTTGGGCTCCCTCTGCCTTGGATTTTGCTTAAGTTCGAGCAACAGTTCTCGCAGCATCTGGTTCCGGAGCTTAGCTTCGGGTGGTTTGTTTCTGGGTGTTGCCAGGCCAAAACAGGATTCGTAAAGTGTGGACTCAGTTGCTGAGGTGTGTGAAGGAGTGGGAATCTTATGAGCTGGTTCATTTGCTAGTTCTTTCTTGGGAGCAGATTCTTGCTGTGCTTTAATGGGATTTGGTTCTTTATCTATATTCTTCCTTGCCTTTTCACGTGTTTTCCCGTTAACTGGTTTGGGCATAGCCTTTGCTTCCATCTTTCTGGAACTAGTTCGTGAACCAGCGAAGTCCGTTGCCAAGTGCAGCCGACAGCCCGGCTTATGACTCTTCTCGATCAGCTTCTTTTTACTCCTGCCGCATTTCTGACAGCTTTTATGGCCCTGAGTCGGCTCTTTGGGCGTCCCCTGCGTCTCGATGGCTCCGTAGCCCCGCTTGCGGCCATCCTTTAGTGGCTGCCTCTCCTCTTGCCGCGCCTCCTCACTGCTTGCAAAGAGACTACCCAGCATGGACCACATGGAGCTGCCGCTTGAGCTTGAGTGCCGCGCCTTCCTCGGCGCCAAACCCCCCCGCCGGACCTCAGCTCTGCTCCCATCAGTGGAGTAAACCTTGTTCGGATACTTTTCATCAGCTGCTGATTTATTGGTAGAATTTAAAGGCAATTCGTTTGACATTTCATTTGGTGCGTGTAGTTCGGTGGGCATGGGGATGTCTAGGAGCTTGTACTCCTCGTCGGCTTCGTGCTTAAGGATGTCGGAGCGTGTCTCGTCGCTGTCGTTGGTCTCGGTGATCTGGAGGCTCTCCATGAACTGCAGCAGCCCCTTCACGGACTCCGTGTGGCTGTGCTCGATGTGGTCCTCCTGCTTGTCGATCAGGCTCATGTGGTGCAGGGCATCGTCGGTCAGGGGATTCGGCGGGCCGGGCTCTGCCGGCGGCTCCTGCTCCATTAGCCAGAGGATCTTCTCAATAATCGAAATTGGGAGCATTTCGGGCTCGGCGGCCGGCTTCTCCTCGACGTAGGGCGGCTCCTCGCCGCCACGGCTGCGCACCGACTGCTGATGCGGCTGCAGCGTGGAGCTGACGCTCTTGTGGCTGCTGCTGCTCGTGCTGCTGCTGGAGGCGCTGCTGTCGGACAGGCCCGAGTGGGCCACCGCCTTCATCATGTCGTGCAGTCGCAGCGGGGCGCCCACGCTGTAGTTGGGACGCGGGCGCTCCACCGGCGGAGCCGAGGGCACGTCGAAGGGCGACGACGAGGAGCAGTCGCTGCTCGGCTCCGACTCGAAGCTGGACAGCCGCGTGGGCGGCAAGTCGGCCCGCTGCTTGATATGCAGCGCCTTGGGCTGGCGCAGCATGAGACGGGCACTGTCCACGACCAGCGCATCCTCCGACGGTCCCTCGTAGCTATCGAATGGCGAGAACTGGGTGGCCCCATTGCAGCCGTTGGGCGCCTCCTGCTTGGGCGGCAGGCCGCCGCCCTTGGCGCGCACCTTCTGCTTGGCCAGAATCTCGGACAGAACCTGGGACAAGGGCGGCAGCGGGCGGCTGCAATGCGAGCGCAGCGGGCGCCCGAAGAGCCTGCGCCGCTTGGATATGGCGCCGCCGGCCGAGTCCGTTATGGGCTTGTCCAGCGGAATGAAGTCGCTGACAAAGAGATTGTCATAGAAGCTGGGATGTCGCTTGCGCAGATGCAGAGGCCGGTTGAAGACCTCGTGCGCGAAGGCCACCAGATTGGGCATGTCCTCGGTGGGCTGCTCGCCCAGCGGCTCTCTGGGCTTGGGCGGACAGACGGATGGCGACGGCGGCGGCGAGGGTGGCGGCGGTGGCGCCGTCACCTCAGGCTCAATCTCCGCCTGCTTTGGCTCGACCGCAACGTCCTCAGCCTTGCGCTGCTTGGGCTGCAGGCGCTGGGGCTTGCGGTAATGCCCAAAGCGTCCCATGTACAACTTGTTGTTTTTGTTGCTGCTGCTGCTGGACTTGGACTTCGCCAGCGGCTGCTTCTGCTCCTGCGGTGCGATTGCTCCGCCCACTGGCGGCTTGGGCTCTCCGCCACACTTCAGGCAGCTGGGCCGGCGCCTGGACTTGGGCTTCTTGGCGCTCATGGCCACCTTGACGCGCACCGAGCCCTGACGCGCCTCCTCGCTGCGCCGGCGCTCCGCCAGCAGCTGCTGGCGTACCGCCGCCTTCTCCTCCTCGTCGCTGGACGAGCTGATGCAGGCGCGCGGGCGCCGACGCCGGCCGCACACCTCGCACCACAGCTCCGGGGGCGGAGCAATGTGCAGAATGGAGCGCGGCAGCTTCTCGCAGAGACACCAGGTCGGCGATGTTCCATAGCTGGCCATTTTCTTTAGATATAGCGTGTAGAGCTCGTACAAGCGAAACATTAACAATAATTCAACGTGATTGAGCGTCTAAGGCGACAAAATTTCTATGAATTTTTGTTCTATTTTGTGCGCTGTGGAAGTGCCGGAGCTCGACTGACTATTTGCCGGACTCGGAAGCAGCCGGCGGCCAGCTCTTGACAGGTAACTCAGCGGCTGCTCTGTTTTTGAAGCACACCTCGTTGCGAGTAAAACTTTTTCAATTGTAATGCCACGTGTCAGTGTTGGAAACTTCAGCAAAAAGTGCTGCCAATTAGCCAGCAGAACTTACAGATTTGAACTTGAACGGAAGGCATAGAGAAAGAACTTGCCACTAGCTATAAATCGTTAGTTACTGAACTATGTTATTAAACTTAGGCTTAGTCTAACTACAGTTTACTACTTTATATAATACAAATACTATAAAAAATAAGTATGGAAATACAATAATACATACATACAATTTTAATATTAAAAATTAATTAATTAGCTTCCTTTGTAAAAATAAAATTGAAAAAATATATATAATATAGAACATTTGATATTAATAATTTATTAACATTTAAAAATTTATAAAAAATAAAATTAAATTAATTTAAATTATATATTAAAAAAAAATAATTTTTCATTATTTTTAAACAAAAACTCATTTAAATTTATATAAAATTAAAAAAATCGAATTTAAGTAATAATAAAATATACATTTAATAAATTTAATTTAATTTAATTTAATTTAATTTATTATTATATAAAATATAATATTATATTATTATATAATTTTAATTTAATTTAATTTAATAAATTTTAAACAATTTAACAAATTTATAATTATAATCATAAAAAATGAAAACAAAAAATTTATTTAAATTACAATATTTTTACAATTACAGTTCAGCTCGTCACCCTGTCTATATAACCTTAACCTTTTTCAGTTAGAGCTGAAAGATCTTAAATAACTTATAAGATAAATCTAACAAATATATGTTAAATTATCAATATCAAAACAATCAATTGAAATCCATATTCCATATATTTATATATTTTTGTTAAATATTTTGCAGCACTAACCGGTTGGCCAAAGCACATTTATTGACACTGATTTTAATAAAAATATTGTGAGCAGCTAAAGTTAGCTCAATTTTTATTTTTAATTCGCATTGCATGTCCATCTAAGTGATTTTTCATGTTCCAAAGGAAATTATGGGGAATGAGTGGAGTTCATTTTCAAAGTTTTTTATTTCGTAAGGACGTTCGCTCTTATAATATACCCTGTAAATCTGATTTATTATAGAGATTTTGGTTGACTTAAATATATTATTCAGCGTGATAAATATGACATATTTTTAAATTATAATCAAGTTGTAAATAAATATAGTAATACTTTATTTTGCAAATTATAATTTTATATTAACATTAATATGAATTAATAATATATATTCTTTATCATGGATTATTATAGATTAATAAATCTATAATAATCCATGACATTAATATGCAGAAGCATTTATTATTATCTGAGCCCAATTTGATATGATTCAAATGTAATATATATGCCATATATATATTTTTTATTTATTACTTGCTATTTATTACTTTTGGAATTTGAATCTTCTCTATCTTCTCTATTAACCGTATGACACTTCTTATAGAGACACCCATTGTACTAGCACGCATTATCTTGTTTAGTAGCTAGATTGATGGAATTTTATAATAAGTATTTTAAATTTGATTTTATTAAACTTTATATAGTTAAAAATTTTTTTTTAATATTTTTATTTTTATTTTAAATTTATTTTTTTTTATTAATTTTTTTTTTACTTATGGATCACATAGCCACAAAAGCCTGCTCCGGCCTCTGGTTTCCCTATTCAGACTCCAATGATTTTTATTTTAAGATAATTTAAGTGCAGCAACCATATTACCAGCTTCGATTTGTTTCCATTTTATAGGTTTGCAGCCAGCCGCCGTGCAGCTAACATCAGTTGAGATCTGGAATGCGGTTTGTCTGCGCGCTCCGGAGTCAAAGAACGCATTAAGAGCGCATTGGCCGCAGACGAGGCGAGCGAAATGTTGTTCCGCATTTCCGGCTCATTGGACAGCAAAAGGCGTTGCATACTTTGGGGCGCGCTGCAAGCACATTGTACTCCACGGACTAGACAAAAATCAAGCTTGACCATAAATTATTAAACTACTATTCGTTATGGGGAGCACGAAGCACGTTTTTGAGTTACAGGCCAGTTGGGCCAGATTTATGTGAACTATTGGCCATAAAAATCGTTGTCTATGAGATGCGTGCGATGTATATGTGTAATGAAATATATATAAATATATATATTTATATAGGAATATATATATATGCATATATGTGGTATATTAGTCAATCATATTGGCGTCTAATTGTGAGCTGCTTTCAAACCTTTTACTTTATAATATATATATATATATATATATATATATATATATATATATATATATATATATATATATATATATATATATATATTATCCGCAATTGTTGCTGGCTGTATAAATTGTTTGGTTGCCCTCTTTTGGCATTTTAATGCATTTTTATTGCATTACTTTTGGCGTTTCTTTATTTTCGGAATTTTTACTTCGCCTGGAATTTCCGTATGTTTCTGTTAATATGTTAATATATATATAAGTATATTTTTTTTATATATGTACTTTTGTATGCTTCTTCAGAAAGTGAAAAGAGTATATTGGTTTTTTTTACGTCTAGTTGACCGCTTCAATGGTAAGCATTGCTACTGAAGCTAGAGAATTAAAATTTTAATTATATATCTATTATACTCAATATCTAGAAACTGGGTTTGTATCCCTTACAGATAGCCCAAATAATTGATAGAGAATTTACTATATAATGTCCTGGTATAAATTGAAAAATATTTTAAGGCCTCTTGAAGCTTGAGATTCGAAACTTAATATATTTTATTAACAATTTAGTGCCAGTCCCAGCTCAGCTAATAACCAGTCCAGCTATGGACTATGTAAACCTCCATTAATGCCGTCGGATACGCCCGACCATAAAACACTTATTCGTTTTGTGGCTGTTGATTTTTGCTTTACTCGGTTGGCGTGGCTTTTAGTTGGCGTTTATTGCATTTGGCCAGCATTTAAAACGCGAATGGGCTGCCGTAATTCAATGTGTGCCAACTATTTCGAGGGCGCGTGCCGTACACACAGAAGGGGCGTGGCCGGCAGTAGTCTGGTCATGAATTTTTGCTGGGCATTCAAGACCATAAAGAATGGGAAACGGAGAGAAAGAGAGAGCGAAAGGCACAGGCAGAGCGAGTTTCAAGCAAAAGTTTATAATTAGGTTTTTATTCTTGTTTAATTGTTTAAGTTTAGTACTTAAGGAGGATTAAGGATTGAGTAATATATATTTATAATGTTTTTAAATATATTTTTTAGATTAGTAAAATATTAAGAATAAAAATAAAATTAAAATTAAAATTAAAATTAAAATTAAAATTAAAATTAAAATTAAAATTAAAATTAAAATTAAAATTAAAATTAAAATTAAAATTAAAATTAAAATTAAAATTAAAATTAAAATTAAAATTAAAATTAAAATTAAAATTAAAATTAAAATTAAAATTAAAATTAAAATTAAAATTAAAATTAAAATTAAAATTAAAATTAAAATTAAAATTAAAATTAAAATTAAAATTAAAATTAAAATTAAAATTAAAATTAAAATTAAAATTAAAATTAAAATTAAAATTAAAATTAAAATTAAAATTAAAATTAAAATTAAAATTAAAATTAAACTTAAAATTAAAATTAAAATTAAACTTAAAATTAAAATTAAAATTAAAATTAAAATTAAAATTAAAATTATAATTAAAATTAAAATTAAATCAGCCTGATCAGTGTCTGTCATTCATATATATATATATATACATTAACATATCTATACAGTTTATATTTTGAGTTTCAGCCTGTTGCCCCTTTAAAATTTAAAAGTCAGCTTCTGCTGACTGCAGCTACGTGACTGCTGCGTGTCTGAGTACCCCTGTCCGTGTCTGTGTCGATGTCTGTGGCATGTGGCACATGCATCAGAGAGCACACATGTGTGCAACGCACCAACTGTTTATTTATTTAACACAATTTGTACATTTCATAACTCAAGACGGTGCCAGCTCTGTTGCACACGTGGCAAGTGGATGTGGCAGGGCGCGTTTTGCTGCCACGCATGCGTAACTGCCACGCCTCCGTACTAGGTTTTTTGGGGCGTTTTCTTATTTAATGGAATTTTAAATGCAACTATCCCGTTTTGGGCGCTGTGCATTGTGCGGCTTCCTCTACGGCTGTCGTTGCAAGTTTGTTGCCATAAGTGGAAAGTGTTGTCAGGCATCTTGAAAAGGTGTTGCAGCCAGCGGGCGGAGCAGCAGCGGCGGCGGCGGCGGCAGCAGCACTGACCCAAGTCTCTAAGCGTTGTGACAACCTTGAAAAGCACTCAACAAATAATGCCACCGAAATTTCATACTTCCAAAGCCAGAGACAAACATAAACACACACCCACACACCCACACATATTGGCCAAACAAAGAAGTATTCACCCAAGTCTTTCTTTCGTCCATAATTATGAAACACTCTCGTGTTGATGTTCTTGGGAAAAGCTCACGTATTCGTTGCTTAGACAATTCACAGTTAAAATGCTCTATTCGAGTTTTAACTTTCAGGGTGACCATATCAAGCAGAGAGTCTGAGGAAAGCTGTTGAAATTTTAAGTATATATATAAGTATATATATTCTGTATAAAATTATATATTGGAAAGGGATTTTGGATCAGTAATGCCGTTATGCTCTCTCTATTCCTTACAGGCTTCTTTCGCTCTCTCGTTCTAGCACGTACTTCGAGCTCGAATTAGTTAATAGTTTTGAATGCAGCAGCTGCTAGTAAATCGATAGCTTCGAAAATGTGTCTAATTAGCTATATTCATTCAGACCAGTGTATAAAAAATTGCTGAGTACATAAATAACTGGTAGTTGCATGTACGAAATATATAAGTATTAAGAAAAAATATATAAAAATGATGTAACAAATATAAAAAATGTATAAAATTATTTACAAATATTTTTTTAAAAATATTTAAAAATATTCAAAAGTATATAACAAATATAAAAATATATAAAAAGTATTTAAGACTATCTTTGTGAATATTAAAAAAAAAAAAAAAATTTTTTTTTTAAATATTAAAAAGTATAAAAATTATACAAAAAATATGAAAATATATAAAAATATATGAATCACACACAAAATTGTTGTGTTACCAAATTTACTTTTATTAAAAAATTATACAACAACAAATGATCGCACAAAACATAGCCAGGAGGAGTAAACGAGAAAAATTTAATAACCAATCTTTAAAAAATTATTTTATCTTATATTAAATTTTGATCAATCTATATTCCAGAAAAATTTCTATCTAACTGCTTTACTAATTATATTTAAATACTTTTCAAATTGAAATAAAATCCTTATTAAAGGAAATTCACTTCTCTCAAAAGCTATAAGTCACAGGCTAGCGAGCTCAAATTCGAATTTTATATTAAGTAATTATTAATTATTATTTTTATATAAATTTAATAATATTAAAACACTTGTCCAAAACCTTTAGAAATTTATCCAAAGAATTTTACTGACATTTGTGCTAAGCTTTTCATAACAGCTTAATTGTGCTGTGGCTCTTGGCTTATTATTTATTTTTGCTGGTGTTGAGCGAATATTATAGATAAAAACGTGCCAGCCCACAAAGTGCTTAAAATATATATAGATATATATTAATAGAGAGAGAGAGAGAGAGAGGGGGAGTGCGCTGTATATAGAGTACTCTGAATGCAGTTTTTAGCTGCTGAGGCTTTGCTGGTTAGCCAGCAACTTCCGCTTTCATAAAAGCACTCCTAAAGGTAATTGTTTAAAAATATATTTCATTTTATTATGGCGCACTGCTGCATAGTTGCAAATGCCCCCCACTTCAGACCGGCCGGCCACATGCTCAGACCTGTCTAGTCATGTTTCTATGTGTGTGTGTGTGTGTGTGTGTGCCATGCCCATGTCAATTTCAGCAACTCTCCCAAAACTAACCAACAAAATTTGCTGCTGTTGCGGTTTATTTTGTGTTGCAAAAATATGCAGCCACCCCTTGGCCCTCCCCCCACACTGATGATGCCACCCTGCCCCACCTGCCCCACTCCATTTGAATGTTCAGTGGCGCATTGTTGAGCTTGACTTTTTGTTGGTCGCCAGTTTGCTGCGCTGTCTGCTGTGTGCTGTGTGCTGTGCACTGTTTTCTGTTGTTAGTTGGCCTGGCTTGTTATTTTAGCCAAAAGCTGTTAAATTGCACAAAACAAAACAAAATAACAGCGGAAAGTGTATGTGCCCTAAGTGAGTGTGTGTGTGTGTGTGTGTGCGTGTGTGCGTGTGTGTGTATAAGGTGGCTGCAAATGTGCATTTAGCTTTGGCTGACGAGTGACCAAGTGCGAAACATTCAACAGCAACTATTTCGCCTACATGCCCCACCCTAAATAGGGCTATAAATATTATAGTGGCTGTCTGGAGGAGAATGTACATATGTATGTGGTATATATATGCATATATATATATTTGCCGTTGATTGACTGAAAAGGAATCTAAAAATACTTTATAAAACTCTCTGCTAAATGCTAAATGGTATCTTGAAACATGAGCCATAGAAGTTTTGAAATTGTTGCAAAACTTTAGAGCATTCCAAATAAATATCCTTTTAAATATCTTCTAGATGAATAATGAAAATGTGTTTATATATTTTATTTAGATATGTATAAATATCACGAATATATAATATATAATATAAAATATAAATAAATATTATAAATATAAATCAAATAAAATATAAATATTGCGATCATCCACAAAACGTGTCAATATTGGGACATGAGGAAAACATCTGTTTTAGTAATAGAGATAAGATATTTTTTTAGGGAAACGATGTTTATTTGTAAGCTGAATGTTCTTATTTGAGAAGAAATTTAAGTAGAAGTCGTCATACAATTAGTTCAGCAAGACTTTTAATAGGCCAAACAGGCTGACCACGACTGACTCTGCAAGGATCCAGGTGAAAACTTGAGGCATGAGATAATACTTATTAGCATATAATAGAAACTTTTTAATATGTACTATATGAAAGAAACTTTTAATTAACATAATCAAAATAACAATTTAGAATGTTGCTTTCGCAGAATATGAGTTCATGAAATGAGTTTATTAGTGAGCTAATACGGTAAATAATAAGATAAATAAATTTGTTTATTTGCCAATATTAAATTTATAATTTATAATAAATCTTTTAATTAAAAAAAAAGTTTTATTTAAAAATTAAATAAATATTCATATATAAATATATTTCTTTATTTAAAAAATAATTTTTAAATAACTTTTATTTAAAAATTATTATTTATTTTATTTAAAAATTAAAAAAATATGAATAAATAAAAGCTTTATTTAAAAATTAAAGAAATATTTATAAATAAATTTATTTATTTAGTTTAACTTAAAACTTTTATAAAATTTTATTTATTTATTTAAAAAATAATTTTAAAAACACTTTTATTTAAAAATTATTATTTTTATTATTTAAAAATTAAATAAATATAAATAAATAAAAGATTTATTTAAAAATTAAAGAAATATTTATAAATAAATTTATTTATTTAGTTTAACTTAAAACTTTTATAAAAATTTATTTATTTATTTAAAAAATAATTAAAAAAAACTTTTATTTAAAAATTATTATTTTTATTATTTAAAAATTAAATAAATAAAAGATTTATTTAAAAATTAAAGAAATATTCATAAATAAATGTATTTATTTAGTTTTACTTAAAACTTTTAAGTAAAAAATAATAAAAAAAACCATTTAAAAGTTAAATTAATATTAATAAATAATTGTATTTATTTATTTTAAAAATTTACATTTAAACCCTTATGCTAATTAATTTTTTTTTTGCATATTCAAAGCTTTGTAAAAACTTTGAGTTACCTTCATTTTAATGAAAACTTCTGATTACTTTGGCCACCTTTAGTTCAGGTCTTTTGTGCGTGGCTTTTATGCAGTTTTTTTTGCGCCTTCTTTTGCGCTTTTTCCCTGCGAACTTTTCAAGAAAACTCAGTTTTTATTTAGCCAAGAAAAATAATTAAAATATCTTTATAGCTCGAGCACACCCACACGCAGGACTATAAATATTTTAATCAAGAAGCTAAAAGAAATATAGAAACATGGCTTATTTTTCCCTTCTGCAGCGCTTTCAAAGGACTATTTTTTTTATAATTTATGTTTAAGATGTGTTAGGAAGTTATGGATTGAACCGCGCCTTTTTCACTTCATTGTGAAGGAAAAGTTTTGCGGCGTTTGAGCCGTTTGCATTTTATCTGACTGGCCGAGCGCAACTTTCGGCTACTCAAAGTATCGGGCCACGCTTATTTGTTATGAAAACTTGAAGTGGAGCGTAGCTGGGGCAAGGACGAGAGCTATTGCCTCGACTTAACGTCTATGAAAAGCTGCTCAAGTGCAGCCCTTTGACTAGGAGGCAAGCTGAAAAAAAGCGTGCGTCCTGGCCTTAACTTTCATTCCTTGGCTGCCGGCAGTTGATTTCCTGTGTGTGTGTGCGTTGGTGTTAGTATGTACTTACCACTGCTTATGTACCAGGAAGTTGTTGGCTTCCTAAACGGATATACTGACTTCAAATAGTATGTTTTTGTTGTTGTTGCTCCTGCTAAGCTGCATTCTTTTATGCCATTTTTGTGGCACTCTTTGTTGTTGTTGTTGTTGTTGTTGTTGTTGCTAGCTAACAGCGCAGCAGGCAAAGGAGCAAACGATGATTTCTTTTTGCCACAAAAAGGCGAAGCGCTGCCGATGTGGTAGCCTGATGCAGTTGCACGTGTCTGACGTGTGCATAGTGGGCATTCTTGAATGATTTGGCAGAGATGGATTATTTTTTTAAAATATATTAAAATAATGAAATAATGAAATTGATTATTTTTTAAATATATTTTTTTATATTTTTAATTATATTATTAATTAAAGAAAGAAAGAAACTGATAATAAAAAAAATTATAAAAAAAAACAATAAAATTTACTGTATAAATAAATATTTATACAGTAAATTTTATTTATTTTTTTTATCATTTTTTTTATTATTATCAGTTTTTTTAATTTCTTACTCTATTAATTGCTACTGGAATTTAGTTGGGCTGAAAACATATCACATCGCTGGGATTGAGTCCCTGTCACTAAATATAAAAATGTTAATGTTAATGTTAATGTTAATGTTAATGTTAATGTTAATGTTCATGTTCATGTTAATGTTAATGTTAATGTTAATGTTAATGTTAATGTTAATGTTCATGTTCATGTTAATGTTAATATAACATTATTTTCTGATTGTCCAATAGGACAGATTGCATATAAACACAGCTCGTTAAAAAAAGTTTGTATTTTGCGACTTACAATTACAAATTATTTCTGTGTCTTTCCTCATTTTACCCTATCCAATTTTCACTTGTTAACAGCTTATATTCGTTTTTATTTTAATTATTTATTTGATTTAAAAAAAAATATTTATAAATATTTATATTATATACTTATTTTTAAATATTCCTTAACTTCTAGTTAGAATGGCTTCTTTAATTTATATTTTTTTATTTTTATTCCCAACTCTCTTTTCTCTATTAAAGTTTATTCTCTTTTTTCTTCTCGTTTGCCCTCTTCTTCATTTGCTTTGTCTTTTGTATTGTTTTCTCATTTTTAATTCTTTTTTATTTGTTTTCTCTACTCTTTTCTTTGCTTCTTATTTGCTTTCACTTGTATTTTCTCAAATTGTTTCTTCTCCCTTTATTCTGTCGTCGCAATTCCTTCACTTTTCTTTCTTTTTTTTTACTTTTGTCCCCTATTCCATTACCTCCGTTATTTAATTTTTTTCTTCTCTTTGTTACTCCTCTATTTTATATTTTCTATATTCTATTTCCTATGTTCCTGGCTTCTCTTAATTCTCATTTACTTTAGTCTTCTTTTCTCATTTACTTAATTTCTTTTTATTTTCTTTTCTTTTTCTATAGCTTATAATCTATTTGATACTACTATATAGTGTTTTTATTTGGCATTTTCAATCTTCTATCCTCTTTGCTTCTTCATTTTCCTTTCCTTATTTCTCATTTATCTTCTCAATTTCTTTTTATTTTATTTTCTCTACTCCTAACTTCTATTATATTTTCTACTATTATATACTATTTTTTGTTATCTTCTATTCTCTTATTTTCTTCCTTTTTCTCTTTCCCTCTTTCCTCCTAGCTAGATACATATACTTTCGCCTTATATCGAGCCCACTGTTGGGTTTGCAGCTCCGGCGCAAGTGACACCAGTGGCGACTACCTTCAAGAGTTTAAGTTAACTTTGGCTAGTTCGTAGATATTCACTAACAGCCACTCGAACTAGAACTTTTGCAACATATTTCAGCTGCCCGTGTGGGGGTGGGCGGGCGCTCCGCAGGGACGCGCCGGAGGCAAAGTGCTTATCGCTAGCTGTTTTCTTTCCTTTGCTGCTGCAACGTTAAGTGTGGCCTTTGATCTGGTTATTATATATTGGAAAGTGCTCAATCTTGGCAACCATAAATCATGGCCAACAACAGGCACTGGGCCAGGCTTTAAGCCAACAAGGCTGACTGCCTTTACACTCAAAAATAAAAACTGGCGCTGATTACCTTAAATGCTTCGCACTCGCCGCTCGTCTATTTAGCATAATTAAAGCACCTGGAAAATGAAGGAACGAAAGAGAAGAACGGTAAAAAATGGTGTAGGAAACTGTGTGCAATGTAAATTCATTTCGTTTATTACAACACGCAGAACTAGCGCCAGCGCTAGCGCCAGCGCCAGCGCCAGCGCCAGCGCCAACTCGGACACCAAAGACAAAGGTGGAGCATAATCACGCCCAGACCGAGATTCCGCAACCCACCTGTCCGCGCTGACAGCTTGCGACGTTCCCTTGCAGCCGCCCAGGCCCTGCAACTGTCGGGCATTTAATCTCGGCAACATTTCCTTTGCCTGTGCCTGCGGTGTGACATTTCCTAACAGTGACCAGCCAGCAGCCAGCGCCAGCCGCTCCCGCCCCCGCTTATCCTGCGATAGCCCCTGTGTCGTTGTCGAAAACAAAAATTAGCCGTGCAGCAAAATGGCCGAAAGGAAGTGGCAAGTAACTACCTTACTGCAGTAACTAGCTCCAACTACCGTTACTCTCTATCTGGCCACCCAGCCCACCGCCCACCCACCCACTACCATTAGCAACTGCCACATGCAGTAAAAATTCGTTAATGTGCGCCTAATTAAGTTCAAAGCATGGCTCCGGGCTCGGCCCGGTTAGAGTCAGGGATCCGTCTAGTGGCCCCCCTCGCTGCCGCATCCCCCCCTCTCTGTTGTTTTTTCTGTGTGCAACTAGCCTTGCAGCTGCCTGCTTGATAACAGCTCTGACCAAGTTGACGAAACGCTTCAGGGACCCATATAGCCTCAGTCAATTAGCAGCCTGGTTTTTCCAATTATTCATGAGTTTTTGTTAGTATCTTAAGGATGCAATGTTCAGCAAAGCAATGGCTGAAATTCAAGACAGCTCTTAAGATACCCCATATAGAAATTTTATTCATTTATGTTTTTCATATAGAAATATAAGAATAGAAATATTATATATGAATAAACCATGCCGTGCAACGCCGGTTAAAATATGTTAAATAACATAAATACGGAATTCTGTTATGGGCAGAACTGAGTTAACAGAGTCTGAGTCCACAGATGGGCGCACAGAAATCATAGGGCGCAACTAGTGCCACAACTGCAACACACAACTGAACGCCTTTGATCACTCACACGTGAGCACACGCACACCGACCACACTAATCCATATGCAGCCTGCGAATTGTGTGGAAAGCAAGAGCGTGGGAGCTATTCTAGCAGAGCTGACATGAGTAACCATAAAGAACACTTACACTAACTCCTTTATTTACTTGCTCTGCGCTTAGTCTTGAGAGTAACCCACAATCCACAGATGGACGCACAGAAATCGTAAAGTGCAGCTGAGCGCCTTTGATCACCCACACTCGCGCACACGCATACAGAGCCACGAGCTATTTTGCACCAATCCAAATGCAGCCTACGACTAGTGTGAGTAAGAGCGTGGGATCACAGCTGAGCGTCTTCACACGACGTCCACACGTGAGCACACGCATACAAACACACGCTTATTTCTGCACCAATCCAAATGCAGCCTGTGAATTGTGTGGAAGGCAAGAGTGTGGGAGCTATTGTAGTTGAGTGCTTATTGAGTATTGAAATCATTTGGCTGCTGGGTTCAGTATTGCACGAATTGTCTGGTCGATCGCAGCTGATGCGCAAGGGCTTATATTTCGCGAGGAATTACATTTATATATACATAAATTCACACTTATTAAGTGATTACTAACATATTGGTTAATAATTTTCTAATTAAATAAAAGTAACTACGAATATATTGATTTAATTTAATAGTGACAGAAATCAAATTGGATGAATAGAATAAAATCATGAAATCAAATTGTATAAAAACAAATAAATTTTAATTTATTACGAAAAAATATGTTAACTATTTGTTACAAATTTATAGGATCGAAACTGAAATAGTTAAATACAAAAACTAACTGACTTTTAATATGTTTTTGCCTGAATAAATGTATGTGTATATATGTATGAATATATAAATAATATAAAAAAGAGAATCGCAAAAGAGATAACGGAAGTCTGTATGTACATACATATGCTCATATATTTATATGTTCTTTCGTGTTGCTTCAGAGTTGAGAAATGTTCTGTTAATTACACACTTACACACTTATTGTGCGGGGTCAATGCAAACGTTCTCTTTACACTCTCACTCTATACTCGCAAGTTAGGTTCCACATGCTCACACATACAAATATATGCTCAGTAAGACATTTATGCACAGATTGCACCGATCAATGGCGTGGTGGGTAGAGTGAGAGCGAGAGTGAGAGCGTGCGTTGTTTCAGAGTCTTTATTGACATGCTTTAACATGAGTACGAAGCAAATACAATTGCTCACATATACATATTAATTTATATACGTATTTATTTTCTGTTACGCAGGCGCAGCTCATATGCGAGACAACATTTAGCCTTGAAATATTTTGTAATGCAGTTAAACAAATTACTTTACATATTTGATCTAAATTAAAACTAATGGAAATGACGAAACATATGAAATATTTGTAAATATTTCCATAAAAAAATAACTTTTATTCATAAATTGACTTGCCATAAATTTACTATAGCTGAGATATTCAATTAAAATGCTTAATGCTTATGTTTCATATGGTTTACAGTTGACTTGAGTATTTTTGATTTATTTATATCAAAATTATTGTCCTGTTGAACCCAAATGTATATGTATGCTCCTTCTTTCCAGCAACCATGCCCCTCCTCTATGGTTTCTAGTTGACCTATATATTTTTGGTTACATAATACCATGGATATAGTCCTAGCGTACCTATAGGTCCTGAAATGGCCACAAATATGTATGTTTTCTTTTTCAGCTTTTTGGGTATTTTGCAGGTGAGGATAGCATTTTATATCATTGGAGAAAATATTTCGTTGCATAGCATTAAGGGGCGGCTGATTCAGCTGTTGGTAGGGAAATGATAAGTAGAAATTCTACTGAAATACCAGGCGAACAGAAATGAGCAGTAGGGTGAAAATTTTAGTGAGAATTTTGATAACAGAACGCTTTTAATATAATGTTAACTAACATAATCATGATCTCCCACTGTTAAATAACAGTGTCTTAACAGTACACATTTTTCCCACTATTAACTAATTTGGTCAGCCTCCTACTCATTTCTGTTCGCCTGGTATTTTTGTTTATATTTTGCTAGCAATAATTCTATTGTGCAACAAAATTTTTACCATTTCGTACATTTTTGGTACAATTTTAACACAAATTAGCACAAAATACCAGGCGAACAGAAATTAGTAGCAGGTGGAAATATTAGTAAAAATTTTGTTAACAGAACACTTTTAATATTATGTTAACTAACATAATAATTCTCTCTCACTCTTAAATAAAAGTGCCTTAACAGTACAAATTTTACTCACTGTTAACTAATTTTGTCACCCTCCTACTCATTTCTGTTCGCCTGGTATTTTAGCCACATTTTTGTTTATATTTTGCTAGAAATTATTGCTGTTGTGCACAATATTTTTACCATTTGGTAAAATTTGTTAGAATTTTAATACAAATTGGCACAAAATACCAGGCGATCAGAAATGAATAGCAGGGTGAAAATGTTATTAAGAATTTTGTTAACAGAACACTGCTAACTAACATAATCATGCTCTCCCAAGGTTAAATAAAAGAGCCTGAAAGTACACTTTACTCACTGTTAACTAATATTTTTAGCCTGCTACTCATTTCTGTTCGCCTGGTATTTTTGTATATATATTCCTAGCAATTATTGCTGTTGTGCACAATATTTTTACCATTTGGTAAAATTTGTTAAAATTTTAATACAAATTAGCACAAAATACCAGGCGAACAGAAATGAATAGCAGGGTGAAAATGTTATTAAGAATTTTGTTAACAGAACACTGCTAACTAACATAATCATGCTCTCCCAAGGTTAAATAAAAGAGCCTGAAAGTACACTTTACTCACTGTTAACTAATATTTTTAGCCTGCTACTCATTTCTGTTCGCCTGGTATTTTTGTATATATATTCCTAGCAATTATTGCTGTTGTGCACAATATTTTTACCATTTGGTAAAATTTGTTAAAATTTTAATACAAATTAGCACAAAATACCAGGCGAACAGAAATGAATAGCAGGGTGAAAATGTTATTAAGAATTTTGTTAACAGAACACTGTTAATTAACATAATCATGCTCTCCCAAGGTTAAATAAAAGTGCGTGAAAGTACACTTTTTACTCACTGTTAACTAATATTTTTAGCCTGCTACTCATTTCTGTTCGCCTGGTATTTTTGTATATATATTCCTAGCAATTATTGCTGTTTGTTGTGCACAATATTTTTACCATTTAGTAAATTATTGTTAAAATTTTAATACAAACTAACACAAAATACCAGGCGAACAGAAATTAGTAGCAGGGTAAAAATGTTAGTCAAAATTTTGTTAACAGAACATTGTTATACTCTGTTAACTAACATAATCATGATCTCTCACTGTTACATAACAGTGCCTTAACCGTCCTCTGTTGACTCACTGTAAACTAAAGATTTCACCCTACTGCTCATTTCTGTTCGCCTGGTATTTCAGCAGAATTTCTACTTATAATTTCCCTACCAACAGCTGAATCAGCCGCCCCTTAATGCTATGCAACGAAATATTTTCTCCAATGATTTAAAATTCTATTCCCACCTGCAAAATACCCAAAAAGCTGAAAAAGAAATCATTCATATGTTTGGCCATTTCAGGACCTATAGGTACGCTAGGACTATATCCATGGTATTATGTAACCAAAAATATATAGGTCAACTAGAAACCATAGAGGAGGGGCATGGTTGCTGAAAAGAAGGAGCATACATATACATTTGGGTTCAACAGGACAATATTTTTGATATAATTAAATCAAAAATACTTAAGTCAACTGTAAACCATATGAAACATAAGCATTAAGCATTTTAATTGAATATCTCAGCTATAGTAAATTTATGGCAAGTCAATTTATGAATAAAAGTTATTTTTTTATGGAAATATTTACAAATATTTCATATGTTTCGTCATTTTCATTACTTTTAATTTACATCAAATATGTAAAGTAATTTGTTTAACTGCATTACAAAATATTTCAAGGCTAAATGTTGTCTCGCATATGAGCTGCGCCTGCGTAACAGAAAATAAATATGTATATCAATTAATATGTATATGTGAGCAATTGTATTTGCTTCGTACTCATGTTAAAGCATGTCAATAAAGACTCTGAAGCAACGGACGCTCTCACTCTCACCACCACGCCATTGATCGGTGCAATCTGTGCATAAATGTCTTACTGAGCATATATTTGTATGTGTAAGCATGTGGAACCTAACTTGCGAGTATAGAGTGAGAGCGTAAAGAGAACGTCTGCATTGAACCGGCACAATAAGTGTGTAAGTGTGTAATTAACAGAACATTTCTCAACTCTGAAGCAACACTAAAGAACATATAAATATATGAGCATATGTATGTACATACAGACTTCCGTTATCTCTTTTGCGATTCTCTTTTTTATATTATTTATATATTCATACATATATAGACATACATTTATTTAGGCAAAAACATATTAAAAGTCAGTTAGTTTTTGTATTTAACTATTTCAGTTTCGATCCTATAAATTTGTAACAAATAGTTAACATATTTTTTCGTAATAAATTAAAATTTATTTGTTTTTATACAATTTGATTTCAACCAACTTTAATTTTATTCTATTAATCCAATTTGATTTCTGTCACTATTAAATTAAATCAATATATTCGTAGTTACTTTTATTTAATTAGAAAATTATTAACCAATATGTTAGTAATCACTTAATAAGTGTGAATTTACGTATGTAAAAATGTTATTCCTCGCGAAATATAAGCCCTTGCGCATCAGCTGCGATCGACCAGACAATTCGTGCACTACTGAGCCCAGCAACCAAATGATTTCAATACTCAATAAGCACTCAACTAGAATAGCTCCCACCCTCTTGCCTTCCACACAATTCGCAGGCTGCATTTGGATTGGTGCAGAAATAAGCGTGTGTTTGTATGCGTGTGCTCACGTGTGAACGCTGTGTAAAGACGCTCAGCTGTGATCCCACGCTCTTAGCGTCCACACTAGTCGTAGGCTGGATTTGGATTGGTGCAAAATAGCGCGTGGCTCTGTGTGCGTGTGCTCGCGTGTGGGTGATCGAAGGCGCTTAACCTGCACTCTACGAATACTGTGCGTCCATCTGTGGATTGTGGGTTACTCTCAAGACTAAGAGCAAGTAAATAAAGGCGATAGTGTGAGTGTTCTTTATGGTTATTCATGTCAGCTCTTCAGTTGTGTGTTGCAGTTGTGGAACTAGTTGCGCCCTATGATTTCTGTGCGCCCATCTGTGGACTCAAACTCTGTTAACTCAGCTCTGCCCATAACATAATTGCGTGTTTATGTTATTTAACATATTTTAACCGGCGTTGCACGGCATGGTTTATCAATTCGCTTAAGTTGGTGAGTTATGTATCGTGGTATTTAAAGATATATATCTCACATCCACATTATTATATCTCTTTAGTATCCAGCTACTGTTATGGAATGCAATGCATAATTTGTGGCGCCATTAAAAATGCAAATGGGAAAGTCGCTGCAGACGTCGATGCTGCACAGCGAACACTTCAGTTCATCAGGCGCGTTAGAAAAGTTTTTTTTACTATGCAGACTGTATGTTTTTTTTTTTTTTTTTTTTTTTTGTATTTTGTATTTTATGCACAATCATATACAAATTGGGAGTGGACCACAGTTGGGGGAGTTGATTAAATACTTTTTCCAAGTGTCACTTAATGAAGGAATAAATTTCATTTTTTTTCCGGTGAATGCTGTTCGCTATCGCAGCTCAAGGACTTGCCACAAACTTGAGCACAAGTTCCATTGGGCCTCTGGGCAGCTGACAACAATTGCAACTACAACAACAACAACAACAAATACTCGCATTTCGTATTGCGGCAGTTGATAAAACTCAGCTCTCAACTGCCGTCTGATGTTGATTGCAATTGCAATGGCTGCGTGGACGTCGTCGTCGTGTCGTCGTTGGCCGCATTGTCGTTTGTCTGATGAGTTTTTAAGTACAAACAATTACAAAACGACAAGCAACAAGAATTGCAACAGCAACAGCAACAGCAACTCGAAGTGTAATCCTTGAATCATGCCACAGTCGCTTAGCCACTCACTCAATCCTGTGGCCCTTTGCGCTGCGGTTAACGCCGCCTGTTGGCCAGTTTAGTTGCGTAATTGAATTAAATTCCATTTTCGAATGCAAATGCTTTTCATTTGCCTTTTCTCTGCGGCTACGTCTGCTCCTTTAATTTCAGCTAATTCTTAATTGCCATTTGTTTGCCAGTGTCTGGCAGCATTCTCTATGTTGCATTTGATGAGACGAGGCGGGGCCCGCATTGAATTCTAATTGAAACTGCGAATATTTTACGCAATTGCATAACTATTTTTCAGCCCAAATAGGCTTTGCTTGGCTCGCGGGCATAATGAATTGAACCCATTTACCAACACTGTTCGAGCGTGTGCAGCAAGCCCAACAATTTCCGTTAATACACTGTCACAAATGACGAGAGCTTACACATGACAGCAGCAAAGGCCATTCGCAGTTTGGCAAAACTCACTTACCAACACTGTTTTTACGAAACTTTATTTTGCTGCACTGTCAGCAGCTGAAAATCGTTTCGCACTTAGAAATCATAAAAGAAATATGAAGTAGATTTCCCCCCGGCAAGTGCATGTACAGCAACTAAGGCCGCTTAACAACACTGTTCATTTGCAATCATTTTTTTGTATACACTGCAAACAAAGGTGCAGACTTTTATATTAAAAAAACAAGAAGCAAAAAGGGCTATTCATTTACCAACACTGTTTATATTTACCAACACTGTTTATATTTACCAATACTGCATTTTTTTTTTAATTTTTGCTATATTATTTCAAGGACTTCTCTAAAAATCCCAGTTCGTTTTAATAACTTCTACAATATATATTAATTCATAACTCCAAATTCACTTATCAACACTGGTTTTTCTCTAATATTTACTGTTTCCACTTTAAAAATCTGCTGTTAATTGCTTAAATATATATATAAATAAATACTATTTATGTTTATATATAAATATAATATAAGTCTCTCCATGTAACACCATAATTTCTTGCAGTGTACGCGACAAATCGAATGCAAACAGCGAAGGACGCAATTAAATATGCAGATACCCTGTCGCAGCTGAGGGACTTAAGCGAAATAGACAAAATAAAAGGCAAACATGGTCAAAAAGCTGCTTAGTTACAAAATGAACAAATTTACCTGCCATTTGGACACGTGCGAGTGCGCGTGTGTGGGACACACACGAGGTCGATGGCATGCAACAGAGATGACATGTAAACATTTGTGCCACGCACTGCCGTCGCTCATTAATTAAAAATTGGAAAGCAACAACAACGGATATAATAAAAGCAACAAAAACAACGACAACAGCAACAACAACAACAATAATGGCAACAATGCTGTAGCGGTTACCCTATGACATGGACACACACTCACGTCATACGGTGTGTGAAATGGCGCTGACACGGCGCCAGGACTGACTGACTGCCTGACAGCGCATGCCACAGATGCCGCAGATGCCGCTGATGGGCTGAACAGTGCCTCGCAGAAGTTTATGTATTAAATCACTAAAGCATATGACAGGATTACACTCATGTGCAGCCCTCATATAATACACATATAAATCATGGCAAACTCTTTGGCTTAAGGCAGTGTTAACTGGAAATGCTCGCCCCAATATACATATATATGGGCGACAGCAGTGTTGGAAAATTCGAAAATATTGAGCAATAAATATTAGATATTTTTATATTAATATTTTTGCATATGTTGATATATGCAGTTGGCTCATATGTTGGCAACAGCTGAATAAGATATGAGTGCTTCAGTGTTGGAAAATGCGAATAAATTAAGTAAAAAATAGTACATGATTATATAAAATGTAAATGTTCTTATGTGAAGTTAACTCATGTGTTGGCCATAGTTGAGATGAATGAGCGAGTTACACAAGCTAGTTCCAGTGTTGGAAAATTCGAAAGAATTAAGTAAAACATATGGCACTTTTATATAAATGCATATGGCAATATCTAGAGTTTACTTGAAATGCTTGCAACAGTTTATTCGACTGAACGTTACTTCCAGTGTTGGAAAAGTCTAAAATATGTCAAGATTACATTTGAATAAATTTATCATTATATAAATTATGTCCAATATTTGTTTGGAATCAGATAAAAAAATCACATACATTTTATAGCATTAATAGTCATATTCCAGTGTTGGTAAATTAAAAGTAAATTAGATACGTAAATCAGCTCGATGTCCACATTAAATAGTGTTGCATAGTGTAATATAATTTAACTGTATATAAATGAATTTTGATTTCGACACTTTGCAACACTGTTTAATGTTGCCATCTATAAACAGCTTTAAATTGGCTTACACTGCCTTGAGTCGTCGGTCAAGTTCCAGTATTGGAAAATTCTTTATTTTAAAATACATAAAATTATCTCACAGGATTATACTTATGTAAGTGCTTGCACAGGGCATTAATTGGCTTAAGTCGACTGTGCAGAGATGGCACAACTTTCAGTGTTGTAAAGTGCACAAATGAGAAGATTTATAAATGACAGGATTACACTTATGTAAGAAGCCGTTGCAGAGGGCTTCAGTGCGGGCATATTCGCTGCTAAGTCAGCTGGGATCAGTTTAAATATACTAAATTTCCAGTGTTGAAAAGTACAGTTAACTGCAAGCAGAGCTAATGGTACGTGAATGCATAGCTAGAACTAGCCAAAATATTTTACTATTCAGACGTGCACTTGAGCTCACTCAGCTAATGCACAGAAGACAAAAAAAAAAAGACTTTGCTGACCTTAAAAAAGGAAGCGAATGCGCATGGGGAATACTCGGCGGCGTGCATTGTTGCCCGATGTTGCAAGCGCAGCACAAAAGTGCCAGATAATCGCCGGCTAATACATTGAATGACCGCCCCCGGATGCGGATCCATTCGTATTGCCATTAAATTCAATTACATGACAATAACGTGGCGCTTATGGCGCTGCGGTTCACGAAAAATTGAATATAAAAATAAAGCTGCAGCTGATAAAAACTGCAGGCGAAAGCTAAACTAAAGCTGCTGCGGCGCGTGCACAAGTGGGAGCTAGAGACAGAGAGAGAGAGAGAGAGATGGGGGGAGAGGGGGAGGCAGCTATCTGTGAGAAAATTATGATTAGCTTTGGGTAAAGTTTTCGAGCGCAGTCAGCAGGCACTTGAGAGCTGCCATTGCATACTTTGCGGCAGCCGAGCCGCTGCACACGCCGTTAGTCAAGCGTGCGTGGCAACCCTGGACAGCGCGACAACTCTAAGCGCGCAACGTGCTCAACCCCCGTGACAATGGAGTCCGAAAATTCCGCAACGTTTGAATTTCAATCCTCATTCTAATGGCGGGCGCATTGTGCGGCGGCGCTTTGTGTAATCGCTTCATAATCCAACCGAAATCACAATAAACTTTATCCGTCGCCGCTTTGGATGATAGCGGGGATTATGCTTAAGTCGTCTACGATGGCAGCAAGCATATTCAAGTTGGGGCCTGGACAGCACTGAACTGAGGGAGTTATATCACAGGTGGAGTGACTATGATATCTTAACTTATTCGATTTGTTTTTGTCGGATTTATAATAAATAAATAAATAAATATATATATATATATATATATATATATATATATATATATATATATATATAAAATAAAATATATATATATATATATATATATATATATATATATATATATATATATATATTTTTTTTTTTTTTTTTTTATATATATTTAAAAAAAAAATTTTTTTTTTAAATTTTTTAGATGTATTTTTTTTTATTATATTTTTTTAAATATTTTTTTTTTATTTTTTTATTTAATTTTTTAAATGTTTTTTTTTTTTTTATTTTTATATTTATATTTATTCTGCATACTTTAAAAAAACATATAGTATTTCCATATACTCCAAAGTAATTTCAGCACACATAATATTAATAATCTTAATGTGCTGAAATTACAGAAATATGAAATTGCAGAAATATTCCAAACTATTTAGTATGCAAATAAATATAAATATAAAAATATATAAAATAAATATAAAAATATAATAAAATAGATAAACGCCAATATATAGAATGAAGCTAATAATAAAGCTATTCTGATAACCTTTAGTTTCAAGTATTTATAAATATCCTGGATATTAATTTTTTTCAGGAGAGATCTATCTCTGTAAGTATTCGCTGTATTTGCTAGTATATGGAAATAATACATATTTTTCACCTTATATTTGAAACTCTATAAAAATACTCAATATTTTAAAAATATATTGAATTAACCTGTATTTAGAAGCATTCAGAAATGTCCTGTATTTTTAAATATTCTGAATTACTATGAATTTGAAATTATGTATTTAAAACCTTATATTTAAAAAACTGTATTTTTAGAATATTTATAGAAACACCCTGTATTATAATAGAAATTGCCTACATTTAACAAAAACAGCCGGAAGAGTTTCACGTATATAGGGCTAGCTCCCTGCTTTAAGTATAAAGAATTACCCTGTATTTTAATATATACAAAAAACCATTTACAAGATTTTTGCAATCTTTCCATTTCAGTTAAAATATTCTATATATATTTCCTATATATGTAATAAATATTATATTTACTTAATACATACACGAATGAAAATATAAAAATTATATATTTAATAAATATTACCATTTTTAAGTAATATATTGTAAAAGATGACTGAAAATGAATTTACATTTCATAACATATATAATGGATCAAACATAGATGCCTTATAGTCATATAATCTCATATCAATGAGCTTTGACTATAACTGTTTAACTGTTTAGTCCTAAGAAAACACAGTCCCTAAGACATATTCCCAGAGCAACTCTTACTCTTAACTATAAAACCCTTAATATTTAAATATGTTTATTGCCGTAGAGCGTCCTATGACAATATTTAAATATAATAATAAAACAAATTTGCTGTGCAGATTTGCAGTTTATTTTCCGCTTTCAATTTGCCTCCAGTGGCCTCCCAGACCCATAATCAGTTATCTAAACAAACAGTATTTACATAATACAGCCGTTGCCATTGCGGCTAACAATTTGCATATATTTGGCTGAGTAAAATGGGGCGCTTTAAATGCGAACAGGAGATGCGGCCGAGTAAAGTTAGCACAAAAAGACAATTTGTCACAATCACAATTATTACACACACACGCACACCCACAGAGTGACGTGGCACATGTGAGCCAAGCAGCTGGAAAACAAGCCAAGAGGCCCAGCCATGGACCTGGGTCTGCACAATGATGCAGCAAACATGACCGGAACTATGTGTGTGTGCAGCAGGCGACACCTGAAGCCGTAGCCGGCCACAGCCAAACATTTTGTCATAATTTTTAGTTAATTTTTAAAATGCAAATCATCGATGCCTGGCCTGGCATGGCCCGGACTGGTCTCCTGACAGCTCTCAGCCCTTTGACAAATTCTGGCATCGTTGATATTGGACGCACGCTTGTTAAAACTATGCAATATTTCAACGAGCGTTTCGTGTTGGATTTCCATTATGTACCAGCATATAAATTGTTGCCTCCGGCTCCGGGTCCGGGTTCGGGTCTGGGTACGGCTCAGTTCGGTTTGTCAATCCTTACAAACTGCGCCATGTACACACTCTTTGGGCTTCTGTTTGCTGTTGTTCTCATACATATTTAGTTCGTGCTCTAGTTTTCTAAAATTTACACATCCCCTTTAAGGCTGTTATTATGTTTGATATATGGAGTCCTTTATGCTGTCGTACTATGTACAAGCTTAAGGCATTTTGGAAGCTAAGAGAACTTTAAACATATTTTATTTTGGCCTTAAGAAAATCCTTACATTTTGCATTACATTTATTTTATACATCAAATTTAATTTTATTCAGTCGAGTATTTATGGCTTTTATTTATTTATTTTTAATTTTTTTTAAAAGAAATTCTACCATATAGAACTTGTCTTTAATCTTTAAACCTACTTATATGTAACGTCTTTTCCACTAAAGCACTAATGAAGCTCAAGCTCATGTTTCAAGCTTCACTTGGCAGAGCTTTTGACAAAAGCTGAAAGCTCTACATTGATCAAAGCCGGTTTTGGTAATTGCGCATGCGCCACCGTAGCCGTAGCCGATGCCGATGCCGAGCCCAAAGCCGTCAGCCAAGATGCATTTTGCATAAAGTATTTAACACATTTTGCTTCGCTTGCTCTGAGCTGTTGTTGTCTGAGGGAGCAGCAGCAGCAACAACAACACAAACAGGTCGCAAAGCACATTTAAAAGGTATTTGAGACTGGCGCACAGCGAACAGTTGGCTCTGAGACGGCGACGCGTGCGCACAAAGAAACACAGCGAACAGCAACGGTAAATGGTGCAATGGCTCAAATGTGAAACGAATGGAATTGAAACACTGCCAAGTGCTGCAAAGTGTGCAAAGCTACACAAAATCAAATTAACTTTTATAACCTGTGTGCAGAAGTGGTTCTCGTGTTCCTACGAAATAATTAAAAGAAAGAAAACACAATTTTAATACTTCTCTTTGCACAGGTCGAACTGTTCAAAACAACAAAATGGCGTCAATCAAAATCTGCATATTTGCGCTGCTCGTGGGTAAGTAAAGGCTGCTGCTGCGGCTGCGGCTGCTCTCTCCCATCGCAATTAATGAAATGCCATCAGCAGTCAGCATAATGAGTAATTTTATTCAAATCGCTTTGGCATCGCCCAACAATTAGCATTCACTGCGAGCCTCAGCTGAAGCAGTTGTTTGGCAAATGCATATTAATAGCGACAGCAAATGTAATTTTTGCCCAATAATTCAAAATCGAATTGAAAACTGTCGTCAAATAAATTTGGGCCATGTACGTGGCAATGCTTTAAAATACCCTAGGATTGTTGAGAGTGTTATGGAAAGTGTTTGTTGTTTTCGTGGAAGAGAATGTTATGGGAGGAGTGACTCTATGGAGTATACTTGAATAAGATTACGAAATCTGTCGATCTAGTCAAGGAATGAAGGACTAAAAAGATTATAAAAAATAAAATATAATATATAATATATAATATATAATATATAATATATAATATATAATATATAATATATAATATATAATATATAATATATAATATATAATATATAATATATAATATATAATATATAATATATAATATATAATATATAATATATAATATATAAAATATCATATATCATATATATGCTGATCCATGTTGTTGAGTCTGAAATCTGGCAGAGAATACCCGAGCTAGAGTCATGCAAAGTTCTGGCAGTCTTTTTTCAGATTTAAGGTTCTTGAAGCATGGACAATCTGTGAGTACAGATCAAAACTCGGATTTAATAGGCTTCCAAAATAATATGCTATATAAAAATCGGATGCAAAATACTTCAATTATGATCAGTCAAAATATAGTAAATGGACGAAGAAATAAAATAAATAATATACATACTAGCTATACTTAATCAAATTGTGTTGTTAAGCTACTTAATTTCAATAACACGTATTAAATACTTAAAAAAAATACAAAAGATAAATCTATGCCAGAACATATGGAATAGCATATGACTCAAATGCCTTCCGCACAGTTGCTGGCAGTGCTTTAAGTAACAGATTAACTTCTTTTAAATTATTTTCAAGCCAGCATATAATTACTCAAATTTAAATGGCAAAGGTCATAGCAGAGCTCAAGAGTTTGTCATTGTACTTAACTTAAATAGCTGCTAAAATAAAGCCATCAAAAATAGTATCACTCTTGCTTGGTCAGCTGCTTGCTTTCTTGGTTAGGGTGTTCCTAAGTCGGGCATTCATCAACTCTTACTTATTTTTTTTTGGTATTTCATGCATTGTATTTAAATTGCATTTACATATGCGTGCATAATTTTGGTTAGCAAACAAATAGACGTGTCAGCACGCGTGCATTTCAGTTTAATTCATATTTGACTAATGTTCGACGGCAATTAATATATAGCTAAGGCCCAGCTGGAAGTGCGAGAGTATTTAGTTAGCATATTTTGCCTGATGTGGCGCTTCATTAAAAACGCTGTCTGCCCCCCGCATGTTTCGAATTGTATTTTTGTTAATTTTCTCTGTGTGCACAAAAGTTATATTGATATATACTATATATCTATATATATCTATATACGATGTGTGTGGGAGGTGTAAACATATTTTGTAATCATGTTAAAATGGCCATGAAAATTATTGGCAATTGTTTGCGCCGCTCCTCATTAAATGGCATCGGGAATAAAATTCTTGTTTAATTACGCTGCAATTTTGTGCGCTCTGTTTGCCGTGGAGTAAGCTAACCATTAAACAAATGCAACAATGAAAATAAATTAGATTTGATGGTGGCGCTCTGTCAATCTATAGCAAATAGCAATTTAAATATTTGTCCATTGCTTGCGCCGCTCTACGTGCTTCTCACGTCTGCTTGAGCGCCGTCTAGACAACTTTAATGTCGTCCCATTCGGTGTGGATGGCTTGATTAATTCTCGCCTCAAAATAGTCGAGTAAGCGACCTGAGCATATATATTGCAAGCTGTTTCTATTTCATCTGGCAAATGTTCAATGAACTTCACACGCATGTTTCACGCCCATTTTGTTGCTGTGTGGCGACAGCCTCGACCACCCACAAAAGTGTGTGACTCGAATGCGACTCGACGATGAAAGCAAACATGGCACACAGAAAAAACTTTGGTTTTTTTTTTCTTCCCAATTTCATCAGCGCGGCAGCTAAGGCACTCAATTAATCTAGTTTAACCGGACTGGAAATCGAGTCAAAGGGGACCCGGGCACAGTCGACAAGGGGGATGGGGACAGGGGAGAGACCACAGTTGTCGCCAGCGGGATTCTATGATAAACTTGTTGACAAGCTGTCAGATCGATGGAAAACCTTAAGCGCTTGGCCAGCCAACGTGCGACCGAGAGCAGATAATGTATGGAGAGGTCGATGGATGATGGCATAGATGAGAGCAGCAGTTGAAATATATTATATACTTCGATATTTTAATGCATAGATGAAGTGAGAGATTGGTAAATGATATATAGATAGATTTTTAAATACCTGAATAAGTTGAGATATAAGAAGGTCATATATAGCATCTTAAGTTAAGATGGCAATATAATAAGTTGACATATATTATAAAAGACATACATAGATTTTTGGAAAGATAAATTAATAATAATAAATATATAATATATAATATATATTATAATAATAATAAATAAATAAAAATATATAGTATAATAATATAATATATATATAAATAAATAACATCAAATATGAAAATATATATATAGAAAATATAACATATGTTATTTAACATATAACATATAACATAAGTATAACATAAAGTAACTGAAAATATATATGTTAAATAACATATATTATGTTATATACATAAGTTTAACATGAGTTTAACATAATATGTATAACGTAAAGAAATGTAATAACATATGTTATTTAACGTATAGCATATAACATGAGTATAACATAACATGATAAGAGAAAGTAATTAAATATATAGTTGGATATGCTTATGGGAATAAATATAAATAATAGAGAATAACTGATCACATAGACATGTATTTATTTTCTGAAATTTATATTTAATTAATATATTTATCTATTTATATTTAAATGTATATATCTATTTGGATCTTCTATACATATAGATATATTCATCTAAAGATACATATATAAATCTATAAATGAATACACAAACCTAGGTAATGGGATTCCCTCTTCAGCACTTCACATTGCAGAGCTGTTAACGTAGCTACGGTGCTGCGCTGACTCTCAGCTAGGGTATAGCCAAAATCAACTACGAAAGTCATAGCAACTTTTTCTGCCTTTGAGAGCTTTTTCTCGACGTATATTTTTTTTATTTTTCTTCTTTTTTCTGTTTTTGATTTTTTTTTGGTCAAGTCGTGTACGAAAACGTGTTTCAATGACAAGCGGCAGCTGCAGTGGCAACAACTTGTTTTGTTGTTGCTGCTGCTGTTGGTGTTGGTGGCGGCTTAAATGTTGCCTGACACTTTACGCACTAATTGCTCTGTGGAATTGTTTCTTTATTAACGTTTAATCGAATGTCAGACAGCCGCAGTCGCACACTCCAATAGACAACGGCAACAGCAACAGCAACAACAAGCGCTCGTCGGCTTGGCTTGAAATTTAATTGAATTCGCCTTTTTTTGTATTTTCGTGTCTTGATCGTGTTTCATATTTTGTATTTCTTTTGTTATCTCTCTGCTATTTTTGCAATGCTGCCATTTAAAGTGGTTCACCTTGAAGTGCCACGAGTTGCTGCAATTCGCTGCAGCTTGTCGGAAGTGCATGGCAATGGCTCCGTTGTTGTTGTTGTTGTTGCTTGAGCGAATGGATGACGCCTTGGCCATGCCTTGCCAGCGAAGACCGCCCCAGCTGATTGGCAGAAAAAACAGCTGATTTAGCGCTTCTTTAGACATTTTTTAAGCTTGTAACTTTCACTTTTGAGGTCGCTCGCCCGATTAGCCCATGGCGCAATCCCCACTGCGTTCATTAAACAACGAAACAACACGCTTACTCATATACATATCGGCATATATTAATTTCCAACAACTGGTTTTAAGCGTCCATAGATTAAGCAAAATATATGAAAAGACTTGCGCCATGCACTGGACAAAATTAGGGTTGTAGTTTGTGTTACTGTTGACCGGCCGGCAAAATACAAATTTAGAATAAATATTCCCTTATAAGAAAATTATTTAAATAAAACTTATTTTGATCCAATTTAAATTTAGTTTAATAAATAATTTAAAGAATATTAAATTGATCCAAAATTTCTTAAAAAAAAAACAATTATATTATTTATTAAACTGTCATTTGTGATAATAATTAAATGTTTATTAATTTCTAAAATTATTATTTTGTCATAAAAATGTAGTAAAATTTTAGTAATTAAATATGTAGATTAAACATTAATTAAAAAAAATCTGATTATAATTTATTTTTCATGTTTTCAAATATCAAACATGATGCATAAATATTTAAAATAATTAATAATAATTTATTATATATTTTTGAGATTTTTATTTATATTTATGTATTTATAAATAATATATTTATATATTTATTTATAAATATTTAAATAATTTTTTATTTATAAATATATAAATATATTATTTATTTATAAATATATAAATATAAATTCCCATTAATTTTTGTTTTTAATTTTCTAAAAATATTTTTATTTTTATATATACTGAAATTTGAATTCTTTAGAATAAGAATAAGAATAAATAATTTTTTTACGTCTATAAAATATCATTAATAATCATTTCCGTTTTGATTTACATTCAATTAAATAATTTTTTACTATTATGCAATATTCTTTTTCCCTCACACAGGAACAACGCTTGCTCAGCGTGCCTACTTACGCGTGGGTCCGGGCCATCCGCCATCTCAGCGCCATTTGCCGCCAAGGGAACGTGATCCCGTCATGGAGGCAGCGGTGGAGCCCAAACGCAAACAAGTGCAGAAAGCGGCAGAGTACGAGCCCAGCGAGGAGTGTCCGGAGCCAAATGGTTTCTATCCGGATAACAAACAGTGCGATAAATACTATGCGTGCTTGTAAGTGTCAGGCATGTGCCGTAGATACAAATTATTCTCTGAAATCTGAAATGAAACAGAGAATAAAAGCTCTTGAGGTTCATATATACTTAAAGGCATATGGAGATATTTTATAGATCATATTTTTATTGAATCATAGCTCTTCAATAATATTTTTGAAATCTCTGCTCTAAGATTTTCTCAGAACAATTATATAATAATTATTATATATACATATAATTATTACAAAATAATAATTATTTATCCAATTCTTTAAATTTTATTAGTTTAATTAGTGTTTAGCTGAGTTTGACATACATCATAGATTGAAGAATATATTTTAAAAATTTATAATAACAGTTTAAAGTATATATGATTTAGAAAAATTGTTAAACCTATCAAGTTTTTGTTCTTTATATTTTTTATTTTGGTACATTTGAGGCAAATTAATATAAACAAAAATGAATGAAATGAAAGAGTAGAATAGAAACATTGGGGGAAGAAGAGCAATGCATATGGCGTAACTGTAGAGAAAGAGAATTTATAATAAATACAATAAAAATCAAGTTAGCCAATAATAATATTTACCTAATATATATATCTTTTTTTATATAATAATCACTCTAAAGGCGGCGTGCTTAGCATTAGCACTCACCCTTTGAACTTCATTGGTTACCTTCCTTTTTTTCCTTCCTTCTCGCTGTAATCAATGATGCGTACAAATGCGCGTTTGTTCATCTCGCGCACCATTGGCTCTCAGGTGGGCGGCATTAATAATTCAGGTGTGCTGAAAAAAGTGTTAAAATATGACACGAATCAAATGATGTGTAAGCTCTTTGTGAGCATAAAAATAGAAGAGAGCTGACAGCTGAGTTACAGTGAACACCCCAGATAAACTCTATATACATTTAGTGAAATGACTTTTTTGGTAATGCACTAATGAAGTTCTGGCTTTCGTCTAATTACAGAGACGGCGTGCCCACGGAGCGCCTGTGCGCGGACGGCATGGTGTTCAACGACTACACGCCCATCGAGGAGAAGTGCGACTTGCCGTACAACATTGATTGCACCAAGCGCTCCAAGCTGCGTGAGTATCGAGCCAAGCTTCTGTTCTTCAATTTATTTTAAGTATGCAGAGCGTGTGGCGCCGCGTGGAATCTCACGCGCTCAGCTATATTTAAACCTGACTAAAATCAGACCAATAAACACAAGAGCCGTGCCCGCACTTATTTGCTCGTTACGCGTACCTTTAAAGCTGAAAAAGCCAAATACAGAAAAAAAATGAAGTTAACTCATTTATTATGCAAAACAGCATGCGAGATGGTTAACCCAAATTGTTGTCGTCAATAGGTCTTTGGTCCCTTGGCTTGGCTCGGGCTCTCTCTCTGTCTCTCTTGGGTGCTTCGTTTTTATTTTAGCCATTTCTTTGGCGGACTTGTTTTATTTCTGATTTTATTATTTTATTTTGTCACGCTCAGTATGACTTTATGGTTGCTGGGGCAGGGGCAAGGAGTCCTCTGGACCGACACGTGGCCTTGAAGGCTCTTGGCAGTAAAGAGGCTTCAAGTCGACTGAATTTTCTAATTTTCAATTAGTGATATGTTCACGTAAGCCCCACTACGTGCTCATTCGATATGCTCATACAAGAAATCCTTGCTGCAATTCACAGTTGTTCGCTCTCAAAATTTAAATAAATGATGGCTCGTCCATCGGAGCAATTAACACACTTAATATTCGCCCACTGGCAATTTCAATTACCTTTGTCTTTGACCAGCATATGGGTCTTTACAGCAATAGTTTTTCTTCTTCCTTTGTCTAAGTACTGCAGCATAATCGATTTAAGTCTATGCTCGAGCGTGGTCCTTGCCAGAGGAAATGCCCAGCGCTGGGCCACAGGAAGTTGGTCCTGCTAAGATATGTGCTTCCAGTAGGTTGCACTGTTGGCAAACTGCTGCTGCTGCGGCAGTAAACTTTCAGTTTAAAGCATAAACAACTGCACCCAAAGAATGCAGCCTGGACACTGCGAGCTGTGCTGTGAAGGCATAAAAAACACACGACTTCATATGCAAAGTGCACCATATAAATTATAGAGGAAGAGACTCTGTTAAAGGCTTTTTAAAGAATGCAAATATATAGGTTTAGTAGTAGTAGCAGTTGTAGTAGTAGTTGTAGATGTTGTAGTAAAATAAGGAGTATAAGTAGTAGTAAAAGTAACTAGTGGTAGTAGAAGTAGTAGTAGAAGTAGTAGTAGAAGTAGTAGAAGAAGTAGTAGTAAAAGTAAGTAGTAGTAGTAGAAGTAGTAGTAGAAGTAAGTAGTATTAGTTGAATTAGTAGTAGAAGTAGTAATAGAAGTAGTAGTAGAAGTAAGTAGTAGCAAAATTAGTACTAGAAGTAAGTAGTAGCAAAATTAGTAGTAGAAGTAAAAGTAGTAGAAGTAGTAGTAAAAGTTGTAGTAGAAGTAGTAGTAAAAGTAGTAGTAGAAGTAGTAGTAGAAGTAGTAGTAGAAGTAAGTAGTAGAAGTAGAAGTAGTAGTAGAAGTAGTAGTAGAAGTAGAAGTAGTAGTAAAAGTAGTAGTAGATGTAGTAGTAGAAGTAGTAATAGAAGTAGTAGTAGAAGTAGTAGTCGAAGTAAGTAGTAGGAAAAGTAGTAATAGAAATAGTAGTAGTAGTAAATGTAGTAGTAAAAGTAGTAGTAGATGTAGTAGTAGAAGTAGTAATAGAAGTAGTAGTAGAAGTAAATAGTAGCAAAATTAGTAGTAAAAGTCAGTAGTAGAAGTAGTAGTAGAAGTAGTAGAAGTAGTAGTAGAAGTAGTAGTAGTAGAAGTGGTAGTAGAAGTAGTAGTAGAAGTAGTAGTAGAAGTAGTATTAGAAGTAAGTAGTAGAAGTAAGTAGTAGAAGTAGAAGTAGTAGTAAAAGTAGTAGTAAAAGTAGTAGTAAAAGTAGTAGTAGAAGTAGTAGTAGAAGTAGTAGTAAAAGTAGTAGTAGAAGTAGTAGTAAAAGTAGTAGTAAAAGTAGTAGTAAAAGTAACTAGTAGTAGTAGAAGTAGTAGTAGAAGTAAGTAGTATTAGTTGAAGTAGTAGTAGAAGTAAGTAGTAGAAGTAGAAGTAGTAGTAGAAGTAGTAGTAAAAGTAGTAGAAGAAGTAGTAGTAGAAGTAGTAGTAGAAGTAGTAATAGAAGTAGTAGTAGAAGTAGTGGTAAAAGTAGTAGTAAAAGTAAGTAGTGGAAGTAGTAGTAGAAGTAGTAGTAGAAGTCAGTAGTAGTAGAAGTAGTAGTAGAAGTAAGTAGTAGTAGATTGAAGTAGTAGTAGAAATAATAGTAAAAGCTATAGTGGAAGTACTAGTAGAAGTGGTCTTAGCAGTGGAGTAGTAGAAGTGCTGGTAGAACTAATAGTATAAGTACTAAGTATAAGTAGCTCTTGCAGCAGTAATATTATAAGTATAAATAAATAAGCAAAGCAAAGTAATTATAAATATATTTGCAATATATTAATAATAATTATATATAATAATATATTCCTGATAAAAATTGTATTTGGTAAAATAAATAATAATAATAAATATACATCTTATATTAATATCAATCCTGAATAGAAACTCCTCAATCCTCGCTGCACTGCCCGCGCAAGAACGGATACTTTGGCCACGAGAAGCCCGGCATTTGCGACAAGTTCTACTTCTGCGTGGACGGGCAGTTCAACATGATCACCTGCCCCTCGGGCTTGGTATTCAATCCGAAGACCGGCATCTGCACGTGGCCCGATGAGGTGGGCGTCACTGGCTGCAAGTCGGAGGACATCTTCGAGTTCCAGTGTCCCAAGGTGAACGAGAGCATTGCCGTGACCCACCCCAGATACGCAGACCCGGACGATTGCCAGTTCTTCTACGTGTGCGTGAACGGAGATGTGCCCCGCCGCAATGGCTGCAAGCTGGGCCAGGTGTTCGACGAGGAGAACAAGACCTGCGACTGGGCGCGCAGGGTGCCCGACTGGTAAGAGCTGCCGTCGTTGACGCGTGTCCGATGTGCTAAGCCTTTTTTCCTGCAGCGCTGATTGGTACAAGGATCGTCTGACCGAGGCGGAGCTGGATGAGCTGGAGAATCCCAAGCCAAAGTCAACGACCACCAAGCGGCCCGCTCGAGTACGCGGCGCCTCCAGGCGCAAGCCCAAGCCGAAGGTCGTCCAGGAGGCGGAGCCCGAGGAGGAGTAACTGCTGGTCCCATTGCCGACTGCTTAGCCCTAAGTCTGTCCATTCCTGTTAACAAATAAATGTCGAATTCCGTCAATCATAAGCTACGAAACTATTTAAAGCCAACTAAATATTTTCCAGTCTGTGCTCAGATTCCATCGCTACTCCCTGGCAGCTCCATAGCTTACCAGAATACAATCAATGCGGTCCTTGCTCTGCTTTAAATGCGCCTGCAGCGCATGAATTCGATTTGCCGTTGAGCATGCACAAAAGTATGCAACAAAATAGCAACAACTCGAAGACTCACACACACACACACACACACACACACACACACGCACACATCGATTGGACATGTGTATGACGTTTGGCAGACAAGGAGCCTTCGATAAAACGCATCGAAAATTGTATTGTGCGAATTGTGAGAATTGCGAGCAGTTGAAAAGACGAGATTTACAGTGGCCATTACCGAAGGAGGAGGGGGAGGGAAGAGGGAGGGGGAGGGGGATAAGCTGGCGCTGGAAAGTGCCAGCTGGGAGGGAAAATCGTAAAATTGTATTGTTTAAGCAGCAGAGTGAAATCTCCGACAAGCGATAAGACATTTCACTTGGCCGTGCTGCTGCATTTGTTTATGCGAACAATTGCCAATTGCCAAGAGGATGGCAAGTAAAAGCGGATACGGAAATAGACATAATATGAGCCCAGGAGGATGGCTGTGGGACTGCAAGCTAGGCTAGCTAATATAAGGTAGGTAGGGCTGGATATACGCATATTATTATATGGATTAAGGACTTTGACTTGCAACAGGTTAGCAATTCTTTAATAGTTATAGAGATTGGCTATAGCAAATGGAGTTAAATTTTAAGGGTTATAGATTACTGAGTATAGATTACTGACTGAAATTAGTTATGGTTTATATATAATGAGCTAAAACTAAATTTCAATTTTAAAATATATTTTTTTAAATTTTTCTTCGGCTAAATACAAAAAATTTCTTTATATTTAGTCATAGTTTTAGTATAAAAGAGTATAGATTATTGAATTAATTAGTTAAGGAGTTAAAACTAAATTAAAATTTTAAAATATAATTTTAAAATTTTGTTTAGCTAAATATGAAAAATTTTCTTTATATTTAGTCATAGTTGTACTTAAAGAGTGTAGATTATTGACTGAAATGAGTTAAGATTTTATATATAATGAGTTAAAACTAAATTAAAATTTTAAAATATATTTAAAAAATGTTTTTAGCCAAATATGAAAAATTACTTTATATATAGTCAAAGCACTAGGTGAAATTAATTAATTTAGTTTGAATAAGACGTTTCGTCTCATCTGAAATCTTAATAAGTCGCTGTATGTGTTTTCGAGCTGGCTGTGGTCTTTTAGCCTTCTATTCATGATATCTATAAGCGGATACAATAATCTTTGCCCACCTCAAGCAAATATTCTTTGAGTCAGAAATGTAAATTCTATAAACGCTATAATTCTATAGAATTTATTGTATTATATTATTATTATTTATTTTATTATATTATTATTATTACTATTTATTGTCTTATATTATTATTATTAGTATTATTTTTATATTATTATTGGTCGGCCTCATTTTTGTTTTTATTAAAGATCCTTTTCAGCATCTAGTCTCGAGCTGGTCAGTTAAAATTTCTGTTTGGAGTGGAATATTTGTTATTTGTTAGTATATAGCTGTATAATTGAAAAGTGTAGTTTATTGAATTCAAGAATGAAATCCTTGAATCTGTAACTCGTTCATTCTACCTTCGTATATACTGGCTAGGCTAACAGGCAAGTAGTGCTAAGATTTCTTCAAGGACTATTGGTATGTGGTATTACTTGCTTGATTATATACCATAGCCATAGGGCGCTTATAATAATTTTTATTCAGTTTTTCATTTGCTAGTTAACTAGTTTGTAGAATAACTAGTATAGCTCTACAACATACATTAACTATATATTTTTTTTCTGGAAACCTTCCCAGCCAGTTTTAATTTAAAGTTCATACCTTGCATCTGCACACATATTGAGCATCCGCCGTTGCGATTCATCAAACCTGCTGCACACAGAGTCTAAAACTGAGAGCAGTTCGCAGAACGGAAATTAACTTGAACAACAACAAGGGCAGCAGCAGCAGCAGCATCACCAGCAGGCGAACATACGCAACTCGATTAAATAACGTACTTCAAATATGGGCATGTCCAAGTTAAACAATTTAGGGCAAGCATCAAAGCGTGCGTTGCCTAAACACCGGATGAGGCGCTCAACCATGATGATGAGCGTGGCCAGCGCCGCCTGGTGGCTGTATCTTTGTTTGGTGTTAATGAACAACTCAATTCCACTCAGCTCAGCTCGACTCGACTCGACTCCGCCCCATGGCGACTTATGACGCGGTCACTGGCGCACGCAGTGGGCCCGGATGAGGAGCGAAGGACGAAGGTCGGCTGGTCGGAAGAATGGCTGTTAGCCCGTTGGCTTTGGCTTCTAATTAATCAACCCACCCGGGCAGTCAGAGGGCAAACACTGCGAGTACGTTGCGAGGCGAGCTGGCGTCACGCTGTCAATAATTTGGCACGTCCTGTGACCTGATCACGGCTGCTCTTCCACCTGGCCGACAGCAGATGCTATCGAGTGGGCGCCATCTAAAAACCATTTCGTCGAACTCAGCGCCTACTTAATCAAGTGTAGCATGGGCATGTCCAAGCGCACCTGTCGTCTGACAGCCAGCCAGCCAGCCAGCCAGCCAGGCCATTGTCTTGGCCTGAGTGTGTGTGTGGGTGAGTGGACACACACGTACAGCGGCTTCCCGTCTGCAGCTCGTATCAAATGTCAAATTTGACATAAACAAGTGTTTACATAATGACAACAACAATTTGCCTAATTGTCAGAGACAGCAGCGTCGCGAGGTCAGACAGCTGCCCCTGGCCCGCTCTCTGGCATGTCCTTTATCCTGCGCAGCCTTCACGCTGTCTGATGGTCAAAAGCTCTTAGCTGCGGGGCCACATTCTTCTGCTTTGTCTTCTATTTTTCTAGTTTGATTGTCATGTTGCATAATTAGTTGGAGTTGAGTAATTGAGGCTCTGATACGACGTGATAAGAACTCAGAGCCGAGCAAGAGCCGAAAGCTACAAGAGAGGACTGGAAACTAATTGCAACTAGCTTTAATTAAGGTGAGTTGGGAGTTTTTCTTGTGTAAATCGATTAGGGTTTCAGTCGGTTCAAGTGTGAAATAATCAGAGCATTACATGCGGAATAAAGTCTGGCTGGATTTTAGCTCAATAACTTCAGATTAGTTCAACTAAATTAGTTCAGTGGAATTAGTTCTATACTCGAGTTAATATGGATTCAGAAAGAGCTGTCAGTATATTTTTGGAGCTAAAAATTTATTTAATATCAAAGAAAGCTGAAAAGTCAAAAGAGTTCCAGCTGCAGCTCATGGCAATTTTATTGAATGAAGCTGCGACTCGGCGAGCGCTCGCCTCGAGGTTCACAGTCAAGCAGAAGAGGAACATGACAAGAGTGCGTCTATATTAGATATGTTGAGAATATATTACATTAAATATATTATATAAATATATAAAATATTAATATTAAATATTTTATATAAATATATAAAAAAAAGTTGGAAATAATAGTGACAAAAAGTTAATTGTTGAATCAAAATTCATTTTGGTAAAAATCCTAAAAATGGGGGTATCCTAAAATTAGGAGGATAATGATAAAAAATTTATAAATAAAGTAAATTTAATAATTTTATTTTGAGTAAATCAAGAAAATAATTGATTTAAATGAAAAAGTTTAAAAATATTAAATATAAAAGTTAATGCAATGGATAAAAATATATAAAATAAAAAATAAATTAATCATTAATTATTAAAGCTCTTATTATATATATCTTATAAATATTATATTATATTATTATAAATATTATATTATATTATTATACATATTATATTATATTTTTAAATATATTATACAGAGTCAAATGATGAAGATAAAGCAGAGATGTTTCGAGTTTCGCCCTGCCTTATAATCGCTCGAACCCTTCTTGGAATATAACACCTGAGCATAGCTTAAGCAATAAGCATAGAGCTTATGAGCACCTGAGAGCTGTTGAGCTACTTCAAGACCTTATTTTAAGTTGACTTTGCCTTCGCCTCTTTCTTCATTATGCCAACTATATTTATTTGCATGTTTTATGAGCTTGGGAAGATGAATAAATATATATAAAATAAATAAAAAAATAAATATATGAAAAAATATATATAAATTGGGTAAAGCCCAAAGCAATATCCGATAGGTTTTGAGGAAGACAGGGACCAGTAAATCTGGAGCTTATCTCTGCTAAATCTAGTTCATGAAGATCTTTTGACTGCAATATGCCTCGCCCTAGGGTAGAGTTTAGTTTAGTCAAGGATCCCACAGGATTCTCCGCGCTTGGCTGATGATGGCTGCGTCTGCTAACAGCATAATGTGGGCTCGCCCCACAAACAATATAATAAGAAAAGGGACGAAAGAGAAAAATATGCCAATGCCTTATGCTGATGCTGGGCAGAAGTTGATTGTTTGCTCCTTGGGCTATTTGCTTTCTTGATGAAATAATTAAATGTCATTCATTGAGGCCCTTTGCAGCAGCCGTAGCAGCTGCTGCCTGGTTGCCTTAGCCCGTGTCCGTCTCCCCACCCTCATAACTGTTGACCACTTGCGCATATCCTTTTTGCGCCTTTGCTTCTGTAACTAATTTGTGCAGACGCCTGAGGGCGGTGTCCTTGCGCCCCACGTTTTGATTTAACCACCCTGACCACGCCCAGCAAGTTCATTAAACTTTCGTCAGGGCCTCCCACACACACACACAGAGCGGGCTAATTAAGTGCTGCACACTTTCGGGCAGCGCCAGTTTAATGAACCGACTCCACGACAGTCGCACCTGACACAACGTGTCACCTCGCCTCGCGTCGCCTAGCCCAGCCTAGTCTAGCCCAGCCTCGTCGCCATTTGCATATTCATAAAATTCGAAATCCGCCAGTTTTTGGACTCACTTAGACAGCCGAATGTCTGGGCAAACTTCTGGCATCTTGAGAGAGAGATAGAGAGAGAGAGAGAGCAGAGCAATGTCAGCTTCAATTTTATGCCAAGTCAATGCACGAGGCGCTGTCCACGTTGAAAAAATAAAAATAAAATAAAAGATAGTTTTTTCTTACATTGAGTATTTGGCATAAGTGTTAAAAATGTATTTATTTGTATTTATTTATTATTTATTTATTTATTTCTAATCATATTTAAGGCCTAAGAGCCCGCAGAAATATGCAGAATCTGGAGTTTAGCTTGACGTTGCTGAAATGTCTTAGAGATAACCAAATTAAAAATAATTATAATTTATTATAATTATATTACTATATTTTTATTTATTTTAGTAATAATGAAACAAATATTAAATAAATTTTATTGTTATATTTTTATGTTGAGTATTGATCATGAATGAATGAATGAATTGCCTTACTGCAATTGTTTGAAATCATTTGGTAGATAAAATAATAATAATAAAATAATAATAATAAAATAATAATAATAATAATAATAATAATAATAAAATAATAATAATCATAATAATTATGTAAATAATCATAAATTAATTTTTTGAATAAATTTCTATTTTCATATGTTGAACCCATGGAATATGTAAATTCTAATAAATCATGTTGGGTTAATATGTGTATTACAGATAGATTAAGGTATAGCTGCTCCTATATATTGTTTATATATTTCAAGAGCATCAACAGTTGAGTCATTTCTTTGCCTGCTTATTCATGCATTATCCACTTCATTTGTTTCTCTGTTTCGCTTTATTTGCGAAAAGTCTTAGATGTTGATGGATAGCATGATTGAGCTTATCCATCTGTAGCGCACGCTAATCAAATTAGTTTCAGGCTCTCAATTCCAGGAGAAGGCTTCAAGACGACTTCGGCCTTCAGTTAGCTGAGAGCATATCTCTTACGTTTGAAGAAAGGGAACCTCTTCAATATACAGCAAATTTGTATTTAATTTTCCTATTGTTGTTTTCTTTTGTATTCAGTTCAATTTGTTTTGAGCAACATTTCCACTTAGCTATCTATCATTATTATATTTATATATATAATATATTCATGTATAATATATATAAACATATATTTCTTAATATTTATTTCTTAATTAAATATAATTTTTTCCTCTCACAAAATGAATGAATATCCAATTAAATTTTAGCAAATGCTCCAAATTTTTAATTTTCGTCTTTGCTTAAGTCAAAGCGATGGCCCAGCAAATGCCAACCTAAAACTGTCAAAAAGTTATGAATTTGCTTGACACACAAACACACATACACACACACACACACACATAGCTGAAGTAATTGCATTACAATTAAAGGGGAGATAATTTCAGCTTCAGCTACCGCAGCCTGGGTAAACAAAGAGAGAAAAAAATGCTTCGCCAATCCCGACTTGGCTTAGATAAATCACATAAATTTATTATGATGATGGCATAAATCATAGGGCCATATATAAAATTGCAGCAGAGTTTCGGCTGAATTTTTTTCCATTTCAGTTTATTTTTATTTTTATTTTTCAGTCTCGCTCGAGCCATTGTTTGCATTCTCTAAGCGCCGCAAAGTATGCAATGCGTGCAGCCAGTTGACAGAGCGGAGCAACCAGCAATAGCAGCTGCAGCTGCAGCAGCTAGCAGAAAGCCAGTCAATGGTTTGCCCTGTGCACAAAACTCCCCGTTGCAGGCCAATTTTCGGACAATTTCGGGCCGTATAGGAGCACTCGACAGGCTCTGCCAGCCTGCAAACCTCGTTGTGGCCAGCCTCCTCTCCTCTCCTCTCTCCTCTCCTCTCCTCTGCGCCACTCCCGCTTTGGGTTCATTGCTCAAAAATCACAAAAATTTGTTGTTGCATGGAAATTATTTTCTTGTTTTTGTGTCAGGCAGCTTGTAGGCATCCCCATGGTTGTGCAGTTAGTGCCTGTATTCGGCCAGGCTTTGCCATTTGTTTTTAGTGCCTTGTATTATATGTACCCTGTAAAGGATGACCGCAAGATGCATATTCGTTGAATGCACCTTATAAAATGTTTAGTGTGACTCTTAAAATGCTTTAATTTGTTAACAATAAGATATTTTTATTTTTTATTTTTATTTTTTATTAATTTATTTTTATTAAATTTTTCAATTATAAAACTTTCTATTTTTGTGCATTTTTTCTAATATATTTCTATTTTAGAAAACATTTATCCTATGAAATAATAAACATAAATACATAAATATCTATTTCATAAAATAAAAATATAAAAAAATAATTTTTAAAATTGTTAAATAAATTCGTAAAATTCTGCTAAATTCTTTATAATTATTTTATATATAACAACTGCAATATAAAACTTCAAAACATTTTGAAATATGTGTATACGTAATTTTTATTAAATATTTTTTTTTTAGGTAATTTGTTTATTATACTGCAATTTTTAGAATACTGTCAAAATTACTTGTTTATATATACAATTTATAAAATTCTCTTTTTTTAATTAAATTTTTGTAGCTAAGATGCATCTTTACTAAGAAAATATTTTCGTAAAGTATTTTATTTCTAAGAAAGTTAATTTTTTATCAAATAAAAACTTTTTAAAAATAGTATTTCCATTTTACAGGGTATTTCGAAATTGAGAACTTCACACCACTCTAACCACAACTGTCTAGTTATTGTCGTTGTTTTTGTTTTTGTTAATTTTGGTGTCTGTCATATTTCATTGGACGCCATGTCCATAATTTCCATGTTAATATTGCCCTTAAGTCGTAATTCAGCTATGCAATTAACCCGCCTGTGTTTTGTTCACTGTCCACAGAGCGAACACCACAGAGACACACAGAGAGAGAGATCATGTCCCATGCAATTAACATGTGGAACAATTTGTCGTCAAATTTGTCAGCCAAAAATTTTGTTTGGGGATTTGTGCAAATGATGCGATGGCTCAAGCCACATTACTTTATTTGGTAATTGATGGAATTTTATTGATTTTATAGATGGCAAAATGTGGGTGTTTTTAATATGTTTATGCTTTGATAGGTTGCTGAAGAGGTGTTTTGTATAGAAAAATATTTTGTATTTAATAGAATTTTTTTAGAAATAAAATAAAAGATTTAGGGTCTCCGTAAAAATGTACTTAGGTTTCTTAATTTTAGTTTTAATAAATTTATTATTTTATAAAAAATCTTGAATTAAAACTTTAAATTGTGCAAAGGAAAAATATTTTAGCAGCTCTCTTGCTCTCAGAAATAGGGTATCGCATAGCCAAACTTTAAGATAAATATTTTATTATCCAACACTTAACACATATTTAAATGATAATTTCCTAAACAGTCACAGGGGAGCATTTAATAATGCATGTGCTTTGTGAATCTAATGCGTTTCATTGCTTTATTCTCATGTGCATCAGGGGTACTCCGTATAATCGATAAATTACGCAAAAGCAGATCCAAAAAGGAAAAAATATGTCTTTAATGGATTGTCAGCATATTTTTGGGTCAGCAAAAAGTGGGATTAGCGCAGCTAAAATATGATTTTAGGTTTGAATCATTTAATTTCCAATTCCCATTTCGTCAGAGGACGAAAAAACATTTGTTTGATTTGGGTTAGGTGAACATATGGTCAGACGATAAATTTAAATAAATATTTATTTTGGTATGAATCGTGTGGTAATTAAAGTTTGACAAGAGTAGAATGATTGAACTGGTTGAAAAGATAAATAGTCATGGCTCCTATGAGTTATATAGCTAATATTTTTAGCTTTATTTAAGGCATGAACAAGCTAAGCATCAGCAGCACTTACCTTCTTATTGAATATATTATGTTGAGATATATATTTCCATGCCAAGGATTCCATATGCCATCGACCTAGAAGAAGGAAAGAAAAAGGCTTTAGAAATAAAAAAAGAGTAATAAAATAATATTATATTAAATATAATAGTTATTTCAAAAAATTAATTATCATATGAATATTAATTATAATTATATAATAAATTAAATATCGATAGTCGATAACCGATAATAGCTAGGCCTTAGTAGTCTAGTATATCTAGACGTTTTTGCATCCAAATACTTTGAATTCTTAATAAACTTAACTTAATTTGAATTTTCACATTACTCGCTTTAATTAAGAACAAATTCCTCTGACTTTTCCATAGAGTTTACGTGAAAGAATGCGGCTGCGCTCGAAGTTGAATTGCCTCTGCCCCACTCAAGTTCAAATCAGCTTCAATTGGTTTGCTAAAATGCTTAGCACAACAGAAATCCGTGCGACGATCCACGCGCCGTCAAAGTGGCAACTGGAAGGAGTAGGGAAAAGAGCTGCAGCTGGAGCACCTGGCGCATACATACTCTTGACAACGTTGCATATTTAAAGGCGTCTAAGTGCTGGCAAAAAGTGCAGAGCGCGACGTCTGACACATCATGCATGCTGTTTTGGCTTGCCTGATTGTTTTGAGTGTCAGCGTCAACAGCAACAGCAACGAGGATAGCAACAAGGACAACAACATCGCACATTCAACATGATGAACAACCAGAACTTGGAGCATTGATTGCATTTGCGTCTGTCTGCCAACAGCCACGCCCATGCCCAAGCCGGCAGAACAATGGCGTTGACATTCCAAGTGCAGAGACAACGAGACGGGAACACACTTCTTGCTAATGCCTAAAAATTTGTGTAGGGCCCTTCTGGACTCGGTTGCCACTTGAGAGCCGGCGTCGACATCCTGCGCCGCCTGCACCGCCTGCACTTTAATCTCTGCCGATGGCAAATAGTCAAACAATTGCAGTTTAGGGCTAGACGGTCCAATCGGCCCTCAATGGGCTGGAAAGCGTCGCTCCTCCTGCACTCTCGCAAATATTGACTATGCTGCATATTGATTGGGTTTTTCTGCCCTTGTTGTTGCCTTTCAGTTCACGTGGATTTGAGGGGTAGCTGGCTAAACACAGGTCCTTGCCAACGTTAATGTTGTTGGGCATCCAGCCATCTGCCATCTGCCATTTGCCATTTGCAGCAACTTGTCAGCGACACCTCCATCAACAACCTTGTTGACACTTTAACAGCAGCTCCTGGGCCACGGGGTGCGTACTTCATCCGCGCTTTATTAAAGCGATGAGAAAGCAGCGGGACGCGCTCCTTTCAACAGCCACGCGAAATACTTAACGCTGCGCGCTGACATTGTTTGACAGTGTAAAAATTGCTTTTAATTAAAATACTATGCGCGAAAATATTAACACTCTCTAGATCCACATATTGATGTGTGCGATGTGTGCAAAGCTGAGAGGGATAGAATTTATTTTAATTTATGCATAGAGGAAACTGTGAGAGGAAGGTTATAGAGAGGCCATTGCTTAGGCATATCTATATCTTTAACAAGCTATCTTCAACTAACCGAGCTACATGAAAGCCTTAGCTAAAATCGACAGTGAAATCGATATATATCGAAGTTAAATTGATGAGTAATCACCCCGTAATCACATATTGAGGAGCTCTACCGGGATTTTCTTCAGATTCTTTAGTTTCTTCAGCGGATGCTATGAGACTTTCTATAGGCTACAATAGGGTGTTTGGTATAGCTCTAATAGGGTGCTTGGTTATTATCCTACTAGGCTTTTATTGTGTTTCTTCTAAGCCCATCCATGGGTGCTGGTAGAGTTATCCTAAGATTTCTTAGAGTTCTCCTACTATTCTTTTACGGTTCTCCTATAGTTTTACTAAGGCTCCTATCGTGCTCTTGAATTTCACCTAAGGTTTTACTACGCATCTCTTGGTGCTATTGTATGAATTCTCAGAAGTTCTGTTGGGTACTCCTTGGTTGGATCTAATAGAGCTGTAATTTGGATCTCTTAACAGTCATATCTTACTGTCCAAGTGTTGTCCTAAGGTTCCTCCTAAGGTTCTTAGGGTCATCCTGGAGTCCTACTACTATTCAGCTCCGTTCGCTATTGTGTTCTTATATGGATGTCTGCTGGGGCTTTCCGAGGCTACTCTGCGTTGTTTTCCAAGATTCCCCCTGCCTCTCTTCGACTTCTCCTAGGGTATTCCAATGGCTCTTCTCCGCCTAGCATATAAATTATAAGCGATACATTTATTTCGCTTATTTTACAGCCCAAATAAGCTAAATAGTATCTCAAATTTCGCTTAGTATATAAAAACTGAGCTCTGCTTAGCTTGACTCCAGCACAATAAGCATTTACCATTTGCCATCGATTGAAATCAATCTCAATTAAAGTACGAATGCGATTCTTTGAAAAACCAGCTAGAAACACATAGGAAATCCGCTTAGCTACCCTATAATTAGCCCTCGTCGTGCGTAGGTGCCAGAGAGACAGCTTGCTACAGTCCGACTCCCACACCTAGTCACAGTCAGAATCGCTCGCCGTCGGCTCTATGTCTTTGGTCTCTTTTTCATTGCATAATCTCACAGGCTTAGGCAGGGGAACAAACTATCAATAGAAATAAATCTGCAAAGTTTCGTTTGGCACACTCGAAGTTGGGTTTTTGTTGACGCCATTTGAAGTCGAATCGCATCGTAATTCGAAAAATTGATTAATTTCATTGTTTGTGGCTAGAAAACAGGTTTCATTATTATATATTTATATATTGATTTGGATCAACTTAATTGATTTCATTGTCTACCTGATGTGTGTTGAAATGTTTCTTTAATTATAGAGAAACTATTGGAATTTGGGGTTTTAATGTTTATTGAACTTTTTTTAAATAACTATAAAATCATTTATGCCAATTATGAAATTAATTTGCAATTTATAATAATTAGTTTAAAAATCAAATAAAGGCGTAATATGTTTATTTTATTTGTTAAATATTTATTTAGAATTGGGGGAGAGAAATATAAAATATATTATAGGAAGCGAAGGGTAAAAATAAACAAAAGAAATAATAAAGTAAGAAAACAAAGGAAAAAGTACACTGAACGAGAGAGAAAGTAAGCAAGCGAAAGAAGTGAGAAAAAAATTGATAAAAGAGGGGAAATGGACAGAGAGAGAAAGAGAGAGAGAGAGAGGATAAAGAAACGAAAGTTAAAAGATAAATATGAGAAAAAATGGAGGGAAAAAATAATTAAGATAGAGGAGAGATAAGAGAGGCAGAGAAAAAGAAAGTGGGAAACAAATGGGAGAACATAAAGAGATTGTAAAAAGAGAAAGATAGAGAGACAGATAAAAGAAGAAGAAAGAAAATAAGAACGATGAGAGAGAAAGAGAGAGATAGAGAGAGAGAGAGAGAGAGAGAAAAGAAATTAAAAAAGAAAGAGGAAGAGAAATGGGAGACAATAAAGAGATTGAAAAAAAGAGAAAGATAGCTGAAGAAGAAAGAAAAGAAGAACGATAAGAGAGAGAGAAAAGAAGGAGAAAAGAAATTAAAAAAGAAAGAGGAAGACAAATGGACAAAAGAGAAAGATAGAGAGAGAGAGAAGGAAGAGAGAGACACTAAGAAAAGAAGAAGAAATGAAAAGAAGACGAAAGAGAGAGAAAGAAAAGAAAAAAACGAAGGAGAGAAAGAAAGTGTAAGTAAAAGAATAATAAGTTAATAAAAATACAGAAATATTTAATTGCACTCTGAACGACTGACTCACTTGAATTCATGAGAAGCGCATAGAAGGGCTGCAGCTAAAAATGCTGCTTACAACTAAATTAGATCAAATACAATAGAAATAGAATAATGGAATATGGAATATGCTTAAGATTATCTATTGAAAAAATTGATAACTGCAATAAATAATATTGTTAGTGCAATAAACACTCTTTTGATTGAGAAAAGATGAGAATTGCGCTGAATACTTAAATAAATATTATAATGAAAGGCTTTAACTTGGCTTGTACAAGTTTGAAATGCCTTTTCAGCAGATGAAATTGAATAGTGAATCCCACATCCGCCAATCAGCTGTAGGAATCATTCTCAAGGCTCTTAAGTCGCCTATTGTACGTTGATAACTACCAATCAGTCAGTTAGTCGGATAGCACAAATAGCTATATATCGATATCCACCCAGCTTAACTGCTCTATAATCAAGTGAAGGAGCTGAGTATGCGAGCTGCAACATGCTTGCGCTGGCTTTGCTTTCATCCCTTTTCCAGGTATTTCCACTATTGATTTTCGCATTGCTCTGTGCTTGATTGAAGCTTCTCCTGTTCGTACTTTCTTTTATTTTCACTTCTGGCAGTGCCTTGACGCAACTAAACTGCTTAGGCGACTGGCCAGGTGTAGCTAACTATCTTTTGTTCTGGTGCCATGCCATGGAGTGCGCATATTTGAATATCCGTTTCAGCGCCAATTTTGATGGATTATCTCGACTGGCATATTGGCGACAAACAAATCTGTGTCGAGTCGAGACTAGGGACTACGATGGACTGAGGGCAGGTGGAGGGGCACGAGCACAAAGCCTGTCTGTGAACTCATTCAATCGACAAAATGTTTGCCATACATGCGATTCGTCTCAGGTCGTTTGTCTTTGCCAAGCTGACTGGCAATTATGCTGTTCGATAGTTCCATGATGAATACTTCATATTCACAGAATGCGGAAAGGTGTTTATGAGCTTGGATTTGCCTGTCAATGGAAAATTTTGATCGATATCTGAGCTGAGCTGAGCTCAGGTATTAACGCATGACACCTAATTGGCTTAAATTCCCAGGCACAGTTCCTGTTGTCGAAGGATTGAAATCAAGAGCGTCAGCTCCGCCTGCTGTTTCCACTCGACTGCCCCGATGCTGAGTCGCCCACACATTGATTTCTGTGCAAATTGTCTGTGGAGCTGCCGACTGGCGACCACTTTTTACCTTCTTTTTCACGCCACTTGCCGTGATTTTGTATGTCTCTCGCTGATCTCTCTCCCTCTCTCTCTCTCTCTCTCTCTTGCCCTCTCTCGCTGTGCTCATTTCGCTAGCTAAAAATGCATTTCCTGTCAAGTGTAAAAAGGAAATGATGTGATGCTCTCGAGCTTTAACGTGCAATCAATCATTGCCGCCTCGCACTCCCACTCGTGCTGCTATTTTACAGCACAGCACACACCCACCTCCCACCTCCCACCGCCCAGCTCCAACGTGTTGTCCTTGACTGTGCGAATTTGTTTTTTTCTTCTCTCGCTGCGTCTCCATGTGCAGCTCCGGCCGTCGTTTGTGGCGGGCAAAGTCAACGAAAACGAGTTTATTAAGCCAGGCAAATAGTGTTAAGTATTTGTCAAATGTCAAAGCGTCTCTCCCCCTTCCCATACACACACACACTCGTGAGTGTATTCGCTTTTGCACTCGTCACACTCCTGTTTGATTCGCTGCATTTCCGTTACCTCAATTTCCGCTGCTCGCCAAACGCCATTAAATGGATCTCTGCCTGCAGGAAATCATTAACGGGCTGCATCTTTTATGCAGCAGCTAAATACAAACTAAATCAACAACGATCTGGGTAGGATACCAGATACCCTACAAGGTATATTACGTACTACAATATCACTTTGGCGAATGACTTGAAGAAGACTTGAATACATCCTCCTCTTTCGCCTTAACAGACATCATCTTCTTTATATCAGCAAAAATTTATAGCCAAAGCTAATTGGATTTTTTTGACTACTTGAAATCATATTCTACAATTTTATATAAATAAAAATAAACTATATTAAATATCTATACAAAATTAAATTATTATTATTATTTTTTTAATAAACTTTAATATTTCAATTTAAATTTCTCAGTAATTATTATTTGACTCAGTAAAATTTAATACTGAAAAATTAATATTTTATATTTTTCAAATATCAAATATATCAAATTCCATTTATAAGACAAATCAAATATTTCAATTGCAATAAATTCGAATTTACAAAATTTATAGTTATGGGCACAAAAAACTGATTCAGGTCGCTTCATTGTATTTGTAATCGATTATATTTAAAGATAACAAATTTTCTATATTTATACCTACTTTTAAATTAATATTTATTAATAATAATTTATTAATTTTGAAAATTCATATTTAATTGAAATTAATTTATAAAATTCTTTATTTTCTTTTATTCATTCATAATATAATTTTATATATTTATATTTTATGCATTTTATAAATTTTTAAATTTATTACGCAAATATTTTTCAAATTTGTATTTTATAAATATTTAAAACTACGTTAAGCATGAAATGTTAATTTAATATAATATTAAATTATACGAACATTCCTTTTATTTATTGATCAAATATTATTTTTAACATATATACGTATATAATTTTAAAACGTACGTAAAAAATAATAAATTAAAAATTAATTTAAATAGTATTACAAATTCTTTTATTTTTAACTTATTATTTTTTTATTAATAAAATACTTCTGGCACACAAACATTCTATCTAAAATAAATAGAATATATTATTATTCTTATTGTTATATTTTTATATTTATAATTTCCATATATTTGCATACTTAAAATACATTTCTTGTTTTTTTATCAAATATTTTACATATTAAGACTTTAATTTGCTTCAAGTATTTATGTCAATTGGTTTTCCCTCTTCGAGTTAAGTCGCCTTGGTAATCCTCAATTTGTTTTCCTTGCCTTTTTCCGCAATTGAGCCAATAATTTATTGAACTCAATTTATTTGCAAAATATCTTAACCAACGGCTGTTGTCACACTGCACATGGCCCGCTCGAGTTCAAGTTCAAGCCTTCAGCACTTCGCTTTTATTTGTGGCGAATACCATATCCATCCATCCATCCATCCATCCATCCGTCCATCCATCTTGATACCGTTTACTCAGGCATATTTTTATCGCGAGCAGCTGAAGGCACTTGCCCACGCCGCTTTATGGGCCTGGAGTTACGTGTCTGGCGGCCGTAATTGGCATTTAATAGGCTCGAGCAAAATAGAATGGAAACGAAATCCACTTACGAACGCATTACGCACTTTTAATTTTTCAACTGTATGGAAACGACGATCGCCTTTCAGCTGTTCAGCTGTTCAGATGTTCGGCTGCTGGAAATTGAGACACATGCCACAAGAGTTGGCCACTTGAATAGGTTTTCGGAATTCCTTGAATTGCGTTGCCGTTTAATTAGATTTAAGCCAGCAAATGAGTTGACAGTTATTCTTCTTCTTCCTCGTGGATGCTGCGTGTGGCCCATTCGCCATGAAAAACCTTTTCATGTCTTGTGGCCGGACCTTCAGGCCTTTGTGCGCTGAACGTTTCCGATTTTTAATTAAAATTGCAGTCAACTAGGCTCGAATGCGGCTTGGCTAATTGCTAAGTCGACCCGAAGGTAACCCACACAATGAAAATATGTTTCATTCTAAATATCAAAAAAAAAAAAAATATATGTCAAAGCGCAGTGTTTTTCTGAGACAAGATTCTTTGCTATTGCTTTTACTCGAGAATTGTACTTACAACTACGATTATGAGACACTCTTGGATTTTCAGAATATTTTTTCCATACACAAATATTTTTTTGTATCTCAAAGAATTTTTTATATATTAAATTTAGTTTTGTTTTTCATTTAAAAAATACTAAGGTCCATTCAAGATTGTTTTTTGTGATAAAAAAGATTTTTTATTTATTCTTTTATGATTAAAATTTTTATTTAATTTAAATAATTTTGTATCTAAAACTTACCTCAGAAAGAAGCTTTTATTAGCACTTGGGCTTTTCAGGAATATTATTGTCATAAGATAGGTATTGACGACAAGATTTTGCGCTGAACACAGAAAGCAGCGCTGGAGCACATAGAAGGGCTCCACATTGAAGGTTAATGCGGTATAGCTTCTGGCTCCAAGGAGGCAGGCAGCCTCTAGAAGGCAGAGCGTTTTCAGACCGAAACCGGTCAGCGTCACGAAATGACTGACGTCGTCATGCATTAAGCAATGAATCTAGAAAAAAAAAAATTAAATAAAATTATTATTATAATAAAATTAAATTATTATAAAATTAAAATTATAAAATTAAATTATTAAATGATATATTTGATATAGATATACTAATTATTATATATAAAATGTTTTTACACTCTAGAAATAAATTTGTGGAACATGCATACACTTGCATCGCAGAGATACTTTTGCACTCTTCGGCTATGCATCAAAGATATTGTATTCTTAGGCAACATTTGGATCTGAGACTCATAATAATAGGTAAAGGTAATTCTATATGTTAGAAATGTTTTCATACTATCAACAAGTTTAAAAAGCATTTTTTATAAATTTTAAATATTTTATAATTCACGTTAAAAAAATAATATCTTTTATAATTATTAATAATATGTGATAATATATAAAATATGAATATATTATCAATAAAATAATATTTAGTTTTATTTATTCATTTTTATTTAGTTATTTTTTTGTTTATTTAAATTTCTCTTTAAATATTTTTCTCATAGTTCTTTAAGGCATTGTTGATAACCTTCAGATGCTTATATCTAGAAGATACATTTGTATCTCAACAAATTTGCTTAAGTATTCTTAGCTATTACTATCTTCAAAATTTATTAATGAAATCACTCACTAAATTCTGGTCTATAAATAGTCACTAAATTCCTCAATCCCCACACTTTATAGATAGTTAATAATTATGTTAAGCATGCACTTGGGAGCCAAGTTATTTTGACCTAGTGGATTAAACATGAGCTGATTTGAAGCTATATTTATGGCATGACTTGCCGAAGTGAAGACACAGACAATGCAACAATTAACAAGCGAATAAACAAAACGCCAGACATGTGGGGCATGGACAAAGCACGAAAATGGAGCAAATACATTCCCTAAAAAAAACAAACTGAAACTAAAATTGAAACCGAAACTGAAACTGAAAATCATGCAGTAAGTGAAGCAAATGCTGCTGACATACAAACGAGAAGCGAAGCACAAGCAAAAACGAGCCAAAGGCTTTGACAGACGAACAAATCACCTAACGGCAAGACTGACGAGACGAGAGCAGAGACTGAACTGGGCTGAGGCTGGGGCTGGGGCTGGGGCTGGGGCTGCGGCTGGGTCGAGCGAGTTCCTCAAGCGCAGTAAACTCAAGTGCAAAATGGAATGTGATGTAAGCCGAGCGTTGATTGAGGGATGCAGAGCGCAGTGCGCTTTGTTGACCGATAATGATCGGCTTAATTGAATAATAGTCAATAGGCCTACAAGGAAGCGCCGGCAGCGCTGAACTTGAAAAGCGTCAACAACAAAAGCCGTCAACAAGCAACAACAAAAAAAAAAAAAAACAGCGTCGACAAATGAAACCTGTTTGCTACGCAATTGTCACACAATTGTCAACGCGTATCTATGAGATACTTTTGTATCTTGTACTTAGTACCGGTTTGCCCTCTCTGTCGCTGTCCGTGTGTGGGTGCCGCGGACAGCTCACAGTGTCTGTGGGCATGGCCATGCTAATTCTAGGCACCCGCCCGCTCCATATAAAGTGACAAGCGCTCAGCCCCAACCACATCATTTAGCAAGCGTCGCTCACAGCGCCAACTCTCGACATCCGTCTAGGACCACAAACTCGAACCGGATAGCGCTCAATCCATAACTCGTGTGTGCTCGAACTGCAGAAACTCGAACACGTGTGTGTCTGTGCCTTCACAATCGAACAGAAACCTCAAGTCAAAGTGAACAAAATGGCAAGCAAAGTAAGTTTACTCAGACAGCGACGGAGATACAGGCAGAGCAGCTACGACAAAGGATAACTCAACTCAAAGCTATCGTCTTTTGAAACTGATCAGAGTTGAGGCGGAATAGAACAGTCTGATCCTTTCTCGTACCTATTAATATAAGAAAAGGAAGACATCGATATAGGATGAGAGTGGCTTAACTTCCTTTTCCTTCATAGGAAAGGCAAGGAATATATTTCCTCTTCCATTATTGGAGGAAGGACGGATTGTCTTTCTTCTCCTTTATCAATATTCTCTTTTTCTGTGACTGCTGTCTTCTCTACTGTCAAGACAGATATTAGCTTTCTTGCACAAGTCTTCATACTTTTCCTCTCATATTTCTTCAATTTCTAGTCTCTGACGTATCCTTCTTTTATCTTTATAATAGAACTTCCTTGTTATGGATTCTTTTACTTCTATTTCCACATCTACTGCTATTACTTCACTCTTATACGTCGACTTCAACTTCGCGCTAATATTTCAACGACTACTTCACACTTATACATCTTCCTCTACTTCACTCTTATGCTTACATTTCTTCTACTTCCAATTCTTCTACTTCAGTCTTACACGTATACAGTGTATAAGAGCAACTGCCGACTTATACTTCTACTTATTCTACATCATTCTTATACGTCCACTTCCACTTCACTCTTATACTTCAACTACTTCTACATCTTCTACTTTACTCTTATACTTACACTCTTATACTTCACTATTTCAGTTCTTCTTCTACTTCACTCTTATACTTAAACTTCCACTTCACTCTTATACTTCTACATCTAAAGAGTAAAGTTACTCTTATACGTCAGCTTTTACTTCACTCTTATACTTACACCTATACTTCACTATTTTTGTTCTTCTACTTCACTCTTATATTTCTTCTTCTACTTCACTATTTTAGTTCTTCTACTTCACTCTTCTATTTCTTCTTCTACTTCATTTTTATATTACTTCTACTACTTCACTCTTATACTTCTTCTTCTACTTCACTCTTATACTTCTACATCTTCAACTTCTACATCTCTTATCTTCCACATCTTTTACTTCACTCTTATACTTACAATTATACTTCACTATTTTAGTTCTTCTTCTACTTCACTCTTCTACTTCTTCTTCTACTTCAATCTTCTAATTCTTCTAGTTCACTCCTCTACTTCTTCTACTCTACTCTTATACTCCTTCATCTTTTACCTCACTCTTATACTTCTACATCTTCTACTTCACTCTTACTTCTACACCTGCTCCTTCACTCTTATACTTCTACGTCTAAACTTGCATTCCTTTTGAAACTAATGTTTCCCTTTCTCTTCATCAGTTCCTGACAGCTCTATCGCTTCTGGCTCTGACCGGCTGCTGCCTGGGCGGCTTTGCCGCCACCTACTCCGGCTTCCATCCTGGCTATGCCACCTACCAGGCGGCGCCGGCGGTTTATCACGCTGCGCCCGCTGCTGTCTACCAGCAGGCGGTGGCCGCTCCAGTGCTGGCCAAGAGCGTGCTGCCTGTGGCACCCGTATACGCGAAGTCCTACGCCGTGCCCTCGCCCTTCGTCAAGGCCGTTGCCCCAGTGGCCACCTATGCAGCACCTGCGCCCGCCCTGCTGAAGACTGTGGCGCCCATTGTCAAGCAGGTGGAGCTGGAGTCGTCGCCTCGCTACGACTTCTCCTACGGCGTGCACGATTCCCTCACCGGCGACATCAAGAGCCAGGTGGAGAGCCGCGACGGCGGCAACGTGGTCGGCTCCTACAGCGTGCTCGACGCTGACGGCTACAAGCGCACCGTGACCTACACTGCCGACGACATCAATGGCTTCAATGCGGTGGTGCAGCGCGTTCCACTGGTGGCTGCGCGCGCCCTCCCTGTGGCTGTGGCACCTGCCGTTGCCGTCGCTCCGGCACCTGTGGCTCAGCTGCCAGCGCCCATCTACTACCCACAGGCACAGCAGCAGCAGCTCTTCCAGCCACAGCAGCAACTGTTCCAGCCACAACAGCAGGTCAATGTAGAGCAGGAGAGCGAGGTTGTCGAGGCACCACGTCAGCCTGAGCAGGAGCCAACACCTGTCGATTACTCAGAAGTGCAGCAGCAGCAGCAGCAGCAGGTTTACCCACAGGATCAGCAGTTCCCACCCTACCCATCCGCCTCGCCCGCCCCTGCTGACGACTCGGACAGCGATGTGGTTGAGGCACGCTCCGCCCAGGAGTCAAGCAGCACCACCGCAGCCCCAGCTGCCGTCGAGGAGGAGAACCAGGACAAGCAGAGCCAGGACAACAAGTCCGCCTAGATTGTGATCCCCTTGCATAATTCCACAACCTTTGTTGAGATTAAACCGAACATATGAAAACTCCGAGTCGAACTTGTTTTTTCCTTCATTCAGCCAGCCGACGTCGGGGTATTTCCCTTTCGTAGGATTGCCTTGTGGATTCCTTCAGATCATTTAACTATATTTACTATCAAAATAATATTTTTACAATTTGCATTCCATTCTGAATTGCGATCTCCAAAGGACTCAAATTCAATAAGGATCGAGCTGCTTAGTTGGTTCCGTTCAAAAATCAAGGAATTTAGAGTAAAGTGTTTGAAAGCTTTCGAAAAAGTAAGTAAAATTGCTATAGCATATAGTATATATGTTCCAGATCAGAATCTGCGCTTGAGTACATAACATTTCTTTCAGAATTCATAATTTTTTCTGCGCGCATAGCATAAATGGCCTTAAATAAATAAAAAATAAAGCTTATACAAGTTCTTATTAGATTCAATTCTTATGATTTACAAATAGTCACAACTAGTTCCAAAATATTTAAAATTCACAAACATACAAAGCTAATACACCCGCTTCTTACCTGGCGCACCCTGTTTTGCTATTGCATTGCTTTGCTGTTTATGCAGATTCCGCGTTTGTGGATGGTAAATGTCTTCGCTGCAAGTGTGTGGATTCTATTCGAGCACATAAGCAATTTGTAGTATCAGCCGCAGTAGCACAAACACATTTAATAATAATAAGCACGTGCGTAACAAGTAAATATTTATAAATCACAATAGATTATCTTTCATTTTATAACTTTAAACGCACTTCCGCTTCACGGCACCTCATATTTCACAAAAATATAATATCAGCCAACCCGCTGTAGCTAAGCCACAAACTTTTGCCAACTAGCGCCATCTATCGCACGATCGAGCCACTTACCCATCGATGCGTACAGTGCCATTTTGAGTTTATCAGTGCGCTGTTAAATATGATATTGAACATATAAATTGTTTTTTATACTACATTAAATTAAATTAGATCAAATATTTATTTAAACTTAACCAGAATACCTTTCAATTTATTTCCCATAAACTATCGGACCTCAATATCAATTATCGCACACTCAGTTAACAATATCGATATATTACTATAGAGCAGGCATCGCTAGATAAGTCAGGCATCTCGTTCAAACTAAACGGAACTTTTGGAGCGCAAAGCAGGCATTGAAATCGACTTCCTCGTTTTTTTATACTCCGTCTCCCAGTTTACAACATTCATCAGTTTTATTCCGATTTTAAAAGGGTTAACAAGCCCAGCATTTTGGATTTTTGAAATTTTTAGTAAAAATTTTTCAGTTAAAATTCATTAATGATAACTTAGCACACCCAATCAGTGAACCATATTTAGAATTATATTTAAAATACAGCAAAATTAAATAAGGTAAGTGTAAAGTGAAGGAAAATATATACATACATAAAGTGGAACGCAAATGGCGGTGAACTTTCGGTCTCCTTTGCGGTGGCTAATTCTGAAGCACAGTTAAACGCGGCCGCAGCTGTTGCTTTGTTGTTGCTTGGCCTTGTAGAGCCGGCTCTACTGAGCGCGGCAAAGGCAGACCAAAGAGAACAAAAAAAAATTACCAGGGACAAAAGAAATGCAGAAAAGACACCACACAAACGCACTTTTTAGCGCGCAGTCTAAATGTAAGTGTGCGTTTGTGTTTGTGTGCGTGTCAGGCAATCGAAACAGCCCTTGAATTCAATCTCAGAATTCTTTGTCATTTTCCAAACGGGCTCTGTCTAACAGAACGCACATTTTTTTCCTTCCAGCTGTACACTTGTTGTCGTAGCAGAAATATTTTAAATTTAATTGAGAAAGAAAAAGCAAACGCACCAAAAATTACATCAACATGAATAACTCGGATGCAAACACACGTCAGGGCCACTACAAGGCCAACACTCTGAACACGCAGGTAAGTAGCGCGCCGCAGCGCAGCGCGCTCTTTTTAAAATCTGGCATAACCTCACTTTGGATGGTGGCTCGCTTTAGGACTCGCGCATGCGTCGCCATGAGGTAACCATCGAGCTGCGCAAGTCAAAGAAGGAAGATCAGTTGTTCAAGCGCCGCAACATCAATGATGAGGACCTGACCTCGCCCCTGAAGGAGGTCAATGGGCAGTCGCCGGTGCTGCTGTCCGTCGACGAGATCGTGGCCGCCATGAACAGCGAGGATTCGGAGCGTCAGTTCGTAGGCATGCAGCAGGCTCGCAAGATGCTCAGCCGCGAACGCAATCCACCCATTGATCTGATGATTGGACATGGCATTGTGCCCATCTGCATACGCTTCCTTCAGAACACCAGCAAGTAAGTGAATGTATATATACTATATAGACCCATAGAAGACGTTGCTCATCTCGATCTCTGGTTGGGCTAGCACTATCTTGCAATTTGAGGCCGCCTGGGCTCTGACCAACATCGCATCGGGCACATCGGATCAGACCCGCTGCGTTATCGAACAGAACGCAGTGCCGCATTTCATAGCGCTGCTGCAGTCAAAGTCGCTTAATCTGGCCGAGCAGGCCGTCTGGGCGCTGGGCAACATTGCCGGCGATGGCCCGGCTGCACGTGACATTGTCATCCAGCACAATGTCATCGACGGCATCTTGCGCTTAATCAATAATGAGACGCCGCTGTCGTTTCTGCGCAACATTGTTTGGCTGATGTCGAACTTGTGCCGCAACAAGAACCCGTCGCCACCCTTTGAGCAGGTGAAGCGGCTGTTGCCGGTGCTGTCGCAGTTGCTGGTCAGTCAGGACATACAGGTGCTGGCCGACGCTTGCTGGGCTTTGTCGTATGTGACGGACGATGACAACAACAAGATACAGGCGGTCGTCGATACGGATGCAGTGCCCCGACTGGTGCAGCTGCTGCAGACTGACGAGCCCAGCATCATTGTGCCGGCCTTGCGGAGCGTGGGCAACATTGTCACCGGGACGGATCAACAGGTCAGTCAGTCAACATGATGGATGGCAGTGGGTGAGAGCTTTACTCATTCCTCAATTCAATTCAATTCCCGTTGCAGACCGATGTGGTTATAGCTGCTGGTGGCTTGCCGAAGCTCGGCTTGCTCTTGCAGCACTCGAAGGGCAACATTGTGAAGGAGGCCGCCTGGACCGTGAGCAACATTACCGCCGGTAATCAGAAACAGATTCAGGCCGTCATCGACGCGGGCATATTTCAGCAAATACGCCACGTATTGGAGAAGGGCGACTTCAAGGCACAGAAGGAGGCCGCCTGGGCTGTGACCAACACCACTACATCGGGCACACCTGAGCAGATTGTGGATCTGATTGAGAAGTACAAGATATTGAAGCCATTCATTGACTTGCTGGAAGCCAAGGATCCGAGAACCATCAAGGTGGTGCAGACTGGTCTGTCGAATCTGTTCGCGCTCGCCGAGAAGCTGGGCGGCACTGAGAACCTGTGCCTGATGGTCGAGGAGCTCGGTGGCCTGGACAAACTGGAAGCATTGCAGCGACACGAGAACGAAGAGGTGTACAAGAAGGCCTATGCCCTAATAGATACTTACTTCAGCACTGGCGAGGACGAGACCGAAAAGGAGCTGGCGCCGCAGGAGGTCAATGGCGCACTGGAGTTCAACGCCTCGCAGCCCAAGGCGCCCGAGGGCGGCTATACCTTCTAACGATCATCTGAACTAAGTACCAGCCATCATTACTTACACACATACACACTCCAGCACACACATACAAGCATACCGAGACACGTAAACCATTTTTGTTCTTATGCGACCGCGCCTACACAATCTTAGAGAACAAGATACAATTGCACACTCCATTAGTTGTGACTCCTAAGCACACCGAACACAAATCACCGACTCAACAAACGCGCTCTGGGCCGGCAGAGGCAGAGGCCGATTCCTATTCCTATTCCCTGCCTCTGCAGCGCCCCCATATACACTTACCACTCGTTTGTTGTGCATTTCCGCATTGTCCCGCATGCGGCCATGAAAACGCATCTTAGGCGCGTCCTAGTTTTTAGTTTGTTTTTCGCCACAGTACACACACGCCACACGTTCAAGCACCTCGGGATCAACCTGCCCAGCTGAGCTTGGCGGGTTGAGGGTGATTGAGAGAATCGAACACGCACAGTCAAAGGACGCCGCCTGCTGCGTTTACATGGCCAATTGAACCGTTTGGAGTGTGCTAGGTCCAATACACTAATCTATATCATTTCGGTTTGTTATATCTTTAGGCTGTTAGTATATTTATATTTATTAACGTATTTTGTGAAAACCCATACACTGCGAAAAATAACACACTTTTAACCTTTCCATGCAAAACAACACCACCACAGATGTGTCCTCTCCTTGTATTAGTGTTATAAAAGAGAAATATACAATTGCAATGAACGCAAAAATTATAAACGTGTACTGAGTGTCTTAGCATGCAAACTAGTTAAGATAAAGCTTGCTTATATATATCTGTATGCTACATATGTCGCCATATCTTTGCTCTGTAGCATAGCGACCCAAATGCGCTAGATTAGATAAGTTGATTAAACAATAGAACTGTGAAAACAAAGCGCAAGCTGCATGACACAATTCAATCAGGCGTCGCATCGCTGGCGTGCAGCATCCCAATCAACGGCCATTCGAGTGGTTCCAGCGCCAAAACAACAGCAGCGACAGCGCCCACTTCCCGCGCTGGGGCCGCTCAGCGCGCTGGCTGGCGGTTCGTTGGAATACGCGAGCAGCGAAATTATAAAAATAGATTAAAATTTTCAGCGTCGCGGACAAAGTAGTTGCAGAAAATTCAAACTTAGCCAGAGCTTTCCGAGCGACCGCCCAGCCGCCCAGCCGCCCGACCCGCCGCCGTCCAAGTGTCGTCATCAATGAAGAGCGTCGGCCCAATTTAATTAGAGATTCTTTCGAATCATTTTCGTGTTTAGCTCCAGCCGAGCGCGTTTAGTTCGATTCTGTGCGAAGCTGCGTGCGGGCGTCAATTTCTTTTTTCATTTCCCATTTTACTCTTGGCGATTTCGTATTTTATATTTGCAAAGACTAAGCGTGCGCTGCTAACGAATAGATCATTTAAAAGGTATATTCAATTGGACGTTCTGATGCCGGAAGTGATTTATGTGTTTATGAACGAGTTTTGAAATATAATCAAAATATATTAAATAAAAATGTATAAATGTAAATATCAATAGAAAGAAACAAAAAAACAAAAAAAAAAAAAAAATATATATATATATATATATATATATATATATATATAAATATATATATATATATAACATTAAAAATATAAAAATAAATATTATAATATTAATATAATAAAAATAAAATATATTAAAATAAAAATGTATAAATGTAAATATCAATATAAAGAAAAATATATATATATAACAATATAATATTTAAAAAAAAATATATATATAATGTAAAAATAAATATATATAAATATAATAATATTAACATAATAAAAATAAAATAATATAAATACGATAAAAATATACAATAAACAAATATAATATGTGTATGAAAATAAAAGAAATATTTGAAAATTAATATTAAAATATAGAAATAGAATAAAAACATATAAATTTAAAAAAATATATATCAATAAATATTTGTAAATATAAATGTAATAAAAATATATTTATATAAATATAATAAAATATGAAATAATAAAAATATATTAATATAAATATAATAAAAAATATTATATTTCAATAATACATATTTCCTAATGCATTTAAATACAAAATTCATTAAAGACTTTTATACAAACAATCAAGTATTTGATATATACAAACATAGAGTTTTAGTGCGTATTTTCTCTTATCCCGTATCTGATGATGATCTCTCTCGCTAATGATAATGATCACTACCGAATTAATGCTGTGACCTCATGCTCAGCCATTGAGAGTCTAGAGAGCATTTAACATCTGGCACTTCCAGATCCACTGCCGTCCAGTGTCAGCTGTAAACATGCTCTAGATTTTGCAAAATTTAGATAGAAGATTTTGTTTTCTTGGCGTGGCAGCCGAAGAAGAAAAACACTTTTGACAAATTCATGATGTAATTAATTTCCTAAAGAAAACACACAACAAATTGGCACACCCAAAATAAACAATAAACATTTGAGAGTGCGCCGTGCAGTGCTACTTATAAAGCGCAACAGCTGGGCGAAAAAGACCATTCTAATACCCTATAAAAAGTTGTATAATTAAAAATGATCTAAATGAAAATATGAGAAGTAGTTGAATTAAAATATTCTCGGATAATATTTCAAAATTGCTCATCAATAATGTCATTGATATGTATATCTATATATATATATATATATATATATATATATATATATATATATATATATATATATATATAATAATATTTATAATAATAGAGCGTTGCTTAGTCTAGTTTTCAGTTTCTAAATTGTTCTTGTGGGGGCGACATAGAAATCTTCGTGAGCGAAATTCGCGTGAGATTAAAGTTAACGAAAGTATATGTTAGTGTATCTGTATATAAGCAAGATAAGTATGTGTATTTATATATTATGTGTATGTGATATGCTTATACGTATAAGAGTTGATCTGTGTGTGCTTGTTTAGCCGAGCAATGTCAAAAAGTTTTTCCGTTCTATGCTTCTGTTGTTCTTATGTACTTGGTGGGGCTCAGCGAGAATCGTGTCAAGTTCTTTGGGCAATTGTTTTCGTATGCCCGTTCATTGAGTGTGAAGGGTATATGCGCTTGACTTGAAGTTTTGGAATATATGCTCAAGTGCAGTCTGGATTAATAAGGTTTTGGGAGTTACGTTTGTGGGTGTGTGGCAAATGGTACTACAAATAATATTTAGTTAGCTAAAGTTGTATATTCCAAAATACTACGTTTATCTCTGTAGATTGATCAATATGTATATACATATATAACTATAGCCCTTTCGACGTCAGCTAATCTGATAAAGCTAAAACTTGATAAGGGCATGACAAATCGTCTGAAGCTATGGTATAAACATATAGCATAGTTTTTGAGAATGGATTTCATAGAATTAATATTATAGTATTAATAATCATAGTATTGCAAGGGGGTAACTGTTGATCTCCAATGCAGTTATAACTAGAAATTTGATGGGCTGTGAGCCAAATCGGAAAACATAGATCACTAAATAAATAGAATTATTTTTGAGCTCTGAACGAGTATTGCACAATCAGCTCTTCTTCTTTCTTTATTTTTCTTAATGAATCTCTCGTTATACCCTATACACATAAAGGTGTATGATACGGCTGTAACAGAGTATGAATAGAGTTTCTATGTAAAGACATTTCATTATATTTTTATTTTATGGCACATCCCAGATAAGATAAAGATTGACAAACATCTCTCAACTCAACTTACAATTCCGTAACCAATTAAAAAACTAAAGAGAAACTACATATAAAGTTGCCAGACTATCTCATTTTTTATAATTTCTAATGCCTGCGAGGTATTTGCAAGTCGAACACCTTCGACGCGTGCCAATTTCTTTGGCTGCCCTGCGAAACGGAAGAAATGGAAATCGAATGTTTATAAGGAAACGAAGTTTTGAGGCCATGGCCAAAGATTTTCTAATCGAATAAAACGCATCGAGCGCCAAATGGAATCTGTGTACATATAATTGGAACAATGAGAAAATATATAAAAATAGTATCCCATAGTGTTCAATAGGCGAGTGCAATATAAACTCACATTCGATTCGGATACAAAGTCTAATTTTCTGTACTTCGAGGCATCTCTATAATATATTGTATATCTAGCTATACGGGCACATGTGCTATAAAACTTGGGCACTATAAAATAAGTCATATTTTAATCAAAGCCTTCACATGTGTTTCGCATTAGGCTGCAAGGGCATATATCGATTATGTGCGTGTGTTCACTGTACCATAAACTATATTTTGTATTTACATTCTAGATCATATTTGCTGAATACAGACTATGAATATAGAATTGTTTATTGATCAGAAAATATAGTTTTATACAGAATATATATGTTGTTATTGTAAGGGTATATCTTAATGAGGGCATATATAAGGCGTACTATAAAATAACTTTTAATGAAGATCAGGGCTTTAAATTATTAAATTAAATATTGATAGAAATGAAAGGAGTGAGTTATATATGTACACACGAATATAAACAATTGTCGCAGCATAGCGAATACTATATTTCAACGATTCCGTATTCCCATTATCCGTCATTCGACTTACCGTTTCTACAGTCTATAAACCTGCACAGCCCTGCGCGCACGAGCATCTGCCTTCGACGAGCATTAGCTAATCACTGCATTGAGCGAACCGCAGCGAGCGCCGGCTGAGCCAGCTTCAGCTGTGAGAACGAAAATGAGTGTTAAAAGAAGAGCGAGACGAAGCGACATAACTGTAATCTCTTGACAACGTGCAAATTCTCTTACAAGCTCTTACGAGCCTCTTTCGTGTGTGAAGCGCGGATTAATATTACTCTTGTTATTTACTGCATTGCATTTCATATTATTAATATTATTCCTTTCGATATTAATTTACTATATAAATATTTTATATAGCTTATAAAATTGATTATCTTTATAACCAAAATTAATGCAATAAGTTATATAGCTTTATATTTGTAGGAAAAATCAAGAATTAAAGCTGCCTATGACTCTAGACTATATTTCGTTATATATTTATTTACATATATATATTTTAAGAGAGTTAATACAGATAATACGATTACTGTTATTGTTATAATATTTACTTTGAATATTACTATTACTTAGGAAATGATCTTTATCTCCTTTCTCCTTCTAACTTCTTGAATGCAGAATATTTAGTCGATAATCAAGGTAACCTGATATGATAGATTTTTGCTCCAAATATTAAACTATATATTTCACTTAAGTAATTTTTTTTAAAGAAAATTAAATTTGTGGCCCACAAAGGCCAAATGGAGCGAGATATTAACTATTGAATTTGTTCAGATGACGCCCTCTTAGCAACCGTTTTTTGTAAGCTTTTTTTCCAAAAAATCTTAAAAATACTTCCTGAAATGGTACAGAGGCTAATCTTGTTTTATTTTAAGCAGAATTAAACAAAGTTGGACAGAAAACAAATTTAAGGATGATAACTCGAATGATATAGAAAATATCCCGATGACGCGCAGTGCTTAGTATACATAGCCAAACATTCCCCTCTCAAAACACTCTTCCTCTATTTGCACAGCTCCCCTCTGTCAGCCCCCACCTCAGCTCTGTCAGTATGAGTGCTGCGCCTGCTCCCGCAGCGCCTGGTGCTCCGCTTGAAATCAATCTTGGCGCTGAGATCTTTCACAGCATCGCATCCGCGGCAGCCGATCAGAATGTGATTGTATCGCCGCTGCTGCTGGAGGCGACACTGGCGCTGCTCTACCTGGGATCCGATGGCTCCACGGCCGAGGAGCTGCAGCGGCTGTTGAAGCTGAAGCAGCGCTTCGCCAGCAACGCGAAGATGGCCAACTACTATGCCGCGGAGCTGGCCGCAGCGACGGGCGACCCGGACACACGCGTCCAGCTGCAGAACCGACTGCTGCTGCAGGCCAGCGCCGGAGCGAGCATTGCGGACGACTTCCAGAAGATTGCCCAGACATATTTCCATGCGACAGCCGAGTGCCTGGACTTGCAGCAGGCCGAGAAGCTGCGCCGCTACCTCAGCGACAACATGTTGGCCAGTGTGGGCGGCGGCAGCTGGCAGCAGCCGCTGCAGGTGAACTTTAGCCAGGTGGCACAGCTGCTGCTGCTGCTGCTGGCGGCGCGTCTGCAAAGCAAATGGTTTCTGCCCTTCAGCGCCTATCGCACGGGCCTCTACGAGTTCCACAGCGCCGCGGGCGAGCCCAAGCCCGTGCCCATGCTCTTCGACGACGACATGTTCGTGAAGTACGCCGAGCTGCGGGAGCTTAACGCGCGTGCCATCGAGCTGCCCTACGAGCATGCCGACGAGCTGGCCATGCTGCTAATCCTGCCCAACAGCCGCGACGCCTCGGCCCTGCCGGAGCTGGAAGCCCAGCTGCGCGCCGTGGATCTGGCTGCCCTGCAGCAGCGCATGCAGATGGAGAGTGTTCAGGTGCTGCTGCCCAAGTTCTCCATTGACTTTGAGTGCAGTCTGCGGCAGGCGCTGAAGCAGGTGCGTAAAGTAGTGCGAGGGTTGCTTGTGAAGTTATTGTATTTGAAGGTTAATGGGGATGCGATTTGCGGCAATATATTATGCCCCAACTTGCTCAATTCAGATTTAATTTTACCTAATCCCAATCACTCTAATATAATATCTGAAAATCGATAAGTATCGCTATCGATCTTCAGTTTTTAGCTCATATCTCGAAACTTATTGTATTTATATATATTTTCTACTATTTTTATGATTTATAGTATTATTTAAAATTATTTTATTAATGCAATTCAGAAGCTTACTTAGCATTTCTTTGAGGTATTTCCAGCTGGGGTCGATCACATTATTCCTTCTGAGTGTAGCAAGGTTCAAATTCGATCTTTGGTGCTTGTCGAATCATTTATAATCAGCGCTTCTATAGGACCATAAAACTAAAAATAAAAATTAAAAAAAAAAATAATTTAAAAATATTAAAAAAAAAAAAAAAATTAAAATGTATAGTATATAAAAATCATAATAATATATATAAATAATATATATATATATATTATAATAAAAACAAAGCATGATAATTTTTTAGTTAATTAACAGGATTAATAATTAACTAAAAACTAACTAAAAATTTAATTTATTTATACATCAATATATATTTGTATATATACATATTTCTTAATCAACCCTCGTTATTTCTATTCCCCTACAGCTGGGTTTCTCCGCGATTTTTGACAACTCTGCCAACTTCAAGCACCTGCACTCAGTTGCCAATCAGCCGATTGCCGATGTGCTGCAGAAGCTGCGCATTGACCTGAACGAGTCGGGCTCCGGCTCGGAGTTGCCGCAGCCGGCAACAGGTGAGTTTCCAGAGCCAAAGCCACTCAGTTGTCGAGGAGTATTCAATATATATGTTTCCTCTCAGGCTACAAGCCAATTGTGATCAGCAATTCGTCGCGTCAAAAGTTCTTCCGGGCGGATCATCCCTTCTACTTTGCCATTCGGGGCGAGAACGTGACCCACTTTGTGGGGCATGTGGTTAGTTTTTAGTGGCGCTGATGCAGAACAGTTAATAATGATAATGATAATGCTAATACTAATGATAATGTGTACATCAACCATATTGATAATAATAAATTAATCATATTTCATATACTCACTCAATGGATTGGCTTGAAATTAATCCGATTTTCCTCCTTTCAGATTTTGTATAACAAGAGTCTTGAGTTTATTCAAAGATATATATATGTATATATATGTATGTGTATGTATAATTTGTGTTTGTTGCCGTTGCAGAAATAGTTCTGTAATATTCACGTTAGTTATACAATTATTGTAGTTTGTAGAGTTAATTTTTCTTTTTGGTTTCGCTTTGTCTTTAGGCCTAGGAAAATGTTAAATGGAATCAAAAAACCGAAGCACAGCTGTGCCCACATCGAGTTAGCCTAGGGTTAGTTATTCATATTACTATAATCGGTTACTTTAATTTACTTCTTCTTGAATCTTGATTTTCTCTTTGTAAGTCTAGCTAAAAAATTGTTTTTTTTTTTGCTTATTTAAATTCATTTTGCTTAGATGATTTGAAGTTTGATTTCGAATGCCATTTTACAGAGTTATTTGATTCGATTTGATTTGATTTGATGTCATTCATATTCACAATTGATTAACAACTAAAAGGAACTAATCAAAGAAATTAAAGTTAGTTAAGTACTAATAGTTAGTTATTTACAGTTTGAGCTTGACTAATTTTGTAGAGTTATTTACACTGATAAGTTTATGGGCAGCCCTCGCTCTGTTGGCTTTAGCTCCCTTATAGCTGACTGCTCTGCTGCCCCTCGTCGCACTTCTTAACCACCACGGCGGGCGGCGGCGGCGGTGGGGGCGTGGCTGCTTCCGCGTCCAGACAGCCGCGGTTCAGCAAGTAGTCCAGATCGTGGCTGATGCGATCCAGAGTCGCATCGCCGCCCGAACTGCTGCTGCTGCTGCTGCTGTCCACTCCGGCGGTCTGCGTGGACGGCGTCGCGGAGACGGTGGTGGTGGCCGTGGTGGTGGTTGTGGACACCACGGCCGCCACCATGGTGGGCAGCATCGGATCGAAGGTGGTGCGCGACGTTGGCTCCAGTATGGTCACTCGCTTCTGCGTCTTTGGCGTGGGCAGCGTGCTGCTGGCCATGATGGCGCCAGCGCCACTCAGATTGCCGCTGATGGTGGGTGGCCCCGGCCCCGGGCCCGGGCCCGGTCCCGGCGGTGCCTGCATGCTCAGCAGCAAGGGGCTGGGCACGAAGTCCACGTACGGATTGTGCTGCAGCGGCACGTAATGGGGCGTGGCCGTGTGGATGCCAATGATGCTGTCTGCAAGTGCGTGATGTGGTTAGCCAAAGCAAACTCGAGCCGCGGCCCACGGGCACTCACCTGCTGCCAATCCCTGCAGTATGTCCAGCGTCTCGACGCCCACGAATTCGTCGCATGGCCCCGCGGCGTAGTGTGGCTGATGGTGGTGCAGAATGCGTCGGCCGAGGCTGCCCGTCAGCCCGCCCATCGTGTAGGCGTCGTAGGCATAGCCCAGGGCACTGGCCCCCTCAAGCCCACCTCCGCCGCCGCCGCCTCCGCCGAGCAGCGCACAGCAGCGCGTCGCTGGCGAGGCGGCCACCGTCAGCGGCAGCTGCTGATGCCCACCGAGCAGAGTCTCTGCCGTGCTCCCAATGGCCGCCTGGCAGCGCGGCGCCGTCGAGATGATTGTCAACGGCAGCTGCACAGCTCCGGCGGCTGTCGTTGACAGCTCCAGGCCTTGCTTCGGCTGCAGCGGCGCAGCGCCCGCTCCGCTTGTCACAGCAGCCACTGCCGCTGCTGTTCCTGATGGGGCCAGGCACTCGCTCTCCTTCTCCTTGTCGTGGTTCGTATAGACTGCAAGCGATGGGCAAATTGAGGTTGAGCATCGAGAGTTCTTCTCATTCGACGATCTGCGGGCTTTGCATACTTACAGCTCAGTGGACTATTGATGCTGGCCGTCGTCGTCGTGCAGTAGTTCTCGTCCAGGCTCGTCTTGCTCGTATTGAACTTGGTCTGCTTCAGCGAGCTGCTCTGGCTGCTGCCGTTGCTGCTCAGGAAGGGCGGTCCGCGCAGCTGACTCTCCGCCTTGAGCACAAAGCAGAACAGAATGCCAAAGCCCTGCAAGGAAGAGAATTTCATTGGTATGAAAGGAAGTATATAAAATATATAGACTATATATAGAGTCATCAGTCTAAAACGTCGATTGTTTTATACTGAACTGCAGATTTTATATAAATTTATATAGTATGCCAAGGCAAGCAGAGGCCATATTCTTCACAGACATCAATATATTTTTCTCTGTTTATATATAAGAATTTAATTTGCAGAGGGAAAAATATTAGATTATCATTATTTATTAATTAAGACCAAATTAAATAAATTAAAATTAAATTATATTATGTGCAATATGGAAATTGATACGTTTATAAATTTAAATATAAAGAAAATATTTTTAACTTAAAATATATAGTTTTATAATTAAGAAATTGTAAGAAATAATATTTCAATAAAAAATATAATAATTAAAATATAATTAACAAAATATAACAAATAAAATATAAATAATAAAATATATTGAATAAAATATAATATTTAAAAATTTTAAAACCAAATATTTTGTAATTTTAATATTATTTATTATATTTAAAATTATTTAAGAACTAAATTATTTAAAAATGTTTGATAACCTTAAATTTTTGAATATAATAAATATAATATTATCATGAATATAAAATACACTACAATTGTAATAAAAATATTATTAAGATAATATAATTTAGATAATAAAATAAGATAATAAATATTATTAATATAATTAAGAAATTGTAAGAAATAATGTTTCAATAACAAATATAATAATTAAAATATAATTTAAAAAATATAAAAAATAAAATATAATAAATAAATATATTGAATAAAATATAATAATTAAAAATTAAAAAACCAAATATTTTTTATTTTTAATATTATTTATTATATTTAAAATTATTTAAGAACTAAATTATTTAAAAATGTTGAATAATCTTAAATTTTTGAATATAATAAATAAATTATTATCATGAATATAAAATACACTACAATTGTAATAAAAATATTAATAAGATAATAATATTTAGATAATAAAATAAGATAATAAATATTATTAATATTATTAAGAAATTGTAAGAAATAAAAAATATAATAATTAAAATATAATTAACAAAATATAAAGAATAAAATATAATAAATAAATATATTGAATAAAATATAATAATTAAAAATTAAAAAACCAAATATTTTTTATTTTTAATATTATTTATTATATTTAAAATTATTTAAGAACTAAATTATTCAAAAATGTTGAATAATCTTAAATTTGAATATAATGAATATAATATTATCATGAATATAAAATACACTACAATTGTAATAAAAATATTATATAGCATTATATTAAATAATATATAGTAAAGTCTCCACAACCATTTCCATTCACAGTGACCATGAGCTCTTTTTCGACATATGTGCAGAGGCAAGTCTTGCCCTGTCTCTTTTCACATATAATTGTCATTCGAAATTCTTCAGTTAAGTCACATGTTACCTTAGCTAAGCAATTAAAAGTCCATTATAATGCGGACTATATCTATTGCAATAAAATTTATTTTTCGTTTAGTTTTCATTTGGCTAAGGTACTCAGCATACGCGGAAAGAAGGTGCTCTTTGAACTGAAGGTTCAAGTTATTCAATATAGTAAAAGTAAGCTGAATATTTTAATAATTTCGAAAAAATACAGAAATAATAATTTATAATTGCTCTTTATATACATTTTTTTATTAGTACAATATTAATATTATTTTATTTAATATATTTAAGGTGCTGTTAAAATTTCAGTAACTTAAAATGTTCAATTAAAAAAACTTAATTATATATTTTATATTTATTTAAATTAATAAATTAAATAAATAAAATATATAAATTATCATAAAAATATACATATGCTCAAAATTATATATATATTAAATATATATTAAATATAAATATTATAAAATTCATTAGAGTAAATTATTTACAATTAAACAAAAGACCAAATGCCGATTGTAAAAATATAGATCAGCATTTGGTATTATCTTTATTTGTATACAATATATACAAATATTTATCTATGATACCTAAATTACTTTGAATTTATATCTAATATTTTATTTATATTTTGAATAATTTGTTTTAAGAAAATGAAGTAGGTTTTAGTATGGGATTATATATATTCCAAAATCCTTGTTGCCAATATACTTATAGTTAAAATTATTCCATATACTGTGTTGCCTAATATTTTTAAAATTTTATTAAACAGTTACCCTTCTAGTTAACCTTCGAAGGTAATTCAATATTTGATTTTCTTTTCTTCCACAATTACCCATACAAAGGCAAACATCACAAAAGAGCTGACCAAAAAACAATTACCCATATTCCGTTAACGCAATATACGTTTCAGTTTAGGATTGGGTAATTGTTATTTGCTGGAAGCCCGTTAAAGTCTCAACCTCAAAGCGACGAAAAAGGCAAACTTTTTAATGAGAATTTTTGAATTTGAAATTAAAATATAAATTTGCTAGAAAAAAAGCTGAAATAGGTTCATTAAATTAAAAATTTTTTATTTGTATAGGAAATATAAGAAATCTAGCTAGAATCAAGGCAAATGATTAAAGTAAAGGTAGCTGACTTGATATATGTACAGATATATGTCTAGGAATCAGGTCTATATACCTACAATCTTGATGTAAAGTTCATGAATAGAAGTATGAACTAAGCATTAACTTATCTATATTATTCCCTTATTCCCTTATACCCCTCTTTACTTCTATTATAGGTAATCCTATATTTAGGCTCCTGATATTAGAAAACATTTAACTCGTCGCAAACTAATCGAATCACAATGACAACAATGCCAGCAGCTCCGATAACTTTCCATGACTTTATGAGCTTGCCTGTTATATTCTATCATACGCTGGGCATAAATCCGTACGAATCGGTGACCAACAAGGCCACATCGGGCCGCTGGCTCTTGGCAGTTTTCGTCTTCCAAGTGCTCAATCTGAACTTTACATTTGGCTTGGAGTGGACCTTTGTGTACATCTCGTTCAAGAACAGCGAGAACTTCGTGGAGTCCTGCATGGTCATGGGCTACATTGTGTTCGTGATTGTGGGCGAGCTCAAAATGCTGACTGTCTGGTGGCAGAAGAGTGAACTGAACAAATTAATGCTCGAAATGGAGCTGATATTTCCCTCGTCCGATCCTGGGCAGCAGCGACAGTATCAAGTGGATCACTATCTGCGCCGTTGTCGCATGTTCACGAAGGGCTTCGCCTGCCTCTACCTGGTGCTCATCGCGACCTACAATCTGTTCGTGCTCGTTCAGTTCCTCATTCAGCGCTTTGTGCAGCACTCGCCCACTGCCAAAATGTCCATGCCCTACACATCGGTGTCGCCCTGGAGCCTGGACAGCAAATTGGGCTTCTGCCTGATGTACCTGCTGCAGGCCTTAGCGGGCTACACCTGCACGGCGGGCCATGCCTCGAGTGATATTCTCATCTATGCCGTGCTCATTCAGGCCATCATGCACTACGACTACCTGTCCAGGGAGCTGACTGAGATCAAAATCCAAGCAGGACTCTCGAGAGATGGCTACGAGCAGGATCTCAGAGTGCTGCAACAGCTGATCTCCTATCACAACAAATTACTGGGGTGAGTTGCGGCTGTCCTCAGTCTCCTTGCCCTTTGAAGCAACCCAATTCTCTGCCAGCCTCACCGAGGTCATCAACAAGGTCTTCGGCCTGCCTCTGCTCCTGAACTTCATGGCTTCGTCTCTGGTGGCCTGCTTCGTGGGCTTTCAAATGACAATTGGCCTAAGTCCCGATGTTGTCTGCAAGCTGGCAGTGCTCTTGATAGCGGAAATGGTGCAAATCTATCTGATATGCTACTTCAGTGATCAGCTCATAAATGCCGTGAGTTGAGTTCCATACAAATCTTAAAGGTATTATCACACATATCTTTGCAGAGTCTCAGCGTCTCCGATGCTGTCTACAACATGAATTGGACTCAGGCTGATAAACGATTCAATAAAATGCTCGTCATCATTGCACAACGCGCCCAGCGACCCGTTTGCCTCAGGGCCACTGTCTTCTTGGATATTTCTATGCAGACTATGACAATGGTGAGGGGATTATAGGGAACTTTAATAGTTATAGAACCTATTTGGATTTATTTATTTTATTCCCTTGCAGTTCTTGCAAATGACCTACAGATTCTTCTGCGTGATTCGTACCATGTATCAGTAAAGAGGGAAGGAAGCCTATTGTAGAGTGAAAGAGGCGCTAAGATGACCTGACTTGATTAAAATCTTGGAGTAGAAGTAGCTAAAAAAAGCTTAAAAGCTATTTTATTATGTCTTTATTATTAGTAGATCATGTTTTAATAACTGTGTTATATATATATTATATATAATATTTATATATAAATAAATATTTATATATATATATATATATATATATATATATATATATATATATATTTATATATAAATAAATAATAAAATAAATAAAAAAATAAATATATATATAAATATATATATAAATATATAAATAAATAAATAAAAAAAAAAAAAATATATATATATATATATATATATATATATATATATATATATATATATATATATATATATATATATATATATATATATATATATATATATATATATATATATAAATATATATATCAAACAATTTTAATTTCTTTTTTATGGGACTTCTTTGGGATATAGCAGATGCTGGTCAATTGCTAGAAAAGCTTAAGGTTCTATGTGCTTACTTCTACAGCTATTTCTATATAAAATACAAAGTAGACTCCTCTTTGAGATCAACTTTCGGTTGACTACTACCAAGAAATTGCCCAATGATACAACTGTCTGAAAGTTTACCCGACTTTCACTACTGCTCCTTTAAAACTCAACTTCAACATGGCTCAGACTGCATTAGTCGACATTTCAGTCACAGAGTTCTCTTACTGCAACTCCTGCTCCATGTGAACATAGTTAACTACTCCAAGGATAAATATTCCAGCATCTGCTTGCCAGGGTTTCTACAGTGGAGCTTTGGGTATTCCCTAAAAATGCTAAAAGGTTTCATCATTTCCATATCGATTTCATTCACCATTCGACAGCTGCCATTTCTCAGTATGGGCCACGTTAATAAATCAGTGGGCGCAAATGACTTTATTTGCAAACTGTAGACAGCAACTCGAAGGCGAATGACAACAATAATTTGAGGAATGAATAATTGAAGCAGTTTAACCGCAGCGCGTCTCTAATTAACTGGTTAAAGAACAATATGCAATAGGTGTTTATAAAATAATTATAATGGAAATTATTTAAGTTCAATTCTTATGGTATTTCGTTGGCTTTATAGACAATATGCAAGTTAAAGCCCTAAAAAAGCAAAGAGCTCATTTGGGCAAAAATTAAAATAGTACAGCCATTCCAGCAGGGAGTGCTCGACTAGGATATGCCCTGATGCGACGTGGGCGGATATATATATTTTAAAATTTAGGTCTATTGCCTTTATGGCCTATGAGGTCTTATGGGCGGACAGACGGATATGCCTATATTCAAAGTAAGGTCAACTCGAATATATATGACTATAGAGTTATATTATATATAAGATATATAATTAACAGTTGTGTAATTAGTAGGAATATTTATAAAATTCTAAGACAGCCAAAAGTCAAAAAGTTTTCCCTAAGATTGGAGTTTGGCAGTTCGTCTTTTATGCATGCTAAGGTAAATATTATTCGGATATATCAATTCTGGCCTTGTCAGGGTATTCAGGGATACCGAAAAGTACTTCAAATATTCTCTATCCGTCCGGCTGCTCTTATAGTCCGAGCACTTTACTCCATTTATATATAATCACCTTTGTGGTTTTCATAAATTGTCGGAAATAGTTTGTGGTTTCGACAAACTATCAAACCAGAGCCTTAAATAGTGAGATGTTCCAATAGCAAATCAGTTAGTCTCCGTCGAGAACTTCCGCCGGATAGTAGCAGATATTGAATACAGAGCTTCAACCGCATAGTAGTAGACATTGCATTCCGCCTCAGACATGTCCGGGGAGTTCGCAATCTTCAATGACTTTATGAGTTTGCCCGTGTTCTTCTACCACACGCTGGGCGTGGATCCGTACGAGTCGCCTAGCTTCAAGAAGGTGCCCAGCCACTGGCTCTACATTGTGCTCCTGCTCAATCAGGCGAACATGAACTTCAATTTCCTAATGGAGTTCCTCTTCGTCGTGCTCTACTTCAACAACAGCGAGCAGATTGTGGAGATCTGCATGACGATCTGCTATCTGGGCTTCATCCTGGTGAGCCAGCTGAAGACGGTCAGCGTGTGGCGGCAGAAGGCGAAGCTGAACGATTTGGTGGCCGAGCTGGAATCAATCTTTCCAGCTGCAAATCGCAAGGAGCAGGACGACTACCGGGCTTTATACTACAAGAAACGTTGCCGCTTCATATTTCGCGCCTTCAGCTTCCTCTTCCTGCTGCTGGTCGTGACCTACAGCTTCTACATCTACGTGCGCTACGCCATACACCACTGGCTGCTGCACGTGCCGGACGTGGAGAAGGACATGCCCTTCTTCTCGATTTCTCCCTGGAACTGGCACGACCACTGGAGCTACTACCTGATGTATCTGCTGCAGATCGGAGGCGCTTACACTGCGACCACGGGCCACATTTCAGCCGATCTCTCTATATACGCTGTCAACATGCAGCTGATCATGCACTTTGATTACCTCTCCAAGTCCCTGAAAGAGTTTCAGATAAAGGCAGGCAGCGAGCCCAATGGCTATGCCAAGGACTTGGCAGCGCTGCGCGAATTGATTTTATATCACAACAAGCTGCTGAGGCAAGTGGAGAGTTGATATTGATTGGGCTGAAGTAATTTGTACTCTGCAGACTCTCCGATGTCATGAATTCGGTGTTCGGCGTGCCTTTGCTCTTGAACTTCCTGACCTCCTCCGTGATGGTCTGCTTCGTGGGCTTTCAGATGACGCTCGGCCTGAGCGCCGATCATACGGTCAAGCTGGCGCTCTTCATGATCTCGGCCTTAGCGGAAATCTATTTGATTTGCTACTTTAGTGATTGGCTAATTGCTTCGGTATGTGAATTAACTTTTACTCTGAGGCATCCCAGGGGATCTATGCTTATTTTGAAATACTTTTCCTATAGAGTCAGGGCGTAACTGCGGCTGTTTATGAGATGAACTGGCTGCCTGGCGACACGCGCTTTAATAAAATGCTAATTTTCATAGCGAAACGAGCGCAGAAAATAGTTTGCCTGAAGGCTACTGTATTTTTGGATATATCCATGGAGACTATGACAATGGTAAGTATAGAATTTTATATGATAATTTGAAATACTTTTTGCAGTAAATTCCTTGCAGTTTCTCAAAATGTCCTATAGATTGTTCTGTCTGATACGCACAATGTATCAGTAGATATTGAGTACAGAATTTAGTACATGTATAAAGGATGGTACAATCTGAGGTACACTTTGGTACAAGGTACGGCGTGACGGACGGTATGATATAAAGTACAATGTGCCTTCTTCTTCTGTATGGCTAAAGCAATACCAATGAGATTTCGACACATTATAAATATATATCAAATACCGTGTATTTTGATCTTATCCTATCTTGATTTCTTAAAAAAAAATAAGTATAAAAAAAAAATTAAAAATTAAAAAAAAATATTGAAAAAAGAAAATAAAAAAATAAAAATTGTATTAAAAATAAAAAATTATAAAAATAAAAAAATATGTTAAAAAAAAATAAAGCTATACAAAAATATATTCAAAATAAATTCTAAAATCTCATATCATAATTTCTATTAAGTACAAAAATCGTATACTATTAAAAAAAAATAAAAATTAATTTATATTAAAATAATATCTGAATCTAATCTTTCTCTCATATTACATATATCTACTTTAACCCCTATACCAAAAATAATTCCCAATAAATTTATAAAACGACCAACTAAATCCAGCAAAATCTATCTTTAATCAGACAGATTTACTGTGCTCTGCTTTGGTTCTTACTTAATGATGTTGCACAGGCATCTAAGGTCTGAAATTCGCAGCGAAATTAATTATTTAATTAGCGTAGTTCTTCCCCTGACTCGACCCATTGCAGTGCGAACAGCTGCGCCCCAAAAGTCAGTCCACGGCATATTCGTGCGGTCTGTTGGCTATGTGCGTGTGTTGCGGTCCTTTAAATGTTGTTATAAATAATTAAACATGAACAGAGGCCGGCCTAGTCGAGCCGCAGCCAATGCCAAGTACCAATTGATGGCCGTATTAATAGCTCGGACCATGGGCGACCCCACAGCAACATTTCGCCAGGATTTGCATTTGCGTGTTTAGGATATTTAAATGTTTCGAGTTACGGCAATCAGAATCATGGATGAGTATAATGCAATTTGCATAATCAATTTATGATATTTATATTGTGTGCTTTAATTACTTATTTAAGAGCAGCTTAAGTGCGCGTGGATTTAGTTTGAAAATATTTGTAAGTTTTAGAGATTGCGGTAGATATAACTAATAACTATTTAATAACTTTTAATAATACATAAAAAAAGTTTAAATGAAAAATAATAAAAATATATTTTAATTCTGTTCATATTATTCGAAAATAAAATATGAAAATTAATATAATTATATACTTTTTTAAATTAAATAAATAAAAATATATTTGTTAAGATTTTGTATTAAAATTGTTTGGAAATTAAATAATCTGTTAAAAAATAAATGTAAAAAAAAATGCTAACAAAATTTATTCCAATTGATTAATATGAGTTTTTAATTAAAAAAAAAAATATTTTTTTATCAATGTATATATAAAATATTTGTAAATTAAGTTTTTATATTAAAATTATTTTAAAAATTTTATTTTTACAAATGAACGATGAATAAAAATTGTATTTGTTGTGGAAAAAAAGAATTTTACTTTGATATTTATCAATAAATATATCAAAATATTTTAAAATAATTTGTTTTTATGTTTTCATTTAAAACAAATACTTGTATATACTTATTGATAAAAATAAAAATAAATATTTAAATAAATTATTGTTTTAAGTTCACAACAACCAGAAAACAATTGTTTTTTACAATAATAAACAATGCAAAAGTTTTCAAAGTCAGATTTTGATATGGAATTCTTTAACTGATAAAATCGAAATATGTTACGCATTTTTTAGTGATTTTATTATTTTAAAAAACCAGCTCAAATCACATAAAACTAACCTCAATAACACAAAAGTTCAAAAGAAACTGAAATCATGTAAAATAAAAGTGCGCAGGAGATGCGCGTGGCAAGGCAGTTGCTTTTAGGTAAATATCTTTGCCGTGCTCAGGTGCACTTACCTAATTTACAAACTAAATGAGGAAAAAACATACAAATAAGGCGAAGCAGAAGCAAACATAAGGAGCTCGGCGACCGAAGTCGATGTCAAGTGCAAAGTAAATATACATAAACAGAAAAAAGGCTTCTCTTAGCCACTTTGATAAGAGCACGAGCGACCACAGCAGCAGGAGCTGCCAGGCAGCCCGGCAGGTAGTCAGGTAGTCAGGTGAAAGCCTAATGCAGCCAGTGAAAGTGGTTAAGGCGGTCGCCAAGGGGGCGTGCCAAGGAAGTCTCAGTTGATTTTGCATGCATAATTTGCGAGCCAGGCGTAAAAATATGCAGGCTTTGCACTTTGATAAAATATGCACGCGCAATAAGACCAACTCAAGCAGAAGAAGAAGAAGCAGCAGCAGTAGCTCAGGCAGCACAAGACTTGCCAAAGATAATAAACAAAGAGAAGATATAACAATTTGCATAAGTTGCGCAGTTGCTTAATAGTTTTGTTGACAAGCGACAAGCCGAGGACACTCGTCGCCACTCGCATGCGGACTGTGGCTCACGTCTTATGGTCGGCTAATTAAATATGAACTCTGAACTTACCAATATTATGCACGATGTGCCAAACGGATATGCCCATAAAGTATCCGGCGTCGAGTTAACGTAGACTATGAAGCAGCCATCGGTGCAGAGTTTTACGAGCAGCAAGCCGCCTGCACGATAAAGTAGGCCAAGCCTATAAAGAGAGAGAGAGAGGGGGAGAGAGAGAGAGGGAAAAGGAAATTAAAATCGCTTTCATTGGGAGTTGTGCGGAGCCGCTTGAGAGCTGATTTTATGGCTGATGCTCGTCTGTTCGCAGTTATTAGCAAATTTCAGCTCGGACAGCAAAAGGGAAATTACATTTTGGGGTGGACCAGAGGCACACTAGAGTCTGTATTGAGCAAGCATTATCAATGCATTAGCTAATAGTAATAGTTGTTTGGCCGGATTACCCGAGCCCTTACTCACCGCCTGCGCAGCGCCATATTGAATTTGTCCAGCGGATGGGCGTGCACATTGCGATTCTTGTGCCAGAGCCACAAGAGCTTCTTCATTAGGATGACAAACAGCGCGCAGAAGAGCAGGATGAACAGCACATCGATGCAAACGAACAGAATGAAGCTCAGCGAAGGCGACGCCGGAGTCGCCGACGTTCCGGACGTGAATGCCGCGGCGTGTCCGGGCGAAGTCCGCTGCTGTTGTTGTGGCCAAGTCAATGCCGCAGCTGTCACAGCGGCCAAGTTCGACTCGCTGGCCACTGTGATTGATGACGCTGACGTGGCGAGAGCATTGCCCGCTGCCTCAGCCAGTCTGGCTGGGGCTGGGGCTGGGGCTGGGGCTGGCTGATGTCTGCTGCTCGCATTGCCCAGCTGCGCCTCCGATTCGAGCAGTAAATTATCGGCATTGAGCAGCGTGTGCGTGGCATAGTAGACGCCGCCATCGCCACCGTACTCGCTGTCCTCCTCGCTGGCGGCATCTGTCTGCGGCTGCGGCTGCCTGCCCGTCCATGCCAGCTCCAGCCACCAGTGGCGCGGCCATTTGCCTATGATGCTGCATATTAGCGGCGCGGCGATGGCAAACAGCAGCGGAAGCAGCCAGCTAATGCCGATGGCGCCTCGTATGCCCGCTGAGCCGCTGTACAATGCCAGCGAGGAGCCAGCGCCCGCGCCCGCGCCCGCGCCAGCGCCAGCGCCAGCGGCGGCAGCGCCAGACCTGGACCGATGGGGCGGCGGCTGCTGCCGGCCGCGGCTGCGACTGCGACTCGAGCCATTCGCCTCCGGAGACTGAGCGCTGATTTGCGTAATGTTGCTTAGACTCTCGCGACGCTTGGTTGGGGTCGGTGGCTTGCTGCCGATTTGCAGATACTTCTTGGGCACCAGCTCCGTGTGTATGACCAGCGCAATGGCAATCAGCGTCGAGATGCCCAGCAGCAGCAGCGAGGCCAGCGAGCTGCTGATTATGGCATGCCAGTTCTGCAAAGAGGAAATTATGAGCCGCATTAATAACGCTCCAGCGAGAGGGAGATTGGCAGCCACTTCGTTGCAACATCATTATTTTTAATTAAATATAAAAAAGTTGTCATCGCATTACAGCAACACCAACAGCAACAGCAACACCAACAGTTGCTGTCGCTCCATTTACGACCTAGCATATATTTACTTAACTTTTTATGTGTATTTATATATTTCACAGCTATTTACTGGGATTTCCCGCTGCTCTGCCAGCCGTAAAGATGACATCACGAATCGAGGCGTGCCTCGAGCATAAATTATTTCATTACAATCCCAACAAATGACTGGACATCACTTATTAAAAAGTTATAAAACGCAAACTTCTTCTCCAGCTTTGGCCCAAATGGGAAAATGTTTTACTGGCGTTGTAAAAGCGCCCATAATACTTGGAGCTGAGATTTTCTCAGAGCTAGCTTAACTCACGCCAAACATCAAAAAAAGCTCTAACACTAATAATAATTACGCAAACTGTGCATTTTTATGAATTGTTTGCTTGAAGAACTTATTTCAGTTCAAATTTTTCTATTGCAATGCTTGAGCATGCGAACTGCTTGTAAACTGCTTGCCAGTGCCAATATGAACTGCTTGCTGTTCTGTCTTCGTTTTCAGTAATTGAAATTTGGGTAAGGCAAATAAATAAATGTATTTATGACAAATAATATATTATATAAATTATTATAAATTTAAATTTAACTAGAAATGAATTTATTTACTAAGAATAAATAATTTAAACAATTTTAAAAATGTTGAAAATATTTATTTTTGGCACAATTAAAAATATATATATATATATTTTTGAGAAATATAAAAAAATATAAATATTAAAACACTATTTATTATAATAAATATATAAATAATAAATATTAAATAAAAAATAGTATGTAAAAATTAAATTAAATAAATTAATTAGCGTATGTGAATTTGGCTAAGGTAAGTGAATATAATTATTTATTAAAAATAATAATTTTAATAAACTAAATTCACAGAAAATATGAAAAAAATATCTGAGGCTTATTAAATAATATGGACGGACTGATAAAAAAGAATACAATAAATGTAAATGTAAATAGAAAATAAAATAAAAATAAATAAGTAAATAAATAAAGTACATAATTTTATTTAATTTAATTTTCTTGAAAAAATATTTTTATAATTTAAAAAAAATTGTATATTGTTAATTAGCATACATTTTGTTACTAAATATATTTATAATTATTTTAATTGAAGAAACATGCCATATTTAGATTTGTATGGGAAGAAAACAAATAGTAGAAAAATATAAAAACATATAATGGGCTATGAACTACAGACAGAGGAAGAGGAATGCCTCCTCAAGCTATTGTTCGCTTTGCTTAATGCCTGTAGGTAAACAGATTCTTTTTATGAATACAAGCCACAACATAATATCAATTAGTTACAGGGCATTCAACTATGACCTGCTCAAAGATGTTGATAATATTCATAACTGGAGCCCGCAATATAATATTATTCGACTCGTGTTGCCGCCAGAGCCACGTAGTTCACTTTGCCCCATTCATAAGTTGAAGCCACAGCGCATAACTTCATTAGGTTTTGTTTTGCTGGGCTGCGCGTTGGTTAACCTGCCAATAACCGCTAACCAAATTGCAAGCTAATAGACATTAAATACGTGTACGAGCGCCAGATATTGAATTAGAATATAGCTCTTTCCAGAGAGGAAAGTTGAGCTGTGGCATGTTGCGGCTTTAATATGCCAGCCGCAGTTCATTACATTAACAGGATTTCTCAGTCAGCACACACACACACACACACATACACAAACACTCTCATATATGTATTTATAACTGTTGCTTTTGGGCTTCTTGGCATTCGAGCGTGTGGAGGTCAGGTCAGCGGCTTTGTTGCAGTGAAATAAATTTTGTAAACTTTTTAATTTTCAATTCTCAGCGCGAATATTTCACGGCGTCGCTTTGTATTTATGCGAAATTATGAGTTAAGTGCGCTTAAAAGCTTTCGCCTGTCTCGCTCGCACTCTCTCCCTCTCGTGGGACTCGCTGGCGGATACGTTATATTCATGTTATTTATTATGCATTTTTAACTGGCGCTGAAAACTGTATTTATTTACACACAAATACACGCGCCACAAGTAAAATGTAAATATGTTTCAATTTTATTTATTGTTCGCCTGGCTCCGCCCGCTGTGACACGTGTCCACACGAAATTTGCATATGTCTTTGCGGCGACTGCTGCAAGTGTAATTTTTATTCTCTTTTCTTTTTTTTTTTTTAATTTGTTTCACATTTTCACTTGGCATTGAGCAACTGCCCGCTGGCCGCAAACTCGTCTTTGCGTCGTCAGCTGCTCATTAAGAGCTGATTTCAAATGGAATATGTGGCCGGGACTCACACACACACACACTCACAGACAGCCCCACTTGGCCTATTGGCGCCAACGCCAAATTGTGACAGCAACATGCCTGGGGGACGCACTCGGACGCGTTTGCTTTGAATTGCACTTGAGTCGAGTCGAGTCGAGTCGAGTTTTGTGCAGCCATTAAGTAGACCTCGCTCACTTGACTGGAGCACTAGAACACACTCGCACACTCGCACACCCACCCACACACACCCGCTTCCGTTTGAAACTTTGTCTTCGCTCTGCTCCACTACGTGTTCTCCCAGGGTTTTCTGGTTCGGGCGTAGCTTTGACGATTGTCCGTAAGTTGTTTTCCTTTGTTTTTCCGAGTTTTCCCCGCACTTCTTTGACAACTGTGTCGGCTTTTCCTTAGCATTTTCGATTGTGCTTCCAGTTTTCATTGTCGCGCTGGCGTTTTATTTGTTTTTCATTTATTTATTTGCTCCACTGCGGCCCAGTTTATTACTAATTCAGAAATGTTACGTCTTGTTAGAGATTTTCGCATCTGCGAGGCTACCTCGGGAGATTAGGATTTGTATATTTTGTTTATGCGCGCACTTTTCGCTTTATAATTCAAAAGATTTTTCGGATTCTTTGGGGACTTGAAGGTTGCGCCCGGCAACGAGCTGCTGACGGCTCTTCCGACCGATCTCACGCACTTTACGGGCCAGTCCGCCGCTCCAAAGGTCTTTGCAAATTGAAAATTTTCGCTTTTATTAATATTTATTTCGACTTTAGTGAGTTGATTCTCTGGAGAACTGTTTGGCCTGTTGGTTTTTAATTTCCTTTCGCTGTGCCACTGGCCAACAGGTGGGCGCTCCGCCTCGCTCCGCTCTCCTATTTCATGGATTTTGTGTAACGAACTGTAAATTATAATATTTACAAATCCCAGGCCCAGTACCAGGCCCACCACAGTTATTGGCCAGACGACAAGCTAATTTCTGTTCACAAATGATGATGATGATGATTGTGATTTGGGAGATTACTTTTCGTGAAGAGTGGAATTCATGCTTGAATTCCTGCGAACATTCTAATTAGAATATTGTGGGAGTTTCTTAGCCAGCATCAACAACAACAACTGATTGTTATTTGGGCCTGGCAAATGGCTTTTTGTTGTAGTTACCAAATCTGAAAAGGGCTAAGAACTAATTTCAATTTGACTTTGCCGCTGCTTTGTTGCACAGTGTAAACGAACAAGCGAAGGCCAAACTGTAACTCAATCTACGTTTTCACTATGCATGCAGCAAAGTTGTATTTTTTTTCAGTTTGTTAAAGCTTCGCTCGGCTTTTGGTTTCTTTTGTTGTTTTTTTTATTTTTTGGTTTTGGCTTTATTTCAGTATTTATTTCCCAGTAATTAAATTTTTCGCCTTGGTCGTTCGCTGCGGCAGGTGGCGTGTGTGTGTGAGAGAGAGAGAGAGAGGCAACCACAATGGCAGCTTTTGTTTTTTCGCGCACCGCTTAAAAGTATGCTACGAATTTTTGCGAATATTCTGGTTCGAGTGGACTTTGAAGTTGGAATCAAATTCCAGTTATTTCACAATTATAATTTCTGATTTGATTTGATTTAATTTGATATGAACACGAACTTGCCTGACAAGGCTTCGATTTCCATGTTATTCTGTGTTCAATGAGTTGACTTAATTAATTAAAAATATACGTGAATATATATAGTATAATATATACATATATTAATTAAAACTATATCTGAATATGTGCAGATAGCTATACTCACCGCGGGCAGCATTTTCATAAAGCCCAACAGGTAGATGAGCATCACACTCGACGTGGAAATGCAAAACTGCATTTTGAGAAAGGTCACGGCGCACTTGCGATTGCACCAAATGGGCAGCAGGATGAGAAAGGCGCAACAGCATTGCAGTAGGCAGAGGGCGCAGCTCACGATCACAAAGATGGGCCGCTGTGTCGTGTGCGACTGTGCAGACTGTAAAGACAATAGACGAAATATAGCTTTAATTAATATATATATAAATTGAAAAATATATACATTTAGTTGTCATGTTGGATATTAATTATATTTAAATAAGAGATTTCTATATATTTTATATATAATATGTTAAAGTCTGTTGTCCCTACCTTTCCATAGATCTAATAAAATTTGTTATTCTGTATAAAGCTAAAAATAAGCTAAAATAAGATAAGCATACTCCTTGTATAATTATGTTTCGCTTGCCTAATCAAATCTTAAAATCTGTCAAAAAGTCTAAGTTGTGATGGCAGATGGCAGATGCCAGCAAAACAAAATTAAATAAATAAAAATGGCTATTATTAAAGTTTAGTCTCAGCTCAGAGCTGAACAAGAGAAGATCTGTTAATAAACATTTTAAATTAAATTTAGAAAATAAAATGAATAATACTAAAGTTGAGTTTGAATAAAAATAATATTAGTATGGTATCTAAGGAATGCCAGAGCGCAGCTAGAGAAGCATAGAAGAGCATGGGGCCAATCTCTATCTGGTATCTATTGTGGTAAAGAGTTTCAGTAATATAAAAAAAAAAAAAAATAAATAGATAAAATATATATTAAAAATAAAATATAATAATAAAATAAATTAAATTAAATAATATATAATAATAAATATATGTATAATATATGTTATATTACTTTCAGATAATAAAAGTCTTTTACAAGTCTTTACCTTGAGATAAGAATTTGATGTTTAAATACAAAGTTTAAAAACACTTGAATTAAATTCACATTTTATATTACAATTTATTTAAGGCAAATTTATAAATAATATTTATTTCTATATTTCTATATTTCCAAATATTAAAATCCATAAAATTTAAATAATGTACAAATAAATATTCAATATTAAACACTTTCTGTAACACATTCAATTGCCTAATCAAGCATTAACTCGTTCGTCTGCCTAAATATTTAGGTAGAAAGCCTTCTACTCTGCCTCCTGGTGGCAAATAATTGCACGCTGTGCGAATGCGAAACAGTTTCTCATATTGTGGCTTCGGTAATTAAGTTTCAAATTATAAACTCGGCCTGCTTTAGTTATCAAGTTACCGAGCAGTGGTCGCTACTTACGTGCGGTTGCCTTTTGGTCAGCATGACCACGTAGGTGCCGGAGAGCGGGCAGATGCAGCGCGTGATGTTCTCCATTAGGTGTTTTGTGATGCACAGGTCCGAGCGCCAGGTGGAGTCGAAGGACGCCTTGTAGTCGTGCCTGGGCATATCACAATTGACCAGTTGTAATTACTGAAGAAATCGTTGAATATAATTTAAGCTTACCCGCAGACAGCCACCCAGTCGCCGGCTTTGGGCACGCTCTCGTGCTGGAATATAATCTCCACGTGGCCGGCTTCAAAGGACAGGTCGAGCGGTTCGCGGAAATTGTCATTTGAGCGATTCGACTGAAAGAGCCAGGTTTGAATAATGCGCGAGGCAAGCACATAGTCCGAGTCCTTGGGATCGCTGCAAGCAGAGAGGGCCATTCAGTTTGAAAGTATTTTAGAATGTACTAAATTATAGTCAAAGTAATTAAAAATGATTATCTTAAGCTGCAACTGCTGATGACTAGTAATCTAGACAGCTTGGCCAAGCTAATGTTTATAATCCTCTTTTCCATACCCACACCATATACTATCTGTGACATAGTTTTGGTATTTTGCAGTATATTAAATATACCAAAACAGATGCTGCTGGAGTGCATGCCACAATTGCAGTTGTCATTCTGTATTTCAGCTAATCTTATCAGGCAACGGAAGGGCGAATCGTTCAGCTCTCGAGTGCATGTTCATTAAGCCCATCTCACACATACACAGTTACACTCTCTCACACACACAAACATCTCTGTGGTTCATTATAATTTAATCAACATTTGTCTGCATATTGGCAACTATTTCTAGTTCCCATTTCATGCCAGATTCAAATCTCTGGCTCTGCCTGGGGCTCCGGCTCTGGCCATGCTCGCTGCTGTTGTTGTTGTGTCATGTTACATGTTGCATGCAGCTTATTTGCATGTTGTTTACAAACTAACAGCTTTGCACTGCATTGCGTTGGTGCTTTTGCAGCTGCTTTAATGCGCTTATGAGAGATGGAATCTCCTGTGCGGCAACACTTGGCATTACACGGAATTATTTTTACAGATATGCATTGAAATTAAATTCGCCTGGTGTTGAAGGCTTAAAGGGAAAGTGTGAAAACGTGTGGAAAACTATGCCAGCGGAGTGTGAAATATTTTAGAAATATTTTCTCTTACTTCATTTTTATGATTAATTAATGAAATTATTAAAAACTTATTGATTGATTGACATAATATTTGAAGTATTGTTTTTATGTGTGGAAAATATAAAACGATTTATTTTATTTTTATTCGCAAGTAATAAAAATAAATAAATTGTATTTTAATTTTTTTTTATATTTATAATAATAGACATTAAATTTAACTACCGATTTTTCTGTTTACTAAATAGATAAAGTAAAATTAAATGACCTTATTTTCTAAGTTTGAAAGTAAAAATTAATTTTTAAAAATTATAATATTATTATTAGTATAATATTAAAAAGATTATAATAATAATAATGAATATATATTATTATATTTAATTATATTGTGTACCCACCTGCCGCGCGTGTAGTAAGTCTTTGGTAGAAAACTTTTAAGATTCTTATAGGAGATCACAGAAGCGAATATTGTCGAGTTGGCCATGATATGCAGCAGACGCGTGGACAGTCCGATGTCCATGTAGAGTTGGTCCGAGAAGAGGTCCTCGCTGCGAAGGAGATGTGCACAGAGGTTAGATTAAATCACGGCAGTCCACTCTTAATTAGCTTAATAAGACACTTGAAGGAGTCAAGACTCGGTGCACAAAGGTGGCGCCAGGCAGCTGAACAGGTGTGCACCGCCGACCCAGTCAAGTTGGTCCTTCAAGTTGGAATTTTTATGAGCAATTTTTATAGTAAGCGAGCGCGTGCGCTTGTTTTATGCATTTATAAATTTTTTTTTATTTATGTTTGCCCATAAAGTAAATTTTCCATTAGAAGCAGATGCAAAAAAAAGAAAAGAAACGAAGGAAATTTTTGCCAGAGCAATATGCCAGAGCATATTAATCAAGCGACCGTAAAGCGAAGTAGCGAAGTTTACTCGGGCTGGAAAATTTGCATTTTGCCTTTATTTCTAATTATGAAATTATGCAAAGCGCCTGACATGTGCCAGATAGAGCACGCCAAGCCAAGCCATGCCCTGGTCATTGTTTTGAATGGCTGCTTTCATAGCTGAAGACTTGAGATGTTTATAAATCAAATAAATTACATATTAACTATTGCATGAACTGAATACGAATGCAAGCATAAAAATATAAAAATGATTGACTTTTTTATTTAGAATAAATAATAATAATATTACTTAGAAATGTGATTGAATTTTAATAATAATACTTATTGTTTATTATAAAAAGTGTAGTAATTTTTAATAACATTATAGTGAATTGTTCTAAATAAATAAGCAAATAAAATTATTTAATTAAATTAAATTATTTCTTTAACATAATAAAGTTTATTTATTATAATATTATTATTTGAATAAACATAAAATTGTTTTACTCTATTTATTTAGAGTAATTAATAAAAATATTAGATATAAAAATTATTAAATTGATTTATAATATTATTATGTATTATGAATAAATCTAATCGTTTTTATTATTAATAATTAAATAAATTTAATAATTTTTTATATTTTAATTGCCTGCCTTAAGAATTAAAATCAAATTTGTTTATAAAAAATAATAATATTTATTTATATTATTTAAAAATATTAAAATATTACAAATATTTACCTAAATGGACTTTAGCTTTGAAAATATTTATTTATCATTTTAATATTTTTATTTTGGAAATATTTACTTAATAATTGCGAAATATTTATGAACAAAGTAAACAAAACAAATGAAATAAAAAACTAAATACACAGATTAGGAAGGAAGAGTGCGTAGTAGGAAGTTGAGAGAGCCTATGGAAACAATGCAATAATAATAATTATCTTGATAATTAATACTATTAAAAAAAAAACTATATATATACAATATATACAAAAAAACTATATATATGCATATACATAAATATATATAATAGAAACATAAATACCTCACGCATGCTTTGGCTATTTAGATTTGGGATGAAAATATTTCCCGTATGCAAATATTTACACAGCTTGAAATATTTCCATTAAATCAAACGCGCAAACATTGATATATATTAAATAAAATTCCAATTAATTAAATTACGTAAAATAAATAATAAATAAAATATGCTGTGGCTCAAGCTGTGAGTCGCAAGGCATCCTGAATCTTGGTTATCTACAACAACATTAATATTTTTATCTTTTATCAAACATATTAAACAAAATTTAAATTAAATTTTATTTTAAGCTACAATATTAACAAAATGTAAACCAATTTAATGATTGTCATGGGGTAAGCGGAAAAGATAATTGTGTAGTGCATGGAGCTGCGGAAATCGAGCAGAAACGATGCGATGCACTGGGCTCACCTGTGCGTGTGCTCAACTCACCCGTAAATGCGTAAATTGAACGGCAATGTTTTCACTGAGGTCATGTAGATGCGCAATGAGTTCAGCCGATCCAGCGACAATGTGTCCTCGTCCACTGTCAAAATGCTTGTGGCTCCGCCGTCGCCATTGGAGCCGCCGCCCCCGCCGCCCCCGCCGCCGCCGCCTGCTCCGCTCTTACCCAGCAGCCTGCTGGCAGCGCTGGCCGCGTCGCCATTCAGTCCATCAGGCCGGCTGCTGCCCTTGGTGCCCTGTGCGGTCAAAGTTGTCGAGCTGTCAGCAGCCGTCGCCGAGGATGTCGCCTGGCTGCCGCCTGTCGATGTGGCCAATTGTGAGGCCGCAATTGTCTCGCGGTTCAGCGCCGCAGATTGCGTTAAAAGTTGCAACTTTTTAATTTGCTGCAAAGCGCGAGAGAAATTGACAAAAGTGAGCAAAGTGAAAATAACGCCACATTAAAGTTTCACACGTCTAATTTCGAACTTTGAACTTTCGCAGCTCGCGCCGAAAACAATTCCGTTGCCCGCAGCAACGCGCATTGTTCTCGCCCCTGCCTAATTTATGAACATTTCTCGCTGCTAAGCCTCAATGTCCGTCTCAAACGGCAGGCGTTGGCCAGCCTTGGATTTCAATCGAATTTCTCAACATTCCTCAGCTGTTGCAAACTTGCCGAATTGGCCTGTGTGGGTGGGTGGAGGTCGTCATGGCATCGGCATTGACATTGTTATAATATTTATTATTTGAAGGACTGCCCCTGTGAAGGAGCTCTCTGTGTGTTTTTAGGCTTGAAAGACAACTAAATATCACTGTGAGGCACCTTCCTGGTAGCTCAAACTATAATAGTAATGCCTTTCTAGTATATCTAATCTCATCTAGTATTAACTATCGAGCCATATAATATAAATATCATAATTTATTATCATATATTATAAACATTTTTTGTGATAAGGAAAGAACAATTTATTGAAAATATTTTCAACTGATTTTTATAATTTAAAAAAATGTTTAATATGGAGAAATAGTTAATATTGGAACTTTTTCATATTAAATAAAATATATATATAAATATAAATATTTTGTATTTTCCTATAATTTTATAAATTCCTTGCTAAAGATATATGACTATTTGAAATACTTATTTAAAAACCAGAATATCCTTTAGTTATATCTAAATTTAATGACTGCTATGAATGCAATATACAAATATGAAAATGCATTTAATTATATATGGAGTATTAGAGTTATCAGATTATACCTACTATATACTTCTAATAGACTTTAAAGTACTTCTGCAGATCAATACACTGCGCCTCAGCAGGATAGTGCATTCATAACTTTCTCTATTATCGCTGAGTTTATTTTATATCTATCGAGCTCAAAATAAAACAAAATTGGAATAGCCCAGTTCAGGAAATTTTTTTTCAATTAAAATTTGAAAAAGAGTTTTATAGAACAGGTCAAATCATTATCATTATTATCATTATTATCATTATTATCATTATTATCATTATTATCATTATTATCATTATTATCATTATTATCATTATTATCATTATTATCATTATTATCATTATTATCATTATTATCACTATTATCATTATTGTCATTATTATCATTATTATCATTATTATCATTATTATCATTATTATTATTATTATCATTAATATAATTATTATCATTAATATCATTATTATCATTATTATCATTATTTTCATTATTATCATTATTATCATTAATATCATTAATATCATTAATATCATTATTATCATTATTATCATTATTATCATTATTATCATTATCATTATTATCATTATTATCATTATTATTATTATTATCATTATTATCATTATTATCATTATTATCATTATTATCACTATTATCACTATTATCATTATTATCACTATTATCATTATTGTCATTATTATCATTATTATCATTATTATCATTATTATCATTATTATCATTATCATTATTATCATTATTATCATTATTATTATTATTATCATTATTATCATTATTATCATTATTATCATTATTATCACTATTATCACTATTATCATTATTATCACTATTATCATTATTGTCATTATTATCATTATTATCATTATTATCATTATTATCATTATTATCATTATTATCATTATTATCATTATTATCATTATTATCATTATTATCATTATTATCATTATTATCACTATTATCACTATTATCATTATTATCACTATTATCATTATTGTCATTATTATCATTATTATCATTATTATCATTATTATCATTATTATCATTATTATCATTATTATCATTATTATCATTATTATCATTATTATCATTATCATCAATTTTATCATTATTATCATTAGCGCCATCAACGATAATTTTTTTATTTCAATTATTTTCTATAAAATTTAGTTTTATTCCATATTTTATGCACTTTTAACCAAAATTAGTGGCAGGCGACGCCACAGCCGTTGGCAAGAACTATAAATAATATAATTTAATAAATTATTGATGCCTTAGCTTAAATTAAATTTTACATTTTAAAGTTTTTCATTTACTTTGTGTATAGCAAAAGGAAATCATTTTCAAGTATTACCTGACTCAAATTTGTTTTTTTTTTTTAAGTCTCTAAAAGTCTCTCTCTTGCCCAGATGTATACATATCAGCTAATTATATTGATAAGCCAGATAGAATTGCCCAAAGCTAGTCTCGAGTTATCCAAACAGCAACGCCCACAACAACAATGCCAATGAAGCGACAGAAGCCTCTTGACTCCTTTTTCAGGAAGCTCAAGTTGCAAATCGGTCAATGAACCAGCAACCGATTCGGGTAGCTTCCATTACACTGTAATTTGCATTCGAGAATTTTGTGCTGTCGTGGCGCAATTTCCTGTTCAAATCAAAAATTACAATTGTCCGAGAAGTATCTAAGTCTTCCTCCCCCGAACATAAGCATAAATTTATAAAGTCAAACATGTGCAATCGGGAGCAGAAACAATTTCAATTGGAAAACTTTTTGCGCTGCACAAATGAAAATAAAAATGGAAAACGAAAAACGAAAAACGAAAAGAGAGAAAAGTTTTGCTACATCAGTCAAGCATGATGTGATATTTGTTGTTCGGGCGCCCTCGGCCCCTGCGCCTATGCAAATTGGGGCATTTGCTTAAAGACATGAGACATGAGAAATGCTGCGAAAAAATGTGAGGGAAAAAGTTTTAAATACGAATTCCGACCTGTTTCCGACCTGGCCACGTTGCACAGTTTACCGTCAAATCACTGGGGCGTTCAACTGTGTGGGCGTGGCACATGTGCCACAAGTATGTGTGTGTGTGTGTGTGTGTGTGTGTGTGTGTAAAACTTTTCTTGCTGATTCGAAAGTTAGCTAGCGACTTTAGAGCACGTCCCTTTTTTTGCCCTCCTAAGTGATTTGTCGTGAACTTTGCGAATTTGATTTCTGAATAGGCCATATCTGCAGTCGGGCGTCCTCAGCTGGCAGGCAAAAGTTTGCTGGTCAAGCTGGCCAGCAGGAGTAATATTTACTTGGATCAAATATGAATTTAAGAACTTAATTCGCTTGTTTAATGAATGTTGTTAGAGGAGCTGGCCGAACCGAAGTCAATGAGTATTTAGAAACTGGGTCAGTCAACTTTGTTTGCCATTTGGCTTTCGGTTGGCCCGTAATGAGCCAATCTGCATCGAAAGTTCGGCTCGTACATTTTAATAAACTTTTGGATTCTAATATTGAAATGCAATCGACGAAAAGTCGAACAACTATTCCGGTCTTTTCGGCCCGAAAACTTTTTCAATTGCAGTGCACACGAAGCGCAGCCCGAAATCAATGTTAATCAGCCAAAGTAAATGCAAATCTGTTTAAGCCAAATGAAATGCAGTCGAGATCCCATAATGCCATTGACATTGCCAATTGCCAGCAATCCCACTGACAGGCCCAGCCCAGCGACAGCTCCATTTAAATGCATGATAATAAATTGATAAAACAAAAACTGACGAGGAGTCACGCACTCTGCTCAGCTTTATTGTGTGCACTTTGAATTATTGATAACATTTTGAGCGCTTTAAGTGAGAAACTGAATTGCGCTACACTCGCTGTCACTCACTGTGCTCAAATTGAACTCTGCATAAGGGCATTGAGTTCAATCAATTTCATTAAAGGCTCTTCAGCAAGGCAATGCAGGAGTGGGCTAATAGTATTGTATAATAGATAGATAATAGCAGATAGACAGGTTAAGAGAAACAGTTTTTAAAAAGAATTTTTAGCAATATTAGCAAATGTTTACACATAAATAAAAATTTCTTCTTTAAGACTGATTCGAGTGAGCTAAGAGTGTTCAAAATATAAATTTGCCTTATCAACAAGCCTCCCACTGCAGTCCAACATTAGACCTTATGCTACGAATATTGTGATATATATAGGATAGCTTAAGATATTAGATTGTTTTAGGAGCTATAGCTTCGGCAATTGGATTGTTTTAGGTTTTACATGGCCGGAGCTATAGCTTCAGTGTAAATCTAATATCTTAAACTATGCAATGCCAGCTCTTACGAGTTCAGTTCATGTTGATCTTATTGATAAGTCACTCTAATCACTTGATACTAGCCTTGGCCGTATCTGTGTACTCAACTATGCTTAATAATAATTTATTTAATATTATTAATAGTTTAATAATAGTTTAATTAATATATGAAAAAAGTATGAAAATAATCCAACAAATAATTCTTTCGTATTATTTTACACTCCCACAGCAACTGCCCTTTTACAGTCTTCTTCTGTCATAGACTCTATTACTCATAGCATATCTATGGCTAGGACCTGACTTGCACTCAGCTACAACCCGGAGCAATGATGCTTCCTCTCACAATGACCTTTAGCAATACAGATTAGAAATACGTTAAATAAAACTGATATGTGATATGTTAAGAGCTGCGTTAAACTCCAACTCACTCGGATAATAGAAATGATCACTTCTTCTACCGATACGACATAGATATATATAATATATCAAATTCATTTTCAAAGGCCTTCACCGACAGCCTTTACCCGTGCAGGTCTCCGTTCCACTAGCTCACCAGTTTTGTTTACCTCAAACCAAACTCAACAGCTTTCAGTTTTATTTGCAGTCTTGCAAACTTAAAGCATCGAACAGTTGCAGCCTTGCTTTGCGGCAATTAGAAATCAATTTTACCTTGAGTTGTGCTAATTAAAACTCTGCACAAACTCACACAAAAAAGAAGGAAGAAGGAGGACGACACGAGGAAAAGTATTTGCAACTAGCTTAAAGTTTGGGCCGAGTAAATAAGAGCGATGCCAACTATTTGGTGTGTTGGAAAAAGTTGAGGAACGCCGGCATTTAATCGACCCAATTATGAAGGCCAGGTTTTTATTGCTCCTCCATCGCCTCGTCAGCTAATAAGAATTTAGCATAAAAGCGCGCGGGGCGGCAAGTTTCAGACTCATATGGCGCACAATATCGAAATGCCATAACTCAGCTTGAACTCCGGCACAAACAAAATTAATTTCTGCGCATTAAAAAGTTTTAGACGCCGTCGTCCCACCGTCTCTTAAGTCAAGTAGAAACTTACTTAATTTCCGTGCGTGCCGCGCGATCCGCAGAGATGAATATTAAAACGGGGCTAGCTGGAGCTCGAGCAGACACTTAATATATTATGCCATATAGTTGGGCTCATTTATAAAGTTGCGCCTCCGAGGTCCTTGACATTGAGACGGCTTTGCTTTTAATGCCAGCGGCCCATATACCACCAACAGCTGCAATCAACACTCACATAAATTTGCATACCAATATCTGAGTCTTGATGCATGCGGCATACAACTCCTTGCCAGTCCTGCCGCTCCTTCAGAAGCTGCTGCTGCTGTTACTTTTATGCCGCACTTCGCGAAAACAAAGTGTGCTCAAGGAATAAAACATGAGCCACGGCAAAGCGAAGCTTCCAACGCCTGCCCACTTAAAAACTTAAGTAAGTGGAGAGTGTGAGCCGAAAGGCGCACAGCCAACCCCGTGGAGAGGGCAAGCCCCGCTGAGCCCCACCGACAGACAAGGACAAGGACCAGAAGGAAGGCACACCTTTTTATCATCATCCTCATCATCGTCGTCAGCAGTGAGGCATTGTCTGTGGCCTGCCGCCAGGAAGTGGCCATGTTCATTGTTTTGTGGTGCAGTCAGCTGTCATGAGAAGTACCGAGAGAGGCTCATTAGCTGAGCTCATAAGTGCGCGGTTTTGATGGCCGCTAATTAACAACAAAGTTGTTGGCACATTCGAGTACTCGGAAATGGAATGAATGGAGAGCGCTCGAAAGGTGTGGAAATGGAGTTGAATGAGGTGCCTCTTCCCCGCTTCCCCTCTTCTCCTCACACTTATTTACTTATTTAGGCAATATATAAAGTCCTTTAACTGACTGATATGATAGGCAATGCCTAATACATTATTGACCCAACCACATTTGCCTTTCGGGCTCCACTTCCTCACTGGAACCTACAACAAATTGACCTTCTCAGCCAAGAAACCTCAAATACATGGATTTCGCAGAAGGTATTCATTACCCGCAAACATGAACATCAATTCTGTGGCTGGTTTAGTGAGCCCGTGTGTGCGCCAGACAAATGTAAATTGTGGCCCAGCTACAAGCTAAATAAAAGTAGAACCACGAAATAATATATACGAGTGTGTGCCTGCCGCACAATAAGGCTTGCCAGTCCAATTTGGAGCCCCAGTGTAATAAATCTAGAGGAGAGAGAGAGAGCGAGAGAGACTGAGCGAACCAGGCTGGCAAATATTGAATATTGCTGTGGGTTATAAATTATGACACCCGAACGCTCGACTGCCTCTTTTCGCATAATTTATGCACGAGTGCAGCCAAAGTGGCAGCAGCCACGCCTCCTTTTTGGGAGCAGCTCCTGGCACTGCACCGCGCTGGAGGCGAAAGTGTATATAGCGAGAGAGACTCTGTGTCCGCTTACCTGTTGACTGTTCAGGGATTGCGCATTCTGCATGACTTTATCCAGAATGCGCAGTATTATCTCCGCCGCCATCTCACGCTCCAGTTGTGTGCCTTTCAGCTGCAAATAGGTGTCGAGCTGCAAAACAGGCGAGCAAATAGTCAAGCATCAGACAAGTGCCCAGCAATAAGCGAAATACCCAAATAAAGCACGACCCAGCAAAGAGGAGAAAGAGTGCTCTAGTCGGGTGTGCCCGACTGGCAGATATGCTGCTGCAATGGTAACTTAATTCTAGATGGACTTTATGAAGTAAACTGTCTGATAATGACATCCATAACTGTATATTTCCCAGTGCAGAAGTCTTCTATATTATATGCCGGACGGACGGATGGACGGATGGATATATAGACGGACGGACATATATGTAGATGGACGGATATATATATATATATAGATGGACGGACATATAGACAGACGGACATATGGACGGGCAGATATATAAATGGACGGACATATAGACGGGCAGACATATAGTTGAACGGAAATATAGATGGACGGACATATAGACGCAAAGATGTCTGTCCGTACGTTCATTCTTAATATATATACTTTATGGGATGGACGGATGAAGCGGCGGATGAGCAGATTGATACATAGATGGATGTAGATGTACGGAAATATAGACTGACGGACATATAGATGGACGGACATATAGACGGACGGAATATGTCCAGACGGACACATAGATGGGCGGACATATAGATGGATGTGCGAACGGACGAATGGCTGGACACATAAATGGATGCACATATAGACGCACGGATGTCTGTCCGTACGTTCATTCGTAAGAATATATATATATACTTTATGGGCTCTGTCACGCCTCCTTCTGCCCGTTACATACATTCGCACGAAACCATGATACCCATAATGTCCCATTTTCAATGGGTTCAGGGTATAAAAAGCGACTGCCGAAAACTCTTCATGGCCATTCGTTAGGCGGGAAATTTGTGTGCGCATTAAAATGAAAAATTGTTGCCAAGCGGCCCGGAGCAAAGTTTTCTTTGACTGTAGCTTGGCTGCGAAAATTGTGTGAAAAATTGCAAGGCGCCCACTCGCTCAGCTGCTCAGCTGCGCCGACACTCGGCTCAGTCTGCCTTTCTTGCATTCATTTACGTGTAAAAATAGTTTGGCAAGCTTGTTTGCGGAGTCTTTGGACCGGCTCGGCCCACTCCAGCCCACTCCAGCCCACTCCGGCCCGACTCAAGTGGCGGTGGCGATGGATCTTAAGGTCCAGGTAGTTTGTAACGCTTTGAGCTGTTTTTGCGTTTTGCCAGCGCCGAGGCTTAAGTGTGTTCAAGACTTTTTTGCGGTGTGTTCCGCGCGCTGTGATACCAGTTGCTTAAAATTGAATTTGGGAATACGGAAAGCAGTAAAAACTTTTCTCTCGTTACAACATTATGCAATTTCTGCAAGGCAAAGTGGCAATCGTGAGAATCTCCGAGGAAGGCGCGCACAGCTTTCCGTTCTCTGTCATAAATCTGCATAAACTTTGTCTCTCGAAAGATAGGGTCACACGGGAGTAATTCGTATCAGCATAAATATTTAGTCTGCATAGTTTCCCACTTACCTCATGCAGCATGTCGATGAGGAAGCTCGCCTCGCCGGGCAGGAAGCTCTGGCGCCGCTGGAGCGCGTACTCGAAGCACGCCTTCAATATGTTCGACGAGTTCGTTTGCTGGAAGCCCGCGCTCAGTGCCCTGAATCGATTGTAGATGAGCAGCAGCTCGTCCCGCACGCAGCTGGAGAAGTCGGGGAGCAGCCAGCTGGAGTTGCCGGCGTTGTCGCGCTGCTCGCAGATGCGCCGCGAGTGCCCCTCGAAGCCGCGCGGACAGTCCGTGATGATGGGTGCGCCGGGCGCACTCGTGGGCCAATGCACGCCGTAGCTGGACTCGGCCAGGCACACGTGCACAGCATTCCGCTCGATGACGTTGATGTAGACGCTCCTCGAGACGGGTCGCACGCTGTTCGACACGAGGCAGGCGTATTCGGCCGACTTCTGGATGTTGTTGATCTTGAGAATGCTGCCGTCTGGGTAGAGATCCTCCCACATGGCCGTGGCCGCATCCGACTGGAAGAGCACGCCGTTGCGTGTCCAGCTGTAGCCCAGCTGGGCGTACCGCTTGATGTCATCGTTGCCCGGCGACAGGCAGCGCACGCGCAGCGAGTCGCCACGCTGCAACGTGACGCTGGCCGGATCCACACGCAGCCGTGGCGGAGACTTGATGTGGATGTGCAGCGAGCGGCACTGCTCGACGCCCCAGTCAGTGACCTGCGGAAGAAACCAGAAATTAGCCAAGTGACGACATTGCTCAGCTCTGTTTGACTCCCAAATAAGCCTAGGTGGCGCGCCGTCCGATAAGCATCAACAACACGCAGTCCGAGAGCCCTTTGCAGCTGTCCTTTTCGCCGGAGCCTGTGTTTGCCAAGTGCCAACAATTGTTGCCAGCAGAGCGACTACTCGAATCTAATAGACTCAGCTCTCTGGCCAGCAGCTGATTGGACATGACATTGTCTGATTGCACGAGCCGTGTGTGTGCGTCTGCTGAATGGATATGTGGTGTCTAAGCCGTTAAAGCACTCTGCGGCGGGGGCTAACACGATTCCGTGGCCACTTAAAGCGAGCAGCTTTGGCTGTCATCTGGCACACAACGTGTTGCACATCCAACGTAACTTTTGTTGCAAATGCTCCAAGGGAATACAATGTGAGCTGCAGAGCTCATGCCGGGCATTACGATAATGTTGATTATGATGAGGAGGATGATGATGATGCTGATGACGTTGCTGCTCTCAGTGAACTTCCGTTTCAAATTTAAAAAAAGGTGCGGAGGAGGAGTAGGAGGAGGAGCAGACAAACTAACGAGCAGCAACGTCAGGATCACACCTCGGGGTCCTCAACGCCGGCATGTGGCAGGCATCGAGGCTTTGCCTTTGTGTCTGTGTCTGCTCTGACTCCGGCTCCGGTTACGGCTCCGGCTCCGGCACCGGCACTTTGTTGCAACTGAGCCGGAATCATTTGATAGACAGAACTTTGGGCGCAAGCAAATCGAAGTTTTTTCCTTTTATAGCATTTCAAATTTAAGTTGAGTTTAAAATTCGAGACACGATTCCGGCGGATAGCAGTAGGCGTTGGCGTTAGCGTTAGCTTCTCTTTTACGACAGTGCAACGTCAACAAATCCTTGCCAGCCACAAAATCCAATTGGCAATTAACTCATTTGGCCAACAGCTCAAATACATCGACAGCTTCACCATTTTATGATCAAATGCGATTTTACTGCCTGAAGACGCTAAGTCCCTGCCCGCACCCTCCCTCCCTCCCTCCCTCCCACACACGATTGTATTTGCGAGCAGCGACTCATTAACAGTCGAAGTCGTTAAACAGCACATTGTACGTGTATGGCTAATGTCATTTAGTCTCTAGTCTAAGCCCCCTTTCTTTCGCTCTCTCTCCTACTCTAGCCAATAAAATGTTCTGTGGCAAATGGCTGCAGGAGCAACGCTCGCGCCACAGAAATTTGCAATGTTAATGACGCCGCTGCTTGAAAATGTTTGCTGCCTTTTATAGTCGGCTAGATAAAAGTCTTTACGAACTGAAAAGTGCAGGGCGCCAAGATGTAGCAGCAGCAGCAGCAGCAGAAGATGAAGAAACTAAGTTGAGTCAAGAAAAACCATTTCATTTTGCTTTTTATATATAAATCGTATGTTTTCCCAATGCAATTTGTATGCTACACTTGAGATAGTTTTAGGTCCTTTTATTGCTAGCTATCAATTTTATGAAGAGGAGTAATCAATGATGGTTGATGATTGCAAATTAGATTTAAGAGCTTAAGTAACTGTGAAAAATATGAAAAAAAGAAACATGTTTTGTAACTACGACATTACCTATAACATTTTTTATTTTATTTTATTATATTTCAGTTTAATTAATTAAATTTATTTTATTTACTTTATTCATTTTTATTTTTTATTAGTTATTTTATTTTATATATTTAATTTATTCATATTATTTATTTTATTTTATTTATTTAATTCATTCATTTATTTAATTAATTTTATTTTTTGTATTTTATTTTATTTATTATATTTATTTAATATATTTAATTTATTCGTTTTGTGTTGTATATTTAATTAATTCATTTTATTTAATATATTTAATTTATTCATATTATTTATTTTATTTTATTTATTTAATTCATTCATTTATATATTATTTTATTTATTATATTTATTTTATTTATTTAATATATTTAATTTATTCAATTAATTTTAATTCAATTAATAATTTGTTTTATTTACTTTATTTATTTTATTTTATATATTTAATTTATTCATTTTATTTCATATATTTAATTTCTTCATTTTATTTTTTATTTTGTATTTATTTTATTTAATTTGTTTGTTTTATTTACTTTATTTTTTTATTATCATATTATGTATTTTATCTCTTTATTTATTTAATTTATTTTATTTACTTATTTTATCTATTTATTTTATTTTATTATTTTTATTTATTTAAAATATTCGCCAAAAAAAGGGATTTGCTTACTTAAACTCTATTCGAAGTCGAGCATCAACTAATATTTTCAAAGGAAGCGGCAACAGCTTTCGGGTATCTTCTAGTCTGGCACTTCAATCCAATTTACTTCACTTTAATCTATTCCACTTCAACTTGTCTGTCTTAGCTTTCTTCTATATTTTCTCTACTTCTTTTTAACCTCTTTCTTTCACTTCAGTTTTCACATAATTAGCAGATGATATTCAAAATATTTTCATGTTGTCTATAAATTACGCAAATGACGAGCTCATTACGAACAGCTTAATGAATTTAATAGCACAAGTTCAGGTGTTAGTCGGCTGCTTGGAGGCATTTCCCACAGTTAATGAACTAATTGCTGCTTAATATCAATAAATAAATAATCATTGGGCTTACGGCCCCGCGGGCATTATTATGGCTATGTCTATGTGCGTGTGTTTGGGCCAAGGATATGAGAAGTAAGTCCCCAGCGTCTAATGGCCAGGGCTTGCCACACATTATTGAGGAGCGGCGCAGCAATCACAGCTCGAGGCGCTGCTAGTCGCAAAGGATTTATTCATTTCTTTTCAGTTTTAAGTCAACAGCCGCAAGAAGGCAACAATCAACCTTTGGGGATTCCGCGTTAAGCACGTTCGCTGAGCAACAAAAAAAATGTGAGCAGAATGCGCTGATTAACGTGAAATTCTCCCAGCTGCTGTTGGGGGAGGCTGCCCTTACCTTCCAGCCCAGCCCTGGAGTGCTTGCCTTTGATGTGATGCCCACAGTACGTAGACCACAGTGCGACAGTAATAAGAGGAGCGCACTAGGCGTGCGGCCAAAGGCGTACACCGAGAGGGGGAGCGTGAATGGGACCCAAAGCAACAGCGCTCAAAGTGTTGGGGCGTGGAGTAGGAGCCAGCAAACACTGCCCCTTTTGGGCTTGCTGAGTGCGGCTGGGGGCGCTCGGACAAGGCATTAAATACAATTGGTGCGAAGCTTTAAGAAAATGTTCGCTCGTTAGCTTAGCGGTCGAGCAACAGCTGCTGCTGCTGCCGCTCTTTGCGGTCTTAAAGCGAATGAATTTATGGCGCTGAGACCCGAAAGTGCAGCTCAAACAGCAAGAAATATTGCTGCTTTAACAGCCCAGCCCGAGAGACTATTATGAAATATAAAATGCTGCCAAAGAGAGGATTTCTAAATTTTACTATTTCGACAAATTTAATTATTTATATTTATATTTATATTTAATATTTATATTTAATTTAATTATTTATAATACTAAATGCGTGTCTATAAGAAATGCCGGATAAAGGAAAGAAACGCTACCTGATGAGTTGGAAGACTCAACTCTGTACAGTGATGTCTTCCACAGCCCATGAAATACTTATAGACAAATGAGTTGGACTTGATGGCACCTGGGCTGACTACACATATAAAGGCTATTCAATTTATATATTTTTAATTTATTTTATTAACATATATTTCTAATTATTCCAAACTCAAGAATTATTGAAAATTTTTAAAATATCCAATAAAAATATTTTAAATTAAATAAATCTGATGGAAAGATTTTCAAGAGAATAAAAGGTAAATAAAAAGACTAAGTTCAATTTTAGTAAAGAGTGTATTCGGCCTGTATACCCTGTAAGAATCTGTATATGTATAATGAGATATAGTTATATAATAGAGATGCCAGCATAATTTTATACTCTTCAAAAGTAAGCAAATCATAAGTAATTACAATCCACAATTTTTTCAGTGGATATAAAGATTATCTGCTAAATATATCTGCTAAGTCTACTTAATGCAATTTTAAAGTAAGACCAAAATAAGTCTCAAGAAGGGCCTATATTTTACTAGACAATTCGACTGTTCTTTGCGCTTTTCTTTTCTTGGAATTTCGAGATTATAATTGACATTTTTGACAGCCGTTCAAAGAGGCTTTAGGAGTGACTATATGGGAGCGCGTGCCAGGTAATCCCGCCGTAAGCCCAATTAAATTGTCAGCGGGAATTGTCTGGCCAATTTTGGAGTGTTGTTTTTAATGTGGAGCTGCTGCTGCTGCCGCTCTTAATGCGGAAGGAGTGGAGCTCCTGGACGACTAATCAGTTTAATTGCCATGCGTTAAGCCGTATCAACAAACACTCGCGGCTCGGGTGGGGGGCCGAAAGAACTCAAACAATAAAAATAAACCTCAACAAAAAAAATGCCGCAAAATTACTTTTAACTTGGCCCGGGCTCTGTGCTTGCCGCAGAGGTCTTCATTTGCGCCAAAACGTGGCGTTTAATTAGCCAAATTAAAATATGCAAAGTGCTAAAGGAGGAGAAGATTAAGTGGACTGAAACTGGGTTATTTTGATTTGTGTGTGTGTGTGTGTGTGTGGGTCGGTGTGTGTGGAGACTCCTCCTACTTTTATTATTTATTTTTATGCACTGAAATAAATTTTAATCTATGCGCTCAACTGTTGAGCCCTTCGCCGGATTTGTTGGCCAATTGCAGAATATTTTCGGGTTTTAATAGCACTTGCCAAGTCTTTAAACTGTTCCACGCCATTAAGCCCACAGAGGCGGCCCGGTAAACCATTTTTGTGTTTATGGCTTGGCAAATAACAAATTACGCAAATGGCTTGTAAAAAATATTGACATGTTCCAAGATCTAAGGCAGGCTCAGACGCTCTTCTAGCCCTAGGTATGAACATGTTTACGACTTGCGTGTGGAAACATTCTGTGTGTGTTTGCTGTTGACATTTAGAAGAAGGCTCTCACATCCGAAATGAGTTATAAATCAGCAACTCACTCGCTCATATATAGTATATAAATCAAATTAGACTGGGAGCTACATGCACATGAGTGCCACCCACCTTGCAACTGTAGACGCCCTCATCGATGCGACTCGCCTTGGTTACGCCCAGAATGGCCGTGTAAACGTCTTTGCTTTCCGGGGGCAGCACTGTTGTCCAAATTTCCCTGCAAATAAATGAGATTTTGTAATCAAATGCGAATTATTATCTGGTAAGAATTATGTATTTATAAGGGTCATATACGAGTTGAGTAAATACTTGAAATATTTTACGAGTATTCTTGAACTATGTTGCATAATTATCTGAAATTGGGCAACCTAATACTCTGCATGTGCCGCAAGAGTTACAGCTGCAGTGCAGTTGGCGTTCTCTGGGTAGAATAACTTATTTCTGTTTGGATTTTAATTGGAGTTCATTGGAGATGTATTTGCATAAATAAAGAAGCATAACTATAAAACAAACAATATAAAATGGAAAAAATATATAAAATAAATAAATAAAATAATTTGAAGAATAAAAAAAAAAAAATAATAATTAAAATAAATTAAAAGAATAAAAAAACTCAATAAATAAATAAAAGAAATACAAAAATTAAATATATAAAATAAATTAATAAAATGGTTTAAAAAATAAAGAAAATAATAAGTATACAACATTAAAAGAATATAAATAAATAAATAAATAAAATAAATAGAATATATAAAAGAAGTAAAATAATTTAAAAAAAAAAAAAAAAATAATAATTATTGAAAAAAAATAAATAAAATAAATAAAAAATTAATTAAATATAATAAATGAAATATATAAAACTAAAAAAAAAATGACTTTACTAAATAATTCTAATAATAAATGAAATAAATTAATTAACTCTGACTTGGTCATAATTTCATTTTAAATAATATTCCAAAAAATATGTGGATTTTCCATGAGAAATATATTAATTTATATATAGAAACAAATATTTCCTCAGATAAATAAATGGAAAGTAAAATATTTTAAAATATTATGTCTTCTTTTTCCTACTACTAGTTTACTTTAAAAGCGTATGCCAACCCTTTACTTTCATCTCTAGAAATCGTTGGCCTCTGATAAATTCTCTATCACAGCTATTCAATTGCCTCTATTATTTGTCGCCTTACCTCACTGCCCTTTATTAATACTGCTTGTAAATCGATCAAAATAATCTAGTTATCTACAAAGTAAAGTTTGCTGGTTGGCAACTTCAACATAAAATAAATATCCGATATTTAATAGAGTCAAATATATGTTAGAGAGACTAGTTAATTAAGTGGCAACTTTCGCTTTTGCACTTGTGTCAGTCGAGCCATTCACTTTCACACCCAATTCACAGCGCTGCACGAGCAGCAGGAGCAGCTCAGCATCAGCGAATGAATTGGGGCGTATGCAGTATGCAGCTTCCCCGCTAATTGACCCACTAATAGCAGCTCACTTATCATTCCGCAGCGAAAAATGAACTCTGTGGGAGTGTGTCTGTGTGGGAGTGTGGTGTGTCTGTCTGTGTGTGTGAAAATCATAGCTAATGTGAAAACAATCGCGGATGCTGCGGCTCCAAGTCAATTAGCAGACAGCATGATTCACTCGAAAATGTTTTTCAACATGTTTTCAGTGACGCGTCGCTGAGAATTGTGCGAAATCAAAGGCAAAAAAAAACATTTGATGGCTGTGTGATAAAAATGGGTCAAAGCACAGTCGATGACTGCCACAGGGCAGACATCCTAGTCTAACAGGAATATTCCGTCAAATGTGACTCTAATTAGATTAGATAAACAGAGCGACGAGCTCGTAGCAGATGGAATTGAGTTGGCAAAGGCTGATAGAAAATTGAAGAAATTAGAAGAATTAGGAGAAATTACTAGAGAATTGGGTTTAACAATATTGTTCAGGTTGATAAGCCTATAATTATTTTTGTATATTTTTAAATAAACTTGAACTGGAGAAACAGACTTTGAGAAGAGACGAATTGATTAATTATTTAAAATATTATTTATGTTTTTTTACTACGCTTTAAAAAATTAAAAAAATTTGTATATTTTAGCAAGAGTACAAATTATATATATGTATAAAATTAATGAAAATCTGAAGTGACTTTTCAGATAAATGAAAGTAAGTAAATCTTCTGATTTTCATTAATTTTAAATAAAAATATAATTTTTACTATAGAAGTGACTTTTTAGATAAATGAAAGTAAGTAAATCTTCTGATTTTCATTAATTTTAAATAAAAATATCATTTTTACTATAGAGTTTATTCCAAAAATTTAATCTTTATAATAATAATAATATTTATATAATAATATTAATATAATATAATATTTATAATATAATAATACAGAATTTAACAAAATGAAGTAAGAACTTTGTATTCAGGCGCTACCAACTGTAGAACACCCGTTCATGACTGATAAAGACGTATAGTTCGTATATATATATATTAAGTAAACTCAATAACATGAAAAACTAGAAATTCCTTGAGATTTCCTTTCATCCCACTAGATGGATTTTATAGAATAATTTATAGGAATATTTAGAGATGTGCATCACTTCTGGTTTAACTGCCAACTTAATTATCTCAGCTATAAAATTATGAAACAGAGAATTTTCCGAATTGTCAATCTCCAGCAGGAGAGCTTAATTAACCTTTTCTAAATAGCTAGGGCTATAGCTCTAAAACTGTACAAAATGCAGTTTTACTCATTTTTGCTCAAAGGACAACAATATCATATCCTAATACAGTCCAAGTGTCCTTCCTATTTAATTAATATTTGACTGAGTATTATTCATAAAATAAAATAAATAAATAAAATAAAATTAATAAAAACTTAAATGAATTTTTAATTTTATAATTAATCATTTCTTTTAATATAATTATTTATTTTATGTTGATATATCTCATGTTTCTAGCTTAAGTCGAGTCAGTGCCTTACTTTCATTTGGACATTGCACAATAACCAATGCCCTTCTCACTTCATGAGCGAGCATTAATTGATTGCACTAAAATTGTGACAGTTAAATCAAAATTTCTTGTCATTTGATTTGATGCATTCCAAACAGATTTGTTCGCGTCAGTCACAGTTGTTCGATGATTTATTATCGCAGATGTTTCGAGGACTCGTAAAAGTCGAGCAAAGTGCAGCGCATACTGAGCGGGAGTAAGCATAGCCTAAGCAGCTGTGTTATTTAGTTAAACTAAAATGTTATGAATTCGTAAGCTCTGTAGTTGAGTCAAATGTGCACCTCAGTGCTTAGATAAGCTACCTTGGGTTGGGCTACCTTTCCACTTAGTGGCGCTCTCAGTGCTGAGTGAACTCCAAAATCAAATTCAAAGCCGAAACCAAAGGCAAAACCAAACTCTTGCAGTTGGCAACAACTTAAGTGCTGTTTGGGGTTTTCGGCTCGAGGGATGAGGGATGAGGGGAGAGGCAAGTGTTATCTAGTCAGCTGCTTGTTGAAGCGCAACGGCTTAGTGAGTGCATTCCACTAATAACTTTTACGCATGGGTAACAAGGATAACAGCCTCATAACATTGAAAAAGTGCCCAAAAACCGCACAAAACGAAAGTGCGGTTAAGGCGGAGCCATAAACCACAGCCGTGCCTCAAACTGAGTGCGTCAAGCAATTTGCACAGGTGCATTGGCCAAAATGGCGTTTGCAATGGAACGGAACGCATGCGGCGGGGCAGAGTGGGTGCGGGGGCGGGGGCGGGGTGGGGCGAGGCGCGAGGTATGGCATTGCCGAGCATACAAAGCACTTAACCCACAATTTGCTAATGGCCAACGGCGCAAGAATTTGCCAGTGCCAGTCACGTTAACTGTGCCGTTGCCCAAGCCCCCGCCCATGCGCCCTCACCTGCCGCTACGCACCTTCAAAATCAATTAAAAGGCAACGGAAGTAATAACATTCTGTGCAGGAAGTGCGTAACGCTTAAATGCAGCAGCGAGCTCAACCGCAAAAACAGCAAAGCTCGCTTCTCGTTTACGCCAAATGAGCAATAGCAACAGCATCAACAGCATCAGCATCGGCGGCCCAAACAACGCAAACAACAACGGCAGCTGCCATGGCGCACAGGAAGCCGCCTTAGTGCTGGTTACTCCGTCGACTAATACAATTACATACTAAGCTGTTACGCAAATACATACTCATACGAGAGCACAGCCAACGAGCCACAAAGATAAAGCGAAAACAGACCCACCTCACCCCTGCCCCCCTTTCCTAAACAGTAGCGCCAGCAATGGACCCCCCCACCGCCCTCTGTAATTCGTAGAGATGAGCGCGTGAGTCGTCATTGCTTGGCGGGATTAGATATTGTATAACTTAAATAAGGCAAGCTATGAGAGGAGAATAAAATAAAAGAGGTCAAAGTACATCATAATTGTATAAGTAATAATTATGGTATTTAATAATTAATAATAATATTGTTTTAAAATAACTATTTATAACTCTATATATGTATATAATTATAAATAATTAGAAATAATAATAGTTAAACTATTAGTAAATAAATCAAATAATAATTCATTATCATCATCATCATCATCATACATATTTACCAATGTCTCTATCACTATAGCTATAAAAATCAAAGTGTCATCATCATTATCGTCTTATAACCATCGTCAATATTATCATCATAATCATCATCAGCAAAATGCATAGTTAACTAGCAGGAATAAATAACTTAATATCATCCAGATCATTATCATGATGATGTTCCTCATCAGCTACAACATTATTTATATATTAATTATGTCAAATCATTATAAATATCATCAATATTGACGTTATATTATTATTTCATTATGCATGGTTTATTCATAATAGTTAGAACGATTATGATTATTTAAAATATGTTTATGATCATAACATATTTAATGTAAAATTAATAATTAAATGTTTATGATAATTATGATTGCTTTTAAAAGTATTATCATTATGTGCAAGACAATTAATATTATTATTATTATTATTATTATTATTATTATTATTATTATTATTATTATTATTATTATTATTATTATTATTATTTTTATTTTATTTATTTTTTGCTGAAGACAGTTTGGCTCGGTTCGATTGGAAGCTCTCTTAGGGCAGAGCACTGTTAAAAGACAGAGTATGCTAAGGGCGGAGCATGCTCTTCTCATGCAGAGAGCGACGATGGATAGAAGAACTGATAAAGGCTAGTTATAAACATACATATTTATATATGATTGCTTATTAATATAATGAACTGCAAATGTCTGTAAATATTCTGTTAATATTTGTTATATATGCATATATATAATACATAATTAATAATATTATATATTAATATAAATACATATATAAAATACATCATGAATGCAAATACAAAATACACAAGCAATAATTGCAGATAGGGCATATCAAATATTTAATTTATGTTTTTTTTAACAGAGAATTCTTTGCGGTTCTCTGGAGACTTAACATGAGCTATGTAAGCAGGTCTGTTAATAACAGCAGGCAGTCAGGACTTACTCAATCTACTGAAGTTCTTGATGGCAAGTGACGTTTAATACTATTTTATGTATTATTGTATAATATTACTATTTTAATTTTAGATATATTTTTTATTTTTTATATTATTATATATATATTGTATTATTTTATATATTATGTATATTATATTGTATTATTATTATTATTTTCAAAGACTTACTTTCAATTCTAAATGTAAGCAGTTTATGCACTTTCGTATTCAGACTCAATCTGACTATGCGCTTAAACTTTTTTCATATCTTTGACTTCTCCACGCGCTTACACGTGCTCATCCCTAGCAGAAGGAAGGCAACATCCTTTCGCTTTGGCTTGGCTGCATTTGTAAACTTGTAGCCAGCCGAAGGGGCAGCTGCAACGATTACTGCATTGCCATGTGTGTGTGTGTGGATATGTGAAAAAGAGTGTGGAATTGTGTACTCACAGCAGAGCCAACTTTGCCACTTTCCTCCCCACACACACACGTCTATACAATTGAATGCTTTTCTGTGATTTTTGAGATGTGCCCATAAAATGCCATTGGCCATAAAGTTGACTGAATTATTCGAAATGCCGAAATTGCATGCCAATTGAGGGGCCCTAAGCGAAACAGCTTAAGATTATTGAGGCTAAAGGGAAGGGTTTCGTAAAGGTATAAACTGAATTCAATTGAAAAAAAATATATATATCAAAGTTAACTCAGGAAATATTTTGTAATAATAAAAAATATGATTTGAGATCTTAAAGAAAATTAATAGAAATTTTTTAAAATTATTAGAATGACAAATATGCCTTAAGATTGTTCCAAATTTAATTTTTAAATTCCATTATAAAAATTCTTTTAACACCTTACAGAGCTCAGCTGGGGCAATAAAAATGTATTTATTGTAAAGCTGCAGCGACGAGGCCACTCCTATTGCTGTGTCCCCAAATATTTTTGATCCACTTTTTTTATTGACAGACGCAAAAAGCCGCAGAAATTAGCTTCTTGGCCATGCGCCAGTGAATATGTAAAATAACAAACATATGCTCCAGCTGACTCATAAAATAACAACAACAACAACAATGGCTCGGGGCGATCTCGTCTCGGCTGCCGTTGTCCTTGTGCCCAGCCAGACTGGGGGATAGAACAGGGATTAGATTTTTATATGACCAACACCGCAAAAGCCTTTGGGCTTTCAAATACAAATCCATCGCAATGGTATTATGAGTTCATAAAATTGGCATGGTGTAGGTGTTTACACTGTCCGCCTTTTCCTATTTTTTTTTTTTATTTTCCGCCTCTAGTGAGAGGGAAATTGAAATTGTGAATTTACTCCTCGGCTGAATTCTTTATGTGCGAGAGCGATTCGTAAATATGAATAAATCTCTATGTGCCAGCAATGCATTAAAGCTCCCAGTCCCATAATCGTAACTTGATTAGAAATACGATACAGGCCAACCGAAAAATTGAAGGCCCAGAGAGACAGAGAGGGGGAGGGAGAGGCGCTCACACACTCGTACGGTTGTGGAGGCATATAAAAACTTTATTAAACGCAACTACACATAAAAATAAAACGATGACAAAGTGCGCGACGCGTTTTGCAGCCTCTGTTTCAGCAGTTGTTGTCCTACGCGTGACTGCGACGCCGACGTTGGCAGTTTTTGCCTTAGCTGCGCCTAGACTCCGGCCTGGGCCCACAATTCACTTCAAGTTGTAGCAAATTTCATTACAATCGTAACAAGAAAACGTGTCTCAACAACTAAATTGCAAAAGCGAAAGCGTAGACGACAAAAAATTGCACATAACTAGGCTGGCCGGCATGGCCAAAGGCTTGATTGGCTTTTAGCAGAGCCACGATTAAACTTTAACATGGCGCTGTTAACTAACAGCAATTGCTTTACAGCGGCTTCTACAGCTTTAACTAACAGACAAGGCTCACTCTCTCTCTCTCTCTCTCTCTCTCTCTCTCTCTCTCTCTCTCTCTGTGCTAGGGTCAACATATTAAAGTGACAAGGTCTGTTGGGCCCTGCTGCCGTCCTCCTTCGAAATGGTCTCCCATATTATTTGCCCCTTGGCATATTGCTGTCATGCTACGAATTTTTGTTATTGTTATCATGGCGGCATGCCCTTTTTTGTTTAGGTCAATGCAGCAGCGGCAGCATTTCCCTCCCAGTTATTTGTATTCTCGCTTTTTTCTGCTGACAGGCAGCTGCCTCTTCCGACTTTGCTATTTTATGGGCGTACGCAAAGGGTCCCTCGGCCTGCGGAGGCGGCTAGGTGTTAGTGAATTTTATTCAAATTTGCCGCTAATGAAATGGCACGTGACAAGGTTGGCTGAAACACATGCAGCACAGCGAAATCTATCCATATGCTCAAATCTCATGAAAGACCTTTTTACAAAAAAGCAAAGAAATCGATTTGAATATTATTATTAAGTTGACAGCTGAAGTGTGAAAAGCTATGAAGGCATGCTCTTGGCCAAGTCATTACAGTCCTTTTGAAATAGAAAGAAAATTGAAGCATTCCGAGCTAGCGACAAATAAAAAGTATATAGGTGATAACTAAAGAAATAAATAAGTAAGTCTTTAAAAAATTATATTATTTTATATATTTTTTAAATTAAATAAATTAAAATTATTTAAAGATATTAAAAAATATATTTTTTTTAAATTTCAAAATTAAATAATTTTTTAAATTTCAATATAAATTTAATCAATTAATTTAAATTATAATAAAATTAATAATAATTAATAATATTAATAATTATAAATAGTAATAATGATAATAATAAATAATAATAAATAGTAATAATAATAATAATAAATAATAATAAATAGTAATAATAATAATAAATAATAATAAATAGTAATAATAATAATAATAAATAATAATAACAATAAATAATTATAATAATAAATAATAATAAATAGTCAGGCTCATCCCAAAGCCTTTCACATAAATAAAACTTCATTGCAGCTTTGGTTTGTGCTTAAGATAAAGTCCTTTATTGGCATAAGTACAGTTCCAAAAGCAAAGACAATGTTCTATATAGCAATATATATGTTATAGTTAAAGATTCTAGGGGCCATATTTGATAACGCTTACAACAATTTCACTAGGTGTCAACAAGAACGGAATGAACAATATAACTTTGAGGATAACTTGAACGGTTGGACTAGGGTCCATGAGTGTCTGTGCAGTGTGGGTGCGAGGGGTGAGTGCGTGGCCTTGTCGCGGCCAGGATCATTCGACTGCAGGCTGCATACTCCGTTAGCTTCTTTCAAGCCAGACGACTGCCTCTGGCGGCCTTTACGCGATGCAGCAGGCGCTTCTTCCATTTGCAGAGAGGAGGCCAGGCACGCGCAGCCGCCAGACGTCGCCAGCTTCATTTGTCCGTCGCTGTGCCAGCAGGAAGCGCCTCGCCACCATCCACGGATGCCGTCTGCTCGATGGCCTTGGCCGCACTGGGATCCGCAATGCTGCCAAAGTAGTTGCCGGTGGGCTCGATCTCCACCACGCGCTCGACATCGTCTAGTTTGGGTGGTGCTGGCACCGTCACCATGAGTATGCCGTCCGCCGAGAAGGTGGCCCGCGCCAGGGTGGCATCGTAGTGCCGCGGCAGCTTGTAGCAGCGCGTGAACTCGCGCGTGATGCACAGCTGCCCCTTGTCGGCGCGATCGTCCGCCTGCTTGCCCTCCACGCAGATGGTGTCGCTGTTCTTGGCCTTCACCGTCAGCTCGGCCAGCTGGAAGTGGTGCACGTCCAGCACCACCTTGAAGGTGCCCCGCCCCAGCGAGTCCGGCTCCGTGCCCGTCTCAATCACCACGCGCCCCACCAGGCACGAGCCGTGGCACCAGGCGCTGTCGTCCACCCGCAAGTGAAACTCCCGCGCGCACACGTCCATCTCGTGGGACAGGTAGTAGCGCCTCTGGCGGCACTTCGGCTCCCCCGCCGACCAGTGCCTGCGCTGCGGCCAGTGGTAGTGTGGCCCGGCGTGCCCGTGCTCGTGCTCATCCCAATCCCAGTCCCAGTGTATGGGCATGGCTTCGTTCTTCTATGTGTCCCGTGTCCCGTGTCCCGTGTCCTGTGTCCTGTGAGTGTGTGTGTTGGGTGCCTGGTGTTGTGTTTCGTTGCACACGGAGCAAACGCGTTGCTTTTTGGCAAGGGGCGCCAAAAAAACCGTTGTCCTCTGCTCGACTCTTACTCGCTAACTAACTCAGCTGCTTAGCCAACTGCCTGCGCCGCTCGCCCAGCGAATTATGCAAAGTTATGCCAGGCCGATACGACTCGACTGCGACTGCGACTGCGAATGCTCCACGTACCGGTGCCAGGCCCAGCCAGCAACTGCACCAAGGCACTCAATTCGCCCATAAACACTTGCCATGCAATACCCGAAAGTAGCGCAGCTCCACGGAATGTTTGATCAATACCGACTGAAGCCGTGTGTCCGGGTGTCTGGCGCAACCCTTGCGGCTATTTTTATACTTTGCCACAAAGGACGCCCAGTGGGTCGGAGATGCGTTAAATGCCACCAAAAAGGCCATTATTAAAGAGTTTATGCAACTAATTGTGGCATTGTCGCCCAGCTCAGCTCAGCTCAGCTCAGTTCAGCTCAGCCAAGATGTTCTCCTGCTCGGCTGTGGTCTGTCTACGCATTCGTGCCAAAATGGAACTAATGAAAATCGTGACCTCTATTTGGCACGTCTTTCATATGTGAGTGAGTCGGACACATGTAGAGAGAATATACAGGGTGCTAGAATGGATTGAAATTCATTTAAAGAGGAGCTCTTAAGGCAGCTGTTAAATGACTCAATGGCGGATATCTCGAGCAACAAGCAAGGGCTTCTTTGATACCAAATAATGATGCTCAGTGTATGTATACATATCGATCTGGCAACCCTGATATGCAGTCTATGCACTGGCTGTTCTAACTGATTCATTAGGTGATATCTCAGATACTAATCGAGAGTATTCTTCAGTCAGCATCTATAAAACTTGTGTGTTAATAAATGTAATTTTTCGCCATCAAATCATATTGGTTAGTATTGCCACATCTGCATTTCACATCAATCTGGCAGCCCTGTGAAGTATTCTCTCGCCTGATTGATCAAAGTGATTGATATATTATATATATACCAGTAATCAATATACATATATTCTAGATTCAGAATATAGCTGATTTGCTTGTTACAAAAGTATGTTGCCAAGTGTTGCCAGATTTCGATTATATAACAATCTGGCAACCATGGACTGACTAGTTTATATGATTTAATATATGATATATCGGGTACTACAAAAAATAAATAATTAACTTATCAACTCAGTGTTGCCATATCTGCATTTTATATCAATCTGGCAGCCCTATTTTAGATATTATTTAGTTTTCAAGCTATATGATTTGATTCCATTCGACTACAGTTCAGTCTTGAACTTTTCTGCGCTTTCTTCAAGACGGAGCACTTCAAGCTTTATATCTCACTCTAGCTTGATCACCCTGTATGCTTCAAATTACTCAAAGAAGAAAGAGAAATGTTAACGAAATGTTAAGTTCGCTGTTAGTCGTAAATCCTGAACTCACATATAAATAAATTACTGTAAAAAAAAGAAGAAAGTTCATTCCGTTAAGTGTCTATAAACAATAGTAATTGTTTTTACGCGGGGCTTAACGGGTTGAGCACCCTGTATATCACACATTGTGCAGCCAACAGTTTTGGCTAAGACAAAAAATATCAGACATTGTCAGGACATTTACAGCGAGATTGTTGTTGTTGCTGCGTGTTTGGCCCCGAGTTGAGCCAATTTGTAAAATAACGAAATATATATATATCTAGCATATTTTACTTATATTGCAGTGGGGGCCGGGCGGGGTCCTGACCCAGCGTTGCCTGGTTGGCTGCTGAAATTGAATTTGTGCTGTTAGCTTTACAGTTTGACAAATTTGCAGCAAACAAGCCAAAAGTGACTACAGCTCGACTCAGCTTGAATGACAGAGCGCATTGTGCGCTTAAACTGCAACTGGAGACTTTTTAACACAAATTGGGAGCGGGACGGGGGCGCTGATGGGTTTGTCGCAGAACTATATAAACTTGGACAAAAGTTTTGAAGCAAGCGTTTAGACGACGACGATGATCACAGAGACAAGATTTACTTAAACTGAATTAAAAGAGTGTCAGCATAAGCAGAACAGACAACGCAACAGTTCATTGAATGCAACAACAATAAGCTGTCAATCTCTGGACCCGAAGGCACAAGGTATTGTCTATTGTCTGAATTTGTTTGTGGTTGATAAGAATTTAGTTGTTATAAATATGATGTAGAGAGTGGTTTAAATATTTTCTGTACATATTTTGCTGCTTCAAACCTTCGCTTCAGAACTCAGAAATACTCTTTCTGCTGGAGTGTATGCATATATGTTTTGTCCCATTGTCTTTTGTCACTTATTATATTTATAAGCATGTCGCAAAAAATATATGTACTAAATAAATACTATTAACAGAGTAATCGGATTATCAGCAAGTGTGTATCGCTTGTCGGGCAATGTTTTTGGATATTTGTATTACTCTGAATCCGGGTCAAAAAAAAAAAAAAAATGAAAAGAAAAAAAAATATAAATAAATATAAATAAATACAAATAAATATAAATAAATATAAATAAATACAAATAAATACATATAAAAATAAATATGTAATATAATGTATTTTTTTTTTTATTTTAAGAAGCATTTATGTATAAGTAAAATATAATAGAGTTGGACTGAAAAAACCTAGACTAAAAAAATTCTTAAAAAAATATTGTATTTTGTCTATACTATACTACTATATAACTTTTCAGTCCAACTAATAAATATAAATAGGAATTGTGAGTAAATTACTTTTGTATAATGTATGAAAAAAGGCTATGAACATATGCCATAATTCAGTATCAGTATCAACAGCGAGCCAAGCGAGAATAATAAACAAATTTTACTTTGTTTTCAGCTATTTTAGTCTTTTTTCGGCAACAATACATAAGCCGCAAATATAGCTATGTTGACGGTAATAAAGTTTTATAATTCTATAATACTAGAAAAAAAAAGAAAAACTATTTTATTCATGATGAAAATCTAGTTCAATTGAACCATGTTAACTGGGTAAATGGCTAGAATATTCTTTCAAGAATAAATATGTTATATATTAAAATTGAAATAATTGCAGCTTAATCATTAAATATCCCAATCATATTATATATTAAAATATTTCTACAAGCATCAATTGAAATATATTTATATATAAAGATCTGAATTGCCTTAGCATCCCATTGATAATTTCGCCAACTGAATGCAAATGACGCAGGTTCTTTCAAGTTGTGCTTGCTCCCTTGCTCATGTCTCAGAAATTAACAATAGTTTGTGATACAACAAATAAAAGGCAATCGAAAAAGTTACTTAAGGAACATTTTGAAGTTTGCCCGTCGACATAAAAAGCGTTTGCAGTCAGTTCGCTTCGATGCGCTAAGCGATTCACACAGACTTTGCTCAGCTTGAGTTTAAAAATTGTGCAAAAATTTATACAAAATTTGAAGTGAGTGAAAATACGCCAAGTTTGGCCGGCGAAACAGATTTTCGCACCTGAAAAGGTAATTTCTGTGTGATAGACAGAAACGCGCTCTCCGAATGGGACATATCTGTGTACCCAAAACTAATTACAGATATTTTGCCAGCAAGGCTCGCGACACGCACTCGCTGAGGGCCACACGATTAGAGCCAAAATTAATGACAGTGTTGCGACACACACACACATGAGACTGGGGGCTGGGCTTGGGTTTGGGGGCGGGGCTTGTTAATCAAAGTGTCGGCCTTCGCTAAGTTGTGATGGCTCAGGGATCCGTTAGCGACGTGATTGGAAAATAATTGCATTAATTATCCCGCACTAGCAGCTGAGGCTGACGCGGGGCTGGGGCTGTGTCCTTGGCTGAACAGCTGCCAACTGGGTCAGAATTGGTTTGTTGCCACTTAAACTGGAATTATGACCGTGTCTGACTGTCTGAGTGCGCGTATGCAAAGGAGCTTTAAGATTGACTGCTCCGATAAATACATAAGCTATTTTCTATCAAGCGAGCAGCGAGCTGCCCCCACGGCCAAGTGAAATCAAGCATTCAAAATTCACTTACTTCCGGTTATTTTAGTACGCAAAGTAAAGTCAGCAGCCACTAACGAGGGGGTCAACGGCCCCGCCCCGGAGTGACCCAGTGCTTAGTCGGTTGTGTAATGCGAAGTTAGTAAATGTCCAAATGAATGACTTCACTTGACTTTAGTTAAAATATTTACTCATATTTTGCACCCGGTCGGGGGAACATGTGTTTGTGGCTGTCCGTACAGCGCTCATTATTAACGCATCAATGCGTGCCAACTCTTTGGGCGGCGATGGCGATGGCGACGGCGATGGTGATGGTGAGGCAGAGACCCCAACACATGAAATACACTTTACATGCCGCATGCTACATGCCACATGCCACATGCCACATGCCAGCATCAAAAGCTGAAAGGAGACAAATCTATAAATAGAAACTCGTGTCAGTCAAGCTTTGCCAAGTGTCTCAAGAATATCCAGCCAAATATTTTATTTACACATATATTTTATATACAGATAAATACAATTTATATATATATTTGTATTACCTTAAAAAAGGAAAGTTTCTTTCAATTTGACAAGCCTTTGTAGCTATAATAAGATTGCAGCTGAGACAGCTCAAAGTGCTCAGCCAACAGCCAATGTCCGTCTTTCTTTCTTTGACCTTTTATATAACATAATAAAAATGCTTTGAGCAGCAGAAGGTGCTCAACACCTATTTTCACGCACACGACAAAGGAAGGGTTGCCAAAAATAAACATGTTTTGCATATGAATTTAAACTATGAGAATTAATTAACTAAATTTATGAGATTCAGTTAGAAAATGAAATATTTTAATTAAAATATATATCTAAAAATTTATATATTTCTAGATAAATATAGACTGTGCTTTTTATCTTGCACAAAAGTGTAAAGACTTAGGAAAATTCCTGTTTAGCTTAATTTCTCTTTGTATATCTATATATATCTATACTATTCAAAGACTGCTGGCGTATAGATTATTTAAGTCAAGAGTTTCAGCAGTTAGTTAGATGCTTCAACTAATATTTAATGTAATTTAATTCCTTAACACAGTTGAGCCTAATTTAAGCGCGATAATAGAGATTGCAGTGACTCGTTCCGCTTTGTCGCTCTGCCTTAAGTGAGTGTTTGGGCTCAGGGCGCATACTAAGCCAACGCTCGAAGTTGGAGCAGAACGAGAAACTATCAGTGCAAAGATTTTAAAGCTTAGACAGGCTCTGCAAATTGTCTAAAATGATTATATATCCTATATGATGAGTTGTATATATGATATGTCTAGATGAATGGCATATGAGATTAACTAAATAGTAATATTGAGTATGGCTACCTTTATCTGATTTTTTTTTTATTAAATATATGCTCTATTAGTTTCAATAATATTTGCTTAATTACACAAGTTTCTGTGCTCATTATTAAATGCTTTCAAAAAAATTCCAATTTATATATATAATTATTTTTGCATATATTATTATATTTATATATATATATATATATATTTTTTTTTTATTTCTACACACTGTACTATGGATGCTATAACGTTTTATTCCCACTCACGCGCAAAGCCTATAACATCTCCTTAACTCCGCTCACTTTCAATAATACTTGATTTTCCACCCCAGCTCCTCAGTCTATTATTAAATCCATTCAAAAATTCCAATTTGAATATGTTTTGAGTTTATTGATTTTTGGCTTATGAATTGTGGAAAACTTTGAAATGTGGAAATGCGAATGCATTGAGATTGGTATTTATTTCAGTATGAATTGTTTTGCAGGCATGACCTTTGGAGCCACACGCGAAACAAATCGCACCACGCTTCAATCCATTTGGCTTTCCACCTGACGCGCCCCTCGAGTCGACCCACTGCCCCTGCTTTTAGTTGTTGCGCAAAAGGCCGCCCACCCCAGCCCCCCACGGCACCCCTATTTTGCACAAATTGTCAAGGCTGCCTGGTCCTTTAGTTGCGGCTAGAGCTAAGCCCCTAGAAACCCCCAGAAGCAGTCGTCCAAGCAACAACCCCTCGTTAGTTACGGCCATATGCTTTTTATGTAATACACCACAACCAGATGGGATGGAGGTCGAGTGTAGAGTGGGTCGGGGCGTACGATGTGCTCAGCCTGGCTGCTCCGTCTAAGGTTTATGATCAATCATTCGCCCTGCCTGACTGCGGTTTGGCCGATTCGCCTCTCTCTGCGCTTCGGCTAGCCGCGCGCCGTTCGCCGTTCGTCGTTCGTCGTTCGCCGTCTCGTCCACTGTCGTCGCTGACAAATCTTTATCTTTGCCCTGACTTATTTATCCTTTTTGGCAGTTTCGTTTTATTTTGCCAGGACATTTTATGTCATGTTTATTGATGTGTAAAAGTCATAAAGTCAAATTGAACACTTGTGCTGGAAAACTGCCCGAAATGGAAAAAAAAAACACACACACACGCGAGTCACCCCAGATTACCCTCCCACTCTTAAGCTTACTGGACTTTAACAAGCAGGACTAATGCTGGGTATAGCCCGGAGAAAGCACAACTTTAACTTATTCCACAAAACTCTGCTGCAGGGTATGTGCTAGTCGCGCATGCCCCACTCAACCAATTGGCATATTGGGAGCACTTGGTTTATCGTTTTCGATTTCAATGGCCAGTGGTCAATGGTGAGACAGCTGCGACCCGCTCTCTGCCCAAATTATATTCCCAGCATTCAGATTCAGCTGAGGCCTGGGCTAGATAGACTTAAGCTTAGGACTTACCTCGTTGCTTTGGTGGCATTGACGGCGGCGCCGTCTTTGAACCATTGGAACTGCATGCGCGATGAGCCCTGGGCCGTGCAGGATATGATAAACTCGCTGTCCTCGCGCACAGCTGCCTGCGGCTGATTGACGCTCAGCTCCTGCAATGAAAGCGTAGCGCTGTTTCAGTACACACAATGTTCACTAATTAAGCGCCCATGTGGGGGCTGCGGGGGGCAGGAACAGGTAGCCGTTGCCGTTGCTGTTGCTGCTTGTTCCGGTCCCACGGCCTCTCATGTCTGTGCTGTCGCACGGGAGCACCCTGAGGTTTCCGGCTTGTCGGTTATGTTAATGCAGCCTAATTGCAAGCGGCGGCCAGCGGGGCAACGACCAGCTGATGAGGCCAATTGTTCAGCTGCTTGCCACAATTAATAAATAATTATTTTCGTTGTTGCCGGCCAAGTGGCAAGTGGCAAGCGGCAAGTGCCAACTGCGGCACACAGTTTTATATGCCAATGCATTTGCTATTGTTATTATTTCATTGCTATTGTTTTTATGGCGTCGAGTCAATAAATTCATATTTAATTTATGACGGAAGTGCAAGTAGCAACAACTGCGCATATCAGCATATATTTTCATAAAAACTTTATCTCTTGTAAGCTCACATAGTCATACATATAAATCTATATATATATATATATGTATATATATTCATATATTTGTGCCAGCCAAACAGCAGCAGAAATCAGGGTTTCGCGCCTTGATTGAACCCCATTCGGCGGACAGCAAAATGCATTTTAAAAGCTGAATAATTGTAAATTTATTTACTTAACACTTTTTTATGGACTTTCATTAAAATGTGAGCAAACACGAAATTGGTTTGTCAACTGGAGAGTTAATGCGGAAAACTTTGCATAGCGCAACAAGCTGAAAGCTTTAAAGAACTTTCAGTTCGATAACTTACCAGCATATTCAGAGGTGGGTTCTCGTCGAAGTGGTGGAAGTTCGAGACGAGCGTGAAGTTGCCAATGCGTCCGCGCTCGACCATGCGGCTGATGGCCTCGCGAATGCGCTGCGAGTCGCCCTTGATGCCGAAGAAGTGAAACGTTATGTCCAGACGATCCGTAGTATTCGAGATTAATTCCAGATCGCTTATCTTGGTTATATTGAAATTGCGCAGCACTCGAGACAGCTGAAAATAGAAGACGTTTCTCATCAGCCTGATGTATGTTCGATGTTTCCTAAAGGACGCCCAGCACTCAGGGGGCCATTAGAGCAAATTGACAGCATTCCGATTGCCAAGCACATGGCATTGATTTTTATTACCCAGGCAACCCACTCGCCTCCTCGTCCCCCCTCCCCCACCCAACAACTCTTTGGCTCAACTTACAAAATAAATGATAATATATTCTAGCCAATGGCACCATTGAGCATTGGCCAGGCATAAAAAAACAATGTCAATGCGAAAGCGCTTGGCAAAAGGTAAAAAGTAATATGTTAATACGGCAACAGATTGCCCTGAGAACTGTTTGTGTGTCCTCGAAAAAACTGAGGTAAGCGATTCAACTGAGATAAGTTTGTGCTAATACGATAGATAGTTTGGTTTTCCTTTTTCTGTATATTTCAAATACACATATATTTTTGTACATTTATTTATTTATATATTTAGGAATTTTTTTTTTATTTTTATGTATTTCTTATTTAAATATTTGTATAAATATATAAAAATTCTCATTCGCAAAGCATCTATGTTTGCGAACACAAATTATGGCCGCCATAAAGTTTTATGACGTATGAGAATCGCATAGAAAAGCGCTAAGGAAATGTGGGAAAACAGTAGAAGATGAAGGAGATATAATAAATATGTAAAGCTCTTCAAATAAATATCAGACTAATTTCGCGAAGCATGACAGCTATAAACATCTCTTGAGAATCGCATAGAACAGTTTAATATACAATTTAATATTTTTTTCCTTTCTTTTATGCCTATATTAAATTAAGTAAATATATACCCATACTATATACATCTTTAGACCTTCCGAATAACTCGCCAGGGAAATAATTTTGTGCTTATTAAAAGCGAAATTTTGCAAAAATTATTATTAAATATGAATTTAATGGCTGATCGTTAAGGTAAACAAATACGGAAAACTTCAAGTGCCTGAAATACTTTTTCTTTGGCTCTTTTCTTATCTGGCCAACTTAAAGTGGAAAGTTTTGCCTTTGCTCGCTCGAAATTGGCTATGAAATGCAATTTTGCTTTTGCCTAACGAAACTTTTCATTATATTTTTTTCACTCCCCCTCGCTCTCGCTCTCTCTCTCTCTCTCTCTCTCTCTCTCTCTCTCTTTCTCTGTCTGTTGTTGCACCGCCGTGTGTCATACTGAGGAGCCAGTGCGGTCTGGCTTATCCTTATTTAAATGATTATGTATTATGTTAAAGTCGTTTGCTTCCGCTGGGCGCCGGCCCCATTGCGAGGGTCATTGCACTGGCCAAAAGTTTCCAGCTTTTTTCCGCGAAACTTTGTGTTTGTTCGCCACCACGGACTGAAAACTGTCTACTTAAATATTAATATTATTGAGCTATCTGCACTTCGTGGCGCAGGCTTCTGAAGTCAACGACTCTTTTTACTAGCAGAGAGAGCGTCATATAAAGCAGAAGCAGCAGAGAATATTCGAAATATTTGCTGGCCCGAGTCGAGTATGGTGCGGCGCACACGTTCGCTTCAAGCTGGCAACTGTCATTAGAAGTAGTGCTGTTAACTTGGCAAGTTAAGGCCAATGCGGCAACGCTTCATTTGCCACCAGAGCAGCATAAAGCGAGAGACCAAAAGCCCAAAAACCAACACAAATGCAATTTGAGGCATTTGCAGAGGGGAAAATGTGAAAATGCTCCACACAAAAAAAGAAAAAAAAGAAAAGAGAGAGAGTAAAGGAAGCCCAAGTAGAAAACTACCTTAAAAATGAGGAAAAATGCTTCCTGCTCCGAAGACCAGCAAAAGAAAATGCAAAGGATACAGCTTAAAATACTTTAGTCTGGAACACAATACTTTGCAATCTACCAAAGGAACTATTTAAAAAGGCCAAGTATTCCGACTTGTGTAACTATTTTTACATGGCTTTCCAGTGGAAATGAGTTTTTTATAGTCTGGTTTAATTTCTGTGCTTTTCTTGTCACGGATAATACCTACTTAGGTCGCCAGAAGAACAATAAATATGAAAGCGAAGCTAGAGACTGGGTCTTTGAGTGTAATCCCAAATTAGATGAGTTCATAAAGAGAGTTTCTAAAGTGATATAGAGAAAGATAGTTGGAAATAGAGGAGGAATCAGACAGAGACAGAAAGAAAATTAAACAAAAAGAGAGAGAGAGAGAGATATATATATATAGAAAGAGTGTGAAACAATGCGAGAAGCAGAGTGGGCAGTGAAAAAGACAGATAGACAGATAAATAGATAGAGACAGATAGAAAGACAAACTGTGAGACAGTGAGAGAGATGGTATAAGCGAAGAAGTAACAGAGGGAGCGAGAGAGGAAGACACTTGTAGAGTGCGCTGGTAGAGATATCAAGATAACGTGTAGATGTGAGAGAGAGAGAGAGTACAAAAAAGAGCGCGATGAGTGAGAAATTTAGGTGTGTAAAGGAGACAGGGAGACAGAAAGGTAGAGAGAGAAAACGAAAGACTGCAAGAATGTAAGACAAATAGACTGAGTGAACAGCAGAGAGAGAAATAGAGAGAGAGAGAGAGAGAGAGAGAGAGAGAGAGAGAGAGAGAGAGAGAGAGAGAGAGGGAGAGAGAGAGAGTGAAAACGTATAGAAAGACTGCAAGAATGTAAGACAAATAGACTAAATATGATCAATAGACAGAGAGAGGGAGAGAGAGAAAGAGAGAGATAGTTAGATAGATAGATAGAGCGATTAACAGCAGAGAGCGAGATAGTAACGAGTGCGAGTAGTCAAAAGACTGTTAAGGAGCAACATAGACCCCGAAGGTAATTGCGAGAGACCCTAAAACAGAGAGGGGAGAGTGAGAGGGGTAGGAAATCAACTGAGGAAGGTAAAACGAGATGTGGAAAACAAGAGTTAATGAAAATGGAGATCATTCATTTAATAGGCATTTATTTATTATATTTATTGAAATGGTTTCGCCAAATACAGACCATTCCCTTTAGTACAAATACATAAGACTCTTCAAAAGACAGGGCTTACAAGCAGCTTTTGCCATTCTTTGCCTTAAACTGTCAAGAATATAATACAACCAGTAAAAGTGAAACTATTTGAGCTCCTAACCAGAACCACGCTCTCCCACACACCCTTCCACTCCCACACTCACATATATTTTCGACGCGATGCAGACGTAACCAATTAGCTCTTTTAATTAACACAACATTAAAGCATTGTAAAATGTGGCAGCTGGGAGCAGGAGGCAAAATAAAACTAGAAAAATGTTTAAGACCCAGCTGGAGGAGGCAAGCCATGAAATCAAAGCTGACAACAAAAGCAAACTTGGCTCGGCTTGTTTTTTGCCGCTTAAGAAGTCGACTTCAAAACAGAGTTATTGAAGAGGGCGGGGAAGAGGTGGCAGCGTGGCAAAACTTAAAACTATGCGAGACGTGGCAATCAGCCTCTTATTGGTAGTTATTACAGAGAATTCTGTTTTCGTTCACGCCTTCGAGACGTGCTCGAGGAAGGCCCTTGGGCCAGCTGAACGACTTTCAGCGTTAGTTTTTCTTTTCATATTTACTTTTATTACTATTATTACTTTTTTTCGCTCACTCGGTAATTATATTGCACAAGTGCAAAAGTAATGCAATTTTGTTGCTCTAATTAGGGCCCCCAACGCGAGCAAATTAGCCCCGCCCGGGGGCCTCCATTGTCGGGCAGAAATCACACGGTAACACTCGAGTGTAAAGCAAAGCCCGGACTGTTACGAGCTGCTACTTCAGCGAAGGCCGCCAATGTCGGCGACTTCGCTCGCGGCTTATGTAAATATATGGTTATGGCATTAATCAAGAAAGTGCCGTAGAAACAAACAAAAAAACCAAAAGCAGGAAGGAAAAAAACAGATTGCAAGAAAATAAATATTTTCGGTTAATATGAAAGGGTTTTTTGTTGGCTCCGCCTCTTTTTCGCTGTGGTTTTTTACTCTTAATAAATATTGCACAAAAATGAAAACTTGCAAGTGCCGAATTAAAAAAAGAAATGAATAATGTGCAACAGTCAATGTGCTGAAAAGTGGCCGCATGAAGACGACCAGCGCGAAGAGCGAGCGACCAGGCGCTGTCTGGCTATGGCGCCTGTTGGGGAAAATGTTTCAAGTTAAGGCAAGCAAAAATGCGCAAAAAATGCCCTTTGTTTGCTTAAAAACTTTTCACAGCGGCTGGCAAGTTTAACGGACGTCCACAAATTATAAAAAAATTGCAATCTGATTAAAGTTGCGACTGGCTAGGCAGAGCCACTGTTAAAGTTAAAATAACATATGGACACTTTTAACATAGGCAGTAACAGAGTTACTTTAACATTATGGAAAATGTTACTCTATGAGTTTTAATAACTCTTAAATAAGAGAGAAATTTACTGATATTGCAGAGATACTGTTTAAATTATGATATCATATGTTATGATAACAGTAACAGAGTTAGTATTACATTATAGAAAATGTTACTGTATGAGTTTTAATAACTCTTAAATAAGAGAGCAATTTACTGATAATGCAGAGATACTGTTAAAGTTATGATAACATATGTTATGATAACAGTAACAGAGTTAGTATTACATTATAGAATTTGTTACTGTATGAGTTTTAATAGCTCTTAAATTTACTGATAATGCAGTGACTGTTAATGTCATGATAACATGTGGACACTTTTAACATAGGGCAGTAACAGAATTACTATTACATTATAGAAAACGTTACTCTATGAGTTGTATTAACTCTAAGTAAGAGAACAACGAAGTGAGCTATGTATATATTATAGTCTCACTCTGTTGCACTTCCTAGAGTCAGCACCAGGCGGTCTCACCCCCAGGTAGAGTTAAGCACTCAGCGCATGGTCTTCCCATCAGCCATTCATATCATTTCCATCTTTACGCTGTGCTAATGACATTTAAATTTCGAGAAAAAACTGTATTAAGCAGATTTCAGGATTCAGTGTATCAGAGTATGGCTGATAAGAAAGAAGAAATTCCGAATGGAAATTCGCAAAGTTAAATAATTATGCAGAAGAAGAGGGTTAAGTGAATGCAAATTTAAACGACAGCAGCAATTTTAATTAAGATGTTTTTTTCGTTTCTGTGGAAATGTGCGAAGACAACAATACTCTTTTACGGCTGCAGTTTGGCTACGCTTGTAATACAATAGGCTCGAGGACTACCCAGAGCAAAGTACGACATTTGATGCCAACTTTGCTTTGGTTCTTGCAAACTGCCAAATATTCTTTTGGCTGCAAAGTTAGTGCCTAATAGGGTTTAACTGCAACAAAGTTAAGAGTTTAGAGCCCACGATGAAGGCAAACTTTTTCGAGGGTCCTTTAATTGGTCTGGCTTTAACTGGCGTGGGAGGCCTTTCTCTGCGATTCTCATTAGAGATGGCTGAGTGCTTTATGACTAAATGACATTTTTAGCTGGAAATGAATCTTTTTTGGTGATATTCAGAAAATTGCCTTTTCTTGTTGTAGAATATATTTAGGAATAAGTTGTGATAATATTAGAGAAATATTTGTTGCATAGTATAAGAAAATGAGATAAAGTAACAGTTGAAACAGTATTATAGTAATAGTTGTAGTGGTAATAGTAGTATAGTAAAAGTAGTAAATAAAGTAATAGTATTAGTAGTAGTTTACGCATAAAAGTAGTAGTATATTTTAATTACAGAACTGGTATAATAGTAGTATAGTAGTAGTAGTATAATAGTAGAAGTATAGTAGTAGTAGTTGTAGTAGAAATAGTAGTAGAAGTACAGTAGTAGAAATAGTAGTAGAAGTACAGTAGTAGAAATAGTAGTAGAAGTACAGTAGTAGAAGTACAGTAGTAGAAATAGTAGTAGAAGTACAGTAGTAGATATAGTAGTAGAAGTACAGTAGTAGAAATAGTAGTAGAAGTACAGTAGTAGAAATAGTAGTAGAAGTACAGTAGTAGAAATAGTAGTAGAAGTACAGTAGTAGAAATAGTAGTAGAAGTACAGTAGTAGAAATAGTAGTAGAAGTACAGTAGTAGAAATAGTAGTAGAAGTACAGTAGTAGAAATAGTAGTAGAAGTACAGTAGTAGAAATAGTAGTAGAAGTACAGTAGTAGAAATAGTAGTAGAAGTACAGTAGTAGAAATAGTAGTAGAAGTGCAGTAGTAGAAATAGTAGTAGAAGTACAGTAGTAGAAATAGTAGTAGAAGTACAGTAGTAGATATAGTAGTAGAAGTACAGTAGTAGAAATAGTAGTAGAAGTACAGTAGTAGAAATAGTAGTAGAAGTACAGTAGTAGAAATAGTAGTAGAAGTATTAGTCTAGTAGTAGTAGTTGTAGCCTAGTAATAGAAGTAATGTAGTAAGGTAGTAGAAGTATAGCAGTAGAGTTAGAAGTAGAAGTATAGTAGTAGAAGAAGTAGTATAGTAGCAGTACCATACTAGTAGTAGTAGTAGTCGTAACTATAGTATAGTCGTAGGAAAGAAGCAGTAATCTGTAGTAATAAATATAATAGTATATGGAAAAAGTACTCAATTCTGACTAAGACCCTATGGTATTACTAACTTTACGATTTCCTCTCGCTTAGAGTTACGTCTGGCGATAAGAATGCATTTTGGCATTGAAGATTCTAAAGCTCAGGAGCATTGCCAACTTTTAATGCTGCGTCTCTGTGTGTGTGTGTGTGTCGGTGTGGCATATATTTAGCCTAGCAGCAGGACGGTTTTATGTTAATGTACTCCAGCTGGCTATGACCAGGCGTTCGCCTCGCCGCTCAGCGTCAATGCCCCCGTCTCGCAGCCCACTTGAAGCGCACAATTTGTAAACTGAAATGGGCACTTGTCTGCTCTTCACTGTTCACAGTTGCGTCAGTCGGCACATCAGCTTGAAGCAGCAGCGGGTGGACCGTGGGAGGCATCATCCACATAATGCCCGGCGTTGTCTTCCTAATCGTTGTGCCAACAGCGAACTTTGAGCGGGAGCTGATTTACGGTAAGTAGGCGAGGCGCGAGAAGAAATTGAATAAGCGCCGAGTGCTAATTAAATAGAAAGTTACAAATTTGCTTCCCACTTGCGCTCGCGTGCAGCACAATGTGCTGCGACATGCCTCCACCTGCTGGCCCAACATGTCCATCCACATCCACATCCACATCCACCTTCGCATCCACATCCGCATCCGCTTCCTGCCTGCGCCTGCATGCGTTGGTGCTTAGGCGCGTAATTATGTTGTTTAGTGGCGTTATTAATTATTTTATGACATCGTAAAAGTGTAAAACTGCTCTCGGCGCCTAAAAGCCTGCCTCGAAATTTGCCCACAACAGAAACACCACCATCGCCTACCCGGCCGCTAGCACACATGCATCCGCCCGAGCTGTATCCTTTTTCCAATATTCTCTACAGGTAGGGCATTTCAGTACTACCATGAAGTTTGTAACACTTGGTAAAAAGGGGGCATTTGCGCGCTTATTAAATAAATAGAAATTATAGATATATAGATATCACTATCAACATAAAAGTATATTTATCTATATATAGTATGAATATATATAGAACGAATCTAGAATGACATTAGGTATGTATCCATACTACTAAACTAACTCAAAATATATTTACATATATGGCATTATCTGTATTTAGTAATTTTCATTTTACAATCCTAAAATTATTATTGATATCCGTAAGTTAAAACCTAATCTTAAAATATTCCACGCTTTCGATATATCTTAAGTTTCAAATTCTTAAAAAAAAATATATATATATTTCTCTAAAATATCAAATCTGAGAATAGGTTTGCCTTTATCTTAACGAGGGTTTTAAATTTATAAAATATATATTTTTAGCTGTTAGCTATCATATGTTAGATATGATGACTTCCGACAGAGGGTGTGGGACAACTCAATAGTATTAAGATGTTATTATGGACAAGTTTAAATTTAAAGAGGCTTTGCAGAGGAACAGTTGTATGCTTAGATACCACAATAGTCCTATTAGAAACAAATTTCTGTAATCTGTAATGTAGAACTTCACCCTCTACGCTCAAGAGTATTCAATATTCGCTGTTTTCCTGGCAACTTCAACTTTCTGCCTTGTTTCGTTTTTTTTCGCTTTTGCTTTTCGTCCACTTAAAGAGGTTTCAGCGAACAGGCGAACAGTTTGCTGTCTAAAAATTGAATATTAAATTTTAATTAGCCAGGCCGAGTGGGGTTAAGTGTTAGCATGTGAAATGGATGCGGTAAACGGAGCAGCGGGGTTGCGGCGTGTGTATTTACTCGCAACTTGGACGTGTAAACATCATGTCATCATGCCTGCCAGATGAGAGGTTAAACTTCACCTACAAAAGGAGGTTGGAGAATGCACACACACACCAGGTAGGCTGGCAGCCAGGTACTCTCTAAGCAAACGCAATGAAACTTAATCACATTTTGCATAAGTGGATCAACTTAATTTGTTAAATTTTCACCAATAAGGCAGGCACTCAAATGGAATGAAAAGAAAAAGGCAAAATTGGAAATTCCAGATTAAAGATGAACAAAGGAAGTTTTACTCCGAATTAGGCTTGAAATTTTTTGATTAGATAAAAAATGCTTTTAAATTTGCTGAGACTAGAGTGGGAGATAGGCTAAAGGTATCTATGAAATAATGTTTTTTTTTATAGCAGAGTATGAGTTTATATAAAAATTATAATTAAATAAACATAAATATTTCTAATAACAAAACCCATAAAATACTCAAAGAACCCTTCTAAAAGAAAGTTTATTTATTATTATTATTTAGGAAAATCTATGAAACATCTTTGAGAGCCGACAGCTTTCAGCTAGAGCAAGTTTTATCGTCGCCTGTCATTAGGGCTCGCCTGGCTTTTAATTAATCATAATCAGAGACGCAAGTGCCCACAATAAAAACCGATCAGAAACAATAATTTATGAATCGGAAGCGGGCAAAAACCAAGAAAATAAAAGAAACCGAAAAAATATGTCAAGTTATCAGGTTCGATTTGGCGCTGCTGTTATTAATCAAATATTTATTTAAATGCGTCCAATGGGCATCATTAATATTGTCTGTCACCATGGCTAGATCCCGTCTGATAATGACCCGGCAGCTTATGACCGACTGAGTGGGCCTAGGCAAGGGCGGTGCATGACGACTCTGGGGCGTGAACAAAGTTTTAGTTAGTCGAACTTAAATAAATGACTTTTCCAGTGCAGAAATGAGCAGTAAACAGCGAGAGACGAGGGAGAAAGAACGACGACAAAACACAGCCACTTGACATGTACATACTTGTGTCAAGTCATCGCAGCAGTGGCTGGGCGAGGCGTCAGACATAAATCACAGGGCTCAATGCCATGCCGAAGCATTCCCAGAAATTTGCAAGGTCTTCAAAGCAGTCGAGAGCAGGGAGAAGCGCAGCAGTCGAGTTTGTTCTGCTTTGGCTACTTGTGGCACAAGTGGGCCTAAAGTGAAACAAAGACTTGGCGGCTCATAGCAAAATTTAATGCTCTGCCCTAACCTAAGCTCATTTAAGCCCTATTTTGGCATTTGTCAATGCCTGGGGATTTATATGCTATTGATTCGCTCTCTCTTACTCTCACTCTCACTCCCACTCTGGCATAATAAATTGTGATTCCTTGTGTGGTTTCTGCGTGGGCTTTGATTTGATTTTTGGCTGCCAATTCTATTTATTTAGCTCAAGTGGGGCTCGCGGCCTTTGGGGCCACAAATAAACAATAAATAATTATTAAATTATGTTTGACCAGCAACTAGAGAAATTATCTTTTGCCAACTGTTGCATAAATTATATAATTAACATTTGTCGCTCCTCTCGCATTTAAGCCATCAATTTAATTATGGCCATTCACAGCTATGCCGAGCTCTGCGGTCAACACAAACCCTCCAAACGCAAAACAAATATTTATAAAATGCTTAATGCTTAACAAATTCGGGCGCAACAAATTTCGCTAATTAGAAAATAAATCGTGTAATTATATGGAATTAAACAAATTGTGGCGCGCTTCGTTAAATGTTTAAAGGGCTTCATTTTGGTGTTGATAGAACATCAATTTGTATTTATTTTAGTGTCTGGCTTTTTGTGGAATTTAATATTAGAAATTATTTTATTGCAACTGAAAATGGGGAAAACTATGTGTGCAATGGACGGAATTAGCCATTTTTTTTTCAATATAATTATTTGATCACTTTTTGGTTGATTTATTTTTTATGCTAAACAAATTTTGATATTGACATATTTATGTTTAAAAATCAAATTAAATATTATATTTATGTAGGCAAAGATGCAGCTATGCCTAATTAATATTTAATTAATATATTAATATAATTTAATATTTACTTAATATTAATATAATTTATTATATTAATATAATTTAATTAATTTTTAATTAATTATTAATATTTGAAAATTTAAAAAATAAATATTTAAATTAATATAGGCAAATGACTATGACTATCCATAGTTAATAATTGAATTAATATTAATATAATTTATTATACTAATATAATTTAATTAATATTAATATAATTTATTATATTAATATAATTTAATTAATATTTAATTAATTATTAATAATAGAAAATTTTTTAAAAATAAATATTTAAATTAATATAGGCAAATATGCGGCTATCCCTAGTTCATAATTTAATTAATATTAATATAATTTAATTCATATTTAATTAATTATTAAAATTTGAAAAACAAATATTTAAATTAATATAGGCAAATATGCGGCTATCCCTAGTTAATACTTTAATTAATATAATTTATTATATTAATAAAATGTAATTAATATATAATTAATAATTAAAATTTGAAAGTTTTATTTAAAATGAAATATTTAAATTTATATAGGCAAATATGCAGCTATGCCTAGTTAATAATTTAATGAATATTAATATAATATTAATATAATATATATAAATAATATTAATATTATTATCTTAATGTTATTTAATTAATATTAATATAATATATTATATTAGAATAATTTAATTAATATTTAATTAATTATTTAAATTTGAAAGTTTTATTTTAATTTTATCTGACTAAGTCACACGAGGCATGTCAGAGTCTTTAAGGATATATACTATAGAGAAATGGCAAAAACAGAGTAAAGCTAGCTGTCCGTCTGTTACTTACGCAGCTTCTACTGCTCTTTAATATGGAGATAAATATTTTAATAATTTTATTTGCAATATTCCTTCACTATTAACAGGTGAGAACACCTGAAGCAATGCTGTAAATGCCACATTTAAGAACTAATAATAAGTCCTATTGCCTGTATACATAATACATAGTATACGTAATATATTATATATATATATATATAAACATATAGTAAATACCTTCAACTCCTACTCATTGCCACCTATCTGTCAGACAGCATCATTACAATTATCATCATTATGACCCAAGTGCAGCGCTTTCAAGTATTCTAATGCTGCAGACCCGGAACAGCTCACGTCCCATGTCTCGCAGTTTTGATCCATTATTAGGCGCTTAGGTGGAGAGCAGCTGTGTGAATGTCTAGTACTTGCATCACCTTTTCATTTACTCGCAGGCACTTCAAATAATGTTTTAACTGAGCCGCAGCCGGACCCTGGCCAGGGCCATGGGCGCCCTCCGATGGCCAGTGGCAATAATAATCTGAACATCAATCTTCCGGAAAATAACAACGCAATACTCCGACTCGAAGTTGAGTTACGTGACAAGAATGTGCCCAAGTATCGACGCGGTGGCGGCGTGGGCGGCGCTGCTGGGCGTGGTGCCAGCTCTGGCCGTGGCGCTGCAGCAGCAGCAGCTGCTAAGAGAGCCGCACCAGGTGGGCCAGGTGGGCCAGGTGGGGGCGTGGCGAGTGGCACGCCCGCCGTGCCGCTGGACAGACGTAATTTAGTGGTGCCGCTTGAAAAGGTGAGTCCATTGGGCAACACTTAAAGTTGACTTTGGTGCGGGACAAGGGTACTCAATGCCCCTTGAGCTGGGGATGCACTTAACCGGACGGAACGTGACTGAAGCACAGTGCATAGTTGAGCGTAAGAGCGGGCGTTGGCTTAACAATGTAAAATGCCGCCCAAATTGTCTTGGCTCGAGTCGAACGCAGATTTTGATGAATGAGGGTCAGCCAACCAGTCCGAGTCCGAGTCCAAGTCCGAGTCCGATTGCGAGTTGGATAATCAGCAGGATGAAGATGCGCGAGCAGAGATTGATGGTCGCAGCTTTACAGTGGGCAGTGGGCAGTGGGTCCCGCGATGGCTATCCAATTCAGAGTCCGACTCAGATTCATAATCAACGAGAGACTGTTGTTGTTGTTGTTGCTCTTCCCGTTGCCAGGTACTCGAGGAGCTACTTGTCAAGCTTGAAATCGAGCACGTTACTTGGACGACGAGCAAAAAAGGTTACTTCCATCACGTCGTGTTCCCGCTGCAGGCCGGCGATGCCTGCGAGACGACGCTCCACTGTCTAACCGAGCTGGGCATTGGCACTAAATTGAATTCCAGTGTCAGGTAAGTTGAGACATTGAAACGGCGAGTGGCAAGCGGCGAGCGGCGGGCGGCAAACGTGCCAGGCAAGTCAACAAGTCGCCAACGTTCATGCAACAGCTGCTGCAAATCCCATTCTCACTTCCACTCGCCAACTGGCGCTCCTTCTGCCCGGTTAGTTTTTAATAAAAAATGCAGCTTAAGCTCAACGGGCACCAAGCCATGGTGTTAAGGGCTTGCCAACAAACGTTAGGTGGCAGCGGGCGGCGGGTTCATATTTTGATTGCCTCCGGGCGAAAATCACGTGGACGACTAGCCAGAGCTAGAGCACAGGCAGCCCGGCCATGGGCAGAGACTCGTCTCGAATCGATTACGGCTGCCCAGACTCCAGCTCAAACTGAAAATTGAAAGCAGCCGCAGAGGCGCGCCTGAGCCAAGCGCACAGCTGATAAAGCAACAAAGGCGAACTGGTCCTAAGCCACATCTGTTTGATATGCGAGAAATAATTTGGCATATATGGAGTTCCCTCTCGGAAAAGGAGAGAGCCTGCAGCTAAATTCTAATTAAGAGAACTGAGCTACTTGATGAGAAGAATGTCAAATAACCTTCAGTCAGCTCAGGTCTGTTGCCGCAGGCGGCCTCTGGCAGTAAGTGCAAAACAATGAACCGTCTTAAGTAGCTCGAGCAGAGGCAGGTGTGTGTGATAATCATTTAATGGCATTAAGGCGGGAGTTGGAGCTGACTGTGGAATGAATTCGATGAGACAAGTGATATTTAAGCTGTTTAATGCGCGCTGAATGCAATTAAGTGCAGCCAGATCCTCTGGAGCAGCTGCAGCTGCTGCCTGCCGGCAAGCAGGACAGTTGGACTGTTGCACTGTTGGCCAAGTCAACTAAGTGCACAACGCCACACGCATGACTTGCTGCTCCAGCTGTAAAAATATTATTTTTGCATATTCAAATGCATATCCTGCAGCTCTTCAGCTCTTCCTCTCCTCGTTTCGTTCACAGCGTCCTGCCATGCAGCGTCAGCTACGATGCCATCACAGATGCGTCCAACATGCGCGATGATTACAGGTGAGTGCGAGCTGCAGTCTCCAGCCAGAGTACGAGTCACAAATCAGAATCGTAGTGGGAGTGCATTTCCTTTGTGGTTTTAATTTGAGCACCTTTGTCTGGCCGAGACACGTGTGTGCGGCTCAGCTCGACCCGTCTCGACTCGGCTTGCCTTCTGCGCACTGAATGCTCCTTTGTCAAAAACTAATTTGAGCGCCTTTCCTTTTGCGGGCACGTAGCAAAGGCGTCTGTCATTTCATTAACTTTCACCCGTTGTCTTTCACTTTCGGCGGCATTGTTTGTGTCTCTGGCCGCTGGCAGGGCGGCAAGTAGGTCGCCTCTCGCTCTATCCCACTCTTATATCTCGCACTCCCATCGAACTTGGCCTGCGTCCAAGTTCCATGCGCATTGTGCCTCGACCTCCCGAGCAAAAAGTGAAAATGACAAAATTTGCATGTGAAAGCCAACGATTTAGGTACTTTAACCCTGTCGAAAGGTTAAATGCATTTGCTTAGTGCACATAATTTATGACTTTGCATTCGTTTACAAGAAATTCTCGGTCTTATTTTGCTGGCAGAACTGCATTCTGGATAAACAACAAAATTCGTTTATGTTGACTTTAGCTCAGAGATTTATCGGCGTAAGAGCCTTAAAGGGTTAAACCTTTTGATCTATTGAGATATTCATCTGTTTGTTCTATGTTAATTATGCTGGCAATTTAAAGGTGAATTAATGTATGAAATATGTTTGCATATTACTGCTATTTATTTATGTTTTGGGAAATATTATTCTGAGTAAACTTATCTCAGCTACTTCTTTGCAGCTATCTATGCATCATGGCAGATATCTATACATAGTCCTTAGAAATGCTCTCGCTTTGAAGTATGCAAGGTTTCTCATCTATAAATCTTAGAGCAAAAATCAATAAACACGCTTTGTATTGTTTATCTTAGAAGCACGTCGCTGAACATTCAAGCGATAAAAACAGAAACACAAATTTCTAGTAAACAAATGCCGAGTCATAAGTTATAAGCGCTAAAGTGTCTGAAGACAAAGGCTAAAGGTGGCATAAAGGTCAAAGTGGGTTTTTTTTTTTATTATTTCCACAATTTAAAATATATAACCACTATACCCACTATATATATATATATATATATATATATATATACTATATATATATATATATATAAGTTCTATCTGATATAGTAGTCTGTTCTGCCGTCTGTCTTATTGTCTCCAGCTGTCTATATCTCTGACTACGTTAAATAATAAATAAGAAGACATATACATAAATATACATAGATATTACATGTAGCTTCATCTAGGGCAAGCGCAGTTAACATTTGTTTAAATCTATAGATTTTTTCAATACCTTCCATGAAACCGATAAATACATATATGAATCTAAGTTAAGTTATTCGATACTCTTTTAATACACATTTTAGATATATTACAAGAATAATATCAAGCGATTCCCTTACTGAACATTTCTTAAAATATTTCATAAATAAATTAGCCAACAAAAATATATTTTTAATTTTCCAAAAACAATTTTTGCAATTTTTTATCTAATAAATAATTTTTTTCCCAATTTTTAATTCCCAAAAATTAAAAAAAAAAATTAAAAAAATAATAATAATTTTAATGATTTTATATTATTATTTTTGTATTATTTTATATTAGATTTTATTTTTGATGCCTACTACTACGCATTTTTTATGAAGAAGTAGAAGTTTAGGCATCTGCCTAATTTTTGCATAAATCAAAACTTAATTTAGCTAAAAATTTTTATTTTGAGCTGCCAAAACCATTTTTTAATGCTTAAAAAAAAATTGCAAAAATTTTAAGAAACATTTTTCAGTTAAATTTAAAATTTCATTTATATAACTTAAATGCAGCAACTTCTTTGCTTTTAAAAAAATCCATAAAAAAGACAATGAAAACTGTAAAAATAATGTTTTCAATTAGACAACTGCGGGAGCAAGTGTTCGCAATGGCCACAGTTGGCCTCGATGCATAGTTGCCATTAGGTTTTATGAACGCCAAATGGCGGTGTTTACTTATTTAATCCGTTGCAGCGATGATGCCGAGGATACCTCGAAGTGGAACAACTTTGTGGAATCGATTAAATCGAAGCTAACCGTGAAACAGGTCGTGGACGGCGTGCGAGCTGGTGGCTCCCTGTCCTTTGACTACTTGCTGCTAATTGTAACCGCCGAGTGAGTACAGAGCCGAGATGCAATTCATTGTGAAGCTATTGCTAATGTAAGTGTCTCTCCCTCCCTCTCTCCCTCTCTCTATGGGTGGATGCATCTTGCAGCTCTTTGGCCGCCCTGGGCTTGGTCGAGAATAACTCACCGAATATTGTTGCGGCCATGTTGGTATCCCCGCTTATGGGCCCCGTTATGTCAATTACATTTGGCGCAATTATCTCGGACAGAGAGCTAATGGTAAGTGGAGCAGCAGCAGCTGTTGCTGCAGCAGCTATTTGCTGCGGTTGGCCAAAGCCATTTCGATGCGCTTTTGTGTTCCGCTCATATTTGTGGGCATTTGTGTGTCTGGCAGGCGCAGCCCTTGCCAAACAGAACACTGCACAACACATAAAAAATATAAAATAGAAGAAGAAAAAAAGCAAATAGAGATCGAGTCAGAAATTGAATGCAGTTTGGTCGGGGCCCAGCAATCCATTCGCAACACACTTTGGCGCTTTGTCGCCTGATTTATGTATGGAAAAGTGACAGATGAAAATAATAAAAGCCATTCGCCCAAAATTGTTATGCCAGCTCGTTGGCAGCTGCAAATGGAAATGAAAAGCTAGACTTCCCAGAGGTTGGCTCACTGCCTGCCCCCAGTCCACCCACTCCACGCACTCCCCATCGACAGCATTCAAACACATGACGGCGACAATATTTTCTACGAATTTGTTACAAATTTTCAACACTTTTGTGGTAACACTCGTCGCGCGCTTCGAGTTCTTTATTGACAGCTCGCCAATGTGTGTGAACAAATGGCTTTCGCTCAGCTCTCAGCGCTCAGCGCTCTATGAATAATGTGCTCCTCTCGCTGAGCCACTAATTGCATGCATAGCTCCACGTGAATGCCTATGCTCGGTTGGAGTTCAATATTCGATTTCATTTCAGCTAACTCAAACACAGAAGTTAGTTAATGTTACTGCAATGCTGAGAGCGGGAGTGGAGTGAAAAAGAAGCTAAAATAGCTGCAAGCCAATACATATTTTATTTATATTTGATATGTATTCAAATTCTTATACATTTAGGATTTTTGAGAGTCTCAAGACTTTTTCTTACTTTTGAGTTTGAGCTTCATTAGGCGCACAAATTGCATCAATTGTTTATGTCCCTAATTGTTGCTGGTTTGCTTCAATAAATCATATTGTTTAAGTTACTTTAATTGGCATTTTTTGTATAAATAAATATTTGATACTTTATTTAATATTTAATAATAATTTAATAAATACTTTTAAAGCCGCATAAACACTTTCTCGTATGTTAACCTGATCATATTTCATATTTCGCATAGCAATCGTTGTGTGTTAGCTAGTGTGTTTTTCTTTAAATCTAAAGGCAACAAACATGGCTTACTGCAAATGCGTTTTCTGTGACACAAGTTGACTGTTGCAGGGCAGAATTTTTTTTATTATTATTATTTTTTTTTATTTTATTTTATTTTTTTTTTTAAACCAATTGACAGTTGCAGGGTAGAATTTTTTGTATTATTATTATTATTATTATTTTTTTTTTTTGTATTAAATCAATTAAATATTTATTGTATTAATATTTATTGCAGGGTAGAAATTATGCTTTATATAATTATTCTTAGCAGCTTGCACTAATCTGACTTAATGAAAAACGAGTAACTAATGTGGAACTATTCTATGTCTATGAGAGTCTACTCTACGACAGTTTATTATAGAATTTTTTCATATTATTATACCCTCAACTCATTGACTGTCTATGATAGTCTATCAATGTCTATGATAGTCTATAAATGTCTAAGACAGTTTTTTTTTTAATTTTTAATATTATTATACCCTGAGCCCATTGACTAGAGTTTTCGACTTGTTACTTATTAATTATTAAATAATTAATTATTATTAATAAGCAATAATAACAACGTCAAAGGCATATGTAAATTCTTAGGAGTTCAAACGTATAGAATCATATATAAACTCCCACCTTCAGAGTTAACTTTTAAGAGCATTACAAAGGCTAAAGGATAATTCAGCCTTTGGTATAATAAGATTATTTATATTATCATTACCAATTTAATAATGGGAAAAAAATGTAGCTAAAATGTAGTTAGCTTGTCGCCAAAAGAATTGCAATGGTGCTGCTCGAAGTCAATTCTATAGCAGACAGACAAAGGCAGTAGAAGAGACGTTGAAATTAGAGAGCGCAGCTGAATAGCCTATACATAAGAGCACTAAGAGTAAGTAAGTGAAGATAAACTAGAAGAGAAGATAAACTTAAGACGGCTAATGAGCAGAGTGATCACATTAACAAATTTATATTGATCTGCTATGATTTAGACTACACTAAGTGAATAGAGTCAACATGGAAAGCTGAGCTTGCTTAAAGACAAAGACTGCATAATTTAATTAAGCTTAAATGTTTTTCTAGCTAAAGCTTAACTCAAGCGTAAACTAGCCATTGCAGCTCCTACGCCTTCATCTCACGCTCAAGCTTAATCAAGATAAGAGTTCAACTTAAACCGAACAGCTTTTGTTTAAGAATAGACTTCTGGCAGCTTCTACTCATATCTTATTTATGCAAGGGCTAAAAATAATTCATCTAGTACTAGGCACTTATTCTCAACTAATCTACATGGACTTAGCACACGAATTGCTCAGCTTCCGCCTTTTAAATATCTTCCCCAAATTTATACGGCTAAAGGGGATTAGTTCTATCCGAGCTGCAGCTCCTGTGCTGAGGTGTTGCTGCCACACGAAATTCTGTTGAATTGGGGCCAACGTCTTCAAAATGTTGCTATTTATACGACTCGAGTTTTGTTTACCGTCTATAAATAAGTGCGACGCGAGCCAAGAGTTCATCGTCTGACCAGAGACTCAGCGCAGAGGTACTTAAGCTACTTAAATTAAAAGAAAGAACCACTCAAGGATTTATCCAAACTCGAGGCAAATAAAACTTAACGTCAACTGCAGCAGCAGTTGCTCTTCCGCTCGCCCTCTCTCTCTCTATCTCTGTCTCTGTCTCTGTCTCTATCTCAGGCTGTAGTGCTTTCGTCGCCATAAATGTCAACCGGCAGCAAGAACAACATTTGAATTCTATGGCCGGGATAGATAAAAGATATTTCGGGTCTGTGTCCGCTGGAGTACTTTAAGCTGCGAGCTGCGAGCTGCGCTTCATAAATTTCACAGGTGCTAAACACAGTCGCAACGTGTAAGACATCATAATTGAAAGTAAATAGAGGCTGCCCAAAAAAACAGAAGGCGCCACAATGCGAGGCAAACTCTTTTGCAGGCGCTTTTAATGACTGCGGCTCAGACGCCCACACCCCTGTGCGCACCCTGGGGGCAACTTGCTGTCTGCTGACACCATTTTGTAGACACCACACACACACACACACACACACACACACGCACAGAGAACACACATGTATCTCTAAGCACATGTCTTGTTGGCTGTCGTGTACTTCAATTAAATTTTAATTGAAATGAATATACGAGCATATTTTGTCGCATTTTTTTCGTTGCTTCTGAAGTAGCTTTAGTTGCAGCAGCTATGCTACAGTAGGGTGACTCAGGAGAAAAATGTGATAAGTAAATATTTTGCACGTTTTATTTCATATTTTATAATATGTGAGGAATTTTATATAAAAAATATAACAAAAATCAAAATAAAAAAATAAATACATTAGAAACTAAATATAAATATTTCGCTTTAAAGAAGTACGAGAATATTAGAGCTTAAAATTGAGATTTGGATCAATATGAGAGCAATCGATTATTTGAAATAGACGCGATCTGCGCGTGCTATATAAGCACTTAGAAAGCAAAATTCAAGAACATAGCTCTAATAGGCTTTCAGATCAAGTCGTTTATACATATGACCGGACGCATAGTTGGACGAGCGCACTGACAGACGTATGGATGGATAAGTAAACTGATAGACAGACAATCCTAGATAAAAATACATAAACTTTGTCTGCTTCCCATTTTAAGTAATTTCCCCATTTTCCATGCATATAAAAATATCAGAGAGAATAATTAAAATCTCTTGCAGTGAGGCACCCTAATCTAAGGTAAATTAAAATGCAACATTTTCTTATTTCATGATTTTAAGCACACAAAAATATATAGTGTCAGTGGACACAGCCAAAGAGCGAGAGAAAGAGACAGAAAGAGAAAGAGAGAGTGAAAGAGACGTAGTTTAGTTTTTAGTAAATATTTGAAAAAGTCATTTCGGAAATGTTGTGAAAAGCGTTTAAACCATTTCACACAAAAATGCCAATTACTCGGCCCAGCGGGCACATAAAAATCGAGAGCCAAAGAGTTGAGAAATATGTGAAAAACAATTGCAGTTTAAAGAGAGAAGCAAATAAAAATTTGGGGGAAATAATCATAAAGTTTGGCAAAATGAAAACTAAATGCTTTTCTCTTTATGCATAAATGTTTATGGCAGCATCTGTCAAGAGTCGTTAAATGTTATTGAAATGCACTTTTTTTTTTTTATCTGCGTGCGGCTGCAGGCCACACACGCACACGCACACATGTGAAAATAATGCGTATGCAAGCTATAAAATATTTGCACGCCATTTAAAGTTGTTGCAATTGCATTACACATTACTCATACGCCCAGTGAGCCGCGGGCGGCTTGTTTACACGCAGCTGTACCTGCCGCCTGCCAGTGGGCGACGGTGGGGCGACAGCTCCCCGAAAGACAACACAACAGAACAGCGAAACTTAAAAGTTTTCTCCTTGCACTCTGCTTTAATGCCTCTTGGCAAATCGTGTTGTGGCAGGCTCTTTAAATGCAGTTTACTCTCAAGTTTTTAACTCTGCGAATTTAAGCAGTTGTCAGTTTGCATTGGGGGCTGAGGTTGGACCCTAAGACGACGACGATGTCGTTGGCGACATCATCTGGCTGACATTAGAACATTTTCCTTTTGTGTATGCAGCTGCCAAAAGCAGTTTATGCTGCGTGGCTGCAAATTTGGGTTAACATGTCACGCACCCACTCGCTGCGCTTCTCGCTGCCCGCTTTCGCGCTTTCCACTCCCTCTCTATCACCCTCTCCACGCAGACTGCAAACTATGCTACATTATCGCTTAAAGTGTCGCTGACTGGCGTCAGTTGGCATTCAACAAGGAAACTCTCCCCGCTCGCTCTCTGCTTGGCCATCTATCTATCTCTGTCAGTGGTGCTCGCTGTCTATCTTCCTTACACCATGTTGCAGCACAATGCAAAATTTAATATCTACCCTTTCTTATCTAAAGCGCAAGCTGAGACAAATATCTGGTACTCTAAGAATCATCTAACGAACTCTTATAGATCTAGATCTAGCTCCAGAACTGAATCATTAATGAGTCAGGCTAGGGTAGACTAGACTTTTAGTTTCAAGCAAGCAATAGCCCTACTAGTTCCTAGCTCATTAAAAAATTTTTAAAGATATATTGATTAAATTCCTTATCTAATTTTACTAGTTTATGCCAATGAAGGTCGCCCCTTACTGTACGTATGTCTGATATGATCTCTGATATGATATATATATTTAAGTTTACTCTACTTGAGGCCTTTGGCAATATATTATAGCCGAACACCCTTTAAATTTCTACTCAAGCGAAATTTTTGTCTGTTTCAAGAGATTTGCCGCAACGAGGGCATCGAGAGCTGTGCTGAGCTGAGTGGCTGTGGAGCTGCTGCTCAGCAAATTCAGCTGCTGATGATTGATATCTTTTCGTATTAGATTCAGAATTCGTTTTTGCTCAGAAACCTTCAGAAAAGTGTTATCTTATTGCCAACTTCTCTTTTATTCACTTGAAACAAATAAAATATTAAATATTTCTAGGAAAATTAATCTAACTTCTAAATTAAAATTTATTGGAATATATATAAAAAATACACTTTAGTGTATAGCACAACTATTTGTTGAATAATATTATAGTACAATATTAAAATATAATATTATATATAAAAATAATATTAATACTATATTTTATAATATATTATTATTTTATATTTAAAAATATAGTATTATAATTTTATATATAATAATCATATTTATTAAAATTTGCCTGAGCTCCTATAAATTCTTAATATTTGTATAAATTTATATATTTAAAAAATTATACTTATTCATTATTTATTATTTTATAATAATATTTTATAGTATTATTAATTATTTATAATAGAAACAATAAATCAATTTTCTATTTGTATATATTTTATATATATTTAAGCGCACATATAATTTGATTTCTTTATAAATAAAACATATATTAGAGTCAGGCATATTTAGAATTAAAATTCTCTACTTTTTTCACAGCGCGTTGGCTTCTTAAGTCTGAGCCTTGGCATGTTTATCTCGTGTGTTTTTGGCTTCTGTTTCGGCCTGATTCTGGGCACCACCGAAATGCCTTGGGGTCAGAACATGGACTGGCCGACGGAGGAGATGCGCGGCAGGTAAGAGCCAGCCTCAATCAATGCTAATCAGCTAGATAACAAATGCTGTCACGTCTTGCCAGACAAATTATAATGTCAAGTAAATTAGCTCAGCTCGAAATTTAGGACTGAGTTTATATTCGGAAATCATTTATAATGGCTGAGTTGTATTTAAAGCAGCGTTTGAACCCAGGAGTTGGCATCGATCAAAGGGAAAACTGAGATGATTTTCTATTTGGTTGACTCGAGGCAGCTCACAGGTGCCGCGGAGTCAAATTTATGGAATAACAGAGGATTAGTTGCCAAAGCGACCAACTCATTAGCGAGGCGGAAAAATGTGAAACTAAGCTGATATTGAGGGAGCAACAATGGGGCTGGGCTAAAGCACTCGATGGGGGCTTAAATTCGTTTTCAATTAAAGCTGAGAGTCTTAGCAAAGTCAAGTGTAGTTGTTTAGCTCTGGCAAAGGGAAATGGAAATCCATTAAGTATGTTAATTACGCATCGGCTCATGCAAATTCCAAAAGTTTGGGAAAGCCGACTCCACAGCGGGGGGCAGCGGGGGAATCTATGAGCGAAAAACCTAATAAATTACTTGCAAATAATTCAACTAATCTGATCAGCTCGAGCGAAATGTGAGGCGTGCGCTCATTAGGCCCAGCCACTCAGCCCGAGAGACTACTGTAGCCGCTTGGCTAGTATATGGGCAGACATTTATTATGGCATCGTCTTGTCTTTCCTCTTCTTTTTTTGCTGTTGCTGTTGCTGTTGCTGTGCTCCGCCAGACGACACAAAGCGCAAATCTTGAGGCTGCCACGTGCCGACTGCGTAAATCTCTTGCGCCAGTGGGGCTTAGGCCACACCCACTCGCGCCTAGTGCACCACATCGCACCACACGAACGCCGCTGCTACAATAAATTAAGCTCAGGCGCATTTTGCCGGAAGCTGTGCGTAATGAATGTGTGTCGGCAATTGTGTTAATTGCGCAAAATAAATTGTTAAAATAATAACACAAAAGCACAGACGCTCGGCCCGTGGGCAATAGAGATAGGTCGGACCGTCTGTCGATGGACTGCCAAATCTGACGGCCAAATGTGCAGACAACTGTACAGTCAGGCATGCACAGAGACGAACACAATACAAATCATCATAATATTAACAAAAGGCGCTCGCATTTGCCCTGATTGCCTGATTGTGCCCCCCCTAGTCAGAGGTGCCATATGCTAGAGTTCTCCCTCGCCCTTCCCCCAGTACACACAGATAACTCCTAGTCACAATTTGTGGCACGTTGCGCGTGAGCATTGCTTTGTCACTGCCACAAATGGACAACGGGCGAACTGCGGTCTCATAATTGCAGGCATTTCTATATTGCCCGATAACCGCTTGTGGCCGTATTCAGCTTTCAATTGCCGCATGTACAACAAATCGAATTAATTTTGCACTGGCTTAGGCCATAGAATACCGCGGCAAATTCCTGGAATGAAATGCTTCAACTGACTTGCTTACTGAATACTAAATTGAGTATTTGTATACAGCTTCAAAGACTGAATTTAGTATATATAGATATATGCCGATTGCTATTACGTAACTGATAGAAATCTCTACATTGATTGAACTGCTTCCCTTTGAGTGCAGGTCAAGTCCTTCTGTGCCTGTGCTTATCGCACTCAAACAAATTATACAACACTGTTTCTAACCCTGATATAATTATCGATAACACGCTCTATTGCCATACTAATTGTATCTTAGACGTATTTATACATCTCTTAACTGGGTTAATAGGATTGTATTAATTAATTAATATTATTAATAATATTGAACAACAAACTGTAAAGCTTTTATTCTTATCTTAGATTACAAGCGCCCTTTGGGTTCGATTTTAATTAAGTGCAAGCATTGTCTGAACTATTCACATATCAATTTTTATTTTATTACCATTTTTTTATATTTATTTTATTTTTGAACAGCGTAGATTAATGAAAGAGGAGAAGAAATTGCTGTAAGAAATAGAGACTAGAGATATTGTTTATATTTCTAATCTAATAACTTCTTCTAATAACTTGTTAAGCAATTTCTTCTTTCCATATCAATATGTTTCGAATAACACATCATTCAAACTGCCTTGACTTGGCTGTTAATCCTTCAGGTATAAGAGAGACTCGATAGATAATGAGCAGTGGCATTCCAGCAATAGCTCTTCGACTCGGAATTGGCTATACTTTATTAATTTCCCACCAGTGTCTTTCTGCAATACGTTGAATTGTCTGCACATTGAAGTCATGAAACCAAGCTTCTCCTGAATACTACATACAGCTATACATTAGCAATTCAGCCAATTTCTCAAAATATTTAAAATTACTTTCGCACAGTCAGCAGACATAACATAATTTAATATCAAATGGCAAATCCTATTCAAACTTTCACCAATTCAATATTATTGATAACTTTAACAGCTGATGAAATATGGCTAGTCAAAATAGTATCACTCCTCCCTGGTCGCCTTACATATGGAAATTGTAGCCTTGGCTACTTCCTCAATTCCAAATTCAATATTCAAAAAGTTTACTCTCGCCCATCAGCTGTGCCTCAAGCGAATCACTTCTAATATTTCTTCCCTAAAAAAACTCCGCTCGACATTTCCGCTGGAGGCCTGCGGCAAAGGTAAAATATGCACTTGCTAATTTATGGGAACAGGCGCGAAGTTCAACAATAATTGAGCGCAAATTGCGGCGCATAATAAAGTTGTTGCGTTGATAAAAACTCAAATGTATCATTTTTTTTTTGGGGAAAAATTACAACGAGCGGCAAATGTAAGCCGAGTCGGGGGCCATTAATCAAGCAAAGTTGGAAAATAGAAGCCAGCGACGCCATGTAGGCGCAAATGAGGTGCATGAATCAAAAGGCAGCACAATGAAAAGTTTCCAAAACATTTTTCACAACCAAATGACTGCAGCAGCGGCGACAAGGTCGCTTGCCGGAGCCGGAACTGATAACAAAAGCCGCTGACACTTGACAAAGTTGCGAGTTGCCAGCCCCGCCCCCCATTTGAGAGAGCGCAAAAAGGCAGAAGCCAAAATGAAAAGTATGAAAAAACAGCGTGAATAGCAGCGCCACCTGGCGGCGTGTCCAGTTGACAGCGCAGATAAGCGAATGCCAGCCGCAGCCGTCGCTGTCCAGCTCTGAACTGTGAGCTCTCGGTTCCCCGCTCTTAGCTGAACTTAACTCAATTTTCACTCGGCTCACAGCTGGCATTTGTCATTTGGTGGCATTTTCAGTGTTTTTAATTAATTCCTCTTTGGCTTTTCAATATATGTATGTATAACGCCCTCCCACATTTTCCGTTCGCAGGGGCAATGTGCGTGCCTTGTGGATGGGCGTGCTCTGGGCTCTAACATCTGGCACTGGCGTGGCTGTCGCCCTGCTTCAGGGTTCTGCGGGCCCGCTGATTGGCGTTGCCATATCAGCCTCATTGCTACCACCCGTTGTCAATTGCGTAAGTATTCGAGTCTCACAACTAACCTGTGAAAATACTCAGGTGTTGTTATAGAGGGGGATAGACATGACTATGTAAATATCCTGTAAAGCTGAAGTGAAGACGGACGTTCACGGACCCGTTAATGATTAGTTGATTATCAAGAGAAGGAGCAGAGAGAATAGTTAGAGAAGATAGAATATTTTTTGAGCTAATTGAAATAGGGAATACTGCTCTATATAATAGGTTATATATATTATAGATCAGAATGGAGAACAGAGTCAATGGCTTGCCCGTTCGTATGAACACTGTGATATGGACTAGAGTCCATAGAGTTTTTGAAAGCTGATTATTATTAAATATCTATTCTTGTATACCATATGCCGTTAAATTCATCATTTTTGATCGATAGCTCTATTTTTTTCTTAATTATCGATAAAAATCGAAAAAATTTGTGCTTTTTATGCATCACTGGGCATCCATTAGTCGGGCATTCCTGCTCCAATTTTCACATATTTTGACAAATGCTGAGCTCAATTTGCAGGGCAAAAAATACAATTGAAATGGAAAAAAATATATAAATAGATAATACAAATATCTGAGATACACTTAAAGCGGCCCAGCATATGCATAGAATATTTTTTTAATTGGAAAGCTGATGCGTGGGCTCAAGAGAGTTTAAAGAGAACTCTCTGTGGTGATTGCCTACGGCAACAAATAATTAAATTTTGCTTTAAATGTGCTAAAGCTTAGGTCAGGAGGTCAAATGTGTTTAAATTATTGATTGATAATAGTGTAACTTTTGCACTGAGTTAGGCAGATTAAGTTAAATATATAAATATAATAAATATATATATTAAATATATAATAATACAAATATATAAAAATATAAATATATAAAAATATAAATATGTAAATAAATATAAAATTGACATTTATATATTTAAATTTATATATTTTTATTTAATTTTTATATTTATGTATTAAAAAATTTATATTTTTTATATTTAAATATTTATATTTTTACAAATTTATATTTTTATATATTTAAATATTTATATTTATATATTTTTAATACATTAATATTTTTATATATTTAAATATTCAATTTGTAAAAATATACATTTTTAAATATAAATTTTTAAATATAAAAAATATAAATTTTTTAATACATAAAATATATAAATTATATAAAAATATAGAAATTTAAATATATAAATGTCAACTGTATGAAATTATGTCCCTCTCTTTGTTAGAAAATTAAAAAAAATATTTTTAGAAAATTAAAATGTAAAATATTAGGTATCTCTATTTATGGAAAATTCTCTATTTCCATTTTATACCACAAAAATATTATAAATCTCTTATTATAATTAATAATATTAATGCTGAGTATCTCCCAATCGATAACTGGTAATCTTGACGACTTTAATATTTATTTATAATATAAACGCAAAATTCTTCTAATATTTACATTAAATTGTTTCAAAGCAAGCTCATCTGTTAGTCATAAAAACATCTAAGCAATAGCTGATTAGCAGACAGTTCAAAGGGTCTAGTAAGCCTCATGACTGAGCTGACTGTGCACGCCCGAGTGAGCCCGGGGCACATAAATTAGCCAAAAATATACAATTTGCTCGATTAATCTGAGGAGCTGGGCACAAAAAGTTTTGCACATAAATCTGCTGCACCGATTTCCACACTGAAACTCAGCCGAAGCTCAAGCAGACGCACTGACTGCGGCTGTGGATGGGGCCAGCTGTTTGGCCAGTGGATGGCAGCTAACCGCAACGAGTGCATAAATTCCGATCCAATTTTCAAGTGCGAATTGCGCAGCAGCACGCAGTCTAGCGGATGTTGCGTTAAATTATTAAGCAAGCAGAGAAAGAGAGAGAGAGAGGGAGGGAGCGCGGGCTAGGGAATATGCATGCAAAAACTTGCACAGCGGAAGCGGCAGGCCAACAGGCAAACAAACAAACTCCCGGCGACACGGGGTTGTCTGACATTTATCAATTGTGACAGAAAGACAATGGCGCAAGGCGGCTAAGGCGGGTGCGAAGCCTGACAAAATGATGCAAGAGCTGCTCCTGCAGTCCCTACTCCCAGTTGCAAGCGAGTCCTTTGCTTACTCCATGTGCTGAAACAATGGGAGCTGAGATCGCTTAATCATGCCGACGACTGTGGTCGAGCATGTGTGTGCTAGCCCAGTTAGCCCTCGCTCTGCTCTTGCCCCAGTTCCGCTCGTATTCTTTTTTTTTTTGTTCTGCTCTCGGCTTATATGAGCTGCATAAATCAGACGCACGCACTAAAACTCTGACGCTGTCAGCTCTATCGGGCAGCAGTTGCACGTTTTTAACCTAAAATCTGCTAACTGCATTGCCCAAACAGCGTGCCACAATTAATAGCATGCAGCCAGGACAACGCCGCGTATGAGTAATCGCACATATTTACTTTTCGCATTACTCATACGCAGCGTTGTCCGCCCGTAGATAGTACACGCACATAAAAAATGACTATCAGCTGAAATATTGTCAGCAATAAAAACTTATATCCTTTATTCCTATTTGCCAGTTTAATATTTAAAGTTTTATGTTTATCTAGAAATAATTTACTTGAATTTACTCGCTTTTTGGCAATTAGCTTGCGAAATGCGGCCAGCATTGGTTTACTTAACGGAATTATTCACGTTTTATGTCTTTTAAGTTCGCATTTTTATTATTTATGCGCCGCCATTTGCAATGATTAATTCCAGTTGTATTTACTTTTAGCAGAATGTTTTTCTTAGAACTGAAATTTTTTACAAGATTTCGTTTTCAATGAAGAGCTGCAGAGGCGCCATAAATTAAAAGAGAGGACTCGAAAGAGGAACACACAAACAAGTTGAGTAGGCACGAACTTCCGGAGTGTGTGCGTGGCCAGGCGCTGAGTCATTATAATTTATAAGAGCAAAAAATCCAGAAAAAGACTCAGAGGGGCGGACAATGCGACAATAAAGTTTTAGCCAAGCCGGAGAAGCTTAGAGGCTCAGAGTCTCAGAGTTTGAGAGTCTCGGCGTGTGAGATTTATCACAATTCAAGGCCGGCATCACTACTTGTTATGCCTAAGGCAACAGCTGTGCTGTTTTCAATTTCAATCCAGCGACCTTATGACCTCAACTGTCCACGCGTGACCCGTCTCTCGCCCCTCGCCCCTTACCCACTTTGATTAAGTCATGTCAGTCATACAAATGGACACGCCACTTAACACACACACACACACTCTCTGCTGCTGCTGCTTTGCAGGGTCTGTTCTGGTCGCAGGCCTGCATCTGGCTCATCTACCCGGAGAAACGCATACCGCACTTGAAAAACGAGGCAATGAACAGCACCAGCGCCTACCCGTTCCTCTACACGGACTACTTGCCCACCGAGTTCCTCATCAACGGCATTGTGTCCGCCTGTTTGACGGTAGTGAATGTGATTTGCATATTTATAACGGCCATAATAGTGTTGAAAATCAAGGAAGTATCGGCGCCATACACGGCCAGTCCGGACCTAAAGCGGTAAGTGGATCGGCAAAGAGCTCCACGCTTTCAATATCAAAGCGCCAACAATATGCCCCCACCCCAACGCGACGATATGCACTGAGCTGTTCCTAATGGCCACATACTTGGCTTTAAGCTTATCATTTCCGGTATGTGCGCTCGCCAAATGGCCAGTCGACCATTTGTGAATGTAATTAATAATCGCAGCGACAATCGCTGGGGTCTATATGCGATTGCTTAATCAGTACACGAGCGTTGTCTGCTCAATAAGAGAGGTAGAATTGGGAGATGAGCCGTACCAAATTTGATGTGTGAAAGTGAATTAAAATTAAAAATTCAAATAAAATTTAAAGTGAATTTGATTGGTCTGAGTAGTTGGTAGTTAACATAGAGTTCGTTTACATGAAGAGAGAGAGAAAACATATGCTGCTGTTAAAGTTAACATAACATATTCACACATATTCTATGGCCTACTGTTAGCTAACATACACACTAACATTAGTTCTGTCCAAGCACTGTTAAACGTTGCATTACTTTAACTGTAATGTATGTTAACTTACATAACATTTTCACACATATTCTATAGCATACTGTTAATTAACATAAAAACTAACATTAGTTCTGGTAAATGACTGTTAAACGTTGCATTACTTTAAAGTTAGCTAACAGTTCTGTTGTGGATTGATGTAAAGTGTTTAACATTGCTTACTCTATTAACTTAACAGTATGTCAACGAAAATTTCTATTACTATTATTACTGAAATGTTAGTTACATTAACATTAAAGCTGCCATTAACATTTCAGTATTAACATTTTATTATTTCAATAACCATTCTATTTATAACATCTGTAATTTCCATTATTATTTCAACATTTCTATTTTCTCCCACACAAAGCTCGTTTCTTGATATATGCCTGAGGTGGTCATAACATCAAATATATATTTAATTAGCCTGAAACCATAATGCCACCACATTGCCGATGACAAATCTTATAATTAACTGGCTTATTTCGTGCATTTCACAAGAAGTGCTCCGGCTAATGTTAATAAATGAGCTTTGTAGCGCCGCCTTCTTCTTCTTCCATAATAAATAGCCAACTAAGTCGCATAGACGCCACTGACCCCCATCGGGAGGCTGGCACATGTCTGGTCTGGTCTAGTCCGCTCGGCTGCGGTATGATCTGGTCTGGTCTGGCTACGTGGCCTTCAATCTCATAATGTGACGCATTAAATTACTTGAAGCGTGCACAAAACAAATTTTGTTTGCCGCTGCAGAGCTCTGTCAACACGGCTCACAGCTATTATGTATGCCACAGTTTTTGTTACACTATGCACAGCGTTGCCTATTAAGGCAAACGCACGCTCGCTGGCTCAACCGCCAGGCAGCTTATGTTTATTTGATACCCTGCTGGCTGTGCTGTAAGAGCATGCATAGGGCTAAGGATAAGAGAAAGTATAAGTGTAAAGATAAGGTATAAGGACAGGGATTAGGACACAGGTGTGAATAGGGATAACTATAAGGTTAGGGTCAAGCATAAGAATAAGGATCAAGAGAAGGATTAAGATATGGGTAAAGCTAAGGATAAAGATATGGATAAGCATTCTGAAAAGGATAAGAGCAGAGAGAACGGCGCGGATAAAGACTTAGGACTTGTCCGAAGAGCTTATCCGTATTTAAATGTTTATTCTTCTCCTTATCCGTATCCTTAAATTTATCCTATTTATTCATATCTTAATCCCATTCGTATTTCTTATCCGTATCCTTATTCTTATTATTTTCTTTATAACGATCTTTATCCTATTTATATTATTATAATCCCATTCGTATTTCTTATCCGTATCATTACCTTTAGTTTTATCTTAATCCTTTTTTATCCTTATCGGTTGACTTATTATTATGCATTCAATTGATTTTTTCTTTTCAACAACATTATCCGTATCAACTTTATTATTATCTCTACTAATAATATCAATATCTGTATCCAATCATTATCTTTCCCATTACAATCAGATTCTCTCTACAGGGTATCTCCCATTCGAGTACTCCACCTAACCGCTGATTGTTTTACTATCTCTCTGTCTGTCTGTGCACATTTAACTGTTGTTTATGCAATATTTGTGTTTGCTGCTGTTGCATTCAACTCGCGGCAGCCCTTTAGTCGGGGGCCAACGCCCTCGCCCCAATAGATGTCATGGACGGGCCAGCGGTTTTAGCTATTCGTTGTCCATATGGCTGCGGGCTTATGTGCTCTGCAATGTTTTCCATTCCGACTCAGCAGATCTTGCAATACGCATAAAGTGCATAGATTCATCTATTTATTTATTGAGACTTTGTTTGCTTTGCTTTCGGAAATTGAAGCTGGTTTCTTTTCCAATGGTTTCATATGGTTTTATTTACCCAGAAACGGAATTAAATAAGGGAATTCTAACTCAACTTTAAATTTAGTCATCATTTTGGAATATTAAAAAATAATTTATATTATGATTTAATTTGTGTCTTTTGCTGCTCGCACAGCTTCTGGGAGACAGATCTTCGGACCGTGCGCAAGACGAACCGCTCTACGATGCGCCATCGCCAGGGAACGCTGCGGGGCGGAGGAGCTGACAAGCTGATGGGGTAAGTGCGGATGAAAAGTCGAGGAAATCTTTACTTGAGAATGCCAATTCACGAAGTCGCTGCCATTTTTTGTTTGTTTATTGTTGTTGCGGTAATTGAGCGCATGTGTGATGCAGTCACTGTGTGTGTGTGTGTGTGTGTGTGTGTGTGTGTGTCCACGTGTGTGTGTGTGTCTGCTCATGACATTCCCCGAGGCCAACGCAATTTACTTTTGCCTCAGTGGAATATGAGAGCCCCACGTCTCCAGCCAATTTCCAGAGGTAAATAACAGTCGTATTTATATGTCGAAGGCGACTTGGCCCCGCCCACCTGTCCAACCACCCAACCACCCACAGCGCATGTTGTTTTCAAGGATATAAATAATTTTGATGCCGGAACGAAAAGTGGGCAACATACAAAATATTTATCGCATAATTGAAATCATTGCGCAGAAATTTACGACATATTTGTGCATAAGCGTAACAGAAATATCGCCCAGCTTTATGATACGCTGAATTGAAAGGAAGATATTTACTCGAGGAGTGCTCTTAGGTCGATAGCATAAAAAGAAAACTCAAATTGAAATGAAATTGCAATTTTAATTACCAGAAAAGTTGGAAATAAACAGGAAAAAAAACATTCATTAAGCACGATCAAAGCGCATTTAAGCATCAATTAGGGTCAGGAGCGGGTCCTATAAAAGGTACGAAAAAACAAAACAAAAAAATGAAGAAGAAATTAGCATAAAAACAATTGGAAAGTCCCACTCGAAATTCATGTAGCAAATTAGCAACCAGCTGCTGGCGCTTTTAATTTAACGCCCAGTGACCGCGCTGTTTATTCAAACAACTAAAAAATTTATGGCCCATTCGCACAAAGGGCATTGAGAAATTTGCACAAAAGTTTTTCATTTTCACACTGAATGCAAATTTGCAGTGGAGGTCGATGGCGGAGCTACGAGCGGCATTATGTGGAATGCCCGCACAGCGCGCTTGATGTGTGCCTGGAAAATCAGCTAAAATTTTGCAATCAAAATCTCTTTTGAGCGAATGAGAACGTAATGTGTGAATGCACGAAATTTTGAGTAGAAAATATGTGCAGGAGAACAATGGGGCTGAGAGCTGAAGTCCATTATTTAACTCTTTTTCAAAATTGACTAAATAAACTAAATGTTATTTTTTTAAGTGTATTTTAATTTGAATGGTTCGAATTTATGCTAGAATTAAGGTAAAAAATATATATTTACTACACAGCAATATTATAATACAAAAATAAAATATACAGAGTGGGGTAATAGTAATCAGCTGGAGCGGAAGCTGATTAGGCTTCAGATATCATATAATATATATATGTATATAATATATATACAGGTATATAATATATATGTGCATTATAATTACGTAGAATTCTGGGATTATGCTTTTCACAAAAATATTTTTCAAGCCTCATCTTTGAGTGAATCCCAATGCATGCAGGCCAGTCCTTGAATGTCTATCAATTATCATTTTAATTTAACTGACATTCTTGTGTGTTTTATTTATGATTTAAAAAACTTTTGCTATTGTTCGTAATACATGATAGCAACAGTTTAAGTACTTTTGATTGTACCTAGCTATTTTCTGACTATTAATGAATTCGTTTTCATATTTATTCCTATACTAGTGGCAACTATCAGGGTCTAGACGAGGCACGTAGCGCCAAAATGGACTCAGCACTGGAGCGAGCCCTGGCACAGGCCGAAAGCGATGCGACCTTCAAGAAAGTGAAAAGAATGAGCTACTCGAGCAATGCGGCGGGTGAAGTAAGTATTAAAATATATATTAGAAAAATATATATATAAATATATTTATATAAATTATCTATATATATAATACTATTTTAAAATAACATTAGTCAGGAGCCCAACTTTAGTCGATAAAATTTAATTTAATTTTTTTTTTAATCTTATTTAATTCATTTATGAATTTCTATTTAAAAGTTAATATATTTAATAAATTTATATTGTATGTAATATAAATTTATTAATATATATTAATTATTTTATGATATTAGGTATAATACTATTATTATATATTTATAAATTTATTTATGATATTAGATAAATTTATTTATATAAGTTGATTTTAAAATATAAATATCTATAATTACTTTGTCTAATATAAATGCCTAATCAACTGACTATTTAAGACTTCTACAGTTTATATATATTGTAAAAAATTCAATTGAGAAGAGATTTCCTTCACACTCCACAATATCTATTGTTTCATATAATTAGACACGTGCCAAGCCGTTTGACCCACAATAATAATATTTGTCTACTCCCAAATTCGCGTTTGGCTTGCTAATTGTTCATGCCTCGTCTGGATCACTTTGGGACGCAGCTTCTCTGGCTTCTGCTGTCTCGTTAACCTACTGTCAATCCACCTGCTACTCCTCTGCATATTCCTGCCATACCTCCGTGGTCGTTGTATCAGACAACCTCGTGGCGGTAGCTACGGTGCAATTGCGGCTTCTGCGGTCGTTGTCACGCAGTCCATGCGCGTTTACGGCAGCTGTACAATCACACTACAGTCGAGAGGATGTGGCTGCAGCTACTCAGCTATCCTGCGGCTAGCTTGACAAGGCATAGCTCAATATAATTGCTTCGCTAAACGCAAATAGTTTAGCTTTGCAGTTAAATTGAGAAATTGAATTTAGCTTGATTCGATTCGAGTTTATTTAGAAGTGAAGAGTTGAAGTTTAATTCGAGCGTAATAATGGGATATTTGTAATAGAGAACTCTAATTAGAAATCGAAGAGTGCTCTTGGGCTCTTGCTCTGACAGTTATCTGACTGCATTAGATATATCATGTTTCTAGGCTTGCTTAATGCAGAGTAATTGGTGGGTGTGCCCGACTAGCAGATACAGAGTATTTCTTGCAGTGCCATTAGAAGGGATGCGAAGAAGATCTTTAGATGCCACAGCATAGAACCTTTTTATGGGCTTTACCATGTTTGATATGGGATGTTATAAAAGATATAAATAAAAGTTGAATTGCCAATATTATCAAATACTTTGGGAGAGCAAGTAAAAATATTTGGTAATTGTCTTTCTCAATGTTCTATAGAAAAGAATTTGTTTTATCGATTTTTATCGATATATATATAACAAGTAATCGATATGCAGTAATCTAATTATATCTTTCTAATACCAATTAGTTTAGTTTAGTTCCAAATAATAAAAAAACAATTTTTACCTCACTTAATCTCTGTCACAACGGCCAAATTGCTTTCCATTCTTAAAAAGTCCTGTAAAAGTCCTGTACACAGTGTACTTCAGTATACTAAATGACATCTGTTATTTAAATACAAACACAACAATTAGAATAACACTTGGTATCTGCTAATCGCCTTTGTCAAGTGCCTCGTTGCGCTGTTCTGCAGCAGACCCCTGCGAGAAGACAGCTTTCAGAGTAAATTACCCACAATTACGCGTTGAAGGGAGTGACTACAGTACAGTAAGCACTGACCTCAATCATTAGTTGCGAGGCGCGCGCTGATAGTTGAAAGTAAGAGCTACCCGCAGAGGCTAGCGCCAGCTGGCAGGCGAGACTCTCCCAAGGACACGCAGAATATAAAGCAAGCGGAGTCGTCATAAATCAAAGGGCAGCATACTGCGAGAGAAAGGTCAGAGACTGGAACACTCAGTTGCGCCCTTGTCTCGAAGTAAAAACTGACTGCTTGTTTATTGCTGAAAATCGTGCAAGATTTATGGTGGTATTCAGATGAAGTCGTTGCGGCGCGCAAAAACAAGAGACAACTGCAAACAAATGCAGCAGAGTCCTTACGCGAAGAAACGCGCACAAAAACTGTAGCCGAATGCGAGGCAAAGACTAAGCTGAAGCTCTGTCTTTTTTATGTGCCGATGTGGAGATTGTGGAGATTGAATTCAGAATTGAACGACAATTGAAAAGAGTCAAAGGGCTATAGGAGTTGGGGGCGTTTATTAAATATTATTTTAGAGAGATGAAGCTATGTACTCGAATGAGCTAATTGTCAGAGATACTTAGCATTTCCTAACAACAGCTGCAGTAAAGGAAACCTAAACCAAATATTACGCATACGCAGAGTATAACCACAAAGTTAGCTCTTTGCTAGGCAATTTATACGCAGACACAGGAAGCCTAAAATAAATAAGCAACTTTTAGCCGCAATTTCCTATTTGAAATATATGTCTGTTGCCAAGAAAATAATGTAGTCTAATTATGTTGAAAATATTAAGTATACGCCTGCAGAGCATTTGAGGTTAACTGAATTTCAGCGTATTTCCAATTAGCAGAGGAAGCCTTTAGTGCCTTGGAATATTCTGACATATTCGGATACGTAAGGCATATTCGTATATTTAATTGTAAACGAGTAAATGATAGGTACAGCTGTCCGAAGTCTCATAAATTAGAAATATCAAGTATACGCACACATGATTACGAACACGATTAGCAGAGACTCTGCAATAAACAACTTCTTCGGAAATGAAACACATTTTTTTTCTCACTCAACTCCATTCTATTTTGAAGTATTTGGGCATTAACAGATTGTTTTCTCTAGGCCAGCTAAACCCTGCTCGGCTAATAGTAACAAAGAATATTAAGTATACGCTCAGTATGCACACGTATTCAACTGATTAGCATCATCAGGCAGGCAGGCAGGCAGGCTGGCTGGCAGGCAGAGGCATCATCATAACCAGCCGCTTTGAAGGAAACGAAAAAAACTTTGATAATATCCCGTTTAGGCAACGGAAGAAACTTCCAATTAAAAGTTACTGCAAAGCAAGAAGGCAGCCAAGCGTCAATTGCCACAAATCAACTTTTACATTAATTCATTTTGAAAGAGATGAAAGAAATGACGAAAGAGACAGAGAGAGCGAGAGAGACAGAAGAGATAGCGAAAATAGTAATGTCAAGAACGCACTTGAGTGAGTGACAGACAAGACATGCTCCAAATATTTAGGGCCTGCGTCGAAGCCGACTGCAAAACAAACTTGATAAGTTAGCGGGCGAGCGAAAAGGGGGTAGGAGCAGGGGGGCGGGGCAAAGGAGCTTACACAGTGAACGGCTTGTAATCTATTTAAAGTGAGTCGCGGCCACTAAAACTCAATTAACCCCCTTTACACACAGCACAAGGCTGCAAGAGAAGAGACAGCTATAACTGACAGACAGAGTGAGAGAGAGAGAGAGAGAGAGAGAGAGAGGGAAAACAAAACGTACAAATCAAGGCAAAAGATTACAAACGGAAATGGCTGGCCATTGAGTGGGCTTAAGGGCAGGCTGGGGGGCTGCTCGCTTACGGTACAGATAGATGCATGTGGGCGTGGCAGGGCAAGGCAAGAATTTTTTCACTTAAAACCGCATTGATACTCAATTACTAGTGAATGGGTTGCCAGGTCGACGGGTCGACGGGTCGACTGGCAGCCACTCGAACTTGAGGGCAGCACCACCAGCAGCAGCAGCAGCAGCAGAAAACAAACATCGGATGTTGAGCACAGGAAAGCGGAAGCACTTTGCAACGGAAATGAAACATCAATTAAAGTCGCGCATTGCTCGACGGCCAAGCCGTGCTGGCAACCCTGCTGCCGCTGCCAAAAAAATATATTGCTTTTCGTCCAAATGCCGCCATTGTTAATCCTTGCGGTAGTCGCTGCCCTTGCGGCTGCCCCGCGCATGGGATTGGGAGCGTGCCACGGCCGTGGGTGGCCTGAATGTTGCGGTCTTGTCCGCCGTAAGTTGTTGGTAGCCGCTGCAAATCCCGCACTGCCAAAGGCCCATTTCGCCCTTAGATTGCGGCTTAATTGGGAAGCGGTTTGCTGGCATGGGGCATGGGGACATGCAGCTTAAACATTTTTTTATGCAACTATAGCTGCATATTAAGATTTATTTTATTCAAATATATTTCGGAGGATGCAATGTTATGAGGTTAACAGCAGAGTTGTCTGTTATGTTGTATGTTAAATTACATTTTTTAATGCTTTTTATATTAATATTTATATATATATTATTTGTAGAAAATTATTAAAATTTATTAAATGCATTTTTTTTTTATTTCTGAAATAACTGTACTCAGTTCTCATTCTTATGTTAAATATTAGTTTAACATTAGTTTGAGAAACTGTTAAGTAGCAGTATGTTATGAAAGAAGATAGAAGTAAGACGAGAGAGTAAGTTAAGAACGAGAGAGTCGCTTGAATGAGTGCATGAGTAGAGATTAGCTGCGTGAGACAAACATGTTTTAGTCTGTCTATGAAAAGAGAATCGACAACAACGAAATAACAACAACATACAAGACTATCTCCATATACAATTTCACATAAAAAACTTTAAGCAATATATAGTATAAATTCTTGATATATTATACCATACCAAATATTGCTTTACATTTGTATAACTCACACCAAACTCCACTTCAACTTCTTTTCAGCTAACTGAGCGCTTGGCCAAAATAGCCGGACTCAATAAGCGGCATGTGGACGACCCGCTGCACACGAACCCAAGCAGCCTGGCTGGCAGTCGCATGAATTCGATACGAAACTCTCAGTTGAAAGTCGATCTGAAGGTCTTGGACAAGCTGGTGAGCAATCTCTTGCAGCAGCATGCGGCTGGCGCTGGACGCGACACAAAGTCGAGCGCAAGCCTGGAAGCGGGCAGCCGCACGCCGCCTGTGCGCCAGCCGTCGAAGAAGCTCAACCGCTGGCGCCCGCTGTCTCGCTCGGCGCACAGCTTCAAGCGCGGGGGCAGCCGAGACTACGGAGGCGGCAACTTCACACAGCTGCAGGAGCGCAGCGAGGCACAGGCGTCGCTGGCGCCCAACATGCCCACGATTATGGAGAGCAGCGCTGGCAGCTCAACGCCCAACAATGCCCAGCCACAGGCACAGAGTCCCTGGACGGCCTCGCTAGAGCGCACGCCGGGCGCAGTGCGCAACATGCTGCACAACATCAGCCAGGCTGGCAGCGGCGGCGTCCAAGAGGATCAGCTTAATCTCACGCACAATTATGTGGGCTAAGCAGGCAGATTAACCAATAATATATATGCATACAAAAATGATATATTTATATAGTTGAAGACAATAAATAATATATGAAAATAATAAAATAATATATATGAAAGGTATGGGCGACGAATTAATATGGCTTCTGTTATAATAATAACAATAAATAAATAATAAATAAATAATAAATAATAAATAATAAATAATAAATAATAAATAATACATAATACATAATAAATAATAAATAATAAATAATAAATAATAAATAATAAATAATAAATAATAAATAATAAATAATAAATAATAAATAATAAATAATAAATAATAAATAATAAATAATAAATAATAAATAATAAATAATAAATAATAAATAATAAATAATAAATAATAAATAATAAATAATAAATAATAAATAATAAATAATAAATAATAAATAATAAATAATAAATAATAAATAATAAATAATAAATAATAAATAATAAATAATAAATAATAAATAATAAATAATAAATAATAAATAATAAATAATAAATAATAAATAATAAATAATAAATAATAAATAATAAATAATAAATAATAAATAATAAATAATAAATAATAAATAATAAATAATAAATAATAAATAATAAATAATAAATAATAAATAATAAATAATAAATAATAAATAATAAATAATAAATAATAAATAATAAATAATAAATAATAAATAATAAATAATAAATAATAAATAATAAATAATAAATAATAAATAATAAATAATAAATAATAAATAATAAATAATAAATAATAAATAATAAATAATAAATAATAAATAATAAATAATAAATAAATAATAAAAATTATAATAATTCCCATTTATAAAGTTGGAAAAAAGATAAACGAAAACTAAGTAATAGTTACTTATGTCCGATTTTAATCGTAATCTATGTCAGACTCTCCATAATTAGCGTATTTGCCTGTAAGCCAATAACGCTCCAAAGGCCACACAAATATCAAACTTCAGATATCAGTTAAATTTTGAATGACTTAGGCTAACAGTTTTTTAATAGCTTGCGTCTGACAGACCCTAAAGTTGATACGGACACCGCAAGAGACAAGTGGCACAGGCGAGCCATGTCAACTGACTGGACTACAGCAGTTAATATTTTGATGGCGGCAATAGCAGGAGAGGGGGGCGAGGGGGGGCGAGGGCGCGTGGCACTCCACTCTGAGTGATGATGATTTTTGTGTTGGCGCTTGCAGCCTGTCGTCATCAGAGAGAGAGAGAGAGAGAGTGTGCTACAGGGCAGGACTGGTACTTAATGCCAATGTGGTCGGAGCTTTGGGGCGACAATAATGAAGCCGTTTCAAGTTGTCTGTTGTCTGCTGCCTGTTGCGGTTGTCGCCCAGCAATGATGATGATCAAACTTGCCAGGCCTCTCGCTCTCTCTCTCTCTGTGTATTCTAACGGAGTGTGAAAAAAATGGCAAAATAAACAGCGAGTGGGCGCTAATTAAAGAGGGAGAGTGATAGGAATATTTGCCCACTCATTGCAATGTAATAAAAACCAGACGAGCGCAACAAAAATAGTAGCAAAAAATTGCATTAATTTCACATAATTTATTAAATATATAAATAGATGGGAAAAATAATTGACGTGGGCTTTATTAATATAATTACTGTGTATAGTTTTTATTATATTTATTTTAAGAGCATATTGAAAATACCCTGTAATACCCTGCACAGCTTTGCATCCTTGCCGCACAATTTAACAGATATTTTACTACAGACTCCTTCCTAGGAAAAGTACGGGTCGAGTACGCTTGGAGCTAAAGCTCAAAAATGGCAAAATTAAGACTTCTGCTGAATTCTCTACCAAAAAAGATTGAGCTATTTTTTTTATTTATTTATTATTAATATTATTATTTTAAATAATAAATAAAAAATTTCCATAGTCTTTTGCCAACAACTTTTCATCATTGCAACTAGAAAAAAGTAGTATAAAGTGTGGCTTACTCTCGTCTCTCGTCTCAGCCATTAAAAGACCAAAGGTGCAGACTACGTAACATATATTTCCATGTAGGTCACGTAGTTATCGGCAGCTGGTATACGCCGCGAGGTCAGAGACTGAGAGTGAGTGAGAGTGAGTCTGCCCGGCTGGCTGTCTGTCTGGGCTTGTTAAGTGTTACAAGTATCCTAATCTAATTCTTAAAGTGCTTTCCATTATATGAACGAATGCTTTTATAACCCACTCACCTGTCGCTCCATGACGCCGGCTAACTGCTCGCGCTCCGCGTTGCGATAGTATCCGGTCAGATTGGCGCCCAGTCGCATGGTCACCTCGTAGCGGGTTTTGCCACTACGTGCGGCATTGCGATTGCTCCTCACGTTGAAAATGCTCGGACTCGGACTGGCGCTAGAGGCGGCATTGTTGTTGTTATTGTTATTGTTGTTGTTGTTGCTGTTGTAGTGGTTGTTGTTGCTGTCAAATTCGCATGCACGATGGCAATTACTGGCGCTGGCATTTCCAATGCAACCTGAAAGCGCAAAATAAAATGTGAGCGAAAGCCGAACTCAATGCCTCGAGATGCAAATGCTGAATGCACGGAGGGCGCTTTAATTTTGATTGAACTCAAGCTAGCTGGAATAATTTAATAATGCCCAGTCATAGCCACACAAAGAGCTAAAGGAAAGCCCCTCTGTCCAGGCGAGCGCTGCGAAAATGCAATAAGAGACATTACAGCGCTCGAAAAATGCGAGAAATGTTTACCCCAAGCCCCCTCTGGGCTAAAGTCCCCTCGCCTACAAGCCTGCCCATTGGCCCACAGCTTAACACTGCCCGCATTCTCTATGCATTTCCCACCTGCTCCCTGGCGAGCTGAGCGAAAGCAAATGTCAAATTCGATGACGTTGTCATACCGAAGACATGTTGCCAGGGGAACGCTCAGCCACCAGATGGTTTCTGCTCTCGTGACACATGAGAAGCGAGCGGAATAGTTGCTGCGTCAAAATATGAAAACTATGAATTATGTATGCAGGAGCCGGATCAAAAATAAGTGGTCCATGGACTGACCTTAGATTGGAGCAAATAACTTATGAAAAACATATATTAAGCATTAAGATTGCGTCTCATTTTAGAAATGTGCTAAAGCTGTTCATTACAAAAAACTCATGGGAGAAATTACAGATAAAAGGGAAAATCAAAAGAAGAAAAGTAAACTAAGATACATATTTTTTACACATTTTGTTATTGTGTTTTATTTATGAACAAATAATATATAGTTTAAGTAAATAATTATTTGTTTTTTATTTATATATTTTTTTAAATTTTTTTAAAATTAATTAATAGATATTATTTGCAAGTTTTTTCAGCATTATGCGTAATTTTCAGGAAAATAAATAATAGTTTCCCCATGTCTACCATGTAAGTACCATCTACCATCAAAGTAAATTTATAAAATTTTAGATTAAACTATATATTATGCTTTAAGTAATATTTTTCTAAACGATAATAAAATTTATGGTCTACACAAAAAATTTGGTAGCTATGGTGTCCAAATTGAACGATATATTAATTATTGAAGCAGCAACAGTTTATGTGAGCTTTTTTTCAATAAATAATTTAAAATACTTCTGGAAACGATACAGAGTCCAATTTTGCTTTATTTTATCGAGAATTAAACAGAATTTAATAGAAACAACATTTTAAGAGCCTAGCACAGTTTAGATTATATTCAAAATTTATTTAAGTTTCGTAAGAGTATATTTTCCAAATGTGAAGTCTTTAGAAATTCAAATAATATGAATTCTTTTACTCCAAAGAAAGTATTTTGCGAATTACCACGCCTCCTTTACGCGTATTTCATAAGATATTTTCCAATTTTCTAGTCTCTAGCTTCAAAACAGTCAAATGAACAACATAAGCAAATTACACAAAGCCAATATACTCTCTGCATACAAAGTTTTATAAGATTCAAAATTCTTAACATTTATGCTTTTAGCTAATTTCTCTATTTCTTTTAATTTAATCAGAATTTTTTACAGAACTCTCTACGTAATTTAATATACCTCAATTGCTGTGGCAGAAATGTTGATAAATCATTTCATGAAATTGTTCGCCGCTCGCAACAATTCTCGTTGCCCATTTGCAAAACAAAGTCGGGAGTGGAGCGAGAGACAGCGACAGCCCGTAGCTGACGAGCGCTGAAAAGGCGCGACAAAGTCAGACGGAACGGGAGAGATACTCTACTCACACACACTGTGCTCACAGTGCTGGCGGGTCAGGGGTCGAGGGTCCTGGCTGGTGGGTGCCCCGAGCTGCGACCCCTCGGTTTCTTTGCCAACACTTGCAGTGAATGTTTCGTTTCGTTTCGTTAACTGTTGCACAGCGTGCATCGAGTGCAATTTAAATGCTTAATTATTGCCTTAATTAAATTTCCCACTCCACTCCAGCTTTATTTTTAATTTGTTGCAATCTTTTGATTCCTCCTCTCTCTCTCTCTCTCTCTCTCTCTCTGTGCTCTTTTGCACTGTTGATTAACAAAATATTTTTGTTTTTCAGCCACACACGCTCAATTAGTTATTGCTTGTTACGTCTGATTACATTTCGTTTACTTTCTGCGGCTCCACTTACCCTGAGTCGTCTCCACAATTTCGGGTATTTCGCATTTGGTGCCCTTGTAGCCGCTGGGACAGTGGCATGTTATGGCCGCGTCGCCAATGTGCCTGCAATTAAAAAGCGATTAAAGTCACAATACAATAAGAGAGGAGCAGATGAAAGGACTTAATATTAACTATATATATATTAAATATATAAACAATTATAATAAATATATAAAAAATAATAAATTAAATATAAAAATTAAATATAATTAATCTCATTGTAAAATTTGATTTTTTTCTAAATTTAAAATAATAATTAATACTAATTATAAAAAGAATTTATTGACTGAGCATTGAAGGTCTTCAGGCCAAGCTGCTTGGAGTTAGTCAAGAAATTTTTGGAGCTGCAGGCAAGAACGCATGTCTTCAACATTTCACAGTCAACTATTACAAATTTGTTGTTAAAATTTATAATCGAATAATTCAGAGAAGCTGAAAACAAATTGTCTTTCTATGTCTTCCTCTCAGCTTCATCCTATCGCACAAAGTACTCAAATGCTTCAATTTATTTGCATTTCATAAATTTCCTTTTTATATATATTTTAAATTTAAATTTTTAATAACTTCATATTCAATATTTTTAAAGTTTGTTTGAAATTATTTACGTCCGGCCAAAGCAGACTGCCTCTCGAACATGTCAACAACAACTGTGCAAATAAACCAAATTGAGTCTCACTTCAAAAATGTTATTAAAACTTTGACGTAGAACGAGTTTAGTTAGTGAGCTAGAGTTCAGCATGCGAAAATAAAACAAACAAAAAATTTAAATAAAAATTAAGTGTAAAAATAAGTTAAGTATTGTAATATATATTAAGTAAAAAGAGTAAAAAGTTGAATATAATAAATATATATAATTTATATAATTGACTAATTGCTTCCCATGGTATACAAAATTAAATGAGTTTAGTTAGTGATTCACCTGACGCTAAACTGAATTTAATTTATTTAAAAATAACAATAAAATTAAATTTTATGTAAAATAAAATAAAATCTTACATAGAGTAAAAATAATAATATAATAAAAATATTTATAATTAATGATTACACCACATGGTATACAAGAATAAATTAGTTTATTTAGTGAATTGGTGTTTGATACATGACCTTTAAAACGAATTTATTTAATTTAAAAATGTAAATAAAATTTCTAGTTAATTAATAAATATTAATAATATATAAAATAATTTTATTTAATTTTACTGCATACTTAAATGCTATATAAGAATATATAATCAATTTTAAATATTTAGGTTTTGTATTGTACAATATTTATATTTATCATTTTATCATTTACATATTACATCATATTATGATGTAATTCATAAAATATGAAAAATTAATGCTTAAAAATAGGTAATAATATAAAGAATTTAAAAATATATTAACTATTCGTGCCATTCTGGAGATCTTAGATTAAGCTCTTATTCATTTATTTTTGAGCCTCTTAAAATATTTCAACATGCTTTGTCTGAACTGTACTCACTTGCACACTCCGCCGTTCTGGCAAATATTTGTATGCGCATCCGTGCAGAGCGGTCCGTGGCCGCAATCGTTGCCGCTGAAGCCGGGGAAGCAGGCGCAAGCATATGAGCTACAAAGAGATTCAAATGATTAATTAAAGCAAGTTTAAACTTTACAGATATTTGCCTTGTCAGGCAGTTAAGCCGTCACGAGCCGGACATGCTGCGCTTAGCTGTGATATGACTCTGGAGAAGATGCCCATTTCTAGGCTCGTTTTTTATACGTTCATGTGAATATGCGCAAATTAAAGTTTCTCTTTTCTTTTCCTTTTTTTTCGCTATCTCAATATTTTGGTACGTGCCTAAGCGAATATTGTTGAGAGGCGCAAATGTAATTCCATCAACAACAGCTGAGCGGGTGAGTGCTGAGTGCTAAGGTCACCGACTTGGCCCCCCAGGCAATAATTTAAAGAGCTCGGCGCCAAGGATACATTCCAGACTCACAGGATACGCAGCCTACGTCATTGCCGGCTGCCGCGCTGAGCCGCTGCTCGCTCATTAAGTTCAATTGCGAGTAATTATGCGTACAGGCCGAGCGCAGACCTTGAGCTCACTCACGCAAGTCGACGTTCCCCGACTTTTTCATTAAATTATATTCAAATTGACTTTGGCGTCTCATGTGCAGAAAAAAGAGAAAATCTAGATACGTGAAATCGATGCCGAAAACAGTTTAATTAGATTCCTCAGCCCTGTCAATTTCCATTTGGAAGCCCGAATTTACCCGAATTTAGCCCGAATTGCAGCTGCCCATTCGGAATCACAGAAATTAATTCACGCTAACAAAATATTCTCGCTGACAATTTAATTGGGACGCGGCGCTTAGCCAAAGCTGCCAAATGCCAAATGCAAAATGCAAAATACAAAATACAAAACATAAACAAAAAGGTCGCCATTTATATGTTAAATAATTGCGCAGCCTTTTCCCGTTTCCCATTTCCCATTTCCCGCTGCCCCTGTCCCACTGTCCACCGGTCTGGTTGGGTTGGAACAATGGCACTTGTTGGCTTTTGTCTGTTGTTGCTTGGCTGACACATGTCAACAGAAATTAATTTTTGGAAACATTTACGAAATTGTTTAGCAGCAGCGACAATAGCAATTGCTGAAGCGATTCGAATATATTTTATATTGAATGTATATGGATATAAATCAGAAATTCTTAATGAGACATCGTTTCGCATATTTGTTTAGAAAATCAGCAGAGCTGGCATATCAAATTATTGTCACTGTATCAGTTAACACCAGCGACTCTAGTAGTAGTGAAAAGAGCATCCATACACAGCTGAGTGTCTTAAGTTGAGCTGATCATATTCTCTGAGTACCTTCACACTGAAGACTTATGCTCTGAGAGCCTTTAAGTATCAGACGCTTGTGCTTTACTGATTGACACTGCGAAGAGCAAAGCCTTTCATTCAAAATTCGCATACAATAATTTATGTCTATTGCCATGGTTGCCTAAGGCTCAAGTACTTTACCTCTGTACCTATACTCTATGGCTTGACGTTGGGTATGGTCATAAATTCCTCAACACTCTCTCGCAGTCAACTTGAAGGCGGATGGAGGTGGCTGTCCATAACATGTGATTGCTTCAATTCTTAAACTGTTTACATATCAATCAAAGTGTGGGATGCAGACAGACTCTAGTCAGGTCTTTATAAGATATGATAATAACAGCCCATTCCTATGATATGGCAAATCAAGCATCTACAGTCTCTCAGCCAGTGAATTCAATCATCAGCTCTCACCGATTAGCATTAAAAAGCTTCTTCAATTGGCATGGCTGTCAAGAATTTATAAAATTTTAAGCTAGCTTCAGCTCCAGAATCTCTAAGCTATCTAAACCAAAATAAAAGCTTATATAAATAACAGAAATTAATAATAATAATTAACAGAAATTAATGCTCTCGCTGAATATTAAATATTTTTTATAACAGTCAAGCTATAGTCTCTCAATTTCTTTTCTATTAAACTCTTTTTTATTCTATTTCATTTCTTAAAATATTTTTTTTTTTTAATTTTGAAAAGGCTTTAAAATATAAATTGTTCATCAGAATAGCGCAACCAGCGATAATTTAATTTTTTCAAATATTTTCTATAATAATAGTTGGTTTAAATAGTTTTATTTCATATTTATACAATTTCAGCCACAATTGAATAGATGTGGAATCCAATTCGAAATATAATGAATATAAATTAATAAAGTAATGGGCTTAATGTATTTCAAGTCTTAGCTCAACCCAAAATTTATATTTGATTGTTTATACCCTGAGCACATTAAAAATGTGAAATAAGGGTATAGTTTTTTTTTTTTTTTTTTTTTCATTTGTTATAGATATATCATAATATGTATAATAAATTGATATTTTATTATACATATTTGGGAGGCATAAACTTTGATAGATAACACTTCTCCAACGCTTTATATAGTATTTAGGTCTGGAGCGTAAGGTTACCTCTCAAGTAGCTCTGTCTTGTGCGTAAAGATCATATACTGCATATACATATGTATTTAAATATATCTAAATACATTTTAAAATATAATTTTAATAATAAATACTTCATATATTTAAATACAGTTTAAAATATATTTTTACTAATATATACTTCAATATATTTTAACAAATTCTAAAATATATTTTAAATTCTATATACTTAAATATATTTAAATATATGGACTGAAATATTTTAATATATTATATATTTATATGCTGCCCAGGATAAGACCCTACTTAATACCCTACCATGTTTTTATATTGCCTCAGCTATTTACAGCCTCTTCCATAGTCTAGACAAACTGAGCATTACCCACACACACACACACCCATGATAATAAATTCAAATGAGCTTTAATTACTTTGCCCCAAACACAAAGTTCGTGTCGTAATAGTTTACTTGCTGGAATGTCAAACTTTCTTGGGTATCAATGTGAGAGAGCAAAGTACAAACTAATTGATCGGCGATTAGGTCTATGGGCAATGCGCATTAGCTGATGGCTGCGAACATATGTCGGCGTTTGCTGCTTGTTAAGTATACGCCGCGTTAGCCGCAGGCCATAAAAGAAACGAAAGCGAAAAACTTTTCGCCAATAACTTCAGCGAACAAAATCAAAAGGTGCCCACGGGGCATGACAATGGAAAAAATATGAAGGCGACAAGGAAACTTTTACTTTCGCTACTTTCTCTTTATTTATGGAACTGGGGCTGGGACGGGGAGAAACTTTAACATATCCCGGACCTTGGGCAATGTGAGCGATGCCTAAATTTTGAATTAAGCTGCAATTATTTGGCAGAGCTGGCTCTGGCTATAAATTAAAGCCCGAACTCGTTTGCTTTAACCAAATTCGAACAGCCTTTGTTGCCCACGGCTCTATATATCATATCATATATACTTGTGTATGCCATGCATACTCTCTCTCGCTGGCCACGCCCATTGTTTTGTTGGGGCAGAACACACGCTGCGGCTTGTTGTTGCTTGACTTAAGTATGTGTATAAGTAATTGTGCCTTTGTCTAGCGGAAATTAATTGCCTCTCTGTTCGGGCAGCTGCGGCGTTTGCATTTACAAGCCTCTTGCGAAACGTCCTTGCGTGTCCTGCCGCCTGTGACGGAAGCGTTTGCCCAAATAAATGCCACATGCCACTACGAAACTCTAACAAAAATCACAAAAAAAAAGCAATCTGTAACCAAAAAAAAAAAAAAAAGCTGTTGCTTGCTCGACACAGCTGCAAATATACTCTGCTTCAATTTACATATCATATATAATATATATATATAGCATATATATAGCGATTGCTCGGACTTTATTCCTATGTAAGTGCAAAACACTTTTTAATATTTTAATCCTCTTTATTGTTTTGACACATAAGGGAAAGGGTATGCGCCTGGGCCCCATTGAGCTGAGTCCTGTCGAGTTGAGTTGAGTTTGCATGTCTATTGCTCGCACAGGTTTTTCCACAGTTTTCACTTTATAGAGAATCGTTGAAATTCACCTGCAGCTGTTTTCCCGTATGGCTGCAGTTTTTCTGCATATTTTTAGATTTCTCCTCTTTTTGTTTTTTCGCTCACATTTTTTTGTGGACTTAAAACTTTTTTACAGAGCAAAAATATTCTCATGCGAAGTTTTGAATTATTTTTACCTTATGTAGTGAACTGAAGGGGATATATATGTATATATATTAAGTCCGTTTTTTTTTTTTAAATAAAATTAAATTTGATTGACTTTTGAATTATTATATATATATATATATATATAAATATTAATAATTCATTAATTGCAAGGGAAATGAAAAGAAAATCTCTTTGGATTTAAACTACAATTTTAAAATATATCATAACAGATTTTTCTGCTGATTCACATGGAAATTGTAAAATATATGCATAGAAATTTTCTTGTTTGCTTTCAATTTGTATGAAATATAATTTAAACAGATTTTCAGTCATGCAACTCAGTCATCTATTTCCAGGGTATTCCCACAGCCTTTCATTCCCAACTAATTCATTACTATTTGCTGATATTTATGCACGCCTGGCAGGCTTCTGTTTCTATCGTAAAAACTGCATTGTTTTCATTATGAAATTGAGCTGCTCGCCGTTCGCATTTTAAATTCATTTAAACAAATTCAAAAGCTTCTCGACAATTAAAACTGCGTGCCAAAAGCTGTTATACTTTTATGTGCTGCCACTCGAAAAAATGCTGACAGGAGAGTGCACAGAGCACAGAGCACAAAGTGCAGACTGCAGACTGCAGTCGCTTGGCTGCATTTGGCGAATCGCAGAATGAACTAATAATTTCCATGACACACAGCCAAATGAGTGTGTGTGTGCTGCCAGCCAATGGCGCGTAGATGTCATGAACATGTCATACGGGCAAATACTGGCAACATTCCCTCTGCTCAGCTGCACTTACGACCCAGCGACAGTAAGCAGACGAGCAAAAATTAAAGACAACTCAGACGTTAGTTAAGCACTGAGAGAAAAGAACGCTGTTGCAAAGGCAGGCATGCAGAGAGGTGCTCACTAGTCGGCATTTACTCTTAGATTATTGTTTGAAAAGAGGTAGACTCATGATAATTGATGCCCATTTAAGAACCAGCAAAGTGACATAGGTCGTAGATAACTAGAAGTAAAACAATTTAATACTAGATCATTTCAAAGATCATTGTATTCATTCCTACAATGAAACCAGCTCATTTGCTGAAGAACTATTCCAGTAAGATTCTACTGAATTTTTAATATTATAATTATAATTTTATATATCACATTATTAAACTATATGTAATATACTCTATTAAATTACTTTTATTATTATTTTTTTTTTTTTTTAAATAAAAATTAAAGTTTCTATAATAATTCCTTTTTTTATTTTTATTTTTATTTTTTTTTTTTTTTAATTAGTATATTTTTTAAAATATATTTTTTCAATATTTTTTAAAATAAATTTTTTAAATATTTTTTTAAATATATATTTTTTTATTTTTTTTAATATATTTTTTTTTATTTTTTAAAATATATTTTTTCAATATTTTTTTAAATATATTTTCTTTATATTTTTATTGAACTTTTTTTTTGTATTAATTAAAGCCAACGCCAATACTAACCCCGTTTTTCTGCCAGTGTACTTTGGCTTGGCATATTTTGAGGCACTGTCTAACATTTCAGTTTTCTGTAACACTTCTTGACACAACGCCAAAAAGCATCGGCAGTGCCAAGAGTCACAGAAAATATGAAAAGCGGCTAGTTATATCTCATGGTGACTACACTTAAAGTCAACAGACTTGCAACATGTAGCAGATATACACATATACACACATGTGAGTGTGTGTGTATAGCAATTTGAAATACAATCAACTGAATTGCTTGAATATGTTAGAGATATAAAACTGTAGCCCAGCGAAGGCTGAGTAAGGAATATTTTAGAACAACATGCTCAGTCTAGTCTTTAAAGGACATTTGATTTAAACAATTATTTATGGTTTCTGATAAAGAGGAACATGAATGTCTATCAAAAGGCTTGAATGGGCGACAAAAAGGGTTTCTTTGCTCACTGAAAAGGGAAACGAAATAGCAAATTACAGCAAATTGGTTTGTGTTTGTGTGTGAGAGAGAGTCCTTGTGGCACAACAAATAACATTTGAAAAGCAGCACGAAACATAAACGTTCGCGGTTATATTTTCCTCTTACTTTTTCACCTAATGCAATCAAATTAAATGCCATTAAATTTGATGGCTCCAAGTGAGTGAGTGTGTGTGCGTGTGTGTGTGTGTGTGTAAAGGGGTAACATGCATAAAATGTAGCTGATTGTAACAATTGCCCCGCGAGTCTAAGCAATTTTTTATAGCCGGACAATCGTAAAAAAAACATTTAAAAAAATTAATTCAGTTTAGAATTTTTATGGTTTTATCAAAATTAATTTGCCCAAAAAATGTATATGAGAAATTTCAATTGCAATTGAGAGAGAGAGAGAGAGAGAGGCAATAACAACGGCCAATTAAATATTTGTGAGAAGTCTCTGCTGACAAGCCGAACGGAAACTTTAGCTCACTCGAAAGGTAAAGGCAAAGGCAAAGGTAAGCCACAGACAACATATGCGCATATCGCAGCAGCGAAGGCACACAGGAAAATTAAAAGCAAAACTGCGAGAAAAGTTTCGGGGCAAACGGGCCAAACTTATAATTGAGCTGCGCCAAGAGAGAGGGAGAGAGGGAGAGCGTGAGCTGAGTCGGATGATATGACAAAGACAGGTCAAAATTTTGGCCAAACTAAACTTAATTGCAATATGCAAAGCGACGGAGCTAACTACAACTACCTGGGTGAGGCTCAGGCGGCGGCTGCGGCTGCGGCTGTGACTGCTGCTCGACGACTTTGGATAAATGACAATGTTTGACAAGGCAAACAACATACGCACTCCCACACACACGACTGCCAGCCCATGCGAATGACACTGACACAGTTCAGGCATGCAGCATGTGACAGGGGCGTATGCCAAGCGACTCATTGCACATGCAACGCCCACAACATTGTGCTCTTTACTATTATGCAGCTGCGGCTGCCCCCTGCTGCACTGAACCTGATCTCATTTAACGCTCGTCATTCTGTTTGCTCAACTCGCAGCAACACTTTTTGTTATGAAAATACAGCAGCAGGAAAGAATATGTAAACTCCGAGACGAAGCCCTGCATATTGATTGCCCTGAACTCTGGCCAGGCGACACACGCTTGAACATGGCCTAATTCGAGCTCTGCTCCTGAACCTGAGATGTTTACTTTGACAGCGTGACATCATGTTCAGCTCAGCCTGTCACTGGATGTTCTCATAAAGTTGTTGAGTTAACCAAACAGCTGACACAACTCCATAAAATGCCCTTTTAATTATTTATTTCAGCTTAAATCAGCTTTGGCTCAAGTGTGGCTTACATACGTTCTCTTCTCTCTTCTCTATGCATTTCGCGCAATTTCAACTTGGTCTCAGCTGGCAAAGAGCACTCTTAGTGCCATGATGAAACAGGCAGCGCCCACCCAGGGCGAGGCGCGTTCGCCGATGCGCGCCAGCTTCCACAGGGTGCGACGTAAGCCGCACTTATTCCCATCCAAGATACTCGGATACATCGGCCTCACATAGGCGCAGGTGCAGATCAGCAGCAGAAGAACCGAAAGTAGACTTTGAAAATTGAATAATGCACTCATCGTCCAGCGGAATTTGAAGTTTGCTCGTCTATTTGGCACGGCCCCAGAGCAAGTCAACAATAGTAAATAAATTCGTCTAAAGTGTTGAAGGTAGTTAAAAATAAAAACATAAAATAACAAGGGCCTACTATTATTTGTATCAATAATTGAGTGGGCGTTGCCTTGTGCAAATATATAAATTTTGAAGTCTCTGATATGGTATGCTGACAGTCTGCTGCAAAGCAATCGCTTATAAATTTTTAGACATATCAAGCTGGGAATACCTCAAGGGGCCTCTGCGTCTTGTGAGGAAATGTGTGGAGAACAATAATTAAAAGAACTCAAGCAAACGCCAACTGCAGCAAGTCTTTGAGCGAGACTGTGCTGAGCTAGTTAGACTGCATGAGTTAGACTATGAAGGATCGAATTAAAAGAAATCAAACTTATTACTGCACTTATTTTTAATTTATTTATTTTTTTCAATAAGTCATATTAATAAATAATATATTATATATTATATAATATATTATATTATTAATAATAACTATAAATTTCATTTTAAAATAAGTTACTTTTATGTTTCTTTTTTTAATAAATATAACATTAACAAATCCTATCAATTTAACTATCTATTTAATCAATTTAAATTAAGTAATTAATTATATTAATTTAAAATAGGTTAATTTTCTTTTTTTAAAAATATTTATTTTAAGTATATCTGTTGTATTATACCAGAAAAATATGTTTTAAGAAAAAGCTTAAAAAATAATTTTATTAAATTTATATATTTTTTTCGAATATTTTACTTGAAGCATCTTTGCATAGCCAAAGCATTTATATCAACGTTTTTTCCAATTACTTCTCAATTAGAAATTTAAAAAAATAGTTCAAATTATTTTCTAATATTTTACTTGAAAAACCAGATTTTCCTATATCCACTTTAATTCCAATTCCTTTTCAAATAAAATGCAGCTACAACTGAATCTAGCCCATTGAGCAGCACTGCACCCTAATCACTTGATGAATAAGAGCATGTATAAACACGTTAAAGTGAAACTGAGTTAAAACTTCGCCGATTCCGGCTATATTTTCTTCATAAAATAAATTTGCTTACTAGCAATTGAAGCCTTTCGCGTTTAATTCAACTTTTCAAAGAGCGGAGCAAAATATCCAAGAGCAGCTCAATAAAAAATCCCCTTTGATGCGCCTCAAAGCGAAAAACTTTTTCAATTAAACATTTTCTTCTTAAAAACACAGACTCGCATCGAACCCAGCAACCCCTTAGCAAAAAATACATAAAAAACAGCTCAAAGTCGGCAGCAAATGAATACAATAAAAAAAAAAACAAAGAGAAGAGAAATTCTACAAAACATTTAAACATAAATTTTTATCCTTTTTTCGCAGTTTTCAATTGAACTTTTGCGGTGAGGCGAAACAGATTTATGCAAACGCCAAAATTGATGTGTGTGGATGGGTTGCAATGGAATTGTTTTTGTGCTCATTTTTTCTTTAACTTCTTTTATTATGCTCTCTTTTTGCAGTTTTATTTGCAGCAACTGCGGAATGAAAACGCAGAGCGCTGCGTTGGCCGCCCAGCTGGCTGGCCAATTGTTTATGGCTTATTGTTGTTAGCCCACTGCGGAAGTGTCTGTGCGACGCCAAGTGCCGCCAGATGACCCCCAGCTCGGACGGGTGCTCGACCCGTCGAATTCGCAAACATTTTGAATATTTTATGCAAACTTTATTAGCAATAAAATAGAGTTGGCTGCCAAACACTCGTAATGAGCTGGCGAGAAAGGGCAACGGACATGCGAAAGCCACTGTCTGGCCCTCTGTCTGCGAGACATGCAAACACAGACTGCGCTCCTTAAATAGAGCGGGTGAACTAATCAAATTATCTACAGGGCAAGCATATACTGAGGGAACTTACGCATATGACAAAGTTAAATTCAAATTTGGGTTTGTCTTGAAGCTATTTATATGCCAACAAAAATATGGCAGTTATGTTAAGGGTGAGGTTGGAGATAGTTAAAATAATACCTCTAAATTGATACAAGAATTATTATTCCTTTTCCTATCACTAGCCTCATATGTTTAATAAAAGATTCCCTGAACTTCTGCCTTCTCCTGATTGACCAAGGACTTCGCTTAAAGCTCTTTATGACAGCACTGGCTGTCAGCTCAGCAGTGATCCATCAATTATGTTGATAGCCTTAACAAACTCAGACAAACATCAGCAATTGAGTTAAATGCAAGATAAACTAATCTTGGTGAATTGTTGCTACGCGCTGAGAGTCGTTGCAATCAACTTCATAATTGGTGCTTAGAGCTCTTGGGCAGCGATGGGGGAAGAGTGTAAAGTGGAAAAAGCAATTAGAATCAGTATAAGAATTATATAATTACACTGTACAACAGCGATTTTAGTATTTGAATTGGAAAGTAAGGAAAAGTGGGAAAACTTTATTTTTAGGAATTTTAAACTGATGCTTAAGACATTTATAGGACGTATAGAAAAAAAAAGGTGGGCTATCTGATTTTAGTTTATGTATAAGCAGAATTTTTTAAGAACATTTTAAAGAACTTTTAAACAGAGTCAAAAATGGTGAAAACACATATTTTTGAAAGTGAGTGGAAAAAAAAATATTCTTAGAAATTCATTTAACGATATCTAAAAATAAAAATAGTAAAATATAAAAATAAAAGAAATAAAAATAAAAATAAATAAATAAAACATAAATGGAAAAAAAAATACAAATTTAAAATATGTAAATATGTATGTAACAAAATACAAATATAAAAATAAAATATATATAAAAATAAAAAATATTCAAAAAATAAACAACAAAAAACATAAAAAATAAAAGAAATACAAAAATTAAAAATATGTAAAACTACAAAAATAAATAAACATTAAAAAATGTATAAATACAAAATATAAAATAAAATACAAAAACTAAAAGAAATAAAAAAAAATATGAAAATAACAAATTATAAAATATATAAAAACAAAAAAAAAAAATAATAATAATAAAAAATAAAAAAATATAAATGTAAAAAACAATATTAAAATATTATATAGTCAAATTTAAATAAATACGGAAACTTTTGCCAATTCTCATGAAAAAGTAATCTTTTGCCCAACTAATATACCCAGTTCTTAGCACATCGTCAATTATAAAGTATAAAGCATTTAAATGACTATTTGGTTAAGCAATTAACTTATAAAATATTTAATAGTTTCTAGAATAACTTTTATTATTAAATGTTCAAGATATTGCACAGAGCCACTGGCAACAGACGCCTCTGAGCATTCATTACTTTAAACGCGCCCCGACTTGACATGAAAATGAAATACTTTTCGCTATATGCCAGCCCAGCGCACTGCCATCGCCAGCCGTGACTTGCGCTTGTTTTCCACATTTGATGCGGCTTATTAAAATTTTGCACACAAAGCCAAAGCGAGTGGGAAGGCAGTTAAAGTGAAATTAATAAACAAACAGCAGACGACAAGCAAGAGCCAGAGCAAGCCAAAGAGATTGTCAAGTATACGCACTGTGCGACGCAACCCTCAACAGCGTCTTATCAAACATTTCAGATTTTCAAATGTTATGCATTTTTTTTCCTCTTCGTACCACATCTGCTTAAATAAACGCGCTGAGCAGGCGAAATCATAAAAATTGCAATGAAAAATTGTGACACAGCTGACGATATGAGCGAGAGAGAGAGAGAGAGAGAGAGGGAGCGAGAGGGCTGTTGTATGGCATAAACTATAAAGACGACAAACTTCAGCTACTTGTCGCCGCTGCCACGACCACGCCCACGCCCACGCCCATGTTATCTCTGCCAAGAGTTGTGTGGTGCGTTGAATGTTTATCTGACAACACGTAGAGAGTCGAGAGCCAAGTTGGTGCCTCATTTGCCTCAAGGTTGTTAATTAAGTTGACGTGACAGGCGCTCGGCGCTACGTGCCACACTCTCCATTCTATTGAGGGGCAGCCAGCGCAGCTGCCGAGCTATCGGCGGCACTCGCTTTTATATTAAATTTCTAGGCAACACATTTCGCTTTCACTTTGACATTAATATTAATATTCAATTAGCCAGGCAAACACGCTGCCTTCGCGCTGTCCAATTAATGTTAATTATGCTAAGTAGCTGAGGCCGTTCGCAACTTTTGCCCAAATTCATGTTTTTTTTTTGCTTTTTAATTTATTAAAATTTGCCACACTCATAAATCGCGCCACTTGACCCAGTGTCGTCAAGCATAAAATTGATTTGTCTTCCTCCCCCTCCTTCTGATTCGGTTTCGCTTTCGCGGTTCCACTGTATTGCCAATGGCCTGTAAATTGCCTTTAAATCGTCCCATTCGTAAGCGTTAAAATTCAAATTAACAATGCTATTGTTCAATTTGTTCGATCTGCCCCCTGTTCGGCTGCCTGGCTTTGTTTATTATGCTAATTGCGTCTTTATTGCGTGCTGCTGTGGCCTTTACGGCAATTAGCTGCATGTCCAAGGGGCGTTCTGCCTACAGCAGCAACTTTTAAATTTAATTTTTTAGCACACTCTGCCTACATCTGTTCACCAACAGCCATTGCCATGGCTCTGCCTAGCAATGGACATCAACGAGGACTCTTCAAGTTCTTCAAGTTACTCTCTAGCAAGTTCGAAACTTAGTCTGTTGTAAAAGAAGTTCCAATTGCGAGCCTCTTCAAGTCGACTAGATAGTTCAAACTCTTTCAATTTTATCTTTTTTCTTCTTGAAGTCTCATTGAATGAGTGTTTGCTGTAGTTTCTATATACAACAGGCTTGCAAAACATGAATTAATATTAAACATTTCACATAATAATATAATTCATATTTATATATTATTATTTCTTTCGCTCCATAATTATAGTATTTCTTAGCTGACCCTCAAACATTCTTTGATGAGGTTTTTTCATTAATACTCCACGGCCCCGCTTCGCCCCACCTTTTGGCTGCTTTGAACGCACTCGGCATTCGTTTAGCCTTCATAAATGATATTGCTTTTAGTGAGCTAGTCGCACATTAGCGCTGCTGCTGGCCATTTATAAGTCATGGCCGAGAGCTCGACAGCAGCAGCAAGCAGCATAAAAAACATGGCTGCCTGTGGTGCGATGGCCCAGTGGTGCTGTAGCTGCACCACCTGCGTCCGGTTGCCACGCATATTTAAGCAAGTCCAAACTTTTGCGCCTCTCGACCTTTTGCCCCACTGCGACTACTGCTTCTGTTGGGGCTTTTGCTGCTGCTGTCGATTTCAAAATTGAGTTTCCTTTCGGTTCCGGTCAATGCATATAAACTAAGCGGCAATCGCAACGCGGCCAAAATCACAGGCAGCTAACCATGCAAACTGTTAAATGTTTGCATATCAATCTTAGCCCGCCTCTTGCTTCGGCTGGGCTCTGCCTCTTTGGCGATGGCAAAACGGTACAACTGTTTGGGGCCTTTCAGCTTTCAGCTTTCAGTTTTCAGCTTTCAGCCTAAACCAAGTGGGAGCCATACATTTTGCAATGTTCCAGTGGCTGGCGCTGCCGTTGCTATTGCTGTTGCCAAATAACTTCCATTTCGTTGTGCTCCGCTTCCTGTTTCCCCAGTGTAAAAAGCAAGCCCCCAAACAATGAAAGGCATTGCCAACACATTTTCGTTGGGGCTAACAAAAAAAATGAAATAAAAACAACAAAAAAATCTATACAAAAAGTTTGCATACGCCAAAAGTCAATTGAAATGACGGAGGAGCGGCCGGAGCAGCCGCACATGATGCATTTCCCAGCTCTCTGCATCCTTCGCCTTCTACCTGGGAACAATACACACACACTCACACACTCACAGACTGTGCTTCGTCCTTATGAATAACTTTGGCAATTGAGTTTGACATACATGAGAATTTGTGTAGCTCGGTTTCGGGCAGCACTTGGGGTAGGTTCCGACAGCGGTTGCCGACGTGATTGATTGATGAAATATTTTCGGGTCATACAAAATGGATCTGCGTCTGACTTGGGTTTGCTCCGGGTTCAGTCGAAGATTGCACCCATTACGCTAGTTAACACGTTGTACTAAATGTTCGGGGACCAGTTTTTCCACCAGTGTGGAGTGTCTGAATCTGGATTACTCAACGTCGTTGAGGAAAAGCATTTGATATGTTTATTTTTCGCTTTTCTATCGCAAACGTAATCAAGCGAAAGATTTTGTAACTCAAATATTTGAAGGGAAATGCAATTTATCTAGTTGCTAGCTGAGATATTATTTGATAAACTGTGAGAGTAAAATTGATTTTGAAAGAGACTGAGTAATATTGAAGCTTAGCCAATCATAAAATATGTTTAGCTTATGTATGTTAATAGAGCTAACATAGCTGTTACATATAATGTAACTGTTACATGTTATGTAATATATTTTAACAGAGCTAATAGATTTTTAACATTTATAAGTTTGCCAATTTATGTTAATAGAACTGCCATTCCTTAACTGTTAGCAAATGTATGTTAATAGACTCACATAGCGTAACTGTTACATTTTATGTAATATATTTTAACAGAGCTAACAGATCTCTAACATTTATATGTTAGCTAATGTATGATAATAGAGCTAACATAGCTGTAACTGTTATATGTTAGCAAATGTATGTTAATAGAGCTCACATAGCGTAACTGTTACATTTTATGTAATATATTTTAACAGAGCTAACAGATCTCTAACATTTATATGTTAGCTAATGTATGATAATAGAGCTAACATAGCTGTAACTGTTATATGTTAGCAAATGTATGATAATAGAGCTAACATAGCTGTAACTGTTATATGTTAGCAAATGTATGTTAATAGAGCTAACATAGCGTAACTGTTACATTTTATGTAATATATTTTAACAGAGCTAACATATCTCTAACATTTATAAGTTTGCCAATTTATGTTAATATAACTCACAGAGCTGTAAGATAGCTGTTATATGCTAACTACTGTATCTTAACATAGATCACATAGCTGTTATATATTAAGTAACTCTTGCATGTTATGTCATATATTTTAACAGAACTAACAGATCTCTAACATCTATATGTTAGCTAATGTATGTTAATAGAGCTAGTATAGCTGTAACTGTTAAATGTTAACTAATGTATGTTAATAGAGCTTGCATAGCTAGAACATAGCTGTTATATGCTAACTAGTGTATCTTAGCAGACTTAACATCGCTATAACTGTTCTATGTTAGATACATGTACATTTTCTATACATATTTAACAATTATTCTTGAATTATCCTTGTTTAACAGCAACTTAAGTAACTGTATAAACCTGAATATTTCCTTTTCATGAGCTTTAAAAATTAATTGTGACTAAAACCTTTATAAAACCTGTCTAGAGTCTTTAAAAAATCTGTATAAATGAATTCAAAAATTTATATAAAATAAATAAATATTTCTATGTAAATCTATTTAATATATAAATAAATTCTTTTTAAAATCTATATACATTTTAAACATTATATTAAAATAAATCCCTTTAAAAATATATCTATAATAGCATAGCGAGAACCTTGAGAAAACTCAACTCGACACAAGCTCATGTCTTGTTATATTCAGAGGTCTTCGAAATCAATTGTCTGATATTATTTACTGTCTCTCTAATACTCTCTCCTGTATTCACTTCGTTCTATATAACATTTAGTGTCTCACTCACCTGTAATCGGCACTCGCAAAGCAATCGCCCAGAAAGCGACACTGCAGCGTATTGCACTGGGTGGGCTTCGGCTCGTGCTGCACCTCGTAGGTGATGTTGAAGCCATAGACGTCCAGCAGGCGATCGAGAGCCCGCAAATGTGTGCCGTCCAGCGTGGCCATGGTGAAGCGTATCTCGAGGTATTGGCTGTTGAACTGCATCCAGGTGACTTGCGTCACCTGCTCCTCGGTCAGAGTGAAGACGCGATGGGCGGGCACCTTAAAGTCGTCCGAGTAGTACATGTACTCGGTGAATTTAAGCCCGCCCAGCACATAGAGCTGCGTCAGGTAGACCACAATGGAAACATTGCCCTGTGCGGTGGCGGGCAGCTCGCTGGCATCAATTATCCAAACGCATTCGATGGGCGTGGCAAAGCGATGCGGGAAATTCGGCGTTTGAATGAGGCCATAGCGTGACTTGAGCAAGCCGCCGCAGCCGGACGAGGAGGAAATAGAGGAGGAGGAGCTGCCACCGCCGCCGCCACCGCCAATGCCATTGCCAGCCGAATGCTCGCCGATGGCAAAGGCATTCAGGGCAAAGTTATGCTTGGCCGCTGGGAAAGGCGGCGGAGGCGGCAAAGGCACCGCGGGCAGCGAAAACTTTTGATCCGGGTTGTTTTGACGCCTGAAGCGTGCATGTTGCAGTTCGAGTTGTTGTTGTTGTTGCAGATGTTGTTGATGTTGCTGTTGATTTGTTAACAATGTTGCCGCCGGCAGCAGCATAAACTGCAGCAATATCGTTGTTAACCTGACGATTGTCAGCACCGACATTGACTTGCCTTTTGTTTCTGTTCCTTACGAGCTCGTTTACTTCTTGTTCAACTGAATCTCCTACAGCTGTGCGTGGCGCTGCGTCTTCTTATCATTTGGCAAACGATATGCATGGCACACGTTCAGTTGTCACAGTTGTAGCTGCATTCCAGCCACTCATCGACAGCAGGCCCACTGCAAAGAGAGAGAGAGAGAGGGAGAGAGAGGCGCATGAGATGATGTGAAATTTTTAGCAAAAACCATTTTGACAGCTGTCGTTTGCATTTGAATAACTGCCGCTGTCGTTTCACCCAATATCCCCCCTGCCCCCCTGCTCCCCACGCCACATGTCACGGCACACTAACACACTGGAAAATCGTAAACTGTCAGCGTGAAAAAGCAATTTGAAAATCCACTAAAAATGGAGCGCATTGCCACGCATCAATCATGGCCGCCGTGAAGCGTGCCGGCTCATAAAACAAAGGCTCTGGGCTCTGGGCGCCGCTCTGTTCGACTCGACTCGACTCGACTCGGCTCGGCTTGACGCGCCACTCGAGCGTTTTTCTTTGTCAACTTTCAAATTGTTTTCCCATATTTTGTTGGGCCAAGTGTTGATGCCGCTGCCTGCAACTGCCTGCGAGCCATGCGCCCCAAGCGCACAGCCCAAAACTGCCAAAAAGCTCTTCAACTGGTTGACTTTTGTAGTTTTTGTGGGGTTTTTACTGCCAGATTTGCCGCTGGCCAGCGGAAGCCTCCGTTTAGTGGAGTTAGGCTTAGGTGGCAGCAATCTATGGCAGACATATGAACTAGAGACGTGAATGTGTGTGCGAGAGAGAGAGAGAGAAGCGTGTGACCTATGGCCTATCGTGTATGGCTAGAGTTTCGGGAAATTGACTCTTGTAGAGAAACCAAAGTGCAGTTGGCGTAAGCTAAATGCAACTGTTATTTAAGACAAATAATTTGCAATAAAAAGAAATTCATAAAAATTCAGTAGAAATTATAAATGAAAACTCTGTAAGCATCAGTGCTCAAACGAAATATATCCAGATTTCAAGAAAGAGTTTTTAACTATACGATTATGCCAACTATCATTACTGTAATATTATATTATATTTTATTATTATATATATTTTTTTTATTATTATATTATATTTTATATATTAATATTATATTTTCAAAATAGAATGGCATTCTTTAGGTTTAAAAATATATTTATTAGAGAGTGTATTTATTACAGTGTTAAAAATTAGGTTTTTATTATTTTTGATTGTTGATAAATTTATACTTTTAAATATATATATTATTAATTTATTTTATTGTAAGTACGACGTAAAAATAAAATTTTTTAAAGTTTTATAAAAATTTTAAAATAAATATATATTTATATATATATTTTTTTTTTTCATTTGCTCAAAAGTAATCTCGCTGCGGTTGCGCATTATTTTCTGCCTTTTCAATAATTTGTATAAAAGTGCTAGAGAAGACATTAAGAGTTCTCTATAAAACTCCCAAAAAATAAATTCAATTCTTGCGTTTTATAGTCTCCTAAAGTTGCCTTTAACATATACATTTTTGCTAAAAATAAAGTTTAAAATTAATTAGTAAAAGAGCATAATTTTTATGTTTTTAGCGAAACCATATTAATATATATTAATATAATATATATTATTAATTTAATATATGATATATTTGTGCAATAATTTTGTAGCCATTTTATAAGAAAATGAAATATTTTTTAAAGTTTTCGGTTTTATATTCTCATATATTATATTCTCATATAACATGCTTATATTATCCCTTTACTTTAATAAAATTAAAAAATTATTTCGATTCGAGCTTATTGATACATCTATTTCAAATATTTTATTACTTCAATTGAGTTTTAATATTAATTTATCATTTTTGTGCCGTGTCCAATAAGAGCATAAATATTTAATGTATTTTAATGCCCATTCACATTGGGCTCATAAATCATATATTGAATTATACTATATCCAAATATTTATTCACCTTTAGTTCATGTTACTTAAATATGCATTTAATCAATTATTCAAAAATTTCATCAGTTAGATGCAACTAAGACACAGTGGAAGCACTAATTAAACACATATTTCACAGTTAATTCAAAATTCAAATTGGACAGCCGAAAAGATATTTAATACCAAATCGAATCAAGTCAAAGCCACACATATCTATTTGATATGTGATAACTTAACTTATTAAAATACATTTGCAGCAGCTAGAATAATTATCATAGTAATAGCCTTACCTTGAGCAACACAACACTCAAAACAAAAGCAAATTTAATTATAATTTACCTAAATGCTGCAAATGCCTCGTGGCTCGCCTGCCAGAGGAGAGACCAGGTGTGCGAGCATTTACTCTCTCACTTATTGACAGAGTCGAAAGCTGTGGTATATGCGTGATTAAATTGAGTGTCTGCTTCGAACGTACTTTCGTTATAAGTAAATTATGAATATATATAAACTTTATATATGCAAATACTTGCGTGTTATATATATTTGATTAACTGTTTTTATTCACTGTAATAATGTTTATAATAAAATATAAATTAAATAAATACAAGACATACATGAAACTTTTCTTTTTGACACAGTATGTTAACTTTAGTAGTTTCTAACTTCCTTCTTTAGAAGAAAGTATTTCGTAGGCGCAGACACCGTGAAATTGATATTTTCCGAGAAAACTTGAAGAGGGCTTTGGCTTATATGAAATATGTATGTTGCATTCAATATGAATTGCATTCTCTAGCCATACTTCGCGTATTCATTACAAATATAGTATATTAATAGTTAAGTTAAAAATTTATTAAGTAAACTCAACTTTATTGATTATTATTATCATAAATAAAATTAGGTAATAGTCCAAAAAGTGAATACATATTGTAGTTTAATCTTAGTAGAAAAAATCAAAGATAGTTTGATTAATTGATTGATTTGATTGTTGTCAGTTTGGAAATAAAATTTCTATAAAAAACATAGGACTATTATTATTTATTTTTTTTTAATTATTACGAATTTCAAATAACAAATTCAGCTAAGAAAAGTTTGTTAGCAGCAATATTAATTTAGTTATTTTATATTTTACACAGTCAGCCACATTTACCTCGCTGCATAATTATATTTATATATATATTATATTTAATCTATACTATATTATTTAAAGAAGCACATTAAAGGAAATTATTATTATTATTATTATTATTATTAATATTTTTTTTTTTTTTTTTTTTTTTTTTGTAATTCAATTTATTTACGCTTATTGTCTTAAGGAAATTAGATCTACATTAATAATATGCAAACTGTTCTATCACTTCTCTTATTGTCATGTTTGTCATGGCTAAGTTTTTAATTGAATAATGTCAATGGTCTCTCAATTGTCCTAATACATTCACTGAAATAAGCTTAGAGTAAAGTTTTCAATAGGCATTTAAATCAGAACTCAATTCAATTGAAATAAATCTCACGCATTTCTAATAAAAAGCAGCTTTCCCAAACTGGTTAAAGCAAATAAATATTAACGCCTTTTCGTCTTCTGCTTATCAATTTGTGTCTAAATCTTGCTTGTCTTCTTTAAGCAGGCTTCAATTTATTTTTCGCACGTCGCATTTCACTTTAAGAAGACGGCAAAGTTGGCCCAAAAGGTGTCTAAACTTTGTTGCTGCTGATGCTGAATCTACTGTTGCTGATGATGCTGCTGCTGCCGCTGCTGATGCCTCTGCTGATGCTGCGTGCGCTAACAAGTTTAATCAAATGACAATGTCGTAACACGTGCATACGTTTGGGGCCCCGAAGGCACAGCGGCTTCGGCAGGGCTAAGAGACGCAAGCCTTGGCTGACAACCCTGACACATGTGAGCACAGCCAGAGTCATAGGCCTTCACAGTCCCCAGTTCCCCAGCCCCTAGGGCACCCCTAGATTCTGCGTGAGAGTGCGCGATTTTTACTTTCAAATTACTTTAGTTGCGCATTTTAGGCATAATGAATAATATTTTGAAGCTTGCCAAGCGAATATTATGCCTGCAAAAAGTTAATTTACTTGCCAAGGCAAACGTTCTGTATATATATAGATATATACATACATATGTCTCAAGGGGGGTTTTATTGAGTTAATGCCCTAGCTGTTGACGCCGGGCTTAGTTTGTCCCCTTTGTAGCTAAAACTCTTATTCGAGCTTTGGATAATCTTCAGCCATTTGGCATATATATGAAAGCTTCAAAGCGAGTTGACTGCATATTCACCACAGTTAAGTATGCTACTTCCACCTTTCTTCAACAGTTAATCTCTAACTCACTACCAATTAAGTGTTGCATACTTTTTGGCATCAGTGTGCAGATTTTGTATTTATTTTGAATGAATTTAGGATAACCAATGCTGCCTGGTACATACGAACTAGAAACATCGAAAGGGACTTAAGGGTTCCTAAAGTTGGCGAAGTCTTAAATATACACTCTAGCAACTATTTGCTACGCCTGGGCAGTCACCCCAATGCACTAGCCAGACGGCTAATTAACAACCCGATTCGAAGAAGAAGACTTAAAAGGTACCATCCACTGGATCTTCCAACTAGGAAAATTAGTTAATTAATTTAAGCTTATTTTTATATATTTTAAATAATAATAATAATAATAATAATAATAATAATAATAAATAATTAAGCAATAGTTAAGTAACAGTTAAGAATCACATAGTGAACTGTCATCGTTTTCCCTCTAGATTTAAAACTAGATTTAGTTGCCATATTAGGTAGTAGAAAAATAGTTTAAATAAAATATAAATTTTTACAAAAAAAAAAAAAAAAAAAAAAAATTAATTTCAATTTAAAAATATCAGATTAAGGAAAAATAATAGAGAGAGCGAGAGTGCAAGTAAGAGTGAAAAAGAAAGCGAATTGGAGAGAGAGAGAGAGAGAGTCCGCGAGAGAGTGATAGAGAGAATGAGAAATAGAGTGCGAGAGAGAGAGAGAGAGAGATAGAGACAGATAGAGAGAGTGGTAGACAGAATAAGAGTTAAAGGAGAGAGAGAGAGAGAGAAAGGCAGATAAATAAGGAGAGCGAAGTTGAGAACAGTAGAGAAGAAGAGAGAGGAAGAGGGAGATGAGCGAGAGATAGAGAAGCAGCAGAGGGAGAGTGGAGTTAGGGAGTGAAGTGGGAGAGTGAGAGCACAGAGAGGGAGAATAAAGGATAGACAGAAATAAAGCAAAATAAGAAAAAGAAAGAGATAGAGAGAGCGACTCACAGAAGAAAGTGAACAAGCAAATCTATGTCTACTTAGTCCACATTCTCTCTTTATACTTGGATATTTCTATACAATGAAATATCACACAATGAGTGTAAGTGATTTGTATGCATCTAAAATAACTCAGGCGACAACAGCTTGCGGTGTATTGTGATTGCAGCTGGTGTATTGTTACTACACAAGCTTTATGCCTGAAGTAGGCCTCAGCGGTTCATTTACGTTAAATCTCAATTGAATGCAGTTTAAAGTAAATATGAAATAATTGATATGGAATGGAATGGAGAGAGAAAACACTTGACGTCAAAACAATGACGCGCTGCCCTCCACCTGTCCGATGATAACGGGGCGGGCGTTTAACGCTTTGCCAGGCGGGGGCACTTCAAGCTGAAACTCAGATACCGATAAAGAGCCCCGGGGCCCAGCAGGCAGTTGCTTCGCTTGTTTTGCTGCTCAGCTGCCGCCGCAGTTGTTGCCGGCGCGTCGAGCAAATTGCCAATTTAAATTGGCCGCGTTAAATTAGTTGAGTTATCAGCCTCCACGGCGGCAGGTGTACGGGTAGCAAGCGAGCGAGCGAGTGCGTCGGATCGACTCACAGTAGTTATTTCACCCATATAGTATTATTCATACACAGTTAATGACTGTGATTTCTGGTGCGGAAACTGTAACGTGCTCAATTACGAATTATTCCGAAATATCTAAAGTTCTTAACGGAAATGCTTGCATAACATGAGCTCTTGAGCGGTTGTCCGAATCGAGCTCTCTGCTGAAAAGTGAATGAAAAGTATATACGAAATCGAAAAAGCTAACGAATGCGAGCCGCCGTCGCACTTATCGGTGTCCATGAAATTATAGAGCAAATTCGATAAGAAAGTTGTTCCCCGCTCCACAGTTCGAACTGCTCGAACCGAGATCTCTGCTGTCAAATGTTTCGCTGTACTCCATGTATTTAACTAACGAATGGAACAAGACCGCAAATCAATCACTTGCGCCTGATATGGATATCTAATCTATCAAGAAATAAGCTTAATTCTTATAACCATTTTCTGTCGAAAATCATATCACGATTGTTTGACTTAAGCTTATTTCTTAATTAAATCAAAATTATAAAAATGGAAAATTAGAAAATTATAAAATATAAATAATAAATAAAATTATGAAATATATATAATTTTATTATTGTTATTAATTTAATTATGAATTATTAAAAATAATTAAAGATATAAAAATATTGAAATATTAAAAAATATATATAATATATAATTTATATAATAATTGTAACTGATATATTATTATTTTAATATTGTAAATTATACAAAATTATAAATTCTTGAAAATAATTAAATATTATAAATTATATATAATATTTTTTTAAAATTATAAATTCTTAAAACTAATTTATTACAAACTATAAAAAATATTTAAAAATTTTAATAATACAATATTATTATTGAAAATTATGTATAAACTATACAAAATTATTAATTGTTAAAAAACTGAAAATAATTAAAGACTTGTGTGTGCAAAAAAAAAAAATTATTTTGTGTTATAAAGATATTTGAAAATTCCAAATATTTTTTTTTATTTTTTTTTATAAATAATATAAAATTATAATATATTAAAAATAATTCAATATCGATTATGAAACATATATCAAATTACAATTTATATACAACAATATCACATTTAAAAATAATATGTAAATAAAAAATAATTATTAATTTAAAAAATAAATGAAAATCATAAAATAGTTATTTCCCTCTCTCTGTGTGTGTATGTGTAAAAATAATGTGTTATACAAACATTGAAAAATAAAAATAAATAGTTAATAATTATGAATTATGTAAAATAAATTTTAAAATATACAAAGAAAGATATTTAAAGACTTAACTGTAATTTTCAAATGTTTTGCGAAAGTGCAGATGTAAAAAAGTTCAAGTAAACCTCGAGTTCAAGAAAATCAACAACAACAAAACAAACAGCAAAAATTAAAAGAAAAGAGAAATACAACTTTTCGCTGATAACTGGGGGAAAAAAACGAAATGTCAATAAAACAATATAAATGACTGACTCGTGACTCTTGTGGATCGCTTGTCGATGTTGTTATTGTTAGCAAGAAAAGTGAAATACAAATGGTTGTTAAAGCAAAAACAATTTTTTCTGCTTTTTCGATTTGCAATAAGCAATTGTGGTGTTCGGTGTTCGGTCGCTGCTGTTATCTATAAAGATGTCGTGTAATACAAACTGCTGATAAAGACCGATATCATCTATAAGTAGCAAGATGTATGCAGAGTGATATTGCCAGAGAGACAGACAGAGAGAGAGAGAGAGGTGGTAAAGAGGGTGTAAAGGAAAGTCAATTGGTCAAATCAGTTAAAACTTGGCTGGCATTTGGCCTATAAAAAGGTCTGTTCGGCTCGATAAGATAGAAGCCAGTTTGATTCACGGTCACAAGGCAAAGAGCCAGAACAGCGAGTCTTGTGGCCTCAAGCAATTGGCCAAACAATGAAATCCCCGCATAAATAGAAAACAATTAAGCAGTCCATACGATAAGAGATGCACGATAAAGCCAAAAACCCACTTCAATGCTGACTCATCGGCGCCCCAGGCCGAATGTTGGGCGAAGGGTTAAATGGGGGTAGGCATCGGCATCGGCATTGGCGTTGGCTTGCGCTTCGGGCTCTGACTAATTAGCTCATCCATTTGGCGATGCGTGAAATTTATGAACTTTACAACTTTTGCTTTGAGCGCAAATATATCTGATGAAAAGCTAATTTTCCGCTTTCCACAATTCGTGCCAGCACTGCCACTGCCAGCGTGCGTCCGATAAACAGTTCGCGTGTCCTTGACATGTTCAAGAACTCAGTTCAATATAATATATGCCGCATCTGATTGGAATGGTAGTTATAAGTTAATTTGCATATGAGTTCTTGGTCAGTTTTAATTCAAAATGCAATTTGAATGCAAAAAGCATACAAATAATTAAAATTTTATAAGCACAAAAATTTTAAAAGAAATAGACTATGGAAGATACATTTTAGTGCAGTTAAGAGCCCGTTTATATAGCAAGGTATGATTAATTAAAAGTAGAGGAGTGAGAAGAGCACAAAAGAAACGATTCTTCTCATAAAGCTATGATATATATGATATATTTATTAAATAATTCTTTGATTTTGTTTGTTATATGGAAACAATCTCTAATTTTTCCTTATGATACTTATAATATACATGTATATAGAGTCTACAGACTTGTATCATGTTTATATCAAGCTGAAGTTTATATTATGATAATAACAACATTTTTTTGTAAATGAAAATATAAAAAAAAATATAGAATATTAATCAAAATATCTTAAATTAAATTATTTTATATTAAATTAATAATTTTTTGTTGCGTAAAATGTTATTTAAGGGCTACATTAGTTTTGTTAGTTTGTATAGACAAGAGATTAAAAAAAATATTTATTATTAGACAGATTCTATGTAAATTATTTAATAAGATACTATATAAAATAAACTATAAATAGTACAATAATTATTCAATATCTCAAACTATAAATAGTTCAATAAACGGCAAGGTATTTAACCATGAGCCAGCTCTGATATCAATAATAGTTCTAGGAAGGTCTTGACAAGTTGCTTAAAATAAATTGATTGATTACAGTTAGATATAATAAAACGAGAGATATCACAGTGTTTGCTAACAAAAATAAAATATTTACAATATATATTTTTATATATATAAATAAATATATTGATAAATAACCAAAAATAAAAAAAAAAATATTTTATAAATACCTAAAAAAGATATAATAAGTTAAAATGAGTCACTAAAATCAAAACAAACATAATTCAATTAAAAATATACTCAAAAAGCAAAAACATTCAAATATTTTAGCCAGCAACTCAACTAATCAAATAGGCCGCCATAAAGCTAATCAAATTAAAAAGAATTATATATATATATAGCCACAATTTTGTGTGTCTGTGGTTGATAAGGCGTCAAGTGCTCGCTAAAATCCAATAGATATTGAAATCGTTTCGAATTGAGTGCGAAAAAACAATCGGAATATCGCGGGTTACAGCAATTGCAGCAGAGCGCAACAAATTTACAGCCGGGCAATTAAAATTACGGCCGTAAATCACAATTCTGGCAACAGTTATCAAAAAATCGGGTTAAGGGCCGTTAAGCCACCGAGTGACCGCGATCACAATAGCAATAAGAGCAATAACGCCAATAATAACAACAAAAATAACAATAATAACAGCAGCAGCAAATGCTGTGCGATAAATATGCTAAAATAGTAGCTGACAACTAACCGCAACAGCAGGCAGCGCAGGCAGCAGGCAGCAAGTAAACAACAACACGCCGCTCCCCACCACACACTGCTCAAAGCCAAGTAGTTAACGACTCAGCGAGTGTAGCGCCTAACGTGTGAAACTCCCCACGCGGCTGACCCCCAGCACCCAATATGGCCTGCTTTCCGCGTCTCTTCCATCATCGGAGTAAAAACAAATTTACGCCTGCCCAAGATGAGAACACCGACACGATACTCAACACACAAGATAGCCCCGTGGTGAGTTTCCGCTGTTGCTCAAAGAGAGCAGTCCCTACTCAACACACTCACACATGCATTTAGTTGTAACAAGCAGCGCTGATAAGTTGATTAAGTGCTTAATTAGGTGAGGCGGCGAGGCGGAGCTGGAATATAACAACAGCCAAACATTTAACGGTTAACCAAATACAAAAGCTGACGAAAATAATATATATACCATAGAAAACGTAAACACGTGTGTGGCACAAAGTGTTGTTATCTCTATCAGCGATTAGGGCAAGTGTGACGTTCACTTTTCAAATGCCCTTATCAGAGAGACGAAAAAAAACGATAAAAAGCTTTCGCACATGCATCGCAGTAAAAATACCCTAAAAACTGACAGTATAATACAATTAGATATATTTACATAATTTATATTTGGTATACAAATTTATTATTCAGATTTCATTCTTCATTTTACAGTCGAAATCTGTTAAGCTTGAATGTTACTTAACATATTTTTGTGAGTAACAAAAAGGGTTACAGAGCTGTCTTCCATTAACTATGCTAACTACATTATATGTGCATGTTAGTAACAGATTGTGGCAAAAGTTTTCGCTGTTAACGAATACAACTTAACATGCCTATGTTAAATGCCCTGTTAAGCAGTTCATTTACATTAAAAGACAGCTTCAAGCAGTTCAAAACATGCATCTAACATGCCCTCCTGGCTACCCCCAACGTTAGGGTATACAAATTGGTATAATTAGGCATAACTAACCAGGCAATACGCTAAATCGTAATACATTATGTTCCCTTATCTATTAGCCAATGAAATCTCAATAGTTGCCACCAATTTTTGTTGTTCTGTTTATTATATCAACTGCTGGTGCCTTATCTATCAGAGACGTAAGTATATAAGCATACTTTTATTGGTATGTTGCTGTACATAATAGCTTAGTTTTTTCGGCTTTTCGATAATAACTAGGTCTTAAGAACTGCCTTAGATAGTGTTTAATTGCAACAGATATGAGCAAGCCTTAAGTAAGTCAATGTTGTGATTATAGATTTGCCAATTCCAATCGAAATTTACACACATATTTCGAAGTTCAATTTCTATCAATCTCATCTCGACAATCATTTCATATGCTAAAATATGAGAAGCCAGCACATGGACTAGATGTGGGCTGGAATCTCATGCATAAATCGAAGTCAAGTTGATTCCGACCACACACACAGACACTCAGATGGCAACATTCTAAACTCAATGCCTGCGCGTGCTGTCGGAATGTCAACCTGATAAGGATCGACAGGATTGCAGGCATCCCAGGCGAGTTCAAAGTGAAAGTCGTCAAGCAAACAGCACCCAAAGGGAACATAAATGCATTTGCGTTTGACATCTTGAAGTGTTGCGATAAATACAATAAAAATAAAGTCGATTTTTTTTTTGGTTTCTCTTTTTTCGTTGTTGACTTGGCTTTTTGATATACTTTCGATTGCAGAACCTACGACGCAAACCCTTTGTAGGCAACGATTAACAATCGGAGCTGAGCAGGGCAATTGCTTCGGGCGGCGCCTGCTGCTATCGGGCACATTTGCCAGCATTTTTCATTTGACTCGCTTCTTCTGCGGTTTCCGATGGGAAAACGGAAAACCTGTCAAAATGTCGTCGTTTAAGGCTGATTAGCATATCAAAGTGGAGACAAACACGCGACCTGCATATTGACATGTGTTTATTTATGCGGCTTGTGGGTTTCCCATACAACAACAACAACAACAACAGTCGCGAGGCTGCAGGCTCCCCAAAAGGTTTGAATATTTTATTGCCCACATGCCTGGCTGCCAATTGAGCGATAAGCTGCTCTCTTACTTCACGTGGGCGGCAGCCACTGAGCGCTGGCTTTACCAGAGCTGGCTGGGCGTGGCTTTAACCTGAGGCTGAGCTGGCATGGAATAAGTCACTAATCGCCGGTATTACCTGCAGCAGTTCATTTAAATTGCATAATCTGTGCTCTTAAATTAAATAATTGAAATTCATTGTGCTGCTTAGCTAATGCTGTGAGCTGAGGGGGTTTAAGGTAGAAAAAGTCTAAGACCTTGTAGAAGTAGGTTAAGAAAATTAACTTCATTTCGAACCGAATTGAGAAAAATTTTAAGTTCCTTTTCTATATTAAGGAAAACAAATCCTAAATCAGTCCAAAAAAAGGTATAAGATAGTAAACGATTTGAGTCTATTTAAAATATTTACTTTTGCCAAGAATTTAAGTTTTTACAAATCATGTAGACACATTAAGTCTCGACTTGCAATCCTATTCAATTCAAGCTTAAATATTTAATTATATTATTTATAATACATAAATAAATTGCTTTTGATTATTTTTATTTATTATAAAATTATTTATTTAATAAATAACTAAAAAAAATATATTTAATTAGTCATTGGTTTTTAATAAATTAATATGGTTCACTTTATAATAAATTTATTTTATTTTATTATTATTTATATTATTATTATATTATTTATATATTATTATTTATATTATTATTATATTATTTATAAATTATTATTATATAATTTATATATTTTATTTTATTATTAATCTTTATTTTATTTTAATTTTCATTTATAAATTCTCTTTAAAGCAAATATATTGAAGTTTCCATTTTCCATATAATGAAAACCTATTATTTACTTAAGCAGATTATTTTCAAGCTTTGTCGTCATCAAGCAAAGCTTTTAATATAATTCCCGCACCCTCACATGAAAATTCATTCTATCTTTATCAACTGCACATACGAAAAATGAAGAAATAAACAAATAAAAACACTCAAATAATGCGAGCAAGAAATTCAAATGAAAATCCACATGACAAAGAAGAAAGAAATTCGAACATTGAAATACTCTTTAAGAAGTACATATTTGTTAAATTAAAAAAAATATACATTAATATATATATATTTATATATTAAAATATATAACTAAATAAATAAATAAATATTTGCTTGTAGAGAAAATAATAAATACGAATATTGATTTAACAAAAATAAATAAAATAATAATAATATAGAACTATTTTATTTTTCATTAAATAAATAAATAAAAATTTATAAAAAAAATGTATATAAAAGTAAATATAATATAAATAAAAATATGAATTTTTATAAATAAATTTTTATAAATAATTAAAATGAACACTTTTTTAATTTTAAATAAATAAGAAGTTTCAGTTTGGACAATTTAACACATTCCAAAATAGTAATTAAACTATTTTTTACTTATATATTGAAGCGTTTCAGGACTGCTTTATAAATATTATTTTAATTTCAATATTTTTCTAATTTTTTTATACCTCAAAACAAATCAAAGATAAACTTTAAACAAGTTGAACAGAAGAAAAATTGCAATATATGATATGAAGTGTATTCAAAATATATATTTACATCTTCGTACGTGAGCATACATAAATTTATGAATATATACATATATATATTATATGTGCATATAAAATATACACATATAGCACTAGCTATACACGAATTACCTTTATTATTTGCTTAGAGCAACGTGCGCGCAAATAAGCTCGCACAAACAAAGAAGATAAAGTCGTGAGTCAAGTGGGAAGCCAGATATCAAATGTAAAGAAGTTGAAATAAAAATATATATATTTCTATTTATATATATATTAAAACATATTCATATAAAGTCATACGAAGCGTAACTCAATTAGTTTTGGAAATGGGAATTTGAAATGGAATGATAAACACTTTGGCTGGCATGCAAAGCGCATCAATCCGTTTAAGCCTCAGCTGTCATCTAATCAAAGAAGTGTGGAAAAGCCCCTTGCCCTGGCCTGGCCTCAGTTGGATTTAAATAAATGACAGCTCTTTTCACTTTTCAAGCAATATGAAGAGCCAACGCGGCGCAAGTATGAAAAACATTCGACTCGAGTCTAATGCGCACACAAAACACGCACACAGAGACGTGTTCACATAGATACAAATGCGACAATATGGAAACATATTTATAAGGCACAAAGATACAAATGGCAACACAATGGACATTTGTTGCTGCCGCTACCGCTGCCGTTGCTGTTGCTGTTGTTGCTGTTTATTGAGGCTCAATGGCGGGATAAACTGGCAACTGTTGCAGACATTCAACTGCACGGCTTTTCGTATTTATCAGCTGTGTCAGCAGCAGATTGATTTCAAAGCAGCGGACAGATACAACCGCACCACCATCTACACCCGCACACACCCAAACGCCCACACGCCCACCGACACCCATGCACACCCACTCAACTGGCATTATATGCTTACTTTCACAGATTGTTTGCAAGTTTTTTTTTTGTGTTCACTTTTCATATAGTTTTTTTTTTTTTTTTTTGCTTTTTGTTTGCATTTGCTGCGTAGCAGTCGCCGTTGTTGTTCTCTTCGCTGTCATATATATCTTGTACATATATATGTCTGTGTGTACTTTTTCTCTTTTTAACAGAGACCTGTTGACAGTTGACGCGCTCTGTATGAAAGCTAAATTAAGTTGAACATAAATTTTAAGCGGCTGTCGCACTAAAGTCTAGCTGCCAGTCGATGCTTAAACAACTTTTTATCTCAAATTTAAGCTAGAGTACTTAAGCATTATTTGCTTTGAGAGTGTTAAAACACTTGAGTAATAGCTGAAACAGTGAGTGAGGCTTGTAACTTGTATTAACATAGCTGTTAACTGAAGCTGTTAAGTTAGCATGTAATTATTACATGACACTGTTAACGATTGCTGGGAAACTGTTAAGAATATTTTAGGGAAATAGCTGATCATTTCATATGGGTTTTTGATGGATTTTAGATATCAATTATTAAGAATCGTTAAGATATATTTGTATATCAATATTTATATATCATATTTAAGACATTTAAAATATATAATTATATATATTTTGATAAATATAAATATAAATATATATTAATTGAATGATATATATAAAATATATATACATTTTTTTTTTATAAATATGAATATAAATATATAAATACAATAATTTGCCGAACCTGATGTAGCCTACAAAGGACCAGTAATCCATTACCCTTGCCAATATATATATAAATAAATATATATGATGATATGTATGATACATATAAAATATATATATATTTTTATAAATATAAATATAAATATATTTTATATGTATGATACATTTTTTTTTATAAATATAAATATAAATATATAAATACAAAATAATAAATAAATACCCTTTCCACAAAATATGCAATGAGTTAAGGCTTAGTTCAAGTATCTATGAAGTCTCCTCTAACTTAACATTTTTATGTTAGTAGCAGATTGTGCACAAGCACTGTTAAAAGACCCAATGTTACTTAATCGTGGTACACAGGTGTGGCACAGCTTTTTTCTGTTAAGCATAAATTTTTACAGAGCAGTGTTAAGCAGTGCATTTAGTAACATATTTTAGCAGAACTGTGCTCTGCTAACTAATCAAATTTAACATAGGTATCTATGTTAGATCGAACCTCAGACTTAACTAAAGAAATATATTATTGAATATGCTGTGTGAAACAGGTGAAGTTTAAATATTTTAAATATATTAGGGTATTAGACTGTTAACTAATCTTTCATGAATAAATAGTATAACACCAAAACCATGAATACCCGAAGTTAACATATTGAACTCTTATTAACATTATTTCCTTAGTTAAGTTTCTGTTAGTTTTTACTTTTAGCTTCATTTTAAGAGAGTTTACAGCTTATACAGAACACCTTAACGTGTTTCATTCACTTTTCTTTTCACTAAAATTTCATACAACGATTTATTCTAATTTTCCATTATTATTTTCCAGCAAATTGGTCTCTACATACGACGCGAGGAGAAGCCACTCTACTCGCCCATCATCACGCCCAGCCCGAGTGAAGTGAGTATTTTATTTCTCATTTATATACACCTGTATAGCTGTAGAGTAGACCTGTTGCAAAGCACTTTTCGTTAGCACAAAAATCACGGGGTCCGACGGCACGGCGTACAACCTATCCGACCATATAATGCTTGTCTTTGCCAAACTCAATTAATATTTGCACACATGTTTCTTATACTTTCAAACGAAATGATGTTTACAACAACAACGCCAACAACAAACACGAAACACTTGTAAATATGTACACAACACAACAACAACAACAATACAACTTAAACAATGCTAACGGCCCCACTTGCACCCCGCACTTGTGTTTGTCTTTGTAAATGTTTTGGACGTACGTCCACACCTGGTTATGCCCCCGGGTCCTATTAGGCGCAACTGCAGCGCCTAAAACAACAGCCCGCCAGCTCCTCCACACCGCCGCTCGAGGCTGTGGTCGAAAATGTGGTCAGCACCAACGCTGCTGAGCTCCAACAGCAGCAGCCAAAAAAGTTTCGCAGCAGACTCCAAGCCGAGGACAAAGAGAAGGACCCGGACAAGGAGCAGACCTCGATGGTCAATGGAAGTGCAATTAATGTCACACGTAGCAATTCAAAATTAAAACCCGTCAAAGAACGTCGGCCCACAGCTCTGCCCACTGAGGCGCCGCATGTGGACGGTGATGGCATTGATGAAACCCATACAACGGAGGAGCTGGAGCGGGACAGGGAACTGCCACTGGGTGACAATGTTGTGGTTGGCAAGTCAAAACTCAAAGGAAGTGTGAATGGCATAATTGATGAGAGCGGCGACAACAATGAGCCAGTCCAACAACAAACTCCATCGACAGCCACGTCCCCGATATTCACACCGACAGCGCCAACGACAAAGGCAAATGTTAAATTTTTCATTGGTCATACACAGGAACTAAATGCTGAACAGCATACTGACGACACTTTGTCCTGTCACAGCAATGATGCCAACAACAACAGCAACGGCAACGGCAACGGCAACGGCAACGGCAATGGCAATGGCCTGAAGCTAACAAACGGAACGTTGCCAGCCGACCAGCAGCCGCGTCTGGCGGAGTCATCAGCTCAGGTATCCGCAATGAGCAGCAGCAGTAATATGTCCGCCAATTATCTAAGAAGATCCAGGAGCACGATAGCCACCAACGAGCCCTTCACCAGCGCCGGCCAGCGACGTCGTGTGTCCACAATGCCGCACATTAACATACCACCGCCGCCACCTCTGCCGCTGGAGCTGCTAAAGCCAGTTACCCCACTGCATTTGCGTAAGAAGCGAAGTGCGGAGCCGCCAGCAGCCAAGCCCTTGCCGTCCGTCGATGTGCCGGATGCTGTAGTCACTCAAGTACGTAATGAATCATCCGAGCTGCGGTAAAACATGATGAAACGCCATTTTGTGGTTTTTTGAGAGAGAGGTCGTTGCATTAAAGTAGTTTGGCTTACGTAGGGTTTTTATGTAGGGTTTACTGCAAACCTGTAACCTGATAGATGTTCTTCAGTCTCTTAAATGCTGCTGAGAACTATGGCCATAGACTAGGACACATGCATATAAGAGGTCAAGATAGTGTGATCAATCCTAAGGAATTTTTTTATCCGACTGAAAAGGTCAGCTAAGCGAAGATGAACTGGGGGAACTGAGGCTAGAGTACGCTGTAAGTTGTTAGAAGTCCCAGTAACTATGCCTAGCGTATGTGAAAATTCTCTATATCCACAGAAAAGCTTAAGTTTTGGAAGGGATCCCTAGAAATTTATTTATTATTTATTATATATTATTGTCTGAGCGAAGAACCTAAAGGGATAGAGTCTCTACTCTGTGTGGCAGTTAGTTTAGTCTACATTGTGTTGGTTATTTTGAAGTCTGACATAGTAGTTATGACTAGCGGCTAGGGATATTCTATATATATCTGATGTACAGTTTCAGTTTTGGTAGCGATGCCTCGGCAAACCCATGGCTAGGACACTTATATCAAACATCTACCTAAGATATTGAAAGAGTGGAGTTCTAGAGACAATATATGTGTCCTTACTGACTTACTTAACTAAAAAGGTTATATGAGTTGAGAAATCCTTGTTGTATAGGATTGAAAATACTAATCATGTATAACCCTATATGGCCAGACTTAGTTTATCATTGATAGTAATGGGTAAATTATAGGCTACAGTTACAAATAGAAACTGTTGCTACTTTTAATTCTAGCTTTAAGAGAAAGATCTCTCTACCCAACAAGTGTCCCTCTCATCATTAGGAAAATTTATACGCTTTAATATTTTTTTTTTTTAATTTTTTTTTTTTTTTTTTTTTTTTTTTTATAATTTCATATGTTTCATATATTTTATTATATCATATCATATGAAGCATTATACATGCATCAGTGAGCATTTCCCTGGATTATCATGAGCTACTTTTACTGCTCGCATCTCGACTTTAAAATGCATCTCCGGCTAAATACGTCCAACAGATTTTTGCAACAATTTCTGCGTGCAGCCAAACGAAACTGTTTTCTTTTCACACAGCCCTTAACCGAGGGTAACAGCTCTGTTAGCCTGGGTGTGGCAGTAACTAAGTACTCATTACTAATTAAATATTTTCCACTACCACAACGTACAACGGCAAGCATAACAGATGGAAGAAGGGTGAAGAAGGGGGAAAAGGGGGAACAAAACATAAGGCAACGCTACGCAAAAGTCTGTGTATTATTGTAGCAACTAATCGTGGAGTGCCTAGAGGGAGACACAGCTGACTCCTCGACATGCTACTAATTACAAACGGAATGTTAATTGTTTGCCAACAGACATGAACTCTAACTTTTGGCCAACAGATAAAACTGTTGCTTTCCCTATCACGCAGAGCTGCCCTTTCCCTCTGCCACTCCCCCTCCCTCTCGTTGACTGCAGCTGTTGCCATTTCTCGCTCCATTACTGTAACAAGGCCCACCTGTATTTACCTGTAGCCAAGTCCCTGCCCCCTCGCTTAGCTGCCGCTGCTGAGACAGCGAAATTCGCCAAGCCGCAACTAAACATTTTTGGCTGATGTTGCGCCTTGTAAGTCGCCAGCCTTATATTATCCTTCGAGCCGCCTACGTGCAGCGATTAAGCCTTGACTCCGGCTGCCAGCGACTGCAATTCCACTGTGTAAATGGAGGTAAATATTTAATGGGTAGCAGCTCGCGTCATTATGGGCGCTCGTAAAACCTTTAATTCGCCCGGTGTAAACTTTTAGTGGAAGATATGAAGTTCGTCCACTGTTTCTGTGTCAACTGATGTGAAATGTCCGCGGGTGCTCAGCTCTGGGCTAATCCTGAACTCGAACTGTCAACAAATAACCACAAAATGCAGCTGAGCATATTAAAAGATTGGACTGTCGAAAACAAACAACTAAATAACCCAATGTTTGCTTCGTTTATATTTTATTCTGGTCCTCGTAATCAACCGCATCAATTAGGATGAAGCGGGCCAGCGCAAGGATGACAGCGACTCGGGCAGCAAGAGCAGCCGCAGCTCGGCGGCCAAAACACATCGCGTCGAGGGGGGTCTCATCTATGTGCGACCGAATTTGCCCGTGCAGCAGAATATTGAAATCGAATTTAATGCAAAGGACGAAGCGTAAGTCGAGTAAACAACTCTCGTTGATTGCCCAAGGTAAACCCCATCGATATATGTATTTCCTCTGCTCCCGTAGTACACGCAATCTCATACTCGAAGCCATCGACCGCAATGATTTCCTCAATAATCTAATGGACAAGGAGCGCAAGGACATGGTCATCAATGCAATGGCGCCGGCCAGCTATAAGAAGAACAGTTACATCATCAACGAGCACGACGAGGGCTCCGAGTTCTTCGTCTCTGCCGAGGGCACCTACGACGTCATCCAAGCGGGCAAACATGTCGGAAATTTCGGCCCAGCGACAGTTTTTGGCGAATTGGCAATACTCTACAATGCGCCACGCAAGGCCACCATTAAGGGTAAGCGAAGGCGCATAGACTCTGGCGAAAGACTTTCAGCTTTCACTGCCTTACAGCGGCCACCGATGCGCGCGTTTGGAAGATTACGAGAGAGACGTTTCGCGCCATTATGCAAATCTCCGGCTCGAGGGAGCGCGAGGAGAACCTGCAGTTCCTACGCTCAGCTCCGTTTCTGCAGGAGCTCGAGGAGAGTTTACTCCACAAAGTTGTGGATCTATTGCAGCGAGTAAGTGAAGTTCAGCTATAGTTGAGTCCAGATTTATATGGAATCTCCTTACCTTTCAGAAATTCTATGAAACTGGCAGCTGCATTGTGCGCGAGGGCGAGGTGGGCAACGAGTTCTTTATCATACGCGGCGGCACGGTGACAATCAAGAAGAAGGACGCAGCCAAACAGGAGCAAGTCGTGGCCAAGCGTAAGCGAGGCGACTATTTCGGCGAGCAGGCGCTCATGAATGCGGACGTGAGGCAGGCGAGCGTCTATGCCGATGCGCCCGGCACTGAAGTTCTCAAGCTGGAAAGAGAGTGAGTGCAATGCGTCCTGAGAGTCAACTTCTATGACAGCATTTCCCATTTCCTATTTGCAGAGCCTTCATCAGCTACCTGGGCACCATCAAGCAGCTGAGCGAGAAGCCACAGGAGCAGGCCAAGGAAAATGGGCGTGCGAGCACCAGAACCACTGAGTTTGACAACGAGCACGCCCACATTGCCATCTCGGATCTGAAGAAGGTGGCGACACTGGGCGCTGGGGCCTTCGGCCGTGTGGATCTAGTCACCCACAACAATCAGACATATGCGCTGAAGATCATTAAGAAGATCGAGGTAGTCAAGCAGGATCAAATCGAGCATGTCTACAATGAGAAGAACGTGATGATCAAATGTCGCGCTTCACACTTCATAGTGCAGTAAGTTGAGTCAACTTTCCACAAGTTCTCTAACCCCTCCACTCCCTACGCCTATGCCCTCTCTAGACTCTATCGTACATATCGCAACGAAAAGTATGTCTACTTTCTGATGGAGGCTTGCATGGGCGGCGACGTCTGGACGGTCATGTCAAAGCGCCAGTATTTCGATGATAAGACTGCCAAATTTATAGCTGGCTGCGTGGTGGAAGCCTTCGACTTTCTGCACGCGCACAACTTCATCTACAGAGACCTCAAGCCGGAGAACCTAATGCTCACCAGCGATGGCTACTGCAAGCTGGTAAGATGCGCTTAGGCTTAAAGTTTCAATAGATTCTAACAAATCTCCCATCTCCCTGCTCAGGTGGACTTTGGCTTTGCCAAGTATGTGCGGCCCAACGAGAAGACAAACACATTTGCCGGCACGCCGGAGTATGTGGCCCCTGAGATTATATTGGATCGCGGACACGATCGATCCGTGGACTACTGGGCACTGGGCATCCTCGTCTACGAGCTCCTGGTGGGCAAGACACCGTTTCGCGGCGTCAATCAGGTCAAGATCTATCAGAACATCCTCAGCGGCATCGATGTCATACACATGCCCTCGCGCATACCCAAGTCCGCGCAGAATCTAATACGACATCTGTGCAAGCAGCTGCCCGCGGAGCGCCTGGGCTACCAGCGCAAGGGCATTGCGGACATCAAGCGGCACAGCTGGTTCGATAGCCTGGACTGGAATCGACTCAAGCTGAAGCAATTGCCCTCGCCCATCAAGCGCTCGCTGAAGGGTCTGACAGATCTGCAGTACTTTATGCCGCTGGGCGTGGAGTCGGACTATGAGCCGCCCGAAGAGCTAAGCGGCTGGGATAAGGATTTCTGAGCAGTGTGCTGCCCTTAGCGATGTTCTTGTGGTTAAGTAACGAGGGCGAACACGTGTCATAAGTTGTAAATAAATTGATATTACCAATTGTTTAAGAATTTTGACTTGCGAAACTTCTTGTGCCCCGAACCCATTGAAAGTGGGAAATCTAGGTATAAAGGTTTTTGGAAAAACCAATCTGAAAATTATTTATATTTTATTAAAATATATTTTTATATTTTTAAATATTTTAAAAATAATTTTGACAATTTTTTATACCCCGAGCCCATTGAAAATGGGAAATCACAGTATAAAGGTTTTTGGAAAAACCAATCTGAAAATTTTTTATAATATTTAAAATATATTTTTATATTTTTAAATATTTTTAAAATAATTTTGACAAGTTTTTATACCCCGAGCCCATTGAAACTGGGAAATCAAGGTAAAAAGCTTTTGATATAGGGTATGCAACAGGCAGTATGAGGCAGTAGCAGGCGTATATGCTTTGGAGTATATTTAAACCCGCTGACCGGACGTCGCCACAAGGCATCTCCCTGACAAGCACTACCAACTTGACGTGTTTTCGGCAGCGCTTGATGCCCTCAATCATTTAACTTATTTGTTTTTGCCACATCAATTAGAAGCGCAAACTAGTTGCTGCTGTTATCGAGTTGTACTCCCAGTTCTCCAGTTGGAACAAATAAACATTTTCAATTAAGCGACTTCCAGCGACTTTCCACATTGTTTTCATGAAAGGCGAATGTCTAAAGTTCTACGGAAACACGACTGCATTTGCATTCGCATTTGCTGGAGCAGCTTTAAGCGGCTGTGCTGGTGCTGCTGTGTAACGATATCATGAAGTAAAGGCAACTTTGTCACTCTATTGTCTGGGCCGAGTTGAGTTGAGGCACTCATTATTGCCGTCATGCCGTTGACATTCATTTGTATCTTACAGATACTTCTAAGAGCACATGCAATGTAATTGCATTGTCTGCCGCCCAGCGACAACTGCGTACGCTGCATATGACACAAAACTTTATTGTTTTTGAATATAATAATAAAGTGCAGCTTGCTCTCTCTCTCTCTCTCTGCCTGTCTGACAAAGTATCCTACGTTCGCTCCGAGGTAACGAAGGAAGTTGTGGTTGGTTGTTGTTCAAATATGAGGCAAAGTCAAGCACAATTGCGTTAGCTCGAGGTATTTATAACAAGTTGTATGCTGTATACATGACTAAGTTACACTTCAATGTTCTATGAGTGCAACTTGAAACAACTTCAAGGGGTTTCGAGTCTCTAATTAGAGAATCCACGAATTTACTTTAGAGCAAGTAGAGTTTATAAAGCAACTTGACAAGATGAAGTAGTTTATAGATTTATATAGGAGTGACTCCCATTAGACAACTACCCGAAGTGCGTTTTGACATTCGTCTGCTTTTATGAATACTGATTAATTATGTCGGAGATATGATAGCTGGAAGTGTACTTCAAGAAACTTCAGACTATTGAAAACCTTAGGGAGAATATGTTCCAGGAATACGAGAATCTGTTCCCTAAAGTTCTGTCTATAAATCGGGCCCGTATGGGCGCTCTGAAGTTGACTCTTGTGCTCTTCATTGAGAAGAAACCATAAGTTCTGTAACTTTCCATTTCAATGGATTAAATAATCCAGGCTAGGACAAGTACTATGCCCTCGGCTATGCCCTACTGCAATGTTATTTCATTTGTATTATATTACGTTATTTAAAAAAAATTTAATTATAATTGATAAAAACAACAATGAATTCTAATTTAAAATTTAAATTTTATTAAATTTAATTATTTAAATGTTTTTTAAATTTTAATTTTTATAAATTTCAAATAATTTTAAATGGAATAACAAAATTTTAATTATGCTAAGCAGGTGTGTGAGCCTTTATTTAAAGTTAAATTAAATTAAATTATAATTGATAAAATTAATAATGAATTCTAACTAATTTTAAATTAAAATTTGATTGAAGTTTACTCATTTAAAATAATTTAAAATTTAAATTTTTATAATTTTTATAATTTTTAAATAGTTTTCAATGGAATAACATAATTTTGAATTATGCTACTCATAAGCAGTTGTGTGAACCATTATTTAAAGTTAAATTAAATTAAATTATAATTGATAAAATTAATAATGAATTCTAACTAATTTTAAATTAAAATTTGATTGAAGTTTACTCATTTAAAATAATTTAAAATTTAAATTTTTATAATTTTTATAATTTTTAAATAGTTTTCAATGGAATAACATAATTTTGAATTATGCTACTCATAAGCAGTTGTGTGAACCATTATTTAAAGTTAAATTAAATTAAATTATAATTGATAAAATGAATTGTGAAATCTATCTAATTTAAAATTTAATATTATTAAAATTTATTCTTCTAAAAATATTAAAAATTGTTATTTTTATAATTTATAAATAGTTTTCAATGGAATAACAACATATTTATTATGCTAATCTTAAGCAGATGTGTGAAACTTTATTTAATGTTTAGACTAGAGAGTTGTCTTCTGCTCCAATTAGTTTCAGTTTCAAATAACTATTTTCTACTTTAAATTGACATCAAATTCCAATTTTGTGTTTACCTTCAGCTGAGTATTCGCGACAGCAAACACCAGCAAAACAGCTGTCATTAGCCACTCCAACAACTATATATGCTCATATATAGTATGTAAACATGTTCTGTTTCGTTTCATGAATTTACATATGGTTATATATAAATAAATTTATGTTATATATATATATATATATATATATATATATATATATATATATATATATATATATATATATATATATATATATATATATATATATATATATATATATATATATATATATATATATATATATATATATATATATATAATACACACAAAACAAATCAAAAATTGATGACAAAACAAATAAATTTATATTGCTAAGCAAAAACAATTTGATAAATATTCATATCAACAAATTGAAAACTGTAAATAAATTCATAATATATTATTTCGGCAGTCGAAAATCTGCCTTACATTTAAGCACGATCACAAGCATCGGTGGTTCAGTGGTAGAATGCTCGCCTGCCACGCGGGCGGCCCGGGTTCGATTCCCGGCCGATGCAAACGATATTTTTTTTCCACCCTTCATTTTTTTATGTTAATACATTTGTTCTTGCAAAGACTCGACGCGATTGCTGGTTAATAAAAAGAATTCCCATTCAATTGTCACAGAACAGAAAATTGCTCAACAATATTATTGCAGAAATCGAATAACGAAATGAAAGAAGAACAAATAGTCGAAGAGGAAATACAAAAGGTATACGAGGAAGAGAAATGCTCACAGACCGACCGACTGAGCAGAAAAATGTCACAACAATAATAAATGATAATTGATAATAACGTTTTGCTACCTTCCTTCCGACCGCAGTCAGTCAAATAAAAGGAGAGTAGTAGGTGCGGTGCGGTGCGGTGCGGCGCGTCGGTGTGCGTCTGAATGTTAGAGGAAATCAATAAAAATGATGGCGACAACATTTGGCCACAATTTCAATTTTGTGGCAGCCAAGCAGAGCGAGCAGAGCGCCGCAGCATTTCAACAATTTCCGTTCGACGGTTGGCGGCAAGTGAAAATTTTCATTTTGCCACAAAACCGGCGCAAATGTTTTTCTATACATACTTCTTAGACACCTTCTTAGACAACGCCCTTTGCCGCATTTCTATGCGACTGCACAAAGTTGGACGAAATGTCATCATTTCCGTTGAGGGAAAACTGTGCGCGCTCAACCGACAACCGTTTGAGGGCGAGGATTACAGCAAGGACGAGGACGACGATGAATGGTAACTACGAGTAGCATGTCGACGGGTTATCAGTAAAACTGTAAGCGCGCACACCGGGCGAGAAAGGGTTAACTAAGAGAAACCATGCAAATCCCCTTTTATTTACCCAAAAACTTTTGATGCAAAAAGCCTCAAATATACATATATACTTATATATATATAGGTGTATATATATATATATATATATTTGGTCGAATCAAAAACGCAGCGCGTCCGTTCGTGCCTCGGGGCCTCTCAATGCTGCCGCGCACGGTGCCCAAACGAAGCGTGAAATTGTTAAATGAGTGCGAATGTCTGCCAAGTAACCGGATACCCAATGGGTCCCGACTGAGGAGCTCGGACTTCTTTTGCATTTTTGTGTGAAATTATTGATTAAGAAAGTTTTTCGACGTGCACGCCTGGTCATCTTCTACTATATACATATATATAGTATATATATATATATAATAAATTCAATCCAATTGAAACGAATTGAGTTTATGTGCCCTAGCTGAATGCCTGAATAGAGTCACGAAATGGCTAGTCGTAATTAAATGATGGCCCAAAAACAACATTTATGTTATCAAATAAACTGACTTTTCGAATATCTAAATAAATTTGCTGCATTTCGGGGTAATTGGATTAAAGTGTTGCATTCATATTACGCATACGCCACGTTGCACATCATTTAATACGAAAAATGTGTAAATGTTTCATTATTAAGTCGAAGCCTATGTGATATTAAAGCAGGCTTGTGTGTGTGTGTTTTGGCAATCTCTTGAAACACAACTGTCAAAACTGGCCTAACAAGCAATTTGTTACTTGTGTGCGAGTGGCAAGGCACACAAATGCCGAGCAGCACAAAAGAATTAAAATCTTTTTATAGTTTCAACTGCTGCTGCTCAGACTCTGCAGATGATGTATGTGGCGAGAACATAGGCATAGGCCTAATGTATGCGGCACTGGCAAAACTAAAAGCTGCTTAACAACTTGGACTTGGACTTGGACCTGGACCTGGACTTCACCCGTTCGCATAGACGAATGCAAATTTGTGTGGGAAAACTTAAAGGACTCACATAACTTCGGCCACAATCTGATTGGGGCTGCAAACAACATTTTCTGACCCTAATCAATGTGACCATTGTTTACCTACACTCGCCCAACATCTGCTGCCCTCCAGCCTGCCAAACGGTCCAAGCAATATGATTCGCATTCGTTTGATATGTGCTCAGATTAAACTCATAATGAACAGTTCAAACTGTTGCGATAACATTTTGCAAACCAACAAAATGCACAGCTCTGACTTTATAGTTTTTGCTCAAAAACCCAAATCGAACTATTGATTTTTATCGGTATGCGATTTTTTTACCAAATGCCAAACCAAAAAAAAATCTGTATAAATTATTAAATATAGTTTTTTTTTAAATATAAATATTTGTTGATATACTGAAAAAATTGAATAGAAAAATATTTTATTAAAAATAATTATTTAAATTTTTAATTAAATTTATTTAGTAGTTTGTAATTATTAAATTTTAGTTTCATTTTATAAATTTAATGAACCGTAAAATAAAAATAATATTTGTTTAGCTGAAAAATTAAAAAAAAGAGTTCAAATTTATATAATTGTAATATATGTATAATTAATATTTATAAATATATTTATAATACATATATTTATAAAATATATTTATTAAATATCTATAAATATATACCCATATTTAATTTTTTTAATTAAAAGAGAAACTTAATAATACATTTAAATATACATAAAATGGCTAATAAAAATATTAAATTTTTGTGCTTTAATATATTTTATATATTATATATATTAAATATTTTATATATATTTTATATAATATATATATTTAATATATATATATATATATTCATTTCAATCTTATTTTTGGTATTTAATAGCTGATCTACATCTGGTTAAGCTGGGGTTAAATGTCAATTGAGATGCCTTAAAAACTACATTTAAATATTGTTTATTTGTTTCTCCGCACATTTTATTTGTTTTTCTAAGCCAAAGCACTCAATTTGTTCGAACAAGTTTCATCAATGGAACGAACGGCTTTTTAGTATAATTTGGATATATCCATCAGTGGCCGCACTAAGGATTGCTCCCCAATTGGCACTTAAATGCACGCAAGTGCTGGACATCAACTAAAATCCTTTTGCTGCATTCAAATCACAAAACAAATCATCAACGGCCACACACACACACACACACACACACACGCACTTGTACTTTGTACATTTACAGAGAAAACACACAAACTGTCGCCCTGGGTGCAATTCGAAATTTTGGGCATTCAATAACGATTTACACAAAAGCATATACACAGACATATAAACACAAGCTGTATATATGCTTGGGTGCGTGTGGCAAAAAAAAAATCTTTAAAATTTGACCATTAACAGTCTGGGCAATGTTTACAAATGGCAGTTGACAAGGAAAAGCACATTCAGTTCTGTTTTTCGAATGTGCGTTTAGCACGTAAGGATTTGTTGTCCTTATTGTCCTTAGTCCGTTGAGAGCAGTGGGCATGGCTAGCCAGCCAGCCAGTCGGCCTGCCGATTGAGGCGGCTACTCGATTTCGATCTAATCAGCTGCGCTCTAAAAGAAGCTGTTAACAATATTGTCAATTTTCTATACCAGGACCAGCGGCAGGGGCTGCGGCAGGAGCAGTGGCTGTGCCTCTGTTTCCGCCAGCTAGTTTATTTTTATGCTGAGAAAAAAGTTAAATTTGCATAATTTTGTTTGTCCTTCCTGCTCTTTTCGTTTCTTTTTTTTTCAGTTTTGTTTTGGGTGCCAGGTTGTTTGGTCCCTTTTGTGTGTCCTTGCCCGAATGCTGTTCATTTTGTGGGCAACGTTTGCCACATAAACACTTTGCTGCTGAACACTATGAATAATTAATGAGCTCTCTGCTGTTGTTGTTGCTGCTGCCGGTCAAGTCCGAGCTTTTAAACAGGCAGCCAGCCACTGTTGTTGCTTCCGCTTGCCTTTTTGTGTGCGGTGCATGTTCTTCGAATAGGCTCATGCAATATTCGTGCAGCATTTAGGACGCAATCGAACTGGACTCTTCTTGCCTTGAAATTACAGAAAATTCTAAACAGAAACACTGTCAACGCCAGAGCTAATTTCAGGCCTGATTTGATTTTTGCCTCTAGGAAATTACATTGAGTGCAGAATTGTCTCTCTGAAGTTTGAGCATATATGAAAAATATATTCTAATTTCCTTTTATGCAATAGCATCTACAATCTAGCTTCAACTAAAAACTACTATAATATATAATATTGTAATAAATAAATATATATTCATTAATAAATAATTTCTTTGCATGCCAAAAAGAAACACTTCTAAAAAATAATGGATAATAAATTAAAAATCAATAATAATAAATAAAAAATAAAAAAAAATAAAAAATATATTAAAAATGCTAAATTAAAAATAATAATAAAAAATATAAAATATAAATTAAAAAAAAAATATTTTATTTTTCTATAATCAAAATATTTAAAAATATTTCCTTATGCATAATAAACACTTTTCTAAATTAAAATAAAAAATAAAAAATAAATTAATAATATAATATATACATAAATAAAAACAAATAAATATATAAAAAAAAAATAAATAATCATAATGAAAATATATAATAAATTTCTTTATGTAAAATAAATGTAATATAAAATATAACAAAATAAAGAAAAATATAAAAAAATTAAGAACATTTCTTTGACTACAAAATAAATAAAACAAAACAAAAATAATAAAAAGAACTCAAAATATATTTCTTAAGTCTATATTAACTTCTTCATTTAATTTTGACTGAGCGCTGACACCCACACACTTCTCGCACATGCACAAATCACATTTGCACATCCTCCGCTCGAAATCAAATTATGTTATTTTTATAAGCAGCCCAAAAGTATGCAAATATTTGTTATGCACAAACATATGATTCGCTCGGTTAGAATAAACGTTGCCAACCACCACACAACAACGCCAACAGCCGGGGCTGGGCTTACGGGCAAGGCAAAAAGGTCGTTAGATTGTTAACAAGTTCATAAAAAGACGCTGCTATACAAACAGCTCACACACACACACACACGCACACAGCACGCACATATGCAAGGCACAATTATAGAAGGCAGCAACTGGATCGAGGGCTGAAGGCACTTGCGCCTCTCTAAATACTACACGACGCGACTGGCTGCGTATTTACAAAGCACTTTTTGCCATTCTGCCGCTGCTGCTGCGGCGAAGAGCAACAAAATGCAAACAGCACAAAAGTATGCTACAAAATAGAGGGCAGAGTCAAGCCAGCAGCCAGGGCTGACTGCAGCTGCTGTTTGCATGAGCCAATTGATGTCTCTGTGTGTTGGTGTGTGTGTTGTGGGCGTGGCTATATATATGTATATATATATATATATATATATGCATATGTGCTTGTGCACAGATTGAAGTTAGCGGCTTGCATATTCAATGCTAAATTAAAGCATAAGCAAATACAATTGGAAAAGCGCACAAAACCAAATATAAATCCGCTTAAATGCAATGCAATTTTCGCTCTTGTTGTTGCCCTTTTAAGTGCAAACGTTTGTTGTTGTTTCCAGCGTTATTTAATGCCTAGTTGAGCAACAGCAACAACAGTTGCTGCCGCTGTCGTTGCTGCCTTTGCGGCAGCAACAATTAAAAGCGATTTGTGACCGCAGCGCAAAGCGCTTAAATTCTATCGCCAGACCTTCACACACACACACACACACACATACATACATATAAATATATATATATATATTTGTTTGACTATTTAAAATTTAAAACAATGGCATTTATTTGAAATATGTTTGGCGAAATTAATTAAATTCCAATAAGGCAAGCATTAATAATAATTACACGCACTTTGTTTTTTGCCTCGGATCTTAATGTTTTATATTGATTATATTTGCATATTTTATTAATTTAATTTTCATATTTAATCTATTTTTTATACGAGCTTTTCGTTTTTTTTTTTATTGCTTCGTGCGTTAAAAAGCGCACTTTCATCATTTATTTACATTGTGTGAAGCATTTTTCAATTAAAAAGCCATTGTTCTAGCCGACCCAAAACTCTCAAGTTAAATATTGAATTGATGTTGGCAAACATTGATTATAATCCGAACTGGTAAAAAACTAGTGTGTGTGTGTGCTCTTTGTTGTTGAAATAGCTGAAAAAGACTAAAAAGATTTCTGACGGCATAAATATGAAATTTGTTTACATTCAGTAGGCAAACATATTGAGCTATTATTAATCAAAGTAAACATACAAATATATTTGTAATATATAATAAAAAATAAATATATATTAATATGTATAAAATCTTAAATAAATAATATCTTAAATTAATATAAGCATGTATATTTATATTATTTATATATTTATAATACTAAATGTTTAAAATAAATAATTTTATTTATTTAAATATATTTAGTTTCATTATGATATATTTTTATATTATTTCATACATTTTAGAAAATTATTAAAATTATTGAAATTTATTTTAGTATATGTTTATAATATATTTTTTATATTAATAAATTAAATTATTAAAATGAAATAATAATTAAATTGATATACATATGTGTACATAAAATATTTAACATATATAACGAGTAAACATATTATTTGTTGAATTCTAGAAAATTTTGCATTTTTAAAAGATAGAATTACCTTCGTCTCAGAGCCCACAACAATCTTAACTTTCTTATAGAATACAAAATTTATTTAAGAAAAAAATTGCAAGAAAAAAATAAATTGTAATAAATAAATCAACATATTTTAATGTAGATTTTAGATATTTAATTTGTTTTTTTTTTTTTTTATATTTATTTTAATATATAATATTAAAATTGAATTATCAATGCGTTATGTAGTTCAAGCCAAAAAAGCTGCAAATATTATTTTTAAATAGGGTATTATTGTTTTAAATATTATTTAAATACACTAAACATTATTTTAATGTCAAGCCCATTCCCACTCTCAAAGACTCAATCAACCATTTAAACGCGTTGTAATACATTACGTATACGTAATATTTTTATTTTCTTTGCTGCCTCCGCAAACTAAGTGCACAATTCCCGCCCACTAAAAGTGTGTAATTTCTAAACAACACATTTAAGTAGAAACTCACCGTCAATCATGTTGACACCCGAAAGTTGTTATTTGTTGCGAGGGGCGGCGGGGCGCGCACTGTATGCTGCAATGAGAAAAGTAAAAGTTTTAATTAAATAGCAAATATTTATGTTGTATTTATGCAAATAATAAACGCCAAAACGGAAGTTTCGCCAACCTGAAATTGCTGTAAAATATTAAACAATTAAGTGGAAAGAAACGGCGGCGCACAAGTGTTAATAATTGAAATATTCGCACACGGAGCCGGCAAACTGCCAAGCAACAAATAGACGAGGCGAACTTTCTGCCTGCGGCCAATTAATAATAAATCGTAGCGGGAAATATAAGACGGAGTTGCGGGGGCGCCCGCCGCTGCCAACTAATGACGCGCTCCATTTGGGACGAACCACGTGCAACAACAAATTAGCGCCACAAAACAGGGCCACAAAAGTTTGCGCAGCTAAAGTCAAAAGGTGGACATGACACAAAAGATAAAGGTGCAAAAGGGGCAGAAAAAAAACAAAGCAAAATAAGAAAACGGCAGGCAAAACTTTAGCGAGGGCAACTTCAATGGGTCTTAGCAACTGTTGCGGGCTTAGCGCTTGATTGAGCGCGTCCAAAAATTTTAGGGACCATTGCCCAGGCACAGACGCAGGCTCCAGCTCCGGCTCAGGCTCGGCAAGTTTTTGTTCGCGTCACGCGGCCTGATTGATAAGGTAAATTTGACCCGGACTTTGGCCAAGGTGAGGCCCCGCAAGCAAAGTGTTTCGAAACAATTTGTTAAGGTATTTTCGTGGCTGGCAAATTATGAGCAGGCAACGCCATTCTAGCTACACTTTGTAGCTCATTGTTAAATTAAATCAAGCTGCTTTGTTGGCCCACCGGCTACTTGGGCCTAATTGCATAACTCAATTATCCTGCCGGGCGCTGGGCCCGGCCAGACTCTAATCCCAGCTAATGTGCGAAGGCTAGAAATGGAATTTGAAAATTTAAATTAAAAGAGCCAAAGGCTCTTCAATCAAACAATTTCAATCGTGAATTCCATTGCCACTCCGAAACTCCCATAACGCTGCAATCCAATTTTAAAAATCAATTTTGCAACAGCCTCGACAGGCTGCTGGCTGTGTTGTTAATCCCGAATCCCGAGCACAACTGAAGCTAATCAATCAAATGCCCTGTTAATGCCTAAGCCCGATGGCCAATCACGAAAGCTGGCCCAAACGCACATAAAAAATATATATATATATATATATATATATATAAATAAATAAGCATAAAACTGTGAATTCATACCAGGCAGCGCAGCTCGAGTTCAAACGGCCGAAATTGTGTGTTGGCTCAGTCTTAACCACGCCCAGCCCACGCCCACGCCCCCACCTCATTTTGACACGCATCAAAAGTGAAAAAACTGACAGCGTGAAGAATGGTTCAAGAGAATTGAATTCTCGTACCTCAAGGCGTTCGTTTGATTGATTCCCATATTGCTCTCGATGATAATGATGATGATGATGATGATGCTGCTGCTGCACTCGCCGCAAGTTCAATTAGATTGCCTAATCAATTGTGAATGCTGAGCTGTCTTGCGAGCCTAATTAAATTTTCTAATCGACTTGCCTCCCAATCGTGTGGCAAGTGGCAAGCGACAGGCGCCAGCCACGAAATTGACTTTAACTGATTTACACCCAGGCGCAGGCTCCTTGGCCATGTGGCTTAAGTAGTCCGGCTAATAAATTATCAGCAGCCAGCATAAAAAACACGCCCGCATCAGGCCTAAAGGCAGCCGCTGCTTTATGTTCTTTATGTGCAAATTGTTTTCTTCTGTTTATTTACTTTTATTTCACTGATTTTTACTTTTCGCTTAGTGTTATGATTTATGCCTACGCCAGGCTGCCACGCCCCGGCCATAATTTATGCCCCTGCACAGTAACAGAAAGTAAATGGAAATGCTCTCGAAGCGACCTTGAAATACATTTGTATAATTACTGCGCTGCCATTAAAGCCATTGTTAACGAAGAGTTCTCAAATTACTAATGATGCGACCTCATATGCAGACTGACATGCGTATATGTATGTGCGCCGCAGCTAAACTAATATTAAATCAAGCAAAGTCTATGTTTTCATTTCGGAAATGAGAAGTAGAAATCGGCATATAATATCTCGAGATATCTCATTTTACAACGAAATTAATGAGCGACATAAAATTATTGAAACTGTTTGAAATTTATAAATGTACTTTAATGAAAGCTTAAATATTGAGGAGAATTATATATAATATTTCAGTTAAGTTAAGTTAAGTTTCATCGTAATGCTAACATAAAAGTAGTTCTCATACAGAACTTAGCTTTCTCAGCGCTTAACAGGCTTTCCTTAAACCACAAGGTCAGAATCTATGAGTATCCCAGCGTCTAGCCTCTTCTGCGCCATCCAAGAGTATGATATTGCTGCCAAGACACAGCCGCACCAGCGACATGCTCTACAAGCAAAAACTCTGAAGAAGATCGCTGGTGCCCCTTGGTCCTTCTGTACCATATATAAAGATAACACCCAGGAGATGGCCATAAAATACCTGCAGCGTACTGCGTACGTACTGAAGCAAGGAGAAGACTCAGAGGACACCACCCTCAAGATCTACCTGGCCAGATCTTGAGCTAAATGAAACATATATGAAACTTCCCTACAGATGCACCAAAGATATTTCTCTGTAAATATATTATAAAAAAAATAAATAAATAAATAAATCAATCTTAAAACTACCTACTACTTTTTCTCTTTCTTAAGGTCTTCCTCTCTATCCTTAACATGATCTATACCTCTCTAACATCAGCTCTTTCTATCCAGCTTTTATCTCCTGTATTTTGGCCATTTTCACCTCTTTGAAGCGATCTTTCCGCCTCTCTCTCTCTCTCTCTCTCTGCAACTCTTATTAACTTTATCTATGGTTCTCTCTCTGCTCTCTCAGCTAACTCTTTCTCAAACATGAGCCACTCTCCACTCTCTATTGGCAGCTCTCCACACACAGACACAAGTTACCACAGTTTTCTGATAGCTGCATGTTTACAGCCCCCTTTCAACTCTATGACAGGAAAAGAGCATAAAGAAATGTGCCGCCTGGGTGGGTCCGACAAATTTAAAATAAATCACAGCCTAGCCGTTCAGCTGCTAGCGAACGAAGACGGCATGCATAATTAGAGCAACCTGTCTGCTGGAATGAATAAATTTGCGGCCTGAATGCGACTCATATGCGTACACTTGAACATGAATGCGCAGCTGAAGCAAGCGCAACTCCAACAGCACATTTATATATATATATATATATATAGACATGAATGCAAACATGCGTGAGTGTGTGTGGAGTGTGGACATTTGCAAGTGCAGAAACTTAAAAAAATAATAATAAAGAAAAGAGCCATAAAGCACTGTCTGCATAAGAGAGAGAGAGAGAGAGAGAGAGAGAGAGAGAGAGACCACAACATAAAAATTAAAGAAACTTAAAGCTGTATATTTTTAATGAAAACATTTTTTTTTATTAATTTAAATAGTAGTTGCACTCGCATAAAAAAGACTTGTGTATTAAAATAGTTAATTATTTATTTTATAAAGAGATTTTATAGTTGGCAAATTCTTAAAGCAAACATAATATAAATGTGTACTATAAAATATTATATATTAAGAAGATATTGAGATATAACATCTTAGAGTAATAATAATAATATTACTACTCAACTTTTTGTAATGTATTCTTATTATGATAAGAAAAAATTTTTAATTTAATTTCTTAATATTAATAGGTTTATTGAAAGACAAAATAAAATTATTAAATATATATTAATTTTTTAAAAGCAAAACAAAATATTTTTCAATGTAAATAAAATAGATATAATTATATCTCAACAATAATTTTCAGGAACCATTTTCCCTTTGCCAGGAATTATGGTATTATGAGACATCTTAGACTCCAACCCATTATCAACAAAATTATAGACTTTGCTACTAAAGACAATAAACACGCCTGTCATCCTAACCCATTTGCTCGTCTATTATCTTTAGAAGTCGGTTCAAATTGTAGTTCTCCAGTTGTATTATGAAATGTTAATGAAACAATTATTATTATTACATATTTATTTCTAACTCTATATATTAGATAAAGCAGACACTAGACACGATAGAAAAGACTAACAGTCAACGGTCATGAGACCGACTTGGCACACTTCCTAGATCAATCTTTTAAGTCAAACCAAGCACAGTTCTGGTCTTATTGTGTATGCTTGGCTCATGAGATACCATATCCATTTCATGACAAAACTGACACCTCGAATATTAGCTTGATTACAGCTCAACTGCGCGTGGGCCGCTGTCAAGTGTGTAAAAAGCCATTAGAGCGCACCTTATAAAAAAAACCTAACCATATGCTGACAGTTGAAATGAAAGTTGTTATTAAAAATAAAATTTAAAAAAATAATAATAATGTGGGTTTAAAAAGAGAGAGAGAAATAATAATAACAAAATATTATAAAGAAATCAGAAAGCAACCATAAAGCACAGTCTGAATTAGAGTGGAAATTAAATTAATTAATAATAAATTTAATTCATTTTGTATTATAATTTGAATGAAGAGCATAAGCAACTTCAATCAAGACACAGTCTATTGTTTACTCAACTACATCCTATTATCCCAGATAGATACATATCTATTAACTATATATAGACTTACTCCAAAAGCTGTTATAATTATGAGCACAAATAGGCGAAAAATTAAGCGAACCACCAAAAACTGTTGCACACAATTATGTACAATTATTTGTTTATGCCATGAAATGGCGGTCTTTAGCCACGTTTAGTCCATTCACTTCAGTCAAAAGGGAAAAAGGGAAAAAATTCAGCAATTTGCGGACACATTCAAATTATAATTGTATTATGTCTGCCCGCGAGTCTCAGGCGCACTGATTGCTGATTGCACGAGTTTATTATTATTTTTCACACACTATCGCACGTCAGAGCCAACGTGCAGTTGGCTAATAGACATGACGATGGTGATTAAAAGTCTTAATGGGCCGCATTGTCTTTGCTAAAAGCACAGCCCGAAGCTGCCCGAGCCACATTGAGTGCTTATTGATATTTATGGCTCGAAGAGCCGGACTTAGTTGCCCACTTAATATGTTTAGCAGAGCGTAGAATTTATGGCCCCGACTAATGGCTAATTCTGGCACACGAGCGCAATATTATATACTGTCTATGCGAGTGTAAGTAATGCAGAAACTTTAGAAATTATATGACTTCTCTGATTTATGTCTCGAGTGGCACCTAAGTATATACGGACTTATATATCGAATGCAGCACTCGATTAGATGGAAGCATTTAGCCAACAGCAGTCGAGTTAATTGAAATACGTTCGTGCTCGCTTCGATTATGCACTCTTCTCAACGCACGTCAAATTGATTATAATATAATTTAATTGTGTTTCACACACGGCTGCTATATTAAGCATTTCTGTGTGCGTCCATTTAAAACACTCTCATTATCTGCGCATATCCAATAATAAACAGACGCGAGCATTTTAAAATAGGTTTTCGGTCCCCAGCCTCTTAGCCTATGCCACATATCTCGCCTGCCATTTTCGACTGTTGTTGACATTAATTGCCAATTAATTTTGCTGCTCTGCAACATTAACAGAATTCAATAAATTAATAATTATTTGCACTCTTTGAATACATATATATGTGTGTACTATTAACAGCTGGGTAAGTTAATTAAGCAAATTGTCATATGGAATAAAAAAGTTTTCTCTAATGGCCCAAATGTCGATTTATATCTTTTCTCATGGGCTCGCTAATAGCCATTCAATCGATAGGTCAGCTCACAACAGGATACAACTTTTTAGCTGCCTCTAATAGAAATTTAATACGCACCAAAGTATGCTACAGTTTTTTTATTATTTTTTTTGGCACAACTTTAAACGATGCCCAAAAGTGAAACGTGCAAAAGAAATAACAAACAAAGAGAAAGAGAGAAAGAGAGAGAGAGTGTGTGTAAGAGATAGAGATAGAGACTTGCAGAGTTGAGTAAATGACTGCACATTAGACAAAACAAAAGTTGAGTGGGCAAAAATCACTCATACGCACTATCTAACAAGCAACGAAATAGAAGGAAGAGAGAATAGCTAAAGCATAGGGAGAGTAAGAGACACCCACACCCACACACACAAGTTTATTTACGCTTGAATGCAATTGTTTTGGCATCTGCTTTGCGAGGTGTTGGACTCAGCTTCATTTTTAAGCATTTTCCATTCTCTCTTTTTGCCTGGCTCGGCTCTGCTAACGAGCAGCATTTGCAGGACACGTCATAAGCTGCTCCTATCCCTGCTATCAAGCACAAGCACGATATTCCGATACGTGCATAAAAGTTACCAACGAAAAAATACACACAAACACACTTAGACGTGTGTATGGCAACAGAAATGAAATAAAAGTTTCGCTTTTGTTATTTCTGGCTGTGCCCGAGTCAATTTATGGTTTGATGCCCGCATAATTTCACTTTGTTTTGCTTTGTTTGACTTGATTTGAGGGATGTGACAGCCCATAAAAGGCCTGGCCTGAAGAGATTTCGCTTTTTATGTTTATGCGTTAGTTTGTTTTTAAGCTCGTAAAATAAAAAGCATAATTAAAATGATTTTCATGCGCCCATAAACTTGCCAAAGTAATTGCAGAGACAACAACGAGTCTTATTTTAAATAAAACATAAAAAGTAAAATTAATTTTAATTAAAATTAATATTCGATCGGGCGAATCAACGGCGCATCACGCCAGACATCGCATTTGAATGCCCCTTTAAAGCCCATCAATAAATATGATTTTAATTGAATTGCAGCATTGGCTGTCGCCTGCCTGACGTCCTCCATTTTGCAATTAATACAAATTCGCACGTCGTTTTCGACTGCATTCTGACTCCATCTTGCTGCTGCTATAAATTTTAAATAGCCTGCAGCATGGTTTTAGTTTGCCCAGCGCCTTTTCCATGGCTTATCTCTCACGCTATTAGTTTTGATAAATGGTCTATCGATTGCCTACCATTACCTTTAGGGTATATTCTTTCTCTGCACACGCATGCAACAGCCAGTATAAGGCGTGCCAGAACCTGCAACCTACTCTTAATCATGCCGATCGACTTTAGTCAACATTTATTAGACATTTTCTTCCTTCAACTTAACCTTCGGAATTTGTAATATAAAGGGGTTTTTTCCACAATTTTCCAACTATTAATCCTAATATCACTCAGAACAAACAAACTTTGAATGTATGAAAATTTCTGTATATTTAATGTGCACATGGTAACAATTTCTTATATCTATTTAAAACATAAACGTCTCTCGAGCCTCGATCATGGTGAGTTAACAGTTAACAGTTATCGTCTAGTCAATTAGCCTTTGAGGCCCCACTTCTTGCCACCGCGGCGGCGCCTCTTGATGACCTTCTTGCCACCCTTTCTGACAATCTTGAACTTGCGCTTCCTCCTAGTCTTCGGCTTCTTGCCACCCGCAGCTGTCGTGGTGTCTGTGCCTGCGGCTGCTGTTGTGGTCTCCCCGGCAATTGTGGTCACCTCTGCAGGTAGAGTTGTGTCTTCCACAATGCAGACAGGATCAGCGATGTTAGCTGCATCGTTGCAGTCAATACAGCCAGCGGGCAGGCCATCGGCGTCGCATTTCTGTGCATTGGCCGTAGGCAGGTATGTCAGGCATATGGCCAGGAGCGCACAGCTTAGCAATATTACTTTCACTTCCATCTTATTCAGATCAGATCAGTTGCTGAATGATACTTTTTCCCAAAACTCAATTGCTTATATAGTAACTCAGACTGTTTTGCATAGTTTAGACAGATGTTCCCCCATCGCATATGTGCACGGTTGGATCTTCCTTATATTTACTCAACTGGTATATTATAACTTACAAGTGTGACATAATTAATAAAAAAATTGGGTAAAAATTCGGATCATCCATCTGTCGAATAACAAATACTGTCTAACTGAATTAATTGTTTTTAATTTATCAGTATCTAACCTGGGAACATGTGATGATTGGGTATTTGCTGTCGGCATCTCAAGACAATAGAAAGTAGGATTTCAGTATATAATGGTTTTTAAAAAATAAATTTAATAGCAAGAACCGATAAATACCGAGCCCATAAATGACTTGGAAAATCGGGAAGCCCTCTATATTCGATAGCTTTAGAGGTTTAGCATGGGTTAGTTACTGTTGACTGCCTCTTGAGATCTACCAAAAATTATTCAATATTTTTCAGATTCTGAACGAGCATTAGGCAGTCGGTAGTGCCAATATAAAACGGAAGCTATAGATATGTTCTCAGTGTTTTTCATTTATAGCCAAACAATTTGTATCCCAATAAATTAGGATAATTAGTAAATTTTATTTTCAGTGTATACTTCTTATAATTTTTCATGCGATCTTACTACAAAATTTTAATGTACTACTTTCTCTAATTATCGAAAAACTGGCGGAATAATCGATAGCAAATAATTTTAAGAAAATATTAAGAGCTACATTAATCAATAAATTAGTAAAACAATTACAAATAAATACAAAACTGCTTAAAGTTCTGATTCCTTAAATACAACAATATCATGGGTTCCAAGATTAGATACTTATAGTTCAGTTTGACACTATATTTTATTATACAAGTGGATGATCCGAGTTTTTAAACCAGTACCCAAGTTATTAGTTAATGATGTCACACTAATAACATTCCAGTTGAGTAAATATTAGGAAGATCCAACTTTGCACATATGCGATGGGGGAACATCTGTCTAAACTATGCAAAACAGTCTGAATTACTATATAAGCAATTGAGTTTTGGGAAAAAGTATCATTCAGCAACTGATCTGATCTGAATAAGATGGAAGTGAAAGTAATATTGCTAAGCTGTGCGCTCCTGGCCATATGCCTGACATACCTGCCTACGGCCAATGCACAAAAATGCGACGCCGATGGCCTGCCCGCTGGCTGTATTGACTGCAACGATGCAGCTAACATCGCTGATCCTGTCTGCATTGTGGAAGACACAACTCTACCTGCAGAGGTGACCACAATTGCCGGGGAGACCACAACAGCAGCCGCAGGCACAGACACCACGACAGCCGCGGGTGGCAAGAAGCCGAAGACCAGGAGGAAGCGCAAGTTCAAGATTGTCAGAAAGGGTGGCTAGAAGGTCATCAAGAGGCGCCGCCGCGGTGGCAAGAAGTGGGGCCTCAAAGGCTAATTGACTAGACGATAACTGTTAACTGTTAACTCACCATGATCGAGGCTCGAGAGACGTTTATGTTTTAAATAGATATAAGAAATTGTTACCATGTGCACATTAAATATACAGAAATTTTCATACATTCAAAGTTTGTTTGATCTGTCTGACTGATTTTATAGTTATTTAGTAGATAGCTGCAGTTAAATAAAAGTCCTGTTTATTATGCTTATAATATATCTTTTATATATTTCACTTGCACTTCACTCTTGGCTTGCAAATTGCTCTTTCTACTTCACAACGAATTTTCATAAAAATAGGTAAAGCTTTCCACAATGAGTAAATACAGTTATCTATTGTAACTGTATTTTTTGTCGAGATGGATCTATCGAACTCTTTTGAAAAAGCATCGACATGCAACAGATTTCTACACCATTCCCAACATTAACAGTTCGAAAATTGTGGGAAAACTAAAAATATTAAAAATTTACATTAGGAAGTGTCAAGATTTTCCTGATACACCTACTTGAGGCGTGGCAAATTGGAAAACACATTTTCCTGCATCTCAGAAGTGCAATAGAGTTGAGATTTGAGATATATAGCCGCGTTGATATTCCAAGATGAAAAAGATATGCCAGATATATCTACATTCCAATTAAGGACGTGCCAAATCGGGTAGAACTATATCTTCTATACTTTCTGAGCTTACGATCCTTAAAAGATCAAGCAAAACGTTATTTGTCTACGCCTGCTAAGGGCGGGGCAAATCAGATCTGGCTATATAGTGGTTTTTCAAATTCTGTTATATTTTAAGCACTATTTATGCTAGAGACTTGAGACAGACCATCGATGATCTAACTGATATTTCTACGCCTCTTAGGGGGCGTGGACGATCAAAAAACGAGTGCATCCTTTGTACTGTAAAAAGTCATATGTCTACATCCACTGGAGGCGTGGCTTTACAGTTTCTCATTGAGAACCTCAAAACTTCATGACGATGTTACTCCTTATTGGTTTGCCAAAAATTATATATATTTAAGCATTTGGTCGAGTACATCGGGCTGGAGCAAAACGGCCGTATATGAGTATACCATGATCTTATTTAATAATAATTCGCCTCCATCTCATCACAAACATATATTCAGAAAAAACTCTTATTTTTGGAATACTTATCATGGGCTAGAGTTAAGTAACTGATCTAATCTAAAGTAATACATTCGCTGACATTATTTATTATTTGGCAGATGGATGATCCCAATTTTTAACCTAATAAACAAATTATTAGTTAATGATGTCACACTAATAACTTTCCAGTTGAGTAAATATTAGGAAGATCCAACCGTGCACATATGCGATGGGGGAACATCTGTCTAAACTATGCAAAACAGTCTGAGTTACTATATAAGCAATTGAGTTTTGGGAAAAAGTATCATTCAGCAACTGATCTGATCTGAATAAGATGGAAGTGAAAGTAATATTGCTCAGCTGTGCCCTCCTGGCCATATGCCTGACATACCTGCCTACGGCCAATGCACAGAAATGCGACGCCGATGGCCTGCCCGCTGGCTGTATTGACTGCAACGATGCAGCTAACATCGCTGATCCTGTCTGCATTGTGGAAGACACAACTCTACCTGCAGAGGTGACCACAATTGCCGGGGAGACCACAACAGCAGCCGCAGGCACAGACACCACGACAGCCGCGGGTGGCAAGAAGCCGAAGACCAGGAGGAAGCGCAAGTTCAAGATTGTCAGAAAGGGTGGCAAGAAGGTCATCAAGAGGCGCCGCCGCGGTGGCAAGAAGTGGGGCCTCAAAGGCTAATTGACTAGACGATAACTGTTAACTGTTAACTCACCATGATCGAGGCTCGAGAGACGTTTATGTTTTAAATAGATATAAGAAATTGTTACCATGTGCACATTAAATATACAGAAATTTTCATACATTCAAAGTTTGTTTGATCTGTCTGACTGATTTTATAGTTATTTAGTAGATAGCTGCAGTTAAATAAAAGTCCTGTTTATTATGCTTATAATATATCTTTTATATATTTCACTTGCACTTCACTCTTGGCTTGCAAATTGCTCTTTCTACTTCACAACGAATTTTCATAAAAATAGGTAAAGCTTTCCACAATGAGTAAATACAGTTATCTATTGTAACTGTATTTTTTGTCGAGATGGATCTATCGAACTCTTTTGAAAAAGCATCGACATGCAACAGATTTCTACACCATTCCCAACATTAACAGTTCGAAAATTGTGGGAAAACTAAAAATATTAAAAATTTACATTAGGAAGTGTCAAGATTTTCCTGATACACCTACTTGAGGCGTGGCAAATTGGAAAACACATTTTCCTGCATCTCAGAAGTGCAATAGAGTTGAGATTTGAGATATATAGCCGCGTTGATATTCCAAGATGAAAAAGATATGCCAGATATATCTACATTCCAATTAAGGACGTGCCAAATCGGGTAGAACTATATCTTCTATACTTTCTGAGCTTACGATCCTTAAAAGATCAAGCAAAACGTTATTTGTCTACGCCTGCTAAGGGCGGGGCAAATCAGATCTGGCTATATAGTGGTTTTTCAAATTCTGTTATATTTTAAGCACTATTTATGCTAGAGACTTGAGACAGACCATCGATGATCTAACTGATATTTCTACGCCTCTTAGGGGGCGTGGACGATCAAAAAACGAGTGCATCCTTTGTACTGTAAAAAGTCATATGTCTACATCCACTGGAGGCGTGGCTTTACAGTTTCTCATTGAGAACCTCAAAACTTCATGACGATGTTACTCCTTATTGGTTTGCCAAAAATTATATATATTTAAGCATTTGGTCGAGTACATCGGGCTGGAGCAAAACGGCCGTATATGAGTATACCATGATCTTATTTAATAATAATTCGCCTCCATCTCATCACAAACATATATTCAGAAAAAACTCTTATTTTTGGAATACTTATCATGGGCTAGAGTTAAGTAACTGATCTAATCTAAAGTAATACATTCGCTGACATTATTTATTATTTGGCAGATGGATGATCCCAATTTTTAACCTAATAAACAAATTATTAGTTAATGATGTCACACTAATAACTTTCCAGTTGAGTAAATATTAGGAAGATCCAACCGTGCACATATGCGATGGGGGAACATCTGTCTAAACTATGCAAAACAGTCTGAGTTACTATATAAGCAATTGAGTTTTGGGAAAAAGTATCATTCAGCAACTGATCTGATCTGAATAAGATGGAAGTGAAAGTAATATTGCTCAGCTGTGCCCTCCTGGCCATATGCCTGACATACCTGCCTACGGCCAATGCACAGAAATGCGACGCCGATGGCCTGCCCGCTGGCTGTATTGACTGCAACGATGCAGCTAACATCGCTGATCCTGTCTGCATTGTGGAAGACACAACTCTACCTGCAGAGGTGACCACAATTGCCGGGGAGACCACAACAGCAGCCGCAGGCACAGACACCACGACAGCCGCGGGTGGCAAGAAGCCGAAGACCAGGAGGAAGCGCAAGTTCAAGATTGTCAGAAAGGGTGGCAAGAAGGTCATCAAGAGGCGCCGCCGCGGTGGCAAGAAGTGGGGCCTCAAAGGCTAATTGAATAGATAATAACCGATAACCGATAAACGATAACTGAGAGCTCATTGTGAACGATAACCAACAACCAAATGAACTAATTTAATATTTAATTTTTAGATATAAGAAATTGTTACCATGTGCACATTAAATATACCTAAATCTTCACACATTCGAAATTTGTTTGCTCTGACTGATTATTAGTTGACTAACGCACATTCCTAGCATTAAGTTTTATTTATAACTTATATTCATAAATTTGTATCAACATCAAGATGTGATCCCTCAAGATATATCCGATTTGTCGCGTTCCCAGCGACCGTCGGGCAGTCGCATGGAGAGTCAAGCGGACAGTGCACTCGACTAGCTGATATCCTTAACTCCGGTTGAGCTGCTGTTTCAAATATTCTAGCTTGTTTCCATTATTATTAATCTATGCATAGGTACACAAAGCACATCTCGTGCTTCACTGGCTATAAATTACTCATTCGCGGTCCAAAAATAGTTTCATATTTGTTGATAAATAGATAAATAGCTCCAAAATAGTGGGATATATATATATAGTTTCTGGTTAGAGATAGATATTAGATAGATATTATTAGATAACTTTCGAACAGCAGGTGATTAGCAACCCCCCCTTAGTTCTTCATAAAATGACTTTTAAGTTACTTGAGTGTAACTTTTGGGTTTTTATACCCTGAACCCATTGAAAATGGGAAATCAGGGTATAATGTTTTTGTGAAAATGTATGTAACAGGCAGAAGGAGACGGCGCAGACCATACAAAGTATATATATTCTTGATCAGCTCGATGAGCTGAGTTGATATAGCCCTGTCCGTCCGTCCGTCCGTCCGTCCGTCTGTGTGAACGCAGCGATCTCGTAAACCACAGAAGCTAGAGAGCTGAAATTTGACATGTATACTCCTGAATACCATACGCTATACGAGTTTTTTCAAAAATTCGATAACTCTTCCCGTTCTCTTTTTATCGATAAATTTCGATAACTTTTTGTCTCTTTTACGTACCGTAAGAGCTAGAGACCTGAAATTCACTATATAGACTCCTATTGTGAATGCAGACATTTTGTAATTTTTGGTTTTTGGATGCCACGCCCCCTTCGCCCTAAATTTGCAAAAAACGCATTTCAAATACTAGAGACTTCTGCTTCGGCACATACACACATATGAATAACACAATCATGCCCCGAAAGTTTGAATAAAAAAGTCCTGCTAGAAAATAAGTTATTAAACATTTAATTTCCCATAGCGTAGGCGTCTTGCAGCCCAAGCGCTGTCACTACGTCAACTGCGCAGTTGGCAGAGCGTCTGCTTGAGCGTGCGTCTGTGTGTGTGTGTATGTGTTGCTTGCAATATATATGTAAACTAAGCATAGAATATTTGAAGTATCGGCACTTCGCAGGGCTCAGGGTATCTCCTAGTCGAGCAGTTTCGACTAGAGCATTCTTACTTCTTTTATCTTCACCAAAGATCGAAGATAAATAAATAAAATAATTGTACACTATACTCAAATAACATACCGTGAGAAGCCATGGCCCTAGAGTAACATATAATATAACGACGATCAGTAAAACACAATATATTCCAGGTCAAGCCAACTTCATTCTCAAATTTTAAAGTTGCCATCCCTAAGGCATTAGAAGATATACTAGGGTAGATATATGATGAGATACTAGATATAGTATTTCGCGATTTATGACGCTTCTACTGGGGGCATTGGGAAATTCTTAATTCTATATATGAAGAAGGTATCCGCGAATATGCATTCCCTTGGTGAATGAGTACACAAATACAAAGTTTAACACATATTGTCCACATCAATAACTGAGTTTCAAAGTAAAAACTTTTGTGAAGTTTGGGACCGGTATATAAAAAATTATAAATAGCCAAAAATATCTTAAATACACGCAACAGTAAAAATTAATTTATAATTTTATAGCTGAAGTTAGATAACGATAATAATCGATTATATTTAATCGAAAATAGTTTTCGATTATTTGTAACAAAATTGAGGTAGAAAATACCACTTGCGCGGTATAAAAATGCTAGCGCTCTGCTCATTATCTATTATTTAATTTTGAACTAAGCAAATATTATTCAGGGGAAAGCCCGCAATCTAGCAACTGTTACTGCTTGAAATGTGGGTTAATCTATCAGTCACAACAAGCTTGAAGGTTTGAAGATTTCAGTATATTTTATCTGCAGATGGTAACAATTTCTTATAACTATTTAAATATTAGCATAGTTCATTTCGTTTGTTGCTGGTTGCCGTTCAAAATGAGCTGTCCGTTATCAGTTATCTGTAATCGGTTATCGGTTATCGGTTATCAGTTATCGGCTATTCAATTAGCCTTTGAGGTCCCACTTCTTGCCACCACGACGGCGCCTCTTGATGATCTTCTTGCCACCCTTTCTGACAATCTTGAACTTGCGCTTCCTCCTTGTCTTCTTGCCACCTGCGGGTGTCGTGGTATCTGTGGCTGGGGCTGCTGTTGTGGTGTCCCCGGCAGTCGTGGTCACCTCTGGAGCTACTGTGGTCTCCACTGGAGCAACGGTTGTTTCTTGTGCATTGGCCGTAGGCAGGTATGTCAGGCATATGGCCAGGAGGGCACAGCTTAGCAATATTACTTTCACTTCCATCTTATGCAGATTAGATCAGTTGGTGAATGATACTTTTCCCCTAGACTCAATTGCTTATATAGTAATTCAGAATGTTTTGCAGTGTTTGGACAGTTGTTGCTGTGGTCTCTTATATGATTTAAATGCTCATATCTTGCAGAGCAAACAAAAAGAACAAAGCAAACAAATCAAACAAATTGTTGGCGGTGTCTGCTTAGTTTTGTTTGCAAAAAATGCAGACAAATACAAATTTCTGGTTGCTCAGCTGGACCCATAAAACATTATTATTTCATTTATCCATGTGGCAGCAAAACCCATTAGAAAGGAAATTACTAGCCCTTAATAAAAGCAGGTCATTTAACTGTAACTATTTGGTTATATTTATTATTCAGATTTTCTATTAATAAATAAAATGTAAAACAAAAATATTCTAAATATTTTTTGTTTATATATATAAATTTTGAGTTCACTTTAAAATTATACAAAAATTAAAAGAATTACAGAAATAATCTAAAACTCAAAGTTTTAGATTATTTCTGTAATTCTTTTAATTTTTGTATAATTTTAAAGTGAACTCTAGTATTTTTTGTGGTATTTAGAGTCTTGTAGAGCTAACTTCCCTTCTCAAACGACCCGCTCAAGGGCCATTTTTAGTGCACCTAAAATTGTGTGTGTGTGTGGGTGTGTTTCTGATTTATTGCATACACACACTGTGCTTTGTGTGTGTGTTAATGTTTACGTACAGCAGAATGCAATTACACTCAATTTTTACACACACAGCCGAAAGAACGACTAAATGTGCACTCCCGAAACCCAACTGTGTCCAAAGTGCTTTCCAGTACGAAATTGAGCAACTCTTTACTTCGTTAGTAATATTTAGTAAGAATTATAACTAACTAGGAACTAGAATTTTCAAACCAGACAAAATCCTCTCTATATCACAATGATAATTTATAATTTATATTTATATATATATTATTTTTTTATATATATTTTATATATTTATATTTATATTTTATATATATTTTTATATATTTATATTCATACTCACATTTGCTCTCACTAGGTTAAAGCTAGCTCATTCAGCTAAACATTTCCACTGAGTGAATCTGCAAAAAGGTAAAAAAAAAAATAAATTAATTACATTTTGATTACAGCATAAATTTTCTATTGAATCGGATCGATGCAGCGAGCGTGCCGATTACAAGAGAATTCGCAAACATAAATAAGCCAGCTAACAAATGACAAGAGTGCAAACAGACTGCCAGAGCAACGTTCGACCAGCTCAAATAAAAATGGAACAGTTACAAAATGCCACAAAGACTTGCAAATGCGAAATGAAAACCCAAAATGCAATGCGAAATGCCAGCAAAAACGAAAAAGAGCACGTAGCATAACAGTCTAGCAATATAGTATGTGTAAAGCCAACCATATGGGCGTTTCATTTAATTACAAAAAAGAAAAAATGAAAATTGTATGCACAGAATAGTAAATAACCGACTATATAATACTCTGTAATGTTTAAAAAACGAGTTGCATTGGTATCTAAATAAATATTGTTTGATCAGTCTGGAAAGAATAGTTAAACCACATTATTTAAAGGGTTCGTGGAATAGTTCAACAGTGATTCAGCTATTTCGATGTACCACGAGCTTAAGATACATATGTATCCATATCTGAATAGAAAGATAACACTATGGAACTTAGATGTATATGTCTCTAATCAAATTTTGGAATTTACTGTCTCTCTCTCTCTCTCTCTCTCTCTCTCTTTCTCTTTCTCTTTCTCCTTGCCTTCTCTTACACTTTCTACATCTTGTCTCTTTCTCTTTATCTCCCTCAGTTTCCATCACTCTATTCCTCTGTCACTTTCTATCTCCTAGTGTCTCATTCTGTCTATCTCTTAGTTTCTCTACTCTCTCTTTGTATCTCATTATCTCTATCTCTGAGTATATCTTCTCTCTCTCTCTTTTTCGATATCTTTCTCTCTTTCTGTATATATTTCTATATACCTCTGTCTCTTTCCCTCTCCTCTCTTCATTTCACTCTCTCTCTCTCTCTCTCTCTCTCTCTCTCCGAAGTATCAATGTCAAGTCTATGTAGCTACAGCAAAGCCTCCTACAGATGCCAATATACTCTGTGCACTTTATGAACGAGCATAAAAAGAGTCTACGCTCACGCATCGGTGTGAATTTGCTAAACAAAACAGGACATTTACATGCAGACGAGCAGGCGAGCTGAAGGGCAGACGCAGAGACGAACAGCCGAGAAGATGGCTCTGAATAGTTAAAACAAGCTGGAAAGCTTAGTACATTACTGTGGTAACTGCGAGGATGCTAATGTCTTTTAGATAATCGCTGGCATGCGGTGCCCTTAGTCGCCAGCTGGCATATTAAACAAAATGGCGTCGACAGACACACACACACATACACGCTTAGCAGCAGCATGAGCAGCAGCAGCAGCAGCAGCTTAGTCGAGTCGAATGCCTAAAGCTATGCTAACATTTTCATGCCATTTGATTTTACTTTGCTTCGTTATCTGCTACGCCTCCAAGCGGCACTCGCCCTCTGGCAGCCTCGCAACACATGTCCTTGCTGCTGCTGCTGCTGTCGAGTGAAGCGGGAGAATAAGCAGCGCCTGGGCTGGGCTATTAGGCTTATCGTTTTCATAATTTACTAAAAATAATAAGCAAACCGGGATTTGTCTGTATGGATTTGCTCACATGTGGCAATGCCAACGGCACAGATTACGACCAAAATGACCAGCACAACGAAGGTAACAATGAGGTCATACAGGTTGCGCACAGCAATCGAATCACTACAAATCGCCCGCAAATACTAAACGCAAAGCATGTGTGAATATTATATAACAATTTCCAAGGAATTATTTTATTGTCTTCAGAAATTCTGAATTGAGACTTGCGGAATGCTGGCCTGAGTTCAATAGTTAAGCTGAGAGAAGAGATAGAGGAAATATTTATAATAAATATTCAATATATCCTTAAAGTTAACTGGAGTTCAGGCATATTCAATGAAGTTAAAAAAAAATATGACAAAATTCTTAGCTCAGACATAGCTTGGATAGGCAACGAGGTACTGCAGCGCAAAGATATGATGGCCGTAAAGATAACACTAGTACTAGTAGATGACTCAGACACGGAAGAAAATCTTGACGGATCTTGACAGATCTTGACTTAAAGTCTATCAAATGTTCCCCTGAATTTTAACTATGATATCTACCCTTGAGCTATGTGTTCTGTGTTCCTTATCTTCCATAACCTTAGAAATACATATTTAATAAATTTCTCTTTAGTTTAAATTCCCAAAGTCCCTAAAAACTCACAGAAAAATAATCATTAAATATTTCAATAAATTAAAAAGAAAGTTTAAATATATTTATATATCTATATACTATATTTATATATTTTTTTACAATATTTCTAAAAAGTTTCTCTATTAAATACCTATTTATACACACTTGAGCAAACTATAAAAAACTTTAGCTGAATGCCTAATGAAAAACTCGAAAATTTCGCATTCGAGAAAGTATTCCAATTTGGTAGCCTAATGATACGCTTAACCCAAATGTGTTTTTGGCTTGCTGGCCAAAGTCAAATGCCACGCTCTTTGTTAAGTGATTTTAAAGGCAACGAATGGCCAAAAAGGTCAAGTGGGATTAATTAGCTTTGCTGGCTGGGCTTCAGCCTTTGTTTTAGTCACAGATTTCATTGTTGCCAAATTAATTTCTTCTCTTTTTCCCGACGGCTACAAAAGAATTTAAATAAATCGTTTTGCAGCGCGATGTGGCACGTTTTTAAGCTTTGAAGTTGATGTAGGGAATATGTAGAGAAATGGATAGAGTGAGATATATATATAATATATATATTATATATATAGAGAGAGATGGATAGATAGGGGTATATAGAAATCTATAATACTATGAAGAAAGCCTCGAAGGGGTCGCTTAAGAGTTAGCTGACTTACTGCTCTTACTGCAGAAGACACCCTGATGCAGTTGGCCAAATGAGCTTAAACTTGTATTCGTCAAATATTTTAATTTGACTTTTATATAATAAACTAATAAATATAATACAAACTTAAGCATGTTTTGTGCATTTTATAGATATATTTATGTAAAATAAAATTTAATTTAAATGCAATTTTTAAATAAATTAATGAAAATAAATTTCTTTCAATTTTATATATATGAAATATTAAAAATAAATTCTTAAAAAATATATAAAATTGAATTTTGAGAAGAAGTCAACAAGTTCTATAAAATATAATTGCTTTCAGCAACTGAACTATGCTATATAGCAACAAGAAAAGTAATTATTCCCCTCTATCTCTCTCTCTGTGTGCCCCATAGGCTGGCTTATGCGCGTGCCACACTCAAATATTTTATTTACTAAATATTTTACAATAATCAAGTGCAGCAATCAGAGCACTCACAGCTAACCAGAAAGAGATAAAATCAAGGGAGCGAGAGAAAGAGAGAGGGCGAGCGAGCGTAGTTTGTTGCGACTGTGGACCAATAAAATATGCATGGCAGAGCATCCAGTGAAATCCTCAGTAAAGCTGACATGTAATATGTATTGTGCGACTGTGTGTGTGGGCGAATACTTTTTGAGTGTGTGTGAAACATGAAACAAACATAGACGCACAATCACACACACAGAGACACGCAGCACGCATACAAAGCAGCCTGATCAAATATTTATAGAGATAAAAATACACGGCAAAGGCGCATAAAATTACTTAAGTGTGAACTGGAGCTGAATGAAAATGCAATGCGGTGCGAGCATTTAACAGGTAGCAGAGCAACCAAACTAATTTCACAAACTGGCCAAAAAAAAAAACACAGCAGCTCTGATTTATTGCTAGCTCCGGTGCTGCTGGGCTCCAATGCTGAAATGAATTATTGCCAGGGCGATCAGAGGCTGCTGCTCCTTTCGTTTGGCCAGCTCAAAAGAAGCTTAACTCTCTCTCCCGCTCTCTGTGCTCCGCCTGCCGCTTTCAGCTGGCAACTTAATGTCAACCATATACGCTTGGGTATTATGCAAATATTTGTATCCATGGTTATGCGTGTGTTCGGGCCATTTTTTGCCGGCTCGGTCTTAACTGGTTCGTTTCATTTGATTTTCAGTGCGCTGCGTGTTCGTCTCTGCAGTTAGTTTATGTTTTATTTTGAATGACAGTTATGAAGTACTCTTTTACTCAATTAATTCACTTTGAAGATAGAAACTTAATTGCCTTGCAGCTGAGCTTTGCAAATGATTTGAATGCCGCATTCTATGGCTGATTTGAATTATATTTGATTTCCACTTGAGCGTGCTGCAGATCCCAACCACGGTCCTTGGCTGCAGCACACAACAAACGCTTGACCACATTTGCATAACCACACAAAAACCATATCATGCTCTATTTACAAACCCCAACTGGGCTACCCTTGCACTCCATTGAAACTTTTGGCCGGCCAACAGCATCAAGTATACGTCATGTATGCGAAACTCGAATAAAATAGAATAGCCACAAAATACAACAAAAAACCAACAAAAAATACAATAAAAATGCAATAGAAATACTAAAACGTTGCTAACGGCCATTAAGTGCAAATAGCTGAGTGCCAGCAGCCACAGTGGAGCAGAGTTTCGAAAGTTGTTTCAAATATACTTGAACATGTTTCGGAGCGAGTTGCATGAAATTCAAGTGGACGACTCGCATCGAAGAGCTATTACAAGTCTGAGATGGCCAACAAAACTTCTTGCACTTGGCACTAAACTTTGCCAAAAGAGTTTCAAAATATGTGCAAAGAAATTAGTATAGATGGGAAAAACTATGCAAAAGCATATTGCATGCAGTGCCCAACATGCCACACATATTTCCACCCACATTTCACACCAGGAACAAGCACTAATACACTCTCACACACACATACATACTCATCTGTCTATCAAGCTACAACACTCACTGCAAATAAAAGTTATAAAGAATCAACAACTAGGAGTGAGAAAGTAGAGAGTTTCCAACTAGAATATACCCTTACTATTGGGGGAGCTGCTTGTTTAAAGATTCTAGGGTGGAGCTGTATACAGACATAGTTAAAAATATAAATTTTAAATTATTTTCTACTAGTAAAAAGTAGCTTCAGATTGAGGTGTCTGCGACACCTTCTAGTTGTGGCCTACATTTCAACAAAGCCCCTGAATTCTCATATTTTATTTTCATGTATTCAGAGCACAAAAATTCTGTCTCTCAATAGGTTTTAAAAATATCTAAGACTTATTTCCATTATTTAAACTACTTCTAAAAACAACTTCAGGTCTTATCAGCTGGCAAAATATAAATTTAGCTTCATTTAATAACCATTTGGATATAACTATTCAACACGATGTCACAACGACTTCTTAACTGCTATCAAAAGTTGTCAGAAAAGATTTAGATATCTCCGTCTGAATGCTGACAACGAGTATTAAGAAAGGAAGTGAGTGTTGTGAAACAAATTGTTTCATTATTTTGTTTATTTATTAAGTCGACCAATAAAACACTGTCAACTGATATATTCAGTTTGTGTGAAGTTACTTTCATTTGATTTATTTATATAATTTAATATTTTCGTATATTATTTGAATTTTTATTATTTTCGCTTTGAGGAATCTTTTCCATATTTAAATTTTTTTTATTTATATATATATATATTTTCTTGGATATATTTTTTAATTTATGCCAAAATTTTTGCAAAAATTTCAGCAAAAAATACCCTTATCCATCACACACATTTGTTTATATTTTTTTAGGCATATATTTTTATTTTTTGCCTAATAAAATAATGTCTAAAAAATATTTGTCTTATAAAAATAAACTTAATTGATATCAGTTCACATTTGATATAGTTTATGAAGTTTTGTTCGTATTAATAATATAATAATAGATCAATTTATTATTAATTTATTTATTATTTATTTTTCTACAATTTATTTGATAGGCTTGCAGAGGAATAAGATTACTTATTAATATAATAAATAAATAAAATAAATGAATATGTAAATAATAAATAGAATAAACAATTATAAATTATTAAAAATATTACAAAACAAATTGAATAAAACTAGTTTCCTTTCGAGTCAACTCTTCAACTCTCACGCTGCCATCTCTAACTTTTAGCTTCAGCTGTCTCCAATACTCATGCAAATTAAAACCATGTCCAATGAGTTTCGGGCGTCATTGTGTTTATCTGTGTGTGCGTGTATGCCAACATACGTTTTTGGTCATATTGCTTGATGTGGACTAAAACATAGATAGTATTCACTTGGAAGTCAAGCAGATATCAAGTAGAATCGAATGATGCCCAAGGCAACGTTTCACTTAAGCAAAACCAAAAAAATATCTTCATGAAGATCTCTGGGCCATTATTCATGCTTTAATTAAATTGCGCACACGCCATGTGTGACAGAAATTAAATTTTCTACCGGAACACAGACGCTGCTGCAATTCAGTCGCCATAACATTGGGCGAAAATAAAAATTTACTTTCAACAATTTGTATAAGAGCAACAGCGGCAGTAGTAGCGGGCTCAGTGCGGTTGCCTGGCTCAGTGCTTCATAGAAATTAATGTGCTACGGTCTCTTTCATGGTGTATTTCGCTTTCTATTCTATTGCTGTCCCATCCTGGCACGCTGGCACGCATGTCCTTAGGGCTATTTGCTATGCCTTGTGCATTAATTTCATGCTTTAATGCTCGTACACACATAAACAGGCACACACACTCACACACAGACATTAAAACATGTTGACGTCATAAGTGGTGCGTGGAAATAGAGATAGAGCGAGAGAGAGAGAGTGAGAGAGACAGTGAGTGAGAGAGGAAGATGTAGATACTAGAAGTGTTGGCGTCAAAACGATTTGTCGTCTAATTGCGGTAGATTTCCACCACTCGCCTGTGTGTTTACACACACACACACACACACTTATGGCCACATACCTCTATGCAAGTGTGCGTGTCTACTGCACTAATAGAATTTGAATATTTTATATGGCATTGCGCATAATTATGGCCAAAACATTCAACGGTTAGTTAGTCGCGCTTTGTTCTGCTCGAATTAACCACAAATTCATAATTTATTTTTCATTTTGTTTACTTTAATTGCGAAGGTAGCGCGCCACATCAAAGTAAAGCTCGAACTCATAACCGAGCTTAACCGGGCTAAGGCATAAAATAAAGTTACAGCATAGTAGCCATAGGGCCAGAAGAATAAATACATATAAAGGCCCAGTGCAGGGGAAGGCATTAAGAAAATCCTAGCGCTAAGCCGATGGAAATCAAATTATGTTCCAACAGCTGCCCGAGCCGAAATATAAATAAATACGTAAAAAGTCTATAAAAATACAATAAAAAATCAACCTATATGTATTGCAGCTGCACAGTGGTCAAAGTATAGGGGAAATTGCAATGAATTTGAGGTGCACTGAAAAACCTTATATAACTAAGGCTTCTTTGCATAAAGCAAATTATACAAGCTTTATTTAACATGCATGTTAAAATTAACATGAGCTTAAAGCTCTAAAACTTGAAATTGAAGAAAATTAAACAAATCTTAAGTGAGAACTCAAAAATGAGGTCAGTTTTAAGAGCTGCCTTAACTAACTAGTTGCTTTCACTGACTAACTAAAGCTAAAGCTAAACTAAATTGTTAACTCAGCTTGAAATTAAAAGCTTTTCAGCATAATATGTCTCTATATAAAGCTTATAAAACATAGAAAATAATTAATATAATGCACCATTTGAATATAAAACCAAAGACAGACGGGAAGGGAAGGTCACAAATACGATTTAGAACAAGCCAAACTAAATATTTTGGTAACTTAGCCCCAAGTCACAACAACAACAAACTTTCAATTGAAAACAAAATACTTATGCTGACCCCAATTTGAATATCTGGAATATAATTCTACGTAATCACAACCGAATTTCAGCTAAACAAAGCACGCACCGCACAGACGTGTCAGCTGTGTTGAGTGCTGCTTACCTAACACTGAACTGAAGCAATTGATCGGAGACATAATAAACAAACAATCAAAAAAATTTAAGCTTTACTCCAATTCTTGCCACAGGACTCTATCAGTGAAGAAGGCACAAAAGACTCAAGAGAACTCAAAACCCATCACACATCCCGATCGTATCATTTCACCTTCATCTCAATACGAAAGTAACTTCGTCTAAATGCTAAACGAACAAACAAATCTAGCTTAAGATCTTCTCATCCACTGCTCTAGTTCAAGAAATGGTAACACCAAATAAATCTAGAAAATCTTTTACTAAGGTAACTTAAAATTAAAGTTTAATAACAATAAAATGACAAACAAAATTGTTCAACAAATCACAAAGTCTCACATTGTTTGATCAATTGATTCAATTGATTAGCGCTCGTCGCGGTTCTTTTGTCAACTTTAAGCAATGCTTCTGGTGTGCTAACAGCCCACTCGACACTTGGCAAATATTATAAAAATTTCCCACAGCTGGAGGTTATTGACAACCTAAAAAACAGTTGTTGAAATAAGTTAAGTTAAATAAGTTAAGTTTGCTCGATCTGTATTACTTTCAAACCAAGTCAGAAACTACGTCATTTGAAAAGAAATTTCGTTTAAAAATTCCAAAAATTACCATTTGAATTTTGTTATCTTGGTCAGTTCAGTGCAATACTCTTAAAAACTCTCACCAATCTTACTTAATCACAGACTTTTACTATATTCCTATATTCAACTCTTTTTTGGCCATATCTCGCCCCACTGTGCAGTGCAGCTAGAGCTTAGCCGCATGTGTGAGCGGCAATGCTGGTCAGTAAGTTGATTTTATATGCAGGCGCTATGAATTTTATTATCGCATAAAAATAAAAAAAAATTCCAGACAAAAAATACAAAAAAAAAAATAAAATAGAGAATGGGAAATTTTGGTGTTTGAAAAAAGAAAAAAAAATTGCGAACGCTAAAGGCCAGCGCGAGAGAATGTCCAGGGCGCTCGTTATCAGGCACTTTGTCTTTGGTGGCATTGGGGTTTTTCTAAACTGCATTTTAACGACTCCCTGGACGAGGCCAACAAAAGTAAATTTTACCACACGCCCAGAGATATATAAACTCTGCTCTCGCACACATGTGTAGTCGCATGCGAGAAATATTTTCGGGCAAGTGTTGTGGAATATTTTTAACGACACAGCGGGTGACGCAGGCCGTTTGAGCGCCTAATGAAAATTGATTTGGCAAAATTGAAAATTTCCTTCATTCAACTTGACCAGTTTCTCTAAAAATAAATTCACTTTGAGCACTAACGTGCTTATTTACATTACTGCAAATGTCGCTGGACCAAGGGTCCACAAAGAGTTCAATACTACAAAGCGCACATTAATCATTCGAGTTTAGGTTGCTTTCTTCGTTTTCTTCGGCTTCCCTCATGTGTGTGTGTGCTGAGCATAATAAATGTCGTTATTCACATTTTTAAATGTGGCACAAATGTCTTTTATATTCTTCAGCTCTTGGCCATTTGTCCGAAAGGGGCAATCGCTCGGCCGTCACAAATTGACCCGGCTTAATGAATTGCGCAGAAAAGGTTGTCAATGCTCATAAATATTGACCCGAAACAGATTCGAACAAACATAATTAAATAAATATAAATATGTGCACAGCGATAGATACATATTTATTATTAAATAGCTATCATAAATAAACACACGCTGGCAAACAAATGCGTATAAAATCAGCTGAAATTCCATTTATTTAGCTTAGCCATTATTATCACAATAATTGTAGGCGATTATATCGCTTTCGGCGCGCGAACATAAATTTCAGCTTAATCGCAAAATAATTAATTTAGATGAGCTTTATTTTTTTGTTCAGGCTTCATTCGACTCTGACTAAATCAATGCGACTTCAATTTAAATATTATTAAATATAATAATAATAAGAATATTAAATTATATTATTCTGACAAATTTATTTTCATGTTGAAATTTTGCAAATAAAACAAATTTAAGGACGAAGCGAGAAGCGAACATGACTTTGAATATAATACTAATTAAAATGCACAAAATAATCCGAATAAAACTGCAATATTTAAAAGTGGCTTAAGAAGCCGGAAAGTTTAGCTAAATTGTGCTAAGCTTGTAGTTTGAGTTGACAAAGCTTTATTGCGAAAGCAAGCAGAATGACGAAATACTTTTTTCACAGTTCAAAAAAATATTTTTGTGTCTCTAAAATAATTTTAACTCATGTGAAAAAGAAACATTGTTGAAAATAAAAAAAAATAGTCTATGTAAATAAATATGTATGTCAAGGGTTTACTTTTAATTTTTCATAAATACTTTTCTGATATTTAAATTTTTCTATTTGCCTATAATTTTGTATTCTTTTCGTTTTATTAAGACTTTGACTTTGACTTTGTCTACAGCATCTTTTAGCTTAAAATTAACTCATTTCATGCACTAACATTTATTAAATAAATTTATTAAATATTATTGTAAAATTAAAGTTTTATTGTTATTTTTATACCCTGAGCCCATTGAAAATGGGAAATTAGGGTATAATGTTTTTGTGAAAATGTATGTAACAGGCAGAAGGAGACGTCGCAGACCATACAAAGTATATATATTCTTGATCAGCTCGATGAGCTGAGTTGAAATAGCCCTGTCCGTCTGTCCGTCCGTCCGTCCGTCCGTCCGTCTGTGTGAACGCAGCGATCTCGTAAACCACAGAAGCTAGAGAGCTGAAATTTGACACATATACTCCTGAATACCATACGCTATACGAGTTTTTTTCAAAATTTCGATAACTCTTCCCGTTCTCTTTTTATCGATAAATTTCGATAACTTTTCGTCTCTTTTACGTACCGTAAGAGCTAGAGACATGAAATTTACTGTGTAGATGCCTGTTGTGAATGCAGACATTTTGTAATTTTTGGATTTTGGATGCCACGCCCCCTTCGCCCTAAATTTGCAAAAAACGCATTTCAAATACTAGAGACTTGTGCTTCGGCACATATACACATATGAATAACATAATCATGCCCTGAAAGTTTGAATCAAAAAGTCCTACTAGAAAAAAAGTTATTAAACATTTAATTTCCCATAGCGTAGGCGTCTTGCAGCCCAAGCGCTGTCGCTACGTCAACTGCGCAGTTGGCAGAGCGTGTGCTTGAGCGTGCGTCTGTGTGTGTATGTGTTGCTTGCAACATATGTATATGTAAACTAAGCATAGAATATTTGAAGTATCGGCACTTCGCAGGGCTCAGGGTATCTCCTAGTCGAGCCGTCTCGACTAGAGCATTCTTACTTGTTATTAATATTTTTCATTTTTTTAAGCCAGCGTAAGAAAAAACTTTTCTTTGAATTTATTTTATATAATTTAAAATTTTTTTAACTTTCTTTATTAATTAATTTTCTACCACATCTTTTGTCCAAATGAATCCCTTCTTTTCTGTATTCATTTTATTTATTTTTGTTCATTTTTTATTTGTTTGCCTTAATTTAGGCAAAATCAAAAGTTAACAATTCGCAGAATGTTCATTGGGATTTTATGCAAATTGGCAAAAGATTTTAGCCAAAAATTGAGCGATAACTGAATTTGCTGTATGGCAGAAACAATTATGCGCCTCTTTCAAGCGTCGCCTATCACAATCTGCATAAATTATATGAAAATTCATTTAAAAAACTTTTTCATTGGCACAAAACAAAAATCAGAGAAAAAATAAGAACTTTTATCAAGAATCTCCGGCAAAATGTCAGGCACCGAAAATGTTGTGCAAATATTTAAACAGCGAGCGGCGGGATGGGATTAGTGGCGGGGACAGATGGGCGTGGCGCATGCAAGCGTATAATTCAATTATGGCGAAAAGCACCGGAAAACAGCAATAGCCAAAAGCCGAAAGAGCGCGAAATCAAAAAATTGCACTGCCAGCCGCAGCAGAGCGAAAGAAACGAGCCAATGCAAAAATGTGGCCTAAAGCTAACCAAATGCGCAATATAAAACGCTGGGCCACTTGAGCATATCATTGGCCAGACTACAGCGAGCCTAAAGAGAAGCCCCAAAGATTAAGCCAAACCACAAGCAACAACAACAAGGAATCATAACAACTGAAGAAGCGTTGAGTGAACGTCGTCAGGGCCATCCCACAGCGAGCTGATGTGAGCCAGCCATATTTGCTATGTAAATAATTTAAACCGGAAATGACGTAGATTATGTGCCAGCAGACGGAAGTCACTCAGGCCCCAGCGCAAGGCGCTGACCGAAGCGAATGGAACAACAACAAGCAACAAAAAGAAGCGAAAAGCGAAAAACGAATACGAATTTGCAAACAATAGCCAACCCCGACTCCTGGCCCAGCCCGAAAGAGGCAACATTTTTGCCGTTATTTGCATTTTTCTAGCCAACAACGATTTTCTCTTTTCTTTCTTTCCATTTCCATTTTCTTCTTCTTTTTTTTTTTTTTTTTTGCTTACCAAAATAAATTCAAATTACAGCAAACCAGGACTAACACACAAAAAACCAAAATAAATAAATATAAACAAGCAAAAAATTGTCCATGATGCGCATTTCTGTTCAGCTTTTTTTCGTATTCTGTTAAGTTTGGCATTTCTTTTATATGCAGATTGCTTAATTTACCGTTAGGCGCACAACTATTGAAACAGCAAAATGATATATGTGAGTGGGTCTGGGTGTGTCTATATATGCGTGTGTGTGCTGTCTGTGTGTGTGTTTTTAGTTAGTTAGCTCTTCAATATAGTCCACTGGAGGGAATTTTTTTGCATTGGTCAGGGCATGTTTTTTGCTTTGCTGATTTTTTCTATATCGACTTTCAGCAGATATTCTATGCGTGTGAGTCTGGTATAGGTTTAAGCTTTAATTTAGCATATATGAAATATTTTAAATATTTTATATGAATAAGGGAAATGGAAGAAAATAGAGGAAAAACAAGTAGTAAAATTCATTTTTTTTTTTAAATTTTACATATTTTATATTTTTTATATATTTATATATTTTTTATATATTATTTTATATACTTTTATATTTTTTATATATGTTATGTATTTCATATATTTTATATATTTAAAAAAATATATTTTATACATTTTATATTAAATATCATTTGAATATACTGCATTAATTTCAAGAGTCTTTTTTCTACTCTCTACTGAAAACTCGAGTGACTAGATGCTCAAAAACGGCATGACTAGACTAGACTGTAATAATTTTTTTGTTTAGATTGAGTAGACTAAAAGGTAGTAGGATACTAATAGGGAAATATTAAACAATTTAAAAAATTTTTTTTAAAATATTAAAAATTTAAATAAATATATATATTAAAAAATAAAAAAATCAAATATGAATCTGTTTCAATGAATCAGATAGCCAAACATTGATTTACAACAAATATACATTTAATATAATATATTAATTAACTAACGAATGACTTTTTTATTAAATTTAAAGCTTCTTCTGCTCCTCTCTCTCTGAAATGAAACTCGATTTCGAATTGCTCAGTGCTCATAAATTATTGGCAAGTTAATGCGCGCAGCTGCTTTTTGGTGGACATGCATAAGCGTCCACATATATATTTTTGGTAATTGCGACAAAATTCAGACACTAAGGTTTATTTATTTATCACCTAAAAGCATGCTATGAACAGAAATAGGCACTGCTGCAAAGGCCGGCCGACTGCTCGGCTGCCAGCCCGTTGCCATACAACTCGAACGCCTGTCTATAAATCGAGCTCTGCAGCGGCCATAAAGCAGCCCATAAGCCAGAATTGTTGAGAGAATGGTAGTTGACTAGATCAATACCCTGTATATGAAGTGAAAGTGTATAGAAATGGGTCTGAAATACTTGAAATTTTTTTTTTTTGCTCACTTTTTCTCTCCTCGCTCTACTCCCCTCTCTCTTTTTCTCTCGCCTTCTCCATCTCTACTCCTTATGTATCTCTCTCTCGCTCTCTCTGTCTCTCTCTCACTTACTTTCTCTCTCTCTCTCTCTCTCTCTCTCTCTCTCTCTCTTGCCCATTTTTTCTCTCTCCCTCTCTCCCTCTCTCGCTCTCTCTCTCTCTTTCTCTCTCTTTCTCTCTCTTACCCTTTCTTTTGACCTTTCTTTATCTCATTTTCGTACGCTCACATTCTTTCCAAAATTCCCTCCCACTTTCTTTCTCTCTCCCTTCCGCTCTTTCCTTCCCATTCTGCCTTTCTATGCCTTTCTTTAACGTTTTACGTTTCGTTATACCCCATACCCATTCTCGAACAGGATATAATTTCACATGACCTTGAGTCACATATTTTTAAGCTGTATGGCGACAGCCTATGAAAATCCTATAAATATACAACAACAAAAATTCACAAAATGCGACAAAAAGCAACAACAACAACAATAACAAAATAAACACAATAAATACACTGGGAGCATCGCATCTGAGCTTCGTGACCAAATGAGGCCTAACGGGCTATAAAAATTACGAGCTAAATGGCGACGACTACTGCAGAGTGTCTGACCGAAAGACTGAAAGACTGACAAACTGACAAACTGACAGACAGTCAGACTGGCTGGCTGACTGGTCGGTTGGCTGACTGGCTTTTTGTATTCAATTTTCAGCAGAGTCCGAGAATTGATGTCAAAGGCGTAGCCGGCAAAATTCATTGACACATAAATTACAGACTGTGAAAATCGCTTTAATGAAAGCCCACAGTGGGTCGTCGAGTCTTTCTGACTTCGTTTCCTGTGTGGCTCCCACTAAAATATATAATATACTATATACTACATTGCTTTATTATTTCTTGGACAGTCGAGCGTATTGTGGCCCACTTCAAACAGCAGCACAATTCGCAGCGATTTCAAAGGAAATCCGAAAAGTAACGGAAACAATTTACTTAATAAACCTGCTTGGCTTTGAGCGTGGTCCGAATACCTTTGAAAATTATAAACGGCAGCTGGCGGCGGCGGCGACAGAAGACGTTGGGGTGGGGCACAAGCAATGCTGCGAGAGACCTCCATAAATTATAAATATTACGCAAAAAGGCAGCGCCAAATGGCCAAATGGTTTGGCCCACTCGCAACTTATATCTAAACGACCCAGTACATATCTGTGTGCGTGTGTGTGAGACCTTTTGTGAATTGCCCAAAAGGACTTTGATAGAATAGTGAGGTCGCCATGCATTGCCCGTAAATGCGTAACATTTCTTGGCTCGGGCTCACTGCAGATCACCTTTGGGCCATTGGGACATGGAAACGGAAACCGTTGGGTTATTAGGCTCCAAATATGGCATAAATAAATATATATAAATTATAGAAGGAATTAGAAACGAATGGGATAAAAAGATGTCTAAAAGATTATAAAAAGAAATAAATAAAAAGAAAAATATGTATTTTTGAGTTATATTATATAGTAAAGATATTTTTAACTGTATCTAATAAAGGCACTTTAGACATTCTGTTAATATTCCTTAATAAAATATATTTAAAAATAAGTAGAAAAAGTAAGAAGAAAAATTATTAAATAACACAAAGTTCCGTGCTTTACTATAGTTATGACTAGAATTTTATGTTTTTTTTTTTTATATATATATAAAAATATTTGTACAAAATATATATATACAAAATATATAAATATATATAATATTTATATAAAATAAAATTAACATAATTTAAAAATCCAAAACTTGTTTTAAGTTTCAATAAATAAATAACTTTAACTCGCAAACTATGAAGTTAATCGAAGCATATTTAAGTATTAAACTGTATTATATATCGTGGATTTAGCGAGTAGAAATTTAGAAATTCCATTCTGAAGAAGTCTATTCTATGCTAAATGCTTTCTGATTCCACGAACCTGACAGAGTGCTCTGCCCTGCGTAGCCTTGACAAAGACTTTGTGCGAGAGAAATGTAGTACTTGCATTATTGAATGATGTCTGGAAGGCGCAAATCAATATATGTCTGCGCGCCTGTACGTACGGTCAGTAAAATTGTGTGTGGAGTGATTCAGTCTTAAGCAGCAGCTCGTGGACTAAAGCTGAAGTAAGGTCGTTGGCTAGTGATTAATGCAGAGCACATACAGGCAGCTTTTTTTTAATTAGACAACTGAATAGGTTAGCCATATTTTGAAGGCTTAAATATTTATAATTCTTCAAAAAAAATTCCAATTCAAATTAAATACATTTTATTACATACAAAAATTAATTAGTTATGAAGAGATAAAGTTGCTGCCATGAAAATTTTCATAAGTAATTTTTATTAACTTTTTATAAATATATGTATATATATATCTAAATCCATACCATCAACATTAATAGATTACATCAAAATATTATGTAAAAAATTGCTGCACAGCTTCAGAAATAAGCCCAAATAATTATTAATAGCAAACGCTAACTAAATTAAAATATGTTTCATAATATTAACCCTTTCGATGCACAGACAAAGCGATCTTAAGACCATGTTGTCAAAGGTTAATTAATTTGGCTTAAACAAAATATATGTGGAATGCTATAATAAATAAGCTATAAACGAATAAACTAAAATAAACACAAAATTAATTGCACTTTTTTTCAAAGCTGACAATAATATAATAAATGAATACATTTGAATTATAAAGCAGCTTAAATTATAAAAAATTTCTGTATGTATATATTATAGTATATACTATGCATAAGAAGCGCTGTTGGCTGAGGTGAAAGCTCGCACTTCGACCATAAATCGAGCTTATCTGGCGCAGCTAATTGAAATATCACCCAAAGGCTGTGCAACTAGCACAGCGGAGCCACAGAATCTGATGCCCCCAAAAAGGACACCGCAAGGAGCGTATCAAATTGTTTACCTTTCGGTATGTGGCTGGGTCCAACGGCAGCAAGAAATAAATAAAATTTGCTTTTATTATAAACACACACACACGCATGTGTGTGCCTGTATTCCTTTTCCCTTTCCCTTTTCTTTTTTTCCCTTTTTTTTATTTTTATGCAAAGTTCCTTTGCTCAAAACATTAAACTTCAATGCAAAAAGAGAGCAAAAACCATAGCATATTTTTGTGCGCAGGCATAAAAATCATTTAAATGTTTGTTTGTGCCACGCTCAATGCATGAATGTGTTTGTATGAATATTAATAATCAACATAAACATAAACATGCTCGTAAATATAATACATGTGCCCCATAATGCTGCTAAATGCGAACCCCTGGGAGTGCGACTGCGACTGAGACTGAGACTGAGAGTGGGAGTGGGAGAGAGTGAGTCCTCTGGCCTGGTCGCACAAAAACAAACAAACGTCAACTGGGGACTGCACTGAACATGAAGAGTGTCCAGAGGCAGAGGCAGAGGCAGCGGCCCCTGAGCCAGGCACTGCGCTTAATATTAAATTATGACTCACTTTTCGCTTTTATGGCACAACATTTACAATTGAAAAGATTTTGGAGCAGCGCGAGCCGTGCTGCTGGCCATTTAGTGGCCAAAAGTTCATTACGCTGTTCAAGGACATCGCCATCGACACGGACATCGACACGGGCACGGCCATGGGCTTAGGCAAAACTTGCCAGCGCCATAAACTAAATTAATACCCCAAAACGCGAACGCATTTTGACGCGGCTATTAACAGCAAACGAGTTGTGGCTTTTTACTCCAATGCTCAGAATTAATAGCCCCAACTTTTACATCACGGCCAGAAACGAGCCTCCGCATGAATGGGAAGCGGCGACAACTACGTAAAGCAAACGCCGCTGATAAGACTCAACAGCGCCAAAAAAGGAGATTTATACATTATCCTTGGAAGTGGCTTAAAGCTGCGCCTTGCCTAATGACACAGTTGTCAGCTGGAAATTAAGTGGAAGATCTAGATCGAGTTACGCCAAAACAGCCGGGACAGGAAATAATTTTCTCATTAAATTTATCATTTTAATTAAACTTTTTTATGTTAATTTACGTTGGGTTATATTTTAAAAAATAATTAGTTTTGTATGATTTATTATTTAAAAATTTTAAATTTATTAATTGAAAATTAGCAGTAATTATTATATAATTATTATTTTAAATAAATTATAAATTATCATATTAAATAAACAAAATATTTTTTTAATTTATATATTTTATTTACTTATATTAAATATATTATAAATTTGTATTTCTTAAATATTTTTTTAGCATATAAATAAGCATATATATTTTAGCATATTATATTTTATAATTTATATAATATATAATATAAAAAAATATTTAAATATAAAAACTGTTTTTAATAAAATACCTATTTATTCCATACATGTGCTCAAAACAGAAATCAAATTGTGATTAAAGTGATAACTCCTGATGTTCTGATATTGGTATTAGTTATATTTCTTTGCTATTTATGTATCCGTTCCCTTAAAACTTCTATGAACTATATTACTATATTTAAATGACCTAATTTTATTAATAGTTTAGTCATTTCCCTAATTATGGGCTATATTGCCACATTAATAATTGAAATAATATCTAATGGTTCCAGCTGAGTAACTAGAAAAATTCCATTGTCTACATTCTTTGACAAACAAAACTAAACGCACACCGCCAACAATTTGTTTGATTTGTTTGCTTTGTTTTTTTTCGTTTGCTTTGCCAGATAATTCAAATACAACGAGCATTAAAATCATATAAGAGACAACAGCAACAGCTGTCCAAACTGTGCCAAACATACTGAATTACTATATAAGCAATTGTGTCTAGGGGAAAAGTATCATTCACCAACTGATCTGATCTGCATAAGATGGAAGTGAAAGTAATATTACTAAGCTGTGCCCTCCTGGCCATATGCCTGACATACCTGCCTACGGCCAATGCACAAGAAACAACCGTTGCTCCAGTGGAGACCACAGTAGCTCCAGAGGTGACCACGACTGCCGGGGACACCACAACAGCAGCCCCAGCCACAGATACCACGACACCCGCAGGTGGCAAGAAGACAAGGAGGAAGCGCAAGTTCAAGATTGTCAGAAAGGGTGGCAAGAAGATCATCAAGAGGCGCCGTCGTGGTGGCAAGAAGTGGGGCCTCAAAGGCTAATAAAAAATAACCGATAACCGATAAACGATAACTGATACCTGATAGTTCATTTTGAACGACAACCAACAAAGGAAATGAACTAAGTTAATATTTAAATAGTTATAAGAAATTGTTACAATCTGCAGATTAAATATACTGAAATCTAATTACATTCAAAATTGATTTTCTGACTACTGGACAGTTTAAAATATATCAAATAAATAAAATATTAAAAATGAATTTTAAAAAATATCTTGACAATAGTAAATTAAAATGTATCTTCAGTACATCATTTTTATATCATTTGCTATTTGTCAAAGCTGTAGGCAACAAGGCATCGGAAAAACTTGAAGAGCTTTGTATCTGTACCCGAGTAGGCGCGAGGTCCACACAATTTCCTGACTGTGCACATCGCAGGCCGAAGGTGGGAGACGAACGGAATTTAAAGTACAGCACTTGAGCTGGCGAGGGAACTACGACACAAAGCACTTAGGCTAAGCTGTCAAACATATTTGGGCAGCACGCTGCGATTAGAAGCAGCCGCAATTGTTATAACGTTTATTGTTTTGCCATATTTTTAGGACAGATACCAAAAAAGCGATGCTAATGCGGCAAATCAGCAAAGAGCAAACTTTTCGCGCTCCCAGCCAGCCCCATCATCTGTCCAAAAATTGAGATGCTGGCAGTGTGTGCACTGATATTTTTAGAGCGACACCCAAAGCCGGAAACAAAAATAATAACAACATGCTGCATGAGAGAGGGCGGAGGTGTCGGTGGAGTTGGGGGTGTTTGCCACAGATAGGGGATGGCTGGTAGGTGGCAGAGGTGGTTATTGGCAACTGTATGTGTTCCCATAGACGAAAAGGCAAGGCGGAGGCAAGACAAGTCAAGTCAAGTACATGCCAGACATACCAAATAACTTTACTTATTTATGCCCAACAGCGGCGAATCGTGCGATATGCGGGTGGGGCGATTAGAATTGAAACTGTGGCCAGAGGGACTGCCGCTGGGTGCTGGTGGAGCTGTGGCTGCTAAGCCAACAAGAGCATTTGTGTCAAATGGCGTAAACGCAAAGCAATCAGCGATGAGGCATCAATAATTCGCAACGCGTTTGTGTTCTCTAGTGTAGCACTGAGCACAGTGCGGCACGGCCGAAAGTGGAACTTAAAGAACGCTTTGACAGCACTGGAGAGTGCTAATTGGGCTGTCATGATTGTCAGATACCCTGTAAGCAGTGACAGGCAACTTAAAGAACGCCTTGACAGCACTAGAGTCTAGTAAGTGGACTGTCATAACTTTCATAACTGTCATATACCCTATAAACAGTGACAATCTACTGCTATTCAAAGGTTCTACTATTTCAATGGCTTATCAGCTGAAGCAGAGTTTATTTTATTCTGTATTCGCATTGCCTTTCATCAACCCTCCCCACTGACACTCTCAATAAACACAGGGTATCTGAATAGAACAAAAAACGAAAGAAAGCCCCTAGCCAAGAGGTCATATTAAAACTAAAATTGCTTTCAAGTTGCGGCATTTGTTGTGGCTTCGCCTTTGACTTGACTTTTGTTTGTGGTCGTCGCCCACTCGTCGTCGACGTCGCCTTTGCCTTGCCTTGATTTATGGCGCCACTTGCAGCTGACAAGCGCCACAAAGTATGCCACATTTTTTGCGCTTGCCATGCCCCAAACGCTTGGCCTATTAAAGCGACTGACGACGACTCAGCCTCAACAGCCTCGTGTCTCATTTTCATTTGGCTCGCTTGAGCTGCGCTTCTTCTCTTGTTTTTTTTTTATAGATATATATTTACGTTATATATATGTTATTTTATGTTTTCGCGGTCACGTTTTTATCTTTTGCGAAACAGGCTATGGAAAGTGGAGCCGAAATAAATTGGCGTTTGCATTAATTTTTGTTTTGGCCAGCAAAGTGTATTCTGTTTGCAAACTTTCGGCTGAAATTTGCATAGACTGAGCATATACCCTAGAATCTGATCTAGATCTATCTACCACATAAATGACCTTTATAGCTTAACAAATTTAAGTTACGAAATTTATATAGAACAATCCTTAACCCAAATCATTGTTGCGCCTTTTTCTAAATACTTCAACTACTTTTCCCCATCGCCCCATTACAGAGCACTTTACAGTCAGTCAGCCGTGGCACACAGAGGAATTTTTCTATCTCAGCCAGTTTCAGTGTTTTATTTATGTTTTGTTTTGCCGGACACTTAGCGATCGTTAGCCTTATGACGGTATCGAAACATTGGACAATTCCTATTTTATTTTTGCTGTTGTTCTCTCATATGTATAATTTATTACCTTCTCTATGTGGAATGCTGAACGCTATGTAAAGTTGATTTACTACCAAAATTCGGCAAAGATTGCGCAATTTTTATGAGAATTTAAAGCAACAAAGCCGCCAGCACGTGCGGCCAAAACTCGTGGCAAAGCAGGAAATAAACAAACAAAAAAAAGAAGAAAAATAAAGTCATGTTGAGAGCGCAGATTGTTTACATTTTAGTCCACGTTGAGTCTAGTGAAACAGCGGGCTGACTTCCGACAAGGCCTTAGAAGTGCCTGCAAGTGCCGCTGATGAAACAAAAATGGAAGGAATTCAAGTAAGCGATGTGGGAACAATATGATATTAGAATCATATCTGCTGTGCACTGCACCATTGCCATAGGTAAACAGAAATAATAATAGAAAGAGAGCAAAAGTTAGCTAAAATTCATAATACATAAGAAACATGTGTAAAGCGTAACTTCTACAAGATAAGCAATAGGTTTTAATAAATACATTTTATTTATTACTTTGTTTACCCAAAAATATTTAACAATTTGTTCTAGCTTACGTATATAACTCTAAGCAATTCTAAATATATATTTTCATATATTTTATTTATTAATTTATAGTGAGACACATTTTATATGTATAAAATGAGTCTTTCATAATTTTTCTTTATTTGATTTAAACTTATTTGTCAGTTGTTCTAATTCAAATTAAAATACATTAAAAATAAGTTAAATAAATATATTTATAAACTGCAAATAAAACAAATAAAAAATAAAATACAAAATAAATAAAAATAAAATTTAATACAAATTTTAATTTAACAAAAAAATTGAATTAATATTAAAATAAAAACCAATTTTTAAAATATAAATAACATTTAAAATAAAATAATATAAAACTAAAAAATTATATGAAAAAAAAATAATAAATATCTATAATAAAAAATAATAATAATATATAATAATATAATATTTTGAAAAATAAACAATATAAATTAAATAAATAAAATATTGAAAAATAAATTTTATAAAATCTTAATAAAATATTAAAAAATTAAATTTTATAAAAAAAATTATTTATTAATTATTTATTATTTAAAAACAATGCACAAGCTACTATACTGAGCCCATTCAACTCGCATTCTTGCTGGCAATTGTTGGTCTTTTTACCCAAAACTGCAATTTTAAATTAAATTCGTGTATTTTACATAAAATTCGCTTGAAATTCATACTCCATCCACAGTGCTCTGGCGCTGCCACATTGTGACACATTTTCTATTTAGCTTTTGATTGGAGTCAGTGTACGCAACTGCAGGGTGCAGCAACGAGGCTCTAATTGAAATAGAAATTGTTGTGACGGCAAATTGCGCAAGGCACTGCAACGGCATGTCTGCACAACTTGGCCAAAAGCAAAGTTGCTAAGGCGTCAACTTTACAACTAGTATGGCAATTGCCTTAAAGTTACGGCGGCTCTAAACTTTTTGCAGGCGCTGTCATAGCCAGTCTGCCATAGCCAACATCATATTTGTGAAACTTTAGCCAAAAAATAAAGAAGCAGCAGAAGCAGCAGCAGAAGAAAACGAGCAACTTCTGCAACTGTCGACCAGGAACTTAACATTTTAAAATAAAATTAAGTGCGTAATTGAAAGTGCAAATAAAATTGCAGACACCTCAAGAACCAGTCTTAATAAGTAACTTCCAACACCTTTTGACAGTTGCTTACAAATAATAAAATGAAACAAGTGAGAGTGTTTTGTTAAGGAGTGCTCGACTAGGAGATACCTTGACTTGCTTAAAAATAATAAAATGAAACAAGAGACTGTTTTAGTCGAGCGTACTCGACTAGGTAATACCTTGACTTATGCTGATTTTCTTTAAAATAATAAAATGAAACAAGTCAGAGTGTTTTGCTAGAGAGTGCTCGACTAGCAGGTACCCAGGCTCATGCAAAGAGTTGTAGATTTGCTTAAAAATAATAAAATGAAACACGTGAGAGAGCGTGCTTGGAACTGCTCGACTAGCAGATACCCAAAAAAAAGAAGAAAAGAAAGAAGCTCATCAGGAATGCTTCACTCCTACCTCCTCCTACCAGTTAAATACATTTAAACTAAACATCAATTTATATTATATTATTATTTTAATTAATACAGCATAGTTAGATAAATTTAAAATATTTAATACTAAATTATAGAATATATAATACAAATTATATACATATATATAAAATATACTATACATAATATACATATATAATTTACTTTAATATTTGTATAACTAATATACCCATCTAAATACCCTACACTATATCGCATGACTATTTGGGCAGAAAACTTTTGCATCAGCTGGCAAACACAACTGTTTGCAAATGCAAAATAATATTTAAAGCAAATAGTTGAAAGCAAAATGTGTTTTGTTTCGATAAAAACGCAGCACTTTGTTTCGACTGAGTGCCTCACTCTCACTCTTACTCTCCCTCTCTCTCACTTTCTCCCTCTCTCACTCTGTGCTGCAGTCTAAAGATGTCAAGGCCCAAATGCTAAATGCATTTATTCATATTTCCGACTAGAAATTAATTGTGACGAGCAAAAATATTAAGCATTGAAGAGAAAAATTGCATGCACAGTGCGTGGTCTCTGATAAATTTCGTGCGAAATTTCTAATTTTGCCAAAAAATAAAACTGAAAACAGCAACAACAACAACAACAAATAAATTTCAACTGTTGCCATAAGAGAACTAAACAAATTTTGTATGCCAAGCTGACGATTTAATTAAAATTTATGCATACTGCATGTGGCATAGATTACAAAATTTGAGTTTGCCACAGACACACACACACACACACACACATACACTGAGCATATTTTTCTTTACAAATCAATGTGTCTCCATGTGGCAATAGGTTCCCATTGTTGTTCGCAAAGCCAACGGCTAACATAAATTGTCAGTTGCAAATCCTTGACAAATCTGCTGCATTGGCTTTCGCTTATATATATATATATATATATATATATGTATATATATACATTTTTTTTTGACGGTGTCCTTTAGCGTTCGCTCGAGATAAATCTTTATTGCCTCATTTTGCTCAAAGCTGATTTCTCTTCGTCTTTTTTTTCGCTGTGCCGCGCCTCAACTTACTTACGCGTTGCCAAACTAACTGCGTCTGGCCCTTTGAGTCGAGGCTTACTCCCGGCTAGTGTGGCCAAAAAAGACAAAGGCTCTGAAAGATAACGTCTACAGTGAAAAGTCCGCAGCGCGGCCAGAGTAACAGCCGTTGCGCGTATAACAACAACTTCGGAAATAAAATGGCAAAACTTTGCAGCAATGAATGACAAATAAAAACGTAAAACATTTCAAATGCTCCGACCAACAACAACAACAACAACAGCAACAGCAATAGCGACAAGGATAGCGCAGCGACACAGCAAAAAATACAACAAATAAATAAAATGTGGCAAAGAAAACTAAATGGAAACCGAAAAAGTTTTCTGCTTGGCCATTTCGCTGCCTGCCCATTCACTTGGCTTTAATTTCTCGCTGCGACGCCCGAGTTAATAATTAATTTTCCTGTTGCCCAATAACAAACAGACAAATAGCACAAGAAAAAAAAAACGAGCTTTAAGCCGCGCCAAGTGCTGCCGCAGCTCCTCGAGTATTGTGGCTCTCGGCGAACGGCTTTCAGAACTGTTTGTCAATACTTATTATTGTGTACATAAAAATAAAATATTATTGATGGGCTCGGTGTGCGCCGAGCAGCTCGATACGGGCACTCTGACAAATTGCGAAACATGATTCCTGACAAGGGTCAATTGCCGTTTGGCTAATTTTTTGCTGTTAACTAAAAGATAAATGAGATTTTCAAACGAGGCAAATGAAGCTCTATTGAAACTGTAAATAATACTTAATTGATTTCAATTTAATGGGTCTTTGTTTGGATGTTTATTATTAAAATCCATAAAAATACATCCTTTCAGTTTAAATTATATAAATTGAAAATATAAAATATTTTAAAATCTCGTATAAGCTTTTAAAAAAAACAAAACCGTTAAAATAAATAGTTTGATGTGAACATTACTTATTATTTATAAAGTTTTCAAATTACAAAATATAATAATTATTTAAATTTGCTAATAAATATTTTAAATAATAAAATAATAATTAAATATTTACAGTAAATGCTTACTTAGCTATATAGAAAAAAGTTATATATTAATATATAATGTACAAATAAAATAATAAGCTAACATAAATACTTACTTAATAAATATTCGTAAATAATAAATAAAATTAAAATAAATGCTTAAAGAAAACTAAATAAATAAAAATAATAATTATAATAAAATAATAATTCATTAAAATAGATTTTGAGTTTTACCATATCTATGAAACATGATTGTTTTTAATATACTTTATTAATTTATAGAAAAACTTATATTTGTTTCTTTAAAACTTGTCTCAACTATATAATTATATTTAAATGACCTGATTTTATTAAAAGCTGACAATAGATTAGTCATTTCCTTAATTATGGGTTATGGTGCCACATTAATAATTGAAATAATATCTAATGGTTCCAGCTGAGTAACTAGAAAATTTCTATTGTCTACATTCTTTGACAAACAAAACTAAACGCACACCGCCAACAATTTGTTTGATTTGTTTGCTTTGTTTTTTTTTCGTTTGCTCTGCCAGATAATTCAAATATAACGAGCATTAAAATCATATAAGAGACAACAGCAACAGCTGTCCAAACTGTGCCAAACATTCTGAATTACTATATAAGCAATTGAGTCTAGGGGAAAAGTATCATTCACCAACTGATCTGATCTGCATAAGATGGAAGTGAAAGTAATATTGCTAAGCTGTGCCCTCCTGACCATATGCCTGACATACCTGCCTACGGCCAATGCACAAGAAACAACCGTTGCTCCAGTGGAGACCACAGTAGCTCCAGAGGTGACCACGACTGCCGGGGACACCACAACAGCAGCCCCAGCCACAGATACCACGACACCCGCAGGTGGCAAGAAGACAAGGAGGAAGCGCAAGTTCAAGATTGTCAGAAAGGGTGGCAAGAAGATCATCAAGAGGCGCCGTCGTGGTGGCAAGAAGTGGGGCCTCAAAGGCTAATTGAATAGATAATAACCGATAACCGATAAACGATAACTGATACCTGATAGTTCATTTTGAACGACAACCAACAAAGGAAATGAACTAAGTTAATATTTAAATAGTTATAAGAAATTGTTACAATCTGCAGATTAAATATACTGAAATCTAATTACATTCAAAGTTGATTTTTCTGACTGACTAGACTAAGGCGGATTATCTTAGGGAATTTGTGGCAACATGAGACAAGTCTACTATTATTTGAAATAGGTGGGTTGGTTTCAACTTTGAAGTGTGCTTAACTTAGGGCAATATTGTATACAAAATTTGGGACTTCAAAAATGAGTTCAGAATTTATATAAAATATAAATATTATTTGACATTATTCATTATTCATTTAAAGGTAAATGAATAATATATTTACAAAATCTTCAAATTAAACTTAGCTCGAGTCGAAAGCTTAACAATTCAAAAATATTTATATGCATATTATGTATGAAGTTATCTTTGGCTTCCCATATTTGTAGAACTCTAATTTTAAATTGAGTTTTAAAGTTGACTTAAAAATATATAAAATTCTACGTATATTCAAATGAAGTTTTTCCCATGAATTTTAGCTAATTTGATGTGTTATTATTTCGTTGTTTAGTGTTAAATTTTTTCAAAATTGGAAACGGCTCCATGCAATTTCCTTGGCATAGTAATCGTTTCGCTGCCAGACTGAATTTCCCACTGGATTTCGCTCTACTGAAAAGTCAAACTGAGCAATTGCAGGCAACACACGTTGCACAGTTCTCATGCTTGGCAAACACAACTACAAACAATATATATAGTATATACATATATGTATGGCTGTGTATGTAAGCCAGCGTAAAAAGTTGGTCTACTATTCACATTAAGCATACGCCATGTGTAAGCCGGCAATGTATGGTACGTTGCGTATACGTTCCGTATGCCGACGCCGACGCCGCCGAAAACACAATTTCTGTTTCAACTACGTGGTGAAATTTAAATACAAGCAACTGTAATTATGAAGTATCCGGCTCACTGTGGACACCACAGAAAGTCATACAGACACACACACACACATACACACACAAACTGACACACATATATGGGTGTGTGTGTGTACCCGAAGCCTTAACTTTGTGTTTGCTTAAACAGCAGCTGGCGCCTCGGCTTTGTTTGCTTTTCATATAAATTGTTTCGCACAAATTTCGCTGTTGTTTTTTATATACATACATACATACATATATATTCCCCTATTATATGCTGTTGTTTTTTTTTTACACATATTTCGTGTATATATTTTATGCCCGCACGCTTTTCACTTAATTTCGTGTTACATTCTGGGCCCCATAACTTTTGCCCCAAACTAAACGAGTTTTAATAAGCCACGCGTTTTGGCTGTTTATGCATTTGCGATTCCATAGTTGTGTTTAGGCTGTTTTCCCACCATCCTGTGGGTCAGCTGGCAGAGCAGATAGATAGAAACAGAGAGAGAGGGAGGGAGAGCCAGATCGAGTAAACTGTTGTACAGTTTCAGTTACAGTTGGGAGTTGTGTTGCTTTGTTCGCGAAACCGAGACAATTCCAACAATTTGAACTTTTCAGCAAGCAAACAAAACTTTGCCCACAAATAAACAACAAATGGAAGCCAATGCTCCGTGGCCAAAATAAATAAATAAAAAATACATAAATACATATAGTATATATGTGTATGGGTATGTGTTTGGTTATGTGTATTGATGCAGCCCTGTGCGAGCGTGCTGCCTGTAGCTCGCCAAGTAAACCAGGTTAAGCACCTCAGCTAGGAGACGTTTGCGTTGGCAAACTGTGCACAAGGACTAGAATGCCCTGTAATTTAGAGCAGCTTCTTTGCTAAAAATATTATAATTAAATATAAAAATATTAAATTAGAATGTAATAACTACAAAAACTGGAACAAAGTAAGCCTAAATATTTTAATATACAATTTTAAAAATATATAATAAATACAATTATTATATGACAAACTAAACCTTAAGTAAAAGTATAAATAAATTTTAAAAATAGAAAAAGAAATGAAAGTAATATACAGAAAAGTAAAAATAGTATATAAAAATATAAAATTAAAATAAAAAAAAAAAAATTAAAAAAAACACATTTTTGAAAAAGATTTTTAGGGTTTACCATAGCTCTTTCATCTTGTTCTTCAAACCATTCTTAATATATATGTATAGCCTACAAGTGAAAAGATTCTCTGAGAAAACGGAAAGATCATGACTTCAAAACAGATCTAATCCTTCGAACCGCTCTGAGTACTCCCCATCTGAGCTAAAATAATCTGAGAAAGCAGAGCAATGATGAGTTCAGTTTACTGTAGCTCATTCAATAAGTATAGTTGAAGGACAACTCTTCCCTTGATAAGAAGTTTAAAAATTACATAACTTCAAAAAATTAAATATATTGATTTTCTCAAGCAAAAACCAACCAATGGCTGAGGACAAATGCTGGCGACAATAATCTGATGCAAGCTTTAGCTATAATTTTAAGATTAAAATTAAATCAAATGCTTCAAAAAATTAAAAATAAACGTTTTTGGTGAAACATAGGAGCCACTGATTTGAGCCCAGAAGCTCGTGGTTCAGATCAAACTAATTTCAAAAGACAACACATATCGCATATTAAATATTATTAAATTCTTATACAACATGTAATAGTATAGATTATGCAGCATAGAATACTCTCTAACCAGATTAAGAGGGAATAAAAGTGTTTAAAGCAGCTGACAAGCTGAAGCAACAATCAAGTTAAGAAGCGGATATACTACACACCCAGACACACACCCACACCCACATACATTTATAGTTTTATTATAGTTCCGGCATTATTTTAAGGTGTAAAAGCTGACTGTTGGCATGTGTACGGAGCATAAAACGCTCCCAACCACAATCCAACTGCTGCCATGGAACATGCAACAAACGAGCCTGCAACAACAACAACAACTATATAAAGTTTTTCAAACTGAAACTCCCACTTCACACACACACTCCCGTTTACTCATAGAAAAGAAATGCCCTGGGCAATTGAGCTACATATCGAGTTGGCAGGCAATTGGATTTGGTTTTTGATTTAGCATGCATTCAACTCGCTCCGTAATCAATTGAGAGCAATCAAACCAAATGTTTCAAATGTCACTGATTTTCGATGAGAGTGTAATCATCTTTGCAGCAAATGCAATTCAGTTCGTTTGCAGCTAAACGAGTTAAGTCGATAAAGCAAATTTTCAGAATTTTAAGTTAAATGAGAATTTAAATATACAAATTTAATTTCGTTTACATTCCTTGCCAACAAAATTCCCTCAAATCTGTAAGCTTATGATATCGGGTATATGAAATTTGCAGAAAAAAGAACAGAACAATATTCTTTTCCAAAAAAAAAATACTTAATATTTTACTTTGTCCTTTGTGTGGGTTCTTTTTCATTTCCTTGAATATAGCTAAAAAATTTAAAGAAAACAAAACTTGGCAAAGTTTTCCTTTGACAATTCTTTTTCAACTCATTGCGATTTGTTTAAATTTTTTGGATCAATTTTCATTTCACTGGAAATTCAAAACTTTCAATTGCTTAACAACATTATTTGCGAAAAGCTCTTGATAGCTCTTGATTGAGTATAGCCAAAAACCACAGTTTTGGTTGCCTTGTAAAAAATTTTCTTGGAACTGCCACACAAAATTTTAAATTTTATATATGACATAAAATATTGTTTAACATGACTTTATTCAATGGCTTGGACTTGAAAGCATTGCCTTTTAGCAGTTGTTTTTTTTAAAGCTTGTATATTAGTTACTAAATGAAGTTAATAAATAAATTAAAAAAAAAAATAAATAAATAAATAATAAATTCATTTGTTTCATAATTTATTTTTTTTTTAATTGTTTGTTTTATAAAATAAATTTAATTCGTTTTCGTTTAATTTCAAGTAAAATTTTTAATTAATTTTCCTGAAAAAGATCAAATTTTATATAATATACAAATATCATAATACTTTAATTAAATATATTTAATTAAAGTAAACATTTTATAATAATTTAATAAAAAAAAGGTTATATGTTATTGAAAAAAATATTTAAATGTTCAAAATATAAATTCAGATTTAATAATAGAAAATTTCATTAGAAAGAACAACTAAAAATGCCAATAAAAAAATTAAGAATTGGCTTAAATTGAGCAAATATTTAAAATAAGAGCACAAATTAACACAAATATTTTTTTAAATTGCTGCTTTAATAAATATGGTTGAAAAGAAAATTGAATTAAACCAAAAATAAATCGGTTTGAGCTCTAATGGAATTAACTGCAGCTGCAGGGCTTACTTTCATGCAGCAAAAGGCAAAAATATTGTAAGAAAAGCCACAGAAAAAAATGCATATATATATATTCATATATATGTCACACAGAAAAACAAAAGTGCTCTAGTTGGCAATACCTGACTGAGTAATACCCCTTCCAGAGAGACAGAGTCACACGGATTAAATCGAACAAGCTGTAGACTATATAGTATATTGACTAGCCTCTCGATGCTCTTCAAGAATACCTATATATGTAAATATATATACATATATATTTTATACATTTTTTATATGCATGTTCACACAACTATTATACCCTTCTCTGCTTCCTTTGCACCCACTTGCAATGGTAAAAAAATATATATAAAAAAAATAACATTCTGTACAATTTTGTGAAAACTGTCTGAAAAATGCGCGCATATATTTTTCAATGGTAAACCGATATGTTGCTGCGCCTGACAGCCTGCAATAAAAGAAATACACAGACACACACACACACACACATACACACAGAGAGACTGTGAAATACATAAAAGTGGGCGTGAACAAGGGGCGGCACAGTGGAGGCCTCCAAGTGCTCAAAACGCAGCACGCATTGAGCTTTGGCAAACCGCTGATGTGCAAACAATAAAGTTCAAGGATACACACACACATGTGTTAGAGTACGTATGCGTGCGTGTGTGTGTATGTGTGTGTGAATTTGTTAGTGCCATTTGTAATAGAGTTTGTTGCATACTTTGCGGTCGCCTAGCCCATGGGTCAAGTTGCGCTCATGTTGACTTTGGCAGCCCAGTTAATAGCACACTCACACACACACGCACACGCACACTCAGGCTGTTTGCTGTTTGTTGAGTTTTAATTATGCTAATGCAAAATGCAAGCACACTCACTCACACACACACACTCACTCTCTCGCTCTCTCGCTTCAGGTGTTGTGCCTTGAGGGCTGGCCAAAAGTTGTTTGACTTTTGTGCGGCTTCTTTTGGCCTTTTGGGCCAAAGCGTTTTTCGGGGTCCATTTTTAGGTCAAGCTCTAGCATCATTTGCCCAAACAATACACCTCAAGCACTAAATGGTGCACTGACACGCCCCCACGCCGACACACACACACAGAGCTGGGCATAGTTCACGCTCGCTTACCGATTGCTGTTGTCTTTAATTAAAAATTCAAATTGTTTGGCATGCAACTAAAAGTAGTTAGCTGGCTCCGCCTGCTCCACCTCTCGCTGCCACTTTATTGCTCTCACACACACACAGAAGCAGTTTCTCATGCCCCATGTGGCAGTCTGTTGCAGCATACTTGTGCGAGTATTTAATTACATTTACTCTTTCAAAGCGGCAGCCGAGCAGCAATGAGCGCAGAGACACAGAGGAACCTTCACCCGCTGTCTGATAATTGTTTAAGCACACAATTCTAATTAGTCTTGGATTAATGTGAAGTGCAGCTGATTGTTGAGCACTCGATTGTCGTTGGGGGAGAGAGTGGATGGAAGTAAAAGGGGAATGAGGGGAATCACAACAGAAGACAATAAGTCGCATTGCCTTCACTCGTTAATAGAAAGCGGGCAAAAATAACAAATTACAATTACGTTTTGCACATTAAGTGTGAAATTTCGCTTTAAGCGTAATTCATGATAATTCATTTTAGTAATACTGAATATTATTTTAGCACGTTTTAAATGAGATTATGTGCTAATAATGATAAGAATAAATATAGGTTTAATAAATAATAAATAAAAAATGAGATTCAGTAAAATAAATAAATAAAAGAAATAAATGTGTACAATATTAGCGAATGAATAAAGCAAAATAATAAAAAATTAAATAATAAATAATAACTAAATATTAAAAATTATTAATAATAATAATAACGAAAAGAATTTTTAAGTTTTTATATAACAAAAAAGGAGTTATCAATAAAATTGACAATGATTTATACAAAACGTCTATAAATTAAAATATTAATATTACAAATGTTAGTATTAATAACAAAATCAATTAATAAAAATAACTATAATATATAATACTATCAATGAAGTTATATTTTGTAAAAATACTTTAATATTCATATTAATAATATGACAAATAATATCAACAGAACTACATAATAAATTATTATAATAATCGTAATAATCTATATTTAATAAACAATTCCAATATTTATAATTTTCAATTGTATATTCGATTACACATATTTGTCCCTATTCAAGTGCATGGCAGTGTACTGTTGTGAAAATAAGCATTTCAATTTTAAAAGATTTAATATTATATAGCGGAAGTTATATTATAAATTTATTTTATATATAAATCGAGTCAATTTTCGTTTAAGAATTTATATATGTTATAATATAACTAATTATAATTATTTAAAAAATTATTACTAAAAAAACACTTTATTTAACTTAAATAGATTAATCATCACACATTTATAGCATTATACCTTTAGCGTTTATAGCTTTAAAATTACATCATAAACTTTAGCTGACATCCAGTCATTTAATGTAAAAACAAACAAGAAATATAACCTCTCTCCATAAATAAATCATTAAATCTAATCTATTAAAAAAATATATTTATATTCGTATATATCTATAAAATACCTTCATTTGCTGAACGTGTCAATAACTTTTTATCTTATATTAAATTTCCACGTCACTTTTCACAAGTCACCAAATTTAAGGCGTTATGTCAATTTATCACTTGTTCTCCGTTTATTGTTCTTCTATCTGCCCTTCTAAAATATATAGGACGTGCCGTTGAATAAATATTATATGAGTGTGATTACTTATAAAAGTCACAGCCACAAGGACTTGGCTGGCTTAAGACACTGAGCGGCATCCCGTGGACAGCGACTAATGAAGGGTCACTTATTGAAAGGCGCAAAGGCAAAGGTGCTAAATCACGATGACAAATGATAAACGAGAATTATGTAATTATGGCGAGTTTCGGTGAGAAATTTATGCATTATTTAACAGGAATTAAAAGTGTCATGAAGGTGAGAAACTAACTCAAATTTATATTACGCTAAGAGAGGCCAAAGTCAACTTCAAATATTTCGAATTTAACCTAAAGAATTTTCCCTCTCCATTTAGCATAAAAAAGGAAGAGGACATCAAAGCAATTGTCCTTAAACAGCATGGAATTTAATTGAGTTGGGAAATCGAATAAAATTGATGGAAAAACTCGAATCGAATTATTGTATAAAGAAATATTAAGAAGAAATATCTAACTCAGCGCTTTAGATCTTTAAAGCTTTTTCCAAATATATATGCAAGTTGAATTTTTAATTGAAAACTAAATTGAATTGAATTTATCAGGAGCCGAGTGTCAAATTCTTTTCAGCCTCTATGATTGGTTGACTTATCACAAATCACAAATCTGTGCGGCACCATTTAGGCAAACGAGGCGCAACTTCATTGAAAGAGATTCCCAAAGCGACCGCAAAACCAACAAAAAGGAACAACACCTACCTACGGCACGTACGGCGGGGCGTATGTGCGATGCGTGAGTCTTGGCCCGGGGTTAGGTCACAGTCAGTGCTATAAAGCAGCGCGCGATAAGCGAAACAAAAACGGTTACAATTTAAAGCCGCACTATTTGCATATGTAATTCTTTCTTTTTTTTTGTATATTTTTTTTTTAATTTGAAGGCTGCATAGCCTGAGAAACACACACAAGCACCCACTCGACACACACTGTTAATTGGAAATGAAAATCTCGTGAAAAATCACGTTAAAATTGCGCGCTTTGGCGCAGAGCAGCGCAACAACTGGGTTTCGCACGTAACTTATGTTAACCGAACGCGTTGGCAGACACGAGACAACTGAAAGGACAGCACAACTGATGCTGTCCTGCGGCTGGTGCTGCTGCTGCTGCTGTTGCCGTTATGCTGAGCCAGGCGCAACAGTATTAAGAGCCGACCATTGACAGGGTTGTTATGCAGCCGAAGGTAGTCAATGTCTAGCCGACTGCAGCTTCGCTCCAGCTGTCAGCTGTATGCTTCGGCAACGTGTGGATGCTGTGCGAATCGTGCGCTCTCTCGCTCTCTCTGCAGATACAGCGCTCTGAATACGTTCCACATGTGGGACATGCCGGTTGGTTCCTTACTCGTTCACTGGGTCACTTTACAGTTTTGTTTGCTGAGCAGCTGTGTGCGTGTGTCAGTGTGTGTGTAGCCTCTTCACATTGTCAATGCCGCATATGCCAGGCCGGTTTTGTGGATTACGCTTTGATACAATTCTACTCTTTGTTGTTGTTGTTGCTTTGGTTCTTCTTCTTAGCAACATTGACTGGTTATAAAATGGAACTCATTTGTGGGCAAACTGTTTGCATACTTTTCGACTGCACTGTGCACTGCGGTCAGTCGACTTTAGCTCCATTTTAAATGTCAACCGGCCATCGCCATGCGAGCTGATCGCATTACGAGCCCTAAAGGTACACCACAATTGAGGTATACAAATTAAATCAATATATTTATTGGTGTATCAATAAATGCCCAAGTGAAAATCAGTCAACCAATCAAATTTGTTGACTTGCCTCCTTAATATTATTTTTTTTCGGTGCGCTCGCATCCTGTTACGGTGAAGAGACAAATACAAATACAAATACGATTACAAATACAAAGCACAAAACTATATAAGTAGATTAGGTATGACCAGCCATTAAATACCCTAGGAAATGGTAGTTTGAGATAATAGTGAGTGCGAATGAGAGTCTACTGAAGATATAGAGATAAAAGTTAATCTGTAGATACAGATATAGTTGTATTAGCAACGAAATATGCTACTAGATAAATAGATTTTTTAGATTTTAGTATGCTCTAAATATATAAAGCCGGCATAGGTATAGAAGGAAAATAAAGAATACAAGGTCTATGTATATCAATATCAATAAGTATCGATATATAGTGTTTTTAGTATATGAATCGATATCCATACAATTTACGTCATCTTAAGAATACATTCCTTCCATATCTTATAGAGAGAGTGAGAGACTCTAACCCGTCTACAGAGAATCTCTTAATTGATTCTACCTTACACTTGTTACACTTTTAGATTGCTTTCCATATATTATTATTATTTTTTATAGTTATTTATTACTCTCATCTGTTACATATTTAGCTACAAGCTCATCTTACCCTCTCCCACTTAGTCTCGTGGGTATAACAAATTCGCTGCGTTGACATTCGCATTCGAATTCGTATATGAATTTGCCGCTTGAACTGTTCTACTTATGGATATATAAGAACATCGTCTGATTACCATGCGTGCACAATGATAATGAAGATATTGTGCGCTTACATTTGCTTTCATCTTAGCTTTTCGATACGCACACAAACACACACACACACACACACACAGATACAACAACTAATCAATGATGATGACGTTTACAAATGGAATAAACCAAATTAGTGGGTCAATATGCTTAAGTTGATATTAAATGGATTTCTAAAAGCAGCACATGTATTTATTACATATGCACATATACTTTAAATATATAAATATACATATAAGTATATATATATCAGTCACTTATCATTTATTTGCATATTACAATTAATTTTAATTAATTAGAGATTTCGGCATGTCTACTTTCGGCTATTATTAATTTACTCTAAGCTTTAGCTTTAGCTCAAATTGAATATGCGAAATTTCACGCTATTTGAGTTCTTAACTCAATAATGTATGATAACAAATATTTGTATTATTGTTTTAGTTTTACAATAAACGTAATTAATATTACTCAACGATTCAAATGTTAATTTTATTTTTAAATATTTTTATTTAATATATATACTTATTTTTATTTATTTGTTATTATTATTATTTTAATTTTTATTTTTCTTTAATATTATTATTTTATTTTTATTATTATTTTTTTTTTATTTTTTTATTTTTTTTTTTTTATTTTTATTTTTTTATATTTATTTTTTATTTTTAATATTACCAATTGAATGCATGCCATTTAAATTTAGTACCCAAATATAAAAAATATATATATTTAAATTAGCCTAAATTTATTTTCAATTAAATTTTTAAAATTTTTAAAAATTTAAAAAGTATATATCAATAAATATATATTTGTACACTAAATATTACTAGTTTAATTCTTATTTAAAATATAGTGGCTTAAATTAATATTATTTATATTTTTTTCAATTATTTCTCTTACATAAGCCATATCATAATAAGTTATTATATGAAAAAATATATCTAACAATATGGCTGCTTTCATTTCTCATTAATTTTATAATAATAAAAAATTTAATTTTATTTCATAAAAAAAGAAAAACTCTTTCACTTGACTAAACAAATATAACTGAAACTACGAAAAAAAATACTCAGAGCAAAAACTCATAAAGTAAAAGACATAAAAACGAAAATAGGACGAGATACCGTTAGAAAAACAAGAAGATGTAAACAAAGCAAAAAACTATAGTAAAACGCATTCAATTGTGAAATTTTCCTGTTGGGACATACAATATGATTAGCTAACATGAAGTCAATGTGAAAGCGAATTACAAAACAGTATAGACCTCTTCAAAAAAAAATGGGTGGGAGGAGAGTTAGAGGGTTGGGTAGTGGTTGCAGCTCGGGCGAAAGGCTGTGAAAGACATTTACGAGCGTTTGAATTTGACAGATTTCTTTTATTAAAGCGACAGATACTGCGAAAGCGACGAAAGCAAGCGCTCAAGCATATTAAATTCAATTGTATAAGTGACTGTGTGTGTGGGGGGGTGTATGTGTGTGGGAGTAGCCTTGTGTGTGTGTGTTGTGGCAAATTTAATAAAAACAAACCGCAATAGAGACAAGACGAGACGAGACGATGCGATATAAAAAGCAAATCGCATAAAGACGTCATAAAGCACGTTGCTCCGTTGAGCGCGTTTTACCACACTAGCCAAGGCAGCAGGCGCTGTGCAGCACTGACTGGGTCATTAAAATGGCGGACACAAAGTGCGGACAACGGCATTTCGAACTCATATCAATGCTGCGCAAACAAAAACAAAATTATAAAAGCTTCGCTGTGCTCAACACTTTTGCATTATGCGTGGAGTATCAATCAACACTAACAGAAAGAGAGAGCGAGAGAGAGAGAGAGCGGAGTACAGCATCATAACGTGCCTAATTAATGAAATAATTAACTTGCAACTTTTACTTTTTGCTTAAGTGCTTTTCTAGCACTTTACTCATACCTCACACACACAAATACCCGCACGCACACACCTACGCACACATGTATGTGCGCACGCAAACAATTAATTTCATCAACAACAATAGAGCGAAAGCAAGAAAAAGGAGTAAAGAAAATTAGGCAACAACAAATTCGTAGCATATTTCCAAGCACGGACCAGCATAAACAATAAAGTCAAGGTCTTCGCTCAGTCGGGCAGAGTAGCCGAATCAAAGTTGCCTTCAGCTTAATTTAGCTTAGCACACAAAATGCTTTTGAAGTTTTTCCAACACTTTTTCTCTTGCCCACAAAACTAAATAGGAAAGTTGAACTGAGCAGCTTAGTAAAGTGCTAGGAACAAGGACTTAGAGCAGGTGGTAGAATATTAAAACTGTTAATTCTCTGATAATAATAATGTCCAAAAATACTAACAAAAATCATATTTTAAAAATTGATAATATATTAAAAAATTTAAAAAACCCTAACCGAAATTTTGAAATAAAAACTATAATACATAAAATATAATTTATAATTTAGAAAATTACCAAAAACTCGTAGTTTTGCAAAAGTTTATTTTTCTCAACTCTAAAATTTATTTTAATATTTCTAAATATTTTTATATTTTATAAAAACTTTTATTATATAAAAAAATTTTATATTAATACATATATTGAAAATTCTAATAAAATGATTAAAAATAAATGTATATATATACATATGTATATATATATATATATATCTGTAATACTTCCTTTAAAAATTAAATTAAATATCTAAGCTTCAACTTCACTCAATCGAGCTTAATCAATCATTTGCAGTGGCCCATCAATAAAGTAAGAGCATTCAAAAAGTCACAAGCAACTCAAAGCAAAAGCGCTTAGAAAGCAAAAAGATGAAGAGCCTGAACAAAAGGGAAAGAAATAAGCAAAGCTTGATGAGTGCGTCAGCATAAGCAGTTAGACGTGCACATACACAGACAAACACACGCATATACTCCAGCTAGAAAAACAACAGTAACAAAGCAAGAGCAACAAATAAATCAACAAATCAAAGAACTTAACTAAGAAAAAAACGAGTCTCGACGCAACGCAGCCGAGCCGAAATACAATGAATTAACCAATGTATACATAGGTTAGGTAGAGTGAGAGAAGGAGAATGAGAGTGAGAGTGAGCGCAAAACATATGTAGACGAGGAACACGCAATACAGTGAAGGCAAGCCAAATAGCACAATGCTCAAATAGATAACGGTGCACACGAACTCTGTGCAAAGTAAACAATGCGATGCAAAACAAAAGAAACACTTTAATGCAAATGTCTGAGCAAAATATGCTATTTTATTTGTAGCTATTTGCATGGCCCTGGCTGTGCATATAATTACCTATCTGTATGTGTGTGAGAGCGAGCGAGTAGACTGACAGCGCAGCATGAGTGATTAACAGTTCTAGAGACGCTAGCGATGACGAGAGAATTCCGCAAACACTCGAAGTAATAGAGAGAGGGGGAGAGCGAGACAAGGAAGCCAGGCAGCCAGCCCCTGACAATTATGTGGATTAGCCGCAATGGCGGCTGACTGTAGGGCCTTAGCAACCCGGGAGCTGACTCAAAGTTTTGGCAGCGATTTGCGACGCTTCGGCAATTAGTCAAAAGCAGTTAACACGCCCTTAATGCGAACGCGTTGCGTCAAAAAGTGTGTCCGACGCATAATTTATGGCCGAGCACTTAACAATCTAATATAACGTGTTAAATCTTATATAATTATAATCAAATAATATATTTTATTGCATTTAGTTGAGGATTTAAATGATCTTGTGTGAATTTTCTTATTTGTATATGGATATCCCTAATATTTACTTACCCCCTAGAAACTTGATGTGCCTAAACTGTCTTTTTTATATTCTTATTAATAGATATTCACTAATCACACCACTTAAAAAAAAAAAAAAAAGAACACACACACTACGCACAACCGACCGTGACGATATTCAAGAAAAACTGCTGCCTAATGTGTCTGTTCGGCGAAGCCTGCCTTTTGATCATTAATGTAATTACACCACGACAACTGCACATGTCCGTAATTCACCAATTAAATGTCTGTTTACTCAATGGTGCACTCTCCACATTCTGTCTCTCTCGCTCCACGGCAAGTGTCAGCTAAGGCAGCAAACTTAAAATGTGCTCAATCTCTTTGGTTAAGTTTGAGTTTTTTTGTTACTCACCATATTCATATATTTATGGTCACTTCTGAAATGACTTGAGCCTTTCAATGTACAAATTTCGCACAAAAACAAATATATTTAAGCTAAATAATATGATGCGGTATATTAACTATGCTATTAATTAATATGTATGTACATATGTATGTACTTATGTAATTACGCTACGATAACTAATAACATTTATGCCTGTTGCAGTTGCATGTCTCTGTCCCTCTCGCTCTGCAGTAAATATGAGCAAGCAAAAGAAATCTTAAATGTGCTCAAAACTTACTTCTCTTTGGTTACATTTGAGTTTCTTATTCACCATACTGATATTTCAATGCTCATTTCTGAAAGCGTGAAGAGTATACCAGCTTGCGTCTTTAGATATATAAAAGTGTACAAATTATAAATAAATATATATATTTTTATAAGCTAATAAAATATATTTAGGCTAGAATCTTTTGATTTTCTATTAAACGCCTAACTTCGACCAAATACATATATTAAATACCAAATTCCTTACTACAGTTTTGCATTCACAGAGTATTGCCCAGTCGAGTATACGCTACACACTTGCCTATTACTTTGGCATATTGGCATAAAGAATAGGCTTTCAGCTCCAATTATAGAAATGTGTTTAAAATCAAAAGGGAAATTGCAATGGGAAACGCTTTTCCGCTGCCTCCAGCCCCACACGGTTATGTGGAAAGTGCATTGCATATCGCGAATTGCGCTCTTTGCCACTTTTGCATATCAATTAACCCACTTTGCCGGAGAGCCGAACCAATTTCCCTGACGCGCCCCTTGCAGCGCTGAAAAAAATCTGCAAAAATTGGCGAGGGGGAAATGAAAATGAAAAGAAAATCGTTAACCATTTGGTAGCCGCTGCTCATTGCCAATTAAGTTTAATTGGCCGGCAGGCTAAATGGCCTCAAGCCAAACTACTTCAAATATGCACACAAAGTGAGAGCACAAAAATCACAAAAATTCCTTGGCCCCCGGGCACTCTCGGCCAGGCCCAAAAATGGGCCCATTTAACAATCAATTTATTCACAATAATATTGCTATTGTCGGCCGACTACGGGCCCATCGACCACCCGGAGCATCGAGGTACGGCGCGTTGCACGTCAATTCATAACTGTGGCTGCCGCATTTCGTTGCATATTCATGCAATTATTGAGTGCCAGCCGGAGCGATTCTCATTCTCATTCTCATTCTCATTCCGATTCCGATTCCGATAGCATTTCCCATTTTTTAATTGGACTGATTTAGATACCACAAACAGCATGTTTTGTGCCCATGTTTGCATGTTGCATATTTTTCGAGTGCTGCAAGTGTTGCCAATGTTGCAATTGCCCAATTTCCCACTTTCCCAATTGCCAATTGAAAATCGAAATGAACCCATGTTGATTGCCATTGTTAGTAAATCAATTGAATTACCCTTCGATCAACCACTAGTTGGGTCACAGCCATGTGTGAGCATTAAATGGATATGGACACAGTCGATGCATACTCTATATACATATATGTATGCTAGAGAGGCTTCTTTGGGTGAAAGCAGTCGGGTGTTACCGACTGTGTGCATTTTGTGTGTATTTTGGAGTCTTAGGGCCACCTCTCTCTCTCCATATATACATATATATAAAGGGTTTTTTTTTTTTTTAAATCAATAAAGGAGATCAGTAGGAACATAATCATCGAGTTTTGACGAGATTTTTCACAATTCGCTACGTCTAAATAGTCGAAGATATATCCACCATATCTTTTTGATCTTGTTCTACTTCTCAATATTTAAATTTAAATTTAAATATTTAAAAATAAAAAAAAAAAACTATATTTAAATATTTAAAAATAAAAAAAAAACTATATTTAAAAATTAATCTATATATTTATATATTTAAAAAAATATATAAAACAATATATTTTACATATGAAAAATATATATTTTAAAATATATACAAAATATATATTTTCAAATATCAAAAAATACATTTCTATATATAAAAAATATATTTTTTTAAATATATAAAAATATTTAGTTTTAGTTTTTTATAAAAAAAAATAAATTTCAAAATATAAAAATAAATACAATAAAATATTAGAAAAAAGGCATCCTATTTTTTTATGCCAAATGAAATTAAAAACATTTCTAAAGCTAACTCCAATTTTAAATATTTGGCACTTGATTTTGTCATAATAAATGCTTACCAGCTTTTTCTCAGTTTTCCTCAGAGTATTTCCAAATGGCGCTCTTTAAGTCGATGCAATTTTTCTAAATTCCCATTTAGTTGACTTAAGTCACGTTCCTATTGCGTGCAATCGGTGGGCTCGCTACGGGTACCACACACACTCAGCCACAATCTCACGCACACACACACAGGCACACGTCACTTGCAACAAATAAAGCAAAGCGAGTGGAGGCAGGCGACACACATTCTTACTTAATATAACAGAAGTTTATGCAGATGTATTTACCCGTTGCAAAAAATCAAATATCCGTGCATACATCATATGTCTGACAGCTAGATATATATATATAATATATATACCTCGTACTATGCTGCGTATACGTACTGTCACGTGGTCACGTAGCGCGTACGCACTGTTGCCAGTTGGCAGCTAGAAATTTAATGTTTGCATTTGACAACAGCTCGTTTTTAATAAGAAAAAAATACTGCAAAATACTTGAAGATACATAAAGAGCAAATATATAAATGTAAATATAAATATATAAAATATAATATATTATATATATATATACATGTAATATAGATGTGTACAATGCTGCTCAGCTGAGTAAGTTTGACATTTTTCTATAGCTTAAAAAATTGTAACTCTACAACGAAAACTCCGATTTGACTGAAATAAATTTTGTTATATAATAAAACTAATCTGTTATAACGGAAAAGAGTAACTGCCTCATAACTTTCCATTTTATATGATTTTTTAATATATTCTTTAATACCTTAAGTTTGCAAATTTTTGCTAGTTTGAAAAATTATATCTCTTTAGCCCAAACTCCGATTTGAGTAAAATCAATTTTGCTATATACCAAAATTAATCAGTTACAATGAAAAAATATCTGCTTTATAACTTTTACTTTTCTATGATTTTTAATCATTTTTTCAACTGCATTGACTTTCCCAAAATTTTCAAAATTTATATCTCTTTAAAAATAAATCCCGATGTGTATGAAATAAATTTTGTTATATGAAAAATTTAATCAATTTTGACAATTAATTATATTCTTGATATACTAAATTTTGTAGCATTCAAATCGGAGCTTTCATTGAAAAGATATAGCTTTGCAAACTTCTTGAAGAGTCAAACCTATTCAGTAGAGCAGCACAGTATATATACATAATATATACATATATATAATATATACATATATATAATATATACATATATATAATATATACACATATATAATATATACATATAATATATCTTCTGAATCACATTTGACACACAAACAATATTGATTTGATCCGTGAATTAAAAATTAAATAAGTACTTAACTAGAACAATAAACGCATTCTATATCAGACCCAATAAAATGGTAGCATAAATCCCTAAAGGAGATCTAGGAGCTTGCCGCATTCAGTTGCTCGTTGCCCTTCTGCAAGAGGCCGTAAAAAATGGAGCTGGGCTGCTGCTGCAGCTGGCGCGGATTGCCGTCTTCGACGATTTGACCCTGCTCCAGCACTATAATGCGCTCATAATCCAGAATGGTGCTCAGACGATGCTGTAAATAAAACAAGAAGGCGAAGAAACAGTGAGTAAGGAGCAGACATGGGGAGACAAGGAGTGTGGGCGACAACTCACGGCAATGGTTATAATTGTTCGACCCTGGAAGGCCTTGTCGGCCGCCTGGAGCAGCGCACGCTCCGTGCTGCTGTCCAGGGTACTTGTTGCTTCATCCAGCACCAGGCAGGCGGAGCCACGCAGTATGGCACGTGCCAGGCAGAGCAATTGACGATGGCCGGCACTAAAGCTGATGCCGCCATCAGAGATTTCCGTGTCTGCAGGTGAGACGACAGCCAGAGTGCATACATATGTATAAAGTATAAAAATAACGGATTTTAGTGCGTAATTAAAGTTGTATTTAATAAGCGTGACGTTATGGCCCACTGGCTAAGCACGCCCTTAAGCCTTAATGAGGCGTATTAAGCGAGGCAGGAGCAACGCTGCGAGGATGTAGCTGTGGGTGGGTGAAGAGGCATGTGTAGGTGTATGTAGATGTAGAGTCTGTATATGAAGATGTAGGCGCAGGTGTATATGTTTGTGTGCGTGAAGAGCTTGGCGTAGGTGTCTGTCTGTCTGTGTCAAGGGCAAAGACTTTGCCCTTACGACTTGCCGAATGATTATCTATGATTGGCTTTATCATAATGTAAAGATACATATATGTATACGTGGAATTGGTATGATGTTATGTTATGTTATGTTATGTTATGTTATGTTATGTTATGTTATGTTATGTTATGTTATGTTATGTTATGTTATGTTATGTTATGTTATGTTATGTTATGTTATGTTATGTTATGTTATGTTATGTTATGTTATGTTATGTTATGTTATGTTATGTTATGTTATGTTATGTTATGTTATTTTATGTTATGTTATGTTATGTTATGTTATGAAGTTAACATTAGAATCTGTTAGCTGTAATTTGGATGGAGAGAGAGACTAACAGCTCGTGTATTATTCTACATTCTTCACTCACGGAGAGAGCGACAGCTATAACTGTTGTTGAAGGTAGTCACGGCTGCTGCTGAGTGAAAGCGAGAGAGAGGAGAGATCATTCATTCATTCTGAGAAAAATTAAGCTGGGAATTTGTTTTTGAGCACAACTGAAGACTACTCAGCTAGAATTAACATCTCCAAATATATTTATATATAAAAAAAAAAACATTTCTTATATTTCTTAAATATTTAACTTTGAAAACAAATCAAGAATTAATAGCTCCAAATGGAGTAGCTACTAAATAACATCGTTCTACCATAAAAAATATTTCAAAAATAAATGAATTAATTTTGTATTAGTTTAAACATCACACTAAAAACCAGCGTTTAAATTTTTTGGATATTCCCAATAGTTTAGATTTTATAGCCCAACAAACTTTCTATATGGAGCTGGTTGAAATAAGCTGTGAACCACTGTATATCAAGAGGCACAAAGCTGAATAGGCAACGAGCAGAGCTGGTTTCTTGCTGAGCAAAAGTAGAATCTACACAAGGATCTACTGATATGGCCTCAGTGATGCTACAGAGAGCAATAGCTAAGTAAATGAGCCAGCTCAAGGAGCTGAGTAGAGTATAACAACAGTCGAGCTGAAGCAAGAGCCTGCCATACTTATATTAGCTGTCAGACTTATAGACACCAGGCCATCTCTAGTTGGTCTAATCCAGCGGAGCTTACGCAAATATGCTTAATAAACTAGATTACTAGATTAGTAGATAAACTTAATAAGCTAGATAAGGATTGTGCATTTGCGGCAACCGCAGCTACATGCCACATGAGAGCCAATCAACACAAAAAATCAAACATGCATGAACGTTTTCAAATGTTTTTTATCCACATTCCCGTTTTTTTTTTTTTAGCAAACATCAAACAGACAAGTTAGCTGCCAGAGACTGGCGAAAATCGAGGGTTGCAGCGGAGTTGGGGATTGAAAAGCTGGCGAGGCAGCCAAAGCCAAACGTCATGTTTGCTGCCAAAAATAAACATGATTTTTTCATAAGGCCAACTCAGCTCAGTGAGACGCATAGAACTGACAGTCGCTGTTTGGCTTTGTTTGCACAGCAGTAGCAGCAGCAGCAGAAACAACAACATATAACAAATGGGGAGAATTGCGAAAAGTGCACTTACCCAAGCCCTGCGGCAGCTGCACGTTGACAAACTCCTTGAGCTGCGCCAATTCGAGACAATTCCACAATTGCAAATCCGAGAAATAGCCATGCGGATCGAGATTTTCACGTATTGTTGCATTAAACAAATGCACATCCTGTGGTATTATCGACAATCTACTTCGCAGCTCGTCTGGCCGGATTTGCTCGATGTCCACATTATCGATGCGAATGTGGCCATTCGTCGTCTCCAGCACCCCGAACAGCGACAGGGCCAGCGAGGACTTGCCGCTGCCCGTTCGGCCACAGATGCCAATCTGCAAGTGAGTAATCAAACAGAGATTGTAGCTATATATATATAATAGAAAGATATATTGATTGGGCAAATGAAAGACGAGGCAGTAGACTGTGTGTCTCTAGCCACATCTTCGCATATAAATAGGAGCTGTTAGCGAACATTTAGAACTCGCTTTAAGCTGAAGCTCTGCAAACAAAATTTCTAACAATTTTATCCCAGCGTGTTCCAATTAACAAATTCTACAAATCTAAAATTTAACTTAATTTAAAAAGTGAAATTTATAGCAAAAGTTTAATAAAAGAAATAAAAAACTTAAAGCAATTAACAAAAAAATATTTTAAAAATTAAAACCAATTTCAGTTAAATTAAATAAAAATGCATAACATAAATAACATAATTTTGTTAAATTAACAACATTTAACTTTCATTGAAAATTCAGTAATAAAGTTCTAGTTCCAGTCCCAAACTATAATTAAATATTCAAAATGAAATTGATAAAATAAAAAAATTATAAATACAACTACTAATTCTCTTTGTCAAATATTGTTCACAAAATTTGTTAACTCATAAAAACTAAAGTTTCGCTTAACAAGAAATAAATTGATACGAAAAGTCGATTTTTTCCGCTACTGTATTATATTATATTTGTATCACAATTTTCAGACAAATCGAGAACGAAATACCGAAAGCAAAAACATTATTATGTGATGTTAAAACACATCTATTTATATCAAAATTATTATTTTTATCCCATTACTTATTTGCAAACAGAAGCAGAAATTCAATTTTATTGCGCCACGAAATCTCACTGAATAAATATATAAATCAATTGAAATCAAAATTCAGATACAATTTTTAGACGCTAAAAACTTATTTTTATTAAATATTTAGCTAATTTTAGAGAGAATAATAATTTTACTTTATTTCAATATTTTGTCACTATTAAAATATTATTTTTTAAATTTTTTACTATTTTATTTTATATGTTTATATTTTATTTTAAATTTTAATATTTTGTTTAAATATTTAAATATATTTTTTTTAATATTAATATTTTTGTTTTATTTATTTTTATATTTTTTTTATCTTTAAATAATAAAAACATTTAAACTCAACTCCATATTCCTAAAGAATACATAAATTATTTAAAGAGTATTTAGAATTCGTAATTCAAAGATTTTGTTAGCTTTTGGTTTATATTCAAATTTGTTTTTTTGAAATTTTTATTTTATATCCTTATATTTTTTATTTTTTCATTGAATGTTTATTGTGTTTATATATTGGTTTTTACACAACATGCTGACCACAAAATATAGGTTCTGACCATTGAAATGCAAACTTTTTATGAGAGCAAAAAATTTGTAAAATTTTTTTAGTTATTTGCTTTTGTTTATTGTTTCATATGTGAGATATATGCATGTATATAGTGAGGTGAAGCAAGTGAAGTATTGGAATTTATCTTGCAGAGCAAACAAAATTTGGAACAGATGGGAAATATAATATAATGAAAATTAACTATAATAATATTCAAGATTTTCTTTATAATTGATTTAGAATTTTTAATTTAATTATATTTTATTAATGGCGATTTATCATTTAAATTATTAAATAATAATAAAAATCTAGCCTTAGATAGATTGCGATTTTGTCTATTTTTGTCTCAGATAAACTATAAATCTATTTATTTTCCAGTTGCCTTGGCATATACATATATATCCATATACATATATATTTATTCAAAGCTGCCTTAAATGACTTCAATAATTAGTATTCTCTTCTCAAAATTCTCTCTAAAACCGATAAAAAATTGTTGCTATTTTTTTTTGTGTGGGAAATTACATTTTATTTAAGAAGTGTTCAAAGGAAACTATCTTTAAAATCTTCGAAAATTGAATTCTAAATAAATTCATAAAAAAAAAGTGTGGCAAGGGTATTTTTTCTTTTGTAATTACAATATATACATATATACAATTTATATGTCGAACTCAAGCCTACTGATAAGATACTTTTTACATAGCTACCGACAGCATACCTTTAAACAGAATTACCATACTTGACTCAACGCACTTTGACTACCCTTTGCCTATCACTGGCTTCAGCTGCCCAAGGCGCACACAGACGATTTACTCTAGTCGAGCAATCGTACTCTTCCATAATGATAATGGATGTATCTATCTAACGATAGATGCAAGCAGTTGCTGACTTTTCAATCAGTTATTGACTTTTGCAATGTCTGACCAATCCGGCCGAGAGTGCAGAGTGGAGAATGCAGAATAGTGAATGGATTTGTGTGGCTTTGGTTAGTTTGCGGCCAAAGTGCACACTCAGTTCTCAATGGGCGCTGTTTGAGCTGCAGTTACAGTTACAGTTACAGTTTGTTGAGCTGCAAGAGATTGGCTTCTTGCATCTTTCATGCGATTCCATTTACTGCATATATATATTGGTCTGAACTTATTTTTGATGCCCTGGCTTGATTGTAAAGGCCTAAAGGGGGTATATGTTGCTGGATAGGCCATGGATATGGATGCAATCGGAGATCAATCAAAGTTGGTTTAAAGTATTTAGTTTATTTATGATATATTCCTGATTGATCGGAGTCTGAGTGCAATGAGCTACTCGATACATTTTCATGTTCCTAAAAGCTCAATATATATATGTATATATGTATATAATCACAGTTATTTATTTTTATCTGCGCGAAATATTTATTTTATATAAAAATCCTATAGTTTAGATCAATAATCAATAAAAATCGAATATGTACAAATCAGAGATTTTAATAAATAAAATGTTCTCTATTTTAGATATGTCTATAAGAAATCTATAATATAGAGTCTAGCATATTGATATATATATATTATATTATTAACAAATAAAATTGTCCTTTACGATATTTGGCAAGAAAATTAACTAGGTAAATATAAAAATCCATATCAAATCCATATAACAATTCACATTTATGGATTTTGTGAAACGATATATTTATATAATATATTTCAACGAGAAATATATTAAATAATTCCTAAAAAAATTCTAATTCTAGTACTTTTATATATATATACAAGAGTTTTAGTCAAATAATATATCTACTATATATCAAATATAGTTATAATATATTTTTCAATTTCGAGAAATCGATAAGTCCCGATATACTTAGCTATACTTTCATACAGGGTATTGGCTTGTCGAACACTCACAAACTGCGTACGAACTGTTGTGCTGGCGCAAGTCTGTTTGGCTTTGACAATGTTTATTGTACTTACCCGTTGGCCTGCTGGTATCTTTAAGTTGAGGTGGCTGATAACGTTCAGCCTTTGTCCTTCATAACGTAGGCTAACATTTTCGAAGCTGATGTCGCCTCGCTGTGGCCAGGAAATCGGAACGCTTTGGTCTGCCGAAAAATGAAAAAGACAAAGAAATAAATATAAAATAAAAGAGAACACATAAGCAAACAAAAAGCGTAGCGGCTGCACTGAAGAAATGTAAACAAACGCTTATATTAAATTTAAAACCCGAATCGACAAACCATGAAAATTGTGACCTTTTAGCTGAACTATATATAAAGAGATAGAGAGGCAGAGCGAGAGAGTTTTTGCGCCCGCAACTGTCAGTTGAATATTCGAAAACTCGAAATGAAAGCCAAAAAATTAAACCAGCTAAGCAAAAAGTGATGAGGGCCTCGGGCAACGGACAAACAAAAACTTCATGAAAAGGGTCTTCCAGATCATGGCACGCACTCGAGTGCTTTTTAAAGTCAACTTTCGCAAACACTCCTAAGCAGGTTTAAACTGTGGTGGTAGCCCGAATGCGATACAGGCTTAAAACAGAACAGAAAAAAAGACAAAGAAAACTAACAATTGAACAAAAAACTGTTACAAATTTATCTTAGTCACTCAACTGCAAAAGATAAAAACAGAAGCTAAAATAGCCTTTGAAATATTTAATACTTTTGATATTAATTTACGAATCTTTTGGTCTGGTAGGAGATTCAATAAAAAATAATCTATTAGCCGAATAAAGCTAAACTAAATAATGAAAATAATCTAAGTTTATACTGCACTGACAAATACTTTATTTTGGATTTTGTTATATACATTTTTTAAATAATATTCAAATTAATCAAAAAAAAACATTTCATATTTTTTCATTTATTTAATTTTTTATTTTTTATTTAATTTTTTTATTTTTTATTTTATTTTTCTTTTATTTTATTTGTAATTTATTATATTTTTTATTTATTTTGTTTTTAATATAATATATTATACGTATATATTATATTATAATATTATATTATAATATATAATATATATATATATATTATATATATTTTTTTTAATACATAATATATATATATATACATAATATATATATATTTTTTTTTTTTAATATAAAATATATAATATATATTATATTTTTTATTTATTTTATTTCTAATTGATTTTATTTTTAGTTTATTTTATTTTTAATTTATTATATTTCTTATATTATTTTTTATTTTTTTAAATACATTATTATTAGTATTAGTATTTACCAATACCAAAATAAAAACTCAACAGCTGATAAAAAGCGCCGCAATCTTGGTTTTGATTTAAAATGAACTATAAAATAATAAATACATGTCGGTATTTTGCAGAACTTTACAAACACTAAACCCTCAAGCATGTTCTACAACCTATCGCGATGTGATGATTAATAATAGATGATATCCTCTTTAAATAGATATATAAATATATGTATTTATTTATTAAACCTTTTTTCTTATAATAAACCAAATTATTAATAATCTCAATATATATACATATGCATATAAACACCCAAAATATCGAGCTTTCAGTCAACATCGCTAAAATCGTGTCATGCACAAAATGCAAAGCCCACTTCAATCTCTAATAAGTACTTCACAAGGCTCACTTTACAACACTGCTAGTTCGTTCAAGCATTTGAACTTGTTCCGCGTGAAAATCCAAGAGCTTCAGTCCCAGCTGTCAAGCACATTTAATTCGAAAAGTTTTACGAGTTGATCAAGTCAAATTCTGTTCTGCAAAAAAATGCTGCGAGGTAAAACTGAAAATAGCCCCGAAGCGTCCAAGGTAAAGGAAGTGCTGGGCATCAAGCGTGATTTGAGCAACTACAATTACCTCGTGCTGTTGGAGAACCAATCCCAAGTACTCATCAGCTCCGCGGTGGCAAAGGAGCTGTGTCCCAAGCAAATCATAGAGTTCTACGTGAACAAATGTATGGTGGACAACGACCAAATAATCGTGCCTGAGCAGTACAACATAGGTGAGTGGCCAGGTAGACGGGTAGAAAATATATTAATTCTAATTTACTTGCAGCAAACTAGCAGTGGAATGAAGAGCGTCGAACATTTGTTTGAGCTTATGTGAAACTGAGGCACCCAATATGTAAAGAATGTTTATAAAATATGATATTATTTTAAAATAACACTGTTCAACAAAAAATTGGTCACTGAACAGACGCCTGATCTTGACTAAAGCTGAAATAAAATGTATTCCACAAAGTAAATATTTATGGAATGTTTTGATCTTAGCGAAATCTCCTTTCGTGCGCTAAACCCATTGAAATCGGGAAAACAGGTTTTATTACCATGTAACAGACAGATGAAAGCATGGACCCTATGTATATTCTTTATGAGCGCGACGAATTGAGTCGATATAGCCCTGTCCGTCCGTCCCAAGAGACTTTTTCTGTCTTCATTTCTGTTTTCTATTGACCGTTTACGTTGAGCTCTTTGTATTTCGCTCTTTCAATGAGCAGTGCGTAAAGAGCAGAACGAGAAACGCTCGCACAATGAGACGTAGCAAAAGACCGATGACCGAAAGACTCAACGCAAACTGTCTTCACATACATATACATATGCATATGTATTTCGCATGCAAAGCAGACGCTTACCGTTTTGCTTGCCTATGCGTGTGCATGTATACCAATACATACGCAATAGACTTTTTGCTTCACTGAACACGATGAAACGGTCTTGGAACAACCAGAGCAAAATAAAATAGAAAAAAAAAACGGTTTCGCTCCGAGCGCGAGCGAGATCGTTGAGACTTTTCGTAAAGGGTTAGGAAAAGACAGCGAGAAACGGTCGACAGTTATTTGCGAGCTCTGGTATTTATGTACATACAAATGCATGCATTCTAGCATATTAAAAGCAGATTTATTTTATTGTATCCATCGTCGACTATCGATTGATAACAATGCCCCATCCATAGTCACAGACTACCGATATTTATCCACCTCTATTATTAGTGTTTAATCACTAACCACACACTGTGTTGTCTGGTTAGTGGTATAAAAATAATACCTATTACGCCTTACAGTTTATCATCATCATCATCATCATCATCATCATCATCATTAGCTATAAATCAATGCTAGAATTATTGCCACATAAGTAATATACGCTAAAATTCACATAAAGTCAACTAATTACACTCAACCTCAATTTTGTTAGACAGTGCAAATGCTTGGCTCAACTCGGGCAACTGTCATAAATCAATTGTTAATCAATGAGCCATATAATAGCCATAGCTGCCAACTAGTTGCAGGTGTAACTATCCACACACACAGAGAGTGAAAGAGAGAGAGAGAGAGAGAGAGAGAGAGAGAGAGGGAGAGAGGGATAGAGCTGCATTTTGGTACTCACAAGTTTTGATACGCCTGGATGGCTCATTAGATAACGCGACCTTGTCGCCAAGTGCTGTCATTGCCTTATCCTTAATCATGGACGTCCTTGCCGCTGTCGTCGCCAGCTGCCGCTTGTCAACAACTGGCGCCGTGTGGAAGTTTAAGTGATTGCCGTTGCCGGCTGCTGCTGCTGCTGCATTGCCTGCATTTAATTTATCAGCAGCTCGAGCCGAGTCGCCGGCAACATCAACGGCAGCTGACGTTGCGCCTGGGTAAACTTTGTCAACGTTAGCCGTGCCTGGCGACCTATCGACTTCATTGCTTATTTCCGTATCCTGATGCTGCTGCTGCTGCTGTTGGTGCTGCTCCTGTTCGTGCTGCTCGTGCTGCTCCTGCTGCGTCTGCTGTGCATAGTGCGCAATGCGTTCGACCGAGCCCGCATACATCTCCATATCGGCCAAAAGTTTTACAACCCAATTAAGGTAAATCGGCACCAACAACGTGTAGTTTATGGCCAGGCCGACCAGCGAGGGCGTCGGCGTCAACTCCTTGGAGCTGGCGCCCTTATTGATGGCATAAGTTCCTGCCAGCTCCGACGTCCTGCCACTTACCAGCGCCGCCTTCACATAGCTGCTGCAACTGACGCTTGCCGTTGCCAGTGCCGTTACGATGGCCACAAAAACAATGCAGCCACCCAGGTAATCCTGCAATAAACAGAGACAGTCAAAAACCAAAAGAGACAGAGTCATAGAGAGTGGGGGAGAGAGGGAGAGAGAGCTAGCTAGCTGCTGGCATGATGCATGCTTGTTAGTGTTGGCATTTTGGTAAAGATTTTTTCCACATGACTTTTTAATCAGCCCACGTGTGCGTGTTTGCTCCTTTCTATGCTCGCTCAGCAAATGGATAAGAGTTTATTGGTTTTACGGCCTGTTTGGCATCAGCATAAATTCTTTTGAAACTCGACTTTTAATTTTAAGAGTTTGCTGGGTTATGAAGCCTAAGTGGATGCACTCTACTCAGAGTAAGGAATGTATATATATTTAGAGTGCAATGCATAATCGAAAGAGTCGTAAGAAGTAAGTATAAATAGGGCATTATTATGGACTAATCCCATTTGGGCAGTTCTCTGATCGTCTGAGAACCATAGTCAAGGTAAAAGATGGTCATATCGAACTCTAATGCATTTATTCTGAATTTTTCGGGTATGCTCGCACAAGTTGTACATTGGCATAATCATAATCAGTTTTTTAAATTTCTGAAAGCCTAACCTATAGATGAGAAGATGGAGATGCATCCACTTAATCTTCAGACTCTACTATATGTCATAGAAAATATTTTATTTATTTTTTTTTTTTTAAATTCATTTATTTTATTTACGCTTATTGTCTTAGACTAGAAAATAATATAATTAGACTAGAAGAACGATAATGAGCGCCAACTTCAATCAGGCTATAATTATAACAGACATATCAAGCTGTATAAAAGAAATACTATATTTAAGAAATACGCTTCATTATATGTCATACAAAAATAATATAATTAGACTAGAGTCCCAAAGCGCATTTCTATGAAGCTCCTCAACTTCAATCAAGCTACAACTTTTATATTATTAAGAGGGATCTTCATTATATCGTTAATAAACTTTTTTTTACGCTTTTTTTATTTTTAGGCTTTTAATTTATTTACTTATTAGTGACTCACGTTTTGTCAACTTTATATAAATAAATAAACAAAATAAACAATTACTGTGCATGAACTTGAGGGATCTGTGCTGTGCTCCAATCGACCACGATCATAATAATATAATAATTTAATTTATAATGAAACCCTCGTCAAGGAATAGTCTGAGTAGCTGAAAAAGATCGATAACTTCGCAGCTCAATAACTTAAAGCTTAAACGTTACTAACCGAAATATCGATTCATTCGATTTTATAACCAGAGATTTTTTTTATCGATTAACAGCGAACTCCATTATTAATTCAATCAATTTTTGGTAATCAATTCTTTTGCATTTTTTGAACGAGTATTAAACAATAAGTTAGGCTCGACTCATTCTTAGTTGCTGTTTTTTTTTTATAGCTTTCTAAACGGATCCGTCAGCTCGTTCGCCCGCCTGGCACTGTGCTAACTTTTTACTCTCTTTCATCTTAATGAAAGTTTTACGGGGAAGCTGCCAAACCACAATTGAAAAGTTTTTGCTGCCAGCTTTTGTGGGCAGAGGCGGGCAGAGCTGGGTCGATTGAATCTGGCTACCTCACTGGCGCTGACTCTCTATCTCTCTCTCTCTCTTTTTATATATGTATGTGTATGTGTGTGTGAGTAAACCTCGAACGCAACTTCAAAGCTGTTGCATTTGCTGCCTTAACCAGTCTTTGACTTTATTTGGCATGCAGAACTGTTCTTTCGAAATGCGTAATAGCTGTTTCACTCCTAACTTCCTGATAGTTCAGCTCGTTTTTTTTTTTGTTTTTGTGATACTCAATTGATTTGAACAGCAATTAGACAATACTGTAATGCATTCTGTTTGGGAGTGTTTGACTTTCTGTGGGTTGTGTCTAAAGTGACTTGAGAAGTTGAAGGAAATTGATCTTGAGGGCAATCATATTGACTCGCCTTATTGTCATTGGATCAAATGCAATAATAGCCTTAGCTTTTTATAAATTCTAACTAAAACATTTCCAATTGTTCATGGAGCAGAATCTAAAAGAGACAATAGCTTTTTTTTTTTTTTTTTTTTTTTTTTGTTTTTTTGTTTTTTTTTTTTTTAAATGTGTTTATGGGTACTTTTTTACTACCTAATATGGCAACTTAATTAGTTTAGATTTAGATTATAGAGAGTGAGAGAGACGGAGAGGGAGATAAGCACATCTAAGCCACAAATATATGTTCAAGTCGTACAACAATGCTTTTGTCATGGCAAATATTACCAAATGGAAATATTCAAGACGAAAATTCATGACATTTGCTGGCAAAGAAAACATATTGAATTTAAGCATTTGTCCAAGCTCATGGCATACTCTATCGAAGCGTGTGAAAGCAAACAGAGTTGCTAGCTTATCAATGGTTAATGCCAAGAACTTCACAATATGCTTTGCCAGCCCCAAATAACCCAAAGCCAGAAATTGAATTGTTTAATCATGGCACACTCGCCAGTTTGCACCTGAATTATGCAAGTTATGTATGTGAGTGCTTTGGGGTGTGGGTGGCGGGGCCCGAGGCGTCGCTCACCGCAGAGTTAATTCCCATAACGACAATGCAATCAATATATATCGAGTTGTGTGTCTATGTGAATATTAGCTGACCGCACTGTGCATATACCCAATAAAGCAAAGCCCCCCTCGGCTCGGGCATAATTCCAGTTGCCACAATTGCACGCGTCAACACAATGTGCAACAATTTGAGTAGAGTCAATGGATACTTAGGATCCATAACAGACACTTGAACAACTGTAAACTATAGCCTAAGCAAACGTAGTCAAAGTTATGCAGACGGCCGGGCTTAGCTGACAATGCGAGGCTCAGGACCCCGCCCGGGGACTACGGATTGGGCACTGGGGGACTGGGGGTCACCTGAGCTGGCAAACAGCGAGAAATATCTGCTATTTGCATCGGCACGCGTCCCTCTAAACAGAAATGCCAATTCAATTGTAATGCACACACAAGGATATTTTACAGAAATCAAATGTGCATATTGACCAAGCCGCACAAGCAGACGTGTGCGATGGGGGACGGTGGTGGGACTGTGTGTCTGTGGGTCAAAGGATACGCAAAGGACTTACCAATGATATGCCCAGCCAGCGGTTACTCGTATTCAATATGGTAAACGCAATCGTGTTCGCCTCGAGTCGCTTGAACAGTATCTCGGTGAAACGTGCCTGCTGATTGTATGCACGTATTGTGGTCACACCCTGTATCGTCTCCGCCAGATGCGATATGACCGGCGAGCTGCTCGAGTGCTCGATGCGCTGCAGTTCACTTGAATGGACAATTCAAAAGTAAATATGAAATTTTCAATGCTATTGCATTTCCATTTATATGACAATTTATAATATAATTTAATTTAAAAGGCATATAAAAGGTATTTAAAAATGTTCAATTAAATTTTGTTTAATGTAACTTAAATATAAAATAATTTATATAGTATTATATATGTAATACAATAGAAGACATATTTAATTTATGTAATATACACAGATTTTTAATTTTTAAATCAAATTATATAATAATTAGATATATTTTATGTTTAATTTATATAGTATAGATAGATGTAAATTAAAATACATTTAAGTTATTATAATAATATAATCAATTTTATAATTAATTTAATTAGATTTATTTTAAATTAAAGCATATTTAAATTTATAACATCATATAGAATATAATACAGAGAAAATTAACATTTAATTTAATATAGAGTGTAATAGGTTTTATATAAAATTTATATTTAAATTTATAAACTACTATAATATAAGAGAAGTAATTTAAATAAAAAAAAAAAAAAAAAAAAAAAATAAATATATATATATATATATATATATATATATATATATATATATATATATATATATATTTAAAATTAAATTAAGTTAAATAAAATTTAAATTTAAATTTATATAGTATATATAGACGTTAATTAAAATACAAATACATTTTATTTATATTTATATATTAATAATATGGAATATAATTTAATAAATATATAATTTAATAATTAATTATTTTTAATTTAATTACATTATTATTATTTGATATTCATTTTAATATACTTTTAATTATGTGTTATATACATAATTAAGATATTTTAATTATGCATAAATGTGTATGAAGATTTATAAATATTTGCAATGCACAAAGACGAACTTGTATTTCAGTCTCATCAGCAGACTTTTTTATTTGCCTTTTTCAAACTTTTTACAAACTTAATTAATAATTCTGAGACGTATGGTGTACAAAGTGAATTTACTTTGAGGAACCTATGGAATTGACATTTTCTACTGAGACTAATTACGATGAAAATACGTCAAATAATTAAATTTAAATAACAATAAATTAAAAACACAAGTTAAAGACTTTTATTTAAATTATAAAATTAACTGAGCTAAGTTAATCCATTAAAAATGGTTCCTTTTTTCATTTATTAAAGAATAATAACAAAAGCAATGTCAGAATTTCTTTTATGAGGAAAAAGGGTAAAACACGAATTGCTTGAATTGCAAAAGTCTTTAAAATGTATTTAATTTTCTATTTATTTTTATTTTGGTTTTTGTTTGTTTTATTCTGTTTTGAATACTTCTTTCTTACTCGAAGCCCGACCAACTAATGGACCACAGCAATTGTGCCCCGCCCCCAGGTCGCTTGTCGGCACTACAAACTTTGTCTGCTCAAAATTTGCTGGAAAGACAATTAGAAGCCACAAATGCCGGAATGGAAAGCTGCTAATAGAGCCACTCGCACTATCTAAACAAACACAAAGATACCCCAGCCAGAGCCAAGGAGCAGCAGATTGAGCACTGATATTGACGCAATGCCGAATATTTAATACTCTTTGCTGATGCATGCAGGAGTGTTAGATTTAACAGAGGCTTAAAAATTTATATCCGTTAAAAGTATTAAAAACTATCATGAAACTGATATAGCATATAACGGACAACAGTTATGCCTTGTTGCGGGGCTCAGTGCTATATGAGTCACTAGAAATCTCTGTAATAATAATATTATTAATAATAAAAAATAAAAATAAAATACATAACGTAATAATTAAATAATAATATAGTAATAATAATAATAAAATGTACTTAATTAAACTAAAATAAATTCAAAACTTAGATTACTCTTAAAATTTGTATTATTCCACTATTATACATATACATATATACTATATGTATTAAATTATTCTTGTATATATTAATATATTTTACATATATTATTATATTATTTATATATACATTTCGTTGCTAAATCAACTCAGCCCGTCTTACTGATCATGGAACATATATCACATTTATAGGCTCTGCCATGCCTCCTGCTAGCTATTATAATTGTTTTTATTCACAATTTTAGCTGAAAAGCACAAACTCATTCAAAATATTCAACTACCCGCAATGAGAGAGTGTGTTAAAAGGGCTGTCAAACAGTTGAGGCAAAAATCTTTTGTCTCTTCTGTTGACAATATGTAGTTGTCTGTTCGAGCTGAAATGCCTATGGCCAAATACTTTGGCCAGCAAAATGTTGACAAAGTTTTCAAAACAATTCAACCAATCTACCGATGTGGATGGGAGCAACAAAAATATTAAGAGTTGGCTAACTTCTGAGGAGCATCAGCAAATGGAGGCGTGGCAGTTGCATATTTATTACACTTAACACAAGAATTATGAAAGTCGCTTTGTCAGCATTACAAAGGAAATTCAATGTGTGTGCGGGAGACCGAGCAACAGGCGCAGAAAAGAGCTGAGTATATACACATATGGAAATACATTTCACTTACCGTGCGGAGCACCTGAAGAACTTCTGGATGGCATAGTAGGCGCCACAGATGGGCAGAGTGAGGGCCAGAAACCAGGGCGTAACGCTCACATTTATGAGTACGGCACACAGGCAGAGCAGGCTGAACTGCAGCAGGCGCTGACAGGTTGCAGCGATTTTCTGTAAATGAAAAAATATATGTATGTAAGTATGAGTGGGCGCATATGTGTACAGACATGGGCAAGAGAATGGGTGCAGCAAAAGGACAAATTATTTTGTTTGTTAAACATGTTTAAGACTTTAAGGTGGTTAAGAAATTTAAACTAGATATAGATTTGCGTGACTCCTTTAAAGCTTGAGTCAGTTTACTGAATGGCTATGGGAGGAACTTGAAAGTCTTTTCATAATGTTAATGTAAATGTAAATATATATATAAATATAAATATAAATATATAAATATAAATGTAAATGTAAATGTAAATATAAATATAAATATAAATATAAATATAAATATAAATATAAATATAAATATAAATTAAATATAAATATAAATATAAATATAAATATAAATATAAATATAAATATAAATGTAAATGTAAATGTAAATGTAAATGTAAATGTAAATGTAAATGTAAATGTAAATGTAAATGTAAATGTAAATGTAAATGTAAATGTAAATGTAAATGTAAATGTAAATGTAAATGTAAATGTAAATGTAAATGTTAATATAAATGTAAATGTTAATGTTAACTTAGCAGCGCGCTATGCAGCGTTTGATCGTGAAGCTTTGACGTCACACTGTTAACTTAGCAGAGCGCTTTGCATAGCTTACTCAATCTGTTAACAGTGTGCTGCATCGCGTGCTAAATCGTAGTCTCCTGCTACTATTACAGTAGTTTTTGTGAGGGGCTAAGCGGCTGTACACGATGGAGCACTACTGAGTCTTTTAACAGAGAGCGGGCTCAGCGCTTGCATAGAGTAATAATCTATATGAGTCAATCTCATTTCTTTCCGAGAGAGAGAGGGAGAGAAAAATGGCTGTAAAATGAGATAATGTAAAAGCACTCCTATTTTAATGGAAAGCAAATATATATACACATTAGAGCATGGTTGCTTCTTCTTCCTTCTCCCTGTTGCATTTAAATAATGTTATCCAATCAAACATATATACTTCTATAATCTATATGAATCTATAACATTTCCCTACTAAAAATTACATTTCAACTAGAACATATTATTTTTCAGCTCTGCTCCGTACTTATTTTTGTGGCCAGCAGTGTATATATGGCCCGTAGCTGGGTGAAAAGTTCCGTGTGGCATGCAACATACCAGCAGCAGCAGCAGAGGCAGAAGGCACATAGTGGGCTGCCAGGTAGCTGCTGCGGCTTTTCGGGCAACGTTTTTAAATGACTTTTGCTCGTTTGCAACACACGAATTGACAAATGACTAAATTTGTGTATGCCACATGCCACACTCACCTCCAGCCAGCTCGATTCTCTGATTCTCGCCAGACCTGCCTCCAAAGCCTGTCGTTGTCCTAAAATTAACGAGAACGACTACAATTTGCTAGCTCCATGCCCAGCCAATGAATTGTGTATCCTGGCTCACGTTTTGACAAATGTGAGCCACAGCTCCCGCCCAGGGCCCTCGCCCTGCCCCAGCCACGCCCCGACAATGTTTCATAATCAAATTTTGTTTGCCAGCCGCTGCGATTGCACAAAGTGCCCCAGCCCACTTGTAAAGTGCACGGTAATTGAAGATTTATTTGACAAACGCATGCAGATTGAGGTCTGCACAAACACAGACACACAAATACACACACACACAGACAGAGAATGACATTATAACAGTCAAAAACCAAATGTCGGATTAAATTAGTTACATAATGCACATAGACAAAATATATATTCAGTCACTGCTTATGGCCTGCCTGTTAATTGTAATTAGTGAAAACATAGCTCTATAATATGTAAAATAATAAAAAAGTAAATTATATTTAAAATTTTAAAGATTATAAAAACTTTTTTTAAAAATTTTTAAATTTATTTTTAAATGTATTTTTAAATTTATAAAATAATAATTCAATATTTGGCTGGTGCTGTTTTTAATAATAGGTATTGAAACTATATTTGACTTGCACAAAAGTATTTGCTTTGATCTGATAGCAAATATATTTATTTATTTATTAGTATTATTTTTTTTAGGTAACTCCTTCATTACAGTTTTTGTCTTGAACTTCATAGCGCCTTGATAATTCAACCTTAACTATATAAGAAGGCTAAATGCATTAAACATTTAAAAAAGGAAAGAAAAATCTATTTTTGTCCTTAAATTTATAAGACCAAAATTTATAAGACCAAAAAATAAATACTATAAATTACATACTCTATTATCTGCGAAATTGAAATACTTATATACAAATAATCTAATAATTATTAAAGCTAAATGCTGATCTAGTCTATAAAACATATAAAAAAAATATATATGTTATTTATTTATATGTTATGTATATATGTTATTTTATTTTTATTTAGTTTATACTATATTGTTTAAATTTAAAAATAAAAATTAAATAAAAATTGAATATTAAAAATAATTAAAATTAAAAATTTTTAAAAATCAAAAAGTGTTTAATTCATATTTACATTTCCTGAAGAAACAAAATTTATTAATTTAATATTGATTTAATTTATTATTAATTTATTGTACCACAAATAATTTATATATTTTTTGTATATAAAATTATACTAAAAACAAAGAATTTAGCTGATTTGCCATTTACTATATGCATGCAGACATATCTACTTAATAGTTTGTTTGGAGTTGGCTACACAAGTAAATGTTTAAAACTTTTTTAAGCATTGGAGCTTACTCGTGTAAACAATCCCAAACTAACTATTTAGTAGATGTATTTACAAATACATGTTGAAACCATGTAACTAGAAACTGAAACTTTGACAATCGACTTGGCCTACACTATAAGTTAACTGAAAATTTCATTGATAATTCGCAACTTATCTAGAAATGGCAAGAGTAAAAATTCCGTTGCCTCTCCATAAGCTTGAATGTTTCTTTATTTAACTCAATCTTTCTGTCTAAAATCAAATAACTTAAACGACTTCATTTTAATTAACTTTCAAATCACTTGAATTGCTTTCGATGCAAGGCAACTAAAGCTTTAATTGCTCAACAAATAAATCTGGAATTTGGCCCAAAGACAGCTCAAGCATAAACAAACTTCAATCAAAACTAATTAGAGAATAAGTCACAATTTATTATAGGCGAGGATGAATGGGAATAAATCCACTGCATTGAAAATCAATCAATGTCATTTTAATCAAGTCAAAAGCATGCACACACACACACACGCACTCTCTCACACACACACAAACAGAGACTCATAATCCTACAAGTTTTTGGTAAATTTGTATGCAAGAATTGACAAACAAAGTGAAAAACTATAATGAAAGCCGCCCCAAAAATGGCGTCAACAAACTCATATATTACGCACGCACACACACGCCTTCTACATATAGAAAACATCAATGCATAATGCGTGCTTATCAGCAACAAATCTAAAGCAACGCAACGGCGACAGCAACAAGAGCGAAAACAACAGGCAATATGCTCATATATTATGCCGTACAATACAAAAAGCTAAGCGAAAATTATGCAGATATATGTGTGCATGTATGTGAATCTATAAATATGTATGCATATAAGTATATATGTATGTATGTTTGTCAATCGGGCAGTACCCGGTTTTGCATGGCATAAGTTCTTAATTTGAAATCTCAAATATTCGTAATAATAATAAAATAATAATAATAAAACTATTAGATATCTATATAATATATAATAATAAACTAATAATAATAAATTATGCATGGCAGAAGTTCTTAATTTGAAATCTCAAATATTCGTAATAATAATAAAAATACTAATAATAAAACTATATAATATTATAATAATAAAAAAATAATAATAATAAAACTATTAGATATCTATATAAAATATAATAATAAAAAAATAATAATAATAAAACTATTGGATATCTAGCTGCTATTTTATATAGATAAATAAATTGATAATTATTTATACAAATTTCTTTATATATATTATATCTATATAAAATATTGTGCTACATATTGAAATATATATTTTATTGAGCAACAAATTTGTTAGGCATCTAAAGTATAAAATATATATTTCAATATTTCTAGCCGCTATCTATGTATGAATGTTAAGGTAAAGTTTAGGAAGAGATTAATAAAATAAATGTAAAATGTTACAAGAAGACAGTTCAAGTCAGGCTTTTTACTAACAAGTTTTTAGCCAATACCAAATGGGTACACAAATAAGTTAAGAAGCTTGATATTTGGTCTGTATAAAAATAAAAATAAATTATAAAAAAAAAAACAACATAAAAACATCAATATCAATTAAAAATTACTTAAAAATCCAAGATTGAGTTATTCATATTGGCAAATCATGTCTCGTCTCTTGATGATAATATTCTGCTGCTAACTATTTTAAGTATTTCAATCTAACACATCTATTCTAACAATTTCAACTCATTGGAAGTATACTCAAATTGAGAATACCTACACCAGCACTAATTATAGGCATCAAAAAGCCAACAGAATTCTACAGGTATTTATATGTTGAATATTTTCTATATCATTGCATTTATAGTCCTATAATTTTTTTTTTTAATTGATTCAATTTTATTCTGTGTGAAATAAAATATATTTGAAAAAAATATTTTTAAAATATTAATGATCTTTTCATCATTCTGAGCGACTTGTCACATCTTCACCTTCACACACCTAGCATGCCCATTCTCATCTTGTCATTACACAGAGGGTAGATGATAAAAATAACAAATCTTACCTTATCAATGATCGCCATATCGCTGCTGAAACAATTCAGGATGCGTCCGAGCGGCGTCACTTGGAAAAAATGCAAAGTTTTATGCAAAATCGTTAGCAACAGTTTATCGTGCAAATTACGGCTGGCTTTGCAGCCGGCCCATTGTCCGGCCGGTGTTGATATCATGGCCATTATAATGCAAACACACGAAATTGTTGCATACATGCGAAAATAGTACGTGACTTCGTGGCTGGCCGCATCCATGTGGCTGTCGCCCGTGGCACCGTCCACATGGTCGCTCCAGTGCTGCAGCCAAACGTCCGTATAGACACGCAAGCATTGCCAAATTAGTGCGGTGATAAAAAAGACAATGATTATGGGCAGGCCGGAGGCGCGCATATATAGCAGATATATATGATTCGATATTTGGCCATATTTGCGTTCCACATCTGTCGCTCTCCCTGTAGCTGTCACTGCGACTGCACCTGCTGCCTGCACAGCCCGGGACTCTGCCCTTGTTCGCTCCCATCCCCGTTCCCTTTCACGCTCTTCCCTCCGTTGCTGAATTGACAGTGACGTCACGTCTGACACGTCAACGTCATCGCCATCATCCTCATTGCCTTCCTCGTTGTCATCATTGTTATTGTTGTTGTTGTTGGCTCTGCGGCCATTTGTTGGCAATGCATTGAAGTCGATTTTAACATCTGCAAAGAGCAAGAATAATGTTGAATACGCGTGGACCAAAAACTTGGAAACTATTTTTGGGAAACTGATAGACACAGAGATAGGGATAGGGATAGAAATAGAGATAGAGATATATAATAAATAATAAATAATAAATAATAAACAATAAATAAATAAAAAATAAAAAATAATAAATAATAAATAATAATTATATAAAAAATAATAAATAATAATACATAATACATAATAAATAATAAATAATATATAATAAATAATAAATAATAAATAATAAACAATAAATAATAAATAATACATTATAAATAATAAACAGTAATAATAAATAATAAATAATAAATAAATAATAATAAATAATAAATCATAAATGTCAAAAATTAAGTAAAGCCTCTTAATGGAAAGGCAACTTCAGTTAATGCTTTAATATATATACATTTAACTACTTTATACATTAAACATGCTATACAACCAAATAAATAAATATATATATGTATGTAACAACCCATTAAACACATTGCATGACGCACTCGAGCATATGTGTGCTCTATCTGTGCCCATAAAATATGTAAACAAAAAAAAAAATCAAATAAAAAGTAAAAACACATGTATATTTGGTTAATTTAGAGCTCCGACAATTGGATGTGTGTCAAGGTCGTTCTGCAGTTGTACCTTTTATTAATATTATTAATCAAAATATCGTGAAAGCACAAACAACGACAACGACAACAACTATGTCACCCGGCGATGTGACTCAGTAATAAAATATTTGTTATTTTTGCATCGATTGGCATGCCACAGGCACTCGACGACTGCCATCCGCCCCCGCGATTTCTGTACTTTTCCACCTGTCTGACTATCAATGCGTTTCCTTTCTGATGTTTGTTCCAATAAAAATTCAATTTTATATTCAGACACACACACACACACACACACACACACACACACACACACACAGCCAGTCGCAGCCAACAATCAAAAACAAGTTTTACTTTTTTTATATTTTTCATTATTTTTCAGCGCTTTTCCAGCTTTTCTTTTTCACCGTTTTGTAACCTTTTACAATGTGCCACATGTTGCAATCAGCAATGCGTAACAGCCAGCACAGTTGAATTTAATCAATAGAAGTAAAAACCTTTTAGAATCTTAATAGTTTTCAATAGAATAAAAAACAAAAATAAATAAAAAATATATACAAAAAATAAAAAAAAAAATCAAATAAAACCAAAATGAATTTTATATTAATATTGGAACATTGAAATGCTGAATGGAATTTATAGCATTTAAGAAATATAAGGTGAGCAATATATATCATATGATTATGTAGTATATACTAACAATATCATATGATAATATTATTATAACGGAAATTATTTACTATAAATATACCAAAAATGTGTTTTTATAAAATTTAAAATTTGCAATAATATTGAAAATTGATAGTTAAATAATTCTAATGTTATTCTATATGAACAAAATAAATTTAGTTATATATTGTTAACTATTTTTAAATGATTCTTTACTTATTAAGTCAAAAATAATATAAGAATATATAATATAATAATATATATTTTTTTAAAATAATAAAAAATAAATTGTAAATAGTAAAAAAAATATAATAATAAAAAATAAATAATACCGAATAAATAATATATTATAATAATAAATATAAAATATTACAATTTTTTTTTTTCATTAATAGAATAAATTTACTTTAAATAATATATAATATTAAATAATTAAATAAATGCTTTAGCTTATGCTAAATAAAACAATTTTTAATAGTAAAAAAATATTCTATTTAAAATAAGAATTCATCAAAACTGAATACAAATGCCTCAAATTTGTTTATAGCTCCGTATTCCCTCTCTCCACTACTATCAATATTTATCTTCAATATTAACTGCATAAGCCTGCAATGTTTTTGGTTGATCAATATCGGAAAGCTGAATCAGTTTCGAGTAGTTGGGCAAACAATTTTCATTGCACTTGCAAAGGGTCGCAATCCCGACAATTTCTGTGACACTCGAGCAACTGATTAACTTGAAAGTTTGGCGCTTCGGGCTCAAAGTCGGCAAGTTGTCAGCCAAAATATTGACAGTGGGTAGATAGATCAATGCATTAAGTTAAGCAAAAGTTTTTCTTTGGCAGCCCCAGCAGACGGAGCTGAGCTTGGGACAGCTTGGGAGAGAGAGAGAGAGAGAGAGGGAGAATGGGGAGAGGAGGAACTCGTCGTAGTCTCTTTGACTTACCGCTGGGAGACGAAAACTTTTAAAAATCAAACTTGATTTAAGTTTTTCTCTCTCACACACGCACACCGACTCAACTGAATTGTTTCGAAAATATGCACACAGATATTGTGATAAATATAGCAATATTTTCTTTGTAGCCGTCGCGCCATACAAATTCACTCTAATCAATATTCATTTACGGCCAAGCAGCGGCAACGCCCCAAAAGAGTTGAGCCGAGACTCGAGCAGTCAATATTTGCAGTGGCTCCAGACTCCATTGCAGATTGCTTAACGCTTATGGATGGCCCCAGACCAGACGCAGATGCAACCCACTCGCATTTTAATTAGCCAATATGCAAATTGATTGTCAATTACCTCACGTTTTTTAGCCCTTTTCTTGGATATTATTCCTTCTGCACTACGGCAAATTCAATATCAATTAGCCAAGCGGCGTAAGCGATTCGCTTGCTTCAAATGTAAATAAAAAACGTGGAAAATCGGAAGCAAACTAAAAACTCGAGCTTTCTTGGCGAAAAAAGTCTTAAGACCATTGCACAAAGTTTTTGCTATTGGAAAATAATTAATTAACCGAATTTAATTAGTTTAAAGTATTTCAGCTGAGCGGATTATAGTTTTCAGATTGCCCAAAAATTAACTAAATGAAAAATGTCAATTGAAACGAGGTAGCTTCAAAAATTTATTAGGTTAGATTAAGCGAAGCTGGACTTTGGTATATAAGTTAATCAAATAAGATAACTAAGTAAAGAATCTATGATAAAACTAAAAATAAATATAATAAAATAAATTTTAGTTTTCTTTAAAGGCTTGTCCATGCCCATATATAATTTATAAAATTATTTAAATTACTGGCAATGGCTTTATCAGTTCACTAAGTTAATGCTAAGCCGATGCTTAAACTCAACTCGAAGGCTGAATTGAAAATCGTAGGAATGCGACAAGTACGACCACTATGGAGTACCGTTACAAGCTATCTCTCTATTGGTTTTCCTCATATTATATATATGCATCCTGGAAGCAAAACTCCAAAATTTCTTATTAATACTCAAATAAAAATTATTCTTCCTATCTCTCAGACTAGCTCAGACGAATTTTTGGTCATTTGGTTTCAAATACAATAATTGCTTTTTATATAAATATAGTATTCTCTATATCTCGAACCAGAAAAGATGCAAAAGGAGTCTATAAAAGAACGTTAGCTTCACTTGTCTATATAAATTAATAACATTTACTATACGTTCTATGTAATAAAATATAAATTAAAATATTTTGAAATAAATATAATAAAATATAAACATTTACTATACTTTCTATATAATAAAATATAAATTAAAATATTATAATATATATATTAGACACAAATTGTACAAAATACACACATTTACCTCAAAAAAATAAAATAAATAAATAAATATTTAATATAAATATATATATCATGATATAAATTAATAAAGGTATATATTAAAATATATATATGAGATCATTTAAACATATATATTAAATATTTCAAGAAAATAAATAGATAAATAAATAAATATGTAAATCTGAAAATCGATTTCTATTATTTCGCTTCAAGCTCAACTCTCTAAAAATAAACTAAGATTTATTTTTGAAATAAATAAATAAATAAATTTTTAAATAAATAAATATTTAGTATAAATATATATATGATGATATAAATTAATATAGGTATTTATTTAAATATATATATATGAAATCATTTAAACATATATATTAAATATTTCAAGAAAATAAATAGATAAATAAATAAATATGTAAATCTGAAAATTGATTTCTATTATTTCGCTTCAAGCTCAACTCTCTAAAAATAAACTAAGATTTTTTTTTAAATTAAAAAAATAAATTTAATATAATTATATAATATAAATATATATATCATGATATAAATTAATAAAGGTATTTATTAAAATATATATATGAAATCATTTAAACATATATATTAAATATATCAAGAAAATAAATAAATATATCTGAAAATCGATTTCCATTATTACGCTTCAAGCTCAACTCTTTAAATATAAACTTTAAGATTTGTTTAGCTACGTCGCAATAAACTTTCAAATATTTCTCTGCACGTGCTTGAGCCACCTTTCAATGCCTTAAAATTCCAACTATTACCAGAAAGATTGCCAAAGTGGGCAAAAGCCTTGTGCGAGCTGATTTAAGCCAGAGCCAAGGAGCCGGCGTTGGCCTTGAGCCCACCACTCGACTGGCTTCAAAGCAAATATGCAAAATACGCAACGATTTGAAGTAAACTAAAAATAATGAAAGCAACGCCCGATGGCAGGCCAATATTTAATAACAATCAAGTGTGTGCTCAGTCGAGAGTTGTTTAAAGGCAAAATCACGTATACGCACTGTCTGCCATCGATTTAGTTGACCCATATGGCACTGTGGAACTTTCAATGCATACAAATGCTGTTGAAGCGAGCGCAGCAGAGGACGAACTTTAGCCAGTTGGCAGCTAGGCAGCTAGGCAGCTAGGCAACTAGAAATCGAGTTGTTACAACATGCCAGATGCATAACTTACGCTTCACTGGTGTCTCCACGATGGCAGCAGGGGGAGGAGGAGGAGATGGCGGCGGCGCACCAGCAGACAATTCGTGCATCTCTCTCCTGAATGCCAAGTCGTCGACAGTTGTCTCTGAATTTGTTGTTGGCTGCGGATTGGAAATGTCAGCGACAGGCGTTGCAGGCACTGAACTTAGCTCAACTGTTGGCAGCAGAGCAGCGGCACTGGACTCCTCCGAGATGCTCCTGGAATGGGAGAGCACAAGAAACATAGTTGAGGCCAAATAAGTTACTTTCAGTTACTTTCAGGCCAAGGCAAATTATTTACCTAATCGAGCTGGCCGCGCTCAGCGGGCGATGATGATGCTTGGGCTTGTTGGAGCGCCGCATGGACATGCGTCGCAGGAACTGCTGAAAGCTGCCGCGACTCTGAGCCACCGCCTCCTCAGTAGCTGGCTGCGGCTGTGCCGCCTCCATGGCCGGCGGCGAGGACACATTTCGCGTCACCGGCGCATGATGCGTTTTCTGTGCCGGCTGCCAGGACTGAGCACGTGGACACAGCTCGGTTACTAGCGGCGGCGGCGGCGTGACTCCGTCTGCAATCGAGTCACCCCCATCGACACTGCTCTCCGCATAGCTGCTGCAGCTGGCAGTCACCAGGCTGCGCCGCAGCAAATCTCCGCTATTCGTGCTCGAGGTGGACGTTGCCGTCGCCGAGCTGAGCCCACTTAGACGATGCCACGAGTTCCTGGAACGAGCGCTACTACCACGACGTTGCAGCGTGGCGCGTCGACGTGGCCGCATTATCACATCGTCCGCCTGGCACTCGTCAATGGGCAGCGGCACATCGTAGATCAGGTGCCGGGAGCCATAGACGCTTGCACGCTTGCGCTGCAAATGGAAGCTGCCAGCCGACTGCAGGCCACAGCTGATGCCGCTGGCCAGAGAGAGCGACTAAGCAGGGGGACAAAGAAGAGCAGAAGAAACAAAAATATATTTACATGATACACTTTTTAAATAAAATATAATATAATAAATTATAATATAATAAATTATAATATAATAAATTATAATTACTAAATTAAATTAAATATAATTAATTCATAAATTTTAAGTTTATCCTTTTTAAAGAACTCTAATTGTCTTAGAATGATATCAAATAAACCTATAACATTTTCACTCTTGTCAATTTAGATAGAGAGAGTAATTGAATTTAATTTGCTTTTCAGTCGAGAAAATAAGGAATTGGAAAGATGAGCATCGATGGATCCGCTGAGCTCATCGTCCTGATTTAGGTACAGAAAGTAATTGAATTTAAATTTTTATATTTTTTAAAATTTGCTTTGCAAGCTTTTAAGTCTGGAGTGCCCGACTAGGATATACCCTGAACTCTGCGCATTTTAATTCTAGAACTTTCTAAAGCGCCCCTGATGCGATCTAGACAGATACGCCTTGATCTTTCTACTATAATAATATAATAAATATATTTAAAAAAATGATTCATGGAAATGAAATTTTGAATTTTTTTATATTTTTTTTAAGTTCTGCTAGAACTCATTGTAATCTACCGGAAATTGTGAGCTATAAAGCAGAAATTAATAATATAATAATATATAATATTAATATATTAATAATATAATATAATTAATACCAATATATATCCTGGTCATTTTAATTATCCGAATCTTCCTATATATAAAATAATTTTCGATTCACAAATTAAACCTTCCTCTTTCAGCATCTCATCTTCAACTCTATACTAAACTATACTTTTCGTTACACTCACCGCGGGCAGTTCATCGTCCTCGTCGTCCTCCGCGACGGCATTATTGAGCATATTGTTAAATGACATTGATACGCTGCCATCCAAGCCATTGGAATCCAGCTCCGAGTTATTGCCGCCTCCAGTTTCCGAATTAATCGATATTGAGCGCTGCAAACCCAATTTGCTGACATTCTTGAATAGCTTCCAGCGCTCCCGGGCTGTGCGTTCCGTGGCACTGTAAATGGATGACAATCGAGAATAAATAAAATAGAAGCATATTCAGACTGGCACAGTGCTCGCTCGCAGAGCTCTATTAAAAGCATACATCGCAACATATTGTTGCAAAATGAAAAACAAGGAAATAAACGCTCTACGCTCGACTGCACATCAAACATATTGGGAGACACACAGAGAGAGAGAAGAGCTTTGCCTACAAACGGACTGAAGTCTAATCTCTCGGAATAGCTGCAAATCAAGTTTTAAATGCTGTGTTCATACGGACGGATAGGCTGAGGGAGCGGGAGAGAGACTGCGACTTGGGTTCATAGACCTGGCTATTGATGTCTATTAGGATTATATTATATACCAACATACCTTCATCATATGTTTACCAAATAATGAATATGTCATATAGTAGACTGACTTATAGATTGACTACAGACTAAAAAGACTGCTACAGACTTATGCAGGCTATGCATTATACAGAATTAAGCGGACTTAGTTACTTAGCTCTGCAGGTATATGTTATTAACAGACTTTTAACAGGCATTTAACAGAGTTATTACAGTCTTATACAGATTAGTTCATACTCATACAGAATAATAAAATGCAATTAAGCGGACATAGGTACTTAGTACGAGAGGTATATGTTATTAACAGAGTTTCAACAGACTTTTAACAGAGTTATTACAGTCTTATAAAGATTGGTTCACACTTATACTATCTTATACAAAATAATAAAGATCTTTTCAGATTTATACAACTTATTTATGCAGACTAATAATATATTATACATCATTATACATATTCAAACAGAATCCTATTGACTATATTATAAGTCTGTATAATAAAGTATAATTCTATACATGTAATGCCTATACGGACTTTCAGACACTTATACAAACATACACAAAGTTAGTAGTTATACACATTCCAAGATATTTAATATTATCAATTAAAATCTGTAACCATAATAACCCCGTGAAGTCAGCTACTCAAGATAATCTGGGATAGGACAGTTACTATGAGTTCTCTATGGTTCAATCCAGTCAAATTAAATTTGTATTAAAAGGCTAATTACGTTAGCATAAATTACTATTTGCTCTTATAAAATAACCTAATATTTCATATAGGCTAGCACGTCAAAAAACTTCTAAAAAAATTCAAATTTGTGGGACTGTTATGGAATTAACATAATGTTATGAAAGAAGCAGTATGTTAAAAAGTTCTTGAAGGCATATATGAATGCATAACGCATAAAACCTGGCGCACACAACGTGCTCTCCTACAGCCCACAAAATTTATGAAACATTTCACTTTACAAGTTCTCTTAATATAACTTACAGATAGGCAGCTACAGACGGAAGCCCGTAGACCACAAAGGCAGCTGTCATTGCTTGCCAAAGGCCTCATTATGTTAACATTGTTCCAGTTTTTGCGTCAATCATTTTTTGTGCTTTGTCAGAAATGAACTTTAATGGAAATCGAAGCACTTGAAGCAGGCGAAAAAGGCGTGGCCCGAGTAAAAGTAAAAGTAAAAGTAAAGAAAAGCTTTTGCGTGCACGCTGCAAAGATTCCTTCAATTTATGCCCCACACAAAGGGATAAGCCGTTGACAATGGCTCAGTCACACACTAATCTATGCCTCCTCCCGAATGAAAACACAAAGTTTTCTCTGGGGATTGACGCTGACGCTGATGCTGACGCTGACTCTGACTCTGACAGTAACTCTAGTCCTCGCACTGACGTCGTCTACTCACTTTTGTTGCTGGTCCTTTGCATTTTCGTTTGCCTTAGCAATTATCGAGTTCCATTTGGCGATTATTTGCGGCTGCTTTAGCTCAATGTCCTTATAACTGCCGCAAGCTTGCAGCCGGCCATCCTTCATCACAATTAACTGAAAGGTCGCCGGAATGAAATGAAAGAATATGAAACGCAGAAAAAGAGAAGAAAAAAAAAGAAACGTTACAGCGTATAACAAGTTAGTAGAAATAGATGACTGCTGAAGAGTTGCCCTGTAAGTTGACATGGAATATCCTAAACAGAAGAGAGATATATAGCATTAATTTTTCATAACTGTCTGATTGAATGACTAACTGATTGACCTTGATGCCTTCACTGACAAACTGAGACACTGATTGGATCATAGACTTGACTGCTTGGAAGACGCGATGTATGCCTCAATATCTGATTGACTGATTGACTGACTGGTAGACAAGGCTGCTGACTGACTGAGATATTGACTGACAGGAATACTCCCGGAATAACTGATTGATAGGCTGACTGATCCATCATAGAGCGGAAGTACACCTAACAATCAATTTGATTGAAGACTGGTAGACAGATGTTAGTCTAATTGATGGACTGATTGAAAGAAAGCTGATTGAATGGCTGACTGACTGGCAGAAACATTGGCTGAATAACTGATTTATAGACTGACTGAGAGAGGCTAAGGATAAGGCTAAGGCTAAGGCTAAGGCTAAGGCTAAGGCTAAGGCTAAGGCTTAGGCTTAGGCTAAGGCTAAGGCTAAGGCTAAGGCTAAGGCTAAGGCTGAGGCTGAGGCTGAGGCTGAGGCTGAGACTAAGGCTGAGGCTAAGATTGACTGATTGAATGATACCAGCTGTTGGGTTAACTCAATCACAAGATTAGATAAGATTAACTGACTGATTGATAGTCAGGCTAACTTTAAGCTATATAATTGACTAATTGACTGAACTGTGATATGTATCACAAATAGATTGATTCATGGAGGGACTAACTCTTTGTGACACTAATAAGAGACAGACATGCTGACTGCCTGACTTGTTGATTGACCGATTGACTGAGGATCTATGTGGTCCACAAGGATGATTGAAGACGGACTGAAATACTGAATACTAACTATAGATTAGCTAATTGACTCAGCTTTCGTCTATATCATAAAGAGATTGACTGATTGAATATTTGCATAGCCTGACTCAGTTTAGTTCTAAGACAAACTCTTCTTAGCTTTCTTTCTACAGGGTATATGAAAGAAAAGAGGTGCAGCACAAAAGGCAATAAATTCAATTTCGAAATTTAAATTTGAAATTTTTTTGTCTGCTGTCTTTTTTTTGCTGCTGCGTTGCAGTTGCTGCTCAAATAATTGTAAAAATGTGTGCGGCGGCAGGAGAAGCTGCGTGGAGAGTGGGAGCCAGCAGAGCGGCAACAAATGGTCTTTCCAGGCAATTGCATTTATGGCCAAAAGGCGATAAATGGCCCCGGCATTTGGAGCGCAAAGTAACAAACGGATGCTGGCAAAAAGCGCTGGACGCAGGCTGCAGGACCCAGGACGCAGGACGTCCGAGCACATTGAATGCCCGGCCACAGCGTCCAATATTGAGCGCACCGCAACTTCAGATCTGGCCGGCCACACTGGACAGTTGTCAGCGCTAAGAAAAATTTGAATATGAAATGCTGTCTAGCCCCGAGGGGCTGCGCCACTTACATAATCCGCCTCCTTGATCAACTGTAATTGCTGTGTCACCAGGATGATGGTGCGATTCGACTTCAAGAGCATTTGACGCACACACTGCTCGAAGACATGGCTGCCCACTTCATTGTCCAGCGATGACAGCGGATCATCCTGCGAAATGCAATTACATTTCAATATTATTATGCATCAACTCAAAAAAAGTATAATGTTTGCTCTTATATAATACATATTCATAGCTGAGCTACATAAAGTTAATATAAAAGACTTTTTATTTAGTAAAGGAAGTGGGAAATTAAATATTAAAACAATATACAATAATAAATATAAAATTATATACATATATTTTAAGCTCGAATCTATAAAGTATTAAGTCGAATTTCACCTGTGCTAGTTACGCCCCATAAAACTTTCCTCCCCCAAGCTATGTATTCTTTATTCGTTAATTATTTCCCCTAATTATTTTTATATTTTAGATTTAAATTCAGTAATTTTATAAAGATAATTTAATTTTTTAATAAAAAATAATAAAATTTTTATAATTTTATAATACAAAATAATAGTTAAATTTTAAAAATTTTTATTTATTAATTTTTTTAATTCATTACTAGCAATTTTTATATATTATTTAAATTTTTTATTTTAATAATTTAATATATTTATTATTTAAATTTTATAAAGAAGTTTGTTTATTCATTTTTTTTTTTTAATTTTCTATATATATATTCTTTTTATTGTTTTTTTTTTTTAATTTTGTATATATATATTTTTTTATTGTTTTTTTTTTTTTAATTTTCATTTATAAATTATTACTTTTATTTATCTCTATTTTTTTCATTTTTTTTTTATTATTATTTTTATTTTTATTTTATTATTATTTTTATTTTTATTTTTATTTTTATTTTTATTTTATTTTTTTTTATTATTTATATATTTTTTTTAACTATAGACATTTTCCTGAATATTAATTACCCACACCCATTTACAAATATGTTTCCGCGTTTCAGCTCTAATGTTGTTTAAGCACAATAGACCTACGTTGTTTATGCCCACATATCAATTTTTTATAACACTATAAAAACAAATCATAAAAGAAAATACTCTAAATCGCCCTCCCAAACTACAGCTCATACCAACTAAATTAAAAGTTAATGGCATTAGTTTCAATTCTCATCTGCCAAAATCAGCCCAGCTTCAATTTGTTGAGCGCATCCCCTAAAAGAAAGTCATATTTATAGGCAATTCTCGTAAAAGTTGTTTACCCTGCAACAGTGTTTTAAGAATTTGTTTTTATGCTTAATTTAAAGTTGAAACGTTTCGCGGGTTTTATGGGCGCGGATGCATTCGCATAAAGTGCACTGAGGCATTGGATTGGCTTGCAGTTAAGACGACGTGCAAGGTCCTTGCTCGTGTTCGCGTTCGTGTCCTTGGTATTTACTTACTCACCATTATGACGACGTTGGCCGATGAATAAATTGCACGTGCGATAGCGACGCGTTGCCTCTGTCCGCCGGATAGATTGATGCCGCGCTCGCCGATTATCGTAAAATCACCGGTCGGCATTAGTTCAATATCCGGTTTTAGTGCGCACGCATCCAGCACAAAATCGTAACGCTTCGGCCGAAACGATTCACCAAACAGTATATTCTCCCGGATTGTGTCGTTAAGCAGCCACGGAACTTGCGGCACATACGAGATGGTGCAGTTTCTGAGATATAGAGAAGAAAAACATATAGTTCACTTACTATATAAAATAGGCACTTTATTAAGCATTAACTGAACTAGTTCTTTTTATGCGCATCATATTAATGAATCAGTTCTTTATAGGTAGATGGAATTAAATTCAGTTTAAGCAGAGACAAGAACTGGAATTTGTTTAATATATGTATTTTATGAAATATTCACATATTCAATTTCCTGATTTGTATAAATTTTTATATTAAAGATATTAATTTAAACTCCTTTAAAAATTTAAAAATTATTTTTGTTTAATATATTTAATGAAATAATAGCCAAATATTTAATTTCCTGATTTGTATAAATTTTTATTTCAAAGATATTAATTTTAATTCCTTTGAATAAATTTAGCAAATTTCTTGAACTGTGAAAGCGTTCGGCTTACATTTTTATTGATTAGATTTCGATTTGGTTTTATGAAAAAAAAAGTTTTTTATATTTTGCTCTTCGATTTTAGCACACATGTTACATATCAACATACCTTTTCGTCTTCTTCAAAGGTAATCCCACTCAAAATTTGCTACGCTACGTTTTAAGCTTGCACACATACTACATACATACATACATACACGTACATACTTAAAATGGAATGAGCTAGCATTTCTATAAGTGCGAGCGAGATAAAACACTAATCAAGCTTGTGCAAAACTCGAAGTATAGGAGTAATGCATAAAACAAAATGCAAACCTTGGTTATGCTTATATGTACATACATATATTATTTTGTATGTATGTATGTATGTACATATGTAAACGTGCCTATGTAAACGTAGTTAACCAGAAGAATTTTTTAAAATGCAAAGCAGATCACTCACGCCACCTCGACTTCTTTGCATTGATGCTCGATCAAGACTGACAAAATTCATAATTGATGCTCGCGCAGCAGCTGCATAGAGAGAATTTACCACTATGTTACTAAGAAAAACAATTTACTTGAAATGAGCTTCAGCTTTCGTGCTTCCTTATACTAAAGAGATCTGACTAAAGAGAAGGACCACTTGTATATGAGTGAGCGAGACATGCAGTGTGCTCACTAAGCTCTCTCAACTTAGAAGAAGGGTTAAGCAGAAACCGTGACTATTTGACTATTTATACATGTGTATTTACGTACATACATGTGTATGAGTGAGTGCGCATGTATGAATGTATTTAAGTCCATATGTAACGTACGTATTAGTGTATGTATGTGTGTTAAAATGGAAGAATATGTACATACATATGTAAGTATTAAGTACGTTTAAGTGTACATATGTATTTAAGTGTACAGGTACATATGTAACTATGTATGTACATACATATGTAAGTATGTATGCTTATACACATGAATGCTTACATACATATGTATGTACATATATGTATGTACATACATACATAGTATGTATATTCACATTTATTGTTTGCTAATGACAACGAATTCAGCTCCCTTAAATTACTCAACTGCTTGATCAAGATTAACGCAACTCTTCCTTTCTGCTCAAGCATAAGTGTATTGGTGCATATTCGACAGATATGAGTGACTCACATATGAGCGAATTTAGTTTCACTCTTGCTCAAAGCTGCTCTCATTACAGGTCTGCAGTCTAAAATAGAAGTGGCACAGTATATGCATAAGTGCAAGCAAGACAAGTAGCTCACGAACGGAGCTCAGAAGAATAAGACTCAAGCAGAAATAGCAAAATATTGAGTGAACTGCTTCGCTGCGCGAGCGACTCTAAAAACTGCTCGCTTTTTGTGTACGAGGACGGTTCGTATTGTACTGAGAGATGGAGAGATTAAAACGAATCAGAATTTTTTTTTTAAATAATTAGAGAACTAATGCAATAGCAGCCCATATGACAATGATTAAGGTTTTACGCACGTATATATAGGAATATAAATATACATAAAAATCACTGTTCATTAAGCTTAACTGCTAGACTGCATTTTATCTAAACCGCTATTAAGCTTCAAACTTTAAGCGTTAATCAAAATTGCCACACTCACACAGAGATATACACCCAAGTATATATGTATGTGTACATGTGTAAGCTTTCGCTTTTACATGACATCGCTAATTATGGCAAATGCGAGTGACTTCAATTAATTAGCTGCAATTTAGTTAAGCGGTTTATGTGATAACTTTCGTCGCATCCCTCGTCAAGCGCATAAACCGCAGCCTACATACAGTTATAAACTCAACACACACGCACACTCGCGGGCAAACTCACGCACACTCACCCATACAGTTGTGGCATAATTAAGTGACTCACAGTGCAATGCAGATAAGATGATTGTTTCTTATTGGCGACCGCAAATTAGTGTAGCCACACTTGTGACCAGCACTGTAATCTGTCACATGGCTTGCAGTGTTCAATACGCAAATTTGCTGCTGTTTGCATAATAATAATGATGGAAATAATGGGACACGTTTCATAAGGGCTGTGTCTAAGGGTAATTCAATTTACATACATATGTACATACATATGGACATACATACATATATTGATTTAATTATAGCTCGGATTTATTTGAGTTGCAAACAGACAGTCAGATAGAAATTGGTTTATTGATTGCTATAAATGTTACTTAAATTTGGCTGAATTCCAATACAAAATTGTTAAAAATAATATAATAATTTAAGTTCAAAGTTTAAAAACAAATTTTAAAATTTTTGAAGAAAATGAAAGTTCCTAAATTCAAATGAAAAATTGTATCTCGAGCAAACTTCTCTAATTTATATTTATAGGGAAATATTGTAGCAAATTTTCGTAGCTCAACACGTACATAACTCGCATTCCGTATGCGCCCTGTTGACCCGTTTAAGCAAACCGCACACAAGCCGACACACGCACACAGATACACTTGGCCATTAAATCACACTTTGCACCTCATATCAAGCAGCGCTGACTTTGGACGCAGTCCGATTAGACGTCGCCGCTTGGCTTTGCCTGTCTGTGTGTACATACATATGTATGTGTGTGGCAGCTGAAAATCAGAAAACCGCTCGCACTTAACAATCGTTAAGTTCACGTGGCCCCTGCAATCCATAGTGCTCGCTGGCTACATGTGCACTGGAACAATAAATTCTCAAGCCAAAAAAGAGAAGAGTGTGAAGAGAGAGGAGTGAGAGAGAGACACACACTTCCGAACAACACAGACATTTATTACAGTAATTGAAATTATTGCACATTTTGCGTTTGCCAAGGCGGAACGAGGAGCGCGCGAAGCAGAGGGGCAAAGCAGAATGGCGAAAGGCGAAAGGCAAACGGAGGCAAAGTCGAAGGCTCGCCCTCTGCCTGCTGCCTGCTGTGCGATTTTAGCTTGTTAAATGCATTTTTATATGGCTGCCACGCCTTCGGCTGCCGGGGGCAGTCTGGGGGCGTGTGCTGCACTCCTCTCTCTCTCTCTCTCTGTTCGTTTATTTTATGTGCAATAAAATTAACATATACAGGCATTTTGTGATAAATTACAGCATCACGTGATGTGCCTGGGAACGACTGTAAAAATATGTTGAATGACTGCGGCTGCTGCAACTGCAACGGGAACTGGCAACTGCAATGGCCACATTTAATTTGAAGCGTTTTCCACGCCGCATTAAAAGTGAAATTCAGATTACAGCAAAAGTTCTCAACTGGCATTTAAGTGCCACAAGACGCATGCCAGACCGACGACTGACTGACGACTGTCCCTGCCTCTGCCACTGTCTCTGCCTCTGCCACTGTCTCTGTCTCTGCCAGTGCCTCTGCCTCTGCCTTCACACAATTCATTCATTTAAACTCGTTCAACACGGCGTATGCGCGTTGCGTCGTTACGTCTTAAAAGTCGCGCGGATTTTAAGTGGCTTACAAATGTTTTGTGTGCACCTTTGAGGTGAATGCTTGCAGAAGTTAATTAGCTTTCACTATCTATTTATATATGATTTATCTATTAGGTATTGTTGCTAACAACTGATTAGCTTGATATTTAATTATCAATGTAATAACTGCATTATTATATGAGCCTAGTAAATAACTCTAAACTGGTTCTATTTGCTAGGCTATAGGTTAGGTATGTACATCGCAAGCAACACATACACACGCACACACAAGCACACGCTCTGCCAACAGCGCAGTTGGCGTAGCGACTGCGCTTGGGCTGCCAGACGCTTATAGTTATACTTCTACTTATAATTTAGTATTATTTTAATATTTAAATTTATATATAATTTTATTTTTGATATTTTTATTTATTTAATAAGCGAACACTTCTTGCATATTTTTCGTATCGTTTGAAATTACTGCTCAAAACTATTTAAAATTAATTTTTAAAATTTATATTTTTATCGTTTAAAATTTCTGCTCAAAACTTTTTAAAATATATTTTTTTTATATATTTTTAGCTTTAGTTTAAATTATTTTTTTTTTAAATTTATTTTTAGCTTTAGTTTTAGCTTTAGCTTTAATTTATTATATATATAATTTATTAAAAAAAAAAAAAAAAAAAAAAAAAAAATTCAAATAAATAGGTAAATAAATTATATAAAAAAAGTAAATAGAGTTTCGCTTTGTGCAAATACATTATACGCAAAATAACAGGTGCTGAAATGCTTTTCTCACCTGCTATTCAACGGTTTATTTGCTTTGATTGTAGCTTCAGCTGTCGATCGAGCTGAGCAGCAATAAAAATGTTATTAAGCAAATGAGTTCAATGAATATGAATAGCATACATAGGCAGCCCTATGCATATACAGATAAATTTACATATGAACAGATATGTATATATATATTTATATATATGTATATATACCCACACACATCCACATTTAACGAACTAGTTACGCAGCTCATTAAAAGTGATTTGCTTTGTCTAATTTATTTCTCTATTTTTCTTTTAACTAGCATTTGTTTAGCTTCGTTCAGATTTAGTTGTTGTTGTTGTTGTTTCTCTCCTTCTTGTGTCTCTGCTGCTTCATGTTGCCCAGTTGCTGTTGCATTAGATTACGCACGTTTTGTTGTTGTTTGTTTTGTTGTGTGTCTACAAAAGAGCAGCACACCCCACAGCTGCCCTCAGGTAAATATTTAAATTATTTATGTGCCATTTTGAGGTGTGCAAACACAAACGAGTGGGTGAGTGGGTGAGTGGGCGGGCCGCCGTCGACTCTTGCTGTAGCCAAAAGGTATGTTTGCTCATTTAACGGCATTTAATTGCATAATTTTTGGGGCTACGCTCAAATTAATTAGCCAAACTTAGTTCGAGGGCGGCGGTGGCGGCTCTTACTATTCATATTCAATTTGGCCAACGCCCGCAGCCTCAAGGTCAAAAGCACTTTCAACAGTTGAAACAACAAAGAGTCGAGCCAACTTCAGGCCAGCTGAAGGTAACTTCGATTCTCAAACGCATTTTCACACTTGGCTACATTTAATTAAAGTTTTCCCTATTGTCTGTGTGTGTGTGTGTTTCTTCTTTACAGTTACTTTCGCATACGGGCTGCCAATTTAAGGCATACAAGTGGAGGCGCTAGCAAGTTTTCTTGGCCTTCAACTGTGCCATAAATAAAATGCAATAAGCGCCACATCCAGCTCACCCGCCACGCCCCCTTTGACACGACTCTTCCCACGCCTGCGAGCTACATGAAAAGCGTTTTCAATAAATTTTCTTATACCACAGGGCATGCACTAGCATGCGTGTGTGTGTGTGTGTGTGTGTGTGTGTGTGTGTGTGTGTGTGTGTTACACATTTCACATTTCAATTCACAAATTCTCGTTTTTTCTCTGGCTTGTGTGTTGCCTACTTTTAGGCGGCCAATTGAATTGCATTGCCTTAATATGGGTTTTATATGCAAAAAAGCTAGTGCTTCACCCTCAATGCGCCACACTTACATATGCATTTACACACACACACACACACATATATATATATATATATATATATATATATATATATATAAATATATATGGTGCACCTCGTACATAAATATATTAAGAGCCCAATTTATTGGCCAACTGACATGCAAAGCAGCCATAAATAAACGTTGATAGCGCGTTTCGGCTGTTTCTTACATTACATTTACCAAAAAGCGATTGAAAGCAGTGGGAAAGTTGCCGGAAGAAATATATAATATATATTAACTAAATTCATATTAATTATCTGTAAGACATTTATATATTGAAATTATATTGGAGCAGTTTTATAGCTAGAAAGTTAACCCAAAAAATAAAACATCGAGCCACCGCAAAAATTAAATATAAAAATACTGACTTAACCATAACATTTTGGAGATGCGTTAAAAAGCTTTGGCAAATGTATATCCAATTTAAATATAAATTCTAATTAAATGGCAAATCTTGCAGAATATTAAAAAATTTAATTGGTATTTATAACTATAACAGCTGCTGAAATATGAGCATGCCAAATAGTATCACTCTTGCTAGGTCACCTCATATATTTAGCTCTACGAAGCTCTATTTGTGGCAGAAGAATGCATATATATATATATATATATATATATATATATATATATATATATATATATATATATATATATATATATTACCTCTATACAACCAATTTAATGTAAATCTTTGAGTTATCTTTATATAGATTTTTATGGGCATTAAACAAATGTTCAAAGAATTAAATGAGATCAAAAATATTAAAAATTTATTACTTAAGTGAAATTTAATTTATGTATATTTTTTTTTACTTTATGAGAAAAGACGCGACATAAAAAAATTGTGGAATTTTTATTAAATATTAAAAACAAAATTTAAGTGCTCTAACTTTTGTAGTTTTCGAGATTCAACAGACAGACCCCGAATCCAGCCCATCCTATATATATATATGCTTGCCCGAGTCTACAACATGGGCTTGTAGTAAAGGAAAAACTGATAGTGAGGCTTGTACTTACTTGTGCCAGAACATATTGCCCGCCAGCAGCGGCATCTCCATGAGCAGCGCGGAGAGGAGCGAGGTCTTGCCACTGCCCGTCTTGCCCACAATGATGGTCAGCTTGCCCTTGGGTATGGCAATTTCCTGGATGTGCAGCTGGACGTTGGGCAGGCGGCACTGCGGCTGCCAGGTGAAGAGGCCGTCGTTGATGGACACGGCGATGTCGTCGGGCATCTTCAGCAGCAGAGAGTCGCGGCGCCAGCTGTCTGTGTTGCGAGCGCGCACCACCGAGAACTCGACGGGCCGCTCGGCGGTGCCGCCGAACAGCTTGGGTGGGCGTATGGCCACATAGGGCGTGTTGCGCAGCAGCTCCTTGCGGTGCTGCACGAGCTTCTGGTGGCCCAGCTCGTGGGCGTACAGAGCCGGCGCCTTGTCCTCGACGGCCTCTCCATTGCTGGGCAGCAGCGGCGTTATGGGCTCCGACTGAGCCAGCGGCGCCGGCGACGGCGGCTCCTCGGGTATGCGAATGCGCAGCGCCTGCCGCTGCTCGTTCAGCCGGTTCTCCACCTGAGCCGTGCGCAGCGCCATGTTCGACTTCTCCTGCGTCTCGTACATGTCCAGCGAGGCGTCGCTCTTGCTCAAGATGCGCGCCATGTTGCGAATGCCCTCGAATTGCTTCTGGATCTCGGGTGCGTGCAAGAAGCGCTCCAGCCGCCGCGTGGACACCCTGGCGGCAATGATAATGGGCACCGTAATCGGAAAGATCAGCAGCGGCACGGTCAGTTGCTGGAACAGCGCCAAAGCAGCAAACAGATGCCCGGCATCGATTTGCGGCCGTGAATTCTCCGGCAGATAAACATAGACAGCGAGAGTCACAAATGTGATGAGCACGGTGCAGATGTGGGTCAAAATGGCTGCAAAGAGAGAAGATAATGCCAGGCCGATCTCTATATTTAATGGAAACTCACTCATTAGCGTCCAATACACGGCATCCTTTCTCAGATACTTGAGCTCGCTTTGACGAGCCTCCTGAATTTTACGGAGAAAAACATCGTCCCAGGCATTCAGCTTGATTATCTTAATGCCTATTAAGGTATCATGGATCTTCTTCAATCGCTCATCGGTGAATTTCTATGGAAAAATAGATGGATAAATTATGTAATTAGACGGACGGACAACAGTCGGATGGATGACCGGACATATAGACGGGCAGACAGATAACAGACGTACAGATAGAGAGACGGACGGAATGATAAATTAATAGACGTACAGAGAGACGGAAGGATAGGCAGTTAGACGTACAGACAGAGAGACGGACGGACAGACAGACAGATAGAAACACAGACAGAGAGACGGGCGGACAGACTGATAGACGTACAGACAGAGACACGGACGGACGGACAAATAGATAGTCGTACGGACAGAGAGACGGACGGATAGGCAGATAGACGTACAGACAGAGAGACGGACGGACAGACAGAGAGACGGACGGACAGACAGAGAGACGGACGGACAGACAGGCAGACAGATAGACGTACAGACAGAGAGACGGACGGACAGACAGAGAGACGGACAGATAGACACACAGACAGATAGACGTACAGACAGAGAGACGGACGGACAGACAGATTGATGGATAGATAGACAGACGAGCGTACGGACATGGCTCTATATCCTTATATAATCTTTCTGAGCTCACCCACAGCTCCATCCACCTGTTACATACCCTCACACAAAGTCATTAACCTGATTCCCCATTTTATTGCGTTCTGGGCTTAAAAACAAGTCAGCGGCTTTCAAAAGCCCTCGACTTAGATTGGCCACAAATAATTGTCAAAAGTCAGAGCAAAAAGCCGAAATTCAATTAACTGAAGTTGACCAACTGGCAATTACTTTAAACTGACCACAAATCTGTTAACAAGAAACTCTTTAATGAGCCACAGGCAACAGCTCGGTCAGAGCTCAAGGCCCACAAACACAATACAAATTCGGAGCTACAAATGACAAAATTATAGCAGGCAAATGGCAAGCAAACCGTACGGCTCGTGTATCCTGCCGTATCCTGGCCTATGCTGAAACTCATTTTGTTCATTGTTGTACGCTCTCTAATTAAATTGTCCTTTAGTCGCATTAGACTATTGCATTCTGGCACTTACCGCTATCTGCTCCTCGTTCCTCGACATGGCCCGGCCGATGAGGAACTGCAACGGTGTCATAATGACAATGCACACAATGGCACCAATCACCGCACTGATGCCCAGCTTCAGGTACAGCAGGTAGATAATCAGGGCTATCTGCAAAGACAAGACCCAGGATAAGAGTTCATTTCGTATTTCAGACCTTAATTTATTTGCCTATGTAATTTGTGCTGGCATTGCAATACGGTCTCCACCGCAGATAATTATGATGCGCCTACATTATTTGGCCAATCAACATGAAGCTCATAATGAAGCTCAGCACAATCGAATTATTGTGCTAAGATTTTCCATTGAAGGCGAACAAAAGACGAGGCGAAATTGCTTATTTATTTAATGAATACATTAATTTTTGATTTCAAGCTAAATTGAACAATAAATTGCTGATATATACAATGTATGTATATAAATATTTATTCTACACAATTTTATTTCGAATAACATTGCAGTTTGATGCCTGTCAGTTGAACAAAAAATCACTGTACGTCAATAGTATCGCATGGCTAACAATCAATCAATCAAGCGGTTGGTCAGTCAAATCGAAAAGATATGTAAATACCAAATATATATCTAAATATCAAATATATTTTAGATAGACATTATGGCTGCAGAAATATGTCTCACATAAGAATCATCAATCATTCACTCAACCAATCAATCAGTCGGTTAGCCTAAGCACACACACACACATGTATATTAGATTAGAGAAATACCCCTCTACAATATACATTTCCATCATTAGGTTGATCAATCAACAATCAATCAATCAAATTGTTAGTCACAGTAATATAAGAACAGTTAACTGACAGTTAACTAACAGCTAAATTGAGTATCAATCAATCATTCTACCAACCAGTGACTTATTCAGTCAGTCAATCAATCAAACAGTCCCACAGTCCATTAATTTAACCAGTTGAAAAGTCAATCAATCAATTTGGCAATTTATCTGTCAGTCAATCAATCAATCAGACAGTTTATGGGTCAGTCAGTCAATCAAACCACCAACCAGTCAGTAAAAATAAACGCCCCACTGACAACGTCAAAATATTACCTTTATATTACAAGTATTACACATCAATCAATCAGTCAATCACACAGACAAGCAGTTAGTCTAGGCATAAAGTCAAAGGAATATATTGATATATAGAGAATATAACATAATGTGCAATGGAATATATATAATAAGTGGAGCATCAATCAATCAATCAGTCTGTCAATTTCTCAGTCAATCAGTCCATGAGTCAAGTAAGCAACTAACCAGTCAGTCAGTCTACCTGACTGGCAAAAATTACGATATAATATGGTATTGCATATCTCAATTGAACATCAATCAATCAATGACATTGTCAATCACTCAGTCAATCAGTTCATCAATCAATAAATGTGAGAAAGTCAACTGATACTATATAATATAGTGTTGCATATCTAAATTGAATACCAATCAGTCTGTTAATCACTCAGTCCGTCAATCAATCAATCAATCAGTCCATGAGTCAAGCAACCACCCAGTCAGTTAGTCAGTCTACAGGACAGTCAACTCTTACTATATAATATAGTATTGCATATATAAATTGAACATCAATCAGTCTGTTAATCACTCAGTCCGTCAATCAATCAATCAATCAATCAATCCGTGAATCAAAGAACCACCTAGTCAGTTACTCAGTCTACAGGACAGTCAACTCTTACTATATAATATAGTATTGCATATATAAATTGAACATCGATCAGTCAATCACTCAGTCGAAGCAAACAGTCAAATAAATAGACATATAAATATATCCTCGTTAAATAGTTGAATATAATCTACACTGTGTCCTATCTAAATTGAACATCAATCAGTCAGCCTATCAATCTATCAGCATAAGCCCTCTCTAAACAACATTTCGTTGCTGATGATGTAAATGAAGTGGTAAGCAAATCTAGCTGAATGCATGTGCAAATACATTCATTATGGGACAAGCAACTTATGGGAGTCCATGCCAGCGTTTGCTACTTAAATGTTAATTAATTTTTTACACAATATAAACATGTTGCGAAATGCGATTCGCCTGCCCGACAAATCCGATTCGGCCTGCATACAAACGAGTAAATTATAATGCAGCTGCTGCCAGGACTGTCCACTGTGCAGAGCCACCGCACCAGCCGCAAATCCTAAACCTGCCCAAGCACGAGCAACAGTCGCCCAAACATTTACAAATCAATTCATTTCGAGACAGGATTCATGCATGGGGAGGCAGAACCTAGAGTAAATACAACCTGCTAGCTAATTATGCCAAAATTCACACACAGACACAGACAGACACAGGCACATTTAATGCGCATTAATTATGCTTGAATATGTGTGTGCGTGTATCTGTGTGTGTGTGAATTCTGTATTTGGTTTAATCATTAACAAGTTTGCCCTATTACAGAAAAATCCCTCGACCCGGGCATTTGTAGGCCAAAGCCAGAGCCAAATGCCAAATATTTTCTCAACGCCTTTAACAACACATTTAAATGCCAAAAGCAAACACGATTTGCCTGCATAAGAAATTGCACAAAAATAAATACAAATCAAATGCAATTTATAGACAGGCAAATAAATCTGGGCGCACGATTAAAATTGTCCAAGTCCAAGTACAAGTCAAGGCAAGTGTTATAAATAAGCCTTGTGCTAAATTGTGAGCAGAAAAACAAAAACAAATGGGAGCATTATAAGCGAGCGTAGTCGACTACATAATACTCGTTCACAAAAAGGTAATTTTATGATAAAATAAATAAATAAATAAATATATATATATATTATAAATATATATCAAATATAATATATATTTTTTTTTATTTATTTTATTTATATTTTTGATATTTTTATTTTTGTATGCATTAATAAATTAAATAATTTATTATTTTTTATTTTAATTTTTTTATATATTTATAAATTTTTTTATTATATTATTTATTTATTAAATTATTTACTTATTAAAATAATTTTTTTATTTAATTTTTGTGGCTGAATGATGGACTGTGTGATAGGTCATTGTATGAATATATATAGTGATTAAGAACAACATTTTATGAGTAGAGTTGGAAAACTTTCAAAACCACTGTTCATAAAATTCTGGGATGTATTTCAATTCATTCAATTTTCAATATTTTCAATATATTTTTATTTAATTTTTATTATTTATTATTTTTTAATGTAATTTATTTATTTATTTGTTAAAATATATTTTTTCTACTTATTTAATTATTTATTGTGTAATTAATCAGATCTATTAATTTTTATAATTTATCAATTTTTTTGTGTTTTTATTTATTTATTTTATTTTTATATTTTATTTCATATATTTTATTTTATTTTTTATTTTATTTATTGTTATTTATATATTTTTTTATGTGTCGACCTACATATATCAATCAGATATTACATAAAACCAATAAACCCACTCCAATTCGTGGGCGAGCATCAAAAATGGCACACAAGTTGCTCGTAAATTAGCACAGTTTTTGATACGAACCTTGAAGGGTATAGCCCAGGCATAGTGAGCGATCCAAAAGAATTGCATTATGTTGAGCGTGTCCTCCGTCATGTGATTCGTGATGGCGCCGATGTCGCTGAGGCCTGTGTGCGAAGCAATACCAATAAATAAATAACAAATGACATTAAGTGTTAGTTAAGGTCAAACACAATTAATTGTAGACCAAAAAAAAAGACAATCTGGGATGAATATATTTTATATGTATAAATTGCTATTTTGCTTAAGCTCTATAATATTATGTGACTTCTAAAAGGGCTTCATATATAAGATATTATTATTATTATAATAAAAATAAATTAATATTTAAATTTATGCTGTTTTCAATTAGAAAATATTTTGCTTTTCTCAATAATAAATTTTAAAAATTAAAAAAAAAAATAAATATATATAAAATAAAATACATATAATAAATCTGAGATATTTAATCCGATATAGAGATAAAAGAACCAGCAATAATAAAGGTACTAAAGGTTTACTAACCTATTAAGTCAACTATAGTAATTTATCAACTATCTTCATTTGATTAACCTCATACTTTACTTTACTTGAAGAGACCTGCTCGACTGAGCGAATGCCTGCACTTTTATGCTTAGCCAATTAGAAATCAATCAGCTAAGATTCTTTATTGATTTGGCTATTTCAGCTACGGCGATTGCCATAAAAGCGTGTATTGCAATAAGGCTAAACTCTGTTGGCTGGACTAAGCCATTCGAAAAGCAATTTGTCTTTACTGTATCCGTCTCTCAGACTCGCTCTCTAATCGCAACTAAAAACAAATAGCTATTCAGTGGCCACGCCCACTTAAGCCAATTACACGTGGACATTTGGGCAGGTAGCAAACTTTCAATTAACACCAAACGCACATTTGCCTCTGTCAAACAGAGCTTGGGCACATATAGAGACTGTGGGTAGGGAGGGCTCGTAGGGTGGGTGGGAGCAGAGGCGAGTTCGAGTTGCCAGCAAAGCCAAACACTCACCGCCTGAACGCTCCGTTTGTTGTTGTTGTTGTGTGTCCGCCACCTCGACAGGCTTATCATTGGGAGTCAACCTAATGTTTTTGCCATTTTGCTGCACATCAGCTGCGGAAGTAGTGGCCGTGGCGGGAGCGGGGGCGGGGGCGGGGGCTGGGCCAGAGTCGGTGGCAGTGGCGGGTTTGTCATCATCAGCGGCATTGTTGCCACAACCGCTGCTGGCATTTAGAAGCAAACTTTTGCGATAAATTAGACCCTGTAGCGATGTTTTAATCCTGATGCCCGTCATGTTGAGCACATGCGTGGAGGCCTGCGACAATGCGGCCTGCGCCAATGCGGCCAATAGCACCAGCCAAGCAATGCTCCAGCCATTTGTTAGCAAATCCGACCATCTGGCATAGTAAATTCGCACATCACCAATGCCAATACCCATGCCCATGCTCATGCTCATGCCCATGCCATCGATGCCCCCATCATCATTGCCAACATCATAATCGTCGTAGTAAACAACATCGGCACCATCTGCGGCCGCATTAGGCCCAAACATTTGACTATCCACAGAGCGAACTCCCAACTGTATCGATCTATTTGCTGCAGCTGCCTGTGCGTGGACCTGTGCCCGAACTTCTTCCTGAGCCGCCGCATACAGTCCCTCAATATACTGCACTATTTGCTGTATGGCAAGTGGACCAATCAATGCAAATAAATCACCGGCCAACTTCAAAAAGCCGCCCAGCGCAAACATGCGCCAACTGTTCTTTATATAGCAATACCACAGCGAAGGCGATGCATTTGATTTTTTCTAAAAAAAAGAAGGGAGAGAGAAAGAGAATTATAAACAAATTAATATTACAAAATTATTTGAGAGAAAATTTTCAAAATAATTAAAATACATAATTATTATTTATTTATTATAGAGACCATTTTTAAAATAATTAAATACATTAATATTTTTAATTTATTACAGAGAAATTTTTAAAATTTGTATATTCTCAAAATATTTCTATTTCACATTTATATATTTATGTTTTATATTTTATTTAAATTTTATTTATTTATTTATAAAAGTGAAAATTGTAAAAAAATGAAAATATTATTATATTATTTATTTATTAAAGAGAAAATGTTTTAATTTTAAAAATATTTATATTTATTTATTTTTATTACATTTTTTATTTTTTTATTATTTATTTATTTATTTTAAAAAAATTTAACAATATAATAAAAATATTAATATTATTTTTTATTAAAAAGAAAATTTAAAAAAAATTTTAATATTAACATATTTTTTATTTATTTAAGAGAATTAAAATTAAAATAAATTAGTATATGCTGCTCTAATCCACGAGGATCGACTGGATGAGAGAGTACTTGAGTACCACGTGGAATAGACTTAACAAAGCTTAATTATTTTTAAAGTCTTAATAAAAGACATAACAACAATAATAGTTACAAATAGATTGTGGCTGAATGATGGACTGTGTGATAGGTCATTGTATGAATATATATAGTGATTAAGAACAACATTTTATGAGTAGAGTTGGAAAACTTTCAAAACCACTGTTCATAAAATTCTGCAATGTATTTCAATTCATTCAATTTTCAATATTTTCAATACATGTACACTTTAGATATTGCGTATACGTCATGGGGCTCCTATTAAGCGTAATTAATAAGCACATTAATGCCAGACGTTTAATATATCCCTTGGCTGCTTCGTTCGTTGGCATTTTATAATAATTTACACAGTCAGTTGCCATTTTGTCATTAAAAATTGCGCTCAAAATGCGGCAAATAAATTAACATTAAAAAAAAAAAAACAACAAACCAAGACAATTACAGTATGCTTCATATACCAACTAGAAAATACCCTGTATAAATTTAATATTGGAAGTAATATATGAAGTTCAAAATAATTTGATATTTTGGAAATCTTTAAAATTTTCTGGAAAACTGTCTAATAATTTATTTGGAAAATCTTTTCTGGAAAATATTTGAAGTGAAGAGAACATCACTTTCACTCTTCATATTGTTCTGATCTTTTATATATGTACCTCTCTTCGTTTCATTTCTTTTCGGCTCTCTTCTATTCTATCTCTACTGTTTCTCCATACAGTTTGGTATTGTTCTCTCTAATCTCTGTTGTCCCTTCCCCCTTGGTCAACTTTCTCTCTCTTATATTATTTCTCCCCCCGCTTTATTTCCTCTCCATTTCCTTCTCTCTTCTTGGATATGTATTGTCAAAGTATCTTTATCAAACTACCCTCTGCGAATTCTCGTCCACTACAGGGTATGCCAGAAGCAAGCCGACAAAGGCCACACTTTCACTTTGTTATCAAGCAAATGGCCACATCTCTGGCCCGTCGCGTGATACATTCAAATATATGCGCAAAGGTATATACACACGTACATGCACATATATTTTATTTGCATTGATAATTTATTGCCTTTGGCCAGCGGCGGCATTGCATTTAAATAAATAATTAAGCAATTTGCTTGTTGTGCTTTTTGCAAATGAAATACAATATTTTCTTAATGGAAATTCAACAGAGCCGGCTGGCCGGGCCAAGCCGGAAAGAAGACTCAATTGTAACAGGGCTTTTTGTTGTTGCTCTGTTTTTTTGGCCAGTTGCATTTAATTATTTATTTATTTTTTTCTTCTGCGTTTGTCTTTTTGTTAATGTGTAATTTTTAATTAAATGACAGTCAATGAGCACAGTTGCCGCTTAATGCCTTTTTATATAGGTTATTATCACTACATTTAAGTGCAAGGACTTGCGAGTATGCGTGAATATATTAACGAATATATATATAACAAATATCACTCAATTCTGTCATATGCAGACAAGTATTAAATATGCTACACTGTACAACCAAGATTTTGCGTACGAATCACTCTTAGCATAGATCTGTTCTACGACTCAATTAAGGAATAAAATGTTTTGGTCTGTGCTCGCTGAAACCTCTCTCACTCCTATCTTTCTGTCTCCTCCTCTCTCTCTCTCTACCTCTTTACCATTTAAATAACATCTTCAGGAAGTCACTGACACTGAACACTCCCTGAACTGAGAGCAGAGACTTCGTCTGCCGGGCTGGTTAAACAGCTTTCCCACCATTGTCAGTGTTTTCACAACATTCTCTTCATACCTGTTAAATATGTTTTATATTATGCCACAATATTATCTGTATTATTTATTATTATTATATATTATTATCCTTTATCCTTTATCCTTTTTTTAGTACATTTAAAATTAATATTATTTTATTATATTAACGTTTCTCTACATTTATTTAGTCAACTTATTTAAATTAAATAAAATTAAAAAAAAAAAATAATTTGAAAAATACTAAATATATTAATTAAAAAATTATATTTAAAAAAAAATTAAACAAGTAAATAAATAAAAAAGGGAAGTAAATATATAAATAATTAATAAAAATAAATAAATACACAAAAAATAAATAATTTAAAATAAAAAATTAAAACTAAATCATTAAATAAAATAAAAAGAAATAAATAAATATAAATATAAAGAAATAATTTATTAAATATAAAAAAAATTATATAATTTTAAAATAATTAAAAATTAGACAAACTAAAAAAGTAAAAATAAATTAAAAAACTAAATAGCTAAATAAGTAAATAATAAAAGACACGTATTAAAAAATAAATAATTACCGATTTAACAATGTGGTATATTTTACTTAATTTTTACAAATAATAATAATATCAAGAATAATAATAATAATATTCGGTATAACTCACCACTTCCTCCGTGTATATATACAAAAAGCGATCGTAATGCGCTCTGGCGCTGTCCTCCAATCGCATATGACCCAGATCTTCCTGCTCGAGCGGTTCCTTATAGCCCAGCCAGAGCAGCGAAGTTAGCCACCAGAAGCAGATCTTCGAATAGAATGTGGCCAGCGTGTGCTTGTAGCCGATGCAATCGTAGTCCTCCAGAAAATCGTCCCGATAACGCTGCAGTATGAGAGTATGTAAATATATATGACAAGTCTCAGCAGATTTTACAGATTAAACAACTTTTGATGAAGTTCAGCGCTTGAACTGACAGCTCAAAAGAAGACAAAGCCAGCCAAAAACTGGACCATAACTCAAAAGCAACTTAGTAACTGGCCTTAAGTTCCGACAACAAATTTCAAGCTGCCTCTCAGTGGCATCGTCTGCCATGCAAAAAGACAAGATGACATTTGAGAGTCTTGCTTGCATGTGTTACTGCCACTTATAATAATGTGTATGCCCATTAGCAGGGCAAGCAAAGGGTATATTGGTTGCTTGAAGAATATTGTAAAATTATAATATATTTGGTTGTAATATAAAAGAGAGAACACAAATTTGTTTAAGCGCAATTAGCAGTCCAAAATACAATATATATCGAGGCAGTTAATAGAAATTGAATGGCTTTATAAATCTTCATCTTCGGAGGGAAGCTTCATTCTTTGCCTATGCAAAACTAATAGATCGACGCAGAATCTAATTTTCTAAGCCTACATTTTCTAAACTTCGTATCAATATTTATCTAGATGTTGGCTTGATAGTCAAACGTGCTTGCGAGCTGTAGCCATGATGAGAATCAACTTAACTACGGAATTCTCTATACGTATTATGTAGTGAGCCGGATTTACGATATATTCAAATGGCAAAAGTCGAAACTTATCGATATGTCTATGTTATCGTTCAGTTTTAATTGTTAAACTATTCTGTTGCTGAAATATTGTCTGGTCATTATGATCACTCATGAAGTGTATATGAAGAGTTTCTCTATTATATTAAAATATTATAGATACTTTATATAAACAATTTTATATGTATCACAAGTGCATATATCCTCTTTCGTGTTATACCAAGCACTCGTTCATTACAGGGCATCTGCCAGTCAGTTGCTCGGCCCTACACTAATCCTACTTTTTTTCGTAGCTATTGCTCTTGAAGTGCAACACGTTTTGTATGCTGCTCAACGCCTTAACAATGGCACTTCGTCTGGCCAGCTAGCTGGCCTCCATCTTCTGCTTCTTCCTCTATTTTTTTGGCAGAGCCTTTTGTTTGGATGAAAACTGTTGCAGGTTGCCAGCTTTGGTGCAGCTGCTGTGGCAGTTGTTGTGGCATTTGTTGCACTTAGCCAAGTCTAAAGCGAGCTGTTTTTGTGGCACTCGTGGTGCGGTCAAGCACACGACGCCTTGAAGTATGCAAACGCTTTGCCAAACTGACATAAATAAAATATTTGGCCAGCGCAAAAGGATTTCGAAGAGCTGCAAATCTGCGCTTAACCTCAATTAAAATGTAAACATATTAAAATCCCAGCGCTGAGCAGTCCCTGCCGCCCTCGCCTCGGCCGTGCTTTATGATAATCCCTTGTTAAATTAAATAAACCTTTTGCATTGTCAACCTCGGGTGAGTCCTTCACTTTCTTCTACTCCTCGGCTATTTGCTCAGCTAATTTTACGCGCTTGCTCGCTGCCAAAATGCAAATGCAAATGCAAACTGCACTGAAATCCACGCCTTCGCTCCTTCGCTGTTTTCCTTCCTGCGCTCAACTTTTTACCCTCTTTAGCTGCGCTCATATATACATATATATGATATATATATGTATATAAATATATATATTTTTATATACAATCAACCGCCTAACCCAACATCCGTTTCTAACAACAACTAAAACAGCAGCAACAACAACTGCAAAATCTGCAACCGGTTTTTACTATATACTCTACAGCATGTCAGGGTAGCTTGGTACTCGATAGTCACCACTAATATAATTTATAATTTAAGAAAAAATATTATACTTTTGATTTAAATTTAATCTCTAATATATCACATATTATTTATATAAAACAATATATAAAAATAAAAAATTATAGAACAATTTAATACATTTAAATTATTAAATTGCAACAAGTAATTTAAATGAATATAAAACTAATTCATGAATACTTTAAAACTTCTGCAGATACTTTCATTGCTTTTATGTCGCACTTTTCAGAGTGATTTTAATTTAACTTTAACCTAAATTTTAATGAATTTTCTACATAATATTTTCCACTAGAGTGATTACTTTTGCCAAAATAAAATCTGACGTAAATGACAGTTTAGAAAACTTTTTTTCTTAAAGAAAATATTATAAATTACATTTAAGCGCAATAAACTCAAGTTCATGTTATAATAAATAATAAACATTATTTATTATTTTTGTTTTGTTTTATTACATTTATGAATCAAAATATATTTATTTATTAATTATACTTATTTTTGTAAAATATATTCAATTATTTTTAAATAATAATAAACCTTATTTATTATTATTTTTTTTTATGACTTTTATCAATCAAAATATTTATTTATTTATAAATTATATTTATTTTTGTAAAATATATTCAATTATTTTTTTATATTTTAGTTATTTTTTTTATATTTTATATTAATTTTTTTTAAATTTATGTTTATAATTTATATTCATATATATTATTTATTTTTTAAATAATTGACATAATGAATTATTTTATAAGTTTTATTTTTATTTTATATGTAAATATTAATTTTTAATTTTTTATCTTAAATAAATCATCAATAACAAAAAGCAAAATTATGAATGCAAATTTAAATGCATTAATATCATATTTCACTACATTCTTTACAATTCAAATTGAATTCTAGTGCCTGACAGAGCATTCAATAGTCGAACATGCCCCAGCTCCCACGCCGCCTTCGTTGTTTGTATTTTCGGGATTGCGCTCAGCGTTGCATGGCATTATTTGCACACACCCTCGGCTCAGCCATTCTCATTTTACAAGCAGCTACCTACCGCGCTCAACCGCCCCGCCCCACCCACGCCCTCAGCCGCTGCCGCATCTGCGACGCCCACAAGCAAGAGCTGCCGCACACTTCCTTTATTAAAATTATGCACTGCATGGCGGCATCCAAATTAGGTTGGGTCTTCCCGTGGCCCTCGCGGAGTAACAGATAAGCGGAGCACGTGAAGCGGCATTTTGTCAGTTGCCGCAGTTTCCGGCTCTTCATAGTTTTGAATTTGGCTAGAGGAAGGCGGGGCACAGGGGGGCGTGTGACGGAAAATGTTGACAAATGTCCAGCGCTCAATTGTATGCCAAAGGCTGTGTTCTCTACTTTCCTTGGTTCCCATCGTTTATGCAACGTAATTCCATTGCCTGCATTTGCTCAGGAACCCTCTGTGGGTACCACTTGCAAAATGTATAGCATACTCAAGGGCGCACTTCATGTGAATTTACATAGTTTTTTTTTTCTATTTGGCAGGAAGGCAGTGGCGTGCTGCCCCATCCAGAATGTTTGCCTCTCAATTGGCTTTTTAGCCTCAGCTGGCATTGATTTGATGCTTGAATATTACTCATACGACATGTGTATGAATATCTGGCAGGACTAAAAGGAGAGAAACCTCCTGAGCAGAATGGGACGCATGACTTTACATAAATTTACCAGAGAGGAGAAATCAATAAAAAGAATATTGAATGCAACCTCAATAAATATATATTGTGTGTTAGCATTGAGCCTATATTCAAGGGGGTTTTCGCTCTTATTAATGCGAGGGTCGTGCGAACGGATGTACCTTTTTGAGCTGGCGTAATCTGAACTATTTGTAGCAGAGTTATGTGTGTACAACGGGCTCCTATGATTGACTGATTTATTTGTCAATCGGAATCTTTAAATTAGCTATCTATTTATAGAAGGCAACAACAGCAGGCTCTCTGAAAACTCAAATAAAAAGATCTTGAGTTCGAGTTCAAGTTTACTTATTGGTTGAATTAGGTTATGCTCTAGGTGAGGACTAAAGTTGTAAAGCACAGTTCAACAAGTGAGAATGAGAGTGAGTGTGAAAGTGAGCGTAAGCCTGAGTGTCTTCGCTGGGCATGCTCAACTAGGGAATACCCTGACATACTCTACTGTTGAGCAGCTGTGGCAAGCGTTCTGCCAATATAAATTTAGCTGTAAAATTACCATAATCAATGATCAATCTTAAGTGCAGCTGATGAAAACTTGAAGTAAAATGAATGTATGGGTATATCATGGTATGGTATATATCCCTATCACTAATAGAGACTCAATCTCATATGCCGAAGGCGACCAGACAGCCTAAAATCCACTCTATAGTCAAATCTACTTAAAAATATATAATATTTACAAAAGACTAAATTGACTAACTTGCAGACTCTAATACTAATTAAGAATATATATATATATATATTTTAGTGGATTGACCTTCTTTACCTTATAGCCATTATACCCTTCGTTCAATGTACTTAAATATTATATATTATATATTATATATTATATATTATATATTATATATTATATATTATATATTATATATTATATATTATATATTATATATTATATATTATATATTATATATTATATATTATATATTATATATTATATATTATATATTATATATTATATATTATATATTATATATTATATATTATATAATATAATATTTATGCAACGTACTTTATTTTTCAGTGGGACTATATGCAGAACCCATCGGAAATGAGACTTAAGATTAACATTGATTTATTTATTAATTTGCATTTATATATGCAGCACCTTAAATATTAATTTCTATTTACTTTAAGAATCAAATATTCGCATTCACTTGCCACATTTTGGCAAACTTTAACGCAACACACCCACACACCCACACTTACACACACACACATGTGGCAGGTGAACTAGTTTCGGCATTCGGCTGCGTCTTCAAGTATGCAACAGCATTAGTGCATTTGGCTGCATGACAATGGCCGCGCACAACGTTAAGGTGCAAGTTTTCGGTGCACGCCGGCGCCGGCTCGTTTATGGTCCACAGCCAGCGACTGCAGCGGGTAACTGTATAAACAGCCGTAAGCTGCGAGCTTTATATGAAGTCCATGCTGTCTGCCCACGCCCACACGCCCGAAACGCCCACTTTCTTTGGTAAGCAGAGCAGAAGCGCCCAATGTAACTTTAATGTTTTTATTTGCTTTGCTACTTTGGAGCGCTTATTGCGCTGTGCCTCTTTTAGTGTTTACTACGGCTGTTTGTTGTTGCCATTTGTTGTTGTTGTTGTTGTTGTGTGGATATCTGCGCATTCGTGTGGCATGCTCTGTGTGTCTTGTGTGTCCTGTGTGGCAACTTTGGATTTCCGGTCTCAAGCGGAAATAATGTCAAGCATGAGAAGACACAGCGACTGAAGCCGTACACGTTGCACGCTGCACGCTGCACGCTGCACGCTCTCTCTTGCCTCTTTCTGCCTCGCCTGCTTAAATATTTAACTATCTTCTGGGCAATATCATATATGCATGAATGTTAATTCGATAAGCAGGTTTTAACAGAGACAGAGAGATAGTGTGTGAGAGAGAGAGAAAGAGAGAGAGAGAGAGAGAGAGAGTCAAGCAAACAAATCTATAATAATATTGCTGCTATTAAGTCTGGACTTTTTATAAGATATAAGAGCCTAACAGATGGAAAATTGAAAAATCCAAGATTTTGTGGAGTGGTTTGCTGGAATATATATATTCGTATATATAATTTATATATAAATATATAAATTATTTATCAATGTAGCAATGTAAAAGAAAAGTAAACAAGAAGTCCATCTCTAGCTGTGTGATTTTTATATATGTGAAATGTATTTATAAAAAAAAAAAAATCACTTAATTCGAACATGTACCTTCACGTCAGCCGCAGCTGACTCGACAACGCGCTAGACCTCTACCAGTGCCGCCACTTCACTGCTCGTACCGCAAGTAGCAAATCTTAATGTCAACTTTAAACACAAGTCTATCTCAATTAGGATTCTTAGTATAAGCAAGAATGCTCGCTTTGACTGTATGTGACCACACGTATAGGAAAAATTCGCCAACCATTTTATTTAATAATTACTGTATTCCTTAATTAAATTTTTAGTATATGATCTATGCATTGCCTTAAAAATTTTTAAATTTAGTAATAAAGCCAAACTCTCACATATTTCTGCCTTCTGCTACTGAACTTCAATTTCAAGAATTTCAGAGATAAATATATAAATAAATATTATTGTAATAAGTAACTGAAGTCACTTAAAGGCTCACCCAGATGCCTGTATGAAATAAAATTATATATAATTTATATATATTATATATATATATATAATTATATCAAATTGTCAGCATCATCGAAATCTGTAAGTCTGTAGATCGTTGCTGTTACAGTTCGTTGTCTAAGGGTTCATGCCAACAGGAAGTTAACTCTGTAAGCCCTGAAGACACAACCAGAACTTAAGTTTAAAAAATCTGACGAGGACTATTTGTGTTTGGTCTGGGAATTGTCTCTTAGAGTATACAATATATAGCCAATAAATGGTTCAGGAATATCAGAAAACTGACAAAGCAGTGTGAGCTCTATGCCATGCAGAGTCGAATGAAAAAAGCAAAGAAAATACCCAGAGACAACTGACGGATATTACTGAGGAAAAAAAAATAATTAGATGGGCGCAAAATCTTCTTAGGAGCAGCTATTCAATTGAATAACAAACACTTTTAAACAATTATAGATCTATAAGATAATATAATACCAACCTCTTTAAGCTCTGTTTCTCTGTTTTTAATTAATTTTCTGATTACAATTTCTAATTTTGATTTATCTTAAGTTCGCACTCACCTCTTTGTAAATGGTATATCCATCGAGCGCAGCCAAGGACAATAGACAAAGCACCGCGACGCTGAGCAGGCAGGTCTCCAGCTCGAGCAGCTCCTCGTAGTAGGCCACTTCGGCGAGCTCATCGATGCGCAGCAGGAAAATCAACATTTCTATGGCAATGCTGCCGTAGAGAAAGTCTAGGAAATGACGTTTGATTAATTTAGCTGGCATCAAATTATCTGGGGGAGGGAGAGAGAGAGACGCACCTGTCATCTTTTTGCGCTCGAGCAGCCGATGATAGGACATTAGCATAATTGTCAACAGGATGGCGGCCAGGGCATTCCACACGGCGCCCGTGCCAATGATAATCAGAACATTCAGCTCTTTGGGCGTGGAGTCAAAGAGCTGATACAGCTGCTCCGTGCGCCGCTGGGGCAGCAGACTCCTGGCCAGCTCCACGCTATTAACGGCCAGCAGAAGCAGCGAAACAGCTGCGCGCAAATTGTGAAAGGCCAGCAAAGTTTTATGGCACCTGCAACGAGAGAGTGGAACGAGCTTTCAAACAGGTTGCTACAGCCAGGTAGGATCCACCAGGAATAAGTAGCAAGTGGGCGCATAAATAACACAATATCAACAATTTTTTGGTTTAATTAAGTGGAGTGCAGGACACAGCAAGCCAGATAGCTAAAGGACCTAGAGCTGTCTCTGTGTGTGTGTGCCTGGATGTGTATGTGTCTGTGAGTATTCAAGTTTTCTTTGTAATTTCCACAATTATATTCAAGTGTTTATGGCGCTGCTCTGTAGCCGAGTCTCCTCCACTCGCACAGCCAGACAGACTCGTCTCTCTGCTCTTGCTGTTGTCTGTGTCCTGCGCCATCTCTGGCTGGCCCATAATCTTAAGTGTGATATATGACGGCCACTCGAGTGGCCCACTTTTTGATTGCATTGCCATGGTTTTGATTCAAATTAGCTAACTAACTTTTAATAGTCGAGTGAGTGGAGTCTGGCCGCAGATTTGTTTACCAGAGTGCGCGAGGCTTGTTATTCGCGAGAGCTTCTACGATAAACATTTAGTTTGCGCAATTAAAGTCTAAGCGAGGTCCGTGTGTTATGGAAAAAATACTCTAGCCTAACGTTTGCGTAACCTTTTAAAAACAGTCGAAGGGAAAGTATTACCCATACTCTAGAACGAAACCTCTTGCATGAATTTATTTTGAGCAATGTTAACAACTAACATAAAATGTTATTCAAAAAATGTTATTCAAACTGTTATCTATCATCTATTAATATATCATTATAAAATATATTTATATATAGTAAAATATATCATTTTTGATAACTATCTTAATTTTTTCCAGCTGTTAGCTTATTAAGTGAAATATATAAATGGTAAGAGTTAACTTCGAGTACGCAGTCTGATACCTCAACGACAGAATTAGCAGATGCCAATCATTACTTAAAATCAAACTATAATTACTTTAGCTTGGCAATATGAATTGTTTATCTATAGAATGCCCCACACTCCAGGTAACAATAAAATATTTGTTTGGATTATAGTAATATACCACAATTATATGTTATACTGGAATTATGTGTTATAATATAGTACAATTATGTGTTATACTAGAATTATGTCTTATACTATACTACAATTATGTGTCAAACTATACTAAAATTATGTGTTATACTACAATTATATGTTATGCCGCAATTAAGTGTTATTTTGCAATTATATGTTATACTTCAAAAATGTGTTATACTGGAATTATGTGTTATAATTAAAATTATGTGTTATACTAGAACTATGTGTTATACCACAATTATGTGTTATACTACAATTAAGTGCTATGCAATAATTAAGTGTAATACTAAAATTATGTGTTATACCATAATTATGTGCTATACCACAATTAAGTGTTATATTGCAATTAAGTGTTATACTACAATTATGTGTTATACCACATTATCATGTATATGAATGTCCGTCAATCTAAATATCTTGAATATTTATATTATTTTGTAATATATTTTTATTTGCTAAAAATATAAACTCTCATCGAAAATACTTCAGGAATTCCACCTATATCAGCAAATTTTTGTAGGCTTTAAAAGTTGTAGGCTTTAAAATTTAATTTTGAGTTGTTTTCTAATTTAAATAAATTAAAATTTGAAAATAATAATTTCAATTTAAATATTATTAATATTATTCTCAAATTTTAATTTATTTAAATTAGAAAATAAATAAGAAAAAAACCTAAATTAAATTTTCTCAATATTTAAACCCAAATTTCCTTTAAAAAAGTAAAATTCTATTTACACTATATTCAATATCTATATATACTCAATGCCAAGTCAATTTATAGCAAACTCTACAAAATTTGCTTCCTCCTCGCTAGATATTCGTTTTTTCCTCTGCTTCCTGCTCACACGAAATATATTTAATGATGTGCAAAAATGTGGCATACTTTTTGGCTGCACAACGTGAACATTTACACGTTTGCACATGGCTGACAAAAAACTAACTGGAGGATGACTTAGAGGTGGTTAGAGGGGGGAGTGCGGCGGGAGGCTGGCACACAGTTAACCTGCGTCCGCAATGCCGTTGAAATATTATTTATGGCGAATACATTGTTGCATATACCATTTGGCGCAGAGGCGTGCCCAGTACAAGGAACATACAGAGAGAGAGAGAGAGAGAGAGAGATAGAGGAAGAGAGAGAACGGGAGAGGGAGATCGAGAGAGTAGCACTTTTTGGGGTTTCCCCTGCATTTGTGGCTTGATTTTAATTTTTTAGCTCGCCGGCAATTTTTGAAAGTTTTTGTTTATTTATTGTGCTCGCAGACAGTCTATAAATTTAATGAAAAATGCCTGGCTTGACAGTCGGACAGCCGGAAAGACGAAAGACAGACGACTCTTACATATTAATTACATTTTTGACCGCTCTAAAAGTGCATGAATAATTGATTTCCAATATTTTTTTCAAAAAAAAAAAAAAAAAAAAGAAAATGTTTTTCTTTTTGGGGCTTTTCTATTATTCGCCGAGCAATGTGCATTTAAATGCAAAATAATAAAAAATGCAGAACAATTCGAAATTGTTTACAACATTTTTGTTGATTTGCATTGTTCCAATTCACGTTGCGCCCCAGACTCAGGTGCAACATTTTTTATTGATGGCAAACTCTCTTGTTGTTTTCTCCTTTTAGCATTTGCAAATTAATAGTCGTTGATTGAAAAATTTGAACACTTCCTATAATTTGTATATGTTGACTATGTAGCCGATGCTTATATACATCTGTCCGTGTGTGCTCGGCACTTTGTTGGCCAAACATTTTTTGCACCTGGCAAATTGATAAATGATAAATGATATATGATGAAATTTTAATTATTTTAGTCAACCAACTAAATTGGAAAATTCTTCTCTTAGCTCAAATATTGTCGGCTGGTGTAAAATTTGCAGCACTAAGCGAGCAAAGCTCCAAGCAATAAAGGAATAATAAATAAATTTCTATCTCCAACTCATAAGTCATTCGATTGCTTCAAATTGCTTCGAGCACGAATTCAATAAATACAATTTCAAATCTTAAATCAGAGATACAAAATAATCTAAAGTTGATTTGAATTGTGGCTTGTGTGTGCTTAGTTATTATAATAAATAAATAAGCAAAAAATAAAAAAATAAATAAATGAAATACACTTTTTTAAAATATTTTTAAGAGAGATTTAAAATTCAATATTGTTTTAGAAATGTATGTATATGTATTTCAGGCTACTTTAACTTGAACACAGATACTTAGAATTTATCTACTGCCGCTACAAAATAATCCATAGTCAAAAAATAAGTGTTCAGATAGGTGCCTGATCAACTTAAGATTGAAATTTACGTTTATCGATTATGCATTATCGATAATTTGAATCAAACTTATGCTGCACGTGCCATGGTGCCCTGCACATTCCACTTTTCAAGTATTTAGCTCTTGAAGTAAGCAAGACTCTGCTCACTCATAATACAGTGATAGGCAATGGATTTGACTATATCGACTCAGCTGTACTCTGCTATAAATAGTATCTTTAAATAGTTCAATTGAACTTAATTATGAAACACTTGATTTTGATGGTTCTTTGCGATCTTCACACACTTGAACAAGATCTTCTTAAACCTTAAAAAAGGAAGCAACAAAAGTACTCGAGATAAAAGTGAACGACTAGCAGATACTCTAGACTCAGCACTAAATATTTTTTTTTTATTTCTATATTTTTAGTTATTAAAGGAGATTTAAGTGAGATATTCATAACCCCAAACATGAGTTAACTTAGTACAACCAGCATTCAGGCAAGTCAAGAGAGAGAGAACTAGATTTCCATATGAATAGAGTATACTATCTCTACTGTATGCTCAGCTCTCTAAAAAATCATTATTATCAACTCTGATACTCTCCCTTTTGCCTATTACCTACAACTACTCTAAAACCAATATACCCTTCTTACGCACATTCAATAAACACAGGGTATACAAAAACAGACAACAATATCGAAAACACAATTTCGCACACATTTTAAATGCAATTTCATGTTGCCCGATTTGCTGGAAGAACGTGTACAACAACTTTTTCACACTCCAACCAGCTCTCCACACCTGTCTTCCCCCACTCTCTCTCTCTCTCTCTCTCTCTCTCTCTCTCTCTCTCTAGAGCTGCCACACCTTTACGTAATGCTAGAGCGTCAAATTAAGATATATAATAAAACTTAAAATACACTCGCACGCGCTGCTCTCGACTCTAGATTTGAATTGGAGCAAATGATTTGTTTACCAAATGATCCAAAAATACCAGAAAATTGCAGTTGCCGTTGCAGTTGCACTTGCAGATGTTGCAGTGGCAGTTGCAGCAGCTGCTGTTGCCTTGGCACGGGACGCTATTTCTCAAGTGCCGGATATATTATGGCCATCGGGAGTTGATTTTTTATGAATGAGCCCGGGAGCACAATGAGTGCACTCACGAGTGCGAGCGCGAGTGCAATTCATTGTTGTTGTTGTTAATGCATTCATTTCAAACTGTTTATTGATGCGCATCCTTAGCTCTGTTGCTTTTTTTTGGGTGTGAGCGATTTTCAAGCACTTGAAGTATCGTGCACTGAGCTCTATTAGTTTCGGATATCAATGATATTTGGAATGAATTCCAGTGGCCTTTCGATTGCTCTAAATTGGAAGCGTGCTTCGCATACATCCACTTGTTATGCATTTTGTTTATATTTGACTCATTTGAATTTATGTGTTCTATGTTTTTGGGGTCAAGTTCATTAGGAATAGAAAACGATATAGAAAGTAGCTAAATTGTATTAAAACTATGGAAACTGTAATATATAATAAATGGTAACTGTAAATAATAATGTACCAAACCTGCAATCAAGATAAGATAATAATAAGGCTGCTGTAGTCGGGAGTGCCTGACGAGCAGATACCCTGAACCCTGCACAGAACTGTTATATCAATCATTAATATTTACGGATCCCCAGACAAGTAAATGATATATATATATATAATGGCTACTCAAGTCGTCAACAATATATACACTTTTATATATACTATTATAAACTATTATTATACCCTGTTTTCAATAGGCTCTGGGAATTAAATTAATGAGGGTGTACCTAATAATACTCTTTCTAAAAAATCAATATTCTAAGCTTCGTTTAGAAGGCTGTGTATGGAGGTTAACTAAAACTGAGGAAAATGTGGTTTCGTCCGATCTTCCACACCAAAAGTTGGTCTGGATCTATATTGTGATTACTCTTAAGATGCCATGTGAGTAGACGGACGCACAGCAAGACAGGCATTACTTAACCAAATATGCACTTTTATTTCGTAAACGAGTATACAAATCCTTATATTATATAGTAACCCCATTAAATATCCAGCAATTTTTACAGATGAATATACTGAAATCTTTAAATAATAACCAATTTCTGTATATTAATAAAGGAAAACAGATTTGTGTATGAAAATGGTCTAATTGTTATAAACGAGCAAACGCTCGGGTCAGTTTTTACGTAATTTATAAGTCTGATAAAATAATTCAACTGGGGAAAGCCCAGTTATTCACTAATTGATCAAATTTTATGAGCATGACAAATAAAAACTAAAAGCACAAGATCGTTCTCTAGCTGGAAATTCTCGAAAAATACTTTGCACATTTCATATTTAACTGACTCAATTTTTACTCTAACATTTTTAAATTAATTTATATTTCTAAATCATTTTTTAAAATTTAAATTAATTTTATATTAAATAAATTTAATTTTTAAATATTAAATTATATTATAATTAATTCAGATTAATTATCATAATTATTGATATTTAAAATATATATTTTTTTAACAAATTTGATTTAATATAAAATTTATTTATAAATTAATCAAATTTTCAAACATTTTTAAATTAAATAAAAATTGTATTATTAGTATAATAATATTTTTTATTTAAATAAATGTTTCTAAATTTAAATAATTTTTTTATATTTAATTTAATTCTTAAAAATATGCATGTAGAATTCTATTCAAAAGTGAATCCCCTGGAAGAGTTTGCAGCTTAAGTGCATCAATATTTGTGCCACATTCCTTGGCATTTGTGCATGGACTTACTTTAATTAAGTCCATTGAATTGACCGCAGATAAATATGTGTATGACAACAAATATTGAAATGACAATGCGGACAATTGTTTAATGCTTTGCAGACTCGATGGCAGCTGCAGCGGCAGCTGCTGCTTCCATTTCGAACAGATGATTAAGATATATGCGCATATTGAATGACCAATGACCAATGATCCGGCCGATCCAAGCAGCGGACGGCGGCCAGGCCAGGCCAGCCCAGCGCAGAGCAGTCTGCGATACAGTTCAGTTCATTTACGAGAGTACTCCATGGCCAGCACGCCGATGACAAGACCAAATAACCAAAACAGCGCCAACCAAAACACACTTCGAAACGAAATTCCTATGAAAACTTGTGCCCGCCTCTTGATTACATATCTGTCTCTCGATGTCTCCCTGTCTCGCCGTCCGTATGCAAACTGGAGTAAACTTTTATTAATTGAGCTGGGCAAATGCATACATACAATACAATATAAAGATATACTATATGTATGCGTAAACACATGCACATCAAGCAAAGAACAACGATGACGTCGCAATGCAGCCGGAGCCGCAGCCGCAGCCACCGCCACTGCCACAGCAGCCTCAGGCAGCCGCAAGCGCCGCCACCTCCGACAGCATCGCTCATTGATCCATGGGGACAGAAAGCGTATGCGACACTTTATACACTTTGGCATCTCGTTACTCATTTCTCATAAAAGCTGCGAGAAGACACACAGAATACTTCCAAATCATTTGTAGCAGCTAATCGAAGTAGTATCTAGAGTTGAATCTGACCTATTTAATTCTAGCCTAGCCCAAAAATAAGTAATAATATTTCTAAAAGCTATTTTGATATATTAAAATTTATATTTTATACACCTAGCGCCATTCGTTATGAAACACTTCCAAAAAAAAAAAAAAAAAAACAATATATAATTGGTTTTCTTATGTATTATTATAATTTTTATAATTTTTATATTTAATTAATTTTTAATTTAATTCTTTATTGTTTATGAAATTTTTTATTTATTTTTAAATTTTAGTTTAATTTTAATTATCATGTTAAATTTTGTTTTTAATATAAAATTTGTTCTTCTAATTTTTGTTTTATATTTTTAATTTATTTCATATTTATTTATTATTATTATTACCCTATTACAATAAATCTAACCTAAATATTCCAAAATACCCTAAGATAATTCAATCTAAATTTATTTTACATATTCTAGCTTAACTTCTTTAATTATTAATTTAAACAAAAGAATCTCATAATTCCATAACTTAAGCATTATAGTTAACCAAAATTTGGTTTTCCCCAAGAGTATCCATTCGCCTTCCCATACAAAATATTTCTCGGTCTATAATATTTATGAAATTGCTGGGTCGTTTTTTTATTATTATTTGACTTTTGTCACGGCTGTCAGTAAATAATTCAAATGATTTTGCAACTAGATTTAGATTTCATGTTTTGTGTCGCTGCCGCCGTCGTCGTTGGCGCTCAATGGAACTGTATCTTTTTATATGTATATATATAATTTATTTACAGCTGGTCTGCCTGCATCTGTAGCTGTTTGTTCGTTTAAATCTTGCAGTCGGTCGGGCGGTCATTAGGCAAGTGTCTGGGGACGTATAAAAGCCAAAATTCGAATTAAACAGCGAACGGCGGCGAACCGCGCACCAAGGGATTTTCACAAACGAGAGATATTCAAATGTTTTACTCAGAAATATGCATCCCAAAGCTGCTCAGATACAGCCATAGATCCACGTACATATATATGTATATATTTAAGATTTATGAAAAATAATACGTAGTAGAACATTTTTGATTTCATTGTCTGTTTGGCTGTGCTTTATACAATTCTCCACTTCTTCTTTGACTTTTCATTTATTTCAACAGCTGGCCAAGCGCCACATGAGTAATTTGCCCCTCTGTCCCCCCGCAGTTGTATATACAAAGACTCCGTCGGCTTGCTGCCTTTTGTATGTTGTTTATAAACGCATGTGCTATATTTAAATAAAAGTTCCCAATTTGTTTATGTCCATAGAATATTCACATGCTTCTAGTCACTTGCTCTGCCCAGTAGCCAGAGGGTTACTCGGCGCGGAGCTGGGGATTGGGGAAATCGGATTGACAACCAGCCCGCAAATGCAATTTACTCTTGAAAATGTTTCAAAACACCAAACCGTTGGATAATACAGTTCTAAATATAGTTTATATGTTTCGGCAACAACCTAGAACAAACATAAATGTGTTACGACTGCTCGAGCAGTCGGGAGTGCTACAAAGGGAGATAGCTGGAATACAGTCATTGGATAGCTAATGCCGATCATTATCATGATCTTCATCATATTAACAACCATCATCTTCAGCAGCATCATCTTCATTTATATTATTGTCATTGTTGTTGTCATTACGAGCATCATTATTATGGTAGGTATGGGATTAGAAAAACTTTCTTCCTATTAATGCAACTTCACTGACATCATCATCATCGATATCTTTATCTAATCATCAGTCATCATCATTACGATGGTGATTACACTATTATCATTATAATATCCTCATCACACATCATCCTAAGCCTCTTTGTCCTCATCATCAGGGTTTTCATATTCCTCATCACTAGAATTATCTTCTTCACTCTCATCATCAGCATCATTATGATTATAATTAGGACTACCAATATTATTAGCATATTGATCATTATCATCTTCATTATTATATTATGAATTGGGTCTTTGTTTTATAGAGCCTTCATCTATTTGTTGTCTCCGCATATCTCTAATGGTACCAGAATATCAAATATGTGATCAAATAAATGAGAATAATGAAAATACTGAAAAATTATTATTACCATGAAATAATTTATATTATAGATTCATATGCCGAAGATATGATATAGATATACAAACAAACAACTCTAACAAAGGAAGTATATAGATTGATAGATTGATAGTTATAAATTCGATCAGATCGCGCGACACAAGTCGTAGGCGTACTTGAGGGGAGTAGCATAGGATAATACAGATAGGGATAAGCTAACATATAACTCGATCAGATCGCGTGACAACTCTTTTCCGTATATGAGGGAACTTGCACATCATTTACTTCCTGGGATTCGAATAGCTAAGGATTCGAGTTAGCTATAAAGCTGAAATCGAATATTATTTTGATTATTATTATTATAAGAAATTGTCCAAATTACAGAAAATTAATGGCTTTTAATCACCAAGTTTTGTTTTCGATTCCACGACATGATTTTGATCAAATTACTAAACACGGGCACAATCGGACTAAAATATAATCCACAATTTTGACACGATGCCAAATAAAAAATAACAATAATCATTTTAAACATCAGGGATATTATCGGCACTTGGACAAAATTCTCAAGCTTCGAGTTGTTTCCATTGTAAATAAATATGCTTCATCTGGCCGCTGGAGCAGTCGTTCCAAACATGCTTTGTTATTCGATCATTTGATTGGTATTCATTCCGTGCTTCAGCAGCGTCTTGCCCACCGAGAGGTTTTCGGAAACCTGCTGCAGCACCACGGATCTCGAACGGCTCTGCATCAGATTCCGCCCCACCCGGGGCAAGAGCGATCGCAGCAGGATTGGCATAAGTACTTTCAAGATGATTGGAGATGGCATTTCACGCAAAATTTTCAATTTGAAAAAGTCAAGACTAAAAAAAAATCACAACACACAAACGCTTGGTAACAAACTGAAATCTATAAGTCGAATAGGCATTTTTCCAGATGTAATACGCACAGTTGACTTCGACCTGCTTAACGGTTGCTTCGATGCTAAACTTTTCGAAAACGAAAAAAAAAAAACATTTCCAAACATGCCGAAGGCTGCTTGTCAGGCCTCCCAGAGGAAACCTCTATCAATTAGTCACGAAATTTTCCAATTAATATTCGAATGTATTTTTAAAAATCCCATTCAGTTTCAATTTCGGCTCTTCGAAATGATCATGAATATAAAATAATGAAAAATGGGCATGCTTCGACTGTGAATACTTAGTAACGTGTCTGTGTGTGTGCATGTGTGTGTATGTATTCGAATCAGATTAGATTTTTCATCAATGAGCTATACAAATCTGTTTGTTGGCCAGATATAGGCAGACATATATATATGTATCTTTAGATACAAATATATCTGTCGGGTATTGCATTAAAATATTCAAAGAACTAAAGTGTTTAATCATATACATACATATGTATATATATATATATGTATATATACATGTATGTATGTATGTATATAAACATATAAAGCAGTTTCCTTATTTAAAGATTGTAGATTTTATTTATATTATAGAATACATATGTATCTACATACATATATCATATAGGTAGTTAGTTATATAGTTCAAATATTATTAAATAATAAATTAATTTTTTTATTATATTATTATAATTTTATTTTTATTAATTAAAATTATATTTTTTTATATTGAGATAGATATATTTACATACATATAATTTATAATAATAATAATAAATTTGTAGTAATTTTTTAATAAATTTACTTATTTTTTAATATTTGTAAAAATTACAAAATAAATTAATATTTATATAAAAAATTATTTGTAAAACTTGCAAAATTACTTAACTGAAATATATGTACAATATATACAATATTGCCATTTACAGTTTACGAAATCGAACTCACCTGTCAGATTTTTTCCACACATAAATGCATCCAATAATCAGCACGAATATGCAAAAGCAAGTTAATATATATTTCACACGATCTATGCCACAGATATCGGTCTTCAGATTATCGTAGGCATCGCGCGAACGATTGAACAGCTGATCACAGCGTATAACATTAAATAACGGACCCATTTTGAATAACGGAACTAATAACTTCTCAGAGATCACAAGCAAATAAATACACCGATTTCGAACTTCACATATTTCGCATGTATTTGAGATATCATTTAGGTTTTCCACATTTTCCTAGGCCAGACGAGTATTTTGCGCACGAGAAATGTCGATATTTGGAAACCGCACGGAAAATTGAAAATGTAAACAAATTATATTTCGCAATTACAAATACACGGAGCAGCAACTAGTTGGCTCTACGTATTTTATTGTACTTGTTTTGCTTCAAAAGATATTTCGTATTTTAGATACACACATTGTATCTGTATATAGCAAGTACGTACATACATACATATGTATGTATGTATTTATTTATGTATGTGTTTAGTATATAAACATAAAACGCATGCCGCGTTCGCGTTTTACTTTTAATTTTGTGTGTTTTATCGCAATTATTTTGAATATAAACAAAACGGCCGAGACATTAAATGAAATATGCGCACGTTTCTACTGATTCGAAGAAGGCCGAAAGTTTTCCCGTTAGTGGGCAGCTGCCCCAACCGTCCGCAGCCAAGTAACGCAACGTACTGAAAGAAACGGTAAAGAAAGAACGCTCGCTCAAGAAGCTGTGCGTGCGTCAGAGACAGACAGACAGACAGAGTGAGAGAGAGAGAGAGAGAGAGAGCGAGAGAGCGAGAGAGAGAGCGCCGGTATGCAAGCAAAGAACTGAGCGTTGAAGCATGCATGCACGTGCACGATCGCGCGAAAGCTTTCGCGTTTTCCTTATATTCTTATACCCTAAGCAAATGCCATGACGAAGCATATAAGGCGTCGGAGCACACATGCCGTAGCTGAAGAGAAATTTCAGTTTTCAATATTTTCTTAGCACAGCCAAACAAGTTTTAAATAAATCTTGTTTATTTTTGTAACCAAGCATTAAAATGCACTTTTTATGCACTATTTGTATTTATCCATGCAGGTGCGAGATATATTTTAGCTGGGCACTTGTCCATCACTGGCCATGCGATGTGTCGTTACGTAACTGTGTTGATTTTTGTGTTGTCTGCATTGTTTTTGTTTACATGTGTTTTTGCCTATTTGCCGGTGTTTGGCTACAGTTTGAGAGTCTCTGTGACTGTCAAACTGACTGGAAATGAAAATAAGCCGGTTTGGGTTTGAAATTTTCGATGCTGTTGAAAATAAGGAAAAGAGGCAAAAATAAACTCGAAAATCATGTCATTTTAATTATTTATTGTTCTTTTAACTTTCCAAAATTTAGGTAGAAAAACTCGCTTAGAATGCCACACGGCTTTAGGTTCCCCAAGAGGCTGTTTACAATTTACGCAACCTTATCTAATGTAGGCGGAAATCGCAGCTTGGCTAGTGACGCTACCGTGCCCACCGTGTTGGTACACGGTGGAGCCGGGCACATAGTCGACGACAAGGTAGAGTGCGTAAAGCTCGGCGTTAAGAAAGCAGCGATGGAGGGGTACAAAGTGCTGCGGAAGACAGGCAGCGCCCTGGATGCCGTGGAGCGGGCAGTGAACGTTCTGGAATCCGATATTCACTTTAATGCAGGCTATGGGTCGGTGCTGACGGCGGACGGCAATGTGGAGATGGATGCGTCGATCATGGATGGATCGAGGCTAGAAGGCGGCTGCGTTACGATGGCGCGTGATATAAAGCATCCCGTTAGCTTGGCCAGGTGTGTCATGGAGAAGACGAATTACCGATTCCTAGCAGGCGACGGCGCTATGCGCTTGGCCAAAGAGGAAGGATTCGATATACTGCCCGAGAAGGCGCTGGTCACGGAGGCATCGCTGAAACTGCTTAAAGACTTTAAGACCACAAATACGGATACGATGTATAATGTCTCGCGCGGCACCGTTGGCGCTGTGGCAATCGATGCCAAAGGCAATGTGGCAGCAGCGACATCAACGGGTGGTCTGACAGGTAAGTTGTCGGGTCGTGTTGGGGATTCGCCTCTGCTAGGCGCTGGCACCTATGCGGACAATGAAGTGGGTGCCGTCTCAGCCACCGGACATGGCGAGTCGATCATGCGCTACAATTTGAGCTCGCGCATCTTGGCGCTGGTGCGGCACGAGAGCTGCTCGATACAGAAGGCCGTGGAAATGACGCTGAAGAATATGACAAAGCATTTCAAGCAGACGGGTGGCATAATTGCAATCGACCGTCGAGGTCAGCTGGGCATCTATTTCACCACAAAGCTCATGTCCTGGGCCTATCAGCAGGGGAACGAGCTGCACTGTGGCGTGGCAGCCGGCGAGGATGAAGTGGAGACCGTAGACGAGTGTACATATCAGAGCTAAAAGTATTGTGTAAAACAAAATATAATTTAACTACTACATAAAAACATACTTAAATTAAAAACTGGTCGCAGCCAGTAATAATGATTTCCCCATTCAAATGGAGCAACAAAAATCACAGCTACCGCAGATGGTGAATAGGCGGTTGCCCTTTGGCTGTGCCTCGATGAAGAATTGCAGCGCCTGGGTGCAGGTCAGCTCGTGCTCGTTGACTTTCTGTTGAATCAATTGTTGCAATTGTTGCTTATCGGCTGCATGCTCAAAGCGTGCTCCACACTCGCATGAATAAAGGGATTTGAAGCGCTGAAGGGACTTTACCAAGCACACGGGACAAATCAATTCAAGATCTTTGGGATCGGTGTCCGGCTCAGTGTAGAGTGCTTCCAAGTGCTGCTCTTGCAGTGCGTACCATTCGTTGACATCGGAGAGCAGTTCCTCATAGACATGCTTCTCCAGTTCCACATCCTGATCCAGTTCCTTCAGCTCCAACCGTAAAATGGATTCAAGCTCCGACTAGAAGTCAACTTTATTTAATTATGTTTTATATTTATTGCCAACAAATTACCAATTGAACTTTACGATTTCCATCGACTCTGTCTTTGCGTGCATTTAAAATGCGTATGCGACATTTCTGTTGTATTAATAAATTTAATTGTCGCTTCAAACAAATCTTTCAACTTTTTTCTCACCTCTCTTAGCAGCTCGCGCAACTTGGGCATACCCAAGCGTTGTTGTCTGGCCACATTTTGTGCGTGACGCTTTTGCTCCACGCTTGTATGGTAAATGGGACTGTTGGGACACTGCATTTAGCCAAATGCTAAATAATAACGAATAACAACAATGAAATTAGATTTTAACAAATTGTGAAATGCGCGGGCGACGCGACCACTAACAGCTGATTAGTTATCGGTAATTTATCGAAATACAACAGTGGGATTTTTAATGCGCCTAACAACACTGACTCGCAGAGTTGCTTTGAGTACATTTTGACATTTGCAACATGGCGTACTTCAAGCTTCCGCTCTTTCTTTCCCTTTCTTTTACCAACGTGCATAGTGTCTAGTAAAAGGTTAGTGATATTTTTGTCTAATTTTCAAACAAGAACCGTTCTAAAATGTTGCAAATTTGTGCCTTAAACAGATGCCAGCCCCGGCCGTTAAGAAACCAGCAGCTAAAAAGCTGCCCGCTGTGCCGGAGTCCAAGCTCAAGTTCAGCAAGAAACAAATCAGCAAGCGTGTGGCTGAGACGAAACGTCGTCTGAAGCGTGTCGCTGTTATTGCCCTGCGCAAGAAGGAGAATCTGGTCCGTGCCGAGAAGTACCAGAACGAGTACATCAAGGCTGATCAGCGTGAGATCAAGCTCCGTCGCTTGGCCAAGAGCCGTAACCAGTTCTATGTGCCCGCCGAAGCCAAATTGGCATTCGTTGTGCGTATTCGTGGGTGAGTGATGATCGATATGCCATAATAATCGCGCTTGTGTTGTTGTTTTTTGCCAATGCTAAATAATTTGCACTTGCAGTATCAACAAGGTTGCACCAAAGGTACGCAAGGTGCTGCAGCTGTTCCGTCTGCGCCAGATCAACAATGGTGTGTTCATCAAGCTGAATAAGGCCACCATCAACATGCTGCGCATTGCCGAGCCCTACATCACCTGGGGTTATCCCAATCTGAAGTCGGTGCGCGAGCTGATCTACAAGCGCGGTTTTGTTAAGCATAACCGCCAGCGCGTGCCAATCACCGATAACTTTGTTATCGAGCGCAAACTCCGCAAGGCGCACAGCATTCAGTGCGTTGAGGATTTGGTCCATGAGATCTTCACTGTTGGCCCCAAATTCAAGCAGGCCTCCAACTTCCTGTGGCCCTTCAAACTGAACACGCCCACCGGTGGCTGGCGCAAGAAGGCCAATCACTACGTCAACGGTGGTGACTTCGGCAACCGCGAGGACAAGATCAACAGATTGCTGCGCAAGATGGTCTAAACAGCAGCGCTTCGCAGTGACATAGTTTAAACACACAGTAAACGGTCTGGCAAACAGCGAAAGAAATAAAATTAACTCTTTTATGAAAGTACCAAAATGCCGTTCACAAAACTCAAAAGTGTTTTCACTTTTTACTGGTTATATAGAATGATTTATTAGAGACAGATGAAGACATTGAATATGGATAAATAATAAACAGGAGTTTTCCTTTTGTAAATATGCATTGCGAATATAGTGTCATAATATTAATAGGAACTTTATATATTCAAAGAGGGATTCATCACAGAAACTTAATCGTCGTGACATTTATAACTTTAATTTTGCCTATTTAAATTGCTGATCGCAAATTAGATAAGCTTGTTTGTTTTGTTAGCTTAATTTGTGCACTGTTTATACACAAAATCAAGCAAAATGTGTCCAGATATACTCATGAATCTTTCAAGTATATTTAAATAGAGATGTGCTTCTAAAAAAAAGTTAGATTTCAATCGTGATCGATTATGGCATGTCGTAGCTCGCACCGACAATGCGGACTTAATCGTTTATTAAACCATCTCTAAGGCTGTGAGGACTGCATAATTTTATTCAACTAACAAAAACATGAAAATCGATTAAGAAATCAATATGTTGGCTGCTCTCTATGTGAGTTCGGCATATATAGGTTTATCTGTAGAGAATCAATAGTGCAAAACTTGTTGCTTCTCGCTCTAAAGCTGTGCAAAGTATTGTTTTTATGCGATAGCAAAATAGCTAAAGACTTGGGATATATTTAACATTTAGATTCTTGCGTGATTGTCGAGATTACCAATAATTTTATTATTTTTATATGGGGAATACATTAATATTATTAAATAATTAAAATAGATTATACGGCCATTTCCATTTGGATCTTGCCGTACGGATTGTAGCCAACAATTTCGAAGTCCTCGAAGCGAAAATCCTCAATGTCCGTAATTTGGCGCTTGATCACAAGTTTGGGAAAGGGGCGTGGTTCGCGTTTCATCTGCTCCAGCAGGGGTTCCACATGGTTGTTGTAGACGTGAGCATCGCCCAGCGTGTGGACGAAGTCCCCTGGTTTCAAGCCCGTCACATGGGCAATCATGTAGGTCAACAAGGCGTAGGAGGCGATGTTGAAGGGTACACCCAGACCCATGTCGGCGCTGCGCTGGTATAGCTGGCAAGACAGCTCACCACGCGACTGCGAGACGTAGAACTGGGCCAGGCAGTGGCACGGAGGGAGTGCCATTTGAGGTATGTCCAAGGGATTCCAGGCGGACATTATGATGCGTCGATCCGCAGGATTGTTGCGTATGGTATCGATCACCTGTTTCAGCTGATCGATGCCCTGGCCTGTGTAGTCGTCAGTGCACTTACCGTATTTAGCTCCAAAGTGACGCCACTGGAAGCCATACACGGGACCCAAATCTCCCACCTCACGTTCCGTGTGGCCGCATTTATCGAGGAACTCTCGGGTGCTGTTACCATCCCATATACGTACATTCTTCTCTTGCAGAATCTTCGCATCTGTCTTCCCGGCAATGAACCAGATAAGCTCCTCGGCCACTCCCCGGAAGAAGACACGCTTGGTGGTCAGTAAGGGGAAGGAGTCCCGTAAATCGAAGCGCATTTGGGCCCCGAAAATGGATCGAGTACCCACCAAGGTGCGATCGACCCGCACATCGCCAAACTCGAGTATCCTCTTTATCAAATCCAAGTACTGCTCCTCATCTTTGTTCCTGAACTTTTTGACCAGGTCAGCATCATTATTGCGTTTCTCGGGCGAACATTCTAAGTCCAACGTCTTCAGCTGCGCATCCAGGCGCCTCTTCTGCGGGGATGGAGATTGTTTCGCTTTCGTAGGACTAACCATTTCCGAAAATTAGAAAACAAAATTCCGTCAGATGATCACGGGCGTTATTAGTTGACTCAAGCTTTTGGCGCTAAAAGTGGTAGAAAAGCCCGCCAAAGATTTTGAGAAAATACAACCATGCGAAATGACGATAAAAGCGATTTGAAATTATTGATGCGATAAACAAAACGTTGAAATCCTAGTTTTTAATTTACAGTTTCTAAACTACAAAGCTATTCATTGTATTTATTTATTTAAATGAATTACCTAATCTGCACTTTGCAGCTGAACAGCATTTCGCACATTTTATTGAGTATGAGATAAAACAATTTTAGAAAATGTTTGTAAAAATTAGCAACCATTCAGAATATTCTATGAAAATTAGATTTACTTATTTATAGCTCAATTGTGTTGACAAAAATGGGATGTCACTATCGGACTTTCCCACAAAGAACACCCAAAACCGTTCTCTCTTTCCAAAATATTATCGATAAGTATCGAATGGGATTTCAGTGAGCGTACCGTATTCGCAACTGTAAAATGCAGTTAATTTATGCAATTATATTACCATTTGTGACTAAATTTTAAGAAGTGTATGAATCATTAAAAGTCATGTGCTGGCCATTCAGTTTGATGATGATTTTGATACGACTAAGCCATCAATTATATCGATAGCTTGTTTTTAGTCCTTTAATAATGGTGATCATCGATAGTATGTAGACCAAGTACTTTGAAAATAATGATTACGGACTAAAACTATATATGAATATAAAATATTCAATTTTTGATTGTTTTTATATTTGATCAAAGTTGATTGCTTCCCCAAATGCAGTATTCTGCTATTTAGCATTGTTCTTTTTTACAGCAAAAACCTGTACAACAGAAATGTTAATTTTGTAATACGAAATTAGATGTTGCTTAGTCAAGGCAACTGAATCAATCAAAATAGACGAACAATAAAGAAATAGTTTGAAATCAAAATTTTCAATATATTAACTTGAAATTTTTCGTTTTTGCCTCACAGCTGGCAGTGCATGCAATTAATTTTATAATTGTATAAAAGCCAAAACGTTGAAAAAAATAAAGTCGAATGTGACAAAAAAAAAAAACAGCAACCAATTTACAGATTTTTGTGTTGTTGTCAAAACATATGCGGTTTATATAGCATTTTACATATGTAACTTAGTCTATATGCTAACGGTATTATGCGCAATTGTCTCAATCTGAATTATAGATTGTTTTGTTCCTATTACTGATGTGTGGTGGTAACATGTATATTCTGTACCAGACGCTGTCCCCAAAACTCTTCCAGATTGAATGGTTTGAAATTTTTTAATTGATTATCAGATTCATTGCAGTAAATGACAGGTGTACCCTGTTCGCTAACCTGTAAACAAAACAGACGGAAAAACATTAGCAAGAAAAATGACCTGCCGCAAGATGCTACAAATTGTCTTGCCAAATTTATATATATACCACAAATATATATATATATATATATATAGAATATCTTTGTACTACTTACTTTATTCCAAGCCTCCCGAATGTAACGTATTAATTCATCGTGCTGTGATATGGGCACATTTTGCTGCTGCTGCTGTTGTTGTTGTTGCTGTTGCGAGACAGTTGCATAGAGCACATTAGTGTTTGTTGCATTATTAATGCTATTATTGGAGTATTGTGAGCTATGCGATGTGTTTGTTGCTGTCGATGCCGAAGATGGCGAAGATGACGACGCAGCCGACGTTGAATTTGCATTGTTATGATGATGATGATGGTGTGGCCCGTTGCCGCTGCCCTGACGGCGAATGTAGGGATAGCGTCTGCAATAGTGTTATATTAAATTAGCCACAATTCGTTTTTTCAATATCGCCAAAAAAAAAAAATATCGCCTAGCTTTTCACGCACACACACATACACGGACACCCTCAAACACTAAGTGTTTACTTTTTTCAATTTGTATGCGTCACAAGCTTAGCGTAGCATAAACACCTTATGTGTGTCACGCTTAAACCGCACTTACCCGTTGTTGCGTTCCATTTTGTTAATGTGTTGATAGAAAATATTGCTTTAGTTTCTTGTTTTTGTTTATCACACAATTCCCAAATCTATTATTGGGAGTATTGTGAGCTATTTTTTTCTTTTCGTTGTTGCATTTGCCAGATATATCGATTGCTTGGCTATCGATTAATAAAAACGTAGTGGCAGCGCCAAAAGCCGGTTGATTAACAGCCTGCTAAACGTGAATTAACAGATATTGTTGTTTACGTTTAAAACGTTAAAAATTTGAAATAAAAAATATGCAATTATTTTCACAATTTCGTTTTACGTTTATTTCTAAAAAATGCATAACATATATATTTTGTTCAACTGTTAATAATAAATGAAAAAATAGCTGCACGTATGCGTATACATATACTTACAATATAGAAAGGAAATGTAGAGAGTAATCATATAAAAAATTTTATACAAAAGAATTACTATATATATATAGTTTTTACTGAGCATTGTTAAACACAACACAATGTTACCATCTCATATGTATTTCGATAATAAAAACTACGTTTGTCTTTAACATAATAAAATGCACATTTGAGTTTCAATTTTTGTCATTAGATTTGGCAGCACCAAAGGGGTACGGGTAGGGGCTAAGGGAAGGTATATATATGTAGGTAAATGTACCGTTCAATTCGTCACATCATATATCATATTGTATGCTTTTGTGCTGCATAACATATTTATATGCATTACGAATAACAGTTAGATTTGTGCTAATAGTTTCAATTTCTTTAAAAACAAACTATTTTGGCGACGCGCTGTTTACGAATGAAGTAAACAACAATTATTTTTTACACTTATGACATACATACATATTGTTAGAGCAGTGCTGGAAAACGATGAAGCGAGCTTCAAACTGTTGTCGAAGTAGTTGGAAATTAAGGTGACCATATTGAGAGTAAACTACAGTTGCAGCCGCTGATCGATTGTTTTCCAGCTCCACCAGGAAGATAACATACGTAAAGATTACAGATCATCGTCGCCTATACCCTCGAATGCTTCGTTGCGCACGGAGGCAGCCGTTTCGTCGTTGCGAAAGAAAACCGCTGCAAAGGTGCGAGCCGTTGTCAGCTTGTGCTGCTGCTTTGAGCGCTGCGCTAGAAACTTAACCGGCGGTGTCATCGTTGTCGATGTGCCCGATGTCGTCGATGTGCAGGACGAAGAGACGGAACTGGGCGTCGATGTGGTTGATTCCGAAGCGCCGCGCGAGGTACTCGCCTCCTGCTCATCGTCGCTGCCGCCGCTGCCATTGCTGTCGCTGTGCAGCAGCTCATCGACCATGGCCTGCAGCGACACCGACATCAGCATTGCTTGCTGGCTGGTGATCGTTATCCAGCGCAGCGTCTGCTTCGACATCAGATACTCGAAGGACAGCTGCAGCTGCGTCGGCTGATCCCGCGACTCGTACGTATTGTGCATTGCGCTCACGCGCCAGCAGCGCATGCGTGTGACCCGGAATTTGGTCTCGTATATCTTGGCTCCACGTGCTGTGCGCAGGCTCAGCTCCCCATTGCCAATGGTTACCAATGCCGAGGTGTCCAGCTCCGGGTAGTCCACCTGCGCACTACCGAACTGCAAACAGCCATAGGAGGGCAGCTGACGCACTAGCTCTAGATATTGCAAGGGTCGCGACTGCAGCTGCAAGCCACACAGCTGTCGCCGCATCTCGGGCGTGCAAATGATCCATTCGCGTGCCACATCCGCTAGCGTCTGATTGTAGAGTAGATTGAGCGCGACGCTGTTGTCCAGCAGCTTCGAATCCCACCGAGAATTCCAGTAGCATGTGCGTAAGAGCAATTGACAGGGCTGCGCGTGCATGCGCGAAATGAAGGGAGACTCAAAATCCATCAGGCGGCGTAGCAGCAGCACAGCGGACGGATCATCGGGCGAGGAGGAGGAGCATCCATCCTCGGATGCCTCCACATTTCGCATGAGATACAAACAAAAGAATTGCATTAGTTCTTCGGGCAGCTGGAGCATGCGGCAGACGGACTGAAGCAGAGCGCTTGCATTCTGCTGCACATGACAGTTGACCAGCAACTGTACACCACCCGCTTCCGGCCCTCCTGCTGCCCAGCCACTGTACACCTCCACCTGGACCTGCTGCTGCTCATTCTCACGGTTCACCGAGCACTCGGCCAGCGCTGTGTCCAATTGAGCGCGCTGCAGAAACTGCTGTAAGTATGTGAGGCGTGCGATTCGCGCATCCTGGCCAATGATCTGCAAGTAGTGTTCCAAAGCAGCACGTCGCGTCTCCAGCTGACTGTTGCTCAGGGGCAGCAGCCGCTTGGGAGGGAATGGCGGCAAGGCGGCGTCAGTGCAACGCCTACGCAGCTGTTCGTGCAACGCGTGCAGCTGCTTATAGCGCAGACAGCAATGATAGTTACCATTGATGTAGATGTTGTATACCGTGTACGTGGGCGAGCCACCGCTCCCATCCGCATACTGTTCCTGTGTGTCTGGTATTGAGAAATGCATTTTGTTGTAGTTGTTGCTACTGTTGTCGTTGTCGTTGCTGCTGGACGCTGTTGTTGACGCGTTCACTATTTCATTGCGTTTTACTTGTACGTCACTGACGCCTCTAGCCTTTTGTTGGCCGATTAGTCACTAAGTTTTTTATTTGTACATGTATTAATTTATTTAATTAAAGAAATTGCGATTGAGTTTTTTCACCTACACGCTGGAGGTGAGCAACTCACTTTGGCACTATCGATACTTAACAATTTATATCGCTATCAATATTTTTCAAGTGCAAATGCTTTCAAAATATTATTAAATGCTTTTAGAATATTAGATGGGTAATAAAGCGGAATGATTGAACATACATGCCAATAATGTTTAATTTATATTATAATATTACGTTATTTTATTTTATTTGGATATTAGATAACATAATATATTCTAAATCTCTGTCTTTAAAAAAAAGATTATGTACTACACTAATGTAGAGTATATCGTATGTCGACATTAAAAATTTAAGTTGCTTCTCATCAAATTAGCTGGTGTATACTTATGGTGGCACAGTTATGAGTTAATACACTACTATCGATAACTTCGCTACCAGTTTGCACAATTCGAAAATCAAATGATTAATGAATTCCAAAGTATTGCATGATTTATTTCTTTCCAATTAACGTTAGATAATCGCATAAATCTAAGTGTAATGTTTAACCGAGTATTATATTATTATGATCCATTTTTTCAATTGGCGATACTCAGCTGAGTCAGCAGCTGATCCGCAACTATCAGCTGCGAGTGTTTCGAAAGTAGGGAAAACGTGGACGCCACGAGAACTGATCAAACTCATCTTGAATGGAATTGCCAAAACAAAGACCTCATCATGACATTGGAGCTCTCTTTGCAGACGCACAGGGCTTTCTACGGGTCAGCGCTCCCATGGTTAGATACAGTAAACTGGAGTTTCGAAGATTGTTGCGCCAGAATGGAGTCCAATTGGCGTTTACGCCAATGATGATATCGGACTCGATCAACAATAGCGAAAAGGCAAGACAGAATGAGTTTAGCACTGGGATAGATGATGAACCTCTCATCGCCCAGTTTGCCGCCAAGGATGCATTGGAATTTGTAACGTCCGCCCAGCTTATTTACCCGTATGTGGATGGCGTGGATTTGAATTGCGGCTGTCCGCAAGGCTGGGCAATAGCTAAAGGCTACGGCTGCGGGCTGTTGCGGCAGCCAGAGCTGGTGCGAGACGTTGTCCAAAGCTTGCGACGCACATTGCCCACGGATTTTAGCGTATCCGTGAAGATGCGTCTTCTGAGCAGCAGCGACAACCAGACATCAGTGGAAAAGACGATTCAGCTGGCTCAGCAATTGGAGCACTGTGGCGTCACCTTCTTGACATTGCACGGACGGACGCCAGCACAGAAGCACTCCAAGGACACACTCAATGTAGAGGCCATGGCCGAAGTTGCCAAATCGCTGCAAATCCCGTTGATAGTCAACGGCAATGTGGAAAGCTATCAGGATGCCTGCGCACTGCACAAGCAGACACAGGCTGCGGGCGTTATGGCCGCCCGTGGATTGCTCGCAAATCCGGCGCTCTTCAACAGCGACTATCAGCTAAACACCACGACGCCAAAGGTGTGTGTGGAGCAGTGGCTGGACATCGCGGAGTCTTCGGGTGATAATCTTCATTTCCAGTGCTTTCATCATCATCTTTCGTTTATGTGGAGTAACGCCATGAAACGTGCCTTACGCGTTCAATTCAACAGTCTCGGAAGCAAAGCGGAAGTACACCAATTTCTTGCAGAGCACCATGATGTGCGTCCCAGTTCCTGTAGTTCCCCATATCAATACACAAATTGTTCTTATACCCACTTCACACCACCCAAACATGCTCGCCACCTGGCGGCGGAGGCGGAAGAAAACGGTTGGGATGCTGCCAGTGATGGTAAATACTTCACAGACTTCAAGAGTCAGCAAGTGTCCAGCGAAAAGGGGGAGGATCTTAATCTGGGGTGTCTGTTCCTAGAGGATGACTGATAAGTGTGTAATAAATCAGGTTTAAGGCGAAAGTGAAATGTAAATAAAACAAAATGTATTTTTCTTATAGGTACAATATGTATGTAAAATATATACAAAAATATGGAATAAATACAAAACAGTTCGAATGTCTTCTTTAACAGAGATAGATAACAGTATTATGTTAGACCTCTTAGTAGTCGATAATAATCGATTGTAATTTTCAATGTTCAGAAGCATTCGCTGTATTGCAACCTAAAACAAATTGTACAAATAAAACTGTCATTTAGGTATAACTATTAGACGGATATCTTTTAATTTTATTATATTATTTGTAAATACAATTGCCACAAAAAATGCCGCCACATAAACGACTATTGTGACATATTCTATTCGATAGTCGGTAGCTTAAAAATATTCGTACATCAAGCGTCTCCCATCACTAAAAACAAAGCAGGAAACCAAAACAAAAGACAAACGATAAAATGCGTCGCCGGGAACTACAAACTATACAATTAAAACTCTCCGAGCTTAAGGAATATGAGCAGGCCAAAATGGAGCGAGCCAAGGCACGCCAACAGATGTCCTCGCCACGCACGCCCACACCCACCTCGGACAGCGACATCATGGTGCTGCCCTCGAGCAGTGTGCCGACCATTTTGTTGGCCAACAATAGCAATAATGCTGACGACGATGCAGAGGGAACGGCCACGGAGTCAAGAGATTCATAAGTTCTGCTTATAGTAAATGGTAAGTTGGCATTTGTAGTTGCGATTACAGTTTCATATTTTTGTTTTAATTTACATTAATACTCATTTCCAATGCTGCTATTGTTGTTGTTATTATTGTTGTTCTGAAAACGCACGGTCTCAAAGCCATCGACGAGTATTTCGCGATCCTCGGTCTGCTGGCGTTCGCGTAGCCATTGCTCACGTACAGGCATATAACGGCGCAGTCCCGGCCATTTGCGCCAACAGCGGCGCTTGTAGAGCAGCCAAAACAGCGACAAGACGCAGCCAAAGAGGAAACATAACAGAAATATGCTAACGCCGCGCACATGTGAATGAGTCTCCTCCCCCTCCGCTTCCCCCTTTGCCATAACTGCCTGCACATTTTCATCTTCAATGTCCGGCGCTAGTGTTGGCGGGATCTTGCTTTGCTCCTTGTCGCACCATGGGATGTTTATGTAGTTTGTAATAACGTCGCCTGCTAGCGAGTGAACACGGACGGCACACTCGTTGTAGGTGCCGTTCAACGTGGCCTTATGAACGTAATTCGCCCGCGCATGCTGACGACGCGTTATGCAGCTCAGGTGCGTTTCGGCCACCTGCTCGGACACATTGTTGCGGTAGTGAATCACGTAGTTAACAATCAATCCGTTTGGCTGATCTGGCTCTGCGAAGCGCACGATGTAGTCCATTGTCTTGGGCAGACGACAGGCCGTCAGCTGCGGCAACAGATCAGCGCCAATTGTGAAATTCGTGCGTTCGTGCACCGTCGTGGAGCTGCTACATCCGAGCATATTGCAAGCCTGCAACTGCAGTGAATACAGACGATAGCGCTCCAGCTGGCGCAGCTCATAAGCCGTCACATTGGCAGCGAGGCGCATCTGCTGTCCTGGCTTCGGTTCCGAGATTTCGCAGTTGTCGGCCTCATCCAGACTGCAGCGAAACAGTTCAGCCATTTGGCTAATGAAATACTGATCGAGCGCTTGATTCGCCTGCCGCGTGCAGCACTCGTCGTAGTCATCTTCCTCCTGCCGCCAGCGCATTGCTTCCATGTCCTGCCTTGACGCCGGCTGCCGGCAAAAGTTCCGTTCATCCATATAGGCGGCATCGTCGGTCAGCTCATGCACTGTTAGCATATAATACTCCAGCTCCTCTCCGCTTATCCGCAGCGTTAGCGTAGTGTCCGTTTTCTTGGTGACGGCCAAAGCTGGAGGCTTTGGTATATCTATGTGCGTTTCCACATAAATCAAATCGCTGCGCGCGTCGTGCTGCGCGTCGCCACCATAGGTACGTAACAGGCAGGCATAGCGCGAGTGCGGATGCAGTTGCTCCAGCTGGTAGCTGTAGTGAGTGCCATTGTCTTGCAGATCATCCACAAAGAGCAACAGTCGCTGCCAGTTGATGCGCGTGCAGACTGGCGCCTCCAACTCACTCTGCTCGGCGTACTTTGTGCCCAAGGGCACGGTTCTATAAATCAGCTCCAGCTCCACGCTCATTTGCGATTTCAGCCAGCTAAGCTGCACCGTGCGATGAGAGGTGGCCTGTACGCTCAACTGCAGCTTGGCTGGGCCGCAGAGCACCTCCTGATCGCTGGTCTGCAGCTTGTCCATGACCTTGTCGTGTATGACGCGATCCTGAAACTCCTTGATATGCTTGTTACACAGCTTATTGTTGCGATCCATGAACATGCCGCCACTAACAAACTCAAGCTGCTTGGTTGGCTCCCACAGCTCGCTCAGGTGCTTGTTGTCGTACAATATCAAGGCGTAATGCCGATTCTCGAGAGGATCGCCGTGTATGCGGCGCAGTTTGCTCAGAAACTTCAGGCTGCTCAGTTGTGAGGCACTAAAAACAAGAGAATTGATTCGACAAAGCTAAACTTTGGACCAGGAATACGAACCGATAGATCTTCAAGTGCCCACGTATCTCGCGTATGCTGCTGAGACTCTGCTCTAGCTGATGCTCGTTGACTTTGTTGCGTATGGTGATGATGAGGCTGCTGTTCACAATTTGACAGCCGCGCAAATCCTCCGCATCGGCCAGATTGTATATGACAATCATGCCATCAGAGTGCTCAGGCGAACAGACGCTGATGCACGCCTCCCGTGCCGAACAGCGCACGCAATCCGATGCGGCATTGGCCTTGTATCCGCTGGGGCAGAACGCGACGCACTTGTAGCCGAACGTATAATGGCCATGAAAGTGGATGCACTCCTCGCGGGTGTAACAGCGTTGATAATGCTCCAGCACATACCTGCAAACGGACTAAGACTAAGTGGCAATCAACCAGACGCCAAGCCGGGCGTGGCTCAGCTCCTCACTCACTTGTTCGCCGGGCAACGCTTCACGCAGACACCCGCATCCGTCAGTCCACGGCAGACGACGCATCCGGCAGCTGTTGTATTGTGGCAGCCACCCAGACACTCCTCGTGGCAGTTCACCAAGTTTCTGTGAAGTTTTGGAAACAGTTTTAAAGCTATTTAAATTTATTAAGTTTCAGCTGAGATGCATTTTGAGATGACTGAAATTTTTGGATGTTGGCTTAACTAACTTGGATCAACTCGGCTTAGTATATATATTATAGAGGCTGGACGTTCTGTCTATGTTATATAACATTTTCTTAACATTAATATTATTATAAATATATTAAATATTAATATTTGTTTTATATATTAGTTACTTGAAACAAAACGCATAATATTTATAGAATTTTCTAAGATGCTCTATTTTATAGAACCTTCCGATTTATCAACATAACATTAACAGTGGCTCAAATGGTCAAAGCTAATGTTAAGCTTATATTACTAACAGCACGGCTTATAAACATTAACATTAAATTGTTAAATGTTTAACATTTATATATGTTAAGCGGCTGTGTTAAAGCTGTTAAGATTGATCTTCATTTCTAGGACGAATCATAGGGCATATTTATATATTATATATTATAAAATAATTAAATTCATATACCTACCGATCATAGTGCACGACATTATCATTTTCGAAGCGCTGACAGGTAAAATTCGACCAACAGTAGTTGGAGACGCAACCTTTGCAATTAGCACGATGTGTACAGTTATTGGATCCAATGACAACATGATTCTCCCCAGCGCTCAGTGTGAGTCGATCCCAATTGATCTACGGAACGAGAGTTGACTTAGCATATCTACATATTTAGATATCTGGCATTATGCATACCCTATTCAGCTGACAGAGCTTGTGGCAGTTGCCTATGTAGACGTGACCATGTTGTATGGCAACGAGAGATTTGAATTCCAGCTGAATTTTAGATAGAGACAGAGAGAGAGAGAGAGAAATGTTATCTATACCCCATTGGAAGATTCCATAAAGATATGTTTTGATTTGTTTGATTTCTTTACTATACTATATATATATATATAGTTTCTTCATCATAATTTCCAACTTACCAACTCCAAATCTGGCATGCTCGTAATGCCCAGTGCATAGTTGAGGAACAGTTTTCGGCCGCGTATTACAGTGAGATTGGGAAACATATCACGGATGTTGGTCAAGCCCTTCACTTCGGTGAATATCATATAGTCCGTAATTTCACGCAATTTGGGAAACGTGTATGCCGTAAAGTTGCAATTTTGACCGGGCAACAGGGTGATCATCACATAGCCAATCACCACTGTACAGTTATCCAATAGTTTCATTTTGCTGCACTCGTTGCGTATGTCTATGCTGGTGCATTCCTTGAACTCGGATGTTGAATTTGGCCGATTTAGCTGTGTGGCTGCGAAGGCACCGGCCAAGGCGAGGATGTTGGCAAGCGCTAGCAACATGTTTCCAAGGTTTAGCAGCATGTTGCCGAGTGACTGCTGTTCGTGCGTGCTTATAATTGTTGCTGAAAATGGGAATGTTGCTGATGCTGCTGTTGTTGCTGGTTTTGTGCTGTTTGTTGCCGCTGTTTACATCGGCGTCTTTTCAACATTGCTCAGCTTTCTGCTCTTTCATCAGATTTGTTTATATGGTGTTATTTACAATTATTTCGCTCTCGCCGTTTCTCTGTCTCTTTAGCACTGTTCGCCTAATTAGCGCATTGGCTTTTCTGCCGATCGAACCCGAATTCCCGATTAGCCGCAATTTATGAGTTTCCACACTATCGTCAACGTAAATCGCCCAAGAGGCAACAGCTAATTTTTGGTCACCGACTTTTTTTCGCTTAGTTGTCTAAAAATTCACACAAGCAAAGTAAAAAAAACACACACACACACGCACACGAACACAGTTAAAATAATTATTGCAGCTTCTGCTAAAAATCACAACGTCGCTTTTTTCTCCTTTAAAGTGAACAAGCGCGAGACACGAATTGGTTTGATTTCAATATTGCGGTACTTTGGCTACTGAGTCTTTCCATTGACAGCGTTGCCACTTGACTTAAAGATCAGGCTGGAGCTGGTAAATGTAGGAAATTAATCAAGGAGAAATAAGTATATGTATTATCTCCAAAGAAATGAATAAAATTATGTATATAAAATATTAAATTAAAATTTTTAAAATAAATTATTTTCTTGTCTATTAAATTGCAAATTATAATTTAAAATATTGTATTTATTTATTGTGTTATTATTAATTTATTTATTATTATTTTTTTTTTTGTTGTTATATATAAAATTAAAAAAAAAATCTTTTAAGTTCAATAAACTATTCAATTTATATTTAAATATTTTTTTTTTATTTAAAAAAATATAATAATATTAGAAATTTAATTTTTTAATAAATATTTTGTATGTATATTTATTATTTATATAAATACTTTATGTATATATTATTATTTGATTATTTATTTTATGTGTAATTTTATATCTTTTTCAGTTTGTTTTAATTTATTTTTCATAGTTATATCTTCAAAATGGATTATCTAGTGACCGTTACTTAGGAATTTTTCATTTATAATTACTCCAAGAAAATTAAAAATTTGAGCTCCAATAATATAGAAATAAATTAAATTTTAGGTCAGTTTGTCTTCTTAAATAACTTGTCAAGCTAAATTATTGGGTTCTTTTCTATCAAATAGAATAAATTGGCAAAAATTGATCAATCAAAATAGTTTAAATTAAAAAATGTACTCAAAAAAAAAAAAAAAAGAAAAAGCAATTAACTGATCAAACATTTGAGTGGTTTAATTGAAACTTGTTATACTTTTTCACCAACAAAATATATAATATATATTTTAGTTATAGCTATTATTAATTTTTTACACACAACTTTAATAATTTGTTTTAAATTCTTTTCTTTGCAGTTGGAGAGACACTATATACACACACCACTTGACTTATACCTCGGAATACAATATAAACGATATAGTTTAACACCTGAAATCACAAATTAAATCAAATCATCGTATATAATTATTTATTAAGCTCATAGTTCAATTGTATTTATTTAAATTTTACATTCAATCTGCCAATGATTTATTTTATGTATTACAATAAAGAGAGTTTGTAATTTGTATTGTCGAATCGCAGGCTTTAATTCTCGAACAGCTTCGGCTCGTGAGACGCGTTCGCGACGATCTTGCTGCGGCGGTGCCCAGTTGCCGACTGGATGGAGGCGAATGGAAGCCACAGAGTCTGGGCCGGGAACTTAACGATCTGTGCGAGCCGTCAAATTGATTTTTTATTTAGTGGATGCCCGCTTACACTGCGCATCGTGGTTGGCGGAACGTGCCAGCCCCAGACTATCATCTAAGGCGTACGGCACTTCGAGGGCAGGCCGTAAATTAATTTGAAGCATTTGATTTGCCGTCGATGTCGTTCGCGTTGCCAGTTAATTTGTCAACTGTGCAGCTGCCTCTTGCATAATGCCCCCACACACGAGCCGAGTGCAATTACACATGCACATGCAGCGTGTAATTTCTCTCAGTGCATTCGCTGGCTGCCTTTCCATTTTTACCCAGTTCCTGTTCTTGGCTATCCTCCTCCTGCTCCTGTCAAACAGCCAGCTGATTCGTATGGCTCATAAAAACAGCTGACTCCAATTAGCCACATGGCATATCGACTTTACGGGACCCTACACACACACACACACACACACACACACGGATGCACACGCACAAATCCATGACTGACAACTACCCATGCATCAAAGCAGCTGAGGCCAAAAAGCTATTAACGTTAACGAGAGAGGCATAAATATGGGAGAAAAAAAAGCTTAAACGAAGCAATTTTCCAGCTGGGCTTGCAAGTCGATGGCATTTTAAGGAACTTTAAATATTTTATTATTTTTCGGCGAAGCTTGAGATATCTTTGCACATTTTAAATATTTGGATTTGAATGGAGTCGTTGTGATTCTAAAACTGAACTTTTTCTGGCTGTGCTGTAAAGTTCGACTTTATTGCAGCCTATGCAAAGCAAATAATAAATGATATTTCAATAAAATTAAAAGAATATATGATATGTACCTAACTATTTTAGAGAGAGAGAGAGAGAGAGAAGTACCGGAAAAAATATATTTTAAAATAATTAAATATATTTTATTTAATATAAAAATATGTTGTGAGAGAAACTCCGCTATGTAATTGATGTATTATTGACTGGAGTTCACAGAATTCGTGGATTATAATGATTATGGCTTCGCTCACTCTACAACCCGATTTCAAACAGAACTATTCTACGGGTTTCCTTTGCATGAGGATCCGAGCATGAAACTTTGAGACGTTTAACCTAGGCATATGTTTGTAGTACATCTAAAGACCTTTAGATATACGAATAAACTAAAATTTAATTTGAAATAAAATAATAATAGATAAGAAGCCCAGCTATATCTAATATTCTAATATATTAGTGCTGATACGAGCCTTAATAAACTCCGAATTTATATGAATCGTAAGATATATGTATGTAGGTATTTAAAACAATAGTCTATTCCTCAAATGTTATTCTATATCAAATAGATATAATGTCAAGCCCAGCATCATCCGCAGCAAGAGACTGGCTTGAGTTCAATTCAATTCATATTTTTAGATTAAGCATCGCAAATATTTCAGTTTTTATTTAAATATGCAGCAAATTTGCTCTTCAAAGTCCACCGAAAATACATAAACAACAAAATAAGTGAAATATTGTTTTCTTTGCAACGCATTATTTGTATGGAAAGATCATTTCTTGTTGGGAAGGCCCCGAAGCGCGTGTCAAAGTTCAATTGATTCAATTAAATTAGTAGTGTGCGTGTTTACTTCTGTCTGTGTGTGTGAGTGTGTCACATATAAAGCCAAACGCATATGAATCCAATAATTTACATAAAATGAAAACGCTCTCGCTTGAGGAAAATAGTTTTGGACTTCTTTATCAATACAGATCAATACGGAATACATATATATATTTATACATATATGAATACATTTATGTATATTTAAGTGTTAAGTCTAGTTTAGAACGCAATGTGAACTGCAGCTGCGTTTACTCCGGTGGCGTATTGTCGTGTATCCACTCCTGGAAGTAGACCAAGCTCGTGTAGACGCTGGGTATGCGCAGGCCGCCGCAGTTGTCAGAGCCAAAGGACATAATGCCAATCTAGAGAGAGAGAGAGAAAGAGAAAGGTTAACAAGCAGCCAAGTATGTCAGTCGGCTGGCTTAGCTTACCTGTGAGTAGATGTTGTTCTCCTGTATGAAGAGTGGCGCACCGCCGAAGCCTTGGCACACATCTTTGCCCTCGCCGCCGGCGCACATCCACTGGCCCTCAATGGAGTTGGGTGACTCGAGTGCGCCCGTGGAGCCATAGTTGCGCAGGCACAGGTCCCAGCTTGTCAACGGCACGTCCAGATGCGACATCTCCGGCTGGCGTATGCTCGACGTGGACATCTTGCCCCAGCCGGCAATGGTCGCCCGTTTGCCCACGACCAGATTGGCGCGTGTCTTTTGCAAACAGATCGGCTGTGTGGCCACTGCATTGGAGGAGCAGAAGAAGAATTACAATTTGATACGAATCTAATTTAGGGTCTTTGCGGGCTGCAGACATGTAACGCCCATTGATCGCGGCCCAAGGATAAGGGAGGCAGGACAGGTCGTGGCTATTGCAACATTGTTGCTCTCATGCTGCTGGGCCCCATTGATTGGCCTTGCGCTCACGTACGCCCATAAAACGTTATAAAGCCATAAAAACCACCAGCCAACAAGCCTGGCCAGCAATTAAGGCAACGCCCCCTCGCGCACCGGGGCAGCTCGCGATGGCAGCGTGGCTAATGTGTTGTTTACGGGTTTGCTTTCCTCTCCAGCCAGCCCACTGATGAGATGCTGGCGGTAATGGCCCTTATTTGTTCAGATCGTAATGATATTGACGCTTTAACATTCAATTTAAATTTATGTTTTCCCCAAAAGCGAAACTCCTTCTGAATTCGTGAGAACACAGCAAAAGCTCCCATTGCACAAGATCTGATATATCGATATTATATAACAGATAATTGCGGTGCCAACTGCAAAAGTTAGTCCTAGAGTAAGTAGTAGAGGCAGGTTTGCTAAAGGAAACTCTAAAATTTATGGTAATTAAATATTTAAGTATTTGATTATCAGAAATATGCTCAAAGAGCAAAATATTTATGGATTTACTGCTATTTGCTTAGAAGTTAAATTTATAAAATTATTGAACTCATATCATATATATATGAATATATTAAATATTTATACTTATTTTTTTTTTTATGAAAAAATGTGTTTAACATTATAATTATATTATATTATATCTAAAAAAATTTTGAAAATAAGCTTGGCTTAAATTTTTCTATAAAATTGATTTTTCAGTGAATTTATTTATTTTTGGACCATGCAAAACATATATATATTTCTACTCTACCAGTTTCTTGGAATATAATTACTTTTATTTATAAAATCTATTTTAATACTCTAACATTCATCTTTACTATTCCGAGGTGTGGAAGATTGAAAAGAGATATAACTAAAAGAACAAGTTCTGTAGCTGATCTCATATACAAATAAATCTCAAAATTAAATGATCTCTCCGTTGGAGCGTGTACAAATTTGTTGGAGCGTGAACGATGTATATATATATATATATATGTTTAAAATTGATCTTCCTGTAATATACTATTTTTAGTATATTTCTTGTGCTACAATAGAAATACTTTTTCTAGTATGTATAGATTTTTTAAAGATTTCTATGCGATAAAATAATAATTGTATCTACAAAATTCCTTTTACTATTTAGGATTATTTAAATAGTTTAGAATTTGTACAACAAATCCTCTCTCGAGTATGTCAAATACGTTTTATCAAACCGACTTTCAACTAACAAAAAAAAAAATACTTTAAGAGTCTCTACAAAAGTTCTTTCCATTAATTTCAACTCCATAAACAGAGAGTGTAAAGTTTAAATCTGAAACATAAAATTTGTTTCAAATTTCAAAGTCCAGAACTATTGAACTATATCTAAAATCGAAAACGGGCTCATTATTTGCAACACTAAACACAGAGTGTGGCTTGTAGCTGGCCAATTAAGTTATCCCCCATTATCCCCCCTCTCCTCGTCTCCACTCAAAATTGTCACCCTAGCCCAAATTAGCAAACATGCAATATGAGAGACGATGCGACGCATGTGTAGTTGACATTATTGAACTTGGCGAGTCGAAAATAACAAAAAATAGAAGAAATATCACAGAGCAAAACGATTTTTAATTAACGTTGACACTGCGAAGCGTAACCAGATGCCCCCTCCAGCCCCTCTACTCCCTCTGCACCCCTTTCGGTTCCATTGACCCGCCCAGCCCTCTGCTTACCCGAGTAATTGAGCGGTGTTTTGAGCACCAGCAGCGCAATGTCATGATGATATTGGCCTTGCTTATAGTCGGGATGCACAATCACATGGCTAATGGCATGATTCACTGAGCGCGGTGCACAGAAGCCCGTGCTGGCGCAGTCCGGATCACTGGCGGTGTCATATTCGCCAACGCGCACCGATGAGCTGATGAGGGAAAGTGAACGAGATTTTCAGCGAGAGACCAGACGGCTTACTTACAGTCGATGGCCATCGGCCTTGGCCAGTGCACAATGGGCGGCAGTAAGGATGACGCGTCGCGCTATGATGGAGCCGGCACACGGATAGGCAAAGGCGCCCGTGTTGACATCTGTAATCGAACTAGTTCCTCAACAAACTCTCTTCTGGCATTTAGTTCTTTCCACTTACGCTTGAAGCCCACGCGTGCCACAAACGGATACGAGCCCAGTCCCCTGTAGAAGTGGCCCTGCACCAGCGACTTGCCGCACACCTGATTCTTCTCCAGCGGACTGCTGGGACAGCACACGTAGGGCATCTCCTCGCCGCCGCCACAATACAGCGACTTGTCGCCGTAATAGCAGTTCTTGGCCACCTCGTAGATCATGGCCGTGCAGTCGTGCAGTGGCGTGCACTCGGTACCAAATGCGCACTCCGTGGTGCCGCCTGCCTGGTTGCCCAAGTAGGAGCGAGCAGAGACCGAGTGACTGGCGCTGGTGTTGCCATTGCTCAGATCTCTTTTGGCATAGGTCGGCGGTATAACTAGTTTCTCTAGCAAGGAGTCAAAGTGATTTAATTTTGTATTAAATATTATTATTTTGTTAATTACGGCAAAATATAAATTATGTTATTCTGGTATTATTTCTAATATAAAATATATTATATATAAGCGTACAAAACGATTTGATTTGATTTTTTATTCGATTGAAAGTTTTAATAGACATGTAAAATTGTTAAAACAAAAAAAAAAAATTTTTTTTTTAAATATTCTTTTCTATTTGAACCATTTGGAGATACAACTTATTTAATACAATTTAAAAAAGTTAATATAATAATAAAAAAAATATATTTTAAAAAGAATATTTTGTAATATGCCAATTGTGAATAAAAATATTGCAATAAACAATCAAATGTTTTGGGAATTAAAAAAAAAAACTTAAAAAAAAAAGATATTTTTAAACAATTTTATTTCATTTAAATAATAAAAATAAAACTTTTGTAATATGCCAATTTAGAACAATTTAGAAAAATATTGACAGTAAAAAAATATATATTAAGTGCTATAAAAAAGTTTTGTGTAATAAATATAATAAAATTCAATTTTTTAAAGCGATTTAATATAAATATATGCAAAAATATACATTTTTCCAGTTCAGAGAAATGTTGACAATAAAAAATATAATTAAGTTTTATTTTTTTAATTTTGTTTATAAATATATAAATATAAAAATATAATGTACTTAAAATTAAATGAATAACAAAAACTAAGGAAAAATATGGAAAAATGGAATCAATATCCATGTGAGAATAATCTTTTTGGAGTAACTTTACGCTTAAAAATATATACATATTTTAATTAAAATCAAAAAACAGTTTAATTTAGAATAACTTCCCAGTTGCAAAATAAATTAATATTTTTAATAATTATTATATTCCTGCTCTGAACAGGAATGCACCTAATTGTACGCATACCCTTAGGGACTTCCTAATCTCCCATAATTTAACATATATAATATTTAACTCAGGCCACCTACCAAATTCGCCGGCTTCAGCCCGAATACTGGCAAATATATTGCACAATATGAATAATCCGTAAAAGGAATGCATAGTTCCCAGCAGGTCGCCAAACACTTGTGTGGTTTATCCAAATTGATATTGAGGCAATCAGGCACTTGGCATCACTTCACTTATTAAATAGAGTTCTGACAGCTGGCGAACCGAGCGCGTTAACAAAGCTCTTTCGACTAAGCGATTCGACGGTGAATCCGGCACTAAAAATCGCGCTGCCAAATGAAAACGAAAACTGAAAAATGAAAAATGAAAACTGAAATCAGAAATTTTATGGCCAGTTGGGATAGCTGCTGCTGCTGGCTGAGTAACTGATTTTTATGACAGTTTGGTCTCAATTCCAGGTAGTGTCGTGTTTATTTTTTTCAGACTCCGATACGATCCGGGCACGCTCTATGTATTTGATGTGTGACATATGTGGATCATAGCAACTCGCGCAGCCGGTCATTAGTTAGTTGAATGCAGTTTTATTTACCAAATGATGAGCACATTTTATAGAACTGTGGTTAAGCGTACACAACGACATATAACTGCTATGGACCCGAAGAGACATACCTACACACATATATACCTACATAGTTATAGCTGACAGATCGGGGTATGCGAGGCAAATGATGCGACTGTTAGTTGCACTTTTTCACTTCGTAATTGTTAATAATTTGTTAAATATATGTTGAACACAAAGGTTCCTAAATTAATTCAGTATATATATTCATATATATTATAAATATTAATTTCATTTATGAAAATGATTATAGCAAATAAAATACTGGTAGAAACCCAGTAAATATTTATATATAATGAGCTTTATTACTTATACTGGGGATATGAAAGAATAATTCTAGAGGCTGATGGGATGTTGGAAAACATAAAGAAAATAAATATAAATAATAATAAATTTAATAATATTAAATAAAATATTAATGCATTAAAAGTACTAACGAAAAATTTTAAATAAATAAATAAAATAAAATAAAATATAAAATAAATAAAAAATAAAAATAATATAAAAATGCAGCTAAAAATAATTTAGAACATTCATTATATTTTAATATTTAGCTCGCTTTAGAAACTTCTATATTTTCCTACAATATTTGTAACTAAGAAAATAGAACTTAAATAAATTCTCTTCTAATTGTAGCGCACATATCACATTCCACGCAGCCGAAACTTTCTTCCGCGCTGTATTATTTAAGTTAATTTTACTTGCTTTTTATTTAGTTATTTTTGTTGTTATTGCAATATAAAATATATTATGAATGAGATCATTTTGATTTGATAAGCGGCCGACTGACCAGAGCGGCGGTTCCACTTTTTTAAGCATGAAAACAAGCGCGACAAACGCACATTAAAATGTTTTATTGCACCAACAACTATATGTCTATGTCTATATAGGGGTATAGATGTATGCTATATACGGGTATATATGTAAAGCTTGTACTAGGCTAATTTGTTTTCTTTTTTTCTTTTAGCTGTATTTAATAGTGAATTTTACTTTCATTGCGATTAACATCATTTATCGCGCTTTTACAAATAAAAGCAACAAGTAAAAGTGCTTTTGCTTGGGACTGCACGACTGGCAGATACCCTGAACACAGTTTGAGAAGCCAGAAAAGTCTAGAGTCTATGGCAAATCTTGATCGTAGAGTAGATCAATATATAAGAATATAAATAAAGGCTTCTATACATTCATACATACATTCATACATTCATACATTTATTCATTCATACACACATACATCCAGACAGACGCTCAGGCAGAAGAACTTACGAACATGCTAAGCTTTACTCATCTCGTCGTCCCACTCAATGTTTATATTCTTAACTTTTTCGACCACACCTTCTTTTGAATGTGACATATTGTGTGACAAAATCATCATACCCTGTAGCCCACTAGCAATGCGTTCAGGAAAGAAAGACCATAGATGATGTCTGGTTCCTAATACTTTACTACGGATATGGAATAGTTTTTACAATACTTAGCCTACAAAGTGCACATCACTCAGTTTGTTTCATCGCTGCTGTCTGGCAATTCTTCGTCCTCTTTGAACTCCTTGTCCGGGGCCGATCCGCTGCCACCGCCCAGCTGGGCCAAGGCACTGCGCACCGCATCCTCGTAGTAGTCGCAGCGAGTGGATATGTTGGAGCTGACGCTGACGCTGGACACGAGGCTGGAGAGGCTGGCACTCGATTCACTGGCATTGTTTTCCATGGATGTGGTGCTCTGTGCGCCCGACAGTTGGCGCCGACGTTGCAGTGCATCGTACACATAGTCGTACTCGTAGGCGCCCTCGGGCCGTGCATGCAGTGGTATGGGAAAGTTGTGAAGCACCTGGCGGAACACCTCGTAGCGATCGCGCAACTCCACATCCACCTCCTCGCCGCTTCGCTCCTCGGCCTGCATTGAGTGCAGCACGGAATACATGAACACACGATTGGCGATGTTGCAGTCGGGCAAGAGGCTGCCCTCCACTCCCTGATTGGGGCACATGGCGTTGACAAAATATTCGAATACGGATACGGATACGGACGCAGCCCAACTATTGGAAATTCAATGCAATTCACTGAAAGTTCTACGGACAGCTTGCTAGCGTATTTCGCTGTTGGATTTTATTTTACTTGTTTTGTTTTTTTGAGCAAAAACAAAAACTTCAATTTGAAACGAGCGCTTAATTTTTCATATACATTTATTTACTAAATCAACACAAAATAAACTGGGACACCTAGGTGGAAATATTACATAATTACGTATCCATTTCTAACGTATAGAACAATGCCAACTAAACGATCGACAAACAATGAACAACGAACAAAAACAAACAAACATTTAACACAATTAGTAAAGGCGGAAGTAATATTTGTATTGTACCGTTAACTTTTATAGACCAACATAAATTGTTATTATTTAATAAAAGCAATACAAAACAAATATCAATTAAATCAAAGAATTCTTTTGTATCTATTTAAGTAGAATCTATAGAACGAGGTTTGAGTGTGCAAAGCAAATGCTTCCTGTGGCGCGTAGGGTATCTATCAATTGAAAATTTTCAAAAGTCCATTATCTGTCTGAAGTTATTGAGTTACTCATGTCAATAACATAATAGGTATGTGCATATACTACCTGTTTCTATTTCGTATATCCATAAATAAATATTCTCCATATTTGGTGCTAAATTCGGTGCATTTTGCATATGAAAATAAGTATAATTTAATATTTGAATTCATAATTGATCTAAAAGAGCGCGCGGCGCATTTCAAATAGAATAACAGAACGGAACGTTAGGTCCTAACAGAACTAATATTTAACATTGAAAGTAACAGTAGTGATCTTTGCATAAGATTCATCTCCTCATCTTCGACTAAAGCATACTGTTAGTTAACATTAAGAGCAAAGGGACTGCTTTTTGCGTAACATAACAGCGGAGCGAATTGTCCCACAAGAAACCATTTTTTCCCTCATACTCACTGCTCTCATGTATATATGTATGTGTGCATATAAATATGTTTGTACGTAATATCAGCAGTTCTGCGACATTTGAGTCATTTGCATATGCCATGGTATGGTTGCAAATACATACATACATACATATGTACACACATCCATATACTTTTTTTTTTTGCACATTTTTGAATGCTATTAAAAAAGAAGTACCGTTAACAGTTAAGTGCCATCTCTGTTGATATGGGCCATAATCGTGCCTAAACTGCCATAAAATTGTCGAAGTAAGCTAAATTATACAGCGTGTCGACATTTTGGAGTACTTAATTTTATTATACTTTAAACTTTATTTGAAATACAGAATGTAATAGAATGTTTGTATGTATAAATATAATATTAATAATATTGAATAAAAATGTATTAATTATAACAACGACAAAAAACATATGGATAGGGAGGGAGAGTGAGAGAGAGAGAGATAGCAATATGCAGTTTAGAAATAACTAATAGAAAACACAAACAAATGGGACATAATTTCGAAAACAAAAAACATATTTGTAACTGTAAACTCTAAAGAAATAAGTAAATGAATAAATGTATATGCATGTCATTATGCATGTTGTGTGTGCTTAAACATTTAGAAAGACAGTAATAGGGCAATGGTCGCTGCCCAGGCATTGGCTGCGCATCACGTTGTCCACGATGCGCGAGAGGAAGCGCTCGGAGACGATGCAGTAATCCAAGCGCCAGCCAACGTTGCGAGCACGCGCATTGGACATGTACGTCCAGAAGGTGTAGGCTCCTGTCTGCTTGGGGTACAGGTGCCTGAAGGTGTCTACATAGCCAAGGGCCAGCAATTCAGACATCTTCTCGCGCTCCTCCTTGGTGAAGCCGGCGTTCTTCGTATTTGTCTTTGGATTAGCCAAATCGATTTCGGAATGCGACACATTCATATCGCCGCAAATTACAACTGGCTTGAGGGCATCCAGTTTCTGGACATACGCCTGAAATTGTTGCTCCCAGCGCATGCGCATTTCCAGGTTCACCAGCTTGCGTCCCGAATTCGGAACGTACACATTGATCAAATAGAATTTCTCATACTCGGCGGTGATCATGCGACCCACAGCATCGAACTCCTTGTTGCCAATGCCATACTCCACATTTATGGGCATTATTTTGCTGTAGATGGCGACGCCTGCATAGCCGCCGGGCATGCACAGCCAGTACGGATGGTAGCCGGGCAGGCGCTCCATCTCATCCGGTAGCTGATCATTAGAGCATTTTGTTTCCTACAATTGAATACATATATATTTATATATATTGCATACATGACATTTATATTATTTCATACCTGCAAACAGAATATATCCGGCTGCTCACAGTCCACAAATCTTAATCCATCTTTCTTTAACCAGGCTCGCAGGCCAGCCACATTCCAGCTAGAGATTTTTAAATTGAATGCCTGATCCGTTGGCGATGTGAAAAGACTTTTATCGTAGGCCTCCGCCTTTGGTGTTGTTTGCTTTTTGGCCTTGGACGCTGGAAGACAAAAGTTGAGCACATTTTGCAAACTTTTCAATACCGCAGTGCCACAGCCGGGCTCAGTCAACGTACTTCTTGAGCCATCACCTTCGTCGACTGCAATGGCGTCAGCGTCCTCCTCAGCGACTGCAGCTGCTCGCTTGCGGCCGCGTGCTGTGGAGTGGAAATCAACTAATTGGATGCTGCTAGAGATTAGCCTATTTGTGTGCTTACCTGGCTTGCTCTCCGGCACATTCAGTTCTTCATCTGGATTGCCGTTAGCTTTCTTTTGGGCACGTTTCTTGGTAGTTGTTGCGGCCTCAACAATGGGCAAATCCGGCTGCGGCTCATCAACTGCTGCTTTCCTGCCGCGTTTCTTAACAGGAGCCTCGACATTCTCATTATTGACCTTTGTTGGTTTGGAGCGCTTCTTGCTCGCGGGCTGTGCCGCCGGTTCTGGTTCGTCGTCGGCTTCTACCAGCTCGGAAATTTCGCTATCTGCCAAACGTTTGGTGCCGCGTACACGCTTCGCTGTTGTTGCTGCTGCTGCTGCTGCTGCTGCTGCTGCTGTTGAGACTACTTCTGCAGTTGCATTTGCTTTTTTTGCCCTTCCCTTGGTAGCAATATCAGCTAGAACCTTTTTAGCACGTCCCTTAGCAGGCTCCGGCTGTTTGTCTGCCTCAACTACATCGCTCTTCTCTGCCTCCTTCTTGCGACCGCGCGCTTTTGGCTCCTCCTCCTTGATCGGTACCTCGACAATAGCAGCTTTTTCATTTAGGGGTGTTTTCACCTTCTTAGCCCGTCCTTTACCTACTTCCGGCTCTTCAGGCGCTGGGGTTTTCTCTTTTTTCGCGCGCGGCTTTGTTGTTTTGGCTTTAGTCTTTGGCGCATCACTCACCTCTGCAGACAATTTCTTGGCGCGTCCTCTTGGCTTGGGCGGTTCTGGTTCCTCAGCCACAACCTCCGCCTTCTCCACAGGCTTCTTTCGGGCTCTCACTGCAGTCTTCTTTACAACAACTTCCTCTTCTTCGCGTGCATCGTTCGCCTCGCCAGCTGCCGCTGCAGTTGGTGTTTTCTTGCCGCGCGCTTTGCTCTTAGCTGGCTGTTTGATAGGAGCGACCCCCTCCTCAGATGACCCATCGTTGCCATTTGTTGCAGACAACTCTGATGATGCTTGTTGTTTTGTTGCAACTTTCAAGCGCGGCATGTTATTATTGTTTCTTTTTGGCACTCAACTAAAGAAATTCAATATTATATATCGCACTGTATGTAGCTGCGATGTTTTCGCTTTTTGCTTACTTTTTGCAATGTGGGTAATACAAAAACAACTACCGACCATGAACTCTTCGCGGGCAATGGCAATGCCATCCCAAGCCGGTATCATTTTTTGCCCGCGTGAAGCTGACACTAAAATCATCGATATTATCGATAGTATAATTTGAAGAATGTAATACAAAATACCTGAAAAGATTTAATTATCTGTCATTGTCAAATTGACTTAGAAAAACTAAAAATTTTCAAATACATTTTGTTTTTACTGTGTTATTTATATTATTGAATGTAATTATTGCATTTATGATTAGCATACCAGTTCTCATTGAAGAGCAGTATCGATAAGAACCAAAAATTAATCTGGTAACAGTTACTGCAAACCATCTCCACTCATTATCGATTGTGTCATCGATTGTTTTTTCTGCTCTACCCGCTGTATCTTTTTTTTAAGTTTTTTCCTATAAACAATTTGTTTTGTTAACAATTTTCAGTGTTTTCAGTGTGATGTGCATATAAATTTAACTGGGCTTATCAGCATTCAACGACAAGGCGCACAAATTGCACAAATTTTTACGGAGACCCGCATCAGCAGTCATCATCGAAACAGCATCTCGCCAAAATGCCAAGTGAAATAATTACGCTCCAGCTGGGGCAATGCGGCAATCAAAGTAAGTACAATTTATTCAGTTTGTTGCATGCTTGCAAATTTAAAATGGTTCTTTATTAATAACCGTACATTATTTTAGTTGGCTTTGAGTTTTGGAAGCGGCTATGCTTGGAACATGGCATCTCGCCAAGCGGCGTGCTTGAAGACTTTGCCACCGATGGCATGGATAGAAAGGATGTGTTCTTCTATCAAGCTGATGACGACCATTATATACCGCGGGCCGTGTTGCTCGATTTGGAGCCGCGTGTGATTAACACCATCATGACTTCTGCTTATTCCAAAGTAAGTACAAAAACGTACCTAAAATAATAATAAAATATGCATGATTCGGTTTTCTTATTAGCTTTACAATCCGGAGAATGTTTACTTATCGAAGCATGGTGGTGGTGCCGGCAACAACTGGGCATCTGGATATAGCCAGGGTGATAAATTGCAGGAGGAAATCTTTGATATAATCGATCGCGAAGCGGATGGAAGCGATTCGCTTGAAGGCTTCGTGCTATGCCATTCTATTGCGGGTGGCACTGGTTCGGGCATGGGGTCATTTCTTATGGAACGCCTAGCGGATCGTTATCCCAAGAAACTCATCCAAACGTACAGTGTGTTTCCAAATCAAGACGAAATAAGCGACGTTGTAGTACAACCCTATAATTCCATGTTAACGCTTCGCCGCCTTACTACCGCTGCGGACAGTGTCGTTGTCCTGGATAATACGGCATTAAATCGCATTGCGTGCGATCGTTTGCATATACAAAATCCGACCTTTACACAGATAAATACACTAGTCTCTACCATAATGAGTGTGAGCACAACAACGCTGCGATATCCATCGTATATGAATAACAATCTCATCGGCCTGACGGCCCCCTTGATACCAACACCTCAGTTACACTTCCTCATGACGGGCTACACTCCGCTGACCAGCGATGCTAACCTTAGCAATAATGTAAGTGGCAGCCAAGAGGTATATATAGATTTGATATCATAATTTATCAATGTCTTATTGTAGCATGACCCCTTGTCCTCGACCCAAGCTGTTAACGTGCGCAAGACCACCGTGTTGGACGTAATGCGCCGTCTGTTGCAGCCGAAGAACATGATGGTGTCGACTGGCCCCGACAAAACCAATCATCACTGCTATATCTCGATACTGAACATCATACAGGGCGAGGTGGATCCCACGCAAGTGCACAAATCGTTGCAGCGCATACGTGAGCGCAAGCTGGCGCAGTTTATCCCATGGGGACCCACCTCAATACAGGTGGCATTGTCTCGCTCTTCGCCGTACGTGCAGAGCAGCCATCGTGTCTCGGGCTTGATGTTGGCCAATCACACAAGCATTTGCTCCTTGTTTGAGCGCACTTTGAACCAGTATGACAAGTTGCGAAAGCGCGGCGCTTTTCTGGATCAATTTCGACGCGAGGATATCTTTAAGGATGATTTAAACGAATTGGACGAGTCCCGCGAGATTGTGGACGGCCTCGTGCAGGAGTATGAAGCGGCTACACGCATGGACTATTTGCAGTTTTCGACAAATAGGCGTGGTGCCAAGGACGATGGGGTAGGGGATACAAAATCGGAAGATACCAAGTCGATAAACAGCGGTGATCTATAAGTCCTTAAGTGTACTTCCCTTGTGCCGTTAACGTGCCATGATTCAGAAACGAAGTATTGTACACTTGCTCGAATATACATTTGTGTATGTGTGTAATTATTCTCAACGCGAAAGGATTGCAAATCCTTCCAAGTATTTTTACATCATAAATTGTTTGAAGTATCTTATGTTTGCGTGTATTTATATTTGTTAGTACACTGTCTGTTTTAACAGCAAATGACAAAGATTGCACAATTTTCCTACTATTTTGTCGTAATTCAAATGTTAATAACAAAAATAATCTAATAAAGTTGCTGTTAGATAATTTCGATAAGTCTAATTAAACCTAACAATGCGGGTGGTAAAAATTTGAAGTCTAGTTGCAGTCGACCGTTTTTTTTTTTTTAATTTATTGGTGTGGTGAGTTTGAATCTCTCCTATCGATAAGCTATGGATTGTTTATAAACGGTGGTGGATGGTCGATGTTAGACAGTGCTTAACTTTTGTTTGTAAGTGCAGTGCAAACATAGAAATGTTTGTATTAATTTTGCATATATTTGAAACATATGTACGAAATCAATGTTGTAAAATAAGTTAAATAAAAAACTAAAGTGAATGTAATATTTATTTACACAGCGTGAAAATGTTAATAAAACTTGTGAATCTCTTAATACATCGTCATAATTTCATCAAATGTTGCTGTTTCTTCCAATTGTTTTAAAGCATTTTTGATTTACCCACAATTTCAATGGCGCCAAATACATCTATGGATGCAAATCCAAAGCATGAGCCGAGGGAGCCAATCTCCACGTTCGCAGTATTGGACATCGAAACGTCGAATTTGCCACAACATAACTATAATCGGGTTAGCATCACGGAACTTTGCATCTACGCCTTTGATCCTGCTGTTTTAAAGGATCATCAAATGTCAACAGATTCCTTACCAGCTGAACTGCCCTCGCCGCCAAGAGTGATGCACAAGCTGAATCTACTATTCCAGCCGTCAATGCTTGTGAATCCGGATGCAGAAAGTATCACTGGTCAGAACTGTGAATGACTCATGCTGGCAATTCCCCTGGCAATAATGTTTTCATATCAATTATATTCCAGGCTTGAACAACTACATTTTGGAGCGTGAGTCAAAGCTGAATGAAAATGCAGGGGAACTTATAAAGAGATTCTTGGAGCACTTGCCCCCACCAGTTTGTCTTATTGCGCATCATGGCTGGTATTTTGATTTCCCCATTATTAGGAAAGCGCTTAATAAGCTGAATATCAGTTTGCCAGCGTCCACGCGCTGTGTCGATTCATTGCGTGCCTTCGATGAAATTGATGCTAAGCGAGCTATTCAACAGAGTGCTTTGCCAGTTGAAATTAAGGCCGAGCCAACTGAGATCGCCGAGCAGTCAACTGAGCCATTCACCCAGAAGGAAGTCGACTGGCAGTCGGTGAACGAAAGCACGCCAAAGCGCCCCATTCTGAGCCGTCAAGAAGCAGCACTTAAGCGCAAGCATATGAGGGATAATGAGACGGATACATCAGAGAACAAGAGGACGTATCCAGATCTGAAAGCACGGCGTCAGCTTTTTACAGACCTGAAATGTTTCACAACGAAACGTTATCCGCAGGCCGGTTTTTATCGCTTAGGCAATATGTATGAGCGAATATTCCAGCGACCGGTTGAAAATGCCCATCAAGCCGAGGCGGATGTCAAGATGCTGACACAGCTCATCCAACACTACAACTTAGATTTTCTCGCCTTTGCCGAGGAGCAATCCGTTCTATTCACAGATGTTGTGCCAGTCGGTGGCAAGGTGTCGAATTCCACTAAATAAGTTTTATAACGTAATGTGTTTGCATGACTGTCTTAAGGCATAGTACAATTTTAATTTTCATTTGTGATTTGATAAGAAAATGCAATATATTTTTATACGTGAAATTTTTTATATGCAATAAATAATATATAGATTTGATCTGTGTTGTTTTTTTATTACATATTAATACAATAATTAAATCTACATTAAATATACAATATTAGCTAATATTTGAATATATTAGTATTTAATTTAATGCTAAAAAAGAAATTATATATGCGTATAGTTTATCGATAGTTGTTTACTGAACATTGTGTACAGTCACAGTTATATCGATAACACTTATAAAACTGCTACAAATCAGCTGTTCCCAAACAAAGAATCAGAACAATTTACGTTGCGAAAAAAACAGTGTCTACATATATATTAGCGAGCAAAGATCAAAATACAAGTGGAAGCAGCTGCATAATAGAAAAAATTTTATTTATTGCACGTTTCAAACGCATCAAAAGAAAAAAAATAGAAAGAAAGTGAATTATGAATTTATCTTTCGCTGGCTGCGGTTTTCTCGGCATTTATCATGTCGGTGTGGCCGTGTGTTTTAAGAACTATGCGCCCCATTTATTGCTGGAGAAAATTGGAGGTGCATCGGCAGGCTCCCTGGCCGCGTGTTGCCTGCTCTGTGATCTGCCACTTGGCAGCATGACATCAGATTTTTTCCGCGTAGTGAACGAAGCTCGTCGCCACTCGCTGGGCCCCTTCAGTCCCTCGTTTAACATACAGACCTGCCTGCTCGAAGGTCTGCAAAAGCATCTGCCTGAGGATGCGCATATGCGTGTCAATGGGCGGTTACATATTTCATTGACGAGCGTCTATGATGGCCAAAATGTTATAATCTCACAGTTCGAGTCGCGCGAGGAGGTGCTTCAGGCGCTGCTCTGTGCATGCTTCATTCCGGGTTTCTCTGGCATTTTGCCACCGAAATTTCGCGGTGTACGCTACATGGATGGTGCCTTCTCAAACAACTTGCCCATACTGGACGAGAACACCATCACGGTCAGCCCCTTCTGCGGCGAGAGCGACATTTGTCCACGTGACCAAAGCTCCCAGCTGTTCCACTTTAACTGGGCCAACACAAGCATCGAAATCTCACGACAAAACGTCAATCGTTTCGTTCGCATTCTCTTTCCGCCCCGCCCCGAGTTCCTTTCCAAATTTTGCCAGCAAGGCTTCGATGATGCTTTGCAGTTTCTGCACCGCAACAATCTCATCAACTGCAGACGTTGCGTTGCTGTCCAATCAACCTTTGTTGTCTCTGAAACAGTTGCTCAACCCCCAGAATTCGATCCAGAATGTCATGAGTGCAAAAAGCATAGAAAAGTATGTACCAAATAACTAAATATATTTCTTAATTATTAATTTTAAATGTTATACAGGACGCTTTGACCTCAAACATGCCACAGACTGTGCTGGACGTAATACAGGACTACATAGAGCAGGCAAACAAGGGATTGGCCAACTGGATCTTCAGGCATCGCGGCCTCAAGCTACTCTCGCTGCCAGCTACAGTGCCAATGGACTTTTTGCTGGCAACCGTATATAAAATCTCCAGTCTGACGCCGAAGCTAACCAAGCAAATGCGACAAGTGATTGCCCAGCTGCACACGGCGATTCAAACGCGCCTCTTTAGCAAATTCACTCTTTACGATACGCCGCATTTTGATGCAACCGGATTGCTGCACTCGAGTCGTTTGTACGGACCGCGCGTCTCTATCTTGGTCGATGAATGGTCTGTAGATTTGTGGGCGTCTTAAAGTGTATTGGCATAAACTTTAGCTCTATTTGCAGCGGTGCAACTCCCTGGAATGTGGATGTTGATAACTTTGAACATGTTCTCAAGATGAGCACGCATAATGACGCCCTCTATGCCTACTACTACACAGATAATAGCACGAACCATGTTAAAGTGACGGAAATATTTGATTTTGATGAAATGACGGAACACGGTCAGCTAGCTACGGATTTGCAGCTCTATGAAGGCTCCGTCGAGGATCATCCAAATCCACGCCAGTCACACTCCCATAATGCAGTTGTCAGCGAATGGAATGGTGTCGAGTCCGGTTAGTATAGCATTAGATCTTTTTAGATCACCATCATGTTTTCGTATCGTATCATCCGGACCCATCACCATTTACCCAACCATTTCTTACAGTGCAAATAATGCCCACTACACCAGTATTACACGATGTTGCCTTTTAATCACTCGCACACGCACTCACACACACCCACGTATTGGCTATAAAAAAAGCTAAACTATATGTTCATATCATTACCAGGTAGATTTCGGATATATCATATTACTCATTTAAGCTGCACCCATAACGTTGATCTTTTAATTTATTGGTTCATGTTTACTTCACAGACTTCTTTATAGACGCTCAAACGCCCAATTCTACAGAAGAGCCCGAATCGCCGTACTTCAACACGCTAAATATCGAACACGACTCAGAGGAAATAAATGGTGCTTTGGCTAATCGACAGGCGGTTCAAACTTCCATAAACAACACCGATTTGTGCATAGAAATCGAATGAGCTTTCCACTCATGACAATCGAAACTCGAATTTGTAACGAATGTAACGATTCCAAAGCGGCTCCTAGCCAAGCGAAGAGCCTTATTTAGCTTTCCGTTAGCTGTAATACTTATATAATTGTAATACGAAAGCGTATGTTCAAATGAAATTATGTAATATCTTTTAGATAAAAGATATTACATGCTCTTTGCTTCATCTGGTTTTTTGAGTCGCAGTCAGAGCACGTTATTAAACATTGTTTTATCCTTGGCTGTTTACTCGTATTTCAAATGCCTTGAGAACATCTATCTATGTTTAATGTCTTCAATAATAAAAATGTACACCATTTAATCTAATTATTCGTTTTTTATCGAGCCTATATTAAATTAAGCCTTTGCAATGGAAGGAAAAAAAATGATTTATAGATTTGTATAGACTTACTATATTTTGATTTATAAGATCTACACAATGATGTGGTTAGAAAGGATAATACTCATATACTTACTACGGCGATTTTAGAATATCTCAGATTTCACCCAACTTCGCTATGCAGCATACTTTTAGGAAAAATGATCATATTTCGCCATAAGATCAAAAAGTGACCTACAAAAACCCTTATCACAACCTTGTTTTAGACAATACACATGAAATTAAATTTGGCAGATAAGTTGTTGTTTTAATTATAAAAAATCGTTGCACAAATTATCTCGCCCTCATTGTCCAATCGCATTCAATAATCGCAAATCTTTTGTAATATAATTTAATGATATACATATTTATAGACTTCAGACACTACAACATGCGTAATATACTTATTCATATAGATTAATATTAACTACAATACACGTCTCCACTGGCGGTATCTATATATATATATATATTGGCTTATACAAGTGCTGCAGCACCAACATTGAAACGAAACATTACAGAATTTAAGTTTACATATTCGCTTTATTCAATGTTGTGTTTATAAATATAGTGAGAATTTGTTGTTATTTTCAAAGCTTTCAAAAGACTTATAGAAGTTGCATATGCTCGTAATTAACTGTACAGTAAAAAAGTATTTAAGAAAACTTAAAGCCTACGCTTTATACAAGGGGAATTGTAAAATAATCTTATTTACGTAATTTGCCCGAAACGCCGCGGTTCATATATAATTTAAATTTACAGTACAATTTATAAATAGCTGCTAAATATTATTACTTGTACATATGTTTAGCTATGTATGGTACCTAATCTGTATCATGCGTATTCTGATTTCGCTTGCGAGTGTGTGTGTGTATGGGTTGATGTGGGTTTGTTGGGGTGTGCGTGTATGTGTATATGAGCAGGTGTTCTTTTGTGTTGTGTCCTGCTCATGATTTGTGTCCAGATCGTTACGGAAACTCTTATCAATTAGCCGCGCCCGACACAGACACCACAGCCAACCTTAAAACTAAACTAAATGTATATACAATTATTACCAGCATTCGCTCCTCACGTCTGCGTGCGCCGTTCATAATCGCTGCGTCTGTATTCAGCGGGATACTCTCGCGGCATGACTGGATAGCCGCGTGGTTCATTCCGATAGCCTGGCGGCGGTGGCGGCAATGCCATGCCATTTGGCAGATAATAATTTGACGGCAGGTAATGGCTCGCGTAGGCATGCGGTGGAACAGCGGACGGGTATCTGTGTGAAAGGAATGAATCAATCAATAAATCTCAATAGCTAAATACTTCATTCTCCTAATTTGAATTGAAATATACTACAAAAATGGCTGCGACTTAGCTGACGAGGCTTACCTGCGTTTGTCTGGTCTTCGTTCGCGATCACGCTCACGATGATCTCGATGATAACCGCTGCCGACAGCACCACTGCTTCCGCGAGCGTATAGTGAGTCATATCGCTCGCGCTTGTAGTCAAAGTTATAACTACAATGAAAATTAAATTAATTATAAAATATCGATGATTAGTCTACTGCCTTTCACATACCGTTCACGTGGATGCCAACGATCCATTTCGGAAGCGTAGCCAGAGGGTGCAGGCGATGGCTCAAAGCGCCGACTGCTGCCGCCGATTGCTGATGGTGAGTTAAGACCAGCACGACGTGCGCTATTACCCTCATAGCCACTCGGTGGCGCTCCGCCGGCACTTCCGTAGTACTCATCGCCTCTATGATGCTTCTTGCGCTGATCTTCGTGGCTGCCATGTCGAGAGGATGCAGCTGCATCCATATTGAGACGCTTGAAAGACATCGATTTCAGGTTGTCGCTGATTCCAGAGTTGTTTACAGCCATGCCGCTGGCCTCCGCATCGTTCTCATCACGTTTCCTCTTCAATGGCGAATCGTTGTTAAAGCGGCGTGCAGACTTGTCATCGGAAGGTGCACCTGAATAGCGACCTTGACGCTCCTTGTCCTTGTCTTTCTTCTTCTTCTTACCACTCTTATCTCGCTCCTTCTCCTTGTCTGTAACGTCGCCGTTTTCAGTTCGCAAGCGCTTCGACTTTACGCCATCAGCAGGAGGATCATCCTTTTGTGTTTGCTGCTTAAGCGCATGCTTATAGATCTTGAACAGGCGCTTGGCGTCCAGTTCCGTGAACTTGGACACAAAATACCACAGATTGCTGCGCCACTCTTTTTTCTCAGTCTCGCCGTAGGGCTGTAAGCAGACATCAATTTGCCGTCCAATCTGCAATAGACAGTCACGCGTATGCTGCAACTGATCCTGATCGGACAAACTGAGATCGGGCTGATCTAAAGCTTTGAGCGCCTTCTTCACCGGCCGCATCTTCTCCTTGCATTCATTGAAAATGCTGGGATCCAAGTCACCGAGAACCTCCAGCGCACGGGGCTCATTGTTGGCCGTAAAGTGCATTGGTTTATTGCCATTGTTGTCGGATGCGCTTGTTTTTTTGCTACGGGTCTTCGACTTTTTCTTTTTCTGTGCATTACTGTGTTCTGTCGCTGATGCGCTGGCAGTAATAGGCGAGGCAACAGCGCTGTTGCCATCTACTGCCTGCCGTAAGCTAGTATCGCCCGTCAGCGAGGAGCTACCCTCCTCAACAGCTCCATCCTTTCGCTCCGGCGTACTGACTGCCGTCGTGCTTGAATTGAGATTTGCTTTTAGCTTCCGCGGTCGGCGCTGACGTCGCTTTTCACCCTTCGTCAGCTCAACATTCTTCTTGATAATCTTGAGCAGGTACTCCGCTCGAGATTGCAGGTGCTTGGCTTGCGGCTTCCGCGTGTCGTTAAGTAGTATCTTTTCACTCAGCTTAAGCGTTGGATCCAGCTTCATTTGCTCCCAAGAGCCAATACCATATTGATAAATGCCGCGCAGCAAATGGGTGTCCTCATCAGCGCCCCACTCCACGTCGAAATTGGCTGAACGTGTCTTGATGTTGAACACCCATTGCTGCCGCTCGTGCGCCGAACTGGGCATGAGCTCGTTAAGCGGATGCAATTCTTCCTCACAGGCCAGCAGCGTTTTAGCATTAAACGAGACGCCACCCAGTTTAATGGAGTACGTGGCCCGGGTGCGTCGCTGTTTGCTGCCCTGCTGATCCTCTTCCTTCACAGTCTTGATTTCTTCCTCCTTGTGCTCGTCCAGGAACTGCACGCAACGTTGATGCAGCATCTCGCCGATACGCTTAAGCTCTGATAATGGCTTTTCCTGCAACTCCGCATCACATGCAATAGCCTCAAGACGTTGCAACGGCGCAGGAAACTTTTTATAGCTGCGTATAAAACGCCGTAGTTCTGCGTCGGTGAAGCCAATGATCTTCTCTTTCATTGCGGGACGTCCGCGTTTGCGTTGCCTGCCACTATCCTCGCCACCAGCGGCGCTGGCATCGGAGCCCAGTTCATAATCTGAATCACCTGAATCATCGCCCTGCTTGGAACGTGTGCCGCTCTTGGGTGTTCCTCGCTTGCCGGAATCGCCCTTATTTGCGGCTGCAGTTTTGCGCCGCGGAGGCAGGTACAAATCCTCCATTTCCTTAGCTCGCTCCTGATCTTCAATGACTTTTCGGAAGCCCTCGGGTATAATGTCGTCCCAATCTTTGCTGTCATCCTCTTCGTCAGCCCCTTGCTGATTCACTGACTCACTGGGCTCATCCTCTTGAAAGGCAGCTATACTGGCCACTTTGAAAGCTGACAGCAGATCGTCGCCCGGCATCTCAGGATCTTCATTGCGTGTCTCGGCTCGACGCAGTATTTCATCAATATCGCATACAAGCTCCTCCTCGTGCTCCTGCTCATCCTTAAACAATTCTTCTGCGCCAAATTTAAGAATAGCCGACAAGTCGTCTTTGTTGAAGGGATTTGAATTGGACGAATGACCATTTCCGCTCTTGTCTAGCACCGTTCGGCCTGTGGTATCCATGCGTTGTATCACCAAATGATCGAGCACCATTTTTTGCTTAGCGCGCTCCACAATTTGCTCCTCAACAGAACGCGCTGTGACCAGCCGATATATATTCACCTGATTCTTTTGCCCAATTCGGTGGGCACGAGCCTGCGCTTGCAAATCATTCTGTGGATTCCAATCCGAATCGAATATAATGACCGTGTCAGCTGTGGCCAAATTAATGCCCAAACCGCCAGCTCGTGTCGATAACAAAAAGCAAAAGTCCTGACTGCCCTCAGCATTAAAGTGGTCTAATGCCTGTCGCCGCATTTCACCCTTAATGCTGCCATCCAAGCGCTGGAACGAGAAATGTCGCTTCTGAAGATAGTCAGCGAGCACGTCGAGCATGCGAACCATCTGTGAAAATATGAGCACACGATGACCAGTCTCCTTCAGCCGGCACAGAAGCTTATCCAACAGCACAAGCTTGCCGGAACCCTTCAGTAGCACCTGGAGCGCTTCATCCTGTTGCAAACCAAAAAGCTCAAATTCGGATGGACGTATGAGCGCCGCATGATTGCAACACTTCTTCAGTTCAATGACAATATTAAGAAAGGTGGAAGTGGAGCCGCGTTTTCCCTTGCGAAGCGCATCAAAGTTTTTGGTAAGTATCCATTTGTAGTACTGCTTCTGAAGCGATGTCATCTCCACGCGAAGTATTTGCTCTACTTTGGCGGGCAGCGACTTCTCCACGTCTTTCTTTACACGCCGCAGTATATATGGCTCAAGCTGTTGATGTAGGCGAGTATAGCCTTTGTCCTCGGCATTCCCATGCTGCAGCTCAAAGTTGTCCCACGTATCGAATTTCGCAGGCATTATAAAGTGAAGCAGAGCCCACAGCTCCTTTAGCGAATTCTGCAATGGCGTACCCGTAATCAGCAGTCGGTGATTTGTATCAAATTCCTTGAGCGATTTGTACAACAGCGAGTCATCGTTTTTCAGCCGATGCGCCTCATCAACCAGTAACGCTGCCCACTGAAGGGTGCCCAAAAATTGTTTGTCCTTTAGCACAATTTCATAGGTCGTTAATATGCAATTGAATTTCAGTCTTTTGGAACCTTCAAACTGCCACTCGTATTGCTGTATTAGTTCGCGCGACTTCACATCGCCCAGATATGTTACTACATTCATATCGGGCGCCCATAAATCAAATTCCCGCTGCCAGGCGGTCATTGTACTGAGCGGCACCACACACAAAAATGGGCCATACAGATGATGAATCTTGAAGAGCGAATAGAGGAAACATATTGTTTGTATGGTCTTTCCCAGACCCATCTCATCGGCCAGTATAACAGAGTTCTCCTTGCACCATGAGTGCAGCAGCCAGTTCAGTCCATCCATTTGATAATCACGGAGTGTAAGCCCATCTACCAAAAAATCGGGTTGCGACTTGATGCGCGAGAACTTGGGGCGATATTTGATCACACGGCAGTGACGCGACGGCGTCCACTTCGAATTTTCACGCTCGGTAAATTGCTCAACACACCGCTGCCACTTCCTCAACACTAATGTTGCATCCTCCCACGTTGACTCAGAGTAGGGCAACGACTGCCATTTGCACAGAAACTCCTCGCTACCGTCATCAGGCTTGGTGCCACGCGCTATTATACGATCCACATTGTTGTAGGACTTGAGCAAATCGTGCTGCAGCTCTAACTGGCACTCAAAATAATCGATATCTTCGGGGCCTGCATAGCGACGCCAATAAGCTGTGTCCTGCTCCTTCTTGATGAAGTTGTCCAGCTTTTTCATGCCTTTGGCCTTCATTTCGCGCAGCGTCGTTTCCGACTCCCAGGTATTGTGTATGTAGCTCCAACCCTTCCATTTGATCAGGTATTGCACCTCCAGTGACGAGTCCTCAAAGCCCGCATTCGGATCGCATCCATTCTCCTCAATGGCATAGATCGTCGTTTGATTGCCGGTACAGCCTTTCTTGCCTTCACGTTGCGCCAGTATACGCTCAATAGTCTCACACTTCTCGTCCTCCTCAGCAGCAGCCGCATTGGCCGCTGCCTGACTTTCATCGTACTCAAATTCCAGGAGATCCTCTGAGTCTGTAGCCTCGTCCTCAGAGGCCTCTTTGTAACTCACAGCAGCCGCAGTGCGACGAGTGGCGCATCTGTTTTATAATTGGATTATAATGAATATGTTGTTTTCAAATTATTAAATGCTTTCCTTGACATACCTCTTGCTCGCATCATCGTCGTCGCTGTCGTCAGAACTAAAGGATTTCACGCGACGCCGCTGCTGCTGATGTTGTGACTGTTTGTTGCCGCCGGATCGAGCATTGCACTTGCGTTTTTGTGTTGCGAAAGGTGCCTCATCGCTATCAGCGTCATTACTCCCGTCGCTCTCATCGGAGTCCCAACTGTGTATGAATTAGATGCTTAGAAGGATTCTCTCAACAATTCTAAAATAATACGATTGCACTGCCTTTTGTTTGATCTATATATCGAAAAGCAATTTTATTGCACCGCATCCTGTTTAGCAAATCCTAAAAAATGTTCTTTGAGAACATTGCAGAGCTAGTTTTGTCTTAAAAAAAAAATAGTAAAACTAAAACTAAATAATTCTACCAATTATTGTACAATTACGTACTCTGTATCTGACTAAATGTGGCTAACTGCGAAGTTTACGAATGCAATCAATCTAGTTATAATGTGTATAACTTACGTTTGGCTTTTCTTCTTCTTTTTGGCAGGTCGCTTTGATTTCTCAGCAGCGGATGGCGCAGGTTTCCGCGGCTGTCGCGTAGATCGCTTAGGTCTGTAATCATCCTCCTCATCTTCCTGTTGAGTTGTTTAAAGTACTTGAGCTAACGTGTTGTGAGACACTTAAGCAGGATCAAGGTTTAACTTACGCTGCTGCTACTGCTGCTGGAGGATGTGGGCGAGGCATTGGCGGAGCTATCACTGGCATCATCTTCATCGGCGCTGGCTTCGCTGATGGCCTGTGGTTTTTGTGTCTTCTCTTCTTCACCATCTTCATCATCATCATCATCGTCGTCGTCATCATCGTCCTCTTCGCCAGCCTTGGCAAGGGTTGCTGCAGAAGTGCCCGAGGAGCTGCTGCTACTACTCGTGTGCAACTTGCTGCTGTTGTTGGTGTTATTATTGTTGTGTGTTCTGTCTGGCTCGGCGCCAGCCTCCGCATCTGAGTCGGAATCACTGGCACTGGAACCAGTACTGGAACTGTCGTCCTCATTCCCATCCGTAAAGCCATTCGTTTTGGTATCTGCTTGAGCAGCCACTGCTGTTGGTGGAAAACCTGCCACCGCCGTTTTTTCAACCGTTGGCTCCGGCGAACTGCGTCCATCGCTGGAGTTACCTGAGGAACTGTCTGAATCTGAGTCGGAACCAGAAGATCCACTCCCACTACCGCTGCCACTGCCACTGGCCTCTTCTCTTGTGTCATCTTGTTCGTCTGAGCCTATACTATGCGACGATTCATTGAGTGCCTGTGTAAGAATAAAGAAGGCGATTATGGCGAATCCCATACGAAAATTGGACAGGATTTCAATAATTTCATTTAGTTCCCACAACAGAATCCTATACAAACATCACTCTTATTGTCAACTGTGTATTTCACTATCCATCTCATTGATGCGTTATATTCATGTAGTTGAGGATCGAATACAAATTGTGTTATAACCACCTTATCCTTAATACAGTCACAACACAAATACCTTTTATCCATCGGGGTATGTAAGGAATTCAATTATAGCTCCATACCTGATAGCTTAACGTCCATATATTCTAAAGAATATGTAGCACTTCAGGTATTCACGAGGATTATGTTTGTATCGATAAGCTTAACGCGTCCGGGAACCGAATGTTTTTAATTTAATGTGATTCCCCCTCAACCTAGCTTTAAACCAAGGCTCATTTTCAGTAACCCTTCACCCTTATGATACTATTTGGCAAGGGGTTGACTGAACCTGATCCCATCTAACTTTTTACTAGCACATCCTTTCTATATTCTTAGACAGTAACTATTTTCTTAAAAACGCAAATTGGGTTTAAATAGTCTTAACACACCAATGCCAATGGCTATAGTAAATGATAACGACTGATATTCGATAAGATCGAAGAAGAAAGATCTGAATCCTGGCCAGAAATGAGCAAGATCCCTCTATTGCCGTAAAACTTCATACTGCATACAAAATGAAGGAATTCTTGTAGTTGTCACCACTTCAGATGTCACCAAAGTAAGTGAAATGCCTTTCAATCAAAAGAAACATTTTGTGCCATGCAGTTTCATGACTAATCCTCTCCAGAAATGCAGTTTATAGTATGTATAGGACGCTTTTTGATATAAATACAAGCACTGGTTGAGTCCAATACGTTGTCTGACCCGGGTACGCAGGCGTACTTCTACGAAATGGATGAATAACACTCTATACGCGATCCTGGAGAGAAAAGCCGGTAAAAACATGAAAAATACACGGATTTCATGATGCTGGTGAGATTTTCTTGGTCAAAATGCACAAAATTGTTGCTCTAATGCACAGGAATCGGACAAAAATTATTGAAAATAGAATTTAATACAAAAATTGTGTTAAATCAAGACTAGTTCTTTGCAAGATTCATTTTGGCGGGCTGATATTCCACGGAAATTGGCCAGAAATTCATTACTTGGAGCACGAGGAAAACTTTGCACCTGACAAAATGTGGTTACGTAATCGATGAAAATTTTCAATTTCTACTATAAATGCTCGAAAATAATGCAAATTATGCATTTTTTGAGGCGGCATTCAACGAAAACAAACTGAAATGCCCCAATTCAAACGAAATTTGCGAAAATGGGTACCCAATGGATTTTCGGAAAATTAACACTGGCTGCCACGTTGAATCCTCGGGCATCGTTTGACGTTGTGAAAACAGTGAAACACTATTGAATTTATGATATTTAAGCACTTTTATGTTGAAAGCCTCAATAGCTAGCGTACCAAGTGCCGTATGTGTGACGGAGTCTCAAACGGGGGGACACCTCTTGGGTCGGTCTTCGTGACTGGCACATGCCACACCCACAAAAGTAACGTTGGAATTTAATACAGCACAGTTTTTTAGAATAATACTCACACGACGACTAGAGCTCAACTGATTGATATCGCCTCGTTGCGAGTGATAGTAAAATTTCATAGTTTTCTTGTTATTTTTATTCTCTTACACTACGTTCACTGTCACAGCTTTTTCAAGGCCTACTTACCTGGCTCATTATATTTTCGTGGTAGCAGACAGAGTTGCCTTGTAGCGCTCATTAAACATGCAATACACTATTTAACGGTCTTGATAAATGTTTGTTTTGATTTTGAAGTGAGCCACTTGTTTTTAAATGCAGTTTTCAACTACACAAAAGATGTTCACGTCGTCTTGGTCTATTGCTGTAAAAAAATACGCCATTTTGTTTTAAGCAGGAGTGCTTTGGAAGCAAAACTATCGAGTTATCCAGAGTTGCAGTTCCCGATAAATTCATCGTCACTACACACCTGTTTCCGACTGCACATCCAGCTGATGTTGTGTACTGCACGCTTTCAATATTAAGTTGGCAGCTCCGCGACAACTACACTAACTACGTCGACGCTTTTCGATCCAGCTATTTTCTTAAATTTACAATGCTTACGCATTAAAAACTCAAAGAATTGCAGCATGTAGCACTTGTGCATACTTACGGACGTGTTAAAAATGAAAGAAGTGGGCATAGCGCTGCCCAAATCGCGGGGTATAGGCGTAGGCATTGTTGGCGCTTTTCTTTTAATTTTTATTTTCTATTATTTTTATGGGGGTTACATGACGCTATCGCTCTTCGCAGCCATTTTATTACGTATGTGAACATGTAATATATCTGTCATGGTTCCAATATACTTCTTTACTTATTTACAGTTATATTTTACCATGCACAAGACCTACTCTTGTATCATCCGGATTTGCCAACAAACTCGCGCATTTACATACCCATCCCAACTATGCACAACCTGCCACATCTTACCGTTAGTATAAAGACGTCCGATGGCGTTACGCTGCATGCCTTCTGGATAAGTCAGCCCGAGGAACGCTGCAAATCGGTACCCACATTGCTTTATTTCCATGGCAATGCTGGCAACATGGGACATCGCATGCAGAATGTAAAGAGAATTTAACCACAACGTCTTTCTTCTTGCTGATTATACTTATGTATTTATTCACATTTAAAGGTCTGGGGCATTTATCATCATCTGCACTGCAACGTCTTGATGGTCGAGTATCGTGGCTATGGTCTATCGACTGGCGTACCTTCCGAACGTGGTCTGGTGACAGATGCACGTGCCGCAATTGATTATTTGCACACGCGCCATGACCTGGATCACTCACAGCTTATCCTCTTTGGCCGCTCGCTGGGTGGCGCCGTTGTAATCGATGTAGCTGCCGACACTGTCTATGGCCAAAAGCTAATGTGCGCCATTGTAGAGAACACTTTTACCAGTATACGAGACATGGCGGTCGAGCTGGTGCATCCATCTGTGAAGTACATACCAAATCTATTGTATAAAAATAAGGTAATTCTATTTATGATTATTCTAGCATTTATTGTACATATCCGCTTTTCTTTTCCAGTATCATTCACTTAACAAGATAAGCAAGTGCTCGGTGCCTTTTCTATTTATATCGGGCCTTGCAGATAACCTAGTGCCACCGCGCATGATGCGTGCCTTGTATACCCAATGCGGTAGCGAACAGAAACGTATGATTGAATTTCCGGGGGGATCACACAACGACACCTGGATAGTCGATGGGTAAGCTATGAACCAATTAAACAATTATTTAACAAGTGCCTGAGTCAGCCAACTGAACAGAGAACAGCTGGTTTCGTATGAAGATATAATGGATGGACATTCACTAGTTACTAATTGATAATTGATTGAAATAGTCAACATAACTAACTCTCACTTCATCATCTTTCAGTTACTACCAAAACGTTGGAACATTTTTGGTCGATCTGCTGCAGCAGCCTTCTCCACTGCAGAAGCCACCAGAGAAGAGCAACGTCTGGGTCGAACTAGAGCATAAAATTATAGACGTTTAACTCCCTACACATACAAACTTACACAAAAGTGTTCTATTGACTGTGTTAACACTACATTGGTATATTGCTGATGCATATATATACACACATATAGGCAATATCGCGTGAGTTCATGATATTTGCCGAATGTGTGCGTATGTGCAGTGTTTTTTAAATCTGAATTGTGCACTAGGCTAAGACATTTTATGTGCTTGTAGTTCTGTTCTTGAAGTTGACAAGCATTAGCATATTTTAAATGTTATACTAATTATGTATATTAGGTTAATTGTTAACAAGTAACAAGAGAAATTAGTTTTTAGATTAGCCTAAAGTCTAAATCAGGTTCCGCAAATGCAAAAACAATAAATTATTTGTAAATTAAACAACTAAAAGCCTAAGAATTCCTCAGCGCTATTATCTGGATCAAAGTCTTCATCTTCGTCGTCTTTGGCAGTCCGTTTAGAACTAGGTTGCTGTTGCTCCGATGGATCATCCTCGGTAATGCTGACCGTTGCCTTCGCCTCTCCCTGCGATCGATGATGGAATACAAATGAAACACATTTACTTGCTGTCCACGCCTGGGACAAGATGCTATCAGGCAATCCGCGATTATTGGAGCAGTGAAACCACTGCGACAAATGCGAGGTGCAGTCCGTATTCTCTGCTGGTGGCAGTCTTTGCACATCCTGGAAACAGCGCTTGCACTTAAGTCTGCAAGGAGCACGAAATAAAATAATTGAATTATTTGGATGAGTCACAAACACCTACTTGATGTGCGTATCGGACAACACGTTGGCCTCGAAACTAAACAAGTCCTTAAGATCATCGCGCGTGAAATGCTTCTCAGCCGACTCATTGTTGTCTATGATTGTGCTGGACAGCGACTTCTTGTGTGTCTGCCTCTGCAGGATTTTCTCCTCAATCGAACCACTCTTAAATAAGACATAATATTTATAAATCGAATTAGAGCTTAGCTGCTTCAGCGCACTTACCGCCACCAAGCGATAGATGTAGCAGGGCTTCTTCTGTCCATCGCGCCAGACTCGCGCCATGGCCTGCTCATCGTTGGCCGGATTCCAGTCGGGATCAAACATGAACAAACGATTCGCGCCAATCAAATTCAGACCGCAGCCACCGGCTTTGCTGCTGAGCATAAAGAGAAAGCAATCGCTACTGGGATCGTTGAATCTGTCCACAACTTTGGAGCGTTTCTTAATTGTCATGGTGCCATCCAACCGAACGTAACTGTATTTGCGTTTCCGCGCCAGCTGCTCAAAAAGATCCAACGTCTGCGTATAGTTGGAGATGAGCACCACCTTGTCGTCACTGTTGGCACGTATGGCTGCCAGCATAAAATCCAGCAACATGAACTTGCCGCTCAGCTCCGGGTTCACATCTCTAGAAATTTAGCCAGATATTAGTATAATGTAAACATAGAAAAGTTGGTAAATTAACTTTGGCTTGTAGTTGGACGGTAAAACGTTCTGTGAGTTCTCAAAACCCTTTTCCCTTGCAGCTATTTTCTCGTAGATCAGATCCGGATGATTGCAAAGCTTCTTTAATGTTGTGATGTCGGCCAATGCAGTCAGTGATGCCTTCTCATTGCAATCTAATTAAAATAAATATTCTTTAGCAAAGATTAAAGGCTTTATATTGACTCTTTTCTCACCTGCTAGACTGCGGCGCACCTGATCCGATTTAAGGAAATTCGTATAAATTTGTAATTGGACTGGCGTAAGTTTGACACACACGACCATTTCGAATTTCACCGGAAGATATTTGGTCAGGATTTGATTGGTGCGTCGTATGATGCATTGATTGACCAAGCCAATTAATTCCTGAGTCTTCTGCAAGGCTCGTTCCCGTTCTGCGTCGGTAGAATCCGCATTCTGACCACGTAAAATGGCATTTTCAAAGTTACGCTTAAAATCGGCCGCAGTGCCTAACATTTCCGGATTGACGAAGTTGACTAAACTAAAATACTCCGTCAGATCGTTTTGTATAGGAGTGCCGGAGAGAAGAACCCGTCGTTTGGTCTTCAGGCCCATCAGAGCCTGATATGTGAGATTGTCGCTATTCTTTAATCGATGGCCTTCATCACATATGACCATACCCACCTCCGTCTTGCAGAGTATGTGTGCATAGAGGCGGAATGTTTCGTAACTGATCAGCAACACGGGTGTTCCACAGCGCGTTGCTGTATTCATGGCGAACTGTTCGAGTATGCGTGTCGTTTCTTCCTTGGAGCCACCTTCCATGGCCAGGCAGTGCATGCGGCCGTGCAGCCACTTAGTAAACTCCTTCTCCCAGTTCTTTACCAGCGATGAGGGAGATACAACAATAGCCTTGGATATCGTTGGTTTGCAATCGGCGCTTTGACGCAGCAGTGTCCATGTTAACGTGACACACTGTAAGGTCTTGCCCAGACCCATTTCATCAGCCATGATACAGCCGTTGAAATTACCTCGTTTACCTTCCACGCACTCATACATAAAACGCACTCCTTCACGTTGATGTGGACGCAGTACATTGCTGAGTATTGGGTCAACTACGACATGAACCTGCAACTTACTTGGATCCATTGACATACGCTCGTGCTCCGTATAGGCCGGTGGCACATTTAAGACTAAAGCATTGCATGCTTGTGGATCGTGGAGGGAACGCCGAACTAGGGTGCGACGCACGCCCAGCGTACGATTTCCTCCATAATCTGGCACATAGTTTGCAATAGGTACTTTGAACTTGCGCGCGAGCACCCTGGCAATGGCCTGCTCATACTCGCTATTCGCCGTGAAGCGAATCGGCAGCGGAATCTCGACTAGATTGGTGGCATCGCGTAAACCACTTTGACGTTTCTCCAGCTCCTGTTGACAGGCTCGCTTATGTTTCTTTAATAATGGAGGGGTAAAGGCATCCTTTGATTTGATACGAACTCCCAGTCTTTGACTCGGTGCTAAACTGCGTCTCTATACAGAAAATAGTACAAAGTTGTTTACATTATTAATTATTAAGATTTAGGAAAATATGTGCGCCTACCATTTTGTATATATTTTATTTAAGCGCGCGGACAATCAGCTGTTGCCTTGCCGTTTAACAACACTGACAAAAATGAGCTGCTTTTGGGCACACTTCAAAGGTAGCAATAACAGAATGACACTTTGTTTGGTTGAAGTTTAATGCCTGAATGAAATCATTCGGTACTACTAATCTTTGAGCTTCATCCCTTGTTTTTCCTCTGTAAAATTATCAAGCTGAGTTTTAAATGTTTATTAATTTTCAATTTTCTTGAATTTTAAAATCTCAAGTCTTTTATAAATTGACGGCCTCATCCCAGCACAATTTGATTTGGGTGACCATAGAGTGCGAAGTAAAAAGATATAGTTAAAAATTTATATACATATTTTGCAGCACTAGTCTTTTCGCACTGTAGCTTACTGCATAGAATTGATAAGAACTAGCCATTTAACCAATTTATGAACTGCCAGCGAAGCTTAATTATAGACGAGCAACAATTACCCATATGTGGCATCTCATCTAAATACAATGTGTGCATACTAAACATTTGCAGCGTGTAAATTTATCTCGCAACGAGCGGTCGCTGCTCGGGTTTCGGCGATTTGCAGTCGTGGTGTTTTGTTATTGGAGCAGCAGCAGCAAACAAGATTAAAAATAAACTATCTTGAAATGTTACTACTTTGAATGAAGAAAAAATGCAAAGAACGCAGCTGAGTACATTACAAACGCACAAATGCAAGAAAAAGTGCAACAAATATTTCAAAATATTTTTGTCGAGTAAGGTTAATGGTCATAAATGTAAAGACCTATATACAGACATACATATGCATGTATGAAAATAATATATACTAATTTTTTCTTTTCACAGTCTACCATCCATATATTTAAATGAGGCGCTGATTTAAAATTGAAAGCAGAGAAACTCTACTAAAGCGGACAACGCGATAAAGATAAAATATACAAGTAAAGCAACGAATAACACGTTCAAAGTGAAGGTCAACGTCACTAGCAACAACAACAACAATAACAACAAGGTGATAAGTAACGGCAACTGTGGCTGCCAAAAGCGATAAACGAACAGCACCAGCTGCTTGGAATTGGAGCTAGCAGTCAAGCTCAAGCTTCAGCTCACGGTTCCAGTTCCAGTTCCGATCCCAGTTCCAGCCAAACGGTAGGATGAGCTCGACAACATCGTCGATCGTGGCGCAGCGTTTGCTGCTGCCATCGCTGTTTTCCCTACTCCTGCTAATTGTTAGCGTAATTAGTGATGATGCGAGCACGATGCCCACCCAAAACATGTCGCACAAGGAGCGCGCCGAATTGCGGTAACTGCATACAACTACATATCAGCATTTCATTGAATGTCTTTTGCGTTTGTAGCGAGGAGTCACGCGAGATGTTCTATCATGCATATCATGCCTATATGGAGAATGCGTATCCTGCGGATGAGCTGATGCCACTCTCCTGTAAGGGACGATACCGTGGAGTGACGCCCTCACGAGGCGACATGGACGACATTTTGGGCAAGTGAGTATGGGAAAAGAACAAAAAGCTCGAAATCTTGACAAATACGTGTTATAGTTAGATGCAATGATTAGATAAAAACTTGATAATGAGTGCAATACGTTAGGCTCATAATCACCTTCAAAGCGGTTGACAATCTAATCTTGGTACTATATCGGCAATATATTACAAAATAATCTTATAATAGATATGTTATAGCTATCAAAATTTTACCAAAATTGCAAAGACCTGCTATGATCTTGAGCTAATATATAAAGAAATATTCTATATCTAAATCACTTATATATATATTATATATTATATATTATATCTAGAAGATCAGAATAATTGCTAAGCTTTTTAAATCTTCTGATATGCGATTGCTGACCGTTTTTTATTAATCTCTGCTTTGCAGTTTCTCTATGACGCTGGTGGATACCCTGGACACATTGGTGCTGCTCGGTGACTTTGCAGAGTTTGAGCACGCCGTGAAGCTGGTCATACGTGACGTGCAGTTTGATAGCGATATCATTGTCTCAGTGTTCGAGACGAATATTCGCATGGTGGGTGGCTTACTCTCAGCTCATATACTAGCGGAATACCTGCAAAAGCAGGCCGACGTGATGCACTGGTATAAGGGCGAAATGCTTGAGATGGCCCGTGAGCTGGGCTATCGTCTATTGCCGGCGTTTAATACCACGACGGGCATTCCACATGCACGTGTTAATCTGCGACTGGGCATGAAGGATCCGCTGCTGAAGAAGTCACGGGAAACGTGCACCGCTTGCGCCGGCACCATTTTGCTGGAGTTTGCCGCATTGTCGCGGCTAACGGGCGATCCCATCTTTGAGGTTCGCGCACATGCTGCTATGGATGCACTGTGGAAGCTGCGACATCGAGGCTCAGATCTTATGGGTACAGTGCTAAATGTGCACTCCGGTGATTGGGTGCGTCGTGATTCGGGCGTGGGTGCTGGCATCGATAGCTACTACGAATATCTGTTCAAGTCCTATGTGCTGCTCGGTGACGACAAGTATCTGGCTCGGTTTAATCGCCATTATAATGCAGTGATGAAGTACGTCAGCGAGGGTCCCATGCTGTTGGATGTGCTGATGCATAGGCCACATGCCAAGTCCCGAAACTTCATGGACTCCTTGCTGGCATTCTGGCCGGGACTGCAGGTGCTCTCTGGTGATCTAAAGCCGGCGGTGCAAACCCACGAAATGTTGTACCAAGTGATGCAGATGCACACGCTCATACCAGAGGCGTGGACAGTCGATTTCCAAATACATTGGGGCCAGCATCATCTACGACCGGAGTTCATTGAGTCCACGTATTTCTTATATCGTGCCACCGGTGATCATCATTACCTTCAAGTTGGCAAGCGAGCATTGAAGACGCTGCAGAAGTATGCGAAAGTCTCCTGTGGCTATGCGGCCGTTAACGATGTGCGCACCGGCAAGCATGAGGATCGCATGGATTCATTTGTGCTATCCGAGACTTTTAAGTATCTGTTTTTGCTGTTCTCTGAGCCACAAGACTTAATCATCAATGTGGATGAGTTTGTGTTCACCACCGAGGCGCATCTGTTACCGCTGTCCATAGCACAGCTAGGGAATTCCACGTTTAGTAAGTGATATATATAAATCCATAAAGTTCGTTAAATGAAATGTAATTATTGTTTACACAGGCTTTCGTCAATCGGACGAACACAATGTACTCGACTTCATGCGGACTTGCCCCAGTTCCAATAAGCTTTTTCCTGAGAAAGTACGCAAACCATTGCGCAACTTCATTACGGGCTCGTGTCCGCGCACCATCAGTGGCAAGCGACTCAATGCCCTGGATTTTCAGGCAAGCAATGCGGATCATCTGCGAGCTGTATACGACATGGGCATCACCATGGTTTCGGTAGGAGACCGTAGCCAAGGCAAGGTGCGACTGTTTCATAGTTTCTATAATGTAAGTTTTCTTTTGCTTCTTGTACTTGTGTCCATTCGAGGCTGTTATTTTGTTTTATATATATACATATACTATATATTGTATTGCCTTCCATACAATATCTAATTAATCCATATATTTTCGATAGGCCAAGAGCCAGGAAGAGGGCGAAATGGGCTTACAGTTTATGCAGGAAATGCTGGAGCTAACGAAAATGCAGAGCATGAACCAGCTGGCACAGCTGCAGGTGCGTATATCAATATCAAATCTAAGTTTGTGATATTATAATCAAGGGCCATACACACTTATATGATTCTTTTATAGGCTGTTGCTTATGCTTTGGATGGGCAGTCGCAGGACTGGACCGCTTTGATGGCCGGCCCATCACACTTCAGTCCAGAGCTGATCGGTGAACAGTTTGTCGAGGGTGAAATTGAGCTGGCCAGTCCATCGCGCGCCTGCGACGAGAAGTTGGATAACGCCAGTGATGTATCTGGCAAAATTCTTGTCGCGGAACGTGGCGGTTGCACGTTCGTGAGCAAAGCGCGTTTGGCACAAAAAGTGGGCGCCACGGCGCTGATCGTCTGTGATAATGTATCAGGTTCTTCCGGCGAGACGCAACCCATGTTTGCGATGTCCGGCGATGGCAACGATGACGTCGCCATACCCGTCGTCTTCATGTACAGCCAGGAGTTCACCAAGCTGACGGCTGCGATGCTGCGACGACCACAGCTGCGCGTCCGCATCATGCAAATGGTGGAGTTCAAGCGTTGGCAACTGGCCAAAGAGGCTCATCAGAATGAAACAGCGGCGGCAGCAGCTGCTGCTGCATTGGCTGCAGGGACAGCGCCGGTGCCAAAGAAAAAGCCAGACAAGGAGTTGTAGTGATTGTTCAAAACGTGTGCGCGTGTGGAGCCTCGCTTTAACGCTTCGCCTATGGCGCTTTCTTAAGTTCTAAAGTACTTTTCGATAACATTTCACTAATTATACAAGCATATATATATATATATATATATAGGTTTATAAATGTTAACTTTCGTTCGCAACAGCAGCTTGCGAAGCTTTGTACTATATAACTAAGAACTACATTTAAAGCAAAAGTGAACCCAATTGGGCTCATCATTAGCTCTCCACCTTGATCGGTCGCCCAACTGTGAAGCAGTTTTTTAGCATTTCATTGAACATTTTACCGATATATAAGCGTTAGCATTACTCAGCTTCCTAGTTAGACAACTGCCGGGCTGTTCTATCCGAGTTTGCATCCGATATGTATAATATATGAATAAATGCATATATATATTGTATATGTATAAAATCGTACTTATAGACCATAAACATTCATCGTTTTTATATGAATTTTACTTTCGTGTAAGTATATCTTCTGTAAATACGATAGTTGGTAGGAAGAAATAAATATAATAATTCTACTAATAATTAGATCGTAATGTTGTATTTGTAACGATTAAAAGAATGTGTAGTTGAAATTTATTAGTTCATATACCAAATACGTTTAAATACATCATTTAAAATAATACAAATGTGTTCCAATTAATTGAAGGCTGGATCGATCGCCAGGAGAAAGTCCCGCCCCACGCCCCGTCCGAAATGTAAAATGTAATATTAATTTATTACATATATCTGTATATATATCTCTTTTTTATTCAGTTTGTTTTAAATTTAACCCTATCTGCTCTCATATATATTGAATTTATCTAGCCGTATGCTAGTGTTACGCCTAAAGGAGTTTTCTTTAAGAAATTTAAAATAAACACATTACGTAAAGCTTGACCGGGAAGCTTAAACTAAATTATAAAATAAATCAACTGGTCTTCGTACTTCCTAGGCAACGATTGATATAGAATTCCCCGTGCTGGGCAATAAACATAATTAGACATACAGCTACGTAATAATATATATATATATATATATATATATATATATATATATTTTATGGCTTAGCTTAAACAGATAACGATACTACTTCAAAAGCATCTGTGGTTTTATACATTGATTTATATTTAGTAATAGATGGTAGGATGCTAGGGACAAATTTTGGTAGGCATTCAAGAGTTCATTAAAAAGTAACTAAAAAACTATATTCACTTTTGGATCCCAATCTGGATTAAAACGACGTGGAATTTAGCGTGGCATGTTTCTAGCTGTTTCTCTCGTGTTCGGTTGTCCAATACCCTCCTTTTACGGTTTCTCTACACGGACACTGGCAAGGGGGGTGATGCAATGTTTGATTCCTTATTCGCATCGTTCGCGCTCATAGTCAAGTTCTGCTGGTGCGCAGTGGCCAACTTCAATACATGATTGCAAATGCTATCCACGATTAGCGTATTCGGCGTCATGGTTATAACCTGTGACTTCTGACGCTTGTAGAACCGCTGATTGCCCTGGGGCGCCACATATGTTAGCTGTCGCGGATCCGACGTGTTAATCCACATTTCGTCGTCCTTTGGTGACTTAAGTATTACGTGATCCCCCGTATTGACGGCCACCAAGTCCGTATCGAATTGTGGCGAAGGCAGACGATGAACGTGCAAAATACGATGCGTGGGTGCGACATGTGACAGCTCACAGGCAATGATGCGGAGTTCCGGCCATTTGTTCGGCTCCTTGACATGCTGATACAATACAAGCAGACTGCTCTGATCCATTTCAAAGCTTGGAAAATGCATGACACCCAGATTCTGTCCCAGATCGAAGCCCAGGTCATAGTTCATTAGTGTATCGCCGCTTCGATGGTCCCAAATCGTTAATCGCGTTGGCCCATAGCCAATCAAGCGGTCCTCTGTCAGGCACTCAATGTGTTTCAGCTCATGGCGCAGCTGCTTGAACTCCCGTATGCTGGCAAGCGTGTCAAGTGTAGGTGTCAGCGAGTACTTGCAAATGCCAGCCCGCGGCTTGCCCACCAACAAATCCTGCTGCCAAGCCATAACGAAGTAGCGCGACTCCGCTATACTCGTGAAGATGACTTGATTCCAATCGCTAAATTGTCAACACATACATTATTTAAGGATTAAAATGGGATTGCATTTCGGACTCACCAATTGACTGCATCAAGATGTACCGAGTGGAACTTGGGCCGTAGCTCCTCCTCACAGTAATAGTAGACATTCACGTACAATGATAACAGCTTGCTCTCACGCTTATGGTGATCCAGGGGATGGCTGCGCATCTCAATGTAAACGGGCGTCGAGTTGTGCGTGCACAGGCGATTATCGTAGGGCGCCACAATTTCAATATCTAGGGGGAAATATGATACAATAAGATAATAAACATCAACTGGACTAAAGCCAGAACTCACCGTTTGTAAGACGACGCGTTGCACCTAAATGTATCCATCGCTGGCTAATGTGTTCAGTGGATTTCTCTGAATCAGCAGATGATTTGCGCGAATTCTCATTTGTAGTCGGTTCGAATACATTAAATAAGTGTTGTTGAGGGTTCGCCGCGTCTTTCCCCTCTTCCGCTGGAGACTTCTGCAGCACATTGAAGACTTTCGAGTACTTCCAAAATGAAATCAGCTTCTCCTGCACCGCAATGAGCTGGTCGAGCTCATAGTATATATAAAGCACCTTGCCATTCTTTCCCGCCAGCGGGTTGCCTAGCTCGGATAATCCTTTTGTGAGGGACAAAAACCCAGCTGGTTGCGATATATGAACATTTGGCATTTGGGGTGCATTGGAGTTCAGCGCTGTGCCCGCTGATTGGCGGTTTCGTCGAGAAAAGTGTGGAGTACGCTGCGAAGTTGTCGGTGACAATGGGTACATTAACGAAGGTTTGCTCAGTTGCGCAAAAGAAGGCGTGACATCAAAGAAGCCTTCGGGTGGCGACTGCTTCTGAGTCTTCGGTGGCGGCTGAGGCTGCTGTGCGACAGGCATATCCTTGGGTTGACAAACAGCATTAACGTAATGACGAACTGCTGCACTGTACATCGGTGGACTGACCATAGAGTTATTCATAATAAAGTCTTGAACGTCCATTTGGGAAGGCGGTTTTAACGAGTGTTTTGCAGCCAATTCAGGCATCTTTGCGCCCTCGTCAGTACTTTTTGTCACTTGATCCTCTTTAATTGTCGCCGATGGCAGAGATTTAGCACGCAACCGCCTTCGCCTAACGAGATTTGGTTCGACCACCGGCACCTTCGGCTTCTTAGGCGGAGCGAACGTTACCGATTCTATACGATTACTGAGCGGAGTTGCATGGCTGATCACCACTTGCTCGGGCGGCGCTGGAGTCGTCTTCTTCACTTTTCTTTTAACAGTTTTTGGGATTTTGATTGCTTTGGCAGCTGGAGCCGAGCCACCGGCAAGTCGTTTGCCACGCCCAGGACTCACCGCGTCCGTCAGCTCGTAGCTCTTCAACAAGCTCACCTTGCGATTGCGCAACAATTTCGAGTTCAAATGCGTGGTGGATCGCGTAACCAAATCGCGCTCATTTGGCGTAGTTCCGGTGGCGGCACCGCCGGTGGTTCGACGACGTTTCGATGACTTGGCCATAATCTTCTTGAGCATCTTGCTAGACGGTCTGGCTTCCGGCGGCAGATCGGGCTTCCTTTTTTGCTGTAGACGCTCCGGCGAAGATGACGTTAAGCTCTTTGTTTCCAGCTTCGCTGTCGGTGGCGGGGTGGCATTATTCAACGACTTCACTATGTAAATGGAAGGCTTCGTTTCGCGTGCCTGTCGCAGACGATTTTGCATAGTCTCGTGCAGCTCTTTTTGAGCTGGCGCCGCCGAGGCATATACCTTTGCAAATGCCGCCTCCAAGGACATTGTGTTACAGTCGTTGGGAACCGTCGTGGAATTACCCTGAGGTTTCTTCTGGTCGGCCTGCGGATGGCAGTAATAATCGATAGCTGGACCGCTAACTGCAGACGGCTTTGGGTATATAAACGAGGTGTTGGGCGCCGGCGGCAACGAAGAATTGCAGCTTAGACCTGTCTTTTTGGTGCTTATTGTATTCGCGTTGTTGCTGATGGTGTTGCTTTCATCGCTGGTTGAATGCTGATCAATCTGTTCATGCAGCTGTTGCTCCTCTAGGTGATCATGCTGCTGATTCTGATTCTGTTGCTGCTGGCCCCGCAGCTGTTCCTGCTGCTGCTGTCGTTCCCTTCGCTTGCCACGAACATCACTGCGCATTCGATCCAGCTGTTGTTGTGTGCGAACGCGCAACGAACGCCGCGCCACATTACTGTTGGCCAGCTCACGCATTGCGGTGGCCACCGCATTGGCCGTTGCCAGCTCCGTGAGTCCGAGATAATTGCAAAACTCATGCTGCTCGTAGAACTGTGCGTCATTATGGAAATCCACGCTATTCGAGCGACCTATCATCAATAGAGTGATAAATTATTTGTTAGAGAGAGAGAGAGAGAGAGAGACAGAGAGACACTTGAAGAGCAAGACAGAAAGTGGTTTAACTCACCTGCTAAGTGCCGGTGTGATTCCTGCTGCTGCTGCTGTTGTTGCTGCTGCTGCATTATCCTAAGATTCTGATCTACATCCCTGTTATCCGTCATTGATACATCCATATGACGTTGCAAAGCTTCCCCTAGCAGATTTTGGTTCGTCACGTATTCATGGCATTCCTTGTAGTCCTGTACTCCTGCCGAGCTGCCCAGATCTGTCGTAGATGTTTCCTTTGTGTCCACATGCAATGGCATAAAGCTTTGGGTCTGTGTTGTCTTGATCATGCCATCCGTCTGATCCAGTTTGCTATTAATTCGGGGCACCAGTGTTGCTGATGATGGATTAACCACTACCTCATAGCAGTCATCATCGTCGTCATCGTCATCTAGTATGATCAGCTCGGTGTGCTGCACCGGCATTGTGTGTAGTAGCCGTCTATAGCAAGGCCTCCTTTGCCTGACTGCTTCGTCGCTGGAATATTGTGTGTCCGGTGCTACAGGTGCGTTCTTCTCATCCTCCACTGGTCCTTCCTGCATAGCCTCCGTCATTTTCGAAAAATTTTGTCGTAAATATTCACAAAACTCATTAAACGTTTGCTGCTTCGCTGGCTCAGCCTCGTGTTGTTGAAACACAGCCTCAAAGTTTTCCACATCCTCGACAGCCTCGCAGCGATGCGCACAATTCCACTTGGCCACCTTTTCGTCCAGGCTCAGCTGCGGCTGCGCCTGGCATATGTTGGCCAACCGACGATCCATCGCGTCTGCTGAGAGCGTGTTCTTCAACAGAGGCATATACTTGCGCTGCCTCGGCGGAGATTGCTCCTCCGCTGTGCACACATCATCGTCGTAGTCATCGTAGTCGCTGCCATTTGGCATGGAAGTGGAACTAACTGGAAATTCTGTAGTGCTGCTGTGTGGTGCGGCAGCCGTAGCTGTAACTGTGGCTGCAGTAGCTTGATGATCCCTGTCACCAATGGCGTACGGCTCCTCAATGCTACTGGACGCATTGAGGTACTGCTGCTGTTGATGATGATGCTGTTGCTGCTGCTGATTATGATGCTGTTGCTGCTGCTGTTGCTGCCCCATGGCCACTTGTTGAAGCTGCATATGCAAGTTATTCTCCTGCTCATTCACTATACAATCGTCGTCGTGGTCCTCCAGCTCGTGGTCGTATACCTCACAAATGTCCGGACGATCGTCCACATAAGTGTCACTAGTCTGATTTGGATCTTCTTCGACGGGATCGACCAATAGTTGTTGCTGCTGCTGCTGTTGGTGATGCTGGTGAAGTTGATTATGCTGGTGCTGCTGATCCAGGGCCGCATCACTGAGATAAACATGAGAATCCCTATTGGGCTCGTCGAACTCCTCAGCTGCACACATATCGTTGCAATAGCCGACGCCATTACTGAGCCGCTCTTGCTCATTCGCTGGTTGCAGACCCATTAAGTAGGCACGCTCCATTTCATGATCCGTATGAACACCGTGGGCAGCAACTATTATCTCGCAACAATGCTCATCCGTCAGCAATACAACGTTGTCATCATCATCGTAAATGACGCAGTCGGCGTGTGACTGTTCAATTACATTCTGACAATCGATTGCGACCCGTTCCTGCATCGGTTGATCCGACTCAGCATTGATGCTGCCATTCGTAAGCAAGTAGTTGGCAGACGTGCCAGCCTCCAGCACCGCTATGGGCGCACCTAAAAAGAAGGGGAGGGAATGAGTGTTAGAAGGGAGTCGATGACTATAACTGTGGATAACCTACTTGACATCTGTGTGTTGAGATAACCATGATTTGCCCTTTGACACTCTATGAACTTATCCATGTTACGGAACATGCCAAATATAAGCGGAGTGTTGCCAGCGTCCAGAGGCTCGGACGCCTCGGTGTACTCTCGATACGAATCGTCAAAGCCCTTGAAACCGTTGCTTTCGGAGTTGGCTAACAGGCTGCGTATTTCCGAGTCATCCGATATAAACTGCAGCACGTTGTCTCTTGAGGGATCCACCTCCAATGCATTCTGAGTTGATTGTTCTAACGGGTTCGATGCCGCTGGCGCCCCAACATAATCCGAACCTGCTGTCGAGTCGGCTGCGCCGGTGGGCGGCGGTGAAAAAATGTCAAGCAATCGCTCCTCGGCTTCAGCGTACTCCTTCCGAGCTGCTCCTCCCGGTACTGTTCCCCGCTTTGACATTTTTGCGTTATGAAATTACCTGAGCACCGCGAATTAAGGGAAGCAACCAACACTTCGCCACTAGCTCACGATGCAGCGTTTTAAGCAAAGAAAATGTTTGAGGTAAATTTTTAAATAATAGTTTTGGGAATTTAGCACGTGAAATTTAAATAAAGTAAATTGATTAATCCTCTAAACAATGCCGAAATCGAATCTGACATGATGCGCGTAGCTATGTTTGTTTATAATTGTAACCCGTACGCACACATATTAATTTTATTTCATTTTTTCTGCAGTCTACTTTATTTCCCTATTTTAAGAACGCACGAAAAACAAATTTCTTCGGGAGCAACAAATCGCGGCACTTGTCGGTATGGGAAGAAGAAGCATGCGTTCGTTTATACGCCGCTCGCTTATCGAGATTTTGTATGCACACAAAAATACTACAATTACTCATATGCGGAAGTTGTGCTGTTCCACACACCATTTAGACATATTATTCACTTTTTTTATAATAATATAAATATGTTTTTTTAATCGTTCAAATATATTTATTTATTGCGCTTTAATCTTATTTTCAAAGCTTCCAATTGGCATGTAAGCATTTCTAGTGATTGGTTTCATTTTTGGTATTTTATGCATTTCTTTGGTGTGGTCACCCTGACAATCAGCTGTTAGTTTTGTTTAAGGGATCGTCAATTGAGCAATACATTTGTAGGAGCGACTAGAACATCAAAATTACGCACACTTGAGAAAATCCGAGGCGTTCGCGCGCTGATAAGCAAAACAAAAACTAAGTAGCTGCTTCGGGGCTGTCGAAATAAAAATATTAAACGTACTCTCAGCTCAGCACAAACAACATTAGGCGCTCGAACTGTGCACGTCGCCTCCGTTTCATCGTATAATAATCAATGTGCTTTTAGTTCGGTATTTTCAGTGTATATTAAAAATCTGCATATATAAATATATATATATATATATGTATTTTTCGTGATTCTTGTTTAGGACAATCTCTAGTCGAAAAGAAAAATTCTAAAATAATTTAATAATAATGAGTGACAAATTAGTGAACGGTACTTGCAACGGCAACGGCAATGGCAACGGCGATGCCAGCAACAAAAAATGCAACGGTACAAGAAAGGAAGTACGCGTATGGTGCGATGGCTGGTGAGTCAATTTGTTGATGTTCATACATACATACATACATACATTGTATACAAACATATATTTAATTGGTATGAGTGGCTATCTATTCATGTCTTTTAAGTGTGTGAGTGTATTTATAATACCATACAATTAATTCTATTTTCCATTCTAACGGCATTTGAATTCCAATTGCGTCAATCTTATCAATACGAATAGTTTGTAAATATAGTCCGTCCGCCGATAGATTAGCCTGTCATTTGAATTAAATTAGGTTCAAGGTCAGAACTAAAAGCGAAACCCGTGTTACCTATTACGTTCAATATATATACATACATACATATATATATATACAATCACGACGTAGTGCTGCAAATGTTCGAAGCAATGGCCAATAATTTATCTAATTCTATGATAAACGTAGCCCGTTTGACCGGTTTATTCTGTTGTCGGCTGATCGGGCTAGACAAATAATGATTATTTGTGATATGCAACATACAAGGACTTATTGCCTACATACAGACGTCTGCGTAGATATGTACATATGTATTTCTGTATATGCATATGTCAATCAAAAGAGACTTCCGCAATTGCTCTCTTCTGCTATGCTCTGTCTTGCTCTCTCTCACTCTTGCAGTGAACAGATGCACACGCCCAAGCAGCAAGCAGCATCGCCTGATTCTCTGTATGTACACAATGCTGCGTACAGCTGTGGCACCAGCAAAGCATAGCGTCAGTTCTTCACGCTGACTAACAACGTCATCCCCTTTTTCTCTGTTTACGTCTCGCACGTTTTTGGGATTGGACATGGTTTACGTGGCCTTACGTTGACTGTGGGCCGGTCGGCGTCTGCCCAGCAAACATCACGTGATTTTCTTTACGCGCATGCTCCACGCTCGCCAACATTGGGCGGCCTACTTTTGTCGTGCTGGACGCGCGCCATTGACCCAACTCGTAAATCGACGACGTCATTGGCGGCGCATTTCTCATTTCCAATACATACATACGTATGAGGCAGTTTACCTGCCCTACACCTGCGTGAAAATATATAAATGTATAGTGTTGGTAATCAGTGGAAAATATAGAATAATAACAAAATATTATGTAAGCTTTGCAATGAGTTCTTTATTCTAATATACATATATTAATATCTAATATGTATATTAAAATGTTATCTAATTGCATACATAATATTTATTTATTATTTATTTTGTACTTTGTACTTAACTCTATATTATATCTGATATATGTTATATCAGCCCCTTAATTTAGAGAGAGATTTTTAAATAACCATTTTAGTGCAACATTTACAGGATATCTTGTAGTGCAGCAGTGCAACTTGCATATTTGGCGTGTTTGTTCGTTTGCATAATTAAATTGACATTTTGCATTGTAGTCAAGGTCAGCAGCCGAAGCAGCGCCTTGCAAACCAGGGAAACTTTCTAAAGGCCAGACAAGCACACAAATTATGCATAAAAACTTTAATTTGCTTATATACCATATATATACTTTCTATATATAAAGTATAAGTATATTATAAACAAATATGTGCTGAGCAAATATTAATTATTTATTTTTGAAACAAGAAAACCAAGTGATTCACTGGCTTAATTTGTAATTTACATATTATTAATTGTTAAAAGCAAATATTCATTCTTTGGCTGTTGAGGAAAGTTATATATTAACAATATAATATATTATTTGTATATTCACAATATAAATATATTATGTTATTTATAGATTTACAATTTAATATGCTATTTATATTCTTCAAGAAAATATATAATATGGTATATACATATATATATATATATACAAATTTCAAATTAAACAAACTGTTTTAGAAAAGGGTATAATTTGTCATCGGATGTTGTGATATGAGAAATCACACCTGTCAAACATGATAAGCGCAGAGACGACTATAAATACAATAGGAAAACTTTATCAAATAGATAACTATACGCATTCATTATTCATTATTCATATGTATTTGTGATATTAGCTGTTAAAACTATCAGGAAAGGTAGTTCCCTGATACTACGTACAAATAAAAGATTATATGTACCCAAAATTCCCAACTGACTCACTTAAGAAATAGGAATGTCTGTTATATATAGTATTTTTTATCAGCTTTTTAATACTAATTAAATAGGCCAGAGTTTTTTTTCAAGCACGTTTCGAAAAGCATAAATCATAACTGAACACTTTCCGGGTACATTTCGTGATTAGTGCCACAGAAACAGAAGCAGCAGCAGCAGCCCCACGATGATCTGGGGTCAATGAGCATTGCTCGTGGGATGGCTATGAGCTGATACGAGATAAGAAGCTGCTGCTCTAGCAAATCATGCGAAATCCATTCATTACCAGCTGTCCCCAGTCCATCCTATAAATAAATAAAAATATTTGTATATATGCTCGAGACGTGGCCCTTTGATCTGTAGAAGTTGAATCGGTTTCCCATCGATAGGAAAGATCATTGACGCTAGCGTTAGAGGATGCATCGTGGATTGCTCAAAAGTTTGTTTTTGTTTTTATTGATGTCGTGTCAATGAACTTGAGGCGTCCCAAAATCAAATGTAAACCCCTTGGGGCATCCGTTGCGCCGCCTCCCAGAATACGTATACCTATATATATATATGTATGTATGCATGTAAGTACTACGGCTTTGTCGCTATTTCAGTGACTCGGTTATCGCGGGAGCGCAAATTCTACTCTGAATCGCGTGATATTTTGTTAATCAGCAGCAGTCCGCGTATTTCAATTGATTGAGGCCCCAGTATGTGTGCTCTGTGGTATAGTTGATCCTACAGATGTGTATTATTGTAGACGTAGCTGTATATATATTATATATGTATATAATTCCATTCGACACAGATTTCTTGGGTGTCGCAAAATCTCCGGGAGCAAAGGTTTTTCGGGTTGGTTCTCATTGTCGCCTTAATGAATGATGATTGGACCACACTCTGCTCTGTCTACCCAAATACAGTTTGTTGTTAGGCCCGTCTTCGAAGCATTATCAGTTCAATAGCATTTAGTATAGGTTCTTATGTCGATTGCATGACGTCGCTCAGTCCGACAGCTGGACGTATCAGATTGGCCAGAACTGTCACTAATTGAAATTATTTATGCTTGGGGCCTTGGTTATGCATTAGCTCTCCTTACTTCTTATTACCTTAACTTATATAATGCCAATGTGCCGCTCGGTGTTTCTAATCGTCTAGTAATATTAGTCGTGGCCCAATCAGTCTGGCGACACCATAAAGGTGACGTCGTGGCTTGTTATCACGATTGCCTTACCTGACAATTACCTGGAATTCGATTGGCATGCTCGTGAGTGACTTATCACTTGTTATATATACGATAAATATATAATTTCATTATTTATTTTGTAGTATAAACAATTGTTTATTTGCAATTAGACTGCCCTCGTCGCATTGATATCATATACTAGTTATCTACAACAGTTTCAGCAAATCGCATAAGAAATATTGTTATATATTATAAAAGGAAGAAACGCAAACAAATGGAATTTTAAGTTTTGGGCTTACTATTTATCAAGAAACTGACATCCGCTTAAAATTATATATAGCATTCTCTGTGCACTCTACCCCTTTGGGTATATTTGGATAACAATGAAATACCAACAATAGTTACACGAATAAATTTCGTAAGCTTTTGGACAAAGACAAAAATTGGCAAATGCTTCATTTAAGCGGCTCGGCACGTACGAAACATTTGGCAAGAACTTGTCACGTGCTGGCTAGATTTTCGCTTGGATTCCAGCATTCCTCCCATACTCTTCTATATATATGACACATCTGTGAAATCAATGAATATCATCATGCCTCACACACAACAGTCTCTCGCTCACAACTGATGATCGTGTCCAAAGTGCGACGCTGCGTTCGACAAAGAAAGAAAAAGTGGAGCAAGTGGAAACACTCGCACTAGCACTAGCACTAGCTCCGTCCGTCTTTGGGGGCCAGACATTGACTTGCTCGCACTTTGAGCGAGTTGTGCGTCTGCCTTTATTTGCTTTGCTCAAGTGCACAGAATATTTGTAATTAAAGTCTCGATAGTTAATTGAATAATGTGGTTAGTCTATTTGTCTGTTTGCCTAGCTGCGCAACAGTCTCTTTTGGTTTTCGTTTTCTGTTTATGTCAGAAGTCACACGGGCTGTGATTGATTTTTTTGCACTTTGTCAACAACATTTTCATTAATTGTCGATGGGCAGTCAGGCAGGCAGGCATATGAACCCGGCTATGAATGGAAAACTTTGCCATCCACGTGCTAATTCAGTTGCTATAGTCGGCGTCAGGGTTATCGGGTACGTTTAGCTAATGTTTTACATGAATCAGCGCGTCAGGGATCGCATCACATTCGATTACAACAAGGTCGTTTCAGTTCATTGGAAACTTGAGCTCAATCAACTCGGAGCTGTAGTATTAGCTAGCTATAAGGCTAATGAATTGAATTGAATGATCCATCACTAGGCTTTTACTTTGTTTGTTGTCGTCTTCTTCAGATATGAAACTTAATTTGTTGAGCGCCACGCGCTGTGTTCCTGCGGTAGTTGATAAGGCTTTGACAAGTTTCCAGTTTCCTACACGTTTGGTTTCTTTCTGTTGATAAGGGAAATGCATTGTGTTATATTTGGGGCGGGGAAACAAGATACAACTACATGGTTAACGCATATTAATTTGAATCTTTTCTTCTTCCTTCTTATTATTAACAGCTACGACATGGTACACTTTGGGCATGCCAATTCACTGCGACAAGCCAAGGCACTTGGCGATAAAGTAATTGTCGGCATCCACACCGATGAGGAGATCACCAAACACAAGGGACCGCCCGTTTTTACCGAGGAGGAGCGTGTCAAAATGGTGAAGGGCATTAAATGGGTCGACGAGGTGGTCCTCGGTGCGCCCTACGTGACCACCCTCGAAGTTCTCGATCAAAATAACTGTGATTTTTGTGTGCATGGCGGTAGGTCGTTTATCAATAACAAGTATCTCCATTTACTAATTAGTGTTAACTTCATTCTAGATGACATCACAATGACTGCTGAGGGAGTCGACACCTACCACCTGGTCAAGTCGGCCAACCGTTACAAGTGAGTGGGCTACATACTATATATATCACAGGTGTTTATATAACTTATCTTTCCCTCTCTCTCTCTCTCTCTCTTCTGTTCACAGGGAAGTCAAGCGCACCGCTGGCGTTTCAACCACAGACCTCGTTGGACGCATGCTGTTGCTAACACGCAACCACTTCCGTCAGGGCTCCGCCGAATATGATATCGAGAAAGAAGGTAGCAGCCCATGCCAGTTTCTTAGTTTAATTAATATATCTTAAGTTGCGTTCTGTTAAGTGCATCCACCTCATCAGCCAGCTGTTTCCATCAACTCACATACTTTAAACTAACCCGAACTAACAGTTAATGTTGCTTTGGACACTCTCTTCTTTTTATGTCTTTTGTCTGGTACTTTCTATTTTACGATACTTTTATTTCGCTGCATGTTGAACTAACACACACACACACGAACAACTAAAAAACATTCAAAATTTGAGATCCAAGTATGTTGAGAGAAGCAAAGTTATAACTTCTTAATATATTTAGCCCCATACTTATATAGTTAATACGAACCTACCTGGGCTACGCACGCTTTGCTTTTAGTTGGTTAAATAATCTTTCCGTTAGAATCTGTCTACATAGTCCGTAGCTTTCCTTGAACCTCTAACGAAAAAAATAAAAAACATTTGCTTTATTTTGCTCTCTACATCTTTACTATTTCTCTTCTTTTTATTTCTATGTGCGCACTGTTTACCACTAACCAAAACTCTCAAAAAATCAAAAAACCTATGAACTAAAATCTCAAAATCCCGTGCGTGTTGCCGCCCCGCGCTCAAACCAAAACGAATATCCTTAAAAATATATATATATATATATATGAAACCTGCAATCAAATGAAATCGAAATGAAATATCAAATCAAAACCTAACTGTAATTTGCGCTCTATAATGTAATGCTCATATATCTACCAAAATCAAAAATCCAAAAAAAAAAAAACAACAATAATTGATCAATTTGATAATAAAACAGCAAAACTTTTAAAAATTCAACAACTGCAATCCCGTTTAGGTTCATCGAACATGGGCCAGGATTCGGCAGCCAAGAGTCCCTGGACCGGTTGCAGCCAGTTTCTGCCTACCACACAGAAGATAATCCAGTTCAGCGATGGCAAATCACCAAATCCGGGCGACAAGATAGTAAATATAACACAAATCATATTTATTTATTGCATTGCGTTAATTTCCGTTTCTCACGCAGGTGTATGTGGCCGGCGCATTTGATCTCTTCCACGTGGGTCATTTGGATTTTCTGGAAAAGGCTAGCAAATTGGGCGATTATTTGATTGTGGGTCTGCACACAGATCCCGTTGTTAACTCTTACAAGGGGAGCAACTATCCCATTATGAATCTGCATGAGCGTGTGCTTAGCGTGTTGGCCTGCAAAGTAAATAGCATTAGCCGAGCAACCTCATCTTTCTGAAACTAACATATTTTCTTTACAGTTTGTGAACGAGGTGGTCATTGGCGCACCCTACTGTGTGACCGAGGAGCTGCTGGACCATTTCAAGATAGACATTGTTTGTCATGGGCGCACGCCAATCGCTCTTGAGGATGGAAAAATAGATCCTTATGCTGTGCCCAAGACGCGAGCCATCTTTGAGCTGCTCGACTCTGGCAATGACATGACCACAGAGCGCATTGTGGAGCGCATAATCTTGCATCGGCTGGAGTACGAGCGCCGAAATCAAGCCAAAGAAAAGAAGGAGATTGAAGCATTCGAGGCGCTGCAGCGACAAAAGCAAACGCAAAAAGCGGGTTAGGACCCGATTTTAATTCAATAGACAATGTTCTTTTTAGCTACCATCTTTTTCGTTAAGTATGTTTCGTTTTATCGTTGTCAATTGTTTTGCATTTCGTTTTGTTTTTTGTGTTACGAGGCAATTGCGATTGCAATTGTGAAATCAGAAGCTGCGGGCCGATTGTCTCATGCCCAACAAGACATACAACACCCCCACACATACACAGTTGTATACAATCTTTATGTATACACATATATGTAATACCATAGCTTATCAAATCTAAATTGTACGTATGTAGGCTCAAAATTTGTAAATTCTTTTACTATTTTTTAAGTGTAACGAGTGCGAACTCAACAAAATTGTACGAAATATATGTAAGTAAGATCTATAACAAATGTTAGTGGATTATTGTTTATACATCCACCAACTACCAATCTACTCAATTATTGAAGATGCTAGCTGCGTTCTTCGAACCAGCTTGCAGCTTTTATCGAGCGTAATCTCTGAAATTGTGTTTGCTGTATGAATTCCTTAGTTCAAATCTATGTCTGTTTACCACATTATGTTTGCATGTATTTAGTTTGTTAAACAAAATATATCTTTAAACTATTGCCAAAAACAATAAAAATTATTTATAGCCTAAAAGTCATTTTATCGATTAAAGTATAAATATAATAAGTTAAGTTTCAACGCAATCTGTCAATTCCTCTGCTCGCCCATTACATGCAGTTCCACATTGAGGTCCTGCTCACTCGTTTTGTCTGGCATTAGCTGCTTCAGATCCTGGCAGCTAATGACAATGACGTTGCAGTCCGTTTTGATGAAATCTCGACATGGCGTTGCCTTTAAAGCCGATGTCGGCAATAGGCGCGATTGCAGGCGCTTGGAATAGTAGCGTGTCGACTGGGCGGGATTTACCACACAGCGCAACGATACGGTCACTCCCTTCATCGGGGTCGACACCCAAATGGCAACCACATCATCGACTTGCTTGCGGTGCCACAGTAATCCGTGGCGCGTACGACAGGCAAATAGCAGAAGAACCCCATGCTGGGAGTACTTGCGGTATTCCTTAGGTAGCAGTGTATTGCGTGGACATTTGAGCGGATTCAGGCCGAAACGCTGATAGCCATAGACACCCAGCAGAGTGTGAACATCATAGTCGAGACAACTTAATTTGCATGTAGCACGCATAGTTTGTTTTTCAACAGGAAAAGGCACGTCTGTAAAGGGGACACCCAATCGGCGCAAATGGACATTTAGATAGTGAGCCAACCAGCCATTCGGATCTAATATACACGAGCATCCGTGACATGGACACGAAACCATTTTCATGCGCGCCCATTCTGACTTCTGATCCGGAATAACAAAAAGTGGGGGATGGCGCTCTCGATCTATAATGGACTCATACCGACTTAAACGAACCATTTTTAAATCTGTAGAAGGAACAGACACCGGTAGCCGATAGTTGGAGAAATGTTTGGTTAAAATCAGACGCTTAGTGTCCTCCAAACGTTTAGAGTGTTTCCCCTTCCGGCGCTGCCGCCGTTCGCTGTTGCTGGATTCTGGCAAATTGTCAGCGTCCAAACCATTGGGACTTGATGTGGACGAGCTGGCAGGTTGCATTGTGAAACCTTAAATAATTCTATTACCACATAATTTTGAAATTAAATTTTGAAACCTAAATTTTGTACGTTTAGGTATGACATAAAAACTAAAAATGTGATTAGAATTCAAAAAGCAACCACCAACCAACGCGCGCAAAACTCAATGCTGCACAGCTGACCAATGAGCAACCCTGCTTACTCAGTTATACAACACTGTGTACCAACAGCTGACTTTCGCCATAGATTTTGACTGCGTTATGCAGCACTAAACTTTTTTCAATTTTGAGTTGCAATAATTCCTAACTAGTTCTAGCAGTGGCCTGGTGTAGTGCTGTGTGTTTTGCGTTGCAGAGTTATCGCTTCTCGGCCTTATGGCTAAGATCAAAGTGTAGTATCTGTTCTTATCAGCTTAACATCTGATAGTTTCTCCATTGGAGAACAACAAATGTTAAACTGATTTTTGGAAACAGACGGAGTGCTAGGGGCTTGCTCCACCTCTGTCACGGGTTGGCCCGGTATTGCAGTACCGCCGGGATTTCGGCCCAATTAAGAAATAAATTTGAAAAGATAGTTACTAAATAACAACAACCGGAGAACGTTTCAATTAAAACGAAATTTCCACTGTTGTTTTTTGGCAATTATCTGACAGAAGTTAGAAGGTATTAAAAGAATACCTACTTTTGTTACGCCACACACCCGCTTTTTAAATTGAAATAGCTTAAAAATGTATCTGCGCTATCTCGTATGCGACACTTTTTCTTTTACAGTTACAGGCCCTCTTTTGCGTATTTATTATTTACAGTGAAACAGAAACAGCGTTTTTGATTTAGTCGTATGTTTATTATTCGTAAATACACCTATTATTAATACAAGTTTGTTTGTTTGAATGTTTGCTTTTCGTTTTTGGTACATTTTAATGATACAGTTACAGTTACAGTTACAAAGTTATTCGGGTACGCACTTTTCAAGAACGCACCAACAATGCTGGCGATTTCACATATTTTAATGATTATTCGATAACATAAACATTAATAGGCTTGAGTTGAACAATTTTTCAGCAATTACGATACGTCGATAAACATCTTTGCCATGTGAGTTACGGTTTTGTTGTTATTTTCGTATTTATGCAAGATAACTACGAACAATCAGATGCCGGCTGTGCTTTGCTGTTTTGCTGCTGCTGTTATTTTCCAGACTAACTACTAAATAATACTAAACTGGGTGTGTAAATAGCTGAGCTACGTTTCATTTAAACATTAACTGCATAAGCTTCATAGCTTTGGTTGGAGAGCACTACGTTCAACTTTCAAAGAGAAAATAGAGTTGGTAACTAACACATTAGTGTGACTGGTTGGGCATATTAAAAAGTGCTTAAAATAAGATTCGTAAGACTGTTATTGGACTTTAGGCAAGCGCGGACTACTTGCTGGTGATGCTTCTTATTAGACAACAACGGCGCCAGCCTCGGATCGGCTAACCGGCAAGTCGGGACAATTCTTCCAAGTATCTGAGAGTGGATCATAGCATTCGACAGCGCTGATTGTTACTTGCGCACGATAGAAGTTCACTTCGCAGGGCTGTTGAAAATCAATGAAGATAAATTAATTTACAACAATATTGTAGCCTTAACCCACCTGGTCCCCGCCAGCCACATAGAGCAACCCATCGGCGGCAGCCACAGCTGGTATAGCGCGTGGCACGTTCAAAGCGCACACCGTCGTCCATTTGTCATCATCAAAGTTGTAACGCTCCACAGAGCTAAGTATGTCCTGGCTAATGCTGCTACCGCCTACTACATACAAGTAGCGATCGAGTACAGCGACGCCCATCTGACAGCGTGCTGTTTGCATACGTGCCAACTGCGTCCACTCCTTGGTCACGGGATTGTAACTGGCCACCGAAAACGAATCAGTTATTGAAATATGTTCAATCGGCTATATTTTGTTGGGTATTACCTTATTAAATCTGGTAAATGTCTGGTGGTCGTAGTGCAGCCGCCCACTATATAGATCAGCCCCTCGAAACTAACGACGCCCATGCTGAACCGCGGTTGCGGCATGCTGCCAATCAGTTTCCAGATGTCTTTCTCTGGATCATAGCACTCCATTGTGCCACCAATGTCGTCCCCAATCCAACCGCCCACTGCAAACAAATTGCCACCCATGGTGCACAATCCGAATTCACAGCGGGGCACTATCATCGGTGCTATTGGGTGCCATATATCGTTTTGTGGATCGTATACCTCGCCGTTGGCCAGAATTTGTGATCCGCGTTCACCGCCCACCACATAAATCTTGCCATTCAATGCCGACACGCCCGGCAGAATGCGGCCCACCTCCATGGGCGCCGTCTCAGTCCATTCACGGCGGAAAATGTCAAATTTGGCCACCGTTTCAAAAGTGCAGTCCGCCGAGTTCCAAGTACGTGGCGTGTCCCGATGTGAGCCTCCAATAATGTAGATATTCTTCTTGGCCAGCTGCCGTGGACAGACGCGCAATGGCACCAGTTGGCCACGCTTCGACGCAATGTCTCGGCAAATGGAGCGTAACGCGATTTTGACAGACATGTCGCGACAGTCATCCTTCAAAGCCTTATCGATTACCTTCACGGGCACCAAGGCCATGCGGACATGTGACAGTATGTCGAAGACATAGCAACGACGCTGTGTAACATCGTGCTTAATCCAACGCAGCGCCGCCTGGAACACTTGCGATTCAGAGTCAACACGCAACAACTCCGAGTTAAGCAGCTGCGATAACAAAGTCTGTGGCGTTTCCAGAAACTCATCCTCCATCGTAATCTGAGATACGCGAATAGAGAAACAACAAATTAACTTTAAATATTCATAATTTAATATTATAAATTATGTTTACGTTCTTAATTCTAAATCCATTTGGTGTATTTATTAATCAAGTGGGCCGAATCCCGGCGGTACTGCAATACCGGGCCAACCCGTGACAGAGGTGGAGCAAGCCCCTAGCACTCCGTCTGTTTCCAAAAATCAGTTTAACATTTGTTGTTCTCCAATGGAGAAACTATCAGATGTTAAGCTGATAAGAACAGATACTACACTTTGATCTTAGCCATAAGGCCGAGAAGCGATAACTCTACAACGCAAAGCACACAGCACTACACCACTGCACCGCTGGAACTAGTTGAGAATTATAAAAATTTTAGTTGAGCAGAAGATCCTGAACACTCTGTGTTCACACACATTTCTGTTGCCTATTTCAAGGCGTGCCTTTGCAAGCATTGTTTACATACAATTCCCAAACGGTTTAAGTGAGCATCACACCTAAGTGAAGAGTGGTTGCAGATTTAAATTACTCTGGCTTCTCTTCAGTTGTCGAATAAATCTTTCGCCTTTTACTAAAGATTTCCGTGGAGAGGAGCACTCTAATGAGTCTAAAAAAAAATTTTTGGTAGTGCCCTAAGAGTTTACTCTCTGGGCCATTAGTAATACATTTGATTAACATGTGAGCTACTATACTGTACGCTATTGGACGATGGTATGTTAACTTATCTACTTTTTCCGACAGATTTGGGGCTTTGTAAACAGTGATCGCGGAAGAGCGATTATGGTTTAGGAATATTGATGATTTAGGTGATAATGATAATTAGGGATAATAATGACAAAGTGAATAGGTTTTTTTTTGTGGAGTTTCCTAATTGTCTAAATTTGGAGTTGCTTAACATTCGGCGTTTAATGTATGGCATGCACAACTGCCGCGGTTCGAAGCCCCGCTGAGTCTTTGATATTTTCATATTTTAAAAATTCAATATAATTTTTTATTTACCGCTGGAAAGTTCGCCTGCACAAAATTCATTGCACTCTTTGCCAGTGACTCGCAATTGTGCGCTTCCGCAAACCGCAATATACCCAGAGCATTGGTGGCATGCAACTCACGACACAGAAATTCGCAACAGCCGTCTACGATTTCGTTCAGTTGGAGCATGTCCGCAGCGGCGAGCAATTCCTGCACATTTGACTTGAAGAAAAATATATCATAATAGAAATTATACTTGTGAGAGCAGAGGTGTGAATGCTTACCTGCGTAATTTCACAGCGCCCTGTGTAGATGAAGTCCAAGAGTATGTGTAGTATGTCGCCATCGATTGTGTGCAATACCACTGATTTCTGCTTGACTTCATTGAGGCCCAGTTCGGGCCTGAACATGGCCTCGAAGTAGGCGCTGGCAGCGCTCAGAACTGCACGATGTGCGTTGAACGTGGACTCGCCTGCAACAATTTCGACGTCGCAGAAGCGCGATTGCTCCCGCAGTTGGTTTAGATTGGACAGCACCTTAAATGGGTACTGGGCGTTGCAGTAAGAGGGTAAATTTGTGCGTTGGGTTGCAGCAGATGCAGAAGCAGGCTGATTATAGAAATCGTTATCGTTATCGGTGGTGTTGTCATTGCCGTTGTGACAATTTGCATTTGCATTTGCATTTGCATTGAATTCATGGTGCATGGAGTAGCTTTTCAGTGGTGGCATCTCGCTATACTCTTGCTACGACTTATGCTGAGCTGACTCTATATAAATGCACTCTGGCAGCTTTTTCACATCCAATTTATTATTTAATTAAACTTAATTGCTATTGCTGCACTTTACACCACTACGAACACAACTGTTTTCATTAATCAAGCACACAACACATCACACACACACACACGAACATGCACTCGACTCGCATTCACACTCACACACACAGCAATGCACAACTGAAAATAACTATGCATGGAACTTGCACATATTTGTTGCACAGTTTGTTATTATTTTTGTTGATAATAGTGTGGGCACTTTCAAGTACTTTGCAAGTACTCTTTATTGCACTGATATGACTAATATAATATATAATAACTAAATAATTGTTTCGCGACTGAACAAGCCCATCAGATTGAGAAATAAATAAAGTTTTACTCAACACTGGCGAAAGCATGCGCAGCTGTGGGCACCCATAAATTATCATACTAGATAACATTTTAAGAGCGCGCGACCGAATATTTTTTACACTGACACTACATAGCCATTCAATATTATAAAAAAAGAAATTTAATATAAATTAAAATCTAAAGCGTAAATTTAGATTGGCCTGAATTTAAAATATTTACAAAGCTCGCCGCACAGAACAGCTGCTTAACACTTTAAACGGTTAAGTGCTCACTTACAAGCTCTCACTGCTATGCAGCTTATCAGCGAGCAGGTCTTGGGTTGAACAGTTATTTAACCAAAAATAGAATTATTATTTAAAAAAAAAAATGCTTCGCAAATTGTTGAGAGTGCGGTGTGACTATCTAGTGCGTCGGTGGGCTAGCACAGATCCGCTGAGTTTTCAGAACGAGAAGCTGCAATCATATCTGGAATCACTGCGGCAAGAATATTACGCGCTGCGCGTCAATGCTGCCGGCAACAACAGCCTCTATGCACGCCTGTCCCGTCTGGATCCCGTTGTCAATAGCCTTGAGAAACACAGAGCCCTACAGCGCAATATAACACCAGAGAAGGATTTGGCAGCCGAGAAGGACGAGGATATGCGTGCGCTAATGGAAGAGGAGAATAGCGTGTATGCAGATCTGTTGCGTAAACAGGAGGAGGAAATGCTGCAGGAACTGCTCGCACTGTCAGATGGTGAGGATTACCCGGCGCTGATATTCGAAGTGAACGCTGGTGCCGGTGGGCAGGAGGCCATGCTGTTTGCCCAGGAACTATATGACATGTACACTGGCTACTTCGAGCACATGGGTTGGGATTACGAAGAGTTTGACCGTGAGACCACCGACATTGGTGGACTGCGTCATGCTAATGTACACGTCACCGATCCGGAAGCGTACAATTGGCTGCGCTTCGAGGCGGGCGTGCATCGGGTACAACGTGTGCCGGCCACTGAGAAATCTGGACGTATCCACACCAGTACTGCCTCCATAACTGTAATTCCTAGGCCTGCCGATGTGCAGGTGCAAATTGCAGATAGGGATTTGAAGATTGAGACGAAACGTGCCAGCGGCGCCGGCGGACAACATGTGAACACCACAGACTCAGCCGTGCGTATTGTTCATTTACCGTCCGGATTGGCTGTAGAATCGCAGTCGGAGCGCTCTCAGCTTAAGAATCGAGAACTAGCGCTTAAGCGACTACAGGCGAAGCTCATACAGCAGCAGCTGGAGAGTGACGAGGTTAGTAAAAAGGCGACCCGCAAGGCGCAACAGGGTAATCTGAATCGCAACGAGAAGATTCGCACCTACAACTTTGTGCAGGATAGAGTGACGGATCATCGAGTGCAGCAGGGTGGGACGCTGCACAATCTGAACGGCTTCCTCGAGGGCGGACAGCAGCTGAGCGGGTTAATTGAGCGCTTGCAGTTAGAGAACCGTAAACAGACGCTAGTAGAGCTACTCGAAACGTGGAAGCCGCCGCCACAGGAAGCGGCAGATAAAAACTAAATGTTTACTAAATAAGAGGTGTTAATAAAATTTACTTTATTTTAACAAACACGCGCCCAGTCAGCTGCGCTGCCAATGTGGATGAGATGCTCCTTGACCGCTGACTCCAGAATGTCACGTATTTCCCGACAACCGGCCATCGCGGTCTCTATGACAGTCTCGAGTTGATCAATGTGGAAGCGTTCGCTCATCTCCATAAATGCAATCTTCTCGGCGGTGGGTAGTGCTGCTATGGTCAGCTTTGGACCGCCGGAGACTTCCTCGATGTGGGAGATGTCAGTGAGCGGAATGTTGGCTTTGCTTAAGGACGCAGTGCAGGCAACAACAAATTCATTCAGGCATATGCCCGCATCTATGAGCGCCAGGGTGGCAGCGTTTAGGGAAACAGCATAATTAGCTCCATCCGCTTGCAACACTTCCACATAAATGTCGATCTGTGAGCGAGGATACAACTCGGATTTGATGGCTGCGCTCAGCGCCTGCTGCAAGTACATTTTAAACTCCTGGGACTTCCGATCGCCTCGAGGCCGATTTTTACGCTCCGATGTGGAGAAAGTGGCCTGACTGTATTGACAGTTTATGACCAGATCGGTGCCTTCTGTCTTTTTACCCTTTGCTTGATGCGGTCCATATACAGCGGCCAGAACTTTTGTATTTCCTTGCTCCATGTAGGCGCTGCCATCGGGCTGCTCGAATACACCCAGCTTACACTTGATGTGGCGTAGTTCATGGGGCCGCCGGCCATCCAGACGCAATCCCTGCTCACTAAGTAGCTCTATACGGCCAGACATGTTGCAATATAAACGAAATTCAAAGAAAATTGAGTTAATGCCGCACGTGTAACGCCGTTGTTTATACTGTTTCTATTTTCTGTCGTTCCTTAAAGTCAGCTGTTTAATGACATGTCTGTATCGGAGGTTGCATTGTAATTTTATCGATATATCGATAAGACTGCAGCGGAGTTTGTTAAACCAGAACTATGTCGGAAGAAAATGGTGTAAATGTACAAAATACGTTTTTGAAATAATAAATATTAAACATATTAAATATAACAATAAATATTGAGATTTCCAACTTTAAAGTATTAAAAAATTAACATTTGTTTAACTTTGTCGAAGCGAAATGAACTAAATTTATTGACACTCGTCTATTCAGTTCACCCCGGGGAATCGCTGAAGTGAACTGATTCCAAACAATTGAATACAACTCTACACTGCACTGCACTTGCATATGTAAAAAATAAAAAATAAAGTAGTTGTAGAATAAGTATTCAAAATAGTGTGTTTAAATTCAAAAGCCATGTCAAAGTCAAGCGCAGGTGCGTAGACAAGAAGGATATAGAGGGAAAACACTAATTTTTCAATATTACAGCACGTTGGGTAAGATTTTTCAATGCCGGGGGAATTCCATCCCCAGCAGCGGCTAGCTATGCTCATATATTTGTGGAAAATCGCATACAGGACGACATGTTGCTTGATTTGAATAAGGAATACTTGCGCGAGATGGGCATCACACCTATGGGCGATATAATTGCAATACTGCGTCATGCCAAACAAGTGAGCAACCAGCATGTACTCGACAAAGTCCTCATAACAGAGAAGCCTACGCCCGAACCTAAGGCCAAGCCCAAAAGTGCAACTGGTCCATCGCCTAGCAGCAAACTAATATTAGGAACATCGGTTGCCAGCGTCAGTGTCACTAAGGGCTCGCCACCAACAAAGCCATCGCGACGCGTGCTGCCAGAGCATGAAGGCAAATATAAAGTTACTCTGCCATCGGGATCAACAGAACGCAGCAAGCAAATAATGGCTAAGCGGGAGCAGTGTATGTTATAATCTTCTGACAACCACACCTTACCATATTCATTGCTATCAATATATTGCAGTGTACTCGGATCGTGTAACGAGCAGCAAGAAAAGTGACATTTTTGCACGCTTGCACAAGAGCAAGTGCGACGATGATGCTCAGGAGGGCATTGTCTCCAGCAGTGCCGAGAGCAACGTGCGTGTGCACTTCATAGGCAGTCACATATTGCCTACCGGCAAGCTGGCCACCCCTTCTAGCAATAACTCAGTCTTTGCACGCCTCGGGGGCAAGCAATCCTTGGATGCAGTGCAGCAAAATACCGGCATAGCCAAAGAGATAAAATCGATTTTAAAGAACACCAAAGGCACCACCGGAGGCCGAGGCTCCAAGCGTAACGCCTCAATAGTGAAGGCCAAGGACGCAGTAGCACCACTAGCGCGATCACAGCAGAAGGTGATGCTTGTCCACAAGGTGCCATTGAAATCTGGAGATGATAGCGAAGATGATAGTATGGATGATGATGACTTCATAGAGGCTAGCGGTGATATAGACAGTGAAGGGAGCGATAGTGGACAAGATGTTGTTATGGCAGCACCTGTTGAAAAATTTGTTAAGTTCGCATCCACAGCGGAGGTGCGAGAAATTGCTCCACATACGCCATACAAATCGCGTGGCAATAACAACTTTACACGTAACATTAAGTCCCGCTTGGGCATGGGTGAGCTTTGCTGCTGTTAACGCTTTGAAACATGTGCATTAATTCCTTTCAATCAACAGTTTCCAAGCTGCATGCCACACGTAAGACGTACAATCTCAAAGCGTCTCCGCCAAAGAAACCAGGCGCGCGCCTTAGCCCAGTTAAAGGAAAAGCAATACGCATGCGCAGCGATGAACTGCTCACACGACAGGACGCGCTGCCGGTGCACAAGCGTCTGGGATCGTCCTCAGCTGCTGCACAGATCCCGCCCCACCATCGAAGTCAGCAGTGGGATCAAAAGCCCCAGCATTTCGCTCCACGACGAACTTCGAGCGTGAATGCCGGCAACAAGCCAAGGGCTCAACCGAACTCTGTGTTCGATCGATTGGGATTCAATAAATCTCTGTAGATTTTAAGTCAGCCGTAGTAATTGTTTAAGAGTTCTATTTAAATCAGTTTGCAATCATCAAATATAATGCCCTTCGAATTAACTAATCTATTTTAATGTTTGTGAAGGATCATAATGTATTAGTGATGGCAAAAATGTTTATTATGAACTCTTAGTTAATTGTATAAAATTACATACAAAGCAGTAGTGCGTCTAAATGTTTGGCTTTTGCTATTTACGTTTCTCGTTCAATTTTCTTTGATATGTATATATATATGAAATGGTACTTGATACTTGACAGATATTAATATCATATATGTATATGGATTGCCATAAAATATCTTAGTGGATTGGCTCTATCCTACTAAATATAGCACTGCAAATAAAAAAAACACAAAGGTAGAGCAATCTATAAATACGAAAAATGAACACATATATATATATATATATATATACACCTTATATACACATATTTGCTTCATGAATAATTCATTTAGATTATGCCCCACTGCATTTCATTCTTCAATGAATACTCTATGGCAATATCATAGAAATTCATGATTTATAAAAATGAAAACCCATTTATATTTTAACCCCAATTTAAAAACAGATAATTTCTTTTCATATATTATATACTAATTTATTTTATTTGGTTTTCTTGTAAATTATTACTTTGCTTAAATACTTTATGTACAATTACTAGATCTAGGTAAGTTTCAGTCATTTCTATGTTCATATCATATACAATCTGTGAGACGCTTAAATTTCTATATCACTGGTTGCTAGGCAAATCACCAAGTTGGTGGCCATCAAGACGCCACTGATCGAAGCAGCTATTCCTTCATTGCTGCAGCATGGAGTGGAGGGCGTTGCGCAAGTCTGCGGGCCAGGTATTGGCATCCGGGTTGATGCTGAGCAATTGACGCATTTGGAGCACGGCGCGTTGCTTTTGCAGCATTAAAGCGAACACTTGATGATTAATGCTTGGCGTGGGCGTGGCTGTGGGCGTATACGATTGATATGACAGTGGCTGTGGCTGCAACTGCATCTGCATTTGCTGTTGATGTTGTTGTTGAGGTGGCGTTGTGGGCGGCGTTGGGGGCAGCTGGTATTGGGGCTGCTGTTGACACTGGCGCTGCTCACACTCCTGGCGACGTTTCCGTGGCGTATTATCGCTCAGTGCATATGGGCGGAATAATGGTGCGGACGTGGGCGTGGCATCTTTGCTGCTGTCGCGTTTGCCGAACTTCTTGTGCTTGTAGCAGCCCGTGTTGAACTTCTTGTGCGTGTAGCCGACATGCGTCGTGTTTGTTTCGTGTTGTGGATAATCCATTTGTGAGGGTGCCATCGTATAGCTGAGTACTTGTATGTTAGGATGTTAGGACGAGATGTTGTTACTTTGGTGCTTGTCTGTTGACTGTGCTCCTTCTGCTGCGCAAGAGCTGCTTTTATAGTGGACTGGACTGCTGCTACCTGGCCGCACAGCGAAATTATCATTAAGGTGAGCTGCATCTTGTTTATGGGAAAAACTTCGTTGACAAAAGGTCTGTATTGTCATAAAAAGAAAAGGATTTGTTCCAGAACATATATGAACTGCTGGCTGTTTGTTACCTGCTCGGCCAAGTCCTTTTTGTAATTAATTTTTCATTTGCCCAGCAGCTCGGCTCGCACCTACAGACATGCGAGCACCTTCTATACACATACACTCTGCTGGCTGGCTGTCTGCGCTTATTTCAATTTTCCTGGTATTTTCTCCAGGAAAATTTCAACAGAAGGCGAACATTCAGGCAGCGCCTGCGCCCCGGCCACGGTGAGTTCTTTGATGAGGTAGCAGATCCCGTTGCTATCGGCAGAGTCGGCTCAGCGCTTTCGGGATTCTTATCTCGCTTACCGCTAATCTGGCTCATTAAGTTCGACAGCATTCCAAGATGCTGCGACTCGACGGCCAATTGAATGGAAATTTATTGGGATTTTCCCGAAATGTTGCATCCATTTTAATGCGCAAAGGATGACATTTAAATTATGTAGCTACACGGTTTAATCATTTATCTATGTTAACTATCTATGGTTAGATTAGGGTGTTTCCAGAATTTCGGATCTAATTTTTAGTTAATAATAAAGGGGTTTGTTTTCGATTAATTTTTATCATAATTTAAAACTCTTAAAATGTTTTATTTGCATAAATTAGATTATTATATATATTCTGATTTATGAGGTTTATTATTATTTAGAAAATTAAATTTATTTTATGATTTTTTAAATAATAAAAATAATATTTGTAGTTAAAAGCAGCTGACTTTCAGAAATGTGTTTAATCGTATGTAAGAGTGTCTTATTTATGGTATATATCAGACATGGGGCAATAATATACGATCAATATTATCGCCCATTTTATTCATACGCAGAGCCCATTGAAAAAATTATATATTATATTAATAGAATAGCATTATAACATGAGATCCAGTTAATTAGCATATAAATATTTGTTGTATCGGGTTATTGAACATTTAAGAAAATCGAATTTATTACTAATTAATTAATAATAACTAATATCATTTGATATTAATTAATATAATATTAAACTAACTATAACTTTAATCACTATGACTACTGTAAATTAATGTTCTACACTATCAATCCATAATAACTTAACCTAACATCGGAATATCAACAGATATATACTCGTATGTATTTATATACCCTATATCTTTTTATTTTTAATTATAAAATATGTTAAGAATCCAGATCTAGAGCTAATCCATTATAGATTGACATTGGTACATATCAATGACCTACGAACAAAATACTCTAGAAAGTTCTAGAAGGCAACGAAGTTTTCGCATGGGATTGTTAAAAAGGGAAATTACTTAGTAAGAGATTTTAATATATATTTTTAATCAATTCCATTTAAGGTATAATACCTATCTCATGCGATCGTGGGATCCTTACGGATTGGCATTATGCACTGACTACAGAGCCTTCTATTGAGTTAATACTACAAAGGAAATAAAAAACTAGAAAAGAACTAAAACGTATCCAAGCCCATATGACGATCCGTGAGAAAGGTCACGGAGTGCATCAATCATATAACACGCGATTCATTCACAACATTTCTCAGTTACTGCTTTCTCTCGCCTCACCTTTCTCAGAAGTTTGCCTTGAAGATAGCGTTTCCTGGCCGGCTTGTGTGAGTGCATTCGATTAAAAACGAAGCATAACACTTACATAATCGATGAAACATTGGATATTGCTCTACATTTGCTTCAGCAATTCTCTCCGGTTAACAGAAGGTGGAATCGGATCATTGTAATCAGACAATATGGCAATCTTTCAGTTTGGTACTCTACAATGGATGTCCTGGTTCTGCTGAGGGCAGAACTCAAGCCCACCTAAAGATAAATCCGCTTAGCAGTCGCACGGCAGTGACTACATAAATCAATGGACAAGACTCTAACAACGAGCCATTGAATGAAAAATCCGACATAATTCTAAACGCACACACTCCGAGCAAGAGAAACGACAACGCGAACGATATATATAAGAGTATATATGTATGGGTCTTTCGGGTATTCAGTAATGACAACACCTTTGGGAAGAATAACATTTTCAGCTGGACAAGCTGAAGTCATAAATGCACTGCGGATCGGCGGTAACAATAAAACTTTTCAGGTGCCACAAAGAAAGCCGAACAATGCGCTTGCAGACATCGTGGCCATATGAGCGCCAGGATTACAGTGCCGGGCTCTGTCCTCTGCTCACTCAACAGGTATTTCCAGTGAAAATCGCTGGCGGTACAAATAGTCGAAAAGGACAACTGGTTTATGACGCCCTTAGCGAACGCAAGCAATGCCGTCAGCCGGCGGATTAGCCAGGCCAATGGACGACATACCTGCCCTTGGCAGGACAACAACATCAAGCGGGTAGCGGTCACAGGTAGTTGGATGCACATGGACTGCTCGAGGGTTACATTGAAGGTGATTAGCTCGAAGCGCAGGCACACGTTGGGATGAATGAAGTTGATTGGGAAATACCTGGTGGGAAATTGTCCGACAGATTGTCAAGCGCTTTGATATCCATTACCTAATGTTGCATAAAAGATTACGCCCAGCACAATGGCGGCACAGTCGACAGCAAGACGGCAAACAAGAACAACATCAGTAGCAAGAGCAACAGCAACTGCCAGAATGGTTAACTCCGACACTGCCCCAAACTACGCACACAAGAAGTTCGCTGCATCGAAGCGCAAGCGCAGTCAGGACGAGGAGACAGACGACGATGTGGTCTTCATTATGGAGCTGCCCGCCAAGCGTTTCTTTCGCCCCTGGCTGGATGAACCCCGAGCGGCCATAACGCCAGCGACGGAACAGCCAGCGCGGCGACCATCGCCCAACACAGTGGCGCCCACCTACCACGCCAACATGGTGCGCACTCAGACGCCACGCCTGCGCAGCCCCAAGGCGCAGCAGCGCCGCGATCGGAACACTTTGGCCTGTCTGCTGAGTCGTCGGGCCCGACAAGCCAAGCAGTTGGCCATCGAGCAGCAGTACGAGCAATATCGCCAGCAGCACGAGGCCTTCATGGAGCAGCAAGTACGCTTGAGTCTCTACTACGTCAGATTCCTGCAGCAGGCAATGGCCACTACACGACCTGCACTGCCCGACGGCCAGCAGCGCCTGCAGCACATGCCGCAAGCCTGGCCCCAGCAGCAGGCAACAGTCACGAAGCGTTAGGACATGCATTAAGGACAAACTTTCTCTGAAGCCAGTTTATAAACAATTAAGCTATTTTGACTTTGTGATAACTTTTAAAGTTTATTAATTTATTACTGTTGACCATCAATAAATCACGTTTTTAAAGGAATATATCTTTGACGATTTCTTATTATGAGGAAGAATACTTAGGAATGTGACACTTGACTTGAACTCTACTCGAGCTTCAATATTAAGAGATGTAATGTGATCTTATGCTGTAAGCTAAAGTCCTTTGAGAAAAGCTAGATCTTGCTATAACCATTGATTGTGCTCATGATTCAATCTGCAGTCCAAGTTTTCGGAATTTCTCAAAAATCCTATTTTCGTTATGAATTGACATGAAATCTGCATGTTCAGTTGTAGCCCTTTATTGGGAACTATATCAGTGGCTTTATTTTATCGTTGCTACTCGTAATTATTAGTATATCTCAATGTAGTCCAATCTGTCATCGGCTTAAGCCAGGATATTAATCCTGGTAATTGTAAAGCAGCTAATCTAGCTTTCGCTGGCCTTCTAAGTTTAGAAATTATGATTAACTATGCTCTCAGCTGTTCTCTATATATACCTATATTATTTTTATTTACAGAGTATTCCCCATTTCTATATTAAATAGAAGTTTAAGATTTGAACTATATGCTCGTATGAACTTGCTTTTGATAATGTGTTTCGAATGAGTGAATTTATATGCCAACATAGGTACTCTAGTCAGAGGTCTGCGACTAGGAAATATCCTTAATCCGGCGCAGAGCTGCGATCTTAATCATTTTAGGCTTCTTTTACACATTGGCTACCTGTATACACACATGCACACACACACATAAGCACGCGCTCTGCCTACTGCGCAGTTTACGCAGCAGCTGCAGTTGAGCTGCAATATGGGTTATACTATGGAAATTAATTATGGAATAACTATTTTCTAGATAGACTTTTTTAATCAATTAGAGTGTAATAAGCAGAACTGAGGAGTTATCAAACTCTGACATATGCTTTCATTACAGTCATTTGATATCTTCCTTTTAGGGTATTTAACTTAAATGAAAGGAAAATACTGAGTTCCAACGGGCAGACAGACAGGTTGGCTCTATCAACTGAGCACGTCATCCTGATCAAGTATAATCCTTCCTTTTTGCCGTTACATTTTTTATAAAACCGTAACAACCATTTTCAATGATTGCATAGATATTTGATTGATTGCAATTGAGTTGCTCTAAATATTTATTATGGGCAGGGGGAAAATGAATCAAAATAATTCAATCTTTTCAATATTGTTGTCCTGTTTAATGCTGTTATTCAATTGTGAACGTTTTTTGTGTTGTATTTAATTATAGTTTAATATTTAATAATAGTTTTAATATCTATTTGGCTGAGAAATATTTTTATTACTCCATTTATGATAAATGTATTTTATCGAATTAATCTGATTTTTTTAAAATTTTATTGCCTTATTTCTCGTCCATAAAATAATTTGTATATTTTTAAAGAGTTTGCACTATAAACTGTAAATTTAATAATTGATATATCTACCGATATATAGTATATATACGCGTATGTGTATACGATGTCGCTCAAAATATAATGTGTATTTTAAATATTGATTATTATTATATGATTGATTAGCCTTTGGCTGGCCTATAATTACAGCAATTTAAATGGAACTAGAGTGTCTTGAACGGCAGTATTTCGCTGGCAGATACCCTAAGTCCTTCAAAATAATTATCATAATGGTCATAATATATATTTATAATTATGTTATCATTAAAATTAATAATTATCATCGTAGATTATATAGTAATACAGAAATCTCGATTAGCTCGTTTAATTACATGACATATGGACTACACAAAGCCAGAGAACCATCAAGTTCTGTTTATCCCTTCTTCCAACGAGATAGCGTATTAGCAATACTTGTCCCCCTTTTTATCAACATTTTACCTTTTTCGGTTATTAAATATGTAAATCTCGGCCTACATCATTCAGTTAGTTTAATTATATCAATATAGCTCATTGATCGCAATGATAGTTTGACTGGTCAAAGGTGTTCATTGTTAACTGCTATGAAATGCACTGTTTTCATATCTGGTTAATCGAGTAATAGGCACATGTTGGAAAACGTGCCCTTCGAATGATTCATGCTAGTTTAAGGTCTAGTAATAAAATATATTTATATATTAACACCTGATCAGTACTAATTTATGAGTTATCTAAGCCTGAAGTGCTTTAATATGTCAAGCAGTGTTGACACTAGGGTTGATTACAGTTATTAACATAACAGTTTTGCAATTAAGATTAGTGTTTAAGCTTCCCCCACTAGATTTATAAGAAAGAAAGGGGATGGTAGAGATAGAGTGAAATATTTGCTTTGGTCAACCGAAAGGAAAAACATTTTAAGATTCCTTTGTTTGCTGAATTCCTTTTCGAGACCTGCGGGGATTTCCAAGAAACTGTCACAAAAAATGCTGGAAAATGGCTTGAGTACGCGTAGGACCACACGCAACGCATGGCGTCAAGTAGGGCAATAAAAATTGGATTTATATGTGTTCAAAGTGCGATCGAGTGTTTTCCAGTTCCGGTAGCCGCGACTACATATTTGATCTTTGTTGAGCTGCTGCGGCCGGCAGCAGGTAGAACAGGTAGAAGGCAACGACATGTTCGCCAGCAATTAGCCGCCACAGGTCATAAAATATGCAAAGCGCTCGGCCAAAACAACGATTAGTTAGGTAATAAAGATCCGTTAATCCGTCTGTTGACGACAATGCGCGTACCTGCCTAAGGGGCCTGCTCCTGCCGTTCCCATCCTGCGCATATAAACAGGATATCAAGCGCTCAGCAGCAGCATTCTGACACTTAACGTCAAAGCATCAACAACAGATTCGCCAGAGAGAGAGAAAATGGAGAAGCCCAACAATTCGAGCAGCTATGTGCACAAGAAGTTTGCCTCACACAAACGCAAGCGAGATGTGGACCACATTCTGGAGCAGAACAAGGAGAACACTTTGCTGGAGGCTCCGCCCTGCAAACGTCGCCAGGTGAAGGGCTTCTTTCGCCCCTGGCTGGACAACGAACAGAACATCGAAGCAGCAACCTCCACAACTCAGACAGCAGCTGATCTCATTCAGCAGAAGCCCAGTGCGCCACCAGCTCTGGCCGGCACCTATCACGCCAACATGGTGCGCCGCTGCCAGACACTGCGGCAGCGCAGTTCCAAGGAGCAGCAGCGCCGCGATCGCAACACCTTGGCTTGTCTACTGAGCCGGCGCGCCAAGCAGGCGCAGGATGAGCGCCTAGCTCAGCAATACGAACAATATCGCGCCCAGCAGGCTGCCATCATGGAGCAACAAGTCCGCTTCAGCCTCTACTATCGCCAGTTGCTCCAGCAGGCGATATTCCAGCAGGGCGTTACGACAACGGGCATGCAACTGCAACTGCCACAGCAACAACAAAAGTTCCTACAGGAAATGTCTCTATCGCAGCAGCTGATGATCTTTGGATCTCCGCAGTGAAGCAAATAACTCTTATACAATAATATGATCTACTTCCTAAGATAGCCATTGAATGTGATTTAGTAGCCTAAGTATTAATTTATTAATTATAATTAATTGTTGACTTTGAAATTAAAAGAAAAATTAATTTTATAAATGTGCTTTGTTTACTTCGAATACTTTGCAACTATTTGCTATAAGGGGAGTTGGTGGAAATATGAGATCTTAGACAATATCTTATATATATATATACATCTACATCTACAATTAAGCCAAGTCAATAATCGTCAGCTCGCATATTAGCTTTTAGCTACTTGGCTCGAAGATAGTAAAGAAAAAATATTATTCATATATTATTCCTAATGCTATATAGCTTGGCTCCATTTCAGTCTCATAATGTTCGTCATTAGACTAATGTACACCATAATTATTATGCGATTATCTTGTATACTTTGTATATAATACGTATAATTGAAAGTTCCCACGCTAAAAATAAATTTTTTTTAATACCCTTAATCCATTGAGATTGAGAATTTGGGGTATAATGAATTTGTGAATGTGTATAGGCATGGCAGAGCCCATGAAACATACACATAATCTTGATCAAGATGACGAACTGAACCAATCTAACAAAGTCTGTCTGTCTATACCTCCGCTTGAATCTTCCTTCTTTCTTGTTACTAAAAAGTAGCGGAAGAGCCATGCGGAGGGCTAATATTATAATATATAGTTAATATATATAATTAATAATATAGTATTATATAATAAAATAAAACACATTTCTGTGCACAAAACTCAACTCGAATTACCAAAATCAAATCGCTATTATTGCTCAATGCAAAATTTACTAAAAAAATAATATTAATATAGACTGTATTATCAGCTAATACAAATATTAAGAATCAGAAATATTGATTATGAAATAAAAAGATTTGTCAAATGTTGTTACAGCTTCAATAAGTGCCAAAGCAAATATGAATCAACTGCAGGCGAAGCTAATTAATAAAATATATAAAATTTTGTTATAAAAAGATATAGAAAATAAGTAATCTAACTACTGATTATGCATGTGTTTTAGTGCAAAGTTTAGTTCAAAGAGAATATGGTACTGAGGTTTACTCAAGTACAGAACAACGCCTGCTTACATAACTTGGTCTTGGAAACATAATCGAGAAATATCTAAATTATATTAAAGTAGTTCACAATTGTTGTTTAATAAAGAATAGAGAGTCTCTAATACAGTCTTAGCTCATTTGTTCAGGTTCATTTGTCAAGGTTGAGCTAAGCAGCATAGAGCACATCGAATACTGAGCGAGCTGCAGTCAAATTACGAAATACAACATCAAATATCAATATTGGCTGAGCAGACAGCAGACGAAGACAGAGCGAGAGAGGGAGAAAGAGAGAGAGAGACTGAATGCAATTGGGTCTAACTGCGAAAAGCTCAAGTTCAGCAGCAAAAGTGTTGCAACCGCAAAGTTTTGGTTTACTTTTGAGTCGCTGTTGCTGTTGCTGTTGCTGCTGTTTTCACACCGAATGCAGTTTTCAATGTTAAGCCAGCAACGTGAGCACTGCAGCAAGAGCAACAATTAACAGCAACAAACAAAATAGTTTTGCATTTAACTCAAAATTCAGATAGACAGACTCAAGAGTCTTTGTGTGTGTGGAGTTGCCAGCTCCATAGGAAGTCGCTTTGGAGCATTATCAAATGGCCTACAACGAAAATTAAAAGTAATTAGCTGCTCGGACATTGCGCAATATCGAAAATAAAAACCCCCAAAGAGTTAATTACCAGGTGGAGCGGGACGGGACGGGACGCTGCGACTGCCCAACATGAATACTCAACTTTAATTAACTAACTTATGTGCAGTTAGTGTGTTTGCTATTGTTATTAGACTCAGCACAGTTGACTGCACGCTGCCTTAGTTGAGTCGGTCTCGAGCGCACGCTGCAGTTGCTGCTGGGCTCTTCACATGGCGACTTCCTTATGGGCGACTATCAGCTTGAGCAGGTGCTGGGCATTGTCTTGGGTACATTGATTTTCTGCCTGGCTAAGCATTGTGAAAGGAAAGGCCTTAATGTGCTCATAGCTTGCATATCAAAAGGAGCCAACTTAGTTACATGTGATTAAACATCAAATTTATAGGTGTTATACAAATTATAAAATTTATAATAATAATAGAAATCATAATAACATCAAAAAAATTATAATAACAAAAAAATTATAATAATAAAATATAAGTATAAGTATAAAATATTGTATTCTATTCTGGCACAGAGATAGGTAATTATTTTAACCATTACAGAAATGAGAAAAGTCTCAAACTGCTGAAGTTTTCAGTATTAGTATATATCATTTGTAGCCCCTCTCTAATCTTTACTTATATATTTTATTTGACAATAAAAAACTAAGATGGGATAGCTATAAAACTGATGATGAAAAATATATATCTTAAATATATGTATTTAAATAATATAGTTCTCTCTTTTTGTAGTTTCCAAACACGCACATGAACACAGCTGAATCGATGCTTAATGGTGAAGACCACTTCTCTCTCTCTCTCTCTCTCTCTCTCTCTCTCTCTCTCTCTCTCTCTCTCGATTGTTATCTACATTATCAGAAAACCCTTCTTGAATATTTCCAATGGGTTCCGGATATACTAATTCTACATATTGTTTAAAACAAGATCCCTTAGACTTAAACGTAAACCTGTCAGACACTTCCTTATAAACTTGTTTGACAATGTATTCTTATTGAGAATATAAAAACTGCAAAAAAAAAATTGAAGACAATCGAAAAGCAAATTTCATTTTGTTTTAATCCAAATGCTTGTAGAAGATACTAAATTGTGGTTTCATCGTTGACCTGATTAAGTATTATTTATTGACCTACAAAAAGGCGAAGCAGTAAAAACAAATTAAGTTGTTCAATGAATGAAATTAAATTTATTTTAATACAATAATTTTACAAACTATGTAAAATTCTTTTAAAATTATTTTTTTTTAAATATTTATTTTTAAAATAAAACGAAATAATAATAATAGCATATCCAATACATAAATATTTAAAATATATACCTTATCAACTATTGTAAGGTATAAAAACATATAAAAACTGATAACTCTTACTTATTGTTTCTTAAAGAAAAACTTAATAAACTTAATACAAATGCCTAAATACTATATATCAATAGATTGTATAACTAAATAATGGTTAATAAAGCTTAGGAGGGAGCCTCACATTCGAGGCATTTACATAACATCACTCAGTGATTAAATGGTCGTTTTCTAACACTGTTCGCCTTTAATGCCGTTCATCAAATAGTCGATGCTGAAGTTTTTGACTGGCACTGGAGCCGGCGGCGGAGCTGAGCTCTTTGCGGATTGTTCGTGCTTGACCAGTTGATTGAGGTGCTTGAAGTAGGCCGTGGCACGCATGCTCTGCTCGACAATCTTGAGGTGCTGCGTGGTGAACTCTTTGTACTGCTCCTCGATGGCCAGGTGCTCGAGCTTCTTCACGCGCCGACTCATGCGACAAGCGATTGTGTTCTTATTGCGTCGGTCCTGGTCCTTGGGCGAGCGCTCCTTCTTGGGAAACTTTCGCACCATATTGCCGTGGTATTTGCAAATATCTCGCAGCGCCTCCGAACTGATGGTGGGCGGCAGCGAGTGCGAAGATGAAGCAGACTCCGAGCCGTTAGAGCCATCGCAGATGGTGCTATTGAGACGTCGTCGTTTGGGCAGCGAGAGTATGCTGGAACACTGGCTGCTTGTGTCCTCCTCATCCGAGCCGCTGTTGCAGTCCGGAGTATCGATGCGGGCCAGCAGCTCCTCCTTGATCTGCAGCTCCAGCTCGTCGTTCCGTGGACGCCTCAGATCGAACTTCTTGTGGCGATAGCTGAGTGGGTTGTTGCCTTGCATTGTCAGAGCCATTTCTCTAGAGTGATTGGTAATGATGATGTGATTGGTTTGATGTCGTGTCAAAGACTGTTGTCCTAGATCGACGCGCGTCATGCTTATATATGCGAGATAGCTGACTCGCGGCTCTTATCAATGCGTCGACTCTAATCCGCATTTTATGATCTTGTTTACACAAACTGCAAAAGGGAATCTATTTTTGCAAAACAAAAACAAGGCCATAAAATCAGCTGATGACCTGCACACACGCACGGTGTCCTGCGTGGTTGTGTGCGTGTTTCGCGCATGCGCCGCCGCCCTTAAGCGTACCCCTAAGTCTTACCTACCCCGCTGCTAAGCCTTTTGTGCGTGCGTGCTTGTTCTTGCGTGCTTGAGTGTGGCCAGACCTAGTTAATGAGCTGCCTTTAGGCGAATTCATGAATTCATCTGGCTATCGGCTGAAGACAGATTTGTGTGTGTTTGCCCAGCTCCCTAGGTGGCAAAATGCGCGCCTTTTGTTTGGCTTTCATTCAATTTGCGTTTGTTCCGCAGCCAGATAATTTTTCTATTCTTTTCGCTCGTTGCCATTGTCGCAGTTTCTGTCAATAGTCGGAGGCTGTGCCATGTGTGTTTTCTTTTCAATTCTATTCGAATTGTTCAATTTTCGGTTTTGCTCGACGCATTTGCGGCTCATTTGTCTAAGACAAGCGACTGTCTGGTCACAAAACTCTCTGTGTCTGCGTGTGTGTGTATTGATAAGATATTGTCGAACTGGTTTGTTTTTCTCTTTATTTTATTTTTTGTTTTTCCTAAAATTCCAAATTTCTAGGAATTGGCATTACTGGTGCATCATGCTGCTGATTACGATAAGATGCGGAGCTAGCACTGAGCTGGGCTCTTGTCTGCCACTGACTTTTGATCGGATTGCAAAAGGCAGACATAGGCTGTGGGCATTCATTACGCTAGCTGATAAGTGGGTTGGGTTTGCTTTCAGTGCCGAAACCCAGAACTAACTGTGATGGCGATAAGTGAATGGGAATGGTGCAGAGACCGGTTCTTTGGCATAAAAAAAGCAGATGCGCCCTTGAATGTAAGATAAGATGTCACAGCAGAAGCATCAGAAAGAGTATTTAAGTCAAAGGTGAGGTATATAATAAATATATATATAAATATATATTTACTAATCAATTATACTGCGTTGAAGCTTAGCTTTTGCATTTTATTATACACCTTTTTAAGAAATTCCGAATCACATTTGCCTTATTCGTAAGTTTATTTAATTTAATATTAATATTGCGATTGTCTCAAGAGCTCGAGCTAAGTATGGGTAATTCCACAAAGTGAATTTCCAGAATATCATTTAAAATCACGCGCCATTTTGGGCCGTTCTTAATATAGTTCACGACTTCAACCTAATATTCTAATTATCTAATTTGCTCATTGCAGCTCATGAGTGCTTTGAAGAGATCGATCTAACGCGTCTCTCAGTGCTTCTGTTGTTGACTAAAGTTTAATTCAATTACTGCGAATGTGCAGAGTCACTCAATCAGACTTAAAGCACACAATTTGCTATCTACTTGGCCGCACTGTGCAACAAAATCTCTACGATATTTGTACCAAAAATAAATTATTTATAATTATATAAGCAGTAATGTTCCAATATTAACTTCAAGTTATTTCTTTGTATAATGAACTATAAATAAATTGAAAGGCAAACGAAGTGTGATAGACATACCCTGTACAATTTAGAAAAAAGAACTTGGATCACCCTAGAAGCTACCATCAGTTACATTGAACTATTAACTGATATTTGGATTGGTGGCTGATATCTGAGACTTGATATATGAGATATGACCCTTGTGTGCTGTTTCACAAAGAGAACATTCTTGTTTTGGCATTTTCAATTGGTTTTTATTATAGATCTTATGGATTAAAGACATTACAATATCTTAATCGATCATTTTTACACTCTGTGTGCGCCAATTTCTACTTAGTATTTCAAGAATCTGTTGCAGAGTGTAAGCAACATATGAAAAGGCTTTCATTTTTCACAGTAATGCAGTATGCAAATGGTTTTAATCTGTGATGCATCTACACTTTAATTGAGCAATATAAATCGTCTTAAGCATTACGGCATTTAGATAAGTATCAGACATGTCGCGTCTAGCGGATTTCTTAACGCCTGGTTGGCTTTTAAGTGTCAACCGGGCCAACAGATTCCAATAATCAGTGCGACGAGGAAGCATCAGACGGCTTGAAGCGCATCCAAATCGGACAGCTGCCGGTAGTTGAGCGAGCTTTGGCTGGGCACGACTTTTGTCTAGGGTATTTAATAATGTCGTTTGTATTTCGCTTTGGGCTCCCTCTGCTCAGCGCCGTTGTCGTTGTCATTTGCTTCCGAAGCTATTTTCGTTTCACCGGCAATCCCCCAATCCCTGTGCGCATCAGCCGACTGTGGGTGCCTATTATAGCGTTGCGTTTACTCTCTATTTTCGCCATAAATACAAGCCAGCGGCCGGTCGTAGGTTTCAGATGTCGCTTCGCATTTGCATGAGCAGGGGGCGTCGTTGTCGTACTGAATCTGTCCATCCCTGACTGACTTCAACCCCAACGAAAGTGAAATTTTGCGTATTTGAAGTAAAGCAAGAGAAAAATATTTAATTTTCTTTGAAGAAAATGGCAAGTGTTTTGAGTGCATTTATTTTGCTGACGTGCCTGAGCGCGATTCTGGCTGCTGATGAGGGTCTCGGCTTGCCAAACCTCGAGTTCAAGCCCATCACGAAATTGGGTGAGTAGACAAAAGAATAAATGCTGTTTAAAGATATATAGAGGAGTAAAAGAAAATCCAAGTTCGTGTCCTAAGTCTTTTGATTTTCTTTATAATTTAAAAAGAATACTAACTGAATACTTCTTGATTACACTGAAGTAGCATGTGTCATAGCCATAGATCTCTAACTTGTTCAAATATTGTTATATTAGAAGTTTTTCTGTTTGCTGCTCTTTCTACATTGTTTGCACCAAGCCAACATCTCTAAAACAGTTTAATTGTTTGTGTGTCAACACACGATGTTGCTAAAGCCCTTAAAAAGCAAAATAAAACTATTGTCTATATGCATTTCCGTGCCCTCAGCCACATATATATATATGTATATATACATATACTCTTATAACAGAATTTCTAAATTAGCAGATAAATATCAGCAATTGCAATAAAATGCTACCCCATCGCAGCAATCGTGTGAAAAACGTTGAGTTGTGCGAATTTTATAACAAAGCTATTTTATGCAATTGTATTTGCGTGTATTGGAGCCAATTTACTGTCTATAATTTAGCAACAGTTAGCAGAATTTTATAAAATTATTTAAAATATATAGAAATATTTATGTTAGTAAAAACTTAGCTATTTTCATGTATATGTATGTGTGCATATTTAATTTATTTTAATTGTTTTAATGAAAACACAGCCGAACATCATTTAGTAATCAAGAGTTGGACTGTTCTTATAACTTATACTTATACTTATACTTATATTTATACTTATACTTATACTTATACTAATATTTATACTTATACTTATACTTATACTTATATTTATACTTATACTTATACTTATACTTATACTTATACTTATACTTATACTTATACTTATACTTATACTTATACTTATACTTATACTTATACTTATACTTATACTTATACTTATACTTATACTTATACTTATACTTATACTTATACTTATACTTATACTTATACTTATACTTATACTTATACTTATAATTAAACTTAAACTTACACTTATACTTATATTTATACTTAAACTTATACTTATACTTATACTTATACTTATACTTATACTTATACTTATACTTATACGTATACTTATACTTATACTTATAGACTTATACTTATAAGTATAAGACTTATACTTATACTTACACTTATACGTGTACTTATACTCAGACTCACACCTATACTTATACCTACTATACCTTATACCTCTTATACCTATACCTATACCTACTTGTGTACTGGTGTTTACTTATCCGAAACCCATTCTAAACTTGAGTGCCAAAAATTTACATTTATATTTGCATATTTGAGATATTGTAGAGAAAATGCATTATAAATATATCGTCGTTTAACATTTAAGCTACCCTTAAACCTCCTTTGTTCTCTAGCTTATGACTATTCTTCCGCGGAATTAAATAGATTTTGGAGCAGAGGAGTACTTTCAGAGATAATAATTTCATTTTTATATTTCTTAAATCTGACTTCATCTGACAATTATAAACTGGTTCTGGGCTACAAAGTTTCATTAAACTTGGACTGTGTAATTATTCGAAATTGACAATATAAGTTAATCATATAGTGAATGATGTTGCCTAAAAAAGGTACAGCCTAATGGTCAGAATAAAAGCTGTGTCAAAATAATCAAATAATTAGTATGCATTATGAGAATGTGAAGAAGACTATAAAGAATAAGCAAATGGAGAAATGTAAATTGAGATAAAGTGTATATGGACTCTTAATATGGCCAGCAATAATATTTTCAATAAACACAAACGAAAACAAACAAGTGAGCACTTTAAAGGCGAGTGTGGCTGATAGAACAGTTCGAGTATATATGCCTCTCAAACATTGAGTTTAAGAGCTTTTAAAAATGATAGGAATTGTAAGTGACTCGACGAATTCAAAGACTTTATGTTTTGTATAATAAAATACAAAATAAAAATAATATACTTAAGAATTCAATCGTAACATTTTCAAAGTGATTTTAATATGTCGCTGTTATTCACGCCTTTAAAGTATACAATTTGTAGAAGCCATTGACACTGCGTCAGTTTATTGAAATAGAATAGTTAGGGGGAGCCTTGACTGCCATTTGCTCAGCACATAAAGATCAGAAGCTTTTTGGTCTTTAAGTCGTTAAATTTGCAGCCAATTGCCACTTCCGCTGAGTGGCCTTCTCCTGTAGCAGTTTGCAAAAAGCCTTCAGTGCGAAAGATTTAAGCGACAAACTTGATGCGACGGCGCGATATGCGCCATAAAACGAAACGTTGAATGTTCACATTTCTGTCAAACAATAAATGTGCTTTTAAGTCACTTTGTAAATATCTAACACAGCCGACAATTAAACGCTTCGCCGACTGCCGGACCGGGTAGGCGTGCAGGGGAGCGTCGCAATTATGCACGACATCGATTGACAGCAACGAAATTCTCGACTCGCTGAAATGTCACGTTCTGAGCATAGGCCTCATAGATCACAGCCGATACGAGATGCGTTTTGATGTGTGTCAAGGCAGAGCTCGTGATTGTTCTATTTGATTAACGTATAATTCGAACTGGATTATTGAATGGGAAATTGTGTTTTTAATTTGAACAGCCGACGATATTCCGACCTGCCACCAATCGGATAGCAACATTAACGAATGCATCAAACAGGGCTTTCAGCAGCTGACGCCACGCCTCAAAAACGGCATCAGCGACCTGAACATACCGCCCATGGATCCCTTTGAGCTGGGCAAGAGCTCCTACAACTACAATTCGGGCGTGCTGCAGGGCCGCATTGCCATGAGAAACGTGGCGGTTCATGGCCTCAGCGAGGGCATCGTCGACAAGGTGGACTACCGTCAAAAGAACAATCGCGTACGCATGGAGATGATCAGCCATGTGCCGCAAATGCTGGCTGAGGGCGCCTACAAGGCGGACATTAAGCTGAACGACATGAAGATAACTCCGAAAGGCACCTTCAACGTAACGCTGAGTAAGTATGCGTCAATATTATGTACTCAAACATAAATTTATGATAATTACTGTGTCATCCACACACACAAACACACTAACATTTGACATTTTAGGCGACGTCAGCATGAAAACGCGCGCCATGGGCGAACTATACGAGCGCGACGGTCACACCTATCTGCGTCTGACGAAGCTCGAGTCTGAGCCCAAAGTGGGCGACATGCGCATCTATGCCAATGGCCTGGTGCCCGACCCAGTGCTAAGTAGGTTCAACAAACGACCAACCGAGCCACTTCAGCATAAACAGTTTCATTTCCAATTTCAGACGATGTCATCTTGGACTTCATCAACCAGTATTGGCGCCAGCTGTACCAAGCCATGCTACCTGAAACAATGGCCATTTGGGAGCCGCACATGCTCAAGCTGGGCAATGAGTTCTTCGCTGCTCTGCCCTTCGACCTGATTCTCAAGCAGGATTAGCTTCGCGGGTGTCTCTATAAAATTGTATTATGGTTATAGGCTTTATTCATGGTGTTAATTTAGTTGTATTCAAATAAAATCATATTCAAATTGAAATTTTAATATTATATTAGTGAGACGTTGAAAATTTTAATTTAGGCTATAATGAAATAATTTAGACTTAACCAGCAGTTGAAGCCTAGACTATACCTATTCATATACTGTTTATATTCGAATCCCATTGAAAAGGGGAAATTATTATATGTAATAGGCAGAAGAAGGCGTGGCAGACCGCTTAAAGTATCTATATTTTTTATTACGATGATAAGCTAAGTCAAGCTTGGCATGTCCGTCTGTCTGTCTGAGTGTCTGCTCCCCAGTGTATCCGTATGGAACGTAACCATCCCGCAAGCCACAAAATTAAGATACATTATAACTGTATAATTCCAGTAACTTATTATCGTATTCTATAATATGAATGTGGAGCTCAGGATATCTGTTAGTCAAACACACCCGACAAGATCAATTTTAATTTTTTTAATCACTGATCAAAACTTGATTTTTTTTGTTTGGAATACTAAAGCACAAATTATCAAGTATAAGTTGTATTTATCTATAAAAAGTGTGCATTGAAACACTTCAGACGCACTTAAGCTATCTATTCTGACTTATCTTGTTTGTTTTTTTTAATAACTGAAAAAACTTGATTTTAGCTTTGAATATTTAAGGAAAACATCAAAATAATATATATAATATATAATATATAATATATAATATATAATATATAATATATAATATATAATTTATAATATATAATATATAATATATAATATATAATATATAATATATAATATATAATATATAATATATAATATATAATATATAATATATTATATAATATATAATATATAATATATATCAATAGTTATTTTAAATTAATTAATAAAACTTGTTTTTATCGTGGAATAAGTAAGAAGAATTTACAATTTATAATCACATTGATTGATTGAAAATGGGAATATTTCTGTTACAAAAATGATTGGAACATGAACAAGGTAGGATAAAAGATATATCTTATTATTGATCTAAACCAATTTATTAATTAGAGCTTACGAGACATAAGATATAGAAGAACTCAATAATATTTAATTAAAACTGAAATTATCTTTGCTGTCTGTATATATACTTCAGGCATCTAAATGAGCTACATTAAAAATTTTATAATGTTTCAAGAGGTTCAACCACTTAAAGTGTTTGCAGTGTACAATTATTAAGCACTTGCGCTTAGGCCATGCCTATTTCCACTAGTTAACTATTAAAATTATTAACACAAATCATTGACTTCGAAGAGGCCAGTCGATGTGGAATTGCTGCTGATCTATAAATGCAGTTTTCCAAGCTTAATGGAAGCGTCTAACTTTGAATGATTGTCGTGCTCGTAATGATTGTTGAGAATAAAATAAAGCGAAACGGCGCCCGGGCAACTTAGTTGTAGACGGAACATTCTAACAGCAGCTTCGAAACCGATCACTTGGGAAAATTGGAAGAAATATAAACCTATTAAATTGCCAATATATCTAGTGGAACAGCATGCAGTATATTACGCTTGTAACGCTGTGCCTCTTGGCCAGTGCACCGTATGCAGCGCCCGCGGCGTCGAAGTATCTTACGGGTGCGTATATAGTGCAGCGCGCATACGCAGTGCATTACACAGTTTATTTTACTATTAATAGACGAAGATTTGGCCAAGTGCCCCAAGGATGCCGACCAGGCGGGAGACTGTATCAAGATCATTATGAATGAGTTGATACCACGCATGCGACTGGGCGATCCCGAATTGGGCATTGAGCCCTACGATCCTCTGGTTATAAAACGCTTGAGTTTCGAGTACGAAACTGGACCGATCAGTGGCAAGGTTTCGGTTAGAAATGTTAATATCTATGGCTTCGCCGCGCACAAGGTCGACAAAGTGAATATCAAAGTGAATGGGGATAAGATCAAGGTGCGCGTTATCTCGAATATGCCCAAGATGAATCTCCTTGGCGAATACAAGGCGGAGTTGAATCTGAACTCGCTGCACTTGAAGCCCAAGGGTGACTTCAATCTAACGCTTTGTAAGTAGACAATACCTAATGGTAATTTCCATTTCCTTTTCATGTTAAGGAAATTAACTTCTCTCAGTTGATGTAGAGCTGCGCGTGATTGCGGATGGCGACATTTATACCAAGGATGATCAGCGATACTTGCTTCTCAAAGATATTGAAGTGAAGCCCAAAATTCGTGACTTAGTCGCTAAAGCCAATGGCATCTTTTCGGATCCTGAATTAGGTAATTGTGTGTTTAAACTATATTCTAAGTGTATTTTATTGGCTTTCTTTAACAGACGAGATCGCTGTGAATATAGCCAATACCTACTGGCAGGATATCTATGGCCTCATTTTGCCAGAGACACGATCAACGTGGGCTCCTGTACTGCTTCGCCTGATCAATCAATCTCTGTTGCATGTGCCCATTGATCGATTTATCCCAGCATCCCAATGAGATTCAAGCTCTAGAACGCCTGCATTATTGTGATAACCTTTATTAATTACAGCAGGTTACCTCCAATAAAATCCACACATGCAATTATATGTCATTATTGAACAAGTTTTCTCAATGCCCTGCACCTATTGACAATGGGTATATTGCTTATGTTAGTGTTTGTATATATATTATACATATTTATTTATATACGAATACTCGTAATCAGTATGAATAGTCAAGTTCATGTGGACGTTTGAAAACAGATGCCTGTGCCCAAGAGAACTGAAGACCTGAAAGTTTAGGCGAAGTTTCTCCAATACAGAATATCTCTTTCTTTTTGAATAAAACCGAATTTGCAATATTAAAAAAAAAGAAATTACCAAGTGCTGCCTGTCGTAGATTGCATAGTTAAAATAATTTAAATATAAATATTTATTTGGATCACAACTACCAAATAAAATGAAATCACATAAATTCTCCAGCTAAAAGTATAGCCAGTGCTTAAGTGTTCATAGCTTGTTTAAAAGTAAGTAAGGGTATATTATAGTGTGCTACTCCCAACTAGAGCAATATTACTTGGTTTAATTGTTAAATAATTAAAAATAATAACACGGAAATTAGATAGGATTGGTTAAAGGCTTTGATAAACTATCTTATTTATTCGAACTTTCTATTCGAAACCTAGACTTTTCTAGCTTTTTATGCAACAGGCCAATATACTCATTTCACTTTCGTGAATGAGTATAATTACTTTAGTGCAAAGTTGACAAAGTTGAAATCAACAAATGTTTTGAAACAAATTAAAATGCAAGTCAAAGAGGTCTTGGATCTATTAGCAAGCTTACAGCCCACTTCATGTGGTTACAGGGTATAATTAGTTAACCGCTAAACGCACAAGCCATATTTGTTGTCAATAGCTAATTATTAAAATTATATTAATGCAAATCATTGTCATTCGAAGTTCAAGAAGCGGTGGCTGTGTGCGGGGCTGAGGTTGGCAATTGTCGTTTTGTTTGAATCGTTTTCCATTTAATGATTCGGCATTATAGTATCTCAGTCGTCGGGCCGGTTTCAAATCAGTCGAAGTCGATGTGCCGGTATTGTTAGTAGATTTATAAGTACACTTTTCCATGCTTAGTGGAAGCGACTAACTTTAAATTATTGTCGTGCCCCGTTGCTCGTAATGTACTTGCGCCATTTCTGAGAATTAAATAGCGGCAAGCAGCGGCAGGCCGACTCAGTTCAAAGCGGATCATTCAAACAGCAGGTTCACGAGGATACACCTCGGCACCTTCCAAGGACCAATAAATATTTAAATAAATTAAATAACCAGGAACAAAATGCATTACATTGCGTTAGCAACGATTTGCCTTTTGGCCAGTGGAATTAACGCAGCGCCCGCAGAGCCAAAGTACCTCATGAGTGCGTATACAGTGCTGAGATCACGTTGCGCATACGCAGTGTGTAACGAAGCTTATTATTCAATTGGCAGGTGATGATTTGCCCAAATGTCCCGACGATGCCGACCAGGCTGGCGACTGCATCAAGCTGATTATGAATGATTTGATACCGCGTTTGCGACTGGGCGATCCCGAGTTGGGCATCGAGCCCTACGATCCTTTTGTGATAGATCGCTTGAGCTTCCAGTACTCGAGTGGAGCGGTGAATGGTAAGATTTCAGTGCGGAATGTTAAGCTCTATGGCTTCGCCGAGCATACGATCGATAAAGTGAACGTCAAAGTCAATGGGGATAAAGTCAAGATACGTACGGTCTCGCGCATACCCAAGATGAATATCTTTGGCGACTACAAGGCGGAGTTGCAGGTGAACACGCTGCAACTGAAACCCAAGGGTACTTTCAACCTAACTCTGTGTAGGTAGACAATATATTTTGGCAGTCGATATATATATTGACATATTGGATGATTTCAGTTGATGTGGAGAACCGCGTGGTCATGGATGGCGAATTTTTCAGTAAGGATGGACTGCGGTTCTTGCGTCTTAAAGATATTGAAGCGAATCCCACTGTTCGTGACCTGGTCATCAAGGCCAATGGCATCTTTCCGGATCCCGAATTGGGTATGTGTCTGGACATTTAGATTCCATCTTAGCTACTTCTAACTGAATTTAATTCTCAGATGAGCTCGCCGTGAGTGTGGCAAACAACTATTGGCGCGACATCTACGGCATCATCCTGCCAGAGACGCGACAATCGTGGGCTCCTGTTATGCTGCGCTTGATCAATCAGGCCCTGATGCATGTGCCCATCGACCAGTTTATCCAACCATCCCAATGAGCGTCAAGCTCTAGAACGCTTGTATGTACATACATTGTTGTGATTGCCTTAAGTAATTATTTTTATTATTGAAATATCTTAATCAAAGCAGGTTACCTCCAATAAATCCGCACTTGCAATTATTTGTCATTATTAAATTGAAACAGGTTTTTAGTTTTTTTTGTTTTGGTCATGCTCCAGTTTAAGCACCTATTTCTGTGCCTAAAACGCACCAAATTTTCGAAACGGCCCCCTTCCTAGAGGGCAGCCAGCTAATGGGGTTAAGTGCACGACACGTTGACCTTGAGAACGCGTCGCTCTATCTATATACATATATTTCAATTGGAATTTATGCCTATTGTAGGCTGTGGCCAAGTGCAGGCATTAAAGTGAAATTGAGTAAGATTATTTGCTGCGAATTAAGTAACCAACAGTTTTAGAGTAACTGCCAACGGCAACGGCATAGACAGCTTGGACAGCTACTTTGTATATGCCCAAATTACTGTTACTCTTAGTGCATTATTATTCATATTCAACAACGATCGTGACTACTTAGACGGAGTTTATGACTTAATTGAATACCTTCCAATTTATTTTCAGCGCAGTAATGCCACTTTTATTCAGCCGGGGCAAAGATCACGCTGTTAATGGCAGTCGAAGTCGAAGCTGTTCATTTAGCAGTTTATTTCCATGCATTAGAATATTTAAATTATAAATTAAGTATATATATGATACATTAAATGAAATCTTGGTGAATCATGTAAGACAAACATCTCACTTTCCGCTGCTTTGATACCCCTCTGATAACATTGTTTTATAATTTATATATATATATACATTTGCTTGGATAATAATCATTTCATATGATTTATTGAGTTATAACATTTTGTATTACCCTAAACACTACAGAAATTCTCCAGGTAGCTAAGCTGCAAGCAAAACCTACCCTAATTATGAATTTACCTTGCCTGCTTCAGAGCGTTTGGCGAACTGCATTCATGTTATAATTCCCAAGGAGTTCATGCATTTCTTAGACTAGACCGGGGTTGCTTTCCGCTATTTCTTTACTCTGGCTTCTCTTCAGTTGTCGAATAAATCTTTCGCCTTTTACTAAAGATTTCCGTGGAGAGGAGCACTCTAATGAGTCTAAACTGAATTTTTTGGTTGAGTCTGACAGTGTTTGCTGTCAGGCCATAATTAATACATTAAAACTATCTATACTGTTATATATTTCTCTTTTCTCTATGTGGGGATCGGAAGATACAGCAGCTGCAGGCTAGGATATGATTTTATAAAATACTTATTCAGATATATTGATATATGATATAGTGTCGGCAATGAAAGGCGTATATTAATATGTTTATCAGTTCCTGTCCTTCCTGCTTTTCCTGTGAACCGACAGCATTTATCCGCTAATAAAACGGGACTGTTCAAATTTTAGATATATACTCATGATAATCTTCACAATAACTCTCTTTTTGAATGAAGTCATCTCCGCCGAGTTCCACGGTATCTCTAGACGAACACTCCTTTCAGTTTTCTGCTAATAAATTGATGCAGGTCTGAATGGATGTCATAACAGGCTATTGCCTTCCTGCAAACTAGCTGCTGATAATAAATCAATCCACGAGTACGTTAATTGCCGTGTAACAACAGATATTTACATATGATTTGAATAGATCTGCTTCTAAATTATCTATAATATATTGTTTACACTTACAGTTTCAGAGACATTTAGATGACTGTAGTGTCTCAGATGACGTCAACGAACCGGCTGGGTCAGTAGTTTTTGTTATAAACAAACGCTGGGCAAAGAGTTGACATAAATAATATAGTTTATATAGCTAAGTGCGGTAATATTCCACTAGAGACCATTTAGCCACCGCATCGGCGTTAACTATGCCATAAATCAGCTATTATAAGTTGGCACTGCACACGATCGAGTCCGATGTGCTCCGCATATTAAATATTGCTTTGAATATAGTATAGATTATGTATATATATGTATATGGATGGCAGTTGCTGAATGAACATGCTAGGCACACGCGCGTTTGTCGTCTGATCGAAGACTGGCTAAGCATAATAAGCATAAGATATGTCTGTTATTTTCGATTTAGCCAAAACATATTATGACGCATCTGCCAAATTTGACACTGGCTCAAAAGGCAGAACTGTGAAGCACCTGCAGTGCAACGATCTGGTTTACAATTATTCCATTCAGTATTCATTTTCATTTTCATAAATCCTCGCACCACACGTCGATCACCTTGAAGAGAAACGCCCAAAAACTACATAAGCTCAAACTTTGCTGGGTTTCAAGTGTAAACGTGGCTAGAGATTTATGGCTGGCCCACATTTGACATGCTCCAGAGGAAGGTGAATGCGATTCCTCGACTAGGCACTGTGCCAATGCAGCTCAAACTGTAACTGGGATTGGCATTGGCATTTAGCTGGGTGTGTGGTAAATGGCAGCATGCTGACAGCTTCCTCATTGTTTTTAGATTGACCGATTTGTAGGCGCAATCTGCTGATTGTTGACTGACATTATCTCAGGTAAGTTGTTTAATGTTACTGTTTTGTATACTCTATATGTAATGCTTGATGATTGTTATGCTTTATACATGAGCTAAATTTAAAAAATATAAATTAAATTATATATTTTATTTATTTAAAGTTACATTAATAAACATTTCCTCAAAGTAAGTTAGAACATACCTTGACGAAATGTTTATTATTGTAACTTTAAATAAATTAATTATATAATTTAATTTATATTTTTTATTTTTTAAATCATTTAGAAATGATTTATAAAACATATTTTTGTGTGCATAAATTCGTGATTTCTCTAAAAAAAATTCCGTGTGCTTAACTCTCAGCAGAATCAAAATCCCTATAAAGCGTAGCAAGCATTTAATTAAACTAGATTATATATAGTGCTGATTACTTTTGAATTATAATCATGTCTAGACTTTATTTCTGATTTAGTGCACTTGGCATTCAAGTGAGGCTCTTGATTGTGCAAACTCATGCTGAGTATTTTGAGTGCAGTGCTGCTCAAACTGTGCCGCTCAAGTTCTCAAAGCCACCGAATAACTCAACAAGACAAAAGCTTCGAAAGCTCAGTCAGCGCGCTCCGAAAGCCTTCGAATTGGGTATTTTGTTTTCGTTTTTTTTCGGCAGCGCGCGCATGGAAAAACTCGAGCTGAAAACTATAAATAAACGTAAGTTTTATGCAGCGCTCATTTGAAGATTTGCAAGCGTCGGGCCGTCAACGACATAAGTTCGCTGAATCTTGTATCTTTGGCAACTGAATTGGCTAGCTCAGTGTAGGTGTGTGTCTGACACTGTTCGTGTCGTGTGTGTGTGCGTGAGTGTGTGCGCAATTGCAGCAACAATTGCAGTTAACCGAGAAAACGACAGCAACAACAAACTGTTAAATTCGTGTAGAAATAAAAGTGAAGCCGGTTTTCAAAATTACGCAAAAAAAAAGAGCCAAGCGAAAATTGCCCACGTTTGTACATGTGTGTGTGAGTCTTTTGTGCCTGTGTTAAATCGAGCCAAAAACAAAATTCAATTAAAACAAGTTTAAATTGCCAATTGTGAAAAAGTGTTGTCCGAATTGACAATAACGGCAAATTAAACACAACAGAAAAGAAAGAAAAAAGAAAGATATGCAAGCGTTTTACATTTTGCTAACCGTCGCGGCGGTCGCACTCGGAAGTGCCGCGTCCGCCACGCTGCCAACATCCGGTCCCACCAGCGAGCAGGAGGCGGACTTTGCGACCACCTCCTCAACAGTCTCCCAGTTAGATACAGGTAAATATGCATAAGCGACTTATGCAACATGGCAAGAACTTGATATTTGAATGAAAAGCGAAATGAAAAATCAAAGCACGGAAACAAGTTTGTTGCCCAAGTCTTTCGTTTTCGCACTGAGCGACAGCTGGAATTGGAAATTCAATACGGATTATTAATCGGTTAAGTGACAAATAAACTAATATTTGTATACGACATATCTGAAGGCTTTGCCAATTGCGGAATTTCATACAGGAAATGCTGAGGCTGAAATCTCATACAGTTGTATGGAATGTGCCGTAAATTACAATATTTCTATAGAAACAGTTTACAATAAGTTGTAAAAATTAATTTTAATTAATATATTCAGCCTTTATTTAGTAATTTTATAAAAGCCTGAAGAATTTTTAAAGTTTTCCTACGCATCAGCTGTTTGGCTGTTCAAATAGCTAATAGCAACGTCTACATTTATTATTCCGACAGCAGCCTTCAGCAGCCCATTGGCAAACTTATCGCAAAGTGTGATTTTAATGAGATTTCCTGCGCAATAGCAAAAAGTAAATATCTGTAGAAATTAGCGGGCCTGCTAACCAAACAAAAAAATAAATAAAAATTAAAAAAAAGGAAAAAAATAAGTAAATAAATACTTTTTATTTATTTGACTCTTAACACCCGCCAGTCGAGCAATAAAAAATCTTCGCCGCTTGAACTTGACACATATTTTCGTTTTCATTTGTAGTTTACCTTTTTTTTTCGTTTGTGTGGTAAAAGTTATAAAACCGCAGCGAGCCAGCACCGAAAGTGAATGCTGTAATACGGTGGCTTCACGGAGGCTCATTTAGCTTGAGCAAACATGAATTCTCGCGCAAAGAAAATTAATTTGATTATGCAAAATAAATGGCAGAGAATCAACACAAAAAGCTATAGTCAAATATTTCCAATTGCATTAATTTAATCAACCGCAAAGTAAAAAAAAAAATGTATATATATCTTTGAGGTATTGCGAAAAGAGTTCGCGACAACAAAGAGGCTTACAAGATATATATACCAACAAGCAAATAAAAAACAAAAAACAGAAAAAAAACCGGCTGGTCGTGCGCACATTTCTCAAAAGCACAAAGCTAAAAACTGACCTACATCAATGCGAAAACGGCGTCATCGTCGCTGGGCCTTTGAGCTGAGAGCTGAAAGCTGCAATTGTAACTTGTATCTAATTGCGTAAAATGTCGAGCAATAACAACAACAGAAGCTCAAGAAATTTATTGACATTTGCACTGCGGCTTATGCAAACGAAAGACTTAGGCAACGAACTTTATTTCAGCTATGGAAATAAATAAAAGCATTTGCGACGCCTCTTTAAATATGACACCCGACTGAACATATTTAGTTCAGTTTAGCTTAGTTTTGTGTGTGTATTATACATTTTTGTTGTTTCTCTTTTGAGCTGTTTCACCTTTGACATTGAACTTGTCAGCAAAATAGCGAGTCCAAAACACGCAAACCCTCAAAATTTGGCAGAATAATTACAGGCATTCAAATTGACTAGGCAAACCGCAGACATCATCACACATTCATCACCGTTGTTAGCTACGAAATGGATGTTGAACAAAGCCAAGTCGAAGTTGAGCGTAATAAGCGACTTTTTAAATAGTTTTGGCTATTTTTATAAGTGCGCGAAAAGTAATTGCAATGCCATTTCCGCTTAGAAGATATTAAGTGGCTTGACTATCATTTAATGCGACATTTTTATTATGAGTCTTCAAATGTCTTAAGCTTGAGAAGCCGTAAAAATAATATGATATACATATACATAATATACAGACATATGCTCAACCATTTTATTTACAATGTGAAATTCGGATTTAAAGCTTTAAATTTATTTAATTTATAGTTTACTTTAAGTTTATAACATACTCAGAAATTATAGTATAGCTTGCCTTATATCTCAATTGATGAAGGTACCTCATATCTCAATAAGATAAAGACTTGAATTGCGTTCAATAATTAAACATTTTTACTTTTCAACTTTTAGTAGTTTTAGTACATTTTAGAGCATCTATTACATTTACTCTCAACCTAACTCAACACGTTTTCATCCTACGCTGTTCTGCTACCGTTTAAAATTTTAATTGCTGGAAGCTTTAGGTTTTTTGACGAAATTGAGTGAATTGCAATTTCCTGAACTAAACTTAATGCCTGCCTATTTATAGTTTAGTCCACAGCTCGATCATTAAACTTCAATTGGCTCTGCCTGCGTCGTGTAGGGCCCAGTTTGTAGACCTTGAGACTGCGACGCGTCAGTGTCACTTGTCACCCTGACACAAGGCACGCAACGCCAACAACAACTTTAGCAGTCGTAATTTGAATGTCAAAATTGAAGAAAAACCTGTGCAGGGCATGTCAAACTGTGAACTTTGCGCCACGCTTGGTTAAGTGCTTCGAAAGGCGCTATGCGCAATGATGCATGCCTGGCTGAGCTTAGCTACGTCTGTGTTTTAGCCTACTGACTTTCGGCTTTTTGGCCAACATAATAACTGCTTTGTACTAAATCTGTGGCACTTTCACTACTCTTACAGCACCACAAACGTCGTTTGGTTACATTGGCACGTGCAGCCTCAGCTCCGCCGACCTGGATGTTTGCATACGCGGACTCTTCGATGCCATTGTGCCTCGATTGAAGTATCAGGGTCTGCCGGAATATAGCATGGGCTCCATTGATCCGTACTTCTACAAGCGTGGCATCTTTCGGTACTCGAACGACGGCATACAGGGCGGCCTGCTCATCAAGAACATGGAAATTTATGGCATCAGTGGGCTGAAGGTAAACACCGTGTCATCCAATTTCACGGACAGCGGCTTTGTCATCAAATTGGGCGTGGAGCTGCCACAGCTGAAGGCTGGCGGTTACTTTAAGGCGGATGTCAAGTTCGGCGGTCTGCGTCTGGTGCCCAAGGGACCATTCAACATTACCATTGGTAAGTAGCTGCACTCAAATGCCTAATCAGAGTTCTCAAATTAAATAAGTTAAATTCCAGATGATGTTAAGGCCACGGTTCTAACTGATGGACACATTGAGCAGCTGCCCAGTGGCCAGCAGCGCCTGAGCTTGCATCGCCTGAACGCGAGCGTGAATGTTGGCAGTGCCCGTGTCTTGGCCAACGGCATCTTTTCGGACCGCAATCTAAGTGAGTAACTGCTGTAGATGTCATCTATGACTTCCTAATCGATTTGCTTGGCTTGCAGATGCTATGATCCTAAACTTGGTCAACGAGAATCTGCCAGAGATTACGCGCGTCGGCATCCCAGCCACCCGTGAGCAGTGGGCGCCCATTTTGGTAACGCACATCAATGAGTTCTTCGCACCGGTTCCTATAGAAAAGCTGTTGGTTCAGTGAAGTGCTCAAGGCTCAAATTGTTCGCATTTTATAGCTAATTAGTTTTTAATTATTATATAACGAAATATCATTTAATTTTAATGCTGCTTCCAAATAATTACTCAGCTTCTTCTTGAATTGTCAGCGAAACGAAATTTATATTTATTTATATGCTTCTTCTCTAGAAATATCATCTTTATGCACGTGCTATTGTTAAATCATTTCCAAATTATTAAATTCTATTGAGAAACTAAAAACACATTCATAAGATACTTTATGATTTGAGATAAAAGTTTGACATGCACTGGCCTTGACTTTTTTTTTTTACAGCCCCTAAAAGTAGGCAATACTTATCGAACTACATTAGGTAGAGCGGATAAAATTATATGTAGCATACTTTGCAACAAATAATCAGAGCAAAGAAATTGGCACAGATCAAGAAGGAAAATTTGATTATGCTATTTTGAGCTACTTCAACTTTAAGGATTAATGAGAAAATGTTTCCCGATCACAACTGGAAATCTTAAACTGATAACACTTTAAACAAATATTGACTTGAACATAATGGTTGGATCAACTGGAAACTGTCTTTCTCTCTCTATATATGGTATATATATGGTATATATGTCATATTTGCCGCTTCAGACATTTATCAGCCTGAACAAATTGTGTTTTTAAGTAAAATTCTAAATTGTTTTTGGTACCGAATGTGTCATAGTTCTTTCCCCAGCTCTTACCCTGTTTGGCATGCTGTCTGTACGCTTCATTGAATTACTTTCGAAAATTCAACACTCCAGATCGAATCGAGAACACTTCGCGATCAATCAACAGGCAATTGCCCCCTGGCGTCCAATTATAGACAATTAGTTGGCAAAATATTGATATCTACAGCCCAATTGTTTGAAGCGAACCAGCCCGTTCGCCAAAAGGTTGAGGCCACCATGACCGTGACACTCGAGAACGTCACATCAAGTTATCTCGGCTCAGGTGGGTGAGCTTTTTAGCCAACAATGAGCTGGCCAATCTCTCGCCAACAATTGATTTCATTTCGAATATTTTTAACATATGCATCGACGCAGTTCGTGACAAGAGGATTTCGATCGACATTTATATTTTAATTGAAATATGCATGACATTTCTCTAACACCCCTTAAAACCCATTGTCGAAATTGCGTATACAAATAATTGATATTATTCATATATATACAAATGGATTTTGGTAAGAAGCTTAACTAAAATAGAACTCTATAATGTACATTTCTGAGCTTCTTCAGTTTTTAAGGAACCATATATTATATTTAGATGTATTTTGTGGTAAATCAACAGCAATTCATATTGGAATTTTCAAGTTCTTAGATTTAAACTATTTGAAGAAATAGATATATTATATTGTTATAAAATATATTCTAATATATACATATATAATCTAATAATAAATAATAAAAAAATAATGTAAAATATAATGGAATTTAAAAAGAAAAAGTAATATACTAAAAGAGTTTAAAATAAAAAAAAAATTGAATAATGAAAAGAAATAATATTCTCTAGTATATTACCATGTGTAATCATCTAATCTATCCTCACCCTACAAATCCTTATTTAAAAACTATTATCACATTCCTAACTAATCAAATTATCACATTCCTAACGAAATTATTCAAAACAACTTTTAAATACAAATTTTACGACTGTATAAAATGGAATGACATTTATAGATGCAGTTCTATGAGCATCCAGCCATACAATATTCAGGTCTCGGTCTAAATCCCAGTTTGCCTGCAACTGGAGCAACGTGCGTGTGCGAATTCTGTTTGGGCCAGTCGGGCCGCAAGGAGGTGGCAAAGGAACAGGCGCAAGCGCAAGCATTTGAATAACTTGTTTCCAAATACAGGCTGTGAGTGCATTAGAGATGAGCCAACTACAAAACTACAACTAAAAGACGACCTACACAGATGACCGCCTCTCGTGTGGCAACGAACAAGCAGATCAATACGCAAAAATAATTGACGTTTCGGCAGCGTCTGCGTCTGCGTTTGCGTCTACGTCTGCGTCTGCGCCGCTGTCTTTGCCGTCGCCGCAACCAGACGATAGCAGCGGCATAGCTGTTAACCAAACTTCGCTGGCATCGGTTGGCTCAGAAGCTCGCGGACCTCGCTAGCCGACGGTCCTGTTTCTAATAAGCGCGCGAAGGCCAAACGATATCGATAGCGAGCCAAGCAAGAACCAGGCGAGAAAATATTCTGAGTCGTCTGCCCGCCCAGGTGAATGCCATCGGGCAACGTGCGTCGCATACTAAAGCCAGACGCGTTTCGTTTGTGCGGTTTATATACTATATTGTAACATTTATATATGGTCTGCAATTCCCGCTGAGTTGAAACGAAAACAAAATAGTAAAAACAAGTACATAAATAATAAAAAATCAAGAAGAAAAAACAAAGTATTTTGCTGGCAAAATGTTTGCATTTTTGCGGATTTTATTACTTTCTGTGCATTTGTTGCATTTTAAAACGACATTAGCCGAGGATGTGCCATCGATAAGCCCAGCAGCAGCAACAACATTATCGGATCAAACTCTACAAACAAAGGCTGTTGAATCCCTAGCCGCGTCCAATGCCACATTCGAGCGAGACTTTACTGCCCCCGAGGATGGTGAGTAACGCACGAGCAAAGCAATCTCCAAATGATAAAAAGTGAAATTCGAAATCGAGATATAAAGAATTCCAGCGCTTGACAGTTCTTTGGATATTGTTCATGAATAAAAAGTTAATGAAGATATATAAATTTTTACTTAAGCTATAAAAAGTAACTCAAAGCATCTATTACTAATATTCCATTTCAATTGACCTATAAACAAAAGACTTAGGCAAAAAACTTGTAATTAAATTATCAGTTATTTATCAATTTGAATAAATAAAAAAAATGCTATATTGACTAAGTTGATGAAAACTTTAAAGAAAAAATTGCCAAAAGTAGAACATTTCCATTTCATTTTGAGTAAAAAACAAAAGACTTAGGCAACGAACTTGTAATTAAATTAACCAATTCACAGATATTCGCAATTCTTTAACTTTATAACGACATAAATTGGTTAGCTAACTAAAGCTTCGGATGTAGAATAAGAATACAATGATAAATATCAATAAAAGATCTGGGAAACAGTTTATTGACGTAATATGCATGATATATAAATAAAAATAAATAATTTGAAAAAGGATAGATTTTATAAATGAAAAGAATTCTTTAAAAACAAATAGAAAAAAAAACACTAAAGATAAAAGTCCTAAGAAAAATAGCTATAAATTAAATAATTAAAAAATTTTAAATGAAAAGAACTCAAATTTCGAGAAACAATTTTTAATAAAGCTATTCTGACTCAATTAAATTCAAAATAAAAGAACAATTTTCATGACATACATGAGATATTCCCAAAGTATTTTTAACAATAATTAGCATTAAGCTAAGGCAATGCTAATGCTTGTCAAGCAAAAGACAGTAACGACCTCTGAAATAGACCTGTTAATATATGAACTACAATTGTAAACGCATTTCAAGTCAACAATTCTGTCAAGGCTCCGTTTTTACTTTTCTTTTTCGTGGAGTCTTTACATTACATACTATTCCATACTAAATATACGTAATATAAAAGTTCAACGACTTTTTGCTACGTCTGATAAATTTATGCTCGGCACGCAGCGGTATATTGTTTGTGTGACCTTCAGAAATCTATAAATTGCCTAGTGCAAATAAAAGAGAATAAAAGAGAAGCTTGTGAATTGCTCCTGATTGTGTCCGACTCTCTGCAGCGGCCCTTTGAGCCAGCTGGCAGCCACAGACGCCAACTTTCTATTCTCACTTCCGATCTTGGCACAAAAAGTGTCGCAGTGGAGGCGTAGTTTATAGAGCTTTCAGACTTTGTGTACTTGTGCGCAATTGATGGGCTTGTCGCATGTTCCCGTCCCCTTTTATTTATGGCCAACAAAAGAGGCGTGATATTTGATCATGTTGCGCTCTGAAAACATCGCGACCATTTAAGCCTATTAATGTATTTCTCTTTGTCAGTGCAAATCAACAATTGTCTACTTAGTTCCCTACGAAATTAGTCTATTCTTCGTATAATTAAGTTGCAATCTCGCAAGGGGCATCAATTTCATAGCTGACGGGTGCAGAAGCCAACGCTGACAAACATCGCCATAAATTTAAGTTATATGGACACGCTTGCCTATCCATATTCATATTATACAATTCAGAAGAAGAAGACTTGGCGTCGGCTCGGCTCAGCTTACAGGTCCTGCAGCTCATTTCAAGTTTGCGAGCCAGTCTGTGCGCTTATATTAATCCAGTTTGATTTGTGCAGGGTCCAGCACTCGGACCTTGAACTTGTGCCTTGCCCCATTGCTGCTTTATCTTTGGGTATCTTAAGTATCTTATGCCACACGCTTGACACTAAAGTTAATAAGTTTGTAGCGCTAGGGGGTGTTTCTTAGCCATATTATGCCTGCATCGGATCTGAAGGAAATCTCCAAAGTAATATGTAGTAAAATATAATATCAAGTAATTAAACTTCACGCACAAGAGTTCATTAGCCTTAAGAAAAAATATTATTCAGCTAGGCAAAGTTTTTTTTAGCAAATCTGTGGCTTTGTTGACAAAGAAACATGCCCATAGAAGAGGAAGAAGAAGAAGCCAACCAGCTAATATTTACTTAAAATTCGTTCACGCTTCGAGTTCCAATTCGAAGTTGGGGTCCACGCGACGACTTATTATGTGATTACTCAATATTTTGACATTTCTGTACGAAGAAATTTGACAAAAATAAAAAACAAAGCCCAGAATATTGACAATAAACTTAAGCGCTTTTCAAGCTGAATGACAATTGCTGTGCCATTTTTTCCATGTCTTGGCTTTTTTCTGCTTTTCTGTCTTACTCGTTTTTTTTTCGGCTGCGCTGTGCGCCTTTCAACGCACAATTGACAACATTTCTTTGTAAAACAGCGTGTCGCTTGCCCCTAAGCAACTTTCTACTGTCACTTGTCATATTCATGCGTGAGTATGGGTGTGTGTGTGTGTAAAGCCCATTGGCAACTTCTTAAAACTGATCTAGGCTGCTATTGTGCGCTGTCTTTGTTCCAGCTGCTCTTGTTGTTATTGCAAGTTAACATAAATCTGCCATTTGTTTAATTTATTTAGCATTTCGCGTGTGGCCCATATTATGGTCGAACTTGATCTATGCGTTCACTAAAATCGTCGCCTAAATGAGTCGTTTAGCTGGCCCTGTGTGTGTGTGCCTTATGAGTTAACATTGTGTGTTATGGCATGTAACAAATAGATGAAACGAGCTTCGCAGCTTCTTTGCCGTTTGTATTCAAGCCATTCCCAAGCATTTTGTTCTAGCCATAAAAAATTAACACATCTGCTTCTATTATTATACTCTATGAGAATCTACAAATATTAATATTTGTGACAAGTTTATTCATTTTGTTTTCTCAGTTTTATTGTTTACATTGTGTTTCAGTTATTTTTAATGAAAGCTAAGAATAGTTTTGATAAGATATATCTTTTCAAATAAAAACGCAATATGAATAAAATAAAATAAGGGATTCTACTAAAGCCGGCAGAGTCAACCTCTTCTATCATAAACTCTTCTAGACACAATGCCCTAAATTTTTGGAATGCTAACGTCAGGAGAGAACTGCGGCTAATCGAGCAAATTAACATTTTGGACTCTAATATAATAGTTGAATATCTGTAATTTGGGTTTAAATGGATTAAAGATATTCAATCTTCAACAAGACATATTTCCTTATAAGGATAAGTTGCTTTAAAGCGCAGTCTTACACCTGATAAGATATGTATGTTAAGTCGTTATCAAGTTTGTTGTTCGGCTGTTAGTTAGGTGTTATATTGATGGATACTTAAATGTGCATAAAGTTCGATCGTGGAATTCGCAGATACTCTGGACTGCACGTGTTTTTTGCCCTGTTCGTAATGGAGACCACGTTGGCGACAAGTTGCGCATATTGAGCAAGCATTTTGTAAATGGCATTTGCATATTACGAGGCAAACAGCCCAACGAAAATGTTAGTAGACACTTTAAATTATGACGAACTGTGAGTCATGGAACATAAAATTTGGGTGCACACGACATTCCTGCTGAAAGTCGAATTGCTTACTTCTTACTCATTTGGCCCAAATCATGAAAACATTTTTATGTTTATTGTTATTGGCGCAAATCTTGATTGATGGATTTTAAATTACTTTGACAGCTGTCTACCAGCAGGTCAATGGAAGTTGGTTAAAGAGATCAAGTAAAACGTATCAATTAAGCTGTTTATCTACTGTGATACCTCTCTCCTTTTAAAGGACTATTCTATTAGCCCAATTTCCGATTTCTTAAATATATAAATATATAATATTTATATTTTTTTATAATATTAAATTGTATTTAATTATTTTCCTCTCCATTCACTAGCATCTTCATCGCCAAGCGCAACCAGGCTGCAGCGACAACTTTTGTTCGATCCGAGCTTGTTTCTACTGCAGGCCAGTCTAGCTGGTGCTGGCATCTGGGAGGGCTCCAGATGTATCACCTCAAGGGCCCAGCCCGGCCTTTGCGTGCGCATCGACAGCTGCCGATCGTATTATCGCGTCGTGCGGCAATTGTCGATCTTAGCAGTTCGTCAATGGCAAACGCCCATTGGCTCACTAGGATTTGGCTCGGACATTTGCAACTTTTACGATCAGCTTGGTCGCGTTAACAACGGCATATGCTGCCCAAACATGGATACCAAGCCATTAGGTTTGCCAATACCGACCCCGACAACAACAACAACAACGACGACGACAGAGAAGCCGGTGATGGGCACTGATGAGATTGACGAGGCTGATGAAGGGGAGGAGCAAGAACAGCCACAGGACAATGTGAATCCTTCAGAGAACGACACAGATCCAATTGATACTGTCCAAAATAGCGTTGAGGATATGCCCGACTTTCAGGACATAAATAATATTGAAGCCAATGCGCCCGAGTTGCAACCAGCACCCACAGCATCGACCACGCCGCCCACTACCGCCGTTTATCCCTATCAATGGCCCTTCGGCAACTTTGCCGGTGGCTTCCCACAGTGGCCACCACCATTGCCCACACACCCGCCCACTGTTGGTGGTTGGCCACCGCCGATACCGACGCATCCCCCAAGCCATCAATATCCAACGCATCCGACCTTACGACCCATTGCCACAACGCCAAGCTCTGGGCTAACTACACGTAGAACCACACCTCGTCCAGTGGGCAGACCTCCTACCACGACGCGACGACCCAGCTATCCGACGGCGGCAACAACGACAACTCGCCGTCCAACGAGCGGCACTAGCCCAGAAGGATTACCGCTGCAGTGCGGCGTCAAGAATCCTGTGTCGCCCGATCAGGAACGCATTGTCGGCGGTACCAATGCCAGCCCGCATGAGTTCCCCTGGATTGCCGTGCTCTTTAAGTCCGGCAAACAGTTCTGTGGCGGCAGCCTAATAACCAAAAATCACATCCTAACTGCAGCACATTGTGTGGCAAGGTAATTGAAAGGCAAGGTAATCCAGAAAGTTGCCACATAATCATAATTGATCTAAATTCCAGAATGACCTCATGGGATGTGGCAGCATTGACAGCTCATCTGGGTGACTACAACATCCGCACGGACTTTGAGGTGCAGCACGTGTCGCGTCGCATCAAACGACTCGTGCGGCACAAGGGCTTCGAATTTAGCACCCTGGTAGGTATTCTATAGATATGGACTGCATCTTTCACTAATTTCTTCTGCATGCCTAGCACAATGACATTGCAATTTTGACGTTGAGCGAGCCGGTGCCGTTCTCCACCGAGATCCAACCGATTTGTTTGCCCACCTCACCAACCCAACAGTCCCGCTCCTATAGCGGGCAGGTGGCTACGGTCGCCGGCTGGGGCAGCCTGCGCGAGAACGGGCCTCAGCCATCGATTCTCCAAAAGGTGGACATACCAATCTGGGCCAATACGGAGTGCGCTCACAAATATGGACGCGCTGCGCCCGGCGGCATCATCGAGTCCATGATCTGTGCTGGTCAAGCAGCCAAGGATTCGTGCAGCGTGAGTCAAAGAGTTATCTAATTTAACTACAAATAGCTCAACTAATCTTTATCTAATATATACATTTTTGACAGGGCGATTCTGGTGGCCCGATGATCGTCAATGAGGGCAGCCGATACACCCAGGTGGGCATTGTTTCGTGGGGCATTGGCTGCGGCAAGGGACAATATCCAGGTGTCTACACCCGTGTCACCTCGCTGCTGCCATGGATTTACAAGAACATCAAATGAACTAAGTATTTTGCATAGATTAAGTCGTGATATTGAGACAAGTTTAATAAACATTGTAACGAGCACACAGAGATTGTTTGTATATTTTTCCAATTTTTCTATATATATATTTTTTATATTCTAACACAAATGATGTATGTATATATACATACATATATGTATATATATACATTGAAATAAATTTGTATATTTCAAAATACCGTTACTCAATAAATTGCCTAAATTTAGCGAATTAGTATTATATTGGTATTTTTTAGAACATTTGTGAAAAGAAAATAATAACTTACCCTGTCATACATGCTAGAAGCTCAGCATTTGTAGTTTACAGTTAATTCCCGGTATGAGTCGCACATAAATATGTATGTACATATTACTGAGAATGAATAGTAAAAAAAATTCCGCTTTATAGATTGATGCATATGCCTTGAACTCAAAATTGTGGATAGGAGAGGATCGACCCCACCTTCAACTCCACACTACATAATTTATACACATACATACATACATATATACATATGTTCGCAATGAACAGTAAACCTGTGGTCATTTGCACATTATTATCTGTAATATTGGATTTACCGCAGCACATTCACAAACCGAACCGATATCTACATAAATACATATGTAGCTTATTTATCACAATATTTATTTGCCGGCGATTGCAAACGAGTACAAACGAAAATATTCAACGCGCAATTAGTTAACCGCTGTTTTAAACTGGCCTAAAGTTATTTTGAACTAACTTAAAGTTGGCTGCGCATTGTGGTGTGCTGCCAGCTAGTTTTCGAACCAAAAAAATATGCCAAGTAGTGTACAATGACAGACAAAAGCTAAGTGATACAAATGACACTGAGCGCGTAAATTTTAATAGATTTAAATTTATATAAAATTAAATTTACGTAATGACAGATATTTAAGTATATTTATTTTTATATTTGAAATTCATATACACCCTAAATAAAATATTAAAAATAAGATATTTTCATGCAGAATACATAGAATAATGGTTGTTGTCAGCGCTACATCAAAGAAATCGAGATCCTATAGAAACATGTCAATTACTAAAACATCGAATGGTGGTTGTCTTGGCTAAATTATTATATATTGTGCATAATTCAGTTGATATAGTTGATTTAATAATTAGCAGTACTGTCAAATTTTTTGATCGTACTGTCAAGATTTGCTTCTATTTAGACTTTATAATATTTTTATTATATAAATTTCCGAATGACATATTTAGATAAAATATGTAATTTAATTTGTATTTCGTATTTTGAATGCAAATTGTTTTGAAATACATTTTTCCAAGAAGTACCTCTTCAGGTTATTGCATGTTCGGCTAGTTTTCCACCTGTTTTTGTTGTTCTCCATTCATTAGGGTATCTGCAGGGGATTCTTGCTTACTAATTTAAATATTTGTGATATAAATTGATGTGTTTCTCAGAAGTTCAATATTATGTATTCTTTCTCTATCTAACTTATTATGCATCCATAACTTTTTTAAATACTTATTATTTGTACCTGCCAAAGTGATTTGGGTAGTTAATCGAGAAATTAAATATTTAAACTAACGTTTTTTTTTTTGAGAATATATCAAAGAAGCTGGGAAAGGACTCAAGAGATATATTTAAATAAATCAGAGTCAAAAATTAGCTATTTGATTGTCCTATATATCATTTAATAAAGGTAGATCAGCAGTTATACAAACATACAATAATACTTGAACATGGCTACTCAAGCTGATCAAGAATATACCTACATATATATATATATATATATTGTCAAACAAGTTATATATATATTGAGTTGCACATATAAAGGACTCGGCCACAGGTCTTATATAAATATTTTCATAAATGAATTGCAACTCATTAGGAATTTTGACAATGGGTATCCCCCCGCCTGGCACATTCTGATCTGTGATAATTAATTAATTTATAGAGCACCCAAAGTATTTGATTTGTTTAAATTGGCTTCGGCAAATAGAGTTTGACTAAGCAAATGGAGCTGCACTGCCCGACTTTGTAAATCAGTTCTCTGTACTGTATATTACACGCGACCCACAACAGTTTTCGGATTGTGTCTGAAATCGAATCGAATTTAGCTTTAAACGTTAAATGCAAAGCGAATCAAAGGTACGATCATGGTCGAACAGCTTTAAGACTTTCTAAATGCTCAAGTGTGGCCGCAGATCGTTCTCAATCAAGTATTTATTGGGTATACAGATGTATGTATATATATATATATATATATATATATATATATATGTGTATATATATATTTATGTATATGTGTGTATGTCACTTTTGCATGCATACAAGGCGATACGAGTTCAGGAATTTGTAAGAGTGCTCGAGTAGGGACTGCCCGACTGGGATATACTTTAAATACAGGTTTCAGGCCTTTCTCGCTTCTAGACACACACACACAGCCAAAGAAACATAAGAAACACACACACACACACACACGCTCTTAAGCGCATGCGCCGCTCACTTTGCACTTTATGCAGCTGCTGCGTTTCTTCATTCCACATTCCATTCGTCCCCACAAACCGCATTTGTTCCTGCTTTGTACAATCTTAACTAAATTTGGAGAATACAAATCAAACTTTCAGAACAAGACTACAATTTAAGATAATTTTTTTAAATTTATAACTATTTATTTAAAGAATTTGTTTCTTTTGCTGTAATAGTGTGTCAAGAGCCAAGTTAACAATCGATTTTTATCGACATGAAGAAAAGGCGATGAGAAAAAATGATAACAATAGAAGGATAAATATAATAAAATAGTAATATATATGTAATATTTCATATTTAATTCTGTGTATGTTCAATTCTAAATGTAGATTTTGGAAAATACTTGGCTCCTTTCTAAAGTAGGTTAATCCTTCATATAATAATAATACATATACCCCTATCTCTCTCTCTCTCTCTCTCTCCTTCTCACTCTCACTTTTTCACTGTCTCTCTGTCTTTCACTTTCCCATTCTCACTCTCACATTTCCTCTCTCTCTCTCTATTTCTCTCATTCTCACTCTCACTTTCTCTCTATCTCAATCTCTATCTCTTTCTCTTTCACACACTCACTTTTTCTCTCTCTTTCTGTCTTTCCCTCTCTCACTTGTTAGCAAATTGTACAGAGTATATTGGTTTCATAGATGTTCTGTACTGCGTCCATCCCAACACTCTACGGGCTGTATTACACTGTCTAGATTCCTTAAATATGTTTATTGCATCAAATTGAGAATTCCTATATTACTCTAGTTTATAAACGTACGCCTACAAGAGGCGTGGTATATTGAAAAACTATATATTAGCTAGTTTTAAAACAACGAAGTTTTGACCACAAATTAAATTATTTATTAATTTTATTAATTTTTATTTATTAAATTTTAAATTAGTATTAATTTAAACTAATATTTAGGACACCTTAGCGAAGGGTCTAATCGTACAATAATTATTAATCAATATAATAGTCCCTTCTGTTCCTAGCTTAAGATCTTATATATGCTATAACCCAATGAATAACAAAAAAAAAAACAAAACTTATTGAAAAACCAGAATGCTACAAATGTCTTTCTATATTTCAGACATTATGTATAGGTATGTTTTCCTTATAGGTGCTCTGAGTACGATTTGCCACTGCTTGGAAAATGGATTGGCCCGGACTCCTCCAATGGGTTGGTTGTCCTGGGAGCGCTTTCGATGCAATACAGACTGCGCCAATGATCCCGATAACTGCATAAGGTATGTGAGAAATTAAATGTATATACAATATGTTTCTTATACATATACTTTAAGAAGGGGTTTAGTCAATTATCATATTATTTTTTTTATTATTATTATTATTATCATCATTATTTTTTAATTTCCTGATATAATTTTAAATATTTTGTTATATAATCGTTAAATATTATTTTTTTTCTATTTCAAAAGAGTGATGGCTTTTAAAAGACCCTAAGATTTAGTCCTTGAAGTTTCGTTTGAGTTTTAGATATACGATTTTTAGCCAAAAGACTCTTGACTCATATTCAATTTTTAAATTATACGTGTTGGTTACTGGTTGGTTGGACTGTTAACATAACTTATTACTAAATGGCAAATAATTTTAAATATTTAAATAACTATATGTAACTTATAAGTTAATTAACTGCTTAAATTTAGCTATGGAAAATAGTATCACTCTTGCTTGGACACCCTGTGTTCAAGTTCTTCTTCTTTTTTTTGTATTTAGTATTTTTTTTTTAAATTAATAAACAAATTCCTTTAGTGAGCGACTCTTTCAAATCATGGCTGACCTGCTTGTGACGGAGGGCTATGCTTCAGTGGGATACGAGTACGTAAATATTGATGACTGCTGGTTGGAGCGGCACCGCGACACAGATGGCAAGCTCTTGGCTGATCATAAGCGCTTCCCTAGCGGCATCAAGTCCTTGTCAGATTACGTATGTATTCTATCATATTTGCAGTAGACATTTCTGGTTCTTTGCCCATGATTGACACATGCTTAACACAATAATAAATATTTAGTTATTAACTAAATTTTGCTGAATTTCAGATTCATTCGCGAGGCTTGAAATTCGGCATTTATGAGGACTACGGAAACTTCACGTGCGCTGGTTACCCCGGGATCATTGGCTATGAGGAAATCGATGCGCTGCAGTTTGCCGAATGGGACGTGGACTACGTGAAGCTGGACGGCTGCTATGCCTTGCCCTACGACATGGATCGGGGGTATACGCAGTTCGGCAGATATCTGAATAGCACTGGCAAGGCCATGGTCTACTCCTGTAGCTGGCCGGTTTATCAGATCTATGCGGGCATCCAGCCCAACTTCTCAGCTATTCAGACGCATTGTAATCTCTGGAGAAACTTCGACGACATTCAAGATTCGTGGGCATCGGTTGAAAATATTATTGATTACTATGGAAATAACCAGGACTTGATTGCACCCAACGCCGGACCTGGGCACTGGAATGATCCCGATATGGTAAGTACCAGCCACTCTCTCGGTTACTTATATCTAAACTCTCTTCATTTACAGTTAATAATTGGAAACTTTGGCCTCAGCTACGAACAGGCTAAAACCCAATTTGCCATTTGGTCCATTTTAGCCGCGCCTCTTTTGATGTCGGTTGACCTGAGGACAATTCGACCTGAGTTCAAAGAAATTCTACTCAACCGCAAGATCATATCTGTGGATCAGGATCCGTTGGGCATACAAGGCCGCAGAATCTATAAGCACAAGGGAATTGAGATTTGGTCAAAGCCGATAAGTCCAGTCTATCAGAATTTCTACTCCTATGCGCTCGCCTTTATAAATAGAAGAACCGATGGTACGCCCTCTGATATTTCTGTGACATTGAGGGAACTGGGTCTTACCAACAATTACGGGTATAGAGTTGAGGTAAGTCGAGAAATATAATTTGAATATAAATTTATATAATTTTTTTATTTATAATTTATATAAATAATAATTATTATAATATAAATTTTAATTTATTTATAATTTATATTTGCATACCAAATTTATTTTTAATTTTTATTCAATTTTATTATTTATAATTTATATAAATAATAATTATTATAATATATAATATATATTTTTATAATATATTAACAAATTTCATTTAATTAACATAAGCAATTATTTATAAGTTTTTATAATTTATATAAATAATTATTCATGATATATTTAAATTTTTAAAATTATTTTGTAATTATAACTTCTTTAATTGCAGGATCTTTATGAGAACATTAACTATGGAATATTGTTTCCGAAAACAAAAATCAAGGTTAAAGTAAATCCATCGGGCGTTGTCATGTTGAAAGGCGAAACTCAAAATTTAAACAAATTTTAAATGTTTTTCCATTTCGCACAAGAGTTTTTATAAATTTGAATTATCCAATATGAAATGAAGTAAGATCCGACTGCATAATACTCGTTCACGTTCCAAAAACAGCTCAATTTACGACTATCTACATTAATATATAATAATAACGATATTTGCGGATTTGCCACGCCCCAATGCGAGCCATATAATAAACATAGCTCTATCTGTAGATGATATTATCTATCTAACTGGTGATAACTGTGTATAATCGATTTTCCTTTTGCCAAGCCCAAGAGCCGTATATATAATTTTTCCTCAATCTATATAGCTTTCTTGACTAAATGTGAAATTCTTCCTATTTTAATGGTGGAAGATATAGCTTAATCAGTTTTCTAGCAGCCCAAATGGCCGAAGCTACATGCAATACATACTTAATCTGGGGCAGGAATACATAGATATATATATATATTTTTTAAGCTCCAACTCCCCAATTTTCAACATTGCAAAAATTGATCGCGTTTATGTGTTGAAAGATATCCATCCAAAGGGCCTTTTTGACTTACAAAATTAATGTGAAATGTCAATAATAATAAATTATTAATTTGGATATAGTATAAACTTTCAAGTCAAGATTATATTAAATTCAATATTCTAGTGACTCAAATCTTTGTACATAAATAAATATATCAAAGGGAATTTTAACACTATAATTTTAACTAATACTCTCATATTTTTCGTAATGCCTACATAACTGTGAATTCGAATGACTATACTAGAGCAAAAAAACCTATAAATACTCCTTAAAAATAAATAATATTAGGACGCCTAGAAACTTATATTAATAATTGTTGTGAATAAATATATTAAAATAAAAATATTAAAAAAGCTAAATATTGTGAATTGCAAATTAAATAAAAATAATTTGAATTCTTTATAATTTGAATATAATATAAATATATAAATAGCTATAGCAAAAATAAAATGTTTAAAAAAACTACGAATTTTTTACTTATCTCAATATTTTAAACAATAACTAAGATAAGCAATCTATAAGTTGGTAGTGCCTACTTTTGGGCAGATCTTTATTATGATTATTATATTTGGCATTATTTTTTATTATTTTTTGGCATAAAGTATTTCGATTAGAGCCTGACTTTAAAGCAGTTTGAAAATTACGAAACTTTGAATATATTTTCCAAAATTTTAATAAAATTTGGGTCACCTTTTTCAAGCATTGCAAATATCAAATTACTACTTATTCGCAGTCTCACACTTTTCCTTTCCATATGCAATAAATTTCTATTTTGAGATAGACAAAAGTTATTTATTTATTTTTTTCATGACTTGTATGGATATAGTTAATCAGTTCTATGGAATGGTATCTCAAAATTATAATACATAGTACTTGCTTATTACATTCACACATTGTAAGTGTATATAAAAAGAAATACAAATATTGAAAAATTGTAAAGTTTCGATTTTTATTTGATAGTCATTAATCAAAATTGTGTATTCCTATATAGATATTAATCTTTATGTGAATGGGATGTAATCGAGAAGTCTAATCGTAGAAGTACAATGGTAAGAAGAAAAATAATATAAATAAAGCCAATAACTAGGAGTGGTTCCTGAAGCAAGGACACCTTTGAGAATGTGTACTTCAGCGTGAACTCGGCAATATGATTTTCCACCATATTACGCTGCGAAAAGGTAATGACTGGACGTCCCACAGTATCCAAATAGGTGTGAATCAATGTGTTTGGATGCCGCTTAATGCCGTATGGTGGCTCAAGCTTAATATTGGTCGAGCCCTCCGGTAGTACGATGGTTACAACAGCCTCGTCGACGAACATATTATCGTGTATATGATCGATGACATACATCTTCAGCACATAGTTTTTGCCATTGCTATACAGATACTCATAGGAGGGCACGTTGTAGCCGAGTACGTATTGCGTTTTCCATCCGCCAAACAATGGGAATCGGGGGCGTAAGTCGAGATCAACAGATTCACGCATCTGATTCATATTTGACGTGGAGATATTGCCGTTAGTGTCGCGATAATAGACGCCAGTTGCCGATGCGGGTAAATAGGTTTTGTATGACTTAACAGCCGATTGGCCAGAGCGGCCGTCTTTTTGGAAATCATAACGCGAAAAGGATCCCTTCAATTTTGCACCAGTGTGCGTCATTTGGATTTCCTCCTTCACAGCAATATTGCCCCAATGTGAGACTTCAATCGTGCGCTCCAACGAGTTCACAGTCAAAAACGGAGATTGATTCTCATAGTGAACAAACAGTTCTTCATCATTGAGCTCTGTTAAATTAAAACATCCAGTTAGCCTTGGAACAATGATCGACTTTACGAATATTACTTACTTGCGATATTTTCAAACGGCCCAAAACTCATTTTATTGGACATCACCGAAAATGGTCTTGTCTGCGTGTGCGAAATTATGTTGGACGAACTCAGTTGAACGTTTAGTTTTTGCGTTAGCGTTAGATAGTTGGAATACAAATAGAGTCCACCAACATATTTGACCAACTGTTTATCGTTCTGCTTGATTTCAGATGGATAGGGTCGAATATTTTTGGTTGAGACTGTATCAATGTTCAGAGTTTGTTGCGGTGCATTTGATGCAAATTTGATCTTATATATTAATGGGCTATTCACAATTTCTCTCTTTCTTTCTTCAATTTCCAGTCTCTTACCAAATCCATCTTTGACTATTATAAAAGCTAGATTTTGATCTTTAACAATAAATTCATACTCTTTTAGTGGTTTGCCGGCTGTCTCCTCGACTTGTATTTTATATGATGTTCTTACGAGCTGGGAAGATAAATCCAAATTTCTTTCTACATTTTTATTGAGAATATCCGCCGTTATCGGGTTTACGATTAAACATATTATTGTAATATAAAACAAAATCCAATTCGTCTCCATTTTTATGCCACAATATTTCTGACACGTAATGCTAAACATGTGTGGGATTATTTAGGGTATTTTAAAATACCCAATTTTTATGTTCCACGAACAGTAGTCAAATGCCGGCTTCTTCACATACTAAGTACCAGTTATGACTACATTTCACAAAGCATTTACGTCAAGCTAACGTCGATTACTTGCATTGAATATTGGAAGCTTTTTTCACAAGAGGAATATAGAACTTATTTAAATGTGTTATGTCATAATCAATATTATAAATTTAACAAAAAAAAAATGATGAAATTCAATTTATTAATTATTTCTTGTTTATTATTAAATTAAACAAATATATATCATTTTAAATTAAGGGACTTCGGCAAATGTGTAACGCAAAACCAGCCTAGCAACATCTATCGCAATATATAGTCATCAATATTCACATCATAATTTTTTTGCTTTCCATTATCGATATAAAAGCATGCTCATGCTCATATTTGTATTAATTATTTTAATATTCAATTATAAAGCTGATACGCCAGTACACCATGCGGCAAAATCTACTAGTGTCTTCCAAGTTGATCAGTGCGCGGGAAGTACGAATCATAATCAGTAGTTACTTAGTATAGTTACTTTTTCAATTAATCAATGCTACATAACTTTAAAAACAATATTACTTTAATTGTATTTATGGGGCAGGTAAAAAACAGTAAGCAAAAATTAAGAGCAAAGCACAGAAAATGAGCTTAGGGATTTAATTAGATGAGCTTAGCGAGTAAACAATAGCGTTTTTCGCTTTAGCCAATGCTGCAAATCGACCATTTCAAAGCTTAAGAACATTAGACAGATCATAAGTTCAGATTGCAGCGAATGAGGAAATATATGGGGCACTTAAGAAATGGGCTGGCGTTACGTCATCAAAATCCTCTGCAATTATGAAGAAAAGGAAAAAAATGGAAAAGTCTTGCGAAGTAGTAGCTCTATAATCTTAAAAAAAAAAACCTAATTGAAAATTTTATTACGTCAAGGATAAGTAACTTATCGCAAAGCACACAAATTTAGCATGCGTTAACCGCTTCTTTCGCATAAGTTTATGTACCATAAAATTGCAAACAAAAAATATATATACATATGTATATACATATACATTGTATGTTTATTAAATACCAAGTAAAATTATTTTTTTTATGAAAAGCGTTTTTATTTATACTTATATTAAATTTTAGATATTACAAATTTTTGATGAAGCAGACGATGAATCAGATTGATCAAAATCAATTTTTGCATATGAGCTGTTGTTCTCAAAGCAAATTGGAATTGGCGGAGATTCACATGAGACTTTTTTAAGGCAATTCGTTGCCAATTGCCCGCTGCTTTGTGGAAGGTCTAAACTTGCATAGTAAAGTTCATATTCGCACACGCCTGGCGGCAATTTACTCTCATTCTTGTTTTGAACACTATCTGATAATGCCACATTTATAATATTGGTTTCATTTTTTTCATTCAACAAATTACATTTCGTGTTTGTGTTCGCATTTAATATTTGCTCTTTTCTATCCACTTTATTTACACCTTCTAGCAGAATTTGTCGGCCACATTGTGGCTTATAGGATGGCCTTTGATTTTTATTTTTTGAAATTAGAGAACTATCACTTTTGATTTGCAGAATTTGGTAGCCGACATCTTTCGTATCAGCTGCATTTGATTTACTTATGTTTTTCGTGTAGTCTTCATTACTAATTGAATGTATTAACTTTCTTCCAGCTGTAGTTGCATTACTTATGTCTAAGGCAAAATTATGTAGGGTATTTTCCATTTTCTGTTTTACCATTTTGGTATGCAAATCACTTTCGGGGTGGGACTTCTCAATATTTTCTGATTTATTTGAATCGATGTTCGTTTTATATTGAGACTCTGGCAAATCTGGATTCTTTTCTATCTCTTCAGAGGAAATGTTACTATCATTTTTAGCTTCATCCCGTTTTGCTTGCAGATTTAAGACGAATTGACTTTGCACCCTCAAATTTTCAATCTGGTCTTCATCAATGCTTATTTGTTTAAAGGAAGTGCTCACCATACTAACTGGCTTCATCTCTAAATATCCACTCTCTGAGTTTTCTACCGTTTTAGGTACCCTAAACTTAGTTGTCAAGTCATTTTGCCTGAGCATTTCCGTTAGCTTGATATTTCCATTTAAACTTGGATTTGCGATAGGAGTACTTTTATGAAATTGGGATTCCATTTGCACATTTTTAGGTACTTGACAATTTTTGAACGATAATTGTTGTTGCGAAGTAGTAGATGTTGCGGTGCCATTGGAAAAATCGATTTCCATTAAATCACTCATGCGTACTGGACTAATATAATTTCTTACATTCAAAAGCGGTGCGCTCGTAGACTTCATTTCCTTTGGAGAATTGTAGCCAAACCTATCGCCGCACGCTTGACCGTCTACGTTGCATATGCTTCCTTTATGAATGTGTCCCTTTTTTAATTTTGAGACAACGCCTCGCTGAATTTCACAACGTGGTATATTTGACTTTGATCCAACCGAATACGCTCGAACCCGCGGTGATGAATTGTCTACTTCATTTATATTTCCAAGAAGCTTATTCCGTTTTATGTGCTCGACTTTACTTCCAATTGAATAAGCTCGACTTGGACGATCACACCTAAAATAATAGTTAAGAATTATTAGTATTATATTCTATATAAGTTTTCTCATAAGGCGAAAGATATGAATATTGTAAGTTACTACTAAATTTTCAAGATATAACGATGGAAAGATGGGCAAATATGCTGTACGAGTGCAGATACTCATTCTTCTGATTATTATATAAAACAAATCAATTAGATCTAATCTATAATTGAAAACTTACTGGTTATCAATATCAACGTCTTGTACTAACATTTCAGATAGGTGGTCGGCAAAATCCATTTTTGAGTCTTTGTCGACAACATTGAGTAAATTGTTCAATCCTATTAATGATAAAAGATTCGTTTATTTATAAACTCAATAAGCTTATTCTTGCTAAAATTACCAGTAACACTTGTACGAGAGACTCTGTTGCTATCGGAAAAATCTTCATCAATATTTTCTTCGGGTATCATTGCCTTGGAAGTTATTGAGCTGAAAGAAGGAAAATTATGTTTATAGTTTGTTTAGTGTTTCAATGATTGTATTTTACTGATATATAGACAAATACAAATTCTTTATATTCCGAAAAATTGTTTAATGCAATATCCAATGATAGTTTCAAAAGTATTCAAACACATTTGAAGACATATTACTTATAGTGTTTACGAAAAAACAGGTGAACATGTTGCAGTCAGGTAGACAAGAGGTCTATAGAGGCGTTTGGGTGTTCAAATTTCAACTCTCTAGCACTTTCTATCTTTATTAACGGCGAAATTTGCTTGGGTGCGTATGTACGGACAACGAGACAGATATTGCATAACCTATTAGCGAGCACACAAATAAGATATAGCTACATCATCATACATCAAACAATATAATCATTAGAAATTAAAATGTCGCTGGTGGTGTTCCGCTTTTTTGATTAAACACCTTTGCCTTACATCACCCCAACAGCCGTCGATTTAACAAATAGAACACGTTTTCCTTAGAAGTGATATAATATTGATAATACAAAATTTGATAACTTACTTTATTCGATAAGAGTCAAGCAAGGATTTGTCATACGTGTCGTCCATGCTTATTGATGACTCTTCACTCTCAGAGCATTTCATTGAATACGCTGGTGGGCTGTCACTGTGTCTTTGAATTAAATGTGACCGCGATCCCGAAATCGTGTTGCATCGTTGCGCATGCGCATGCTTCAATGCAATGTAAGTTTGATTACTGCATTCGCTCAACGTCCGATTTCTAGTTGGTAAGCTGTCGCAGCGTTCTCGTCCATAGCCTAGTAAGGATGAATGAAGATCTGTGATATTACTAAATAGTCTAAATTTCCCGATCTTAATTGAATTAAATTAAATTGAAAATCGTAAAAAATCATACAATACATATTTATTATTAAACAAACCAATAATTAACTCACTGTTGTACTGTGGAGAAAAACTACTTCTTGTTTCAATAGGATTTTGACGTTTTTGTAAAACGTTAATGGGTTTGGACGCCTCATTTGCTGATGAAGATCGTTTTCTCATCGGTTCGCTGCTTAAGTCCGAACATCCTTTTTGTACATTTAGGAAGTTCATATTCGACTCAGTTTTAGCTGACATTGCGCTGCAAAAATTTTAGAAATATTTATTAATATGTGGATATTGCAAACTGAACTCTTTTGCTTTTAATGCTTTACCTTAATATTCTATCGTGCATGTTTTTAGCAACTGCAGCATCCTCTGTTTCCATCCAAAGTTCACCAGAACCCAAAACACTCTGTCGCCCCAGTTCCATATAAAAAATGTTTTGTGGCGAGGCGTGACCACATCTAAAATATAATTATGACATTTTAATCATGGGATCAGATAAGTCTCCTTAGAACCATTATTGTATGCAACAATTCAATTGTACCCACCTTCTTATCGTGGTTAAAAGTATTTCAACAATTAAAATTCGATCTTCTCCATTTGGAAATTTATCCGATCCAATGCACCTTAATGTTAGTGACTTCGATGTTAGACAGCAATGATAGTTCCCGCTGATACCAACACTCGCACACAAGCCTTTTTTTTGCACAACAACTTCCCAAACATAATCTAAAATAGAAAATATTATTAAGAGTTTGTTTCAATATGTTGTGTGTAAATAAATCAGTAAAGTTAAGAGTTCCCAAGACAATTGACTATTTGACGTAGAGTTATATGAAGTAGGTCTCAAATATCAAAGAAGAGTTCTCTTATCCTTAAGCAAATAAGTAAATCAGGACTAACTAAAACTACTAAAATGTTAACACTTATTTTATAAAATCTATTTTAGTCTTTTGGTTCACTATAAACGAAACACAAACTAAAAACAATAAAAAAAATTAAATCAAATGGAAATTGATTTAAGCTATTAACTTACCGTACTGTGGTTCGGTTCCTATTAAATTTTCACGTTGAATAGATAACAAGCATGTTAGCCATTTTTGTAGGTCCTCTTCGGTGTTCAAGACAATTCCAAAGCCGCCATCTTTCGACGAAAGGGTTAAGACATACTTGTGTTTGGTATCAAGTCGACGATTTATATTAAAGCAATTTTTCACTAATATAACGCGCTTCGGTCCTGTATTTTGAATGAACTTCTTTTCAGTATCATAGTATTCCAATTTGGCTTCCGATTTTTCTGTTTCTTTGTACAAAACAAAATATTTCTTTTTCATTGTTTTCAACTTCTTTTGATATTCTTTTAGTACTATTCCTTTGTCTGACATGGAAGCCATCATAAATCTACCCGCCTTCCAAACCTGCAATAATCGAATATAAAACACAGTTATAATTTTAGTTAGTTTTCTGTGAATAAAGAAGAGGTTATATACCAAACGATATGATATAAGTTCGTTAAGTCTTCGAGCTGTGCTCAAAACAATTTGTAATAGATTAGTATCTACATTCAATATCATTTGTACCGTACTATAACGTTAGGATTCTTATTCCTATCAACTGGTATGCAAATCTGTTAAACTTTCGAATTTGGATTTCGACTCGCAAATTTTCAAGATTTTCCTACAGGTGGTTTTTGTTACACATTTACAACTTAAGTATATATGATAATAGTACAAAATTATATATACATTTTTATTATATTCGAATTACCATTTACGAATTATTAAAACTCAACAACAAGAATCAAATCAAAATCACTTTTAAATAAAGAAAACCCAAGATCGTAAACATTTAAACTCATAAACCCATATAGTAATGTCGTCTGTCTGGCTGTGTGTATTAGCGCGTCGAACTCAGCAACGTTTAAGACATATTATAGACAATATACATATATATTCTTATATACCCAAGGTTGTACAAGTTTATCAAATTGTTTGTAGATTTCTCAGCTCATTTGCTTGACATTGATACAAATCGACATTTTCGCCTAGTTTTGCAAGATTCACTAAAATACAATTAAAGCTAGACACAAAAACTCTCGTAGAGTAAACACAGACTTGAACTATTTTTAAAAAACTAATTTGTAGTAGCTTAACTATTACACATGTGTACTATACGTACGCCCAGCTTTTCATGAAGATAGTACGACGTTTGTTTAATAAAAATATTTTCCGCCGTGGAAAGAGCAAAACGCAAAAGCAAAGACTGAAAGTGCGCAGTAGTCAGCGTGAGCACTTGCTGGTGCGTTTTCCTGCTTCATTTGGCACTTTCGCGTAGGGTATCTCCTAGTCGGGCAGTTCCTTCTAGAACATTCTTACATGTTTCTATTATTAACTTATGCAATATTTAACTTCTTTAATACATTTCTGCACTGGGCAAAATAGTTAAGAGGCATATACGTTTCTTGTTTACCTATTGCGTGTTAGGTATTTCGTTATCAATGACATAAGTAGTTGCTGTACGGAAACAATTTGTGCGCACTGTGTTTATTCCTAATGCCAAGACACTTGTGCAAAATATGATCGAAAGTCCAGCTCAAAACAATGAACCATAATTAATTGAAAAACAAATGCAATTTGTAAATAAATTTTGAAATCGCTCGACTTCGATCCATTACAAGCTGCAGCTACCTGAAGTTTGTACTAAACTAACTTTACATACATTTTAGATTCTATTGATATTACTACGCATATTTAGCATTTACAATATTGTCTGTATTAGTCTAGTCGGACATACATACTTACATACATATACATTGAAATAATATATACATACATACATACGTCCATAGACATACGTATGAAAGTAGGTGAATGTTTTTAAATGCTCAGCTGTAAAGATATGTATGTACATATGTAGGTACGTACGTAAGCTATTTAGATAGGACGAATTATCTATCAATTATCTAATCGATTCATGTTATTGCCATAATTGTTTTTAATGTTTGCATTCCATTTTAGCTTATAATGTTAAAGACAAGTGACATATGTATCTTAATAACAGTAATGCGTATTTTTAGAGACACGTTTAGGTTCGACTATGTAACTTGTTGTTGTTTTCCGAATTCTCAGTATGGGGAAAAACGTTGGTTTAAGAGACGAGTTTAAAGATTTTAAATACAATTGAACATATATATGTATGTATGCATATGGCACGGATAAATATACATCATGCATTGAGATGTACATATGTATATGATATGAACTTTAGCGAAACACTTTTTCCACTTTATAGGCTACCGATATGTTAATGAAATTAATGTCTACATATTTTCGTTATATTTTAATGCAGAATACATACTCCGAATACAATAGGCATATATTTATGTATAAATTTATAATGTAATGATTCCCGAGATATAGTGGTGGCACTAGAAATATCGAAACTATCGAGGAACGTATAATAAACCACGTTGTGTCACTGTTAGAGCTGTGCAAATTCCTTTTGTGTCATTAAATTATTTAAGTTACTTTCAAACTCTATCTCTATGAATGGAATTTACCGATTTTAAAACTAGTATTTGTTTCTGTTCCATTGCATTCCATCAATAAACCATACAGTTCTATATATTTGTATGATAGCAATTATCACTTTGGCAGAATAAAACAAAAATTATTATGATTATTATGATTAATGATTTGCGGCGAATTAATTACTGATATTCTTCAATTGCATCATCTTCAGTAAAAGTTTCACTTATTTTATCGACCTCGGGAAAATAGAAAATAATGAATTAATAGATTATATAATATTAGATAATACATAATATAATAATAGAAAAGATTATGTATAATAAAAAAATATTTATTAGAAGTTTCAGTTTCGAATTTCTAAGATTCTTGTAAATTTTAATCGAGTCGTTCAAGCCCATGCTCCTTAAGCATGCATATATTTTGAATTAATTTTTTTTAAGACAGGTTTAGAACTTCAGAAATTATTTTTACGGAATATCAACTTTTAAAACAAAAAAAGAAATAGTACAGTATGCCAAATAATGTGTGGGCTTATTATTAGAAAATATCTACAAGATAAGACCGATCATACATGCATTAATTCGATTTCAATTAATTCGTGATGATAATTAATCGATAAATATTTTGGTAATAATGATCCTTTTTATGCTTAAATACCTAAAATAATTAAGTATTTAAGCTGCATACTAAGCTCAGATATTTTGTTTTTGTTGTTTTCCAGTGCTTGGAAAGGAATGAAGATGATTTTAATTTCAATTTTTACTTGATAAAAAAATTGCTTAATTTTACATATTTCCTATTAATAAGTAAGAATTTAAACGAATTACAAACTAAGATAAATAGACAGTGTAATATTATTCTATTAATTGTAGATGTGCGTTGTTAGTGAGAGTCAGAATGAATGGAGTGTTTATTTCCAATAAAAACTTCAGTTTGTTTTGGCTCTGCCAACTGTGCTGCACAGTGGGTTTGCTGTGCACAGTGCAGCAGGACTATTGCACGGAGCTATCGAAAAAGTCGTTGAGCATGATTTTGGGCCAAGCGTTTAATCCCCGATATATGAGCATTGATCCACCGAAAAGTGGGAGCAATGAAAACACTCCAAACATGGGTTCGAAGAGATCTGCTGTGGATGTACCGTTCTATGCCGATCATAATGTCGTTTCATTGGGCAGTTTCCCCGCTTGGGAGACAAACCATTTCTCTTACTTTGCCAAAAAAGAGGAGGACTCACTGAAAGGAAAAGCCATAAACGTAAGGAACGTGTTCATGGACCAAAGCGGACACGGGAAACCCGATGTATTCAAAACGCGACCCTGGGAATGCTCCTCAATCATTAACTGGATCGATCTGGGTTTGAATTACTTCCCACGCTACATTCGATCCATCGAGTGCATTGCCAAAAAATGTTGGTATGGACACTTCAAGTGCAAGCCCAAATCATTCACCATCAAAGTGTTGCGCCGCAAGCCGGGCTCATGTATCCATATAAGTGATAAATTGATTCTCATAACTTCGGATGAATACATCAACGATTATACGCAACTCTGGATTTGGGAGGAGATCGCCGTTAATTTTTGCTGTGAATGCGTTATGTTGTATTAAGATAAACTACAATAATATTTATGTTCATTAAAATAAACAAGATTGTATTTAGTTTAACAAAACACTTTAATAGCATTCGGAACAATTGACACTTGAATGGGTCGGGGCTCGTATTCCTCTCCATCTATAGAATAGAAGATCGGCTCCGTGCTTACTGAAGGATATAGCTTGATCGTTCTACTTTTAAGTATCAAGTTAGGCTCTACAGTTTTATTCGTAATTTTGGGTATATTTTTTATGAAATCCCATCCGGGCTGCAAGGAGTCGATAAATTTACTTTCCAGTTCCGAAAAATTCTCCTCGTTTTGACTGAGGTTAATGTTGATCTGATTGGACTTGATGCAACCATGAAGTTTCGTAGCACAGCTATCGTTCTTAACTAGTTTCTGCGCTGCGGCTCGGCTCACATTTTGAGGTTTTACGAGTTTGGTCAAGAAGAATCCCTTTGCGCGCTGGTCCTCAACTTCGGCACAGCAATTGCTGCAGCCACGGCACGGCGGAGTGTACACATAGTCTGTCTCTGAGTCCCAATTGGACTTTCCAGAAAATGAGCGGAAAAATGCAGCGAGATGATGCCTCAGCGGGCCCACATACCAATATTTGTCCTTTAGGGTGTCAATGTCCTTCAAGAGGCCCCATGAGAAACCACTGATACCAAAAATCGGTTTCAAATTGTTGCTCTGGCCCTCGTTTTCTTTGTTTTCCTCATCGAGAACATCATACTGAATCACATCGGCATATCTATATTGGTTGTTCAGCAAAGGCAACAGAGCATTACATAAGGTCGTCACAAACTCCAGTTCACTGTTGCTTCCAATGCTAAACCAATTGAAGCTCGATGGCTTTTCGCGGCCAAGCGGAAGCAGCGAAATGGGACAGATCTCGCCCTGACGTCGCAAAAGGCCGGTGACCACCTCAGACTTTGTACCATCTCCGCCGGCTACGACAATCACATCTGGCAACGTATTCATTTCCTCGACATATGTCTTGGCGTGTCCGATGTGATTCGTCCGTAGTATTTCAACAGAAAAGCCAGCTAAATGCAACAGGGGTTCACAGTATTTTTTGAACTGAAAGCAAATTGATCAAATTAAATTCATTCATAATTTCATGTATGAAACTTTACCAAATTTTCGGCCTTTTTCTTCTTGGCAATCGGATTCATTATCACGAGCACATTTTTTGGCAGGATTTTCGTTGTTTGATTACTATGCAAGACTTCAGTCGACAATTTACTCATATACATTTTAATGCTAAAAAGAGATTTAATTTATATAAACATCAAGTACTCAATTATTAACTTACTCAATTTTTGATTTTACAGTGGATGCTCCATATCCAGCTACACATGCTAAGAAGAGACTTTTCTTCCAATTATTTCTAATCAACTTTAACGTGTTCATCCTTCCAGTTTTATTATGTAAAACGGAGTTCTATGCACTATAAACAAAACCTAATAAATTTACTGTTCAATGTACTTATGTTGTTGAATACCACATGATTGCTCACAATGTAGCTTCGAACTAAAAATAAATGGAATGAAACGTGTCCAAGTCTAAAAATGTCAATGTTCCGATATATTTTTGTTGTTTCAGCTTTTTGCAGTAATAACGATGTATTTCGAATATTTAAATTGAAATGAGTTCAGGGAATTAAACGTTCTTCTTATATTATGATTGTTAAAAAATAAAATAACTTTTTGTTTACCCTGACAAGTTAACATATTATTGTGAAAAACAGTCCAAACTCCGTTTGATATTTAAAAATACCTTAAAGTACTTGTGACAATTAACGATATGGGAAAATATGGCTCATCCCTATAAGGCAAACTTATTTTGGATTGTAATTCCAAAGCTGGGAAAATGGAAACGGTATATTTAAAATATTTAATAAATGTGTACTTCAAACAGCAACATATTATTTATATACCTACTTTGATAAATATTATAAATATATATCTAATCTTAATCTTTTTAAGAAACGTAATAATGTTTTCCTTTGTTTACCTTACAGCTTAAAAATTCGCCCACTATGAAGAAGATTGCGGACCTGGATGTTAAACTAACAGACCGCTTTGTGACCTATTTACTGCAATTTGCATCTTTCAAGTCTCTCAAGATTCACTGCAAATTTCTAGAAATATCCTGTGATGGCATAGCCTGGCTCTGTACATGGGTTGCCTTTATATGGCTGATAAATTCTAAGAACCTATACCAAATGCAAGTTAATATGCTGATTGGATTACTATTAGATATAGTTGTTGTGGCTGTGTTAAAGGCACTCGCCCGCAGACGACGACCTGCAGATGTTAAGGATGCGCTTGTTATTGGCCCGGACAAGTTTAGCTTTCCCTCGGGACACGCATCGAGAGCTTTCTATGTTCTAATATTCTTCACAAAACTGCATACGTTGCCAATCGTATTTTGGATGCCGATGACTGCGTGGGCTGTCAGCGTCGTGATCTCTAGGCTAATATTAAAAAGACACTTCATTCTGGACGTTAGTGCTGGTGCTCTAATTGGAATTTGTGAAGCATTGCTGATTGGGCTGATTTGGATTAGTGAAGAATCGGCCGCTTCTCTTCTTGGACTCATAACTGAAGATGAATCAGTTTAGCTAGTAATTTAAGACAAGAATGTAAAAATTTTTATAAATGATTTTTTAAATAATTGACTAACTAATAATATTACGAACACATGCCAAAGGTGATTTATTTGTTAACTTTGAAAGTGATTCATCAGAATAATTTTCGTTTTATTTATTATCGGATTTTGTTACCCACATAAACGCTCTTATCCGAAGAAATGAGATTGTAAAAGCAAAGAGAAATTTATTTTAAGAGAACATTTCTTTAAGTACCTTAGAGTAGGTTAAAGGTCAATTGAGTTCCTCTTACTCTTAGTTTATGAACTGAAAATCCTCAGTAAACGTTTGCATAATTTTAATTATTTAGAAATTTGTAATAAAACGACAAAAGCGATTTGCACATTAAACAGTATGATTTTTATTTGTTGTTGTTGTGATTATTATAAATATTAATAAAGTGTTTGTATTGTTGATAGGCGTAAGGCTAAATAACTGTCTTATTAACAAATTATTTATGCTCTATCTATTATTGTGCGCCTCGTAGTCCATGACTTCTTCATAGATCAGCTCCTTCCACTGCTCAACAGTATGTTCTCGCTCATCGACGCTATGATCATATGGCTCTGGAGCAGGCTATTTAAAAGAAAAGGGAATTTATAATAAAATTTATAAAAATGTATTCAATATATATCAAATTGTGCATTATTAGTTACTAAAACCGGCTTTAATAAAAGGTTTTCATCTTGCGAGTTGCAATGATATAAAACTTTTGTACTTTAAGTAATATATATTAGTTTCAAGTTAATTTTGTATTTTCAAATCTTAGCTGGTTAGTTTATAATGGGGTCATTTTCATATATAATAAATAAGTATTTATGTATCAAGAGATCCAAGAATCATATCCTACGAGTTTAGAGTTTCTAACTTGATAAAGCTTTGCTTATTAAATATTTTAGTCTTTTAATTTTAATACTATTTCAAATACTTACAGCATCAACTTCTTCGGCGTCATACCATACGTTAATGTATTCATGCTGTAAAGCTCTATCCACTGATATCCTCTGTTCAGGGTCGATGACTAGCATCTTGCTGAGTAGATCCCTCGCCTCCGAAGCCTTTCTTCGGCTATTTTGACTATTATCGTTAGGAAACAGACCATCAGGAAAAAGCCTATCAAATGAATATCCAGTGTATCTTGGACGATTCTCCACGTAATTGCGAACAGTTGGCTGCAGACGCTGCATAAATGATGGGGACGGTGTGCCCAATTGCTCTATAATTCAAAATGCGAAACAATTATTGCATAATTTCTTAAATTTGTAATTATTTTTCTTTACCAATTATTTTATTCCACTGATCAATGTGATCACTTCCAGGGAAAAGTACTCCACCTCTAATCATCTCCCCCATAATGCAACCCACTGACCAGATATCTACATTCTCGGTATATCCCATACCCAAAATGACTTCTGGAGCTCTATAATATCTAGTTACGACATATGGAGTCATCATGAATGTAGTACCAGCTGTGCGTGCAAGTCCAAAATCCAATATCTTTAGAGTACAGTCGGCCTTAACAACTATATTGGAAGGTTTTAAATCCTGTGAAAAAAACAGAATATTTGTTATACATTTGTTCATACTCGACATGACTGATTAGAAACAGAACAGCGAATATAGTAAGCAATACTCAACTCTATGTATAATTCCAGCGGAATGCAAATGCTTAATTCCACAGAGCATTTGGTAAAGCAAATAGGACATTCTGTCATGGTCCAAATCCATTTGAATAACCTGACATAAATTAGCATCCATTAGCTCCATCACAAGATAAACATCCTGAAACTCCTCCAAATTGCGTTGAGGAGTGAACGCATTGAGCAAACCAATGATCTAAATATAAGTATAAATATATTAAAATATATTCAATTCAAATAACAAAGTATCACTCACATTCTTATGGTTCACTAATTTCATAAGCTTAAATTCTCTGTAAGCTCGTTTAGCGTGTGTCACATTTTGGAATGGGCGAGACAGTTTCTTTATGGCAACGTTTTGCTCGGTAATCGTGTCATAGGCAGCGCTGTAAAAATTAATTTAAATAAATACTATAAATATGAGATCCACATGTTTAAATGTACCAAAGCCCAAAGATATTTTATTTTAAATCTGTTTATTTTCTATTTTTATGGAATATTTTGAAAAATACACGCCTTCAACTTCCTCTTTATATCCTAAATTACATACTAAATTATTATTTACTTTATATAAAATTTAAATAGATTGTTTATTTAACTAAATTAAATTATTTTCAAATTCTATGAATAGAGCAAATTTCGTGTTCAAAATAGTTAAAAACTGATCAAATTTAAAATATTTTATATTTATATTTTTAATTTACTTTTATTTATTTATTTTCGCCCTATTTTACTTACCACACAATGCCTTGAGCACCAGATCCAATAGGCCTTAACTTAATATACCGACTTAGAATTGTAAAATTGGTATCGCCCACTTCCACGGTATAATGATGAGCGGCCATAGTCAACACGTTATATTAATATTACTGTTAAGTACAACTACTGACCATTTCGACCTGAAATAAATATGATAGGTATGTAGTTTAGGAATATAAAATAATAATAATAATATAGGAATTACTAGTGAAGCGGATATTGTCTTACGATATTTTCAAATATTTATATACAAATTTTACATTATTATTTTAAAGTATAATCTTTTTATTCCTGCGTTTACCTTTAGCTTTGTGAGTTTGATTAATATTCCCATAGTTAAAACTCTTAATAAATTATTTTCAACACATATTTTGCTATCCTTTGAATAAAATACAGAGATCAAATCAATTTTAAACCGTATTGCTATTGTCGAGCTCAGCCAAATGACCCACGTTTACTATTTTATTTTAAGAGGGACAGATTAACAGTAAGAGACCTATATTATAAAGAGATTGCGTTCAGTCGTGCCTTTTCTTTCTCTCTTTGCTCTTTACACTATTCTCACGCTCTCAACAGCTTGATCGACGCTCGAAGTTTTAGAGTCTAAAAATTCTTTACATTAACTTAAAGAAAACGCGTCAAATCTAAAGCTCAACAGCTATATATAATAAAAAATATATACCTATAAATTTTCAGCATTCGACAAAAGTATATAATAAATTATTCAGTGATTACCTATAATTTCCCATATTAAATACCTAAACTTTAGCTTTATAACACAACTTTCAATTCATTTCTTTATAGCATATATATAGAATTTCATCTTCAATAGTAGCTTTTTATCTAAGAAGAAATCTATATATAAACTCAGTATTAGATCAACTATCTTATATGTATAGTAATTTTGCTATTTCTAATCTCCAACATTTTATTACACTAATACTCGTTCACAATTTGAAAAAGAGTATATTCGTTTAATGTCATGTCTAATTTGAAGTTTGTTTATCTCTATAGACTTGATAAAGTCATTATGTGAATATTTCGAGTGGAATATTTAGGTAGTGTATAGAGTGTTGTATATACCCCAATAAATAAAATAACAAATTCAATTCAAATGAACAACTTGAATATACATATATTCCTTAGTTCATGTTAGTATCATGATAGTTATATTTATTACTTATGCAATTTAAGTTGGTATTATTATATTATTATTATTATTATTACTATGCCAGAACATTGAATATCTCAAGCAAAGTTTCGCGCATTTTGTTTCATTTCAAGCTGTATATATCAATTTCAATTGTAAATATCGATTTTTTGTGGAGTTTTCCGACTGCGGTAGAGTATTACACAGTCGGCTGGCATCAAATAGCAACCTTCTTGTTTACTAATAGTCTTTTTCTAAGAATTCATTTTATCTCTGCTTTTTTCGCGTATAATATAATCAATAAAATATACGTATGCAAAATGAAATCCATAATGTGACAAAAAGACGTTTTGAAAGCTTTGTTAATTGAAAACAGCTTTTGCGTTTTCGTTTGCATTGGCCAACAGAGACCGGCCAAATCGTGTTTATTTATTTATGTTACAGCTATATTTAAGGCTAACGCATATTTTACACTGAGAACAAAGCAGAAGCTGAGCAACCAGGCCTAGTCGGCGGCGCTTCTGCAAAAATCCATATTTCTTAGTCATAGATTTTGTGTTTTTTTCTTTCAAGCAAGCCTTAGAATCTTATCTAAGAGGCATTTGAGTTGCTTTTATTATTGTTACACCGTGAAATCAGTTCTCGTATTTTTTCAGACATTGTTTATAACGTTTTATTTAACTTACTTTTGGCAGAATGGTCAGAATATTCACGGGTATTTATGTTCACAATGGTAAAATCGATATTTATGTACATACGTAGGTATTTATGTTCACAATGGTAAAATCGATATTTATGTACATATGTACATACACGAAATCAAACTCCACGCAAAAAATATTTACATGCAGATATAAATGAATAGTAAGCGTTGTTTTTTTTTTCTCATGCGGCTGCACGTTTTTAAACATACATATGTAAACAATTAATAGTCAGCTTTTCACTTTTTCCCAGTTTTATAACAGTGAAAAAATATATAAATGTAACAAACACCATCAAATCTGTTTTACACACGCTAATTCGATGTACACACACAAATCTACTCATGTGTTCAATTCATTGATGAATGGGATGTAAATCAATATTATCAATCAGAAAAACATTTGTAAGTTTTACAAACGATAAATTTTCGCGTATGGGTTACACATGCATAATTATATTTACCTTAAATATGTATGGCAATTAATTTATGTATAACAAATTACGTTATCACTAAATTGACAAGTCGCGTGCTTAAATTAACTTGCTAATTTATTTATTATTGTATTTTATAAAATCGCAGATAGACAATATGTATATCATGAAAAATGATTTTAATTTGTTTCATACTACACTAGAGTAAGACCCTATGCAATATCTCAAAAAAATACTTAATACTGTAAAATACTGTAAAAGTTCCAACTATCGACGGTTGTATTTATCTCATTTCAGTTTCTTCATACATTCTTCATAAAGAAAAATAACACATAAACAATGTTATATTAAATTGTTTACAAGTTTGAATAAGAGAAATAAGTAATTAACAAGTGGAAAACCAACACTGCTGAATATACAAGCATGCAAATGTTTGTAAATGCATATTCAAATTAAAAAAAAAAAAAAAAAAAAAAAAAAAATTGATAGACATAAATAACTGCATTGTGAAAATAAATATATCATGTAATTAAGTTACTGTTTTAAATATCTTTTTTGTATATCAGAAATACAGTAATATCGATAGTTGCTTCGATAGCTTCGGTTCATATTTAGTATTTTTTTTCAGTGGCGCCAAACAGTAAGCTCTAGTTAATTATATTCTAATTATTTCAAAGGATCTATGCAAATTAACTTCATTGTTAGCTAATTTTTGAATCGTTTAGTGCTTGTTAAACAGGGAATATCGAAGACTTCATAACATGAGTGTGTGCTGCTATTTGTACATAGTAATGGCAGATTATATGTATGTCTAAAGTGACTAAGGGTCAAATTACTTAAAAGTAAAATATTATAAAAATTATATACTAAATATTGTGTGTGTGTGTTTTTTTTTTAATATTCTATCAGAATATTTTGCAATACGATAAATTTGTATGGTCGAGAAGAAATAGTCATATGTGTATGCATACATACAGATATATGTATATACATATATATTTATATTGTACATACAGAGCTTAAGCTGATCCTTCTGTCTGCCTTCCTGCTCTTAAAAAAAAAATAGAAAAAGGGCACTTATGATGTACATGTAGTGTAGTATGCACATATACCTTTACATATATTCATAAAAAGTACGGTAAAATGTTTGCAAGTAGCAACAGCCAAAGTACTCTTATTTTACAGAGCAAGTGCAAGAACTAACCCAGAGAGCGACTCAAGAGTTGACTTACATTGTGAGTGGGAGCGTAGCCCTATATAAAGGCGCGCCTGCTGCTGCAGTTCTTTAGTCTCATTTCTGATCTTCTCGCGTGAGGTCGTGCGTGCAGTGCTCCTCTTCTTCTTCTGTGTGGTAAGTATTTAAATAGTTAATAATATTAAGCAAAATTGTAATTTTTAATTTTATAATTTTAAGCAATTTGTTTAAATATTTAAAAATAATAATAATTGTGAAAGATAATGGTCGTTATCTTATTTACATTTGCGCTAATTGTCATTAAGTAAATAATCATTGCTTAATCATCATTACGTTAATGATAATTAGAAATCTAATGTTGACATTTCTGATAGTCTCATTTCTGATCAGAAAGCACAATCTTCTCGCGTAAAGTCGTACCGTACAGTGCTCTTCTTCTTCTTCTGCGTGGTAATTATTTAAATAGTTAATAATATTAAGTAAAATTGTAATTCCTATATTTATATTTTAAAGCAAATTGTTTAAATATTTAAAAATAATATTAATACTTGATCGTTATCTTATTTACCTTTGCGGTAATATTTTATAATATTCTATATTGTAAAGAATGTCAATAATGTTAATGTTAGTTAAAAATCATTTTTCTTTTCGACATAAACATGTAGGCGCATTCATGCAAATGCTGAAATTTTAAAAATCTTCAATTTTAAGTTGTTTCTCAAAGCAAATGTAAATTTACATATGGTCCAGCGTATGTCGCGACTCATGTTGAGGAATACCTTAAAAATTATGCTAAATTCCTGTAAATTGTAAGCAAAGTCGAATACTATGTATTTCAAATGTTCTGTAACCTTATGTATGTATGATTCTCTTATGCGCTTTAATTAAATAGCTTTAAAATAAAAGCTCTTTACTGTTTAGTCTGATATAAGATAACTCATAGTTTCTAAAACTTATCACTTAATTTACTTTTTATTAAATATTATTACCTCGATACCAATTCAGGTCTTCCCAAGTAAATCAATTACCCCTATAAATGTTTCTTTTTAATTTATTAATCAATATTTTTGATAAGTTCTCTGAATGCATATATATATTTACAAATATCAATAATTTTTTTTTTTTGATTCAATTACGTCCCTAATTATGTGCAATTATCATTAACAATATCAAAGCGCTCAAACTTAAGCCTACGAATGTGCTTCCTCGTTGGACTGCTGCTGGATGATCCCCTATATGATAGATAAGATTGATTAATTTTGAGAGCATTATATTTATAGAGTAATTTTACCATTTAATATGTGAACGTAAACTGATTTTGAGTTGGCATTAGATGGCAGGCAAGAATATTTTCCAGAATCCGAAATTTGAGCCCGTTGTATTAACAAATAAGAGGTGGTAATGTCACCTTTTTCGGTTATAACGGATACTCCGCCTCGTGGCGAATCATAATTAATTTCCTGAAAAATAGAAGATATATAAATATTTGATATAACTGTGGTATTGTCTTGATTGGTCAGTAGTCAAACTGTTATCTATATTGACTACATTACTAAACTAATAGGGCACATACCCTATACCTCGAAGTGTATTGCTATTTCTAGCGTACATCTAATCATACAAATGCTCTCAACTTCTTATGACAACCATATAGGTAATATAGTATAGAATAACTTCGGTAAATAGCTTCGAAATTTAGGTCAAGCACCATTGTATATAAACCAAAATAATTTATAACAAGTAAGAATGCTCTAGTCGAGACGGCTCGACTAGGAGATACCCTGAGCCCTGCGAAGTGCCGATACTTCAAATATTCTATGCTTAGTTTACATATACATATGTTGCCAGCAACACATACACACACACAGACGCACGCTCAAGCACACGCTCCGCCAACTGCGCAATTGACGTAGCGACAGCGCTTGGGCTGCAAGACGCCTACGCTATGGGAAATTAAATGTTTAATAACTTTTTTTCTAGCAGGACTTTTTGATTCAAACTTTCAGGACATGATTATGTTATTCATATGTGTGTATGTGCCGAAGCACAAGTCTCTAGTATTTGAAATGCGTTTTTTGCAAATTTAGGGCGAAGGGGGCGTGGCATCCAAAATCCAAAAATTACAAAATGTCTGCATTCACAACAGGCATCTACACAGTAAATTTCATGTCTCTAGCTCTTACGGTACGTAAAAGAGACGAAAAGTTATCGAAATTTATCGATAAAAAGAGAACGGAAAGAGTTATCGAATTTTTGAAAAAAACTCGTATAGCGTATGGTATTCAGGAGTATACATGTCAAATTTCAGCTCTCTAGCTTCTGTGGTTTACGAGATCGCTGCGTTCACACAGACGGACGGACGGACGGACGGACAGACGGACAGGGCTATATCAACTCAGCTCATCGAGCTGATCAAGAATATATATACTTTGTATGGTCTGCGACGTCTCCTTCTGCCTGTTACATACATTTTCACAAAAACATTATACCCTGATTTCCCATTTTCAATGGGCTCAGGGTATAAAAAGAGTTTGGAGGGAGGAAAATAATAGTATATCATCTGGGCATACCTTATCAAATTGGTAAGGCTATCGACTGTTCTTTTTTTTTTAACAAAAAAGTCAACTATATTAAAATATATAACATAAGTAAGCATTTCACTAACTTGATTATTGTGAGTCCAGTGCACCATTAGAGGTGGATCAGGAAGATGTTTGACTATGCAAGTTAAATTAACAGTTGATCCCAAATCTATATATAATTCTGGTCCGCCTGGAATAGTTGTAATTGGTTCTGAAATGAAAAATTGTATAAGGTATACATAACAGGTATAAATAGGTATAAAAACACGCGCAGTTTACTTAGGAGCAATAGAAAGGTTAATAGGCTTAGGGTATATATAAATAAGAATTAAGTATGTATAAATTTGATGTCTACAAGAGTTAGTCGTTTAGTAGTATTAATAAAATTCCCATTATAGACACTAGATTCGCTTCCTTCAAAGCTGTTTAGTCAAGCAATTTGTAACATATTATTAATCATAATTAATAGGTTATTAAAAACCTACGAAGCAAAGGCAAAGAACTAGCAGACTCTTCAGTAATCTTTATAAGTTATTTACAATTCTCTTTACTTCATAATAAATAGCAGATTCTCCAATTTTGTCAGTTCCTCAGAAGGCATGCAAGATAATATTCAGCGGTGCAAGACTCTGGCTACGTTGCCCCTGAACCGGAGAAGCGGAAACGTCAGATGCGTCAAAAATCCCAGCAAACTGTGTTTAACAATGTATGACGTTTCTGTGGGTTAGAAATTACTAAAGAATAAGTTGACGTTATCGAAAAAGGCCTCAACTTGAAATATGCAGTGAACGCGGCGCGAGTTTATGTGTAAGCAAGGCATGGTCTTCGTTCATTCGTCATTTATCAATTGTAAATCTGCATTATAGAACCTACCCACAACAGAGAAAATCATTGTGTATCCCACTGGAGGTGTTGTTGATATTTGACACTCGTAAACTCCGGAATCTCTGATTTGTGGATATTTGATCTAAAAAATAAAATTTAGAATTGAATTAGTCGAATTTTAATTTATATTTTTAATTTTATATAACTATATTTAATGTAAGCATTTGTTGAATATTATATATATATATATATTTATCATAAATGTCTAAATATACCGAAACCGAATCCGATTCAAATATATATATTTTTTAAACTTTTATTCCTTTCAGGCGGATTGACAGGCGAGCAAATGGTCAGACGGACTTGCTAACCCGAATCAGCTCAATGACTTGATCAGGAATATATATTCCACAATTCACTTTTGAGCCTTTACCATTGGAATCCGACTATAAGACTATAAGGTAAGTATTTTAAATACCTTTTTGTTCTTTTTCTAAAAAACTTTAAAATAATGTTTTCTTTTTCAAAATGTAGTTTAGTACCTGTAGTGACCAGTCGCCAGTTTGCTTATTGTATATTGCCGTAAATCTTTGGTCCGATGTATATGTACTTTCCGATACAGTTAATAGGTGCAAATCTCTGTGCCTTATCCAAGATACCTGAAATTGAAAATCTCTATTGAAATCAAATATTTATTTTATTTCAATTTTTACTTACCGTTTTATTGCCCAGATTTTTAATTCGACAATTCAGATGTCCGGTTTTACCAACGAGAGACGTTACGTTTTTGGTGGCAGTCGTATCAAAGTAGGGTCCTCTATCAATATATTTCACTAATTGTTCCTCATTAAAGTTGAAACCATGCACATCGTCGCCCAGCATCAGCATCTCCGTCACATTCATTTTTGGAACAAAATGTTTGCTTTGGCATAATGTTAATCTAGAAAACACTGCTACGGAAAGATATTTCAAATATTAACTATTGTTGTTTTATTTATTATAGTTGCTTGCTTTATTATCTAATCTGTATGGAAAATATGTAATATGATTAACAAACTTTTCATTCAACGCAACATTTATCCACAATTTGCGCACTCATCCACTTACATATATATACTATATAGAGTAAATATCGAAGACTTCGAAGCTTAATCATTTTATGATTGGTTCTAAATCTATTTATTTTAGCATTTGATTTTTTAATTTTGCCACTCAAGATTAGATGTATGTAGGTCTTGAAACCCATTTACATTATTTCTCGGCTTCAGACATGCGCATGGGCGCATAAGTGCAAAAGAATGTTTACATATAACATTCTGAGGAAATATTTTGAAAATCCCAAATTTGATAAAAGCATAAAAATGTCATTTATGTTAAATTAAAAAATTAAAAATTTTGAATGTTATTAATATTTAATTACTTATGCGATTAGGCTTAAGTTATTCTTATTATTTTAAATTTTAACATATGTTCATAAAATTGATTATAAATAGGACATATCAAATAATTAAAATAGTTTCTTTATCCACATAATATCTTTTAAAATACAAACAATCGATCATTTTAATCAACCTAAAAATTTCATACTTAGAGATATCTACTCGTGACTCTTTACGGAATAGCTCATTGTTCCGCCTTGTAATATTTAAAGATAAGAAATTTTGACATCATAACTTATCTACAAGTTAAGGAATGTGTATAAATAGTCGGCACGCAATTTGCTATTGAATCAAATGCTCGTATAAATTTAGAAATCAAGGCGCTAAGGGTCTATTTTTGGGGTTGGTTGCTATGAAAATCATTTAGGACTTTTTATGCTCGTTCACATAGTGAAAATAGTATATTGGGTTTATGAAAAGTCTGCCATGTTGTACGTCCGTCTGTGCGATTCTCCGTCTTAACTTGAAGTTCGGAGTACATTGCTAATATAATTTGTTTAGAAAGTATTCATTATACTCAATTACTAAAGTGAAATGAGTATGAAAGAACATATACATTTTTTATACATGTCTACTGGAGTGTGGTAAAGCGGAAAAACTTCCTCAGTTTTTGAGCTATAATTGGAATGTTAGATGTAGCACCTCCTTCACATTGTCTTACTAAATTAAGCTGTTGCTGAACCCTGAACGAGTACTATGAAGTCGTTCGCAGAAGACTGCTTCTCACATTTATTTTTGTAGGTTTTTGCTTGATCTATTTTAAAACTAAGGTATTAAAGACTGTCTCCACCTCTATTTCTTTTCAGTGACCGGTATACCGTAAATCTAACGGCGGCTATTATGTTAACCGGCATATTAGCTTTTCCCGAAGAATTGACGTTACATAACTTATTAGGCTTGAAGTACAAGCAAAACTTTACGGTGCTATGGAATACCCAAGAAAAAATGGATCCGTCACTAGAATAAACGCATCTCTGAACAGTAGGTAAGCATTATCACGAAACTATAGGAGTATACAAAATTTTTCTGTTGAACTGAGTGACATGTCCATCAATCCATATACTCGTTTATATCATACTCAGTACGAATTTTCTATATATTTTGATAAGTCATCCTATTTTCTATTTATCGATAATAATCGATCACCTAACTTCGCGTCCGTCAACGCAAATGATTTAAATCTGTCTCATGAGTTACTGTTGCGATCCTATAAGGATCGACGAAAAATCGGGAAAAGTATGTTATCTACAGTTTTGCAGCTATGAAATCAAAACTATGTTACTTTTGAGCTCATCTATTGTTTAGTCAAATATGAATATATATAAATATATACCAATTGTAGGCGTGCCGTGAATGAGTATTCCGCATTCTGTAGCGTCTGCCTGCAGTGTTCTTCCGTGTTTTCTCTTATTTTCACTTTATTAAATGTACATCACTATGACCATATGGATTTTCCCGCTTGGTGGCAAGTTGTATCGTTTTATCGATTGGCAGTGCAATGAGTACAGTTTAGATTGCAAATTCATAGAATATTACTCTGTTTCACTTGCATGCTATTTCACTGTCTATTATTAAATATTTAATATGAATAAATAAAATAAATATCTCATTGTCACAAAATATTAATTATTTACTTCGTTATTCATATTAAAAACCGTAAATTAGTATTATATAATTTTAAAAATTGCATATACGTTCATTTTTACCTATTTTCATACAAATTTATAGTGCTCATACAGTCTTCAATTCAAATGCGCTGTGTGGTAAATTTTGTTCCATTTCCATCGTTTCCATTGTTACGTTCCTCTTTGTGGCGAGCGTACATACTCAAAGTGAAAAGTAACTTATATTGATAGTGTCTAGAAATTGTAATTTCTTTGTGAGTCCTCAAATGTAAACCGTAACTACAGTCGATTGTATTTGTAATTCGCAGCTACGATAATTTTTTTTATATTTAATTAACTTTTCCATTTGTCGCTTGGTTTGTAACAGTAAACTAAATGCTAAGCTACACGCACATCTATTAAAATTTGTTAATACAATAATCACAAAATACGGCAATAAAAATCGAACATGTAAATATAACTCATGCATAGCTATTTTGTATTTGTCTACAAGAACTACAAGAAAATATTGTATGAAGTGTTAATTACTTATGTGCAAAAACCATATGATTAATGTATGTATAGACTGTATGTACATGTGGTTCAAGTGATTCTCTTATATGTATATAATGCTCATGACTTCTTTCAATGTATTTGTGCGCGCATAAACTTTTCGCTACGCTGTGTTCTAGCATGAAAATTTTTCAGTAAATGGCGATGAATCGTGAATGAGAATTCGCTCTGGGAGTGAAAAACGTTCAGCTCTACAGGAAGTTGGCCTTGAAGTGGTGCTTCAATCCTCTTTATATTCTATATTAGTTGCCTTGCCCCTACAACTTTGCACTTGCGCCATGCGCCAGTTGCTTTTTTGCTTTTTGCGCTCTTGTGAAAGGCGATCCCTAATAGATTTTTACCACGCATATAGCCTAAAAGTATCAGAACTCTAATCTAAATATAAATATCCTCTGTTGGTTTCTTCTCTCTTGTGTGAATGAAGTCTCTAAATCTACTGCGTTTAAGGCCTAACGGTCTATCCCCCTTTCAGAAGTCAAGGAAGTCAGTATCAATGTTTGCCTTTTGCACCGAAGCGCGATGGCTGACGCAGTTGGTGACGATTTAATTCAGGGTGGTTTCCATTTACCGTTTATCTCTACTCTCGTGTCGTCATTGCGCCAATCGTTTATCGGATTAGTCTATCGGTACGTAACTTTGGAAAGGTCGATTGCCTTGCTTGTTGTTTCAGCACATATGGAATCGGAAATTGATCGAACCAATTGCCTCTATCAATCAAGAATGACGTTTTGAGTGATCTTATAGTTGCTGTCACGTCAGCTAATCTATTAAATATGAGTGCAATAGACCATTACAACGTTTTCTTTATCCCCTTCAGGAAACATCGCCATTTGCGATGTTGAACGCATTAACCTAGAAATACTATTAATCCCATTACTATCGATTCCCTATTAATTTTTTTCCTTCTCTTTAAAGGGGCTTCTTTAAATTTTCAATTAAAGGTATTCCGGAACCTTAGTGACCGTTTCGAAAAGGGCGGTATTCCAAGGGTTCCTTAATTGATTTGTCCTTTTGGAATCTACCATTTAGTCCTCAGCCCTCTGAAACTTCGCTTTGCCTTAAAAATCCTTTCGAGGGTTTCCCCGCTGTAAGATGGAGTTGTAGGATTCGCCTATTTATACCCTGAACCCATTGAAAATTTGAAATCAGGCTATAATGGATTTTGTGAAAATGTATGTATCAGGCAGAAGGAAACGTGGCAGACCCCATAAAGTATATATATTCTTTATTAGCTCGATGAGCTGAGTTGACATAGCCCTGTCCGTCCGTCCGTCTGTGTGGACGCAGCGATCTGGTAAAACACAGAAGCTAGAGAGCTGCAATTTGACATGTATATTCGTGAATACTCGCATTACGAGTTTTTTTTTTTTTTTTTTCAAAAAATCGATAACTCTTCCCGTACACTTATTAATAATAATTTCAAATACTAGAGAGTTGTGCTTTGGCAAATACACACATGTGAATGACCTTATCACGCCCTAAAAAGTTTGATTAGTACATGCAGAAAAAAGTTATTAAACATTTAATTTCCCATAACATAAGCGTCTTGCAGTCCAAGCGCAGATGCTACGTCAACTACGCAGTTGGCAGAGCGTGTGTTTGTGCGTGCGTTTGTGTGTGTGTATGTGTTGCTTCTGATGTACATACATATAAAAGAAGCAGAGAATTTGCAGTTCTACGCTGGATTCAGGGTTTTTTCTAGTCGAGCAGTTTTCTTACTTGTTTTTCCTCGCTTTGTGTGTATCTCACAGTGTACCGCTAAAGTATACTGAAAAATGTGCTTCCTTACCTTCGAAATAGTTTGACGTCATAATGTGGTGACTATAAGTATTATAAGAGATCCTAAGGTTTAATTTAAGTTTACTTAACCCAAGTCAATCTACGGAAAGTTCCTAACATGCTACCATGGTAACACCAGGGGATCTGTCCTGCAAACATTGTGCGACCTTTTATTTAGCATGTATCGAGTAAGAAGTTCCCAGATAATGTTCCTTTTATGGCGTTACACTTAAATGGACGTTTTTGTCAAATTTGCTATCGCTGTTCTTTGCAAACCTCTGCCAGAAATAAGTTCTTTTTATTACTCTTGCTCTAGGTATTTAGGTTTGTCTTCCCTTTTATTCTGACAGAAACGACTGAGATATTATAATCCGGACTATTGAACCTTAGCATTTACGCCTAACGATTCGCACTTCATGTCTTACCAGCGGTTTTCCGAACGTCAGTGTCGAATTTTTCCTGGATACCTATGAAACCTATCAACTAATGTTGAATAATCCTAGCTTAATGACTCGAATGAAACCATTGCGACCATTTGATTCTTACGAAATAACCGCTTTGCCCTTCCCGACCATGCTTCTCCATCTAGCGTAGAAAGTTTCCCGTCCTTAGCAGAGTTCTGACCTTTCCGAGATATAGTTTTATCCGACATAATACTTGACCTCGAAGCTGTGGATGTTCACTTGTAGCAAATTTTTGTAGGTATTTTTCTTCTCTTGTAGCGCCACTCTATTGTTCCATATTCGTAAGCCTTTGTGGGGTCATTTAGTAATCTGGTGGCTGTCCTACCCTAGGATAAATCATATTTATGGATAGGATTGCTAGGATAAAGCACATTTATGGGGTTGGGTGTTTAGCTGTGGATCCTCATTTAGCTGCAACGTTACATAAGAGCTCGTACTGTCGATCTTAAACCAATAAACTAAGAAAACAGATCTCGGTAGATTACCCAGAAAAGGGGTAATTCAGTAATCCTACAAAAAGAAGGAAAATGACACCAGTTAATACTGCTTTCAGCTAACTTATTTCAATTTTATTTCAGTCACAATGGACGAAGCCGATAAGTCGCAGCAAAACATGATATCAAATCTTCCGCTACTGTTCGCAAATGGATATCCGACTTCTTTAGAGAAAATAACTGAATCTCAGCTAGAAAATTTTATACCATTTATGGTGCAATGCTCGTTGGGACATATAAACCTACCAAAAAAAATAGACTGCAGCGAACCCGAGTGGTGGCCGGAAAATGCATCCTTTGGCATTCCGTTAAAAAAGCCAAAACACTTTGTTGGGGTAAGTTAAACATTCTAGGTTGTTGGCATTCTATTTTCAGACGTTTTTCATTTATTTCAGAGCTGGATAAAGAAAATGAAAGAGATTGTGGTTATATGTTACAAATTTCATAAAAGTCTGTTTCTGTTACGGTTTTGCAACGACTTAGCTGCCTATGAGCACGCCAGCTTGCGATTTATTAACAACTACAATTCCACTACATCGCTATACGACAGGCGAAATAACAAATTGCTGGTTACGTTTCGCAATGAGAATATGGTAAGCCCAAAGTAAATGTAGTATTTTATGGAGATTATGAGTAACCGCGGGAAGTCTGCTATAGTCGGGAGTGCCTAACTATAAGATACCGTGAGTCCCGTGATGAACAGCTATTACAGACGTTTTAACTTAAATCTAAAGCAACATACATAGCACTCCTCCCTAATAAAGATCTATTTCTTGATTTATTTGATCACAGTCTTATGATCGACTGCAAAAAAATAGAAAATGTTTGTTACTACACAAAAATAAGACCGACCTGCAAGGAGAAGACTCAAACTGTATGATGGTCGAGCCACCGCCGTTCGATATTTATCTTTGTGACAACTGTGATGCTGAATTATATTCTAGGGAAGCAATCTTGGTAAGTGAAAACTATTTTTCTCTTGCTCAAAACAATAAGTTTAAACTGTATTTTTTTTTTCGTTGACTTGCGCAGGAACATGAAAAAATGTGTATTATGGAGGATGATGTGATTTTATGTGATTCTCCGGAACCAGAAAACAAAATTGAAATTAAAAATGAAAACGCAGAGCTAAGAAACGCTTTCCTTCTCAATTTTTGTCTTCAGTCGAAAGCGACAAGCTGCAATTATTCTAAGAAAATACAAAGAACTAATAATAACACAAATAATGAAGAATTAGTTACGATGACTTCAAATAGAAAAAGACGCATATCATCGCGAAGGAATCGAGCTGTCCCTTCGCTTAACAGATGTTCATTTATACCAATATCTTCTCCCGCTGGACAGAAATTGTTGTCTTCAATAAAGCAGACAATATCAATGGAATATGTATTTGAAAGACAGGAACGCTTAGATCGCTTTTGTTATACACCCTTATTAGTTAAATCAAGTTGCAATCATAAAATTTTTGAGAAAAAGAATTGTACAAATAACATACATATAACTTTTAAGAAACTGCAATATTTTAGTTCACACATTTATACTTTTCCGCGCAGACAATTTTTACAACGTAGGGACATAACTCAAAACTTTTTGTTTCTGAATTCTCCATTGATTAAAAAATGCCGTCCAATTTCGGTCAGATTAAAAAAAATGACTGATAATAGCGGAGAACAATTTCCTATAACTAATTCTAAGCTAAATATTAGACTAACACGCGATACTTCACTTAATTCCCAATGGAGAATTTCACCATCCAGCGAGGTGATCGTCGACACAATTGATTTGTGCTCGTCGGATGATGATGATCAGTCAATTTCCTCGTCAAGAATACCAAAAGCCGACAAGCTTGCGTTAATGTCCTTAGCGCAAAACAAGGAAATCGCCGTCATCCAAAAGAGTCAGTCAAGTGAAAGTGAATGGAATTCTCTACCCGACTATTTACAAACAACAGATGACAACTCTCTCAAACCCCTGAAGCAATCTGTTTATATTTTTTCCAATTACAAGACTAACTCGGAGCTTAACACATTCAGTCTTGAACCAAAAGCCAATAGTTCGACAAAAGCGTTAGTTCCCTCAAACACATTATCACTCTCACATAATCAGGAAAATTGTAATTTATCAAAGAGGTTAGTGACTGTTTCTGAGTGGCGTACCACCAGTTCAGAAAAGGCGGAAATAAATCAATCAGATACCATTATTTCAGGTTTGCAACCCTTTAACACATCTGCTAGAATTGTTTCCATTGATTTAACAACGTAAAATTTACCGCTTAGTTTATATAAGTAATATACTATTGTTATTTCGTACAATAAAGTTTGTAAATATCTAAGATTTTCCAACAAACAATTGTTTTTCCTTCATAAGGTGAAGTAGTCAGTAAATAGTCTTAGGAATAAATTTCAGTGAATACGTTTTACAGATAGGGGTTTCATGCCTTGACCATTAGATCGAATAGATAAGAAGTAATATATGTAACTGAATATGTGTTTCGCTTTACGCATAACTGTGAATGATTGGTTAAAGTTAAGATATTCAAATAGCGATTTCCACAATCGGTTCTGGCTGTGGACTTACAAAACAATAAGCCAGGTAAGATAAAACAGCTACAGGAACCATTCAAGGTATTAGGTTTAGGAAGTTCCGCACTGTATTGCAGCAACGATCATTTGGCAACCCCTATCAAGTAACATCAAGGATATCGTAAATCGACAGCTGCATATCTCCATGGTGGAGGCTATCTACAATCACCGCTTGAAGAGTAGTACTGGCACTCGCTCGCTCTATTATGGGAGTTATGTCTTTGGAAACATAATACTAATGAAAATTTTTCTGAAGCATCATACATATAAAAAACTCAAAGGACTCCATTGACTACGAATTCTTGTCAACAATCTATAAAATCTCGATTCTTTAGTCATCTTTGTGAGGGAAAAGGAATAAACTGGCCGAATATAAGATCCCATGTTCAGTAGTCTGCTTTTAATAAAAGTCAACTCAAGAATCACAAAAAGGGCTTTTACATTTTAACAATAGTTTTTTTTATTATATAAATTAAACGCTTTTTACATTCATTAATAAAAACAAACAGTTCATTTTAAAATAAGCTCATTTTTGTGTATACCAACTTACTACAGAGACTCCGATGCACTTGCAAGACTTATGGACCGTTTCACAACATGTGGCTTAAGTCGCTGCGTGAATAATATAGAAAGAAAATTTTAATGATTTTTGAATTGATAAAATTTATTACTTACTTGATTCGATAATCCTGTTTCCCCAAAAAGGAGATCGTCACGCATGGCTGTTCGCCTGCGCACTTTTGGACTTTTGTCGGAAGAACTAACATTTAAAAGTAAATGCAAAATAATAATGATTCTTGATTACTAATATTTCGCAATTGTTTTTTCAATAATCCGAGATCTCGCATATTGATTCGAATGATTGGTTGATTGTAGAGTAAACTTCATTTTGATTTAATAGAACCGTATGGACTTCATTTCTTCTTTCATTATGTAAAAAAATAAAAATTATTCTTTCTTTGGTTTAAACAAATATTTTAAGTTTCTAGCCTAAGCTGTGTAACAGCTAAACGACTTACTGCTGATAGCTAGTTTTGGAATATAGGGGCCAGTGCCCCTATAGCCCCTCAGCTCTAATCAGGTATGACCCAATTGAGAGGTATTCTTAGCTTCACGGCGAACTCGTCATTCTTTGTAGGCAGTTTACCCTTCATTACTCTAAGAAAACCATACGTATAGCTGAACTTCAACGGTTATTCACCGGTTTCTATCAGTTATCAATCTATCATTTCAGTAAGTCAACAACAAAACATATTTATCTATCTATATAGACGGAAGGTACAGGAATTAACGGACAGGAAAGCATATACTCCGTTGTTTGATTGATTGAAGCTAACTATTTATGAGATCTTTACTATGCCATCAACGATCCCTGTATAACACAACTAAAGAGCATAATGTAATTATTAATATAAGAAAAATGGCTTTAGAAAAGTCCTATCTACAAGAAAATACCCTCATATCTACAACAGCTAAATATTCAGTTTAACAATATTATTCTAAACCAATGAAAAGTTGTAAAAACAAGATCTTACGTTTCCATGGATGTGTTGGGTGGTGAACATCGACTTTTGGGTAGATGTTCTATATATGTATAAACGGGACTTTCATGGGATGTTGTGCGGGGAATGTCGTAAGTTCCATTGCTGATCAAAGAATGTTGCGAACAGCTTCGATTCAAATGGCTCAAGTGCAGCTTGTCATCCATATTCATCGATTCAAACAGATCCGAAATTTGCACATTTGTGTTGTTCGACAAGAAGTACTGCAGCAATTGTTGTTGAATGCTGCTTTCATGTTGGGCCTCTTTAAGTAGCGCTTCATGTTCTTGCAAGCGGCTCTCAATCATCGACGAATTACACGTTATAAATATTGCGTTGTCAGCCAATTTTTGCAGTAAGTACTTTGCCTCCTCAACTGAGTTTATTGTGTCTAGGATGCTTTGAATTTTGTTTGCATCATTGTTTGCTGGCTCCTTAACATCTTCAAACTCCATGATAGCTTTCTGTATGTGCTCTATATTCATTTGTATATAGCCAATGTTTGTTTTTAAATTATCTTCTTCGTTTGAGTACTCGGAGCCCTTATCAATGTTTTGGGGATCTTGAATGACTTTTAGCTCACGGCAAAGTTGTTCCCTCTCATTAACAAGGCGCTCTAGCTCCGTTTCCAACTGACTTATCAACTGCTTGTTACGGGCAGAGTGGACCACACTTCGAGACAAGGTTTCCCATCGATTGTGCAATGATCGTGCCTGCTCCATCTTTGACGCTGATTGTCTGTTCGCTCTTTGATGTACATTCCCACTCCGCTGGCTTCGGCGAAGTGCGGACACCTCCTCTGTTTTCCGTTTCAGAATTTGCTCCTTTGCATTCATTTTCGCTTGCAACGTCATCACCGCATTCTTCTGTCGCCTCTGCTCTTTGCGCAACTGCGCAATTTCTTGTGTCTTCCTTGAATTTTCCTCTCGATGTCGGCTTGTTTGCTCCGATATTTTTTTCATCAGCCTTACCTGAAAGAATTAAATTTTATAGTTTTATCTAAGGAGGAATAAATGGAAGAACAATATGTAACCATTTCATTACAAGCTTAAGCTAAGCAAACGTGAACAAATTAACTGTTAAGCTTTCAAATTATTATAAGAAATATACTACGATTTGGGAACTAGGAGCTATATGAATATGATATTTATACTTACTTTACTACATTTTAAATCATTTAGTTCCATTCGCAAATTTTGCAGCTTTATTTCTTGTGTTTTAATCTCTTTTTGCTGTCGAATATGCTCTCTTTGGGTCTGTTGTAATTTTTTCAGTTCCCTATTCATGTCATTAAGTTTACGTTCATATTCCATTTTAACTGATTTTAAATTGTCTTTCGGTTGGCTAATCGTAGATGAAGCTTAAAAGAGAATAAACAAGTTTGTAAAATAAATATAAACTTAAAATTTAAAGACTTACCCATATTCGCCAGCACCTCATCTCTTTCCTTTTGGGTGCTAAAGATTTTAGATGTTAAGACAGTAAGTTTCTCCTCATAGTGTTGCCGCATAACTTGCATTCGCTCTTGCGACAGCTCCAATTGTTCAATTAGTTTTGTTTTTATTTCAATATCTGAGTTGATTTCATTTAAATTTTCTTCCATTTCATTCTCTGCAGTTGGCAAACATAGATTAATGTAATATTTATTTATAGGAATTTATTTATTTTTACCATTTGAATCGCTTTCGCTATCGGAAAACTCCAGTTCAACCAATTGACTATTTTCATTTGTTATTCCGGGTAACGACCGCGACATTAGCATTTCCCTTTCTTTCTCCAAGCCTCTTTTAGCTATGTCTATGATAACATTGGGATCTGCGAAAATATTGTATGATTAGTATTGGAATTACTTCTGTATATTATATTTCTTACCTTCGTATACCGTTTTATTAACTCGCGGTGAATTTCCCGTGGAATTAAATTTCTTCAACTGTTGGCACATGTCTTCCGATTCTATAACTTTAGCCTGCAGTTTTTCGATCTCTATCAAATAGTTTTCAACCAAGTTGGTGACTGATACATCCGAGTTATTGTCTTTTGCCCATTCATTCATTTGCTTCTCTAGTTTAAGCTTGGCATTTCGATCTATTAATATGTTAATAGTCTCTTGCATTGATTTCAGGCGCTGCTGCAAACGTTTGTTATCATCCAACAACATGGAATTTTCATAGTATGTATCTGAAATTAAAGTATTTCCTTGCGAGTCCAATACACGTTTGCCCTGTATTAAAGAAAATATTAAAAACTGTTATCTTGAGCTGTCAATGATTATATTATACCTGCTTATATTCCAAAAGCTCCAGTTGCAAGGCAGCGACTTCTCTTCGTAGTAACGAAATGGTTCGAGAGCTTTGATCTTGATTGATCTGGACTTTGTTTTTGATATTGCGAGCTCTATTTGCATACTTTAATGTATTCAATGTTTCCATAAAGTCCCGATCACTTGGTGAGATGCAAGCAATCATTAGGGTCTGGCTATTGCCTCCCAGAGAGTCTTGAAGAAGACGCGTCAGCTTCGAGTCCCTATAGGGCACATGTGAGACTTTCTTCGATTTATCGCCCAGCGCTGAAATGCAATTGCCAAGTGCTAGCAGGCCGCAATTGATTGAGATACCCTCGCGAGCACGATCTCCCGTTGCTAAGGTTCGCTTCAAACGTTCCGAGCCCGCTAAATCAACAAAATGGAACTTTGACGTTAAAGTCTCGAAGTCGCTATCGCTAAAATCAATTTTCGGCTCGATCATATGTTGTCTGCGTACAAACAACGTAAACACTGCGTGCGATCGCGATGATAGATCATTCATTTTAGTTGAAGCTGTCGTTCGCGCTAAGGCACCTTGCTGCAGCAATCTGAAAGGAAGTAAGATATTAGCTTAAATTACTTATATAAGTATATTTAACTGGCGATCGAAAGTGTTTATAAGATTAAAATGAATACGAAAAGAAGCTAAATGAATTGGGTGAGGAAAATGCTGCAGTCGAATAAAGATTTGATTGATTTAATATAAATAAAAAAATTATTTAACTTAAAGTAATCAACTTTGCTGGCAATTAATAATATCTACAAAATAATATAACTATAATACTAAAGAATTTTATTAATTGTTCTTTTTGGCTATGTCCCAGAAATGCTCACCTGTAGCTTTGCGGATTACTTAATCAAGCGGAGCTAATCTTAAAGTTAAAAATGTTTGTAAAATGAAATAATGTAAGAGCTCGTATTACACTTTGCGGTTCACAATGATTTAAATAGTTTATCTAGCGATGCCTTTAATAAGTAAAAATTAAATATCTATACTCACTTTAAGGCATCTTGTGACTCATTGATTGGCTTAATGGTAGCACCAGCCACAGTTATTTGACCATTTCCACTTTCGTGTATTTTAAAAGATGAATTTTTGTTGAATGGATCCAGTAAGTCGATAATGTCCTCGTTATACAACTCTATAAACTGAACAGCCACACTAAATTGCGAATTTGTGGCGGAAGCATCATTGTCTTCTGGATTCTGCAGCTTCTCGATGCCGGCGAATATATGTCGTATCGCTCGGGGTATTATGCCGAGCTGATAGTCCCCAGAAGTGTGATCAAATCCAGTTCCCATTGTGTAGGTCTTCCCAGAGCCTGTTTGACCGTAGGCAAGTACTGTAGCATTATAGCCATGCAAAGTTCCCTCAACCAACCGTTCAACGCATTCCTCATATATATCACTCTGCGAAGTCGTAATTTAAGTAAAAGAATTATTTTTTGACCTGGCAACTTACTTGATTCGAGTCCACATTGTATACGTAATCAAAAGTAAACGCCTTATCAGATCCTAGCACAATTTGTTGCTCGCCGGGCGTTACCGTGGTACATATCCGACACATATCAATTATCTCTCTAGAGTTTTGTGGACGAATTCTACAAAGACGGAAAGATATTATAGAGACTGCAAGTTTTTCATTTGTCTATTCGTTCATATATAAACATCACTCTAAGAGACAATTGCTGTCATCAGCTTTATATATAAACGTATCTTCTTTAAGGAAAATCGCTCACCGTACTGCCACACGCACTAGGCAATCCTTGTCAATATCCCCATCCGCAGCCATGTTGAATTATTAAACTAAAAAATAAACAATATTATAAATATATAGAATATTTTACCAACAACAATGAAAATGTCTGTTGCTAGAAAAACTAAACAAGGAAAACTTGAGGAGGCAGTATGGTAACAATAACAATGGTACTTGTCTTCGACCCTTCTCGAAGAAGACAGCAGGTGAAAAACCGGTAAAACAACTGCAATTAATTTCAATCAAAGCTGCTGTCAGATGCACAAAAGTAGACAAAGCTGCGGTGCCGATAAATAAGGTACCAACAAAACCCAGTGCGTGCGCGAGGAGAACGCGCTGCAGGAATGATTCTTTATAGAATGGCGATCTGGGCGAAACCAGCTCTGGGCTTGAGTGTGTGCTGACATCAGCGCAGTATTAATGGCTGACTTGCGACGAGAAGCGTTCACCTGGGCAAACTACCTACTTGGCTGGCAGCTGACCCTTAGAGTCTGTTAAAGCTGCCAAAACAGATGACTGGTATGTGACTAAATTGTAGTCACCCACGCACGCTCTGCTCCAAAATTTCTGAGTAACACACTCCAAATTATAAATTATATAAGTACGCCCCTTTAGAAATACAGTTTTATGTAGCACATAATCTGGAGCAGCACTAACTGCAATCGATGATTCTTTTCCTACCACACTCTACATCTCCCTATACACTTAATTGGGATTAAGGAACTAGCTGAAAGCTGCAATTAACTGTTGATCTATGTGGCGTCAGTAGACAGTTTGTGGGAGGATCAGAAATAGCCCCTAGTTATGTACATAAGACGAATTAAAATTGTAAATGTTAAAAGTAAACATATATATATATAAATATTTATTAATTTATATATATGATGGACCATCTTTATGATTTGTATGAGTTTATCAATAAACAGCTAATCAGTACAATTAATTGTAAATAATATAAAATGTTCATAACAAGTCGATAGATACAAACAAACACAATCTGTATATACATACATACATACATACATATAAATATATTCGAAGTGGAATGCTCATCTACAGCATCCATACATACATACATACATATAAATATATTCGAAGTGGAATGCTCATCTACAGCATCCAGAGTATCAATCTCGTTACGCTCTTTAAAAAAAAAGAAATAATTACTATATTAACTTAACTAGTCGAAAAACGCTTGGCTATACAGCTTTTAGTCAACATTACTCAATTACTAATTCTGTGCTTGCCAAGAAAGACAACAAAAATGACGGTCAGCGTATGACATAAAATTATTGGTATGCAGCAATATATTATATTTTATATCTATATATACATATTTGCAAAATTTAACTACGCACACATTAAAATAAATGATATATATAACGATATATATGTAGACACACACAGATGCTATTTACAATTAAATATAAAAAACCTGTTCCAACATTTTTGACACCTGATGTTTACAAATAACTGCGTAACGCTAATATCAAACGTAATAAAAATATTAATTGTTTTATGAAAATTTAACATACCAATAAAATAAATAATTGCATTCGCTGCTTTACAATTCACAAATGTATTTTAATCTTTTTATCAAGCTCAACGGGCAATATGTTTATTTTCTTACATACGCTTAAATATACATATAAATACTCATCAGCTGAACAGATGAACAGCTGATGTCATTAGAGATGAACGATATCTCAATAATCGTTTAAAACTAGTATACGCGTATTTTTTTTACAACTTTGTGTATATCGAATAAGCTTAACACTTAGCCATTTCTGTTAAAACGTCTTTGGAAATCACATTTGTTGTAATTACATATTTTTTATTTCTATTGTGTATATAAAACTATTTTTAACTGCAACTTGTATTTAGTTTTTTGCCGACAAGCAATCAATTTATTTCCATATTTGAGTATATGATATATATATATGCCATATTAATAAATGTAGTCGATAATAAATAATTAATGTTCGATATTTTGAATGATGCAAATTATATAGAAAGATTCGATATTTTGAATGATGTAAATTATATAGAAAGATTCGATATATTGAAGCATGTCGATTTATACAAAAACATATATCGTATCCATGTAAATTGAGCATCTCTAGTCACTTATTGATTCGTTCAATTGAATTTGTTATGATTAAAAGGAGCTAGTTCTACTAAGGAAGTGGAATCTAATTTTGCATTTTTGTGAAAAAAATGAATAATGCAAGAATAAGCTGAATACATTTAGTTTAAAAGTAAATCCAATTCAATAGTTAAATTCTGCTGTACTCGATATATAAGTGATAACTAATCAAATCAACAATAATAATAAGGCAATTGGTGCTTCTTGGGACAATAACAAAGACAACTACGCACTCCAAACAATGGCGCAAGGAAGTGATCTTAACTTTAAAGGCAGAAAAAGTAAATCTTACTATTGAATGCATTTAAAATAAAAGACATTGTAACACGAACATCTCTTTATATATTCTTATATTATTTTAGCCTCAGAAAAGATTTCTGAAAATGTCCATATATTCGCCAACGATCCCTCTCTAGCGTTCTTTCGAATTCAGGTTGGTTTTTCTGTTTGTTCTTCTACAGTTTTAAAATAATAATGTATTCATTTTGTATTCCAGGAACACATTCGTAAGGTTCTACCTGCAATCCTAGAGAAACGAACCGAAGTTCTTAGTCTTCAAAGCAACTTGCAAGGACATTGCTTTGACATGGAATATGGTGTACAAGCACTAAAATCGATAGAAAAATCAGAAAGTACTTTTTTCAATATACAAGAAATCATGAAGACTTCAATATTTCTAAAACAGCAACTGAAGTATGAGGAAAGTCGGAAGAAAACAAAAAAGGACAGCATCAAAAACTCTGTATATAAGCGGTTTTCTGCGCACCTTGCATTGGATCTTCCAGATCTATCTGATTTTAGTGGAGTTATGCGCGACACAACCCAACGAATGGAGACAATAATAGCAACGGGTCAGGCTCGACCAGACAGTTCAACGGCTCAACCTAATTCCGTTGAATTTCAAAGGTCGCATACAACCTTACATTAGTTTGTAAATTGTTGTGCTTAAAATATTTTATTTAATTTAAGAAAACTATGATCATGACGATTTATTATTACTGAATAGTGTTAAGAATGCAACCACATTCTTCTATATAAGCTCTTGGTGATTTTATTATAATTTACTAAATTATTATAATTATATGAATTATTTATATTTTTAAAATTAATTTTATTGCTTATGTATTTGAATTTTTATAAAAACTTGTTTGAATTATATTGCAAGTTGCAAATTCAATAAGTTTTAATCTAACGATCATTTTACGAATTGAGAAGAGTTGATTGGTTTCTTTATACTCCCTCAGGGATTAATACATAGAAATCTTATATGAATGCTCACTTGCTTCTTCGGAGTTTCCATTAATATATATTTTTTTATAAAAACTCATTGAATTATCAAATTTGCGCCAAAAATTAAAAACTATTATTAAAATTGGAGCAAAAAAAGCGATATTGAAAAATGTATCGCTAATTGATTTCGATGTTACACTACTGTCCTTTTCTCTATTTGAGTTTGTTGTGAATAATGTCACTTGAAATAAAATAGGTTAAACTGGAATGAAACATAAGTATACTAAAATTTCTGAATTTTCCTAACAGCTGTGACATTCACAAGGGAACGCTTAGTCCTTAATTCAATTAATATCGATATGTTTATCGTCGAATTGTAGTCACTTTTATTGAATGCGCTCATCTCTGTGCAACCTATTACAATGCGATATTTTCCACATCAACGTCAGTGCAAAATTCTTGGCCGTGCATTATATTTTGGAACAGCGAAGATACGTATGTTGGAAATTTACTGTCAAAGAGTTTAATACGTCGGTCATTTAAATATACATATACAATAAACGTACTTATACAGATACTGAACGAATTTCAAAAATCGGCATGGCAACTAATATTCAAAAGTCATCAAAGCCCATGGTGGAAAAATTTTTATATCCTATTGTTCGCAAAGATTTGTCAATTGTCGATGACTTTCATGGCACAAAAATAACTGATGCTTACCGCTGGCTTGAGGACCCCGATGCACCTGAAACACAGGAATATGTTAATAGCCAAAATAACATAAGCCAGCCGTTTCTTGAAAGCTGTGCCGAGTGGAAAAAAATAAATACCAAGCTTACGAAATTATGGAATTATCCAAAATATGGATGCCCAATGAAGTATGGCGATTATTACTATTATTTCATGAATACCGGCCTGCAAAACCAAAGGTAATACTGCTTTGCATAACCAGATAATATTTGAACACATTCTCATTTCATTCCTTTTGCAGTGTTATGTATCAGCAAGCTTCTCTGAATGGCGAAAGCAAAGTATTTCTAGACCCCAATAGTTTATCTGAAGATGGTACAATTGCGTTGTCGCAAAAGTCGTTCTCCGAAGACGGCAAGTTTATGGCCTACGGGCTTAGTGAAAGTGGATCAGATTGGATTAAGATTCACATACGCAATGCTGAAACCGGTAAAGACTTTGACGAAGTGCTTGAAAAAGTGAAATTCTCGGAGATTTCGTGGACAAAAGACAATAAGGGATTCTTTTATGGAGTATGTACTTAAAGTAACATTTATACATATATATTTAACTAAAAATAATTATTTGTATACAACAGAGGTATCCTGACCAAGATGGTAAAACTGATGGCTCAGAGACCCAACAGAATCAAAACCAAAAGCTTTATTATCATCGCATTGGAGAAAGCCAGGCAAAGGATGTGCTAGTTGTGCAGTTCGATAACGAACCATCATGGCGCTTGTATGGATAATCTTTTTGCATATTGTGTAAAGCGTATATAAGAATATTCCTCTTTCTCTCGTATTTAGCCAATCTGTTGTCTCCGATTGTGGAAAATATTTGGTACTGGCCATTGTTAAAGACTGTCGTGATAATATTATATACTACGCCGATCTTAAGCCCGGAGAGGAAATAAGATCAGAACTGGATGTCAAAATCATTGTCGACAAGTTTGAGTCGGACTACGATGTGAGTAAATGTATATTTAGTATATTTAACTTATTAATATTAACATATTCCTTTTTGATTTGATTTTCCAGTACATCACCAATGTCGGCTCAAAAGTATATTTCCGCACAAACAAGAATGCCCCGAATTATCGTGTCATAATCATTGATTTTGAAAATCCGGCTGAGGCCAACTGGGAAACCCTTATACCGGAGCATGAAAAAGACGTTTTGGATTGGGCCAAATGCGTTAATGAAGATAAGATTCTTCTTTGTTATATAAGGGACGTGAAGGTAAGTCAAATTTGGCATGCAGCATACCCAATATACTCAAAGTAAATCTCTTTTTAGACAATTTTGCAAGCAAATTCACTTCAAACTGGAAAATTGATACGCGAATTCGATTTGGATATTGGTACCATTGTTGGAACATCTGGAAAAACAAAATATTCGGAAATTTTCTATAATTTTTCATCATTCCTGAATCCCGGAACAATTTACCATTATGATTTCAAATATCCGGATCAGCCACCAAAAGTGTTTCGTGACATTAATCTGAACTTAGATGGTTTCAATCGGGATAATTATATTGTTGAGCAAATCTTTTATTCAAGCAAAGATGGTACTAAAGTGCCTATGTTCATTATTCGCAAGAAGGCGGATACTGTACAGCCACGCCCATGTCTGCTTTACGGCTATGGCGGCTTTAATATTAGCATGCTTCCAACATTTGGACTTACGGGGTGAGTATTAGGAAATTTTATGAAAAAGAGCAATTTCAATTCAATTTTATATTCAATCGAAAAACAGTCTTATGTTTGTAGATACATTTGATGGCGTTTTGGCCTATCCTAACATCCGTGGCGGTGGAGAATATGGCGAGAAATGGCATAACGGCGGCCGCTTGCTCAACAAACAAAACGTGTTCGACGACTTTCAGTGCGCTGCAGAATATTTGATTAAAAACAAGTATACCACAAAAGATCGATTGGCAATTCAGGGTGGATCCAATGGTGGTCTGCTTGTTGGCGCTTGCATTAATCAACGTCCTGATTTGTTTGGAGCTGCAGTTGCTCAAGTTGGGTGAGTATATTGACGTATTTAAGGTATTTATGAAATTAATAATATATATATATATATATTTATATGTTGCTGATATACATCAACAGCGTTATGGATATGCTGCGCTTTCATAAATTCACTATTGGTCACGCCTGGTGCTCGGACTATGGAAATCCCTCTGAGAAAGAGCACTTCGACAATCTTTTCAAGCTTTCGCCATTGCACAATGTCCACACACCCAATAATGCAATTAGCGAGTACCCATCTACACTGATTTTGACCGCTGATCATGATGATCGCGTCAGTCCATTGCACTCCTTGAAGTTTGCTGCCGCATTGCAAGAAGCCGTACGCAATTCTGCATTCCAGAAAAACCCATTGCTACTGCGTGTATACAAGAAAGCTGGACACGGTGCTGGAAAACCGACATCAAAGCGAATTGAAGAAGCAACAGATATTCTCACATTTATGTATAAAAGCCTTAACATCGATGTCATCAATTTGTAATTCATCAGTATATATACCGTTATGATTTTCTTATTTAAGAAAAATCCTGTCTATTAAATTTGTAACGACAGTTAATGTTCAAATCGTCACTTTTATAAACTTTTGCATTTATCATGTAGAATTCCGAAAATGAATAATTCAAGCTCTTTTGAAATTATACTTTATATCCCAAACTGATTTAACCACCCTGATTTATAATATCGTAGATAGATCAAAAATAAAGAAAATTATAAAAAATGTTCGTTCGCGTATAAAGGTCATATGTTTATTTGTTCGTTGAGAAACTTTTATATATGTATATTAAATACTTATCAAATCTTTCCCTTTGAGACTAGATTAGATAAGATATTTGCTTTTAATCTATACGGTTTTTATTCAAAACCGGAGTTGCGTTTCCGTAAATCTTCTGAATTACGCTTGTTGGCTAAAGCTGCATACAAGGAATAAAAAGAGGAAGAACTCGAATCCTCTGGAGCACATGGATAATAATGGATCTACATTAAACAATGATTTGCTTCGTTTCTTCAATCATTCCCAGACTGAGGCCTTATTTTGGGTATTTTGATATTCTTGGTACCCCCTTTTAAAAACAAGCTAGCTAAGTTTATTTCTACAATACAATGAAATAAAGTACTTCAGGCATATATTAGTTCATATTTATTTACTAATTACAGCAAAAATGAATGCCTGATAAAAAAGCGCCTGCGCACTACTTTTCTTCTGGCTTACTGAAGACAAAAGTCAAGTTGCATTTGCCACAGTAATGACGATCCTCGTGGGCAGCCATGAAGACTCCAGCACCACAGTTCTCTCCGGGACACTCACGTCTGAGACGATGGATCTTTCCATTTTCGTCAACCTGAAATCAAATAAGTGGTATTAATAAGAGATATTTCAATACTTATACAGAAGTCGATCAATTTGTTGATTGTGAACAACAAATGTTAGCGTTTTTCAGGAAAAAATAGATTCACTCTTTTAAACGGACATATCACAAGATTTATGTACGCATTGTGGAAAGAGTGTATATAAACAGAATATAGTTTATATGGATTTGATCAACTTGTCACTTGGAAACTTAACAAACAAGTCAATAAGCTCAAGACCAAGACTCAAGAATTCCAAGAACAGATCATATAAGTATTCTGTTCCAGTTGAATTGAAGATGTACCTTGTAGTATTTAAGGACAGCTAGCTTGACCTTCTTCCTCTTGTGCTTAATTTTCTTGGGGGTAGAGTAATTCTTCTTCTTGCGCTTCTTGGCACCACCACGAAGGCGGAGCACCAAGTGCAAGGTTGACTCTTTTTGGATGTTGTAGTCGGAAAGAGTGCGACCATCTTCCAATTGCTTGCCAGCAAAGATTAAACGCTGCTGATCTGGAGGAATTCCTTCTTTGTCCTGGATCTTGGCTTTGACATTCTCGATGGTATCCGACGGTTCGACCTCAAGAGTGATGGTCTTACCCGTTAGGGTTTTGACAAAGATTTGCATTGTGCACTTCTGTGGACAACTGAAAGATTCCGAAAAGAAAATTTGTTAATGCATGTTCACTTATTATTACTAAAATGTATCTAAATTCAATCTTAACTAAAAAAAAGACACCTTTTTATTTTTATTTAATTTCTATTTTTTTTATTGACCGAATCGAACGCAATTTCTATCCACTAACATCTTAAACTAGAAGTACAGCATTTATAACTCCATCGTTCTCTGGATTGTTTGTCACTTGAGCATATTTTCCCCAAACAACTTTTCCAGTCTGGGTTACTAAGCCTAATTCGGAGATGTTTACTTCTATTACTGTACCCTTGGTTATGACGCCCAAGGAGGTAAACATTGGAGAGCTTGGATTCTTTTTAACTCCAATAATTGGTAAGTGGAAAGTTGCTTTCAGTTCTGGGTGCGTTACGTGCGCCTTTTTCATACGCAATGCCATCGGTCGAATGAAGCGTTCAAATTTGGGCGGCTTGCGTGTGAAGTTCTCGCCAACAAATGTTACTTTTGTCACCATGCGCTTCCAGGCCTTCCTCTTGGTCTTGCCCGTTTTCAAGACCTTAAATACTTCAGCGTCTGATTGAGCTCGTACTTTTGGTATAGGTACATCCCATTTGCCAGCCTTCTCTTTTCGTTTCTGCTTTATCATATTTGATAAAACCTTGGCATTTGACTGAATACCTCTGTCAAGTAGATAATGTGGTAGAGCTCCATCCTCGACCTTTTCTTCCTGTTTCTTGACCTTCTTTTCTTCATGCGCTTGAATCTTCTTCTTCATCTGAATCTTTTCATTACGCCTCTCCTTATTGAACAACTTGGCTTTAATACCACGCAACTTCTGAGCTTTACGGGCACGCTCCTTCGGAAGACGAGCTTCCTTCTTGCGTTTGCGTTCTTCATAGTCGAGACGTCGACCATATAACTTGCGGTGACGCTCCATATACTCATTTTGAGGCATGGTGAATTTGTCTTCTGCAGACCTGCAACGTTAAATAGTTGAATAATATAAAAACAATTGTGGAAAATATGGCACTGTGAATTGTCTGAAGTAAATAATGTTTTATCGTATATGCAACTACATTATGTATATATTACGAATACATAATTATGTATTTTCTGATAATCCACAGGTGTCATATTGACCACAATCCACTCACCTTTCATCTTTGCACTTATTAATTTACATGACATGAATATGAACGAATAAATGGAAAAACGCACATGTGAATGTTCTTATGAGCGCGTCACAAGCTTATAACACAAATTGCCTAACTTTTGCATTATTTCTGTTCGTATCTCATGCACTAGATAACATAAAAATAAAAGGTAAACGCATTCACAATGTAGATACATATACACGATCGTTTTCTTTTTTTGCCGAAAAACTTTATGCACACATAATTCTAGCCACACAGTGATGGTTCGTATTTATACGTTTAGAACTAAAACTAACATGTTTCCAGCAATTGTTGATAGCAAGAAACTCCATTTTATTAATCTTACTTATATTTATAATCAGAATATCACTTTACTTAATAATTAAACGCTAAAATCAAAATTTTCAAAATTTCACCCACCTTGGTCTGGCAAAAGTACGACAGGAAAGAGTTTTACAAACGTGCTATGGACAGGAAGTGCGGCTTGAAAAATACAGGGTTGCATGCAGAAATAAATTGCATGGTTTTGTGAGAAGTAACTATAAAATATCACTGTCAACAACACTGTTTACAATGGAATGAAACAGAAATTGTATTTAACATGACATTAGCTCATTATAATTATTATTGTATTATGAATTGTACAATTTGAGTGTACAGCGGATATAATTGCAAATAATATATTTTACGAAAGTTTAATTCCAATCACTGCATTTGTTGGTTGTCTTTTCGTTCAAATTTTGAGCACATTGAGAATTGTTCACGAAATCTTCAGATATTGATTACTCAAAAATATCGATATGAATTATCGTAGCAGATTCTTTTATCTTTTGTTGTACCCGTGCTCTCCTATTGCTTGGTTTCTTATTTCAAGCTGTCAATTCTGAATAAGCAAGCAATATCCAACTATGACTGTTTTTCTTATATCTTAAAGCAGTGCTATCATAGATTCATAATTTTATTAAATTGGACCCTCAGTAATCAGAGATGTACAAAGTATCTACTCATGGTAAGAAAAAAACTCGAAAACACTTTCTTTGGCATCAGAAATCGGTAGACTTTTTAGGGATACCAAGTTTAGGATATTCACTAACTGCATTCTAATTTTTTTAACATTCCTAAGATCAAATCTGCGCATATTATCCTTTTGAACATATGCCTTTTATCTTACTCAATAGTGAAACAAAAAACCAAATGTAATTAAATAATTTAATTTTTAATGTATTTAAAAAACTGTAATTGTGATATATATATACTGATATAAAATGATTTACAATTATTTTCATACAAGCAATTTCTTGATATCGTCATTTTCTGCCACTTCAGCATAGCTCTGGCCGTCTGGAGTTACTCCGTTTTTGTCTGCACCCTGAAAAGTAAATAATGCAATTTTGTTAATATTTTTAATGATCAATCATTCTCCCTTAATTCAACATACTTTTTCCAACAGAAACTCCACACATTTCGTATGACCCTCCCAGACAGCGGCCAGAAGTGGAGTTATTCCATGTTTGTCTTTTCTCTGTTGAAAGAAAATATTGATACTGATAATAATGAATCATTTCAATCTTATTTTTCAAAGGTACAACTTCAATATATGTATATATAAACATGATTCAACATAATGTAAATTGCTTCCTCAAGAAAATGAAACAAGATAATCTTAATGAGTATAACGAGTTTTCGAATGTGTTTCATTATTTAAAAGTAATTTAATTGTTTGGTATACATATTTAGCCTTGAATATAATTTTCTATTTTGCCTTTATACTAATCTTTACTTATAATTTGTAGTACCGTTATCATTGAATGACGCATGTTCTTTATCTTGAAAGTAATTGTCATAATGAAGTTAGGAATTATTTATTATTCTGTTTTTAGGAAAATCTACCAAATATATTTTTAATAAATGTATATGTTAGCAATTTGAAAGATAATGATAGAGAAAGTAACCGAAAAAATATTGGAATAATTATATTTTAGCTATTCTCTGCAATTAGATACAAAATGATCTATGTTTTACAGTATAACCGGCAACAATAACCATCTAGAATTATTTACAATTTTGTGGTGTATATGTTATTTAGTTAACATTAAAGAGATTTTTTAAACACCATATGAATTTTAAACCATATATGAATTGTATCTGAATGTGTTCCATAGAAATCAGATTTTCTTTTTAAAAATTACTGGCAAACTAAGTTTCATCACTAACTAGCTCAGACCAATGTACGTATATACATACGTACATTGTAAAGTACATACATAGCAGCTTAAATTTGGCTGTGTAGATACGAAAGTAACTATGTATGTAAGCATGTTTGTACGTATACATTTAATACACAGTTAAGACCAGCTTACGTTTACATCCGCTCCCAATTTAACCAAGAATTGGAGTACATTCAGCTGGCCGAAATCAGCCGCGTAATGTATGGGAAATCTTCCTTTGATCTCTGTGTTAACTTTCTGAGTCTGCAAATAATATTAATTAGCCGAAAAAAAGTTTAGCCGTGTTTTCATACTCACATCATTGCTAAACGCAGTTTGAACCGCATCTAGTTCTCCATTTTTGATGGTCCAGATAATGTTTTCTGTAGATTCGTCGCTCATTTTATGTGTATGGTTGTTTAAATTATTAGTTGCAGACAATTAAAACTGAATAATATTTAACATTCTATTTCAAGGGTTGCCTTCTGTGTTTTATCGAGCCGCTTACTCATTTATATCAACTTTCCAGTGATGGGTATCATTTTACACGGTCCCTGGCCGATAGTTTTTGGCACACCACTAAAATATTTGCCATTCACTACGAAACAGAATACATTCTACAAAAATATTCAAATGTATCAACAGATAACAGCAAATTTATTTTTTATTAATTCAATAAGTATTTGAATTTTTTTTCTAAATATAAAAGTAAGTAATATGAATATCTCATAGAGATTTTGAAATGATGAAATCGAACTGAAGAATATTTAAGAATGAAATAAAAAAGTAAGTAGAGCACTATATATAATAAATAAAAGTTGTTAGAGACACAAGTAAAATAATTAGCAAAAGAATCGGGAGCAACTGACTGCAATATACTCGTTCATGGCTCAGGTCAGAGAAGTTGACCTAAATTTTGGAAAACACTAAAGGCAAACACGATCAACAGTTTTGAAGTACATACATATATCTTAAGTCAGAACTATAACATAAATAAAGATATACTTAGTTTACGTGTCGAAATCCAAGGAAGCTGCAGAATTACCCAAAGATTTTGTTTTTATTAGATTGCTTAAACATATTTGAGTGCAACTAATTTTTTACATTTCTCCCTTTTCAGTTTACAAATAAAACAGTTAATACACATATGTGTATATGGTTTTCCGAAAAGTTCAATTAAACGTCCAAAACGCGTCATTACCTTCTGCTGATACTGTATGATTATGCCATTTACGCCCAAAGACTGATAAGATTAGATAACTGTTAACGGGGAATAAGCCTCGAAGCGAAACCTTCACTTGTTAGTCAGTTTTTTCTCAGTGAGCACACAATTTAGTAAATAGACGGAGTCAAGAATTAAGTTTAGAATGAATAGAGTTCGAACTGCTATTTTTATCTTAACAACGCTCTTCGCGCTATTGCCATTGGGTATCACAGATTCTGTAGCCAAAAGTGATGCATCAAAGACAGAGGAAGCCGTCGCTATCACAAAGGTGAGATTGTGGAGTAGTATCAATAAGACATAGATACATACATATACAATGTTCATACATATGCATGCATATATGTATGTATGTCAAGTACAATGTTCATAAGCGTATGTACATATGTATATAAATTGAAATGGATTTAATACACATGCATACGAATGTGTGCATGTAACTACATACATACACACACCTAACATAAATAAACTATGAGTATTTTTATTCAGTTAACAGCTTTACTAGACTGACTCATAGTTTAAATCAACTGAATCATTTAGCTTTCCATGAAAAGAGAATGAAATACTTTGGAACAGTGTTTTATCTTTTGTTCTCTCTGTTTGCGTGTTTGTGTTCAAATGTGGTTCGTAGGATATTATGTGGAACGCATTTGTGTATATTTAAAGTTATCGATAGCTTGTATTTTCTTCGATTGCAAATGACGACCTAAAATTCAAATTTAAAATACCGTCTATAATATACAACTATGATATTGAGTTTTTTTGTAAATTGAAATACCATATTCCCGAAATTATATATGACCATTAAGAAATTACGTTGCTCGACGCGGTAAAGCTCAAAGTAAAATAAATAGCCCTGGTATCAATGCTCAACTGAAAATACGTTAAGTGCCCTGCATTACAGTACACTGGTTATATTATTTATTAATGTATATGTATATATGTATGTGAAATTGAAATTCATAGGTGATTAGATTTGTTCACCTATCAGATAAAATTGTACTGGAAAAGGAATCCAGGGATTCGAGTCTAATCATCTATTATGTGATTGATTTAAAACTTCATTTATTTCAGACAAGCGCTGAGCCAAAAGCAAGCTCGATATGCACCAAGTGCCTATGCGATGTAGAAAACAGCCTAATTGACTGCAACAATAAATTAAGTGACTGGTTTACTGATGCAGAATGGAAAAGCCTTCAAAGCGAGAAGATTGTCTTCGACACTATCAAAATGGAGCACAACAATTTGACAACTGTTCCCGTGCTGCCAACGTATGGAGTGAAGAATCTGTATTTGGGCTACAATCAAATAACTTCAATTACACTGGCAGCCTTTCAAAATTTGACAGAGCTTACCAAACTTGATTTGTCTAATAATAATTTAACTTCCAAGGCTTTGGTACCTGATGTGTTCAAAGGTCCATATTCCCAACAGGATTTTGAGCCACTGAAGAACTTAAAATCACTTAATTTGGGATATAACTTCATACATTCCTTGAATGATGATTTGTTCGAACATATTTCTTATCTGGAAGAGCTAAGTTTGTGCTCGAATACTTTTCAAGTGATCGATAGGCTGACGGAAACTGCACTTGCTGGATTATCCTCATTGAAGGTATTATAACTCTAATTATATTCATAATTTCCTTATCAGTCGTATTCAAAACATTTATTTCATCTATTATCTTTTAGGTTCTGGACCTTTCATTTATGGAACTATCGACGTTGCCTGATACCATTTTTCACGGACCCCGAGATCTGGAAACTCTGATACTTTCAGGAAACTTATTTAAAGATATACCAAAAGCCTTGTCGTATTCCAAGAACTTAAAACGCCTTGTTTTGGATGAGAATCCCATTGGCAACCTGGAAGGACAAAAGTAAGTCAAATTCACTTAAAATGGAAACAATTCTGATCTTATACCTATTTCTTATAGCGTTTTCCCTGCAATGTCGTCTTTGCAATACCTGAGAATGTCGTATATGTTAGATATATACAAAATTGGACCAGGTGCCTTTAGCGAACTTCAAAGTAAGCATATTTGTGCTCATACCATGCCAAGTGTTATATAATGTTTCTTATATATTTTACAGATCTAACGGAATTGATATTGAGTGATAACAAAATGCTAACAGAACTCGATTTGCATGCTATGTCAAAGAATGTCACAGGAGGAAGCTTCTTGGACTATCCTCCGCTTGATAAGGTAAAAGGAAAAACTTCTTTTTTATATTTATTTCTAACTCATCGGTTTCTATATAATATATTTCAGCTTTATCTTAACAACTGTAATCTAACAACGCTTCCACAAGAGTTTATCAGGCGCTGGGATAAACTTAGCGTGCTTGATCTGCGCTTTAACCCATGGGACTGCATTACCTCTAATGAGTATATGATCAAATACCTAATTCCGAGGGTCAACAGCACCACGCCACTTTTAGCATCGAATGTGAAGTGCGCATATCCAGAGGAACTAAGCGGTGTGGAGGTTCTAAGAGTTGCAAGTGGTGATTTAGGTTCACCAACACAGAGCAGTAGTCTAGTCTGGATTGGCATAATCGTTGCCATTCTATTGGCAATACCTCTTACTTTAGCTGGAATAGCGTTTTATAAACGTGGCAATTGCCGTTTCGGCAGGAAGAATGAGGCCAATAGGACGCTATATAGCCGTACGAGCTTCAATGAAGAGTTCCATATATAATAATATGTACATATATATAAAACCACAATTTACATCTTTTGTTACAATAATCAATTAAAACTTTTATACAAATTTACAATGAAAAGTGACAGCGTGTTTACAACCTGCCAATGCGAGTTAAATAGAAAATGTCAAACACTCTTATCGATGACTTTGGATTCAGGCAGGCAATTTGCTGTCTAAAGGGAATTAGTGTCTTGATGGGCATGTCTATCATGGGAGTCAGTTGCTTCGCAGCCGTAAGTTAACAAATGTCTTCCCGCTTTCTGTTCAGGAAATTGATAAGGTGAATGTTTCTATAAAACCTATCTTTGTAATAGGGTTGCTTACATGCTATTCAGTTATTGTGTACCCATTTTGGTAGTTAACATTTATCACTTGGTAACATTCTTGAACAGTATGAATAACTTTGGAGTTTTTGTTTTTCTTGTAAATCGGTATTTTAGTTTGATATATTTTCATACTTTTAAAAAGTAATTTAATATTTTGTTCGTACATTAACAAGCACAGACCATAACATAATATTACGAGTTCTAGGTATTAAATCGATCTTTGATAAATTAATTTGTTCGCTATGTTAATACATAAATATTTGACAAAAACAATTAAAGATTATTGGCTAACTTAATGTGCGAAATAAATACATATTTGTAATTTAATAGATTTACAGGTCTTTTTAGTTGCATTTGACTTTTCTTACTCCTTCAATACCAATAAAATCAACAATACCTATATGCGTATGATAAACTTGGTCTTTTTGTTTTTCAACATGTACAATGGATTTAAAATACTGTTATCTATGTTTAATGTTAACTCTATTAATTTGTGTTTTTTTTTTTTTGTTTGTATTTTTTTTGTTATAGTTTATAAGGTCAACGTTGGTATATACCAAAATATAAAGTTCGATTAGTTGATTACTGATTTCTAGATCAGTACAGAGAATTTTTCTATTCAGTACATAGATGCTTCTATCGGTGCTCTTAAGTTGAAAACTTATTCATATAGAGAACATTATTAGTTATATACGGACACACACACAAAACAAGTAAATAGCATGTAAATAAATATATGTTTTTCATATTTTGAACAATATCACTGCAGCAATAGTGCCGAGTATATTGATAAATATACACGTATATCTTCGATGTGCTTCCGTTGTAGTTTTCTGCTTTGCTGCATAATTTCTAAGGAATTCCAGAGACACCGCTCAGCGGAGCGCCGATTTGCTGTAGCTGCTGCTGTTGGTGAATTAGATTGACTCGTGCCCTTTGCTGCTCAAGTCGCTGCACTGTGGCGGTCAAATGCGAATTCTCCACATACAAATCCTTAACAAGAATATCGGCGTTCTGCAGACGCTGTGTCTGATTGGCAATTAAATCGGCTTGTGCTTCGATACGGCTATGCAATTCGTTGAGATCCACTTGATGCTGACGCCAAGATTCTACGGAACCAATGATAACAGATTAAAGGATAAACCACGCTTGATCAATGTGACTTTTGCTTACGCTGCATCAGGGACTCGGTGTATTTCTGCTGCTGCTTAACTACATTCTGCAAATGACGATTGCGCAACTCGAGTTGATTGAGTCGCTGCTGAAGCGTCGGATGTGTAGTTCGCTAGTTAAAAATAAAAAATTCTAATGATAACGGATTGCAAACTTCAATGATAACAACGATCTTTACCGCATAAGCCTTCTCGAGCACGGGACGTGCTTCCTGCAACTGTTGCAGTTCCATGACTAAACCGTCACGTTGCAGGCTCAAATCCTTTATTTGCTCCTTGAGCGAAAGCTCAAAGAACTTAAGACGCTTTAACTCCTCCTTAAGGACACTTGGGCTATTGCATTTTTCGTTACTAAAGCCAGACGCTTTACTCGTCGACACTATACTGTGCGAGTCAAAGCTCTTGTTCGATGCAGTTGATGAAGTCTCACTATCAGCGATTTCGCCTTCAGACGGCGGTGATTTAGGCTTACAAATGGGCGCCGGCGTACAAATACTGACAGACGAGGCATATTTAGTATCAGTGTTGGTGAGCGATGGGCTCGATGGTGAAGTAGTGTCAACTGGTGTGGTACTAAAGATGGATGTTGTAGAAGTGGTAAGGTTGTTTCTACAAAATAAACTCTAATTAGCTTGAGTGGAAAGCCATTGGCAGTGGGTGATTATAATAAAACAAGAAACGGACAACATCAATAGAAAAATCAATGAGAGCAAAACAAAATTATTAGTAACACGCATAAAGTTAGCTTATCGCTCTTTAACTGACACGCCACGGATAACCAGTTTCTTGTGGCCACGCCAAATGTATTAGTTATGAACCAGTCATGCCCTTATCTAAACAACCCTTAACCAATATTGTTAATGTGAAATGGTTTTGTATGTATATCATAGAAATAGCCTTATTCGCTTATTACGTTTAAGCATATTCCCATTTCTTTATAATACTTTGCTTGATTAGTAAAATCTCTTAATAAAGAAATACTCTTTCTTCAAGTTTAAGATTTATTACAATGGTATAATGGATATCCAATAACCTTAACTGCTTTCCACAGACCCACATTATGGAATTTGCTGTATAAAATTCAAATTTACATTTTTCCTGCTCATTCATGTGGAAGGCTCTCAAGTATTACATAGAAATTGGGGCAAGACTCAATTATAATAAGAGTATGACGAAATGACTTTCATGTTTTTGATTTTGAAACTTCAGATTATGATTGAAATAAGCTCTTATATATCAAATATTGTATTAATGTGTAATACATATTGATATTGATCTCAACAACTCTTGCTTATCAAGACTATATATTATGATATACTACAATTCTATCATAAACTAAAACATCTGACTTGACTGTTGTGCTCTAGTCGAGTCTTAGGATTTCAGATCTCTAGTTTTTGTGGTTTACGAGATCGATGTGTTCACACAAATGGACGGACGGACGGTCATGCCTTGATCGACTAAGCTTGTCGACCTTATTAAGAATATATATATTTGTGTACTTTATGTAATCTGCCACAACTTCTTCTGCCTTATAATACATTTTCATTATATATTTAGATTTATAGCATTTATCTGATTCGCAAGTGTCGATATACTTAAGAGCAATGTGCAGCAGTCTTAAAATAAGCGACAAAAACAATCACAGTGAGAACGAGTCAAGGAAATAGGAAGTGCAGGGTATTTTCATGCCAGACAAAAACATAATCAACACAAACACTCAAACACGTGAAAGCTTATATTTCATTTATTTAATGAGTGCAAACAAAAAAGACATTCATTCGTACACTTATTGCTACATGATAATTTTTTATTCAGATAAGATGTCACATAGATATACACATACATACACATAGGAATTGAGGAACATTCAAACAAGCGAAATCGGATGCTCAAGTTGTACTTACCGACTGGTCGCTTTGTGAGTCGGCGATTCGCCAAGCAGCGCCAAGACCTTGGCACTACTTTCCACGTTAGCACCGTCAAATGATTTCAGCGGCTCCTGAATTGTGCTTTGGTGCCACAGGTAGCTAATGGGTGAGCTGGCAGGCCTTTGGCCAGACTGCCCACTCAGCTGATGCAATGCATCAGAGTTGATCTCGCATGCACCGGTTAGGATTTCGACGCTTTCGCCTAGACGTGTACGCAAATCTTCGATCTCGCTCTGTAATGTGCTAATTTGATGCGATTTTTCTTCCAGCATTCGAATAGAGTTATTCCGCAGACTGGCAGCCTCCGCCTCGAGCTCGACGTACTGCTGTTCTAACATGTCGCGCTCATCAATAGGCGAGAGCCGACCATCTTTGCTGAACTGTTCCTCATATTCGCGCACCTTTTCCATCAGCTCGGTGAACTTTTTGTCGCTTTCCAGCTGTTCCTCTTCGTAGATGTGGCGCTCTTTATCAAACATTTGCCGCTCCTCGTTCAGCTTGGCTTGCCAGTAATCCTCGCAATCTTCGTAAGCTCGCTGCATCTGCTCCAGACTACTCTCCAGCTCCTTGCAGCGTGTCTCAGGCGGCGTGCTACGGCTGCCGCTCTCGGTACTGCCGGTGACAGTTGCCGTTGCAGTTGCCGCCTTAAGATCCATTTCCAACTGCTCCACGGTTTTGCGGAGGGCAGTAATCTCTTCCTCATGACTCTTGCAGCGTTGTAATTCTGAATTGAGGGCTAACCAATCACCGCTATTATCGCTAAACTCGCCTGCTTCAGAGCACTTACGTTGTTTTCCCAGCCGCGGGCTCTCCCCAGTTATGTGCGTTTTGCTTGGTGAGTCACCTCGCCGTTTAGTGGCCAGCGCAACGCTAACAGCCTCGAGTTCTTCGCCTTCGGTTGACTCTGCAGCTGACGCATTCACAGCAGGTGATGCAGCAGCATGCTTCTTTCTTGACTTTGTGCGTGCCAGATCAACGTACAAGTTCTCAATTTCCATTGTTAGCTCATCAGTTTTGTCGCGCAACTGTGCGTTCTCCATTTGCAAGGCTGTCATTTTTTCCATAACGTGCAGCAGCTCATCATCGTCAGAGGTTTTTTCTCGGCCGATAATAGCATGATCGTTGTTTTCTGATTTAATCTCTGGCCGAATTGGCTCGGACATAGCCAACTCCTTATTCAACTTAATGTTCTGTTCGAGTAACTCAGTCATTTGCTGATGGACTTTCTGCTGTTCCATCTCTAGTTCGCTATTTTCAGTACGCACCAGATCCAGCTCAGTCTTCAGTTTAAGTTCCTCCTGCTCGAGGCTCTTAATCTGACTTTCCAATCTCGCTGTCATACTGGTCCAATGGTCACGATCGCTTGTTATACGCTGAGTCAGCTCACGCACCATACTCGCATGCCGCTGCTCCAGCTGTTGCACCTCCTGCTTGCAGTTGTCCTCCAACATGGCATGCCGCTCATCAACCTCGGCTGCCAACATCGCCACTCGCTGATTGGCTGCCTTATTATCAGATCGCAGTTTCTGATTTTCTTGATATTGCTGGCGATATGCCTGTCGCAGTGAACCCAACTCTACGGATTGCAGCGCTATTAGTGCACGCAACACATTCGAATTTGGATCCTGCTCGAGTCCACGCAATTCTTCTTCAAGAACTTTGGTCAGCTGAATAATGTTCACCTCCTCCTCCTCGTTGTCGAAGCCCAGGGCATGCAGCAGACCTACACTATTAACGATATTTGCCATTTCCCAGGTCTCCACGAGGCTGTGCGCACTGATTGTCTCCAGCTGATGTGGTGTTATAATTTCTGTAAGAAGCATAAATATCAATATTAAAGGAATGACATTTAATCAAATTAGCATATGAAATCCATAATAAAAGATGGCAGCTGTAGAACATAACTATAGATTTAAAAGCTGAGTATTTCATGCTATCTATGTGTATTGAAGTGTTCCATTTGTGTGTTAGTAAACTTTATATCTATATCCACGACATCACGTAATTGCTATAATTGTAATTTGGATCTTGGCCCAAGTGTTATATAGACCACACAGTGTGTTAGCTCTCTCTGCACTTACCCAGCGATTCCACGCTACTGCACTCCTTTTGTGCCTCTCTAAGATTACTTTTATTGCTGCTATTACCGACTTGCGTACCTACTGTCGAGGACGTTGTGGCGCTCGTTGAGGTTGTCATCATTTTGGAGTGCATATTTTTGCGTGCTGGTAGCGAGGCACAGCGCTTGAGCTTGCTGCCGCTTGTGTGGACGGAGCGAAATACTCGGCTGCCAGGAAGATCGCTTTGTGACGATGACCGTTGCACCTAAACAAAGAAGCGAAGCAAATTAAAATAATTACTTACTGCTGAAACTAACAGCAAATAGTCGCAGCAACTTACTTGGACGGTGTGATCGTTGCAGCTCGTTAGGCTTTTGTGCTGATCTTCGTCTGTATTGTCGGAGTCCGTAACGTCGAGACCTAAAATCTGATGCGGCCGTGAACGACGTCCATATTTCTTGGTTCCAACTATCAGTTTGGGCGAGACCTCACGATCGGATGAGTCCGCCTCCGGCTGTATCTCAGCGTAGATTTTGGTAGATGGCTCGTTGCTGATCACTAAAGATCGCTCTGTAAGAGATAAGCATTATTAGTTATTTACTCTTGATATTTTCCGGCGGGGAGTCTCTCTACCAAAACGTTTTGCTAGCTGCTCAATAATTGGATCAATGCAGTCATTGCATTGCTTGTAATATAATCGTGTGCCCATTGTGTCACTTTGAGCTACTAATCGTAACTGATGTGAAAACACCTCGCGCACAATGTATTTAAATACTCAATGATCTTTACCTGGCCAACTGGCTAGGTAACGATCAGTTAATCCTGCCATACCCCTCATAAAAGCTAATGCAGGCACGCTGAACATTTTATGGCCGCCAGATGACGCTCGTGATTAGGTAAAATTACGTTACTTACCTTTAAATCCAGATGCTGTGCTCAATGCCGACCGCGACGAGCTGTCAAACTCGGTGCCTAAAAAGTTCAGAAGCGCAACTTTGAACTGTTCGAATGAAACACCCAGCTTGGAGCTGGGAGCACTCGCAGTCAAGCTGGATATCAACGCAGAGCCCTGGTCACGCAACTGGAGCAGCTGGCAGAGGCGTGCTAGTGAGTCTTCGTCGAGCAGGCCATTGTTACGATCTGATGTTTCGCAACTCTGGAACATCTGATACAGTTTCTGCTCATATGGATCGGCCGATACTTCCATTATCTAAGCGCTATTATGTGTGTTATCCGTAAGTTCAGTTTATAGCCGTTATCTAATTGTTTATATATAGGCTTGATTAATAACAAAAAGATACGGGTGAGGTTTAGCATATAAGATATATCAAGTAATTAAGAAGATATTTGATGAGCTAAACTAGCGTTCTACATTGCATCTTAGCAAAACTAATTTTAAATTGAATTTTAATTCTAATAAATCATAAGCAGTTCTTGGATCTTAAGAAATAATTGATCTCAAAATACGCAGTTCTTAATTTAAAAATTCCAATTAGACTCGCTGTTTTTTACGGAAACATAAATATGTGTGTATGCATGTGTGTGTGTGCATATACATACATATGTACATACTTTTCTCATTTGTATAATTCATAAATGTTTAACAATGTATGGGATCATTGATATGAATTCTTCGGTGTGTGATGAGTTTTATATTAATTCTGCATGGATATAACAATATGTAGTTATATAAATTTTATTGTATCAATACACTGTATTTATACATTTGAGGTGAAATCGATAAAAGGCTTCCAGTGGAGTAGTGTAGTTGTAAATTCAGCCTCGGCGTTTTAGGTGTGTGTTTAGCATTAGATATAGTTAAGTATGTATAGACAGTTATTTGCACGTAAAAAGAACACAAAATAAATATTGCACAGTCAACGTTAAAGCATTAAACACGTAAATTTGTATGGTTTGTGAATTGTGATAAAAACAATGTATTATAGCAAAAGACTAAAACAGAGGTGTAGAAAAGGGGCTATAAAATTATCGATATATTTTGTTATAACAACTTAATATACTCAAACAGTATTTAGATATGTAGATTGTTCAAACCGTTTCCATTTTGGTTTCTAATAAGTAACATCCATGCTAATTGCGTCCTCCCACGCTATTGTGAATCGATAAATAATTATTCTCGTTAAAATTATACAGTAATGTATTGTAATACACAAAAGCAGATGCATTTCATATTTTCAACAAACGCAACGCTGCTTAATATATTCAAAATACGGCAAAATTTTGTATATTTAATATTTAATATTTAAAACATACTCATATTTCTTTGGATGTAAAAATAAACTATGAAGTTGACATCGTAAATAGTTTTTTGATGAAATAATTGTGACATAATGAACTTGACTTAATGCTGCTATCTATATTGGTTGCCACTTTCAAACAACTGATTCCATGATACACATAGCAATCTTTGTTTATTTAAATTTTATTTAGTTTTTTTATTATGATAATTTTATAAAAAAAAAAAAACATAGTCTCGCCAAACAACAGTCACTTTCTGAACATATTTATTTCATAATAACATCATCGAACTAGCAGCATCATGGAATATTTTTATTTTCAAATGCTGTGTAGAAATCTAGTACTCCCGATGTTAATTTTATTGACAGATTGCGTTAAAACATGTGTGCATTGAATTTACAAATTTACAAACAAACAAGCAAAATACAAATATAATTGTGAATTGATTCTGTTCAAAATAAAATTTATAGCGGTACTGGAAAATCTAGCTTTGTTATTATAATTATTTTATAGGAATACCCTTTGACTTAAATTGAACATTACGGATCAGGGTTGCTAATTGTGTTATCGGTTATCCGCCATGAAACAGAAACGATATCTTATCAACTCCACAGCGACATAAAAAACATTAAAATAAAAGTGGATTTTTGTTGAATTGTTGAAAGTTATTGAGTGTAAGCGCAATAATATTATAAAATATCAATTCCGATTGCAACCAAGTATTACGGTTGACTACAAATTTTCGTTGAAATATACATTTGCCTCCTCCCCCGTTACGGCCTCGGTCAAAGAGCAGTGTAAATAATTTTGTATTATTACGAAACTTGGATGCACAAATGCAAATGCTTTTAAAGTATAGCTAAAGTCGATATCCCACTCTGGCTGCACATCAATCAGAATGGCCATGCATTCATACATGCGGGCCAACCCGAACCAAACACAAACAAACAGTGTCAATGTGAATTTGACTCCCGACGAGGTGAACAATTTCCTAAAGGACAAACAGGCATGGGAGCACGCAATATCGCTCTACCAGGGACCTGATCCGCTCGATCACTGGTATAATTACATATGCTGGTATGAGAACCATGCACCCAGCGATCCAGACCGCAAGTTCCGCGAAACGCTCGAGCGCTGCCTCACAGTCTACGAGCACGACGAATACTACAGGCAGGACGTGCGGCTAGTGCGCCTGTGGCTAAAATACATTGCCATGCAGACTGATCAGTTGCGCTTCTATCAGGTGCTCTTCCAGCGCGGCACTGGGCGCCAGGTGGCTGCATTTTATATAGGCTGGGCCAGCTACTACGAGGCGCACGAACAGTTTAAGGACGCCGAAGCAGTATTTAATCTGGCTTTTCAAGAGAAGGCCCACAGCAATGCTGAGCTCGAAAGTGCCCTTGCCAAGTTCACATATGCCCGCTCGATGTTTTTCCAGCAGCAGCAGCAGCAACAGCAACAAGTGCAGCAACTCCAGCAGCAGCAGCAGCAACACCAGCCGCCGCCGCCGCCTCCTCCTCCTCATGACGCACTGCAGCAGTTAACAGCATACACACAAACGCATCAACAGCAACAGGAGCATCAGCAGCAACCACATCAACATCAGCAGCAGCAGCAACAACAGCAAGTGTATCCTCATCCTGCGCCAAGCACAGCATTAAGAGCCCATCACATGCATCAAGAGAACTTTCATCAATATCAACAGCATCCACAGGATCTAGCTTATCTGCCCCATTTACAACAACAACAACAGCAACAGCCGCCGCCGCCACCAACTCACTACCAGCAACCAGAACAGGTAATATTTAGCATTGATAGCGTTTCAATCACATCACTCAGCTCATCAAATCTGTTACAGCCGCCACCTCCGGTGCCAGCGCGCTTTGAACAACAGTTCCAACAGCCCGCACCCACAGCTGCACCCACTCAGTCTGTGGCACATCCTCACTACTCACCCACATTGCACCAAAATAGAGTAAGCAAATCTAGTAATACATGATACAGTTCCTTACTAAATCTTTAAATCCTTTTTAGCCTGCCACAAATACATGCTATGAACGACAAGTACAGGAACAGATTGAACAGGTTGCGGTGCCTGCAACTTCCAGCGAAGGCTATCCACAGCAACAGGAACAGGTGGCGGGGTCTTTGACGGAAGTGGGCGGTGTGCGTTTGCCGCGCAATTTTCATGCGTATGGGCGCAACAATCACGAGACCTGGAAGCCAGCGCTGACGCTAGAGGAGCCAGATGATCCCTCACGCGTCTGTCACTATCCCAAGCAGCTGGTTTACCCAGCGGGAGCAGGCATCGAATATAGTCCCGAAGAGCTGCTGGCCCGCAAGTATACCGAGCTGCTGGAGCAGCGCAAACAACTCGCACAGGCGCAAGCGCCGCTAAAGCCACTAAATGCTAAAGTACAACAGCCTGCACAACATGACCAGCAGCTGAAGAAGGAACCCACTTATCAGGTGGGTCAGCAACAGCAGCAACTATACGATTCCTATCAGACAGAGACATCATACTACATGACGGAAGTGGATGGCGAACTGTACGCGCAGAACAATGAGGAAGCAGAGGAGGGAAATTCTGATGTCGATGGCGAGGAGGAGGGTGAAGAGCAGGAGCAATCGGAGGAGGAGGAGTCGGATGAGGAGGGCTCCGATCAGCAGGACCATGCAGAGCCTGTGAAGCAGGAGTACAGCAATGGTGTCGATGGCAACATGCACTTCAGTGCAAAGACGACTTTCGAGCAACAGAATCGCTCCATAAAGATCAAGTTTAAGAAGGAACGCACGCTAGAGAGCAGCACTTACAGTGCTTACACTATAGAGAGCATTTACCATCAGCAGCAAGAAATGCCTACGCCGGCGCCAGCACCTGCAGCAGTGCCGGCGCCGGCGCCGGTGCCAATACAGAAGAATACGGCTTCACCCAAAATCGTCCAAGACTGGAGTGGAGCTAGTGCAGTGCCGCGCCAGCGCAACGGCAACCATCATTTCCATCCTTATCTGCTGGGTCAGACCTCGACACCGAAGAGCACAGCGAACGAGAGTCGGCGTGCGCGTGCCAAGGCGAAACTGAGCAAGTTTCAGCGTGAGCTGTGCAGCAACAGCAACTCATCCTGCTCGGTGCCGGACCAGGCGGCCAATGGTATCGACGCAGGCCCTATTCATACGGACTCCGAAGCTGCTGCTGCACCCATACACAACGCGACCTTCAATGACAACGCCAACTTCTCGTTCTCTAGTGCCGGCGGCCACGACAATTCAAATAACTCGCTCGCGTTGGCCGTGGATGGGCTGCACGTGCGCGACGCCTCCCATTTGGCTTGCGTTGGCAACAACAAATCGCAGCATGCCAACAACAACAACAACATGACGAACCAAAGCGCCACAAACAATGCGGACTTCTCCACCTTCCAAGAGAACTCCTATTTCGCAACGCAAAACGACGCGGAGGCGCAGGAGCGTCGTCTCTCCAAGGCCTTGGAGACAATCGATCGTCACCTGGAGAAATTGGCCATCGATCCGTTCAACAGCGAACTCTGTCGTGCTTTCCTCACTAAACTGAATTTCCCGGGAGACAACGACGAGCATGCCAGCTACAAAGTCGTGCAGACGCTACTGCCAAAAATATCCAACACGCGCACACTCAACGTGCTCGATAGCGTGCAGTTCAACATCGACAAGGAGGTGGGTCGTGGCTCGTATGGAGCTGTCTACAAGGCAACCGACACGCGCACCGGCAACGTCGTGGCGCTCAAGTATCAGAAGCCACCAAATACCTGGGAGATCTACATATGCGATCAGGTGAATATAGCCTTTGAGTAGTCAATATTCTCTTGTATATTAATATGAGTATTCTTCTATAGGTGCTACGACGCATACGTGATCCTCAAGTACTGCCAGGACTAATGGACATATCAACGGCGATTATCGCGCCGAATGCGAGTCTAATTGCCACGGAGTTCTCACCTTTCGGTTCGCTGCTGGACATCAACAACAAGATACGGCAGGCCACGAGGAAGGTGATGCACGAGTCGCTCGTCATGCACTTCTCGGCGCAGATCTGCAACATCGTGGATCATCTGCACAAGCAGCGCATCATCCATGCGGACATCAAGCCCGACAACTTCCTGCTGATGCGTGTGCCGAACGTGGACAGTCCTGAGCCTTCGCTGCGACTGATTGACTTTGGTTGCGCCATTGATCTCTCGCTGTTCCCCGACGGTGAGGGCACCAAGTTTCGCAAAGTGGTGCAAACGGATGGCTTCACGTGCATCGAGATGCAGGAGGGACGCTCTTGGTCATACGAAACGGATCTCTTCTGCATTGCCAGCACGGTGCACGTGATGCTCTTCGGCGAGTATATGCAGCCGGAGAAGCGCTCGGCCGGCTGGGAGATACGGCAGAAGGTGCCGCGATACCTAAAGAAGCACGTCTGGTCGAAGTTCTTCTGCGATCTGCTGAACATGCAGGCCGACAACCTGCCCCAGCTGCAGCAGATGCGCAACATCTTCGAGGACGAATGCTGCCGCATGGACTCCGAGCTACAGAAACAAATACGCACACTCTCCAACATTCTGCATCGGCGATAACCAATGAGCTCGCTCCTCATCATCATTAGAATCGTTAAGCCTCGAGTTCATTTCGTTTTTATTTGAAACTTTTAATTTTCTGTGCACAAACTCAGGTTAGGAGAGTGTTTAGATATCAGACACGACCTGAAGTTGGCAACACGATGCTAGTTAAGGTCCAAACTGACTTAAAAGAATACTTGAAGCACACTCTGAGCCATCTGAACTTATCAATATTCTTTATTTGATTTTATTCATTATTTTAATATCAACCAGACGAACTTGTATTCGGGCAAACAAAACTATACCAAAAGATTAATAATTAATATTTTTGTTTCTATTTTGATTTCTTTTATCACGTCATATACACAAATACTGTATATATATATAAACTCTATTAATGAACTCCTAAAATCTCCGAGTGGAGTCCGAAAATGTTGTCTAACGTACTTATGAAACGATTGATTCGCTTGCTGCTATAGCTAGTTCGATTTCTTGCATATTTAACATCTGGTAAGTCTCAGACCAAGAGATATCCTTGCACAGGATACGGCCTGGGACACTAGTCAATTACGAAAAGAAGCAACAACAACAAAATCTTATTGAACAACAAGACTATGCTGAATACATTTGATAAACATATTGAGTAATTCGAAGTCGAATTCGAATTCGAACTCGAAGTTTATATAGTCAACTTTATAATTTGCATAATACGGACCACCAAAAACATCAAATTGTTTGCGTTATATTCGATTTCATATTAAATATTAAGTACATGTAAATACTTATAGAGCACAATGGAAAAGATCGTGCAAATAAAGAAACAAGTGAAAACAAAATTTAAGGAAAACAACAATTAATAATTAGTAATTATAATTTTTGTATGTACAGAGAAGACAGCAAAGAAAAAAAACACAAGAACAAATTAAGTGTCTAACGCGTTGTAAAGTATATAAAATGTAATATTTAGTAATACGCAAACTTGAATAACTTGAATAGAGAATAAATTGGAAAAATGTTAAACAAAAATAACAGAAATCCATCTATTTTGGGGTGTACTCAACTAGGTACAATACATGTGTATTCAAACTGTGGTGTAAGGCACAAGTGTACCAAAAACTAAGCAAAGGTACACTGTACCTCTTCAGAAATATACCTTTGACAATCAACATGCATATATTTCGTTGTTCTATTACTTCATAAGTTTATTTTCTTACTTTAATAGTTTATTTTTAATTAGTTTATGTACATATATTTAAAGCCAAAAATAAAATACTTTAAAATCAACTCATTCATGTACTTCATACATACATTTTACTCAATGTGTAAGAATCTGGTACTTTTTGTTTGGTTAGGTACAATGGTACAAAAGTTTTCTCCAGCTGGCAACGCTGTCGGCTCTGTTTAAATTTACCGTTTCAAAACTCTAAGCAAATAGCAAAGAAAACGTTAATTGTAATCGATCTAATAGTGTATAAAGCCGTATATACATATATGGGTATATCTATTACTATGTTATACCCTTGGCTGCCTACTTTAAATGAGTATAGGTTATAAAAAAGAAAAACAAAAAGAAAAGAGAAAATTATCGCTGCAGCCTATTTTTGCAAATCAAATGCAAATGTCAGTGGAAAAAAAAAGAAAAGAAAAAAGAAAAACGGCAAACGAAATTCACAATTTGGCCTGCTTGGCAATTGTCAAGTAAGTTCCACAAAGCGCGCTGTGCAACAAGCACGACAGCCGTAGACGTTGCAATAGTGTGGCAACAATGCTGCGCTTGACCCACTTTTCCTTTTTGCCAACAGGCAACGGTAAACAATTTCCACCAACCGAGCGACTGGAAAAAGTTGCAACTTTTCATGCAACACACCAACACAAGCACACATACACACACACACACACACACGCGCAACGACACAAAGTCAAAGTCGACGTCGCTGCTAACGCCGCCGCGTCGGTCTCTATTGCCGTGGCGTCCGCCATTGCCGCCGTTGCAGTTGCAGCGCAGCGGTTGCATTCGCATTCGCATTCGCATTCGCAGTTGCAGTTGCAGTCGCAGTCGACTCTCGCCAAGTGAAAGTAAAGTGGGACAAATGTAATTATTATTGCTTCTAGTAACCGTAACCGAGTTAGAAGCCTCGATTGCGGTTGGAAAGTTGGCAACAAACAACGTCGACATTAGCTTTTACACAATATTTTATTCAATCAAATTGCAAAGAGAAAATTGCAGCAGCAGCCGCTGTGGCAGCAGTGGCAGCGGCAACTGCATCAGCCAAATAATGCAACACGTAAACTTTCTATTTTTTGTGTGTCGGCTTCAACGTCAACTTTGATTGCAATTGCAGTAGTACACACACACACACACACACACGCATACTTATAGGAAGGGAGAGAGAGAGACACACGGACACATTGCTTAGCATAAATACACACACACACACACAGATAGATATTTGCATGCATTTATAAGCAAATACATGCATCTCTCTCCCTCTCCCACTGTGTGAATACAATTTAGCATTTGTTGTTTGCCGATTCGTGTTGCATGCATAAATTAATAAATGTGTCCCACATTCGCTTGCGGAGTTTGAGTGACAAATTAGGTTGCCTGTTGTGCGTGAAATTTCTGTGTGCACAACTGTGTGAGTGTGTGTGTGTGTATGTGTGTCAAATAGAATTGGGCTTCGAAAGTAAAGCAGTGCGCATAACGAGTCGCGTTAGCTGAGACTAAATCAACTGCGATCACGACGAATATTGTAATCAATTAATCGGAAACTGATAGCGTTTGCTGATAAGAATTAAAATTAATGTCTCCTTGTTACAGCGAACTTCAACAATGTGCATAGACATGCATGTATGTATGTATGTGTGGACATGTATATATGTATTTTTTAATAAATTACTGTTAGCTTGCCAGTTTTACAGTTCTAAAGAGGATTTTTTTTAACAGTTTCTTAAGTATGTCTTGTCTCTTGAGTGGGTGATAAGAAAATTCTTCATAAAACTAACTAATATGTTAAGATTATAGTTGTGTAAATAGTATTTATGATTTCTTTTATTTATTTATGAAATTAAATAGTTTTTAGTGTTGGCAAATACTAATCAGGATATTGCATAACTTAAATATAACTACAATCAAATCTCCCATTGACGAATACTAACTAACTAGCTAATACATATTCAGAAAAAATATTCAGCTAATAGAAATTTAAATATATACATACATATATTAATATATACTTACATATTTATATATATGCAACTGTCTCTAAGCTAAAATTTCTCTTTAGCTAGATAATCTGATAATCTGTTAATCTGACAACCTGTGATTCAAGTCAATTTCCACTTTAATTCAAATCTACGATTTATTAAAGTTGACATAATACTCATTTTTCGATTATACTTTCAAACTAACTTGATTTCATTTGATAATTATTTTGTAATTCGTAAAAATTAAGTTTTTTTAAAGGATTTAAAAAGAGTACTTCAAATAAAAATCCCAACTAATTCATGCAATTAAATGTATCTCCATTTCTAGGGTATCTATTATCATCGGTAATATTATATTCCAACTATAGTCCGATACGTAGTGAAATTAGAATTTAGAATTGGCAGTGCCCGACTAGAAGTTGAAGTTTAGGAATTTTGGTTTAAAATTTTGGGATATATTGTATCCTAATCTGTATATAGTAATTAGAAGAAATAACATACTCTAAATAATTTTGTGTTACTCAAATTTTGATTAAAAAGCTTTGTTTTTTAGTTATACAATATAATAAATATCTGTTGTAAACGATATTATGAAAAATGAATAAAATATGGAGAAATATGAATAAACTTTAACTCCAGAAGAATTACATAAACATATTCCATAATATATATAGAGCTAATATATGGTTCCTAATTATGTTATTTTCGCAGATCGCTGATCTGGTCAGATGGGCCATATCATATGGATTTGGACTGTCATCTTATATGTATTCCAAGAGTCATGAGACAGTCTCTGGCTGTAATACCCATATTACTCATCCGCAATGTATTCACGCTATCAAAAAAGTCGCTCCCATCGCACACCCACATACCATTTAAATTGGCCCCTCAAACATTTAAGAACCGTCGAATTACCAATTGCCATAGGCTTAGCCTAAAATACTCGCTCCACAGTCACACATCTATTGGCCATTAGCTGTGTTGGCCTTTTGAATGTCATGACCAACTTAGCGTCTTGGCCGTTTTCCCCCATCTTCTTCTTCTGCAACATTTTCCCGCTTTGCTGCTCGTGGCATGAATTGTAATTGTGCAACAAAATGCAGCGAGCAAATTGTGCGGCAAAGAAAAACTGGGAAAATAGTTAAGTAATTTATAAGTGAAAAGCTGCATTTAGCTGGCGCTGGAGAAATTTGATTTGTTGAGCCGTGTAACAATTGGAAATTGACATAAATATGTATGTAGACATGTAATATGAGAGTAATAGGGGCAGTACGAGGTATATATCTGGAAGCATCTAGTTGAGGACTATGGGTATATTTAGGAATATATCTAAGAGTTTTGAGTTAATACGTATTACTTATCATATATGTACCATAGTTAATTCTATCTACTATATAGTTGTGTTTATATATTTATATATAATTCTACTATTATTTTACTTTCAGATTGCCTTTTGCCAAAGAGTTGAGATGCTTCTCGAAGGTTCCTTCGTAAAACGTAAATGAGGTATATTGGTTTTATGCAGTCTCCATCTTGCTGTCCGTCCGTCTGTCCGCATGAACGGAAGCCACACTATTAAAGCTAGAGACTTGAAATTTGGAATATATTCTAGTGCGTACGCTCATCTGATATATATAGTATTAAGATTTTCGCACTACACACTAACTCAGCAGTTCAAGCACCCCTCCACTCTGTAAGATAGTTCCCAATGTTGCATAGTCCAGCACCTGAACTTGCCTAATTTCATGCTATTGCATCCTTTTGAGTCAACGACCAAGCAGCGTTCTCGAAGTATTTTGGCGCTCGTGACGTGGCAGGGTTCGTCGGCTCTTAGAGTTACAAAGCAATATAGAGGACACTGGCCGCGTCGCCGTCTGATGAACCGCGCTCATACCCCTAGCGGATGCTTCTTCCGTCGTCGACGAACCCAACCTAAAAGTGAAAGGTTATTATAACAAAATGGAGAAGCAGAAAAAAAAGGAGCAGCCGCGGCAAATGTCTGGGCTAAGTCTAATAACCTCTCCCTTTCGACGAGCAGGGGCAGACGCACAACAACAGCAACAAAAGCAACAACATAAACAACGATGGCGGCAACGGCAAGGACAAGGACAACACCCCCAGTCGGGGTGACAGCACATCTTACTGTCCCTTCTATGAAGCAATATGAATGTGTCTGTGTGTGCGCGCACAAAACTAATAAAATTTTCAGTCTGTGCTCTTCACTGTGTATGTATGTGTGCGTGTATACAGTTGTTAAATTCTTATGCGGCTGCAGTCACAGCGTGAATCAGCTACATGTGTATCCTTAACTGTCTATTATTGAAGAACAATAAATAAAGTTTAAAGAATATTCTCGTTTAGTATTAAGAGATATTTCGTAATAACGAAAGTTAGAATAAATCTATGGAATTTTATTATAATTATAATATTAATATATATATTATTATTATAATATTATTATTCCTATATTATTTATTGCAAAAATCTTTAATTATAATACATAAAATATAATATAAATATTTTTGAGATAAAATAATTTTATTCGAGCCCATTCATATAAAATTGTTAATTTAATTGGTTGAACATATAGATTATTTTATGTTTGTATTATTAATGTAATAAAATTCCTAAAATGCTAAAATACTTTACTAAATTTATTATATACAAGATTTTTAATGACAAAATGATTATGTCAGTACTAAAATCCATGTTTGGTGTGCAAATTCATCCGCATATTAATAAGATCAACTGAGTGTAGGGCATATCCTTAGAATGTGAACGTGCGCAATAACAGGCAGACAGACGAAGAGCTTGACGGAGCAAAGAGAGCAAGAGACTCTCGCACATTGGTATCTAACTCAAAGTTAAGTGAAGTAAATTATTAAATGCATGTGGAACATGTATCATAGTAATTAAATTCTTTATAAATATAGAATTGTTATTTGAAATATATCGCCAAGCTTGCAGATACTGTCAATCAAAAAAGAATTGAAGGATTAGGCATATAAACTTACACATTAGTGCTAAGTGTCCCACTGTACGGTGGTCGATGGCTCGCCGCCAGCCAAATGTCATTGCTCGACGCCAGTGAGCTTAACCTTGAAAGTTTAACTTCCATGCCATCAGCGCAAAAAGGACGAACGAGTGTGCGGGACTAAGAGGGCGAGAGCGACGAAAACAAAGAAAAAAGGAACAGAGAAAGTAGGAATAGTGCAAACAACAAGTCGATGGCCTTTTTTACTGACTCACAGTTAGGATTTTACCAAATGTGTGTCTGTATTGTATGTGTGTAGGCAAATTTGCATAAATTATCTTTAAAAGCATATTTTAAGGTAAATAATTTACGTATTAAGAATGATTTAGTATACATGTTTGCTCATATCTTAGATATCACTACAAACATAATAAGTTATGATGGTAAAAACTTGATGGCTTGGTATAACTTTTACACTATTGCAAAAAAGAAGAATTAAATATGAGGTCAAATATCTAAGGCAGAAACTATCAAACATCCAAACAGCACAGCATACCAATTGGTTTGGCAAAAAAAGAGAAAGCGAACTTCCGTTAAAGATCGCCACTAAGCACAAAACGTTCGAGACGGAGACAAAACAACAACAACAACAACACCAAGCCGCATCGAAGAGCAACATAAAATTACGAACAGCAACGGCAATGAAACTGGGTCGAACATTGCATCTGTTAACAGCAAACTCTGTTCGTTTGCAACATGTTCGATCTTGCCTGCAATTTTATCCAATCGAACATGTTGCACACACAAGTGTATGCTGGCATGCCATGCAATTGATCTTTACAGGGCGATTCGCGGAGCTTTGGACCTTCCAGCAGCAGCGCTCAGAACATGAGTGAGCGTGTTGTGGCCGAAGGAAGCGACAGTTCAAGTTTCACTGTGAATGACGTGGTCACAATTTCTTCAAGACGCTTCTTCAGCAAATGCTTATGTAAATTGTGAATTAACGAATAAAAGAAAATTATATAATTAAGAATTAAAATCAAAAACAGCTATGTACATACAATGTACATAATATTATATTATATTATATACATAATTATTTGAGTCATTTGGCTGCTGCCAGCCACTCCCACTCCACACACTCACACAGACCTGAGAGCGCAACCGAAAGGCATGAGCAAAACAAAAAGCCCAAAAATTTGAGCTGCAAACAACAGGTAAGAATATTACTTAACATACAAATGTTCAAATTATTTATGTAAGCGCTCTTATTACTAATTTCTATATTTTTAATGCATTAATCACGCGGCTGTATATGCATACATACATATGTACATACATATGCATATTTTTTATTAGTTTATTTTTACCTTGTTAAATTCCTTTTTGTTACTCTTCTTTGCTCTCCTCATAAGACTCTCTTCAGCGAACTTCGTTAATTTTTGGTGTCCTCTGACTCTGACTCCGATTCGGTTGGCGGAATTTTGGCGTTCTCTGCTCATTCCCATTCATTCATAATATTGAACGCCAAACACACATGACTCACCCGACGAATGTGATTAAACGCAATTCTCTCACGCGGAAGTCGTGGGACAGCGAAACTACAATAACAGCAACAAAGGCGCTGCAATGTCGCATTGATGCTCCGTTACATTAACGGATGGATATTTGCTCCTTTGTTTCGAGAATAATCTTGATTTAACACTTGAATACATATGTATGTATGTATGTACATATGTATGTTTGTGTGTACATGAATTTATGTATGTGTATGCATGTAAATAATTAATTAGTCATTTAAATGAAACATGCAATGCTGTTAAATTTGTAAATAATATATAAATAGCAACATATGTATGTATATGCATACATATGGATGCATAGTTTAGGTATGCATATATGTATGTACGTACATACATACATACATACATACATATGTACATATATGTTGCTGAAGTGTGAACAATAATTCTTACATCATACAAAAATGCTGATATACATATGTACATACATACATACATACATTTGTATGTGTGTGTATATAACTATGCAAATTGTAAAGCAAAACAACTGTTTTACTTCTACGAACGGAGCTAAAACAATCTCAAGGTCTACAGTCAGAGACATTTGCAATGTTGTGTGGGGTCAGGCAAATTCGAATGTGAATTCAAAATACATACAAACACACACACACAAACGTACTTACATAATGTATGCACGTGTATGTGTGTGTGGGTGTGTGCGAAAAAACTGTTGCTGGCCAGGCCCGGGTCCATTTCCAGGGCCCCGTATGCCGGCATTAAGAATGAAATGAATTGACGCAGCAGTAGCTGCAGTTGTTGCCTTTGTTTGTGTGCGTGTGTGTGTGTGTTTTATAACTCCACATTCGGTGGCGTCTAGTCCGTAGGTATCTGTTTTGCCAAGCAGCCGCAGTTCAGTTGCTGTCGGAGCGCACGATCGGCAGTAGGTTCAAGGCCAACGCCAGAAAGGTTCAAAATGCTCATGGTGCGTCTGTGTGTGTGAGTGTGCGTGTGTGTGCAGAGAGCAGGCATTAAAAAGGAAAGAGTGTCTGTGTCCATGCATGTGTGCACGGCTCTGCTTATGCGTGTGCGTACACCTACACCACGCCCACTTTCTGTATGTACACATGCGCTTATATACAATCGTATGTGTGCATATATTTTTGCATATGTATTGCACGAACCTTATCGGTGGTCAACAACACCATTTAGTGCCGCTTATGTAATACGATCCTAAATGGGGGCGCAGATAAAGACACAGCTTGCAGTTCCAGTGTAAATACAAATACAAGCACACATCTTTATTTATAAGTTTATGTCTGAGCTTGTGTGTGTGTGTGTGCATGGCAAGACTACATTCTAGATTACATAAAGCAACAACAGTCTACAATGAGATCAGACAGCGACAGAAATGCAGTCCGAACAAAAAAAATTCTTACTCGCCCTCTCATACAGTCGCATGTTCGTTCGAGCGTCGAGCGACGAGCGAAAAAAACTGTTCTCTTTTTGCAAGCACGAAAGGCGCAGCCGCTGCTGCTGCTGTGTGCGTGTCTGTGCGTGTGTCACTGTATGAGTGTGTTCGTTCGGTTTGTTTTGTGCGGCAGCAGAGTTAATGCACTCCAAAGAGAAGTTCAAGGCTGAACAAATCAGTCGCTCACTCAGTTTGTTCATTTTCATGGCGTCAAGGTATACATACATACATATCTACATATGCACACACATGTATAGTATGCATGTAGATATTCAGAGCAGGGCGTATATGCTTATGTATGTGTGCGTATTTATTTCCAGTAAGATCATTTTAGCTGCAGCGCAAACAACAGCAACAAGAACAAGACCTAGAACCAGCGCAAGAATAACGCTTAAATTTAGTTGCATTAAAGGCGTGTCCCTATGTACGTACATATGTATATGTACATATGTATGTATGTGTGTACTTACATATGTAAAAGTTGGCACTAAATTGCTCAGCTGCTAGCAGAGCTTAAGCTTCAAATATATGTACATACATAAGAGTTGCATCTGTAAGTATGTGTATGTATGTATGTATGCATGCACAGACACATACCCTGTGCCAATTTCAACGTTCCATTATTAGTCTTGTTATTACATACATACATATGTATGTACATATGTATGTAAATTAATATGTAACATTTAATCAGAATTCGATTACTATAATATTTTTATTATTAATTATACTAATATTTGCGAGCAGTCAACAACAACAAATATTTTGCGTCATTTTATATAAACTGTTTTCGTACATTGGCTATTGCGAAACGCAATATTGTATGAGCAAGAAGAGTGAAAAAGAAGAGGTAGAAGAAGCGAACAATAGGAGAATTTAGAAAGTCACACAACTGTTAATATTCATTTAATACAATTAAGAAGTACACACGGATTGCGAAAGCTTTTTTTTTTAGATATTCGTTCTAGATTGCTGACACTTAGCGCAAAGATATAGTCTTACGCTATTGAGTAATCAGATATTGAATAAGTATATCATTATATACATACATAGTATGTATTAAAATTCTTACAGGGTATGTGTAAGTCGAGAGAAACATTCTTATTCTCTACCATCGCAATAAATTTACAGTTCAAAGTTCATTAGTTGCATACCATACAAACATGCATACTTACATACATACATTTGTTTGTATATTCATTTGTTGTTAATTCATTAAAACACCAAATAAAATAAATACATACATACATATATACATATGTATGTACATACATACATACTTCTGTTACAGTTATTACGTATGCATATGCATGTGCATGTGCATGTATGCTTGTGTTTGTGTGCACAATTTTTGATATTTCTTCTTTGCTTTGGTCAGACAAACACAAGACTTACATATGTACATACATACATACATATGTATGTACATACACACACATAAAAACATTTGCATTCATACATTCACACACACACATATGCAAGTATCAATAATTAGTTATTTTAGCTCAGCGTCGCTGACGTCGTAACTAAAGTTCACTCTTATTGCATGGAAAGTTCAAGTTTTTGGTCTTCGCATGGATTTGGATGGTTACACTCGTTGTTGTTGTTGTTGCTGATATTGGCATTGCTCTGGCTGAGGCAACTGCGCAAATTGTTTTTGCTAAACGTAGAGCGCGCGCGATTGAGTGAGAGAAAGCGAGAGAAGAAGAGAAAGAGTGAGAGTGAGAAGGAACAGTTCTGGTTTATTGAATGACCAATCAACCTACTGTTTGATGCGGGCTGCGACTGCAAATGCGGCTGCGGTTGCAGCTGGTCATTGGGGATTGAGGATTGGGGATTGTGGATTGGGGTCTCCCTTTGCCGGGCATCTGTTGTTGTTGTTGCTGCTGTTGGCGCTCTAAATTTAGCATTTCTGAAGAATTTGTATTGAAAGAACGCTGGCTGCGCCGCTGGCATTTTCTTCTATAAAAGGGATAATACGTTGTTCTGCCTTGTCGTGCTAGTGTTGGTAAATATATGTATAAGCACTTAAATTGCATACATACACATACAAACAAGTTTATACATGCAGAAATTAATGTACATACATATGTACATGTGTATGTCTGTATGTTTACATATTTGCACATGTGCCTGAGTGTGTGGGTTCCTGTGCTGTTGCTGCTGCTCTCTCTCTCCCGCTCTCTCTGCGCGTGCATGCATGTTCATTGCCTTGCTGCGCATTATATTCTTATTCTTCGTTTATTTCGTAATAGCGGCCATCGGGATGTCGCGGTCTGTGCTGTTGGGAAACGACTTTGTTCTCTGCGTGTGTGTGTGTGAATGTATGCGATGGCTGTAAGAGAGATCGGCAAATTGACTCTTTGTTGGATCTTACACAAACACAAATGCATACATATGTACATACATACATACATACATATGTTTGTATGTGGCTATGTTATTGCGTATGTGCGAATTAATTTAATTTAGAAAATAACGTCAAGTGCAAATAATTTCTATTTGGCAGAAGAAGTAGCTGTACATAATGGCAATGGCAAAAGCGACAATAGTTACTGTAGAAGCAACAACAATTAGTCAAGTAGCAAAAAGACATCAGCAGTGGCAGAGGCAGCGGCAGCGCCGGTGGCAGCAACAACGATAGAAATTTGGAAAGTTTCAGTTGCCGAAATGCATAATTCATTTGGCTTGCTCGACAGTACAGTTGACACATTGGCAATAGACGACACAATTGTAAATGTCTGCCCCAAGAATGAAGTCGCAGCGAGGCAAAAAGCTAATGCTAAAGCTGGCCCACAACCCACAGCTCATAGTTGAGCTGAAAGCAACTCACGATCAGCGCAGAAGGAGAAGAAGAAGAAGCATAAGAAATGTGTACATAAGATGTCAAAACAACAAATGAAGCGCATTGTGCAAAACTTTTACTCTGGCCTCGGTCTCTTGCTGTGGTTATTGACACCACGGCGCATGCAATACATACATAAATACATATGTAGAAATGTGTGTGAGTGTGTGTACATGTCTGTCTGTCTGCCTGTGTACTTATACGAGTTGCTTCTACAAGAAGAAAAATTAATTAAACAATTGGCGTAACACTTTCTCTTCTTGAGCAATAAAAATCAAAACTGAAGATCTTTATAGCGCTGCTTTAATGAGCATTGGGCGTGAGTGAACGTTCTAAACCGGTGTGCCGTGGTCTGTGTCTCTTGCAACCTCTCACATTATTGTTTTCTCCAGTTTGGAGAGCTCAAATGTAGAACAGTCGACGGAACTAAGCCATACATACGTAAACAGCTCTACACACACACTCATACAGGCGTGCATGCATGCATAGAGACAGTTTGTTTTGTGCTCGCTCACACACACGCAAACAACTCAAACGAAAGCTCAAAGCAGCGACGCGTCGCAGCATGTTTGAGTCGCAACCTGCATGAAAGCCAGGGCCAAAGCCACACAGTCAAAGCCAATGCTAAAGCCGGGCACTAGGTAAAGCGAGAGCAATTCAAACGCCATTGACTGCAGCCAACCGGTTTCGTGTGCTCTGAATTTGAAATTCGGTTTGTGTTTTAAGACGAGCCGAGCCGAGCATTGCCGAAGTGCGGTGAGGTGAGCGAGGTGAGTAATGACGCGCTTGAGCTTTGTTACGTTCTTTAGCTGCTGATCTTGCCGCAGCAGAAGTTTTTTTAGTGAGCGAATGTGCGCGCGTGTGTGTGTGTGTGTGTGTGATTTAGTGAGTTCTCCGTTGGGGCCGCTGCCACGGAAGGCAAATATACAAATCCGTTATTTGACCCAATTCTAAACTGGAATTGAAAGACGAAAAACTTCAAGCCCAAAAAAGTTGCAGCGACAGAACGTAAACGTTAAGAGAGCTGCGCAGCGACACACACACACACACATGTATGAGCTCACACACACACAGATGCAGTTGTTGTTGGTGCTGCTGCTGCTGCTGCTGTCATGCGCGTGTGTCTTGCGTGAAAGTTTCGTAATTACATGATGGCTGTGTGTGTTAATCGTGCTCGGACGGCCTACTTTGCCGGAGAAAGTAAGAACGAGTCCGCGCTGGTCGAGCGAGCGTGCTGTTGTAGCATTTCTTTCTTTACCATCATTCTTATAGTAATTGATTACATAAGACGAAGACGTTTGCGCTCTCTGGGTCGCTACTTTAGCGTTGCGTTGCGTTGTCATCTGATTGGAGTGACGGAACGACGGAATGACGGAACGGTGGAGCGACTGTGCCGCCCATTGATAGCCGCTGCTCTTACGGTTCTCGTTCTCACTGTGAGCATAACGGTAATATGGACTTAAATGTGTCTATGATAATGTTGTTTACCTAATTCTGAAAACTTGTTTGGCACTCACTGTCTCTCGTTGCGCTAATCGCTGTGTGTGCTTTGTGTACCATTTTCACCGCTTAGTATTTGGCCTGATTTACTTAACACACACACACACACATACACGTACAGCAACGTAGAATGGAACATAAATAGTATGTTTATGGGTATTTGGGTGATTTATTTTTGCTTTTTTTTTCGCGTTACGTAATTGCTCTCTACGTCGATTAAGAACCAAAGCCGAAAAGGAGAATAATTATTAACGATCTTTGAGTGAGGTGCAGTTGGGAGAAGGAATTCCTGAATTTTGTGGAGTAGAATGAAAGGTTAGAAAGGAATTTAGAATCAAATGAATAAGAATAAATGAATTTATTAAATAATAATTATTTAAATATTTCAATAAATAAATAAATATTAAAAGAATAATAAATATATTAATAAATAACTAAAAAATCAATAAAAAATATATAAATTAATAAATATTATTTATCTAAGTATATTCATGTATTAATATGCATATATCATAGATAGTGCGTAGTAGAACTGTTGAATTATGCAAACTTTGTGTATATTTTTTCTAATATTAGCAATTCAAAGATTCTTTTTATGTATTCTTTAAATTTTTTATTTATTTTTTTATTCATTTATTTATTTTATTTTTACTAAAGTTAACTATAATTAAAATTAAAGCTCACTTGACAACTAAAGCGCTGGCTATTAAGGCCTTCGGCTTGTATTCTTTACATATAAAAAATCAGATCTATAATATATCATAATAATCCATTGGGACCTTTTTTGTAAATAGATGTTTTAATATAAAGAAAATTTTGTTTCTACTATCCGATTAAATTGCTTTGAAAGTTACGTTAGACCAAAGATAAAGAAAGTTTGTTCTAGTTTGACCAATGAACCGTTTTTTTTATCACCTCTTTGTAATGTTATTTACAGTAGATCGAGCTGTGATATAGCGTAGTGTGTGTAACGCTTTCTTAATTGTTTATCAGAGAAAAAATGAAAAAGAAGAAAGAAAAAATATGAAATATAGCTATATGTATATGTAAACGGATATAGATTTATTCTTCAGATACATCTCTTCATATGTATACGGATTTATTCTCCACATATATCTCTATATATGTATATGTATAAAGATTTATTCTCCAAATAATTCTGTGAAAAAATAAAAAAATGAATATACATAAATATTTATATTAATATAATATAAATAGTTAATTTAACAATATTTTATAAATAATTTTTAGTTTACTTTTACAAAAAGAATTTTTTTTTTTAAATTATGTTATGGTTATATTTATATATACTATATAGATTTATTCCTTGTTAAAGGTTTTATTTTAGTTATTTTGAATAGAGCATTTCAGCCTCGTAATATCTATTTAGAGATTTTCATTCTTTGGTTATATAACTACTATATATAGAGATTCAGTCTTTGTATAAGTCAGGAACAGTATAAAGATTAAAAAATATTCCCTTTTACTTAATGAAATTAATTTTATTTTTATATTACTCCGCATACAACTTTTCATGCTCGTAATATCTACTTAGAAACGTTTTGCACTTTATATATATATATTATATAGACAGAATGTTTATGTCAATATATACGTAGATATATAAACATTTATATAACTGAAATTCTTTTAAACATTCATTCTGAATGGGTATATTAAACTTAAGTTGAGTACACAGAGTGAAAATAGAACGCAATTCGGATGTTATGAACAACATTCTCTATATAGTATATAGTAACTGTACAATACTAAAAGCTTATACCATGTGAGTATCTTCATTGAACCATATTATCTATATTTAGTAATTATAATTATAATCTATATATTTTTACTATATTTCATAATAGTTAGCAGCAGTTAACTTTAGTTAGTGGCCAAATTAACGTCAGTTGACAAAAGCTTTCAGTTCGCAGGGGGCCACGAAACGAGTTATGTGAAATTCTAATGCGAATTGCATTGAAAGCGGCGAAGAAGAGTACAGGGTATAAAAAGAAAGCAAACTTTTAAGGTTGTTGTTGTTGTTGTTGTTGTTGCCCTTGTTGTTGGTACAGCTATAGCTATTATTATTGCTCTTGCTGCTGAGCTTTGCGTCGCTGCCGCTGCGTGCATTGACTTTCCATTCGTCTGATATGCGTGTCTGTGTATGTGTGTGTGTGAGTGGCAGAAGACTTGACGCGAAAGTCCGAACGAAAGATTATTGTGCATGTATGTATCTGTCTGTGTGTGTGTGTTATTTTGATTATTCTAATATTTGTTTTCGGTTATCGAAATAAACATTTTGTTGACTTGGAGATACGTATATACATATACATATATGTTCATCTACAAGTATTATAAAATAAAGCGCAATAATTATAAATCCAAAACAACAACAAAATGGCAGTAAAAACATGAAATTGATTTGAAATACAATTGTATGTGCTAATATTTACATATATATATATATATATATATATATATATATATATATATATATATATATATATATATATATATATATATATATATATATATATATATATATATATATATTATATACACATACATAAATATGACGAATTTCTTGCATTTACCCATTAATAACAACAGCAACAACAACAACGCAGCGCAAAAGTTGCACGATAAAAAGAAAGCAGAAAGCGCTGTCGTCCGTCCCCCTTTTCATGCCGTTCGTACATACATACATACATACATACATACATACATACATATGTATGTCTGCGCGTAGATGTTTCCACATATGACGAGCAAGTTCTGCACAACGCAAGAGAGCACCTATTATCATTACACTGCTCACGCTCTCTCTCACTCTCTTTTCTCTCTCTCTCTGTGCCTCTGCACTTCGCCCCACTCACGCACGAGCTTTTTTTTCGGTTTTGCAATCGATCATTGAACTTTGGTTGTGAAAACTAGAGCAAGACCCAAATTTCTTCAAAGCTTCGTGTCTTCGATACGGCTGCGCATGTAAGTGTGCACACACAGACACACACACATGCATAAAGCTATTTATGTATGTACGGCAGCATATACATACATATGTATAAGTAGCTTATTTAATTGTGTTATCAGCTTCGCTCTCTTTTGCTCTTATTCTGCCGATAGCCGCTTTCTTTCTTGCGTTCGCTGTTTGTGTCAACGATAAAATAAAACAGATTTTTGGTGGGCTGCGATAAGAATTAATAATTTATATTCATACTAGAAGAACACTAGTATGTATGTACATACATACATACCTATGTCTACAAGTACGTAACATAATTGCGAAAGTGTGTCACAAAGAAATCACAACATAACAGCTGTAAGCATGTGTGTGTCTGTGCGTGTGTACTGTATGTAAAGAAAGCTTTAAAGCTGTTTACCATATTTGTAGTTCGTTTTCAGCTTAGAACTTATGCCGCAAGTTTGTCCAGCGATCGTTTTCGACTTTGCGTGAAAGTTATAAGCAACAGTTTTTAGTTGGGGGACTGGCGAAATGACAGCGACGGCGACGGCGACAGCGACAGCGACGTCAGCGACGGCTGCTGAGAGAGCGCGTGAGCAAGTGAGTGAGTGATTAGAGCTGGCTGCGTGTGCGTCTGCGGCAAGTTCATTCACATTTGCACTCATTACGCGGCCAAAGCCGAAAACCAAAACCGCTGCCGGCGTCGACGCCAACGCCAACGCAGGCGTCGCTGCTCTTGAAATTGAAACTGCTGCGAGCAGCCGAAAGCTCCCTCTCTCTCTGTCTCTCTCTCTCTCGAACTCTGCACTGATTTATTCACGTATTTAGTTGTCGCTGACCAAGTGATGCCTAATTGTTATAATTACCTGTAGCCATTAGCATTTCAGGTGAGCTGAGGTAGCTGGCGAGAAATCCTTCTGTGCATTGCTCCAGCCAGTTGCGCTGGCTGTGCAACGTGCCAGCAACATGAGATTTGTATTGCGAAATGCTTGCTTAACCTAACCAGGCCCCGTTAGCCGCCCCCCAAACGCCATCACCTGTTCAGTAGGCCAGTCCGAAATCGCATCGAACATGCTGTCACGTTTGCCGCCCTGGCCGACTCACGTTTTTCGAACAGCGCAGCGACAGCTTCGCAACGACTCGCACAGCAAACAGGTTGGAACATGTTGCATGCGCCGCTGATTGGCGGCCAACGTAACGCTGGGCCGGGAGTGACAGATGGGATAGGTTAAGAGGATATACGTATGCATGCGGAAGGGGGAGGGAGAGGGAGAGATACCTGAGGGCTGACGTTGCTTTGGTAATGACTCAAGGCATGCTTTCTCACGTTGCATAGCCAGCTCCAACACACACACACACACACACACACAGACAGAGAGAACTCTCCAGAAAGCAAGAAAAAACGTTAGCGCTTTCGAGGTCAAATTGGGTGGGCGAATGACTTGGCTCCAACGAACGCCGATCATTGCTTAGAAAACTTTTCTAGCTTGTCGTGCAGCCAGCAGAACAAACTTCACACATACACATTGGTATGCATGTGTGTGTGTGTGTGTGTGTGTTAGATATAAAACTTGAACCTAAAAGCAAATGCAGTTGGACGTTTCTAACTTTCTAGCGGATAATGGGGTCAACCAAATTACACATACACACACAGACAGGCACGTAAACACACACACACACACACACATACATATATATATATATATATATATATATATATATATATAACTATATATATATATATATATATATATATATATATATAGATATCTCTAAGATCACTAGGTAATCTGGAATACTATAAAAATCAAGAGTAATTAGAATATCTCCAAGTTATTAGGCGTTAAGAAATCATATTCTAATGCTCATTGCGTATGCAGAAAGCGAGTATATTAGTGTGACTTATGTGAAATCTCATATGACTAGTTTGAATGTCTTTATAAAGAGAATAGAGAGAGATTAAAGAGATAAAGGGATGTCTTAAAAGTCCAAGTTAAAAACTGATATATAGAATTTTGATCGTATTTAAGATTCATTGCTTGAGAAAACAGTATTAAATAGACGGTTACACACTACGCAAACTATAAATTCCGTTGCTTAAAAGTCCATAATGGAATACGGTTAAATTTTCTGGGAGATATCGTTTAGTTCAGTTTATGGTTATGCCAATACATAGCAAATAGAGTATTGAGCAGTCGGTAACAGCCCGTTCTAAAATTCAAATGCTTTCAATTAAGTAAATTTCAGCTGAGTAAACTATAGCTTTGCTTGTGGTAAATTACTATAAGGGTAGAGTATTAGATAGTCGGTTACAGCCCACTCTAAAGTGCAATTGCTTTGTCAGTTAAGCAGATGCCAGTTGAGTGGGCTAGATTTGAGCTATATGTATATACGTTTTAATTTTAAGATAACGTTAAGATAATAGAGTATTAAATAGTCGGTCATACTATATTTGAGCTTTCAAATACTTTGCTAAGTGCTCAAGATGATTGTGTCATTTGAATATTAAAAAATAAATATATTTACCTTAAATTCTTTAATAAATAGGGTATTGAGTAGTCGGTTAAACACAACTGAAACTTGCAAGTGCTTCGCTTAAGAGTGCATGATATAGGTGGCATATGTTTAAACTATTTTAACGTGTATTCCTTTTTGAATAGTGTATTAAGTAGTCGTGTATAGCCTACTTAAGTTATCTGTGCCTTAAACTTAGATTCCATTATAGTATAGCTATTTGGGGATTTTCTATGAACAATATTTACCATTAACTACTTACTGAATAGAGTATCAAGTAGTCGTATATAGCCTACATAGGCTATCACTTCCTTTGCCCGAGTGTTATTTGATTGACATCTTCTATTAACACTAATAACCATTTATTACTCCGAACAGGGTATTAAGTAGTCGTGAATAGCCTAACTGCGCCTTCTCTTCCTTTAACTAAGATTTCCAAAGTTAATCTCTGTTTGATTTTCTTAGGAATAATAATTAAATTTCCTAATTAAAATTTATATAAAATGACGTAATCAAAAGTCTGAAATACACCCATTAATAATACCACATATAACCCAGTAATTCGCCCTATATGCATCCGTATTTACATCTATATGTAATTCGCTCTGATTCTGCTTCGAAAAACAAATTCTTGACTACATTTCATGCGCTATTATCGCACACACACACACACACACACACACACATACGTACTCTCTCCCTCTCTTTCGCTCACTCACATGTTTGTGCACATTTTATAAAGCGGAACTTTCGTAAAGCCCAGAACAACTGGGCGCATTGCATAATTCCTGCACTCGCCGAGCGAGCGACAAAGTTTTTTACGTCTTTTCACAGAGTTGAATATTCAGAAGGAAAAAAAAATATGGAAATAGCTGAAAATAACATTAATTATTATTATTATTATGATTACTTAAGCATTGCGACTCGCACTATATGATACCCTGTAAAGCACAGAACAGGAATGATATCTAAATACATATGTATGTATATGTATCTATGCACATGTATGTGTTTCAATTCATACGTTAAAAGCAGCAAGAATTTTGTTTTATTCTCTCTTTTACTTTGTTTTGTTTTCTTTTCTTTTCTTGTTTTCCTTTTCGTATTTTGTAATTTTTTATAAGCTGAATGCATAATAAAATTCTCGTAATTTCAGTGGATTGCAGCGTGAGTCAAAAATTTTAAATCATTTTTTTTCTCCAGTTCTTGTTATTTGCTAACAATTCTTACACTGCAACAAATTGCAGCTAAATTCATATTAAATTCATATTTAATTGAAATAGTTAAAAATATATAATAAAAATATTTACATACATATAAACCAATAATATAAACACACATTTTATTATAAATATTTATATTAAATATAAATTATTTTAAAAAATTATATTAAAAAATATATTACAAAAATTCTATTTTCAAGCACTTGGATTTAATATAGAAAATTCCATTATGTGCCAAATATACAGATTTTCATATATTTGTTTTCCGAAAATATATAAATTAAATAAAAAATAAGTAAATAAAAAATAATATAAAATAATAATAAATAATATAAATAAAAATATAAAAAAATAAATAGAATAATTTGAAACTAATTAAATATTTTATATACCTATTATAAATATTTATTATATCTATTATATAAAATTTTTTATTTTTTATTTTTATTATATAAATTATTATATATATTATATTGCCAATATTGCAGTGTATTATTTAAGTTAATATAATATAATTAATATAAAATAATAGAAAATAATAATAAATAATATAAATAAAAATATAAAAAAATAAATAAAATAATTTAAAATTAATTTAAATATTTTATATACATATTATAAATATTTTATTATATCTATTATATAAATTATTTTATTATATAAATTATTATATATATTGCTAATATTGCAGTGTATTATTTAAGTTAGAATTTCTCAGGTGATTCTACATTCCAATTGGATTCGCATGCTAGCTAAATCTGGTTCACTCTCTAATAATGTGATTTTACGCCTGCATTTCAAATATTTACTCAATTATGCAACATTCCAATTGGATTCGCATACGAACAAAATATTGTACTAACTGTAAAGTGCACTCAACCAAAATCTCTCTCCTTCGCCCCCATTACGCAACGCTTATATTTGAGAATCTGATCAAATCCAATTGGATTTCGCGGTTTCTCTCTCTGTAAGGGAACCAATATACACCTCTTCAGCAGTTTCGAGGCGCGCTGCCATCATAATAAGAATAAGAATGACAACAACAACAGCAACAACAACAACAACAACAACAATTCTAAATCAAGCGCAAAATGTAGGCAACACGCTCATTTCCATAGCGGACTCAAGTCGCGAACATGTGAGCCGTTGTCGCGGGAGCGTTGCACTGTCGACTGCACATTTCGCGACACGTGATCAGCGCCAGCGCCCGTCCAGTATCAAGTATAAATAGCCCATTGGCTTTGCTATAACTTGACAGCCCTTTGGGTGGGCGTGGCGGCAGGGGGGTTGCCTGTTGGCTGTTCGCTGAGCGGCACAGCCGTTTACTACCGATAGCTAATATTACGTTGTTGTTGCTTCGGCGCTGCTGACTTTGACGTCGACGTCGACGTCGACGCTGTTTCGTAACAATCTGACGTCTTTTTCACTCACACACACAGTCACACCAAGCCAGTGTAGTCAGCAGTACTGTAACAGCTTACAGGCAGCCCAACCGCCCCCACCCAGCCCCGCCACGCCCCCCGCCAAGCGAGCACAACGTGAGCATAGCCCGCATGTCGTGCGCACCGCCTTCGCCTGAACCAGTAAGCGCATATTTTTGCTGATTAGACATGTGAGTCGCGCATATGCATATTCCAATTGGATCGTTTCCAATTGGGATTGTCATTTCGTATAAGAAACTCTCAGCGCTCGCTCTGCGCTCAGATGCGCTCGAGCTGGAAGCAACGGATATGGCGCGATTGGACGGCCCACGTGAGAGTCTGGCCTCACGTGTACCTGTTGCTCGAGCGGCAGAGCCAGAGACAGAGGCAGAGGCAGAGCCAGAGGCAGCGGCAGCGTCAGCGGCAGCTGCAGTTGCAGTTGGGAGCTGAAACTGGAACGGGAACTGCGCGGCCAGTTTGATTTTGTAATAAAAAGCGAATTATTTAACCAGTCGAAGTTGAGTTGATGAATCTCAATGCTGTTGACTGCACAATTAAAGGGTATCTGCTAGCCGAGGCTGCTTGCCTGTTATGATTTATTTGTTTACCTTTGCAGCGTGTATTTAAATCGCATTCAAATGTTGCAGTCAACTGTTTATTTACGGTTATTATTGGCATAAGGTAACAGTAGCAATGCAAGCATATATATACATATGTACATACATATATATGATTGAGATTATGCAATCTCAAAGTCTTATACGAAAGTATCTAATTAGAATGTTAAATATGTTAGCGCAAATGATATATATATTATATATATACGTGACTTAAGCAAAATGTGACTAATATACATATATAATATATATGTATATAATAATAATACATATGTATACAACCTGATATTCACATGCAACTGCACATTCTGATTGGACTCTTCAATTCTCATTGGCATTTCCAACTAGCGCTCTGCTGCCACTTCCACTACAACATGTTCGCTGTTGGAAGCTGCCTGCTATAAACTTTTTATCGCAGCCAAAACGCTGTCATTTTGGGTATTTTTGGCTGTAACTTTTAAACTAAACAACATATTAGTATAAATTTTGTTGCTAAAGTATAGTTAATTAATTAGCTAATAAAACTGTATTTAAATTTTGCTTAATTTCTCATTATATATATATATTTGTTGGGCCCAAAGTAAGTGTATATAGTGGAAATCTTTAACAGAGCTCGCCTCAATTTTCCTTTGTTTTCCTGCTTTCCCCAAATATAAACTTTATATGTATGTCTTGCTTAGGCTTATCAGCTGGCATATTCGCTGTTTGCTTTAACCCTTTTATTTGTTATTTCCCTGTTTGCTTTTGAATGTCTATCAAATCAGTAGAAACACTGAGATAGGCACACACACACACACACACATACGCTCGCAGAGCCACTTCATTATCTCGTTTAAGTACATATATTTAATACTAGAATTTCTTAGAATTTACAATTATGCATTGATTGCCTCGCCTAATCTAACTGTCATTCGTTCAGTCAGTCCGTCAGCCAATCAAAATTTATAGAGCTTACATCATATCTGCCTAGTTTTTGCCCATGACCTTCGGCACTGCGATTTCCTATTGGATTTTGCTGCCTATATAGCAGACACACACACACACACACACACACATACGTATACCTACTATACTATATAAATTGGCTTAGTCACAATTCCCCCCTTTTAGCAACTTTGTTGTCCTCTGGACTGAAGTCTGATAAGACAACGGCGATTGTCAAGCGACAAATGTAAATATAATTTATAATTATATAATTTGCAATGTTTGTGTGTTTATTGCAATCAATATTTATCACTGATTGCTGAGTATTAATGAATTCATTGATTTCTTGTCATTTAATTGTCCTTTGAGCAATTAGCTTAGTAGATTGGCCGATTCCAATAAGAATAGAGTTTTGACTAATTGGAAATGGCGCTATAAAGGTAAATTAAATATAGACAGCATTGTATGAGCAGCTAAAACTAGTTGACGAGGCACGACTAGCAGATACTCTGCAAACAGCTTAGAGCTGCTAAGAATAACTTTGCAGTATGTGCATATATGTATGTGTGTGTGTGTGTGTGGGTGGGTATTGTGTTGCCAGCTAAGACAGTTTATGAATATGTAACTATTTTCAAAGGCACGACTGGCAGATACCCTGTCAAAATGTCGGATGTGCTAACTAACATTGTTGCAGCATACTAAAAAAGTATTGTTATATTTTCTCGAATATTGAAACTATTTTAAAATGCGCGACTGACAGATACCCTGTAAACAGCTCAGAATTGTTTATAGGAACTATGTAGACTAGTTTGTACATAAATATGTATGTATAAGTGTGTGTATTGTGCTTGCAGCTAAAAATAGTACTTGAAATGGCACGACTTGCAGATACCCTGTAAATCACTCTGAATTGATAGATGTAACTATGTAAAGCAGTATGTATGTATGTATGCATATATTTAACATATGTATTTGTATGAATATTAAATTATCATACAAAGCAAATACCCTGTAAAAAGCTCAGAGCTGTTAAGTGTGACTCTTTAAAGTAGTATGTGTTTATATATACTATATATAGTGCACATATAACTAAAACATACATTGTACAGGGTATCTGCCAGTTGGTCAACATTAAGCTGTTGTTATTCCTTAGCTGTTCTGTGTAAGGCGCTTGCGTCACCTCAAAGCATTTGGCACACACACACACACACCTACATACATATGTATGTATGTATATACAATAATATGCATAGACATGTCTTTCTATATGTACATACATACATACATATGTACGTACATATGTATGTACGTATTGCAACGCAATATTCCAATAAAACACCTTCCGTCTTTATCACTGTCATCGCCGACTACGACAGTCGTCGCCGTCGTCGTCCCTCGCCCTCGCCGTCGTTGCGCCCCGTTAGTGACACCCAGTGGACGGCACACGGCACAGTCACGTTCTAGTTTTCAAATGTGCAGCTCTAAACGATTTGAGATTGACGCTGATTACTCAACTATGGAGTGTACAGAAAATGTGATCGGTTGCAACTTGGAGCGCGCAACAGGCAGCGCGCGAGTGTGTGTGTGTGTGCCTGTGCCTGTGGCTGTGTGCGAGTCCAACCAGAATCGTAGCAGGTAAATTTCACTTTTACCAATGCCTTTGTGGTGCTGCTTCGCGCTTCGAACATGTTCGGCCCGGGTTCGAGGTTCGGCAGCAGTCTCGTGTCGCTACTGCGTGCAGCGGCAACGTGACCGAGCGACGTATTGGACTGCGGCTGCCGAGTGAAATGCTTTTACAAATTCAATTGCGATTCAGCATTCGTTCGAAGCGGTTGTGGATGCGCTCGCGAGTCGCGTCATATACATACTATTATTGTGAATGAAGTGCAATCCGTGGCCACTGATAAAGAGTCCCAGACAGCAACAGCAACAGCTAAAACAGTGAAACCGCCAGTAAGAACCGTTAATTGTGTTTGGATCGCCCAAGCAAAACAAAGAACAGCAAGAACAAATAATAATAAGAGTAAAGTGAGAACAAGAAAAAAGTGCAAAAATAAATAAATAATAAATAAAAACTTGACAAGTTCTTGATTCGAATTCCAATTCGAAATAATAAATCAAAACTATACAAGTTCTAAATTCTAATTCGAATTTTCATTACATTCAAGTGCAATTGCATCAGAAGAATTTCTAACGGCTCTGATCGAAATGCAAAACAGTGTGTTAAATGTGCAATATGAACAGCATTGGATAATTAACTGTGATTAGAGGCACATGAAACATTATGTCGATTGTGAGTCCGCTCGAGCAAAAAGTGAACATTTCTCAAGAGACTGCAACGGCGAACAGTTTGTTTATACTCAACAGCGCCAGGAACAAGATATACGCGGATAAACTGTACAACGGCAGCATAGAACAAAACAACAACATCAACAGCAACAATAACAATATTTGTTATACGCAATACGCTACAGCACAATGTAAGTGCAACAAGAATATTAAAAACAACTAGAAGAAAAACATTCAAAACAAAGCTAAATTTTGTTAGTTTACAACGCAAAACAAAATCCATGCAAAATAAAGAGAATTAGATAGAAGAGAGAGAGAGAGAGAAAGAGAGAGCGCGCAGAGTGGTGGAGAGAGCGCAGCAGCAGCGCGCTTAGTCATGTTGTTTTTGTGAATTTCGACACAGGCAGCGACTGCAGCAGCGCAGCGTAGACGCCGTTGTCGTCTGTTTGTACCAGTGTAGCTGCTGTCGGCGTAGGAGTCGTAGGGGTTGCCGGCGGCTGCGACGTTGGCAGCGTCTGGCTGCTGACGTGAGTAGCCAGTTTATGGGAACGAGAATAAATGTGCGCGCTGGTGTTAGTATTTTAGTGTCTGTGTGCGTGTGCATGTGTGTGTGTGTAGCGCATTGAACTGCAAATGCCAATTTGATGGTCACGGTGAGGGTGAGGTGACAACAACAACATCACACACACACACATAGACAGAAGAGCGACCAATCTCGCCGTGTGATTTCTTGTTTACGTTGCCATTGCCATTGTTATTTGCATGTGTGCGTGTGTGTCTGTGTGTGCATGGGAGCGTTTATGTGTGTGTGTGTGTGTTTGTTTGCGCTTTCCTTGTGCTGTCGTCTAATTCGCTGATTCTTGCATCATTTGCCGTAATCATTGTGTAAATGGATGGCCGCACTAAAAACGAAAGCAAATGTGCATACGCGAGACATATATACATACACACACATATATATATATATATGTATATACAGACAGACACACGTTAGGTTCGAGTGGGTTCTTTGCGCTCGGAACGTAATTGTGTGCGTAATTATTTTGTCAGGGCAAGCCAAGGCCAAGGACCAGACAAAGAAACGCCAAGCAGACATGCCCACAAATACATGTAAGCATGCGTATGTGTGCGTGTGTGTGAGTATGTCTGCTTGTTTACTTCTGATTGGCCAGACAAGATCGCATTAGACTGTGTGGCGTTGCCTGCAATTTCTTTTGTTTTGACACATTCATCGGGAGTGCGATTAGCGCCAAGTTGGCGATAAGATATGGCCAATAAAAAGTAAAATTTTCTATAGGATATCTGTCAAAAGTGAGTGTTCAATATGACCGATTGGGCACAGATATATATTCAATTAATTACGTCTTAAACTGAATCATTGCGTGATATAATATAATATTATGAAGAGAATTATTTAATATAAAATATCTATTTTATAATAATATTTATATACTTCTAGTATTTAAGTTAGCTTATAACTGCTGCTAACTGAAAGTAAACAAAAGTTAACAAATTGTTGCTTGAGGCATTTACTAATCGCTTGACTTTGTCTTTGCAGTTGTGAACCTGAAGCAGGAGCAGCATCAACAGCAGCAGCAGCAGCAGCATTACAGTCAGCAGGTGCTCGCTCATTCACTGCTAGCCACGACACCGACGACGGCAATGCCCGAGGTGCTCGCCGGAACACCCACCCAAAGCCACAACAAAGCCTCCGCTGTCGCTGCGTCCGTAAACGCCTCCATGATGAGCAGCGTGCGTTTGGCCACCATTTCGCCGTCGCTGTCGATGAACGGCAGCTCCAACGAAGCCACAAATCGTAAGTTGAGCCTGAAACTGAGCTTAACGATCATGCTTTACTCATTTCTCTCATTTCTGCTGCAGTGCATCCCCTCTCCATGTATGGCGGGTCAATTAGCCCGCAGTCAAACGACAGCGGCATGTCGGACAGCCACACCCACAGTCTGGGCAAGTTTGTGCCGGGCAACGGCTACTCGGACAGTCACGGGCACAGCCTGATGGGCGGCAAATCGAATGGACAGAGCGGCGGTGGCGGCGGAGGCGGAGGTTCGCAATCGACGCTGACCGCCGCACAGAAGGAGCTCTTCTCGCAGCGCAAGCAGCGCGAGTTCACGCCCGACAACAAAAAGGACGAGAGCTACTGGGACCGAAGGCGACGCAACAATGAGGCGGCCAAGCGCAGCCGCGAGAAGCGACGCTACAACGACATGGTCCTGGAGCAGCGTGTCATTGAGTTGACTAAGGAGAACCACGTGCTCAAGGCGCAGCTGGATGCTATTCGCGATAAGTTCAACATCTCCGGCGAGAACCTGGTGAGCGTGGAGAAAATTCTCGCCTCCCTGCCCACCAGCGAGCAGGTGCTGAGCAATACAAAGCGCGCCAAGATGAGCGGCGGCAACTCGTGTTCCTCCTCCTCCTCGGGCTCCTCGCCTTCCGGCGCCGGCTGCAGCTCCCCAGCCTCGCACACGCACAGTGGCTACAGCAGCAGCAGCAACAACGCCCCACCGCTCTCCCCCATCATCTATGGTCCGAACAGCAATGTGAATGTCAACGTGAATGCGGGCAATGCACGTGGCAGCGAGCCGTTGACATCAGTATCCAATAAGAGTGGACTTCACGTGGGTCAGCATGGCCCGCCGCCACCGGCGCCACTTCATTCCCAGCCTCATCCGCCTCATCCACACCAATACCACCAGCTGCAGCAGCAGCCGCACCACCAGCAGGTGCAGGACGCTGCCCCCTCAACAATGGACACGCACAACCGCCCGCCGACCAACGCCATTGCCAATCTGCATGTGCTCCAGCAGGCGCTGCACCGCAACGTCAGGCCCGAGGATCTGGACAGCCTGCGCAAGGTGGTGGCCGTCGGCGCTCTCTACAATGCAGCTGCAGTGGGCACTGCATCGTCGGCAGGCGCTCCAATATATACGCCTGCCGCTGTCAGTGCATCTGCGCCCGCGTCTGCCTATGTGGCCATCAGCAAGGATCAGCTGGAGGCGAACTACCTGCACAGTCACAACGTCGAGGGCGCTGTCAGCAGCAGTGCGGTCGACGCAGTAAGCAGCTCCTGCTCCTCGGTCGTCAGCTCGGCCGCAGCCAGCGTGCTGAATCTGTCGAGGCGTGCCTGCTCCCCCAGCTACGAGCACATGCTGTCCTCGACCACATCCTTGACGTCCCATCACTCATCCGCCTCCTCAGCATTGTCATCGTCCGCCTCCTCGTCGGGTGCCGTTTCCGGCGACGATGAGCAGGAGCACGATGGCTCCGACGGAGCCATTCACCCGGATCCGCATGCGCACGCGCATGGCTCACACTTGGCGGCCATGCAGCGCAGCAGCCCACCGCACAACGGCGCCAGCACTAATGAGGCCAACAACTGTCTGCCCCTGAAGCTGCGCCACAAGTCGCACCTGGGCGACAAGGATGCGGCTGCCACGGCGCTGCTCTCGCTGCAGCACATCAAGCAGGAGCCCAGCTGCAATCGCTCCTCGCCTCCGGCGTGGAACGACGGCGGCGACAACTCGAGCGACGAACGCGACTCTGGCATCTCCATTGCCAGCGCCGAGTGGACGACACAGTTCCAGCGCAAGTTGCTCGCCCCGAAAGAGGCCGTCGTCTCGGCTGCCGTTGCCTCGAACGTGGAGCGCGACCAAATGCTGAAGAGCCAGCTGGAGCGACTCGAGTCCGAGGTGGCGAGCATCAAGAGCATGATGATACTCGGCGACTAGAGGATGCCCGAGGGAAGCTAGAAGTGGATTCGTACTGGAGGAGAGAGAGCGAAGAGACAGACAAATATTTGTAAAGGCAGAGACTTTGGTTTGATTGGACTTCGTGGATGTAGAGGAAGCAGAAGAAGGACCTGGCGAGCATAACAGAATGTATATACACTATATATACATATGCTATATCAATGTACTCCTATACTACATACAACTCGATTTGTTTTTCATATTTTTCGATATTTCTGTGTAGTTTCGTCTAATCGTATAATCGAAGAAATATTTCAAGGCGTTAAGCTAATTGTATAGATCTCGTTAAAGCTAAAACTAACTGAATTTTAAATATCTTTTGTTTGTCATGCGTACAAGAATATATATATATCAATATCTATAACCACACACACACACACACACACACACACCTACTGAAGACTCAGTCACATACAAACTATTTGGAACTTGTACCAATTTGTTATGAAGCAAAGCCTATATCGTTGTTGTTCTCTAAGTTTCCTTACGCTATATGCATTATTTAATCGAAAAACTATCTAAGTATTTACTATTGTACATAAAAATGATTATTCAGCTTACACATATATATTATATATCAGTAATATCCATATTATTATAGAGTTTCCTCTGCTGCGTCGGAGACCTGTAGAACTATTCTTAAATTATGATTGTAAATAGGCATAGAATCGTATACGTAAGCATAAACGATGAGCGTTATAAAAACCTGTATTTAGTTGATAGTAAGTTAAGTCTATTTATTACACAGATCACAAAGCAAATACTATATAAACAATTACTTAAAATACGAGATTAAAACATTAACTATTTCCAACACGTGTCCAACACTAATTCATGTCTCGACTCGACCTTTGGCAACCAATTGATTGATAATTATTCAAATTATAATTATTCGCAATTTAAATGTAGTCTCTGTTTCAATTATGATCCTTGTTAGTGCTATACCACACACACACACACACACACACACACACACACACACACACACACACACACACACACACACACACACACACACACACACACACACACACACACACACACACACACACACACACACACACACACACACACACACACACACACACACACACACACACACACACACACACACACACACACACACACACACACACACACACGCACACACACCTGCTTGCATATACATATTTATTGATGTTTGTAGTAAGTATTTTTGGAAGGGGCAATTGTGAGACGATCCTTGCCAAGGACCCTGAGCGCTTGTATTTGTGTTGCCCTGGGCAGCTCTTAAGTACTATATATAAGATATATATATATATAAATGCATAAACGTTAATTGATATTCGTGTATATGTGAATACATAGTTTATTTGTGCCCTTACGAGGGTCGCTCTACAACTTTGTATATATACACACACACACACACACACACACACATATGGATATCTATATATATCTACACAATTGTCGCTATGTATATGCAACATAATTATGATTCGACACTCTTGAAGCATAAACATAAACAATTTCAAATATATATATACATACCAACTATGATAACGTTTATTGATCAATGAAAATAAAAAAACATTTATAATGATATAACTGAAAGTCTTATGGAATAATTACAAAAAGGAGCCAAGGATGAAAGGATTATAATAGCATACATCAGCTCTTAGTTCTGGCTGAATGAAGTTCTGTGCTGATCGGGAATAGTCGACTATTGCATACCCTAGCCGCTAAATATAAGCCTAAAAGTCTTACTCCACTCAACACTAAGCGCCTGTAATGTACTTAATACTCTATTCCAGTTCTTAAGCCCTGCACTCCTTGAAAATGGGAACTTCACACTAAATTTGCCATAAGCCCATGTGAATGATATTATCACTGAAAGTTTGATAAGGAAAGTCTGTCAACAAAAAATGTTATTAAGGATTCGCAGGGTCCAGGGTATCTCCTAGTCGAGCAGCCTCGACTAGAGCACTCTTACTTGCTTACAATTGCTGTGGCTGAGATGAGCTTCACTTGCGTACTATCCCGCAATCTCTATATAGTATATCCGGGGAGGCTGAGCTATATTGCTCTGATTATAATATTCCTTGACTTGACTGCTTAGTCCTTGCCCTATGAAGTTTCCTTGAGGGACTTTTATAGTGGCTGAATCATTCCTAACGTCATCACGATGGAGTATAGGGATATGAGCAAAATACTTGCTCCAATTACATGCCATGGGAGAGGAGACTATGGTAATAGATAAACCCTGATATTGAATGTGGCCTAAAGATTCTGACCAACTAGTGCCAGGTATCTGCTCGACGGGGTCATTCGACTTGAATTTTGTTTAGATTTCATTGAGTTTTGTGTATGTGTTAGTTAAATTCGAAAATGATGTTAGATGAAACCGGCCTGGTTTTGGTTTTGCTTTTTGTCTTGGGATCCCTGTGCGTCGAAGCGAAATTACCAAAGAGACAATGGGTGATCCCTCTAAGTCCGGACAGCTTGAAGAGCTCCCCAGATGATGAGATATTTTTGGTTGAGTTTTATATCGGCCAGTGCGAAAGCTGTGACTCCTTGAAACAGAAACTAAATTACCTAGTCCCCATCTTAGAGGAAAGATCGAATGTCAATGTCACAGTCGGAGCTTTGGACTGTGCTAAACACGCGGAGTTCTGCGCTGGGCTGAACGTAACTAAATATCCGACTGTGGGCGTGTTCGAGAGGCGGGGAGAGCGGCACAGATTCGTCAACGGATTTATCGATCTGTATACGCTGCTGCAGTCCCTGGGTCTCCACAATATGAGCCGTAATGCCAGAGATAACTTAGTGTGTGACCCAGGCAGTGTTTACCATATTGAGCCTGGATCCTTTAGTGCGACAATATCAAGAGGACAGTTTTTACTTAAGTTTTATTCCCCTTCCTGCTATCATTGTCACCTATTGGAGCCCACATGGAAGGAACTGGCCACCAAGATGAGGGGTAATAACGTGTGTGTGGCTGAGGTCGATTGTACAGCTGCACCGGCAATTTGCAGGATGTTCAATGTAGGGCAGGTACCGCATATTTCTTTTATCGAGAACGGCAAGAAAGTTAAGGATTATTCAGGGCCGAGAGATGTTCATTACTTGCAAGAATTCGCTGAAGATATGATTTACGGGAAAGGCAAAGGCAATTTTTCAACAACGACCGTTCAAAAGTCGAACTACGTCTATCTTCTATTAGTTTTAATAATTTACGTATTTTCAACATAATACCCCAGATTCTTGTCTTAAGGATGAGTAGCTCATACGATCTTTATTAAAGCCTTTGAAATAAGTGATTTGTGATTCGAAAGTTACAGACTAACCCAGACACGGGTAATCTTAGATATCCGACAAAAAAGGACGAGAGCTACTGGGACCGAAGGCGACGCAACAATGAGGCGGGCGAGATCAGCCGCGAGAAGCCACGCTACAACGACATGGTCCTGGAGCAGCGTGTCATTGAGTTGACTAAGGAGAACCACGTGCTCAAGGCGCACGATAAGTTCAACATCTCCGGCGAGAACCTGGTGAGCGTGGAGAAAATTATCGCCTCCAGCACCAGCGAGCAGGTGCTGAGCAATACAGCGGCAACTCGTGTTCCTCCTCTTCCTCGGGCTCCTCGCCTTCCGGCGCCAGCTGCAGCCATGAACCACCAGCGAAAAGACAATCGGAGAAATATCAATTTAGCACAGGACATAGAGCTTTAGCTCTTACACCCGTATACAGACAGGGTGTTTGACTCGAAATGGCTGCTCTACCCAGAGGCAAGCAGACGCTTAAGCTAGATCCCTTCTAACGCGAAAGGGTTGTACATGTCCGTAAGGTAGTGAGAAGCTTTCGCCCACCTCGACTGCCGGCCGTAATAAAGATCAAGCGTAACGTAAACAGTTCATGTCCTTCCGTCCGTTCGTCTGTTAGTCCGAAGGTAATAGCGAGGCAATTACGAAACCTATTAGATCTCCAACATAGATCCTGCAATAGCACTGTCATATGATGTGATGATTAACGAAAATATTTAAAAAGAGATTCAAAGTCTAGAGATTCTCTTAGGTATGCCCAAATAGTACCAGGTGCTTCTCCTAGGATTCGCTTTGAATTTTGTTTAGGTTTCATTGAGTTTTGTGTGAGGGTTAGTTAAATTCGAAAATTATGTTAGATGAAACCGGCCTGGTTTTGGTTTTGCTTTTTGTTTTGGGATCCCTGTGCGTGGAAGCTAAATTACCAAAGAGACAATGGGTGATCCGTCTAAATCCAGACACTGTGAAGAGCTCCTCAGATGGTCAGATTCTTTTGGTTGAGTTTTATAGGGCTCCCTGCAAAAGCTGTACCTCCTTGAAACAAGAACTAAATTACCTTGTCGCCATCTTAGAGGACACATCCAATAACAATATCACAGTTGGAGATTTGGACTGTGCTAAGCACGCGGAGTTCTGCTCTGGGCTGAACGTAACTAAATTTCCAACTGTGGGCATATTCGAGAAGCGGGGAGAGCGGCACAGGCTCTTCAACGGACTGACCGATCTGTCTACGGTGATGCAGTATTTGGGCCAGCCCAATACTGCTGAAGAGCTTGTCCGCCGCACGGCCGGAGTGGGCGTGCCTTGCGAGCCAGGCAGTGTTTTTACATTGAAGTCTACAGAGATTATTGAGGAAATATCGAGAGGAAAGTTTTTAATTCAATTTTATTCAAAAAAGTGCTTCAGCTGCCGCCAGAGATGGCAGCAGCTAGCCACGAAGCTGAAGGATAATGACCTCTGTGTGGCTGAGGTCGATTGTATTACTGCAGACGCGATTTGCAAACAATTTCATATCAACAAATTTCCGCATGTTGCTTACATGCAGAATGGAAAAATATTGAGGGTGCATAGAGGGCCCCAAAATGTTGAGAGCTTTCGACAATTCGCCAATGACATGATTCAAGGGAATTACAATGGCAAAAGGAATATTTCAACAATCACCATTCAAAAGTTGAACAACGTCTATCTTATATTAGTTTATACGATTTATATATTTTTTAAATATTAATAGATCGGATTGTTGTCTTACAGCTAAGCAGCCCACATGATTCACAGTAAAACCTTCGAAGCAAGAGAATTGTGACGCCTCAGAGGATGTCTTTGTTACAGACTACGTAAGATTGGGTATACAAGTCAAATTGAATATGATAAAAATGTGGAAAATCTCAATAAAATTAAAGACAAATTATATTAAATAAATGTGTAATCTATTGAATGATCTATTAGGGGCTACTTTAGCCCACTACACTTACCAGCCGCTGCATTTGAAATTTGATTTCTCCTCAGAATTCTCATCATCATTACACTCAGGAAATCATTCATAGGGCATAGCTTGCTGGAATATATTCCCCATATGATTCCCTATCTAAACTCTTTAATCCCTGAGCCCATTGGAAATGAAAAAAAAAAAAAACATTGTACCCTGACTTCCCATTTTCAATGGGCTCAGGGTATAATAAAGGAACTTTCTTACTTTCAAGTCTCTAGCTCTTATAGCTTCTGAGATCGTTCACACATGCGAATAGGCGGACGGACGGACAGACAGGCGGCCTAAATCGACTCGGCTTGTCTCGCTGATCCAGAATATATATACTTTATGGGCTTTGCCACGCCTCCTTCTCCCTGTTGCATACATTTTAACGAAACCATTTAAAGAAAGATGGTATTTTCCCATTTTCAATGGGTTCAGGAATGAAAAAAAAAAAAAAAATTTAGTTTCGCTCGACCTATAAATTATACGACGTAAAATCGTAAAGTCTACTACCATTTGCATTATGTTTTTACTTGTTCTGAGCTACTATGCTAAAAAGTTCTTTTTCAAAATATAAATAAATAAATAACTGCTTAAGTTAGCGCCCAATCGCTTACCCAAAGTGAAAGTCCGTTTATTAGTTAAGATTTGTATTTGGTTCGCAACGAAAAAAAGTAGAATAATATCGTTGATTCGTAATTAAAGTTTGTTGCTCGACTTGGTTACAGTTATGTATGTATATATACATATATATGTGGAATACAATCCAAAATAAGTATAGTTAGTAAAGTTTTTTTTTTATTTTTTAAATATTGTTTATATACGTATAGTATTTACATGTATATGTGTGTATATATGTTAATTTTAAACATCACATGAAAAGTTTATAGTTTATATTTTGGTTTCTTTCTTCTATTACTGTAAATATTTGCAGATTTGTTTTTCGCTGTCGTTTTTTTTTTTTTTTTTTTTTTGTGACACTTTTTCCCAAAAAATGTTTAAGTAAATTTAATTTTAATTCTCTTTGGTTTAGATTTTGTTAGAATAGGAAAAAACCCATCCAGTCCCCAAAAGGTAAAAACGTTGATGAAGACCTGTTTATAAAATTCATAGATGTAAGTGCCGAATGTATATATGTGTGTGTGTGTGTGTGTGTGTGGGTGTATGTAAGAGAAGAAGACTTTACATACGTTTTAGAATGTCATTGAATCTTAGAGTTAGCTTTAGAGTTAGAGTTAGGGGATGGTGACAAGGTTGTAAATATTTTTATTGTAAATATTTATTTATATATACTATATATATATGTGTATATATATATATATATATATATATATATATATATATATTGTCTTCTTTTTGTTTTGCGTAAAATTGTTCGTTTCCAAAAACAGCAGGCGAGATATTCGTATAGAGGTCGGTGTCGTAAAGAACATATATATATATGTGTGTGTGTGTGTGTGTCGGAAGTTGGAGTATTAACTGTAAATTGTACTTTGTACTGACTAGAAGAGGTGTCAAGATCGATTCGGTAGAGCACCCAAAAAGAGATGCAGCACGCCAATGCGTCTGTGGGTGTGTGTGTGTGTGTGGGTGGGTGTGTGGGTGGGTGGGTGTGTCTGTGCTTTGACAACTGCTGAAAAATGCATAAAAATTAGTCATTCTATCTACATTTGGTTTTTGCTTTCCTTGCATTGGCATTGCCCAAGAGAGGTCGAAAATTGTCGTGATTCGTTTGGTTGTTGTTGGAAAACATTGATTTGGCCTTACTCAGTGGTAGAATAAATACATTTTACTTATAGTTTCGGTTGGGTTACGGTTTCATCTCTGTACGGTCTGATCCTTGTCGGTGTAAAAGGTACATAAATAAGATTCTTATCGCGAATATGAGCTATATACTTTTGGCTTGGCTTAATCTCTATATCTCTGCTCAGGCCGCGGGCGCAGCAGCTGTCCGTAGAGATGTGGCCGCCGGTGTCGTTAGCAGCGTTTCGGTGCCAGCCCGCGGGCCACTCTTAGCCGTGGCCGTGCTCTGCTCCGAGCTCCAGGAGTGCACCATGTTGTAGTACTTGAGATAGTCGTAGTCGAAGAGCTCGAAGTCGATGCGGTATATGTTGAGCAATTGGTCCAATGTTGAGCGATCGAGTTCGGCAAAGTAGCGCTCGACCAGCTCCTCCGACTTGACGCCGCTGCGCGCCTGGTTCCCGATCTTGCGCAACTTGCGCCGCGGCAGCTTCCCCAGCAGCAACGACTCCAATCCCGCCTGCCTGATGATAAACTCGGAGTCCCGCTGGAACGTCTCCGTCTTGCCGATGATCGTGAAGTTCACGCTGCACGGCGTACAGAAACTGTAGACGGGCGCCCAGTGCTCGTCGAAGCGATTGCCCGCCGCATGCTCCTGGATGAGAAAGCGCGCGAACTCCTCAAAGGTGGGTCCACAGCGGGGCAAGGCCACGTTCAAGCTGCGACGGCGAAAGCGATGAACGATCTTCGTTCCGAGTGCCTTATAGAAGCTGTTCCGATTGCCCTCGAGCTTGTTGCGATAGGCGCTAAGGATGCGCTCGAAGGGATCGCGCACAAACAGAAAGGACAACGCACTTGGCAGCAGCTCCACCAACTCGGCTAGCTCGGGGCGAGGAAAACGTTGACGGGCCAGTTCCAGGGGCTGCACCTCGGTTCGCTGCAGATACTTCAAATCGTAGCCAGCTAGTGAGGATATAGAAAGGGAAAGCTATGAGAGTCAACATCTTCTGTATTCTATCTTCTATCTTCTATCTTCTATCTTCTATCTTCTATCTTCTATCTTCTATCTTCTATCTTCTATCTTCTATCTTCTATCTTCTATCTTCTATCTTCTATCTTCTATCTTCTATCTTCTATCTTCTATCTTCTATCTTCTATCTTCTATCTTCTATCTTCTATCTTCTATCTTCTATCTTCTATCTTCTATCTTCTATCTTCTATCTTCTATCTTCTATCTTCTTCTATCTTCTATCTTCTATCTTCTTCTATCTTCTATCTTCTATCTTCTATCTTCTATCTTCTATCTTCTATCTTCTATCTTCTATCTTCTATCTTCTATCTTCTATCTTCTATCTTCTATCTTCTATCTTCTTCTATCTTCTATCTTCTATCTTCTATCTTCTATCTTCTATCTTCTATCTTCTATCTTCTATCTTCTATCTTCTATCTTCTATCTTCTATCTTCTATCTTCTTCTATCTTCTATCTTCTATCTTCTATCTTCTATCTTCCATCTTCTATCTTCTATCTTCTATCTTCTATCTTCTATCTTCTATCTTCTATCTTCTATCTTCTATCTTCTATCTTCTATCTTCTATCTTCTATCTTCTATCTTCTATCTTCTATCTTCTATCTTCTATCTTCTATCTTCTATCTTCTATCTTCTATCTTCTATCTTCTATCTTCTATCTTCTATCTTCTATCTTCTATCTTCTATCTTCTATCTTCTATCTTCTATCTTCTATCTTCTATCTTCTATCTTCTATCTTCTTCTATCTTCTTCTATCTTCTTCTATCTTCTATCTTCTATCTTCTATCTTCTATCTTCTATCTTCTATCTTCTATCTTCTATCTTCTATCTTCTATCTTCTATCTTCTATCTTCTATCTTCTATCTTCTATCTTCTATCTTCTATCTTCTATCTTCTATCTTCTATCTTCTATCTTCTATCTTCTATCTTCTATCTTCTATCTTCTATCTTCTATCTTCTATCTTCTATCTTCTTCTATCTTCTATCTTCTATCTTCTATCTTCTATCTTCTATCTTCTATCTTCTATCTTCTATCTTCTATCTTCTATCTTCTATCTTCTATCTTCTATCTTCTATCTTATATCTTCTATCTTCTATCTTCTATCTTCTATCTTCTATCTTCTATCTTCTATCTTCTATCTTCTATCTTCTATCTTCTATCTTCTATCTTCTATCTTCTATCTTCTATCTTCTATCTTCTATCTTCTATCTTCTATCTTCTATCTTCTATCTTCTATCTTCTATCTTCTATCTTCTATCTTCTATCTTCTATCTTCTATCTTCTATCTTCTATCTTCTATCTTCTATCTTCTATCTTCTATCTTCTATCTTCTTCTATCTTCTATCTTCTATCTTCTATCTTCTATCTTCTATCTTCTATCTTCTATCTTCTATCTTCTATCTTCTATCTTCTATCTTCTATCTTCTATCTTCTATCTTCTATCTTCTATCTTCTATCTTCTATCTTCTATCTTCTATCTTCTATCTTCTATCTTCTATCTTCTATCTTCTATCTTCTATCTTCTATCTTCTATCTTCTATCTTCTATCTTCTATCTTCTATCTTCTATCTTCTTCTATCTTCTATCTTCTATCTTCTATCTTCCATCTTCTATCTTCTATCTTCTATCTTCTATCTTCTATCTTCTATCTTCTATCTTCTATCTTCTATCTTCTATCTTCTATCTTCTATCTTCTATCTTCTATCTTCTATCTTCTATCTTCTATCTTCTATCTTCTATCTTCTATCTTCTATCTTCTTCTATCTTCTATCTTCTATCTTCTATCTTCTATCTTCTATCTTCTATCTTCTATCTTCTATCTTCTATCTTCTATCTTTTATCTTCTATCTTCCATCTTCTATCCTCTTCCAGTCTTCCCACTTTTCTTTTTCTTCTCTTTCTCTCTCTCTCTCTCTCACCCAGTATGTTGAAGTAGTACATCCACGTGCTACTGGCCGCCTTGAAGACATTGCACCACACCAGGTTATTATGGCCGGGCGAAATGAAGAATTCCCATGGATTCGGTGGGTACTTTTCCTGGAGCTTGTATCGCTCGCAGACAGTCGCCAAATGATCGCGCCGCAGCTTCAATTCGCGCTCGGTGCGACTGTGCAGCTCCTCGGAGTACTCGTAGACGGGATTCAATGTGCTCGCCGAGACGACGTTTTGCGCCTCCTCGGTCATGGCAGAGCTGCCATTCGCTTGCTGGCTGGCCCTGAGGCGCTGCTGGGCGAGGGCACGTTGGCGATGCAGCTGCTGCCGCTTGAGCTTCAGCTGCTGTTTCGACGGCTCGGCATAGGCCTCGGATGCCTCCAATTCAGCCGTAGTAGCGCGCTCCCGATGCTCGAACGCGTTGAGCGACTCGCGGAACAGAAAGGCAAAGTAACAGATGCCCACCAGCACAAAGGTGCCTATCTTCAGGTACGTGTGCAGGCGTCGTCCCGACCACAGGCGGATGTGCATGTTGTGTGGAGTCCAGTTCCCGTTTGTGCTAGCCACCACACGGCAGCCACTACATGTTACAGGTGGTGACCTGGTTGGGCTGAACCCTGGCATGAAGAGAGAAAATTTGCGCTTGGTTAAAGAGAGAATTTTCTAATGAGTTTTCCAGTAATAATATAATACTGGGAGTGTAAGCATTATTGAAATAGATTTCTAGTTTAATCGAGACGTAAATAATTAAATAAATGAATTAATTAAAAAATAAATATATGTATATGTAGTTAATTGATTAATTACTAATTAAATAAATAATGCATTAGATAAATATATTTATTAACTAATAAATAATAATTTAATAACTAAATAAATAAATAAATAATTATTAATAAATTGAATAAATGTAATAATTAATAAAAATTTATAAAATTAAATAGTCAAAAAATTAAAAATTTAAATAAATAAATAATATTATATATGATATTATTTTATAAATATTATAAATAAATAAATAGATTAGTAAAGAAATAATTAAATAAATAAATAAATATTATATGATATATAATATTGTATAATAAATATTATAAATAAAGAAATATATTAAAAAAATAAATATATTAGTAAAGAAATAATTAAATAAATAAATAGTTAATAAATGAATTATTTAATTAAATAATAACTAAATATACGTAGTTAACCCATGTTAAAGTTCTATTTTCCCCATAATTGAACTTATTTGAATGCTTTCTATAATCACTCTGATTTGAAAGGGATCTATTTGCTTTGGCCTTCTAGTTCTATCATTCTTATATTTCTATATTGTCACCAAAAGGGAAACTAGAAAACACTTGTTAGAGTCTGAAATACTTACTCCTTTATAAGATTCAAATATCATCTACTTGTACATAGAATTTGCTAAAATATTTCTAACCTGTTGTCCGACCCAAAATAAAAATTCTTTAAAACCTTATTAAAGTTTCCCATCGTACTGAAAAGTCTGTCAGCTTAGACTCTAACTCTGCTTAAAATATTAATTAATAAAGTTATTTGGACATATTTGTTGTAAATAGCTGTGTGTACTCAGAGCGCTGTTAATGTGCTATAAAATTGGACCGGCAGTGTGGGGCGGCATGCCACCCAAACCATTAACCCACTAACCCACCATCCCCAGCCATGGGTACGTCACAGAGCAAACATTCACTAGCACACACACACACACACACATAGATATATAAATATATAGACATGTATATATATTTATATACGAGTCGAAAGTAGGACGTCATCCATGAGTGTCAACATTTGCTTTTGTTTTGGTTATTATTCGACTTGTCCTTTAAAACAGACACTATACTAGGCAGCACAGTTTATAATGCATATACAGAAATATATATTGTATATATATACATATATATATTTGTTGCTTTAACGGAATTGCAAAACCTTTGGACTGCAAAACTCTTGGCGCTTCAACACGAGCTATTTTCACAGCACTTAAGAACTTTGTTAATGAGGATTTGCACTACTTCGCGGATATTTCAAATGCAGAAATATGAAATATGTATTTGATGCCCTATATATACCTTTGTTTTAGTCGCGTCGGGGGAGCACAACGTTTACAGTGAGGCTTCGCGAGCGTACACCACTTGCTGCTTAATGCGCCCACCTATGTGAGTTTTCAATTTATTGCGTTCTCCTATGTCAGCTTTGCCGGACAGCTTTGCCGTGCTGCTCCTAACGGCAACTCACACTCAACTGTTTCGTCCTCTCCTGTCCGCTGGCCTTTGCTGCCCTTTGCTGGCTGCCTATGCCACTTCAGAGCACGGCCTATGCCAGTGCCTTGGCCTCCTGCGCAGCCGCCGTGAGAGCAGCTGCAGAAGCAACTCGTGATGCCCCCGCCGACAAAAGCAACTCAACTTAACTAAGCTCAGCCCAAGTTAGGTTTTTTTTTTTCTTTTATTATATTAGAGCGTAAAGATTATAAATAATATTTCAATATAAAAATTAATATTTTAGCCAAATTTATATTACACTATGCAACAGGTGTATTGCCACTGGAGTAGAGTGATATGATTCCCCTGGAAGGACTTTTTATGAATCACGTCATCATACTGAGAACATTGAAATTGTCAAAAATCTCTTTTTCTTTGGCAAACTTTGAATAAAACTTGAATTTTTGATTTATATTCAATATGCAATAAAAATGGCTAAAACCCCATTAAAATTGTGATTTGACTGAGATACCGGAGTTTTGAAAAGTATCGACAATATATTTTAGCCCTTGTAATAAACTAAAATTGTTTCAGATTTTACTCCCTATTCTTTTTAAACCCCTTTTTAACTTTTCTAAAACCCTTGTTTTGTGCACCTAAATATCATCTGTTGAATGTACTTGCCGCTCTCCCTCTCTCTGTCCCTCTTCCTCTCTCTGTCGCTCTCGCTCTCTCTGTCACTCTTTCGTTAAGTATATTTTTACGAAATATTTTTCCCAATTGGACTTTTTCACTTTTGAATACGATTTCAGCAGTCAAAAAGTGTAAAAATATAATCGGGCTAGTGAATCCTGCTAGCCCATATGAACTCCCTAATCTATAACAGATATTTAAAAGAAAAATTAAAACTATAATCAAATATTTAATATTTAATAGAAAAATACATTAATAAATATCATAGCCATACATTTACTCTGACCTTGGGTTACTCCATACATCATAAGCATTAAGAACATGTAAATAAAGCTTTAAGGCTCTGCAAAAATCGAATAAGTCTAATAAGGACATCAGTGAAAAACTGAGACATCGCATTATGACTGGGTATTACTTGCCTCTCAGCATCAGATATATGCCTTCTTGAAGTTCATCTGTAATAAACATATAATTATTGTTAGCTCACATCAAGCAAATAAATAAATTACATATATACTTTTTTTTAATTTTTGTGTATATTAAATCTTTGTATTTTCTTTTTTTTCTATAAATAATTTTTTACTTTAAAGTTAAAGTACAAACAAATTATTAATAATAAACTTCTAATACTACGTTTTAAGACACTTTCGTTTTTATTTTTGTTGTTCTTCATCTTGTGTTGTTGAATGCATTTGCTTTTTTATATTTTTATTTATTTTTTTTGTTTTGTTTTTATTTATGTGGGCGTGTGTGTGTGTGTGTATGTCTTTGTTGCATGAATTTGTGTTTATTGGTATTGGTATTGGCAATATAAGAATTAATTACGTTTATACAATCTTTGCCATTAGCATTTGTTTATTGCAATAAATTTGAGTTTTGTTTTTATATTTGTGAAATTTGTGTGGGGAAACATGTGAAAACTTTACTAAATATTCTTAAAATTGTTGACATCCATGGTTTGTTTTAATGAGGTTTTGTATGCATAAACGAATTTGCTTTATATATGTTTTTCAGAGATATAATATATACATATATCGGTACTATATATGCATGTTATTCTAGGGGTCGTGGTTTTACATAAGTTTTCTTTTCATTCTTTCATTAAATTAAACATGTACAAAGTATCAAAAGACTTATTTAATTAGCAATCATACAATACACATAAGATAATAATATTGAACAATATATATGTATGCGTTTAAAGAAATATTTATTTATTATTTGTATTTATTTAATGTGTGTTTGTTTAGCGCTTTGCTTCTGCTATGCATCTTTGTTTTCCCCTATTTGTTTAAATAACATTTAGCAAAAATAGAGCCTGCTTTATATACAATACAACTTTTGCATTCGTTTCTCTTTCTTATATATTTTTTTTCTTTTCCTTTTGTTCTTGTTTTGTGTATGCAAAATATATAACATTATATACGTTTTTAATCTGCTTTTTATGTGTATATAAGTATATACATATTTTCATTCACATTGCAAAACTACAAACACTTTTTATATATTTCTCTCTGGTATTCACGATTTTGTCATCGTGGTTTGCCTTGACTAACTTATTGCAGAGGTTTATATGTGCATATGTATTGGTAGAGGATTTTCTTTTTCTTTATATTATGTATATGACTTACAACAAAGCTTTTAAAACTAAAAAACAAATTTTTTCGAAACAACGCAAATATATGCATATAAAACTATAGAGACTATATCTGTATTTCGTGTGCATATACCTAGATATAATAAAATAAAATGTAAAAGTATGGTCTGTTTTGTTTGTTTTTCTATGTTAAGCTTGGATCATAAAGATAAACATTAGTTTATTTCTTTTACCTTTTCTAAAAATGTGTTTAACTGTGTTGCATCTATTAGAATTATGTCTAAAGTATATACAAGGGCTTAGATGAGAAAATGAAAATACGCATGCGTCATAGAGCAAGGTGTCGGGGTTATCTACTATTTTTGTGTTTGTTTTTGTTTCTTTTGTTTTTTATATATATATTTTTTTTGTAAATTTTGCATGTATATAATTTTCAACTAATTTGTTCAATAAATGTTTTTGATCTTTACACAAATTGTCTGTTTCACTTGACTAGCAAATCTATTAACCAAGGGATATTTGGATTTGGATTTATGGAAAGTAGCGTTAAATAAGCAGAGAGGTTTCGAATTAGAAATTAAGTGAAACATGGGTATATATAAGTGTGAGTGAGTGTGATGCTGCTCGTTTTGAGATGCAACATTATTGCAACCTTTGAATACAACTAACTATACAAAAAAAATTCAAGGAAAAACCTTTACAAAAACTTTTTACAAACGAAAGAATTGGCTTTTGTCTGTTTTGTTTGTATATGAGTTTAAGCTATTTACATAACTGCAGAAATAAGCATTTTGAACAATCGTTTATCAAAGCGACGCCGTTATGCCATTTGCGAGGAGCTACTGCTCGCGGACCGATCATCACCTGTTATGCTTGCCTCAGTTGCAAACTCCTGAAAACGCAGCGGCACTATATTGAGAACCTCGTTGACATCACGCCACTGCTGCTGATGTTGCTGCTGCTGGTGGTGTCTGCTACTATTTACATTTGCACTTCCGTCTGCATCGCAGTCCATGAGCTCATGATCAGCCTTCTCGCTCAGAATGTTGTTCAGACACATGTTAAATTCATCGTAGTCCACAAAGTTGCCGCAGTCTAAAGCTGTGGCATTGCTCAGATCTGGCATGAGCAGGCTAACCGCATCCACATTTACTTCAGCGTCCGCTTCGGTGCTGTCGTGGTAAGTCATTAGATGCAAATTATCGGCCTCATCTCCCTCCTCCAGGTAATCAAGGGCGCTTTTATCTGCTGTTCCGATGAGGGTCAGCGCTGAAGATATATTAACGATATCCTCTTTTACATCTCCAATATCGATATTAACGCTGCTATTCTGCTCGACGTCACCTTCGACGTTTTGCGCCTGGGCCAATGGGAAACTAGTGCTGATATCAAACCGATCCGCAGTATCCAGTTCGATCAGCTTAATCAATTCGTCCTCGTCAGCATCGCTCGTATGGTTAATTCCCTTAGCCAAGGCGCAAAACTCTGGTCACTTGTAATCACGTGAAGTCCTTCTTCTTCGTCCCTCGGTCAGGGTGGATTCACCAATTACTAAAATATATACATTTAGAATACTTTTCGAATTTATAACTGCTAACGCTGCTGACTCACCTGCACTGCGCGTCTTACGCCGCGCTTCAGCCACACTCTCCACACTGGCGTTTGTATTTGAATTGGTGACACCACTGCCAACTCCAGCAGCCCCGGCTGTTTTATTTGGAGTACCTTTATGCTCTGCAGCTGCAGCAGCAGCAGCCGCGGCAGCGGCTGCATTGCTTCGACTGTATATTATCTTATTAGCAGCAGCGCTCGCCCTTACGCTCCTTCTCGTGCCAATCTTTTCGTCTGTTGGAGAATTGGCGTTCACAATGTTGTTGTTATTGGAAATATTGTTGTTGCTAGTGCCGCTGGTGGCAGCGGCAGCTGTAGCGCCACGTGTTGCATGCACTACATTTGTGCTACTATTGTTGTTATTTGATGTTCCAGCTACTACCGCATTGCTGACCGTCTGCAGGCTCGCACTATTATTATTGTTGTTGTTTGTTGCAACAGGCTGTGATTTGCCTGTCTTCTGTGCCTGAGTGGGAGTGGCATTCAAGCTGGGACCTTCTGTAAAAGGAACAGGAATAACTAATCAAAATAGTAACTAATCAAAGTCGCATATTCTATATACTTACTTTGTTGCTGCTGCTGTTGTTGTTGCTGAGCGTTTCGTCGAGTCACGTGCTTCTCTTCAACCTGAGCCTTCGAATTGCGCACCTTGCCAGCTACCTCAATAAGAGGCTCGTCCGAGTCAGAGGACTCGATCTCAATCTTCTTGGATAGCACGTAAGTTGAGTCCGTGGTCTCAGTGGTATTATTATTGTTGTTGCTACTGCTACTGCCACTGCTGACACGCGTGCGCTTACTGCTGTTGCTGCTCCCAGTCTCAATAAGAAGGTTGCTATCATTAGCTCCTTCGTTGCTGCTGCCGCACTCCGATTCCTGCCGACGACGCTTGATACTGCTCGTATTATTGTTGTTGTTGTTGTGAACTGGAGCAGTCGTTCCCAAGCGCGGACTAGGTATGGACGCCACACGCGTTACGCTCCTATTTGCCACTGTTGTTGTTGGTGCCGTAGTCGCTGTGGTCGTAACAACCACGGCTGTGGTTTGTGCTTCTGGGCTGCTTTTTGGAACATCTAATGGACTCTCGAGACGACTGGTAGCGCGCGTTCTGATTCGTGGCGTTTCCGCATCCAACTGAGGGGGTATCTCAATCGATATAGGTTGCAGTGACTCAGTCTGAGGCTTTTCCTTTTCATCCACAACCTCATTCTCTTTAACCGGGTTAGAAACGAGAGTTTGTTCGGGCTCGGATTCCTGTTTAATAGATGGGCTACTCGTTTCTCGATTGTCCAGTTCTGGAGCCTCCTTTTTAGTGGAGAGCACCGTAGGCAGATCCTCCAACTTAATGTTTTCTACTTTTATCTTCATATCCGGTTTTGGTTCGACTACGGCTGCGACTATCGCCTCAGTAACTGGCGGAGTTAACGGCTTTTTCGCATCCTCCGATTCTAAATTGTCCGTAAGCTTCTTGATGAGATCATCGTGTTCAAATATATCATGCTCTCCATTGAGTTTCGTGGTGGCTGTTGACAAATGAAAGTCACCTCCAATATTCGACGCTGCAGTCTCCTTTCGTACACTGGCTACAAATTCCTCAGCGAATTCTCCTTCCATTTTGGCAAGCGCTTTTTCAATTTCATCATCGGCGTTCTGCAGCTGCTGAAGTTTACTACTGCCGCTGCTTGGCGTTACCACCGCTGAGGCAACTGACGAAGACTGCGTTATTGTTGTCGATGTGACTGCCGCACTTGTTGCTTGCTTCGTGATCATTTGTTGTTGCATTTGTATGGGACTGCTGGATGACTGCTGGTGCGGACTCTTTTCAGAAAGTGCATCCATCGACTCAATGCCACTGTCTTCGCCACCGCCATTGTTGCCGTGACCGGGAGTGCCGCTGCCGTTGCTCGCCGGTGAGTTGCGCAGAGTGTTTGCTAGAACAGATGCCGGTGTCGGTGTTGGTGACGACGAGACACTTGTCGAATTAACTGCTGTCTGCAGAGCTACGTGGTTAAGCTTGGGATGTGCCGGCGTCACGATGGGCACATTTGTGTTACCAATTGCATTCTCACTGACATTGTTGAGCATCGAGTTGGAGTTCATAGAAATTGCCACAGGCAGTTTTCTTTCCCCGAGCATTGACAACGTTGCCGTCGCCGTGGGAGTGGAGGGTGAGGGTGTGGTGACTGTTATTGTTGCTGTATCGGCGCTGTTTGGCGCCAACTTGGTAATTTCGACACGCTTTAGCGTTGTCGCACTTGGCAGCATGGTTACGGCCGCCGCCAGTTGTTGTTGCTGATGCTGCTGTTGTTGCTTCTGTAGCTGCTGCTGCTGCTGTTGCTGCTTCTGTAACTGCTGCTGCTGCTGTTGCTGCTTCTGTAAATGCACCTGTTGCACAGCGGTCATGTATGGCGGCGGCGGCTTATGGTTTTTTGTCATTGGCTTTCCACCCACAATGGGCGTAATGGTAGCTGCAGTCTTAATGGGATTCTTCAGGGTTATGTTGCTCAGCATACGACTATTGTTACTGCTGCTGTTGCTACTGTTAATGTTGTTATTATTGTTACTGTTATTATTATTATTATTATTGTTGGTGGTTGTGGTGCTTGTTATAGCACTCAAGGTGATGCTACTTGGTAGCGAGGTTGCAATTTTACTCAGTTGCTGCTGCTGCAGTGTCGTCGCCGTGCCAGTATTCGTAGAGCCCACCGTCGCCAGCTGACCATCCCCGCCGGCTTGGGACTTGTGTGCCTCCACAATGGCACTGATAGTAAGCCCGTTCTTGCCGGCTACTATAGTCGTGGTCTTAGCACCTGTTGTCAACTGTTGCGCTGGATGAACTGATTGTGGCGGCAGCGACGCTGGTGCCTGCGGTGCCTTTTGTAATAGAATACCTGAGTTTGGTGGTAATCCATTAACATGTGGCACAGGTGTTAACTTGGTTTGTTTGCTTTCCGTTGCTCCCTCCAGTGTTGGCTGTTGTTGTTGCTGCTGTGCGTCTTGTTCGCTAAAGGAACGCTTGATTTGCCGTACTTTCTGTCCCTCCTCTGATGCCGGCGCCTTCTTCCGGTCCTTGCGTGTGTTCTTAACAACCACCGAGTTTTTGCCCCGGAGACGAATCTGCAGTGGCGGCACTCGCGGTTCATTTAGTCCTCCAGCAACTGTTTGCTGTGGACCAACCTGTTGCTGATTTTGGAAATTACTGTAAACTGTGTGATTTTGCTGCTGGGATTGTTGTTGTTGGTGTTGTTGCTGCTGCTGTTGATGTGGTTGTTGTTGGTGTTGTTGTTGCTGCTGCTGCTGCTGCTGCGGATGTTGTTGCTGTTGTTGTTGAAGCTGCTGTTGCTGTTGTTGTAGCTGCGGTTGTTGCTGCTGCTGCTGGTGTTGCTGCTGATGTTGCTGAGTCGCAGGTAGAGCCAGTAGTTGCGTTTGCATCGGAAGCTGCTGCTGCTGCAAATGATTACTGTCCATTATGGCATTTAGTTGAACATGCTGATGCTCATATGACGCTTGTGGTAAATCGACTTTCTCCAGTTTGAGTCGCAGCTTGAATTTTTCTTCTTCAACAGTTGCTGCGGATACCGCGACTGCCGCTGCTGCTGCTGCTGCTGCTTTGGTCCTAGCATTTCCCTTAGCACGTTCGCGTTTCGGCTTTGGAGTAGCAGTTGCTGTTGCGTCTTTGGATTTCCGTTCCTTCACACCCTGCTGCAGCTTCTCTCGAAGTAAATTAGGCTTCGCTTTCTTACTATTGGCAGTGGGAGTTCCGACAGTGCCAATCAACGGAGAGCTGTTGCCAGATCGAGGAGAGTCGCCGGTTGGTGTGGTTGACTGCATTTGCACCTGTTGTATTTGCATGGGCTGGCCTGAGTTAGTCATTTGCTGCTTCTGGTTAATAAGTTGATGCTGTTGCTGCTGCTGTTGTTGCTGATTCTGGTTGTTGTGGTTTTGCTTAACTTGTGGCATTTTTCTCGATCGATTCGATGCAGATTTGTTAGAGACCAGCGAATCGCGAGATCGCTCCTGGTCGCTGCTGCCCGCTAGCGGAAGCTGTTGACCAGACATTGCAGAGTTTGAGTCCTCCTCGGAAAAGAGGTTGTTGGGCAACATCATATCGTTGGCAGGATTAAAGCCCGCATAGCCGCTCAGACTACTTGACATGCTCCGAAATTGAAGTTGAGTCGTTTCCTGCTCGGCCTCCGTATCACTATCGTCACTAGCCATAGGCTCCATGTGACCGGTGTGAGGATTTATAATGAATTGCTTTTGCTGCATATTTCCTGGACGTTGCTGTTGTTGCTGCTGCTGCAATTGCGCCAGTTTCTTTTGGGCAGCAGATTGTGCACTTGTATTTTCTACTTGTTGCTGCTGTTGCATTTGAAGTTGATGTTGTTGTTGTTGGGTTCGATGTTGATGCTGAATTTGGCGCTGCTGCAACTGTTGCCGCTGCTGTTGTTGTTGCAGTTGATTAAATTGCTGTTGATGTCTCTGCTGATGCTGGTGTTGCTGCTGCATTAATTGTTGCTGGTTGAATGACTGCATATCCAGCATTTGAGTTTGTTGCTGCTGTTGTTGTTGGGCCTGTGGTTGTTCTATGCATCCAGACGTATCCTGCAGCGTACTCAACGCATCGCCAACATCCATGCCGACCGCAGACAAATTATCTTCGATCAAATCCAAGTCTAGGTCCTTGGCATCCTGAAGCAACGATTCGAGTTCGTTCTTATCCTCAAGGCTCAGCGTTGAGTCTAGATCACAGTTTAGAGTTGGCAGTAAAGCGTCCAAGTCGTTTGTTGTTAAGGCATCCAGGTCAGACAACGATATCAATGGATCATTTAGGCCATGACCAACGTTTGAAACATTCGTCACATTCTGCGCTTGCTGTGGCACTAATTGTTGTAATTGCTGTGGCATTTGTAACTGCTGCTGCTGCTGTTGTGGCTGCTGTTGTTGCTGTTGTTGTTGTTGCTGTTGTGGCTGCTGTTGTTGCTGGCGTTGCCCGGTTGCCGTCAGTGTTACCGTTCCTGGCGGAACCATCTCGCCTGTATTAGGTGCCGGTGCAGTTTGTGCTGGACCATTGCCTAAATTGATTTGCTGTTGCTGCAGATTGTATTGCATCTGATACCGCGTGAACTCCTGGAAACTGCTTTTAGTAACCGAATCCATCGGTTTATTAAGAGCGGGCCAGCGCGAATTTGCCGCCGCCTGATTGTAGTCAGGAGGTGGTGGCAGCTGAGCATTGCCCGCGCCAGCTACAGGTACAAGGTTAGCATGTTGCATACTCGAGATGGGCGTCATCTCTTTTTGCTTTTGCTGAAGCTGCGTCAGCTGCTGCGAATGTGGGCTTTTGGGTGTCGTCGAAGGCGAAAGTAGCGATGGAGGTGGACCCTGGTGATTACCCATCAGCGGACTGTGCATCGAGTGATGACTGGAGGCAGGTGAATGGGCAATGGGCGAAGCACCACCATGTGACATAAACTGCTGCGACTGAGGCGAAGACAATGGCATGCTCATAAGTCGCTGATGTTGCTGAGGATGTGGTGGTGGTAGACCGGCTCGGATTTGCTGCTGCCTCAATTGCTGCTGCGACTGTTGCAGGTTCAGGTTAGTAAAACAATCTGTATATATTAAATAAAAACAGTTAGATATATTCTTTTCTTGATTATGTAGATTGTATGCTTACCAGTTGCCTGTTGCTGCCCAAGAAACTGCTGCTGCTGTTGTTGCTGCTGCTGCTGGGGTGGTATGAAACGCGGATGTATGCCTTGCATTTGATGATGGCGCTGCTGTTGATGTACCTGTTGCTGTTGATGACGCAGTGCAACCGCATGCTGAAATCTATGTGGTGCGGGCACTTGATTATATAGATTCGCGTTACTACTGGGACTGAGCAGCATCTGTTGTTGTTGTTGTTGCTGCTGTTGTTGGTGATTCGGCATGTTTCGCATTAATACGGGCCCGCCTCCTGTGGGAGAGGATGGCACTACTGGACTAGGCACATTACCATTGTCAAGCGGCGCACCTGCTGTTCCCATGACAAAATCACTGGACGTCGCTGAAGAGCAACGCATTGGTGAGCTTGAGTTCATCATTTGAGCACTCGGACTCATGCTCACAATGGGTGACTGTGGTGTCGTTGGCGCCGTCAGCTGGGGTGATTTCATTTGACTCGACATCGCATTCCCGTCATTTTGCAGCAGATTCACTAATAGCGGCGATGATATTGCAATGTTATTGCTGCCAGTCGATGTCGTAGTAGGCGCTGGTGTTGCAGATGACGACGACGACGACATAGGCATATTGTAAGTCTGCGCGGGCTTCGTACTTGTTGCAGCAACTGCTGAATTGTTACTATTTGAGGAAGTCAAACTTGAGCTCGTGCATGTACTGGGACCAAGACCGGGATATGGCGGAGGCGGATTAATGAATTGAGATTTATTAGGGGTCCCCGCAACAATTGTCGTCGCAATAACCTCGCCATTTTGCGCTGTTTGATTATTCAACAGATTGAGTGTAGCAATTGGAGGCGGAGGCGGTGGACCAAGAGCGTTCATGCCACCTGTGGTTGCAGCTGTATCCCTGCCCTGCAGTACTCGTGCCTGTCGCATACTTTCGAATGGGAAATCTCTTGGCACATTAAGTGTGCCAGCAGGAGAAGGCAGCAATGGCACCTTGCCTTCCATTGGACAAACCGTGTTCGGTGACTTAAAAACAGGCGGAGTCGTAGATGCATTATTGTACGGCGAAGGTGGTGTCTGTGGCGGCGGTAGCGACTGCTGCATTAATTTCTGCTGCGGTAGTACATTTCGCCGTTGCTGCTGGCTTGAGATTGCATCGTTCTGCGGCAGTTGCGAGAGTCGCTGATGTTGCTGCTGTTGTACGTAGGCCGCTTTGCTTGTACTTGGCCCATCAAAACTTGGTGCCACCAAATGCGTTGTCGCCAAGTTGGCAACACCGACGACGTGAGCGGCTTTGTTGGAAGACGTGCCAGCCGCCTCAAGTGTACCGCCTGCGACATCGTTTAAATTATCTTTAAAATAGAATTCAGACAGCGCATTAAAAAATAGTCATGTGCAAATATTTTCATAATTTCGACTAATGCATACCTTTTGTTATTTTAATATCTTGTCCTCCAACTTTTAAAGCTATCACAGAATCGCCTTCAGGCTGCACGGAAAGAATCCCGAGCGCACGCAAGGTGGGATTGCCCTCGACGGCCAGTTGACGCAGTCGTAGTGCTGCATCCCAGGGGAGCGACACCGAAATCCGCACAGACGGTTCAAGCTGCTGTAAATTTAAACAATTGTTTAAAAAATTCATTGCAAATTCTATACATTTAAGGAAGCAGGAGGCAAAGAAACTTCTAGTGGTGTGTAACTGCACAATATATTCACATTTATCGGTTATCGGAAACTGAGTTGGCATTTGCAGCCCTGTTGAATAGTCGTCACACAAAATATTGTAAGTTGTGTGTGTGTGTACACAGTAAACAAAAATATAAATTTCTATAAAATGTAATTTATAACCGAAAAAATAAAACATCAATATATAATTATAAAGCCACTCAGGGGCTGACAAACTAAAAAACAATTAAATATTTTGACGTTTCTGTTTTGTGCTGGTTGTTCGTGTATCGTGCGAGCGAGATGGTTATATAGACTTGTTGGAAATTCCAACAACAATTTATTTCAACAACAGAAATATTTTATGGATTTTATTTCACATCAACTCACTAATACTACAATTAAAAGGAAGTGTGCGTTGTCCTAAGGTTTACACACAATAATTCCAATGCAAATTAAAACAAAAATTTTATTTCCTATGTGCACAGGTTGCTCACGTTCTCATTTTCGTGTCATGTTATCGATACCCCGTCGCCATTTTTCTTCGGGCTCTTTAAAAGGGTTGGGTGCGAGAGGGGAAAGAAAAAGGTAACCAAAATACTACTGTGGCCACCTTCGTTCCTTACGCTGCACTGCCCACCGTTAAATAAAAATCCCAAAACCGACAAAAAAATAGAACTACACACACTCTCGCATACACACAAAGATACGCTAAACGCATGACACGTCCAAAAACCGTGTTTTCTGTAAATGAAAACAGCGTGGGTGACGCAAGTGTTTAATAGGCGACCACAGCCATAGCCACAGCCACAGCTACAGCTACAGCTACAACCACGACCCCACCACCTCCAAGTTCTTAACTCGCAGCTAATGCAGTAATCGCAAATCAGCTGTTTTCCAACAGCAGAACACTAAAAGCAGTAAAGCGGACATAATTATGGAAGAAAGTGAAGACACGGAAGACGGCAATTGCACTGCATTCACTCACCTGTTTAAGTGGCATATCATCACACGGCAATCGTACCCGTCGTAGATTTAATTGGCAAAGTGTTGTACAAATTTTGCATTTAGCACATGCACACACAATTCTTGCTATAACTATTTCTATAAACACGGATGCGTATCAAAATCATCATCGTGGGCATCTGATAAATTCGTATTTGTATTCCAAATTATAATACGCGCATTAAATCGTCCTTTATATTTATACAATTGCATTTTTGCCTTGCGCACATTTTCGTTGTCGTTGATGTTGTTAATATCATAAATTATGACACGAAAACACAGGTCCAAACACTTTTTTTACCGCCTCACACACACTTTGTATTGTTTTTTTCTCTTTGCTCACGTTATGCAGTTTAACTGTAGCTGAAACGGCGTTGTTGTTATATTTGTCTTTGTCAGCACTTCTTGCCTACACACATATATACATATGCATGGACATGCATAAAAGGAGCATTACATTACTTGTTGTTACTTCATTTTATTTAACTTTAACTTTAACCTCTGCATCTTGTATCTTTTCCGACGCGTTTTTTCTTCTCGATTTAAAGACAACGTGGAGTGCGGGTGAAGGCGGGCAGCAGTTGGGCGCTCCTCTCCTGGCTGAATCGGATTTCTGGTTGAGAGTTTTTCCAACGTTTTTCAATGCAGATAATTGCTTGAAATTGGACGCATTACTATTTTCAGTATTTATAATGCACTTTTCACAGCTTTGAGTGAATTATTGTGGTGTCACAGTTGTTCATTTCATGCATTGAAAATAAATAATATTGCTTTTCGCTGGCGTTGAATATTTTTCTTCTCACAATTTGCCTTTGAACAAAATTTTGTGGCGTTGATTTAACCGACGAACGAGCGGATAAAAAGTTTATAACTATACAAGCAGTTAACAGAATATTTTTACTTGATTTTAAGCCTATTGGTATTTCTTTAGAGTAGTGTTTTTGTTGTTTATTTTGTAAAAAAATCTTCGTAATTATTGCAATTCCACGAACAATAACAACCGCCATTTGCATTCGCCTTTAGTGGTAGCCATTTTTATTTTCCAGTCAGTGTTAGCCTATGACTTGTATTCAAAATGTATTAAAAATGCCAGAATATATCTGTAAATAATTTCGAAGTGAAAAACATAAACATTGTTTTTTTTTTTCTTATACAATTAAAATTTACAAGCTCATTAAGTTGCTTGAAAAAAATTGAAATGTTATAATTAATAAAGTAAGTATTATATTAAATTTGAGGTGAACAGATATGTATTAAATTCTATAGTAAACACAAATATTCTTAAAATTTTCAAATGCATTGTAGATACTTATTTGTACAAATAATTTTTGATATAAAATTTAAATAAATTAAAAAAAATAAATATTAATATCGGCTTCCGATATTAGAATAATTAAGAAATTAACTAGATTCTGCATCGCATTACCAATTGCAATATTAAGTGCATTGGCAACCCTTCATAGATTTGCGTAGTGTGGCAGCCCTTTAGAATAAGTGTATAGTGTGGCAGCATTGATAGCGAATATTCTCTGCAAATGTGAGTCAAATAACTTTAATCGCATTTAAAACTGCAATACATTAAAGTTTTTCCAAATATATAGTATAATTCAAATAGATTTCGTTAAGTTTAATAGACACACTATTGTATGTCATTTTGAGTTATTGCCTAATGCACTTTTCGCATCGATATGTTACATAACTAACCAGTGAAAATTTTACTTGCAGCTACCGTAACATGGCCAATACTCCAGCAACCTCCAGCGCCGGACCAGTCCTGCGTGGTCTGCACAATGCGACCATCAAGCGCAATCTTGCCGTGGCGCTTGGACTAACTGCAATTATCACAGTTGCCTTTAAAGTCTTCGTCAACGACCCAAAGAAGGCTGCCTATGCTGAGTTCTACCAGTTCGTATTTAAATCAATCAGAGCTGTGGGAACTATATTAACAGAGTTTTGTTTTTCAATTACAGGAAATATGACGCTAACAAGTCCTTCGAGCGCATGAAGGCCGCCGGTCGTTTCCAGTCGTGCTAAACGATCTCTACGTCTAGCAGATATAGTATAAGACATGAAAGTGTTACTATGAAGTATGTTACTCTAATGCATTGAGACCCAAATAGATTTCAATTCATCTGTGCGTCGCAGTGTTTTATTTTCGGGATTTAAAGTCGTTTATTGATCTCTATAAACTTATCGAAATAGTGCACAAAAAGAAAACAAACACAATAACTCTTAGACTGTAGAACATGTTAAAATCTAATTGCAAAGTCTTTATAATCCAGTCGATTTAAATTGCTTTGGTTTCGCAGGTCGCATCGGTCGATTTGGCAGCCTGGCGAGCCCTCGCTGGACAGCCAAGTAATCCTAAAAACAAATTAGACACGTTAATAAATCAGTCCTATAAGTAACCCATAGGTCTACGTACATTTTGTCCACTTCCACCTTGGCGCCCTGCATTTTGCCTACTATCGTTCCTTGTTTACTGTTCTTGACCCAACCTGTGATACCTGCTTTGGTACAACGATCGCGCGTGTCTTTTGTGAAATTCAAACCTGTCGATTATACAAACATTGTCAGCTATAATTACTTTGTCTTTCGGTTACTGTGTGGGCCAAGGACATCCAAATGCCGAGCTACGGTATAAGAGTTATTTTTAGCCCATGGCTATAGCGAAAAGCGAGCGATTCTAAAACTTTTACTAGTTATGTATTTCACACTCCACCTTGTACATGTCCATACACTTCGAACTCCAGTGTGACCAGCTGTCGTATATCCGGAATTCCCATTTTGATGCTGCCGATCGGTTCGCCTAGCGCCTTTGCGGTTATATAAAAATATGGATTTTCTTAACGTTTTTGGTTGACACGATTAGCGCGTTGGCTTTAATACATTTTAAATTGTTTTGTTTTTGACTGGGATTTGATTAACTTTCTCTTTAAATGTAATAAATATAAATATAAAGTGCTGTTGCGTGTTTGATTTGATTTTCAGCAATCCGTCGACTATTTGAAACTGAAATGCCAAGTTCTTGCATTTTACGCCTTGCTGCAAATATCAATTGCTTTCTATTTTGCGCTTTCGATTTGCATTTGCGTATTTATTTTCGCTGCGCAGTTTACCCCGCTCGTCTGCTTTTCTACTTACCTTTTATTTTCAGCGAAATTAGCCTGATCAATTTGTCGCTATTGTCCGATACGCTACTATGTATTCTCGCAGTTATAGTGATAGAGTCGGGTGTTACAGACAAACAGATACCTAAATCACTTGAAACCTTTTTGTTTTTAAAAGTGGCATTGTACACTATACTATAAAGAGGAAAGGGCACTTTAGCCGTGAACGACTGACTAGCAGATACCTAAACCTCTTTAAAAATGTTTTTTTTTTTTTTACTGCATTATATATAAGTATATATACTATATATATGTTAAGTACATCAGAGCTTATATGCGAAGTATATATTTCTGGCTTTAGTGATCTCAAGGTATATTTCAAGTCAAAATCTGTAGCTTTAACTGTACGTATACAGATGAATATATGAAGTGGGTTTTGATATTGATAAAAAATATATATGCATACTTATAGGCTCTCCTCCTTGATATTACATACACTCCAATAAAATCATGATATTTCGTCAGGTTAATTTTAAGTATAAACACCTTATAAAATAAAAATAAAGAAGCTATATAGAAATATATTTTTAAAAATTTAAATTTTGAAAATTTTAAAAGAAATTCTCATTAATTTATTTTAAATAAGATAAATTTAAATTAATTTAATGCAAAAATAAATCTCAATTATTATTATATTATACTATAATATCAAATACTATATAAAAATATATATCGTATATTGTTACAAATTTTCGTTATTGAATTTTAAATTGATTTTTAGTTGTTTAAATGGAAAAATAATTTTTGTATTAAATATTTAAAATATTTTTTTTACTATTTCGTTTAAAATTTCAGTTTCACAATAGTGTTCTCTTTTTTTTTAATTTTAGACTCTCGCAACTGATATACCTTGCCAATTTCAGATACCATACGATATTGCTACCTTTTGCTTAAATTAGCAATATTGTAAGGTTTTCGATAGAGCAAAATTTCTTTGAAATTTAGATAAGCAAATATTTACTATATACTATAGAGCTATAGCACGTATGTAGATGGTGTCTCTCGGATCCTAAGAGTCGAGCTAAAATATTTATACTACACAAGCATTTGTTGTTTATTTGCAATGAATCAGTTTTATAGAAAGCGAAACTTAAATTGAAATGCGAAATGTACAGCAGAAAATCTTGAAAAGAAAAGCGAATTCCTAAGAGCAATATAACGTAGAATTATGTATAGATATGGATTATATATGTATGTATTTACATATGTTAATTATTTTGTACAATTTTAAATAGAATTAGATTTAGATAAACTAACAATCCAGGCTTTAAGTATGCTTGCGCTTCAAGAACAAGCATCAACTAGAATTAAGTTTATGCGTCTAAAATTAGTTTAACACCTATGCATATATGTAAAAGCTAATCCTCTTCTAGATGATCTGGGCTGCGGCGGCGTGCGGCTTCTCGATCAGACTGTGCTGTGCCTCCTTGTCCTTCTCCAAGTGTTTGCCCAGAGTCGCGTGATCCGCTTTCAGGTAATAGAGTGGCGAGTCCAGGTGCGAATATTGCTCGGAGGCAACCTTTTTGCGTCGCTCGCGCAGGAAGTGCAAGCGAACATAGTTGATGGGCAGGAGAACGGCGTCGGCACCGGAGCCCTCAGCATCAATGAACACGCCACGCACCAGAATCGAGTTGGAGCACTTGAGTGCGGCCAGCAGTAGAAAGGGAACGATATGAGTTATCCAGAAGCTCAATATGCGATCGTCTGGAACGAGGATATTTAATTGATCTGCAAAGAGCATGCCTTATTAATATATTCACCTGGGTACAGGTAAACATCGAGCAAATTCCAAATGCCTCGCCAGGCATTGACAGCACCGAAGAATGTCATCAGATAGTAAATGTCGCATATGATTAGCTTCAAGAGGCCACTAATTCGACGGCAAACGTAGCGCATCAAAGGCTGTATGACGAAGGTAACAAAGACCGTCAGGTAACCAATTAGCTGCGATAGAGAGAGAGAGAGAGAGAGGCAGGTGAGTGAATTTGTAGGAGATGTAAAGTTTAGTACTCACCAAAGATCCCCAGGCGGATTTTGCCTTATCGCGCGGGAACAGAGTCAAGTCAAAGATGCCCCAAACGCCACGCCAAGCAATCACCACGAGGCTGCCAATGACAAACACCGAGAACAATGTGTCCAGCACGTAGAGTCCGGGTTGGTTGAAGCCCTAAATGAATTTAAAATTCAAACAAATAAATTAACATGTTGGGTTCTGTGGGCTTGTGACCAGGACAGACCCATTTGCTACTTAAAATTATTAAATTTCGAACCGAATAAACTGCGCCTGTCAACGCAGTCATTTTTCTAAAGGACATCATATATGCGTGGCATTAGCAATGCTGTCTAGTTCCACCCATGTTTCGCCTTTCTTTCACTTTCTAATTGATTCACCTAAGGGACTTGCAGTCGGCGTAGCTATGTCCTTAGGCAAGCACCTCGTTTACGCGCTGATATCATACTATGTGGTATTATGCGGAAGCGCTGGATTCTACTTCGATTTCCGTACGGCTAAAGTTAGAAAGTCACGTATCCTGTGCATTTATGGCAAACTATTTGCTTTGTTTTTCTTGTCCACCATCTTCTTGATGACAATAGTCTTTGCTCCGAAAGTGACGTCGTTGCTCACGCAGTCCCAGCTAATGAATGCCCTGGTGACCAACTATCCCTTCATCAGATTCTCGACATTATTCATCTGCTTAAGCTGTGCACAGTGTCAGCAACAAAGGATATTCAATATGATTCGGGATCTGCTTCAGCTGGACCAGCGCTTAAACGAATCCAACTATATCGCAGCACCATCGGAGAAATCATTTCTAATCGGATTATACTTCTTCAGGTTGCTCTTACTTATACAACGAGGTCTTGCATCCGGCGTACATGCATTCGCTGGAAACTCCGGACTCTATAATTTCGATGGAATGTTTGCCGGAAGGCTTATTATTGATGGATTCTTTCTTCTGGCCTTTACGGTCATCTGGAAAATGTGCTATACTTTCCTAAAGTTGCAGAGTTATATAAGTCAACTGTATTCCGATCAAATGCCAACTACATGGAAAGTACGGAACATCCTGGAAGCTCATCGGATGTACTATAAACTTATTCATATGATTAGCGAATATTGTGAGATTTTCAAGTATCCGTTTTGCTGTTTATTGTTCCACCTACTTTCTATTACCTGTTTGGAGGGATACTCATATTGTCGGCTGATGGTTGGAAAACCCTTAACAATAACTACCCCGGTCATAGAATGGCTCGTAACATTCATAAGCGTCAATTATTTAGTGGAGCTCTACGTTCTGACTCTCGTAACTAACATGACTGGAAGACTTCATGATATCACTTTTCAAATTTTACGATCGTATTCCGTATCGCGCTCGGATTTTCTAGCGGAACGCAGTGTAAGTTATAATATTTCAAACGTATTTTATAGTTTCAAAGATCTTCCTTCTTAGAATGACTGGCTAGCCTTGCAGCTGGCCTGGCAGAAGAAGCACATCAACATCTTTGGCGTACTAAATTTGAACCCTCAGCTGATCTTTTCTTTTATAAGTGGCATCATTCTGCACATACTGTACATCATACAGAGCGACTACAATTATATGTAAGAATCTAAGAACTATTTTATGAGGGTGAAAATGTATGTAACAGGAAGTTGGAGGCGTGCCAGATCAATATGGCGATATGAGTCGATGTAGCTATGCTTGTTTTCCGTCTGTCTTTATAAATACTATAAATTGGAAATGTATTTTCATATTTAGTATTTCTTTATTATCGATAATAATCGATCATTTAATGGATTTTGAATAAAATTTCAAATTTACTGTGTAAGCCCCTGCGACGAATATCCAGATGAGTACTCCCGTCACATTGAGAAAACTATAGTACAGATGTATGCTTTGGCTTATAGTAATATATATATGTCATTATCACGATCTGAAAGCTTTATATTGATCATATATGTATAAAAGAAAAGATGTATAATAATTGGGATAGCTGCTGTATACAGGACTCAGAATATAACCTAGTCGGGCACTCCCGCCATAAGAACTCTTACTAACTAAGTACCTAAAACTATAAAATGTAATTCATACAAATTGTTTAATGTATAGAAAAATGTATAAAAACTGCTGATTGTATATGTACTATATATGAATAAAGCTTATCGCCTGTCTGAGCACTAAATGTAAATTTTTATTATATTACTTAAAATATTATATATATATTATATTTATATTTTTGTAATTTCCCTCTTAATTTCCGCTTTGTTCATTTATAGTAAAATATTAAGATTCATTTAGTGATTAGGTCTAGCTCAATGTTGCTTGAGACGGTATAAAACGGCTCGTAAGCTGACCGAGTTTGACTTGCCGGTATTTTAGCCCACTCCTCAGCAGGACAATAGCTTTCTTCAAACATTCCAGCTCCAATGTGGGCGAAATTCATACGGTCAGACAGACAGACGCTCAGACAAGCACTAAGCACGGATATTGCTTAAAACTATACTCTTTTCGATTCGAGGAGGAGTACAAAAACTTATTGTATATGTAAATATGTTTAGATCTGTGTACAAGATATGTGCCACAGGAAATCTTTGGATGAAAGCTGCCTAAATGAAGGAGATGAAATTTTTTAGAATCAGAAAGGAATTTTCTATAAATCCACTTCTAATCTTGAACAGGAAGCTAACCAGTTCATTTAAAAGGCATATAGTAAATAATATATATTTACCGGTATTTTGAACATGGTGTCCACCTCGAAGTAGTCGGACTTGTGATCCATGGTCACGGTGTAGGGCGCCGCGCCCAGGTTGCGCAGCGTGCGAGTGCCGACCAGGAAGAGCAGAGCCACGAGGGTAACGACGGAGATGATGGCCAGGGAGTCTATGCTGGTGAGCCAGTCGCAGACCATCCAAGCACCGCGCCACATATTCACACAGACGACACCGAAGACGGCGGTGTAGAGGCGCGAGATGGCATAGTAGGTCAGCCGTCGCTTGTCCGGGTGTATGTGATCCTTGAAGAAGTTCTGCGTGATGGTGAAAATAAAGTGGCCCAGCCCGCCGATGGCGAAGGAGGCCAGCGCCGAGAAGGGCAGACTGTTGGGGAAGAGCAGCACGCCCATCAGCTCCCAAGTGCCGCGCCAATAGGCAATCACGCACGGCGCTACGACTAGGCAGGATAACAGGACATCCAACAGTTCGAGCAGCAGCTCGTGAAGGTTACGCCGCGGCGTCTCCGGTGAATACTTCTGGCTGTGCGCCGTGTGGCTGCAGGTGTGGTGCATGTTCAAATGCGGATGTGGATGTGGATGTGGATGTGGATGCTGCTGCGGGTGCAGCTGCGTGTGTGTATGCTGCTCCGGCCCTGCAGACTTGCTGCTGCCAATGATAATTGGCGTCGATGTGGCCGTTATGCATTTGTCCGTGGGCAACATGTTGTTGTGTTCCTGTTCCGTCATTTGTCCGGATTCTCTTAGTTAGCTAATTTGCTGTGTGATCTGTCTGATTTTCTGTATTCTGTTGGTTGAGTTTCTCCTTGTTCAGTTGCACTTGCGCTCACCCTGAACGGCTCTCAACTGTTCATCTGCGCTTTAATACTGTTTTTGCAGTGGGTTCGGCTTTGGCGATTCGCAAATGCTGACATTGTGTTGATTTGCCAGCTATAGCAGCTCAGTGGGCTCTTCCTCTTTCTCCTTATCGCTGCGCTGCACCACTGCACCGCTGATAATAATCCAGCACTGATAATTATTATACTAGTTAACTAACAGTCAGTCTGGCTGTTCCCCAGTTGTCTATCTCGATTGTATAATCCGCATCAACCATAGGCAAATGCGCCGCTCCTCTGTCTCCCTGTCGATGTTTGTCGGCCTGCGAATGCAAATGCAAATTTTGATTTCAATTTACATACTTTACGGCCATAATTAAGTTAACACCATGATTAGTTTGAAGTTTATTCAGATGTTTGCTAAACTGCGTTCAGCATGCGCCTGCGACCCATCAAATCTTATCTTTAGCACTGCCATCTATCTATCTCTTAAGCAATCTCATTAAAGCCACCATAATTAGCTTCATTTGAGATCATATTTGACGTGACTCTCTGGGCGTATATGCTCTGTCAGAAGATATAGATCGTAAGCGTCTTATCAACTGCTTGCCAGTCTCATCTGCTCAGATAATTTTGTTTTAAAATAGGTTTATTAGACCTTATATCTTATATCACAGGTATTATCTTGCCAAGGGGCACAGCATATTGAAAGACGGATTGCAGGGTGTAATGTTTTGGTTAATATGAATGCAATAGGTAGGTAGGCGTGCTCCATGAAGCATATATTTGCTTAATTTTAATGAACAGAGGTGACGAGCTAGTGCTGTTGTCTTGTCTATGTGTTCATGTATATAAGCTTGGCCATCTACAGGAGATAATGCTTTGAAATTTAAGATCCTTGTCTAGCAAGCGCACATCAAATTTGTTTCAAACTATACATATTTTTTTATATATTTTTAAAAATATATCTTTAAACTTAAACTCTGAATTTTTAAGACAAATTCATTCCACTTTTATTTCGATATAGGCTACAATTTTCTAACGTTTACCTAAGCTGGCATCTCCTCGACATCCACTGCTCTGTGAAGATCTTAAAAATACCTTAAGTATTAATGATCAATTTGATATATTTACAGAAAATCTAATCTAAAGCTGACTTGTATCTTACTTAACAAGATAGATAGAGATGTTGAGGATCTAGGAAGTAGTAGGTTTCCTTTAAGATATCTCACCCAATAGAAATATATACTCTATATTGTTTTATGATATTATTTCACTAAAGTGAGCGTGAAAGTTGCAATCAGGCGTAATCTCCTATTAACAACAGTTGAGCTTGTTGACAAATCCAAACCACGCCTCTACAAGCGGCCTATCAGCTGAATAGAACTACATCTTTATAGATCTTAGACTGTGTTTCCAAGGTGTGTTATCATAATAATATTTAGTCAATTTCTAGGGGAGGCAACTGACAACTGAGTGGAGCTCTAGCCGTAAAATAACGAAAGATATAGTTACTGTTATACTGTTATACTGCTGTGACACGCCCTCCAGTGTTTGCATTTTTTACTCGTTCTGGTATATACGAGCTTCAATATATATCTATCCCATGACTTATATGTAGTTGAGATAAGGCAATTGCCAAATTCCTGCCAGAGGGGCACTCATAATATTTACTTATGTACATTATCTTTGCTTTAATGCTTTAATTAGTGAGGAAAGGATACTCAACAAAACCAATATACCCTTCTCATTATGTGAATGAGTATAAAAAGTGTGGAGTGTGTTGGCCATTCAAAGATAGAATAGTTATCTATATGGTATATTCTAGTCGTAGAAGAAGAATATATAAATACGTTTGTTCCCAAAGTAGTTTCTAAATTGATTTATAACGTTGAAATTGATCTATAACAGATGTGCAATAAGGTTAATAACATATCTGAGCAGATTTTCATACATATTAACTGGCAGAAAGTAAATGATTTTATTTTTGGCTGCAGTGCGTGTCTAATTATATTGTTTATGACTCGGGCTGACTTACGTTTCCGCTTGGATCTTGGGCATAGGCATAGGCATAAGCATAATGCTCTCAAATAAAGGTGTTTTGGTTTGTTTTTCTTTTTCTTTTTGGGGGTCAACAAAACAGCGATGTGAATGCCCCTACTGGTCCAGTATGCTATCGCTTCACTCAAGTACTTAATAGATTCAATTTAAGAAGAGCTTAATACTAAATTGACAGAGACTGAGACTTGAAGTGGCTGTCGTTTGAGTGCTGTCACGAAGGCCTTGCCTGGGCACAGCTTGATTAACGTTTAGGGCTCGAGGTGCTAAGTTTAGTAACCATGTTCCAATAGCTGCCGTACAGTAGCTGTAACTGAGACTCCAGAGGCAAACTAAGTTTGTTGAATGTTCAGATGTCTCTGTGTCTATATATATATATATATATATATATATATATATATATATTTGTTGCTCAAAATGAAACACACGACGCTCGTTCGCTCGGTGAGTGGCGCTAATTAGTCAAACTTATAACACATGCATGAATTAAAATGATTTAAGTGGCGCAGGATGTTTCTGATTTGCTGCTTGGCAATGGTGGCGTATGCGCAATAATTAAAAATGGCATTGGCTCTGGCTCTGGCTCTGGCTGTGGGTCTGCTTCTGGGGCTGTCTATTTGAAGGTCTATCAAATGCTAATGCTGAAATGGCATTGCGACATGGAAATAGAAACAACGTTTGCTTTTTTCTCAGTTTGGGTCAAGCGCATTCGCATTTATGTAAATCTGATGTGGTGAATTTTTTGCAACTAAATGGAAGTCCCGCTGGGCAGCTCATTAGGGTAGTCACTGCTCAGCAGGACTTCCTTATCACATTTGGGGTCGCTTTGGCTTTTGTGGCTGATGATACTGAATGATAATTTAGATCAAATCAAGCCTTGCACACACGCATTTCAAGATTAAATATGGATCCATATATAGAGAGCGGGACAGATGATAGATCCGAGACATTCGTCTCTATTCCACTTTACATTGTACTCCAATTACCTCGGCTAATTGAGGAGAGCTCGGTGACAATGGAATCGTCGCGCTGCTTTGCAAATTTTGTGCATTGCTTATCAGACCGGCCCTGCCTCCCTCCCTCCCTCCCCCACTGCCTCTGCCCAGCCTTAGCTAATTATATAGACCAACAGATACAGTGGCAAATCCATGTGTGCCCACACAGACGTCAAACATCTAATCGAGTATTTGCTTTGTTCAGCAGTTATACAAGTTGTTGGATTTTATGGCTTGCCCGCGAGATTCTTGTGCAAATAGTTCGAGATTTGCACAAGACTTAGACACTCGACTAAGCGGGCCATTGTTTGCTTTTATACTCCATTATGTGCTGTAACAGCTTTGGCGAATAATACTCGTTAAAATTTATAAATATTCAGCTGTGCTCCCAATTCGTGCGTCGGCACTTTAATGAGCTAAGCAAATCTCTAGCTAGACATTGGTCAAACGTTATGCACGTGATAGTAAACAACAATTTTCTGACCTATTTAATAAGGCTTAATCAATATTTCGAACTGTACCTAGCTGATACAGCGATCATGATTATATTCCTTAATCTTACTGCTTGCATAAGCATTTACTCTATGCGGAGGCTCTGGGCCAAGGGATACGATAGGCTGCGTTACGAGCTGCTGCATATGCAGCCAAAGCACAAATTTCCTTCATATTGTAAGTATATATCAGTAAGCTTTAATCTAGAACTAAATTTTTTCAGTCTAGCTCAAGCTTCTGGCTACAGCATCTGCATAAAAACTGAATTTGAATATTGTATTTGATTGGGAAATTTTAAAAATTTGTTATTTATTAAATAAATTTATTTAAGCTCGAGGTAGAGGTAGAATTAAGGATCTATGTATTTATATATAAGTATTGACAGTTAGGTTTAGAAAGTCTTTACTGTTAAGCTTTATTAAATATATATAATGATATATACATTTTATGGAGTCGCTCAAATCAGCTTGTGCCTTTTAAATATGTTTGATAGAAAAAATATATAAAATATAATATTATATATATTCCTATATTATGTGTGTTCTACATATATATATTTGTATATTATGTAGCCCACTATATTATATTATATTAAAGATATACTATCTATATTATGTATTATGTATTCCATATACATATATTCCTATATGCCTATATTATATGTCGTATACACATATTGCACATAGATATCGTGATATGTCCATAAATTAATATCTTTAGCCCTGTCCTTAAGCCACGCCCACTTGCATTTCCCAGAATTCAACATTTGTTTGTTACCATTGTGAACTAGTTGTTGGTAGTGCGTCGACTTTTTTTTATTGATAAATGCAAAGCGAACGACGCATAATTTAATTATTCAAAGATAAAAGTTGACAGCGGCCAAAACCTGTTTGCGCTAATTGATAATGCGATTTTCAAGCTGATCTAGCTGTATGCTAATTGCATAGTACTAATTGACACTTGGTACTAAAATACCAGCTAGAGTTGGCTGTTGTCTATGCAAAGCATGAATTGTTCCTGGCTAATGAGCTGGATATACCGGGCCTACCTCACTTTGAGTTGATTTAGTTTGCTGTTTTCTTTGATTTTAAATTTAAATAAAATGAAAATTTGGACAACCTTTGACTCTTCATTCGTGCAGATTAAATGAATATTCAGATTGATTCATTCAAGCACTCAGCCCGATTTTATATGCTTTACGTTCGCTGTGGCGCCTGCCTAATAGTTTGTAATCACTTAATCCACTTTAATAATTAGCTAAAGTAAACTTAATCAATTTGACAGGACAGAGTGGTTTCTTCTCTTCTCCACGCACTGGGTGGGATCTTCGGAAAGCTCCGCGATGCCAGCTGCCAGAGTCAAACAAACTGTAATCTTATCAACTGGAAATGTTCTTATCAAACAATCAATTTACAATCCTGCATAAAGATAATGCGTGCAATCACACACAAACACAGCGAGCAGAAATACAAAAAAAAAAAAAACACCAAAATATAACGCATACTAATTTAAATATATATGTGTATATATATGTTAAACAACAACAACTGTGGTGGCAATTGTTTACCGTTTCAAATTAGCATTAGTTTTGCTGTGGTGGCGTCTCCGGCGGCTGCAATGTGGGTGCGTGAGCGGCAAGTGCGAGTGTGTGTGAGTGACAGAGAGAGTGAGAGAGAGAGAGATAGAGAGAGAGAGAGTGAAATTGAGAGGAGCTTGGTCGACTAATATTTTTATTTTATTTTTATTATTTTATGTGTGTGTGTGTGTGTGTGCACACACATAAATATGTTTTATTTTTGCACTGGTTGCTGGGCACGTGTAATTAATGAACTTTTGATTTGATTCGGTTTAGCTCAAGAACTCGATCGAAATGGCGCTGCGTGCCATATTGAAATTGTCGCGAACCGGAAGTGAGTTTTCCAACACTAGTTCACGCTTCGGCTTGGTTGTCGTTGTCGTTGTCGATTTCGATTTCGATTGACTTTCGATTAATGAGTCTGTTGTCGAAGGAGTTTGTTGTTCGAATGAACGAACGCGACATTAGGCGCTACTTTATGTATTATTGGATTGGCTTAGTAGCAGAGCACGTAAACACACACACACACACAGGCGAATACACAAACATACAACTACATGGGCGGACTGACAGAGAGAGAGAGAGAGAGAGAGAGAGAGGGAGAGAGAGACACACACAGTGTCACAGCTGCAATCTAGTTTATTTGTGCGGTTATTTGAACTTCGAGATATATTTTTTTCGAGCTGCGCGAGCTTTTGACACTTGGACGCCACAGCATCCAGCACGGAGGTCACTTTCGTCAGTCGTCAATGGCAGCAAAAACTGAACTGCGTTTGTTCTGAGTTACGCTTTTGGACTGAGTTAGGGTCGCCAGACCGCGTATCGCCTACCCAGATTCGCACTCGTGTCCATTGCTCTACGGGCATAGCCGAGCCACGAGAGAGCTTATCAAATCGTACTGCACATCATTTAAGTGCCTCTTCTTCTTCTATTTATTTTTGCTTTTTTTTTTTTTTTTTTGGATAAAAACCGTTTCGCCGATCTCTGATCTCTGCGATCGAGCTCGTGTCTGCGCTCAGCATAAAGCTCACTGCTGATAACGGTCAACAAATTCAAATATCTGATATCTGATCGAGATTTTGTTATTTTTCGCTTTAAGTTTACAGTTAGTGGACTACAAATACCCTGTAAATGTGAAAATTGTAACTAAGATCTGCTTCAAGTACCAGATATTCATTGGGCTAATTTATATATAATATAGATAACTTCAGCTAGATCTTTCCTAACCTATGAAACTACTATTAGTTCCTCTGTAACTAACATATATTTAAACAATTTAATATTAGCTTAAAAAATTAAATTATAAAAATTAAAAAATATATATATTTAAAATTAAAAACACATTTATACATCAGATAATCATAAATCATTCACGAATATATTTAGTCACGCTGCAGACAGATTTTATTGAAGTTCTTTTGATAATATGCCGATGTTGATTAGATTTTGCCCCTAAATATAGTAAAAGAATATGCCGAATATGAAACACTCTTTCATATACTTATTTTCTTATAATCAGTATACTTATTTGATCGCAAAGGTGTTCAATAATAACTGTGTGTCAAGTGATACTGCGTATAGCTTATAATTACTGCCTGGAAATCATTACAGACATTCGTATGTACATATATAAAAATATATTAATATACTCCATGCAGTTATATGTTCAAGATTAAATCTGAAATTGAGTGTCTTTTGCAAATTACAATATTTAAATTTCAAATCAACTGCGTAGAATGCATTTCTAATGAGGGGAAATAAAGATTGTCTTGAATGGAAACCAATTGTAGTAAGAGTGCCTTTGTCGGGAGTGCCCAACGAGTAAATACCCTGAACTGTTCTATGAGAGAGAAACTGGAAACAGGTCAAAATCTGCATATTTCGTGAACTAAAGAGGTTATCAATTAAGTTTCATATACGAAAAAATTAAATATATAAAATTCAAATTTATATTTTTATCTTTCTATCTCATACCATTTTATTAATTTTGATAAAAATATAATTATATTATGTATATAAATATATTGTTATGCAGACAACCTGAAATGGCTAGATAAATTCATTGGTTCCTGTTACATACGCCTGCCCAAAACCAATCTACCCCTTGCAATCTTAACTGCTTAATAATTTTGAAGTTAATTATATAGAAATTAATAATCGCTGTTTAGTGCGGAATGCTTTATATGTTTGCTGGACAGTCAGACAACTAAAGGGCTTTAAAGTTTTTCTACAACCGAATCGAATCATCCGATGGCTAATGGCAAATGCCAATGGAAAAATCGCACTTTGGAGTCTCGATTGTGCACTTAGCACTTGCGCCAAACACTGTAAGATTTTTAAAATTATTCGCACTTTATGAGCTTAATAAACTTATTGACTTTATAAATATTCAATTTGCAAATAACTTGGGAAACTAGAACTGAAACAACCACAGCTGCTGGCCAACTTTCCCTCTGTAACAACTATCGGGCTACTAATTTATGCCAGAATCTCATTAGTTAAAGACAAAAAAAAAAAATAGTTTTATTTTGATTCGATCATTACGATTGTACAAATATTAATTTTAGTCTGTCTCGCCTAATGTACAAAGTAAATTGTAATTCAAACAAACGTTCCCACCCTTATCATTCACAGTTTCATTAATATATAATGAATAATAGAAATAGGCTACTTAATACTCCCCACCTATATTTGTATAATTCTAATTTTTATACCTAATTACGCAAGCCCATTCTGTAAATAAAAAATCGGATTGTTTTTGTGATGTGATGTGTTAAGTCCATAACTAAAAGCAAAAAAGATTTATTCCGAGAATTAGTTTATTATGGGATATTATGAGAGAGAGAGAGAGAGAGAGAGAGAGAGAGAGAGAGAGAGAGAGATGAGGGAGAAAGTGAAAGACATAGCGAGACAGAAAGAGATAGATAAAGAAAGAGACAAAGAGATATAGTTATAGAGAGATAAAGATATAGAGAGACTGAAGTATATAGATGGAGATAGAGCGAGAGAGAGAGAGAGAGAGCGAGAGAGCGAGAGGAGGTGGGACAAAAGGAGAGACTGAGATAGCTAAAGAAACCTAGAGAGAGAGAGACTTAAGGAAAACATAGAGGGAGGCATATATAAAGAAAGAGTTAAATATATGGGAACGAGAGGGGAAGATGGGGAAAAAAGGAAAGTTATAGATAGATCCAGCAGCAGTACAAAGACATGTCAGTATCAAGTAACTTGAAGAGATGCTTCAGATACAAATAAAATGTATCTGATTATCGCTTACTGAATTCCATGAAATTTTGTTGGCCTATTGCCCATGACCAACTGTCAGTCAGACTTTCTTTACTTACCCGAATTTGAGTGTACGCCTAAAACGGGGCTAAATACGGCCTCTTAACGACAATTTGAATGTGTGTCATTATCTCTTATCGTTATTAGTATCAAAACACTTTTGGCCCATTAGATAGCCTTATTCAGAGACTAGACGCGATGGACAGGTATTAAAAATGCGTAACTGACCTAGCATAAGATTATTTAATTAAACTCATTTTTATTTATGGCTAGTCGCCGGTTAAGAGAGAAAAGAAAAACAAAACCAAAATATTCAAATTCCGTTTGACACACATTTTTTGTTTCTTTCGGAGATTTTCGATGCAATTACTTATGCAAACGAAATCTATTTTTGTTTATGAAATAAAATTACCGCAAACTCTTAAATCAGGCGTTGGAATTTTGTTTTGACGGAAGAATAATAAGTAAGTAAATGTGGAACACGAATATTTACATAGTACAACAGGCCAGCGATCCGAATTCTCATCAACTAACAGAGTTAGTCAAATGCTTCAACGAATTGTGCTCCTGAGCCAATCGCAACTGTCAGCTGTGAGGCTTATCAGCGTTGATAAGGGGCAAATATTAATTATTACTTTAGCGATCTTAGTTTTCCGCTACTCTACTTAATCTGAGGCACCGAGAAATTGACTTACACGCGAGTCGAGCAAGTGCGAAAACAAGGAAAAGACTTCCCACTGAGACTGGAAATGTGAATTCAAGCGCCATGGGTCATACGTAGCGGGCAATGCCTGATAATCAATATGTTATCAATTATTCAGGCCAACATCAGGAACAACTGTCTGCCGGCAAACATGTGTTCATTTGTATAATTTCTTGCTTGTTTGATTTCAATATTTATTAATGTGCTGTCTGAGGTTATGCAAATGTTATATGTGTAGATTTAGATATAGTCTTATACCCTGAATTTATTGAGAGAGAGAGACAGAGAGAGAGAGAGAGTGAGGTAGATATAGCGAGTGAGTAGATCTGTTGCCTGGAGATATATATATATATAGATAGAGAGAGAGAGAGAGAGAGAGAGAGAGAGAGAGAGAGAGAGAGAGAGAGAGAGAGAGAGTGACAGAGAGAGAAAGCAATCAAAATAAAGTGAGAGGGGCAGAAGGAGATACAGTGTAAGAGAGACAGAGAGAGAGAGGGAGAGAAAGACACTGAGAGAGAGATATACAGAAAGAGAGAGAGAGAGAGAGATCTCTCATATCGCAGATAGAAAAGGCTAGAGAGAAGGAGAGAGAGCGAAAGATAGAAGAAGTGAGCGAGGGAGAGAGAGATCTAGGAAAAAGATAGAGAGGGTGCTCACAGCTACATATAGTTATATATAGTCAAGAGTAGAGCTGTTGCCTAGCTGATTTAGCTCAGTCCGCCTGTCCGCAATCATTATACCTCGGACCTCAGCAACTATAAAAACGAGAGATTTGAAATAGATGTAGCACGCGTGGACCCCCAGTTCAAAAGGCTGTTCGTTTCCATGCTATCATCTAAACTTGGCATAGCCCTACAGTTATGTGATAATATCATTCACATTTCACCAGCTCAGTGTATACCTGCTGAATTGTTCTCAAACCAGGCAAAAAAACACTTTGTTACCAAGAGCGTGAAAAAGCTATGTTAGTTGTATATTCTGATTCAGCACCATACAATACCCCAGACCTTCTACTTTGAACTTCCATTTAGATAGTTTTAACACGTCCCGCGCAAAAGCAATCCAACACTGAATAGATTTAAGTGTTAAAATTATGATTAAATAAGTATTAAGTATGATAGGCATTTGGTTGTGTTTACTGGCAACATTTCATATCAGCAGATAAACATTTACAGTATGACTACCTAATCGATTTAGCTATCTATCTTAGATATGCACCGTAAACAAAACATTTGTGGAAGGAAGATATTGAAATTTCTCCATGGTGACAATGTGATCCATAAGACTTTCAGAGACTCCATAGAATATAAACATCGTCTGCATGAAATTGGTTATACTACTCAGAATATCATAAAATCAATATAGATACTTAATACATATATTACGACTTTGTTATTATTACGAAAGTTTTCTTTATTTACTCATAATATGTTTATGGACTCTATCAATTTATATATATATCCTCAATAATCATGAGTGATACGTTTGTATGTCTATTTTATACACCAATATAACAATTTTTCGTTTTTTCTTTCATTTTGTAGATAAATATATAGTGGAATAATTCGAAGAATGAGAGAAACTACAAACTTTAGACTTAGGATTACAAAATTAAAACTAAAAAAAAACATGCGACCACTGTGCACACATTCATAGCATACGTTTATATTTGGTTAGTTGTATCTATTGCTAGCTGTTGTGGCTGTAGTTCTTAAAGGAATGCTGTGGCTCGCCTCAACTGCGCGGAGTCGCAGCACGCGTGGATTACTTGTTGGACCTGGGCATCCACAGGAGCTGCAAGACGGCAGTTAAGGAGGAGCGCCTGTTGTGCTGTCTACCATCCAAATCGTTGATTGTGTGAATGAGGGTTGAGAATGAAATTTGACTATATTCCTTGTAGCTTAATAATATAAATTCATTTATAAAATGTGCTAGCTGTTGTGATGGGTGATGATGCCTGTGCGGTTTCTTATCAAAAATAAGAAGTATATAGATTCCATGAGTATTATTTATGTTTAGTGTGCGCGTGCTTTTGGAATGTAGCTACGTTTCCTAGTTGAAAAGTCGCTTCAGTATACTCTGTATGGTCACCAGGGACTGATCCTCTATGAGGAAGGTGCGATGGTTGCCCTCGACTGTGTGCACTTCGACGGGCTTTGTGCAAACCTTTAAGAGAATTAAGAGAATTAATAATCATTTAAAATACATTTTCTCTCTGTCTAACTCACCTCCTTCAGGCGGTAGTCTTCGTCCATTTTAGCAGAGTTGTCGGTAGGCTTGACCAGCGTCACCTTCGACTTGAGTTTCAGCTTTGGCTTGTAGCTGTCAGCCAACTCCAGTTTCTTGTAGAACAGTTTCGCAGCCGTCTTGATCTGTAGCACAAGTAAATCAATTAGTCTTAATGAATAATTAAAGCTTATCAACTCTGAACTTACAGTTTCCACAGGCTGTGTGATCTCTACACTCAAGAGCTCGGCGAACTTTTCGAGTTTCTCCTCCCAAGTGGGTATCACCAGTAGCAAGCGCACCAGCTGTAAACAAAGGTCAATTGGGTAAGGAATAAGGATTAAGAGGTTTTCATCTTTCACTTACAGCTTTGTAGTCAATGTTGGCTAGCACCAGACCAAAGTAGGCCAGGCCGTAACTCTGATTGCTGTTGTTGTCGTCCACGGTGTAGCGCTGCTTGAAGCTGCTCGTGTACCAGTTGACGTAGGTGGGCGCACCGTCCAGCATGACGACGTTGGCGATTTCATTGGTCTCCTCCAGAATGCCGGCCATCACGTAGGTCAGCAGGCAGCCGAAGGAGTAGCCAGCTAGCTTGTAGGGTCCCTTTGGCTGCACTGTGCGGATCTGCTTAATGTAGAACTTAGCTGCAGACTCGATGGAGTCCAAGGGGACGGTGCTGGTGAATTGCAATCCATAGGCAGGTACCTCCAGCCTCTTGGCCAACAATGCTACCGCTGTGGCGAAGCCTTCGATGGGGGCAATGAAGAAAATGGGGCTCTGTTTGCTGTTCGGTGGCGCTTGAGTTTCCAGTTTCACAATTTCCTCCGTGGGTATCAGGGAAGTGGTGAACACCACCTGTGTGCCGTCGCCCATGGGACTGGCTGTGCGCGATGGAGGCGTCGACTTGGTAACGGGGTCACTGGTAGCAGCATCAGCCGAATTTGTGGTAGTTTTCACTTCAGCGCCGCCATCCATTTCCTTCAGGGCACCGAAAGTCAGTTGACGGATCTCCTGAGTGGACAAGACAATGTCGAAATTGCGCTCTAGGGTCTGCTTGATTTCCGCACCCATGAGCGAGTCCATTCCCAGGTCGGCGAGGGAGGAAGTGTCCTGAATATTTTTGGTATCGCGGAGACCCAAGATATTGGCAATGGTGGCAATTAGACTAACTCCGGCGGACTGATCAGACTTGCGTTTCTCGGCGACCACCATGGAAGCCAGCACTGGATGGGGCTGTTGCAGGAACAGATCGATAGTCTGCAGGCAGGACGGCATGCGCTGGGGCAGGGTACCTCCAATGACGGTGTCATTGTCGCCAAGGTTCTCCAGCACCAGGCCAGTGTCGCCAATGGCGCCCCATTGGATCGAGGTGCCTGGGAAGCCGCTTATTTGACGTTGCTCACAGATGCGCTCCATGGCAGAGTTGGCGAGACCGTAGTTGGTTTGCCCAATGTTGCCACGGCCGCAGGACACGCTGGAGAAGCAGATGAAGTAGTCCAGCTCTGTGCAGATGGTGCGGGAATATTGGTCCAAGAACTTGGTGGCTGTCACCTTGGGATCGGCAACGGCCTTGAAGTCCTTGGCAGTTTGATCCTCGATCAGAGCATCCCGCAGCACAGCAGCAAGATTGAAGATGCCTCCAACCAACGCCAGCTTGTTGCTCGTTTCCAGCAGCTTCTTGGCTCCATCGGCTGTGGTCACATCGTTGGTGTCGATGACTACCTTAACGCCACGCTCCTCCCAGCGGCGGATCATGAGTCCCTGATAGCCGGTCTTCACGCCAGAGCGAGAGGTGAGCACGATGTAGCGTGCTCCACGTGTCACCAGCCAGTTGGTCAGCTCCAAGCCGAAACCACCTAGGCCGCCAACGAGAATGTAACTCTTCTCTGGGTGCATGTAAGTACGGGGAATGGCGTTGATCAGACGCGGCTTGGGCAGCACGGTCTTCTTGCCATCCTCTTCGTCGCGCACCTTGATGACCACCTTGCCGATGTGTTTGCCAGAGGCCATGAAGCGGAAGGCTTGCTCCACCTGCATGTCGTTGAAGACAGACGTGGGCAGAGGCACAACGGCGCCACTCTTGATGCCCTCAGCTACAAGCGAGACCACTTGGTTCTGCATCTCCTCCTCGCCCTCCATAACACTGTCGAGCAGGATGCCGTGGAACGAGGTGTTCTTCAAGAACACAGACATGCCCAACGGGCTGTTGTTGCTCAGATCGAACTTGCCAATCTCCAAGAAGCGTCCGTTGAGACCCAAGCAGCGGATTGACGCTTGCAGTTTCTCCTCCGACAATGAATTCAGCACGAGATCCACTCCACGTCCCTTTGTCTCACGCATAACCAGCTGCTCGAACGATGTGTCACGAGAGTTGCCAATGTTGCGCGCCTGCAGCTTGGGGAAGCGCTTCAGCAAAAATTCACGTTTCTCCTTGCTGCCCACCGTGGTGAAGACAGTCAAACCGTGATGCAAAGCGACGGAGATGGCGGCCTGGCCAACTCCACCGGAACCGGCATGGATCAGGATGCGCTCGCCCTTCTTCATTTGCCCGCGGACTAGCAAGGCATAGTAGACGGTGGCGTAGACGCAAGGCACCGTGGAGGCCTCCTCCATGGTCCACTTCTCGGGAATTTGCCACATCATGCGCTTGCTGGCGATACAGGTGGTTGCTAGAGATTTGGCTGGCACCATTGCCATGACACGGCGTCCGGCAGTGTCACGACCCGAGAACTCCAAGCCCAAAACGCAGTCTTGTTCAGCCAAGTCACCGGGAAGAGCATCTGCGGCCAGTTTGCCCGAGGACAGCATTACGTCACGGAAATTAATGGGGGCATAGTAGACGGTGCAGGTTTCCAAATCCTTCTTGCTGCTGCTATCGATCTTGGCGCCCTCAATCCACTTGAGCGAAGACAAGTCGCCCTTAACCAGTGTATTGACGTAGGCGTGATCGACTTGAAGGGTAGCTTGCTGGGTCTCCAACTTGAGATGGCGGAAAGTGCCCCAGTTGCCGTTTTTAAGTACATTCGAAATAAGATCCTTCTCCAATTGTTTCTGGTACACAGCCGAGGTCAGGGAGAACTTCTCTGACACGAGGTCCTGTACGAACACCAAACGTGCAAGTTTGCCGCCATTTTCGTTCTTGATGCAGGTCATCAGACCGACGGCACCAAACAGTTCCTCGTTCTGGCAGACCACGTAGACATACTGTGGCTCGGTTGCCGCTGTGGCCAGGGCAGCTTTAAGGTCATCCACCCAGTTGAAGTTCTTCTCCGTAACCTGCACGACCACGGACTTACGGCTCTTCAGGTCGGTCTTGCGACGTGCCAGGACAACAACACGGGTACCGCCCAGCGTCTGCTCCTGCACGGCGACAAAGCCGAATTTCTGCAGCAGGGCACGTCCAGTCTTGGTGAACGAGTTCACAGTCTCCTCAAACAGCAGGAAGCCATTGTCGCGAATGCTGGCGATGCTATTCTCAAGAGTCTTCGTGTCCGGGCGGGCGAGCACGTCGATGCCGTAGACAAAGTGACAATTTTGCTCAACGGGCTCCTTGAGCACATCCTTGGCGATGACGCGTACGCCAGAGTCTCCGAGAGCGTTGGCAATAGTTTCCTCATCGTTGTTGGAGGTGACCACAGCCACATCGCCGGTAAGCACGGGCTCGCCTTCAATAATCTGCAGCAAGTTGTTGGCCATCAGCACGTCGGGATTGCGGCCGTTGGCCAGCTCGACACCCTTCAACTTGACAGCGCCACTTGAGTTCTCGATGATTAGCTGAATGGCCACGTCGAGAGCGTGCAGACGAGCCTTTTCGGTGTTCTCGTGCAGTTCGGTTGTGTTGTTGTTGGCCACAAAGCTGTAGCGCTCGAGTGTGGGTGGGTTCTGGGTGCCGGGGCGACGTTGGGCCAGCGATGCCTTAAGACCACGCAGCTCCACTCCGCCGCTCTTGATAACATTGATGTCGTCGTACCAGGACACTGGCACACCAGTTTCCTTCTGGGTTTCCTTGCTCAGTCCGTTGATGAGCTCCAAGTGCTTGAGCGGATTGATAACCGCCTTCTCTATGCGCGTGGGCAAGTACAGCTCGCGCAGGTTCTTGCTCAGAATGCTGAACTGAAGCATGGTATCCATGAAGCTAATCCAGTTGTCTACCCATTGCAGGCTTCCAGCGGAGGCGTAGGTATCCGACTTGACAATACCCCGGAAAATTCCGCTGTAATCGTAGCCGCGCAGACGCAGCTCCTTGTAAACATCGTTGGTGACCAGCTGCTTGGCTACGTTGCTGGCCGTCTGGGGCTCCAGGGGCAGTTCCTCGTTCTCAATGCTGTCCGGAATGGTAATCTTTCCGGAGACAGCCAAGCTGCCGCTTTCGCAGATCTCAAACTTGCCTGTGCCATCAAAGAAGTTGATCCCGAACTTAACCACGGCACTCTTGTTCAGGATGGTGGCACGATGGAACACTAAGTCCTCCATGACAACGGGAGTCTTGTGGAACTCTCCACCACGCATCTTGGCAAAAGTCATCCAGGCCAGGGTCATATAGCCAGTTGCTGGGAACAGAATACGTCCGTCAATGGTGTGGCCAGCCAGGAAAGCATCCTCTTCCTTGGAGAGATCGACCTCGACAATAGTCTCGCCCGACGACGTCTCCTTGCCGAACTTGGCCACCAGCCACTTCTGCGTGTGGTCCCAGCCGACCTTTGAGTTCAACATGGGAGTGCCGCGACCCACGGGATAGCTGATGGGACGCACCAAGTTCAACACTTGGGGCTGAGCACCAGCGGCATAGAGTTTGCCCACGTTGGTGAGGAAGAATTCCACATTGTTTTCGTGACCGCGCTTCACCAAGCTCAAGTTGGTGGCTTCTGGGCCGAGGGCACGCTTCAGGATAGCCTGTAGTAGGCCGTGGGGTGCGATCTCTATGGCGATGGCGTTCTTCGGGACATGTTGCAGAGCCTCGTGGAATAGTACAGGGGATAGCAGATTGTTCACGTGGTAGGCAGCTGACGACTGGATTGCAACTGGTGTGCCCCAGGCCGACTCAGGAATGCTGGTGCTCACCCAGCGAGCCGTACGGTTCTTGGCATTGGGAATGATTTTCTCCAGACTCTTGCGCAACTTCGGTCCGGCGTCGGCAATGTATTTGCTGTGGAATGCATAGCCGCTGCTGTTGACAGCCTTGGCGAAGACCTGCTGGGCGCTCAGCTTGGCCACCAAGGCCTCAATAGAGGCCTCGGGTCCAGAAATTGTGCAGTTGTCCTCGCTGTTGTGGCAGACAGGGAAGCAGTCGCTGGGAACGGCCTTGTGCGCCTCATCCCAGCTCAGGCCGACTGCAGCCATCTTGCCCTTCGGCAATTGCGTGTCCAGGATGCTCTTGCCACGCCAGTAAGCAGCCAAAACAGTTTGCTCAGGCGTGAAGCAGCCGTCAGCATAGGCACAGCCCAGTTCGCCCACCGAGTGTCCAACAATGCCATCAGGATGAATGTTCAGCGAGGTGAGTAGATCCGTTAGGGCCACCTGCATGGCGGCGATGGAGATGAACGAATTGAGAATGTGCTCAAAGCTCTTGTCCGTGGAGCGAGTGAGCACGTCAATTAGATCCACGCCCTCTGGCTTCAGGACATCAGCGCAGCGTTGAATGGACTTAGCAAACACATCAATCTCCATCAAGTCCTTGGCCATGCTGGCCCATTGGCTGCCCATGCCCGAGTAGACAAACCAGACGGGGCGTTTCTCATCACTGAACTCGACCACTTCGCGCTGCAGCGAGCCCTTGTTGCTGACCACGCTGTAGCCGCGGAAGTAGTGCAGGGGAATGGGCTTGGAATGAATGTCGTTGAGCAGCTGCAAGTACTCATCATCGTCCGTGTGGTCGGCAGCGGACTCAAGCAGGTCTTGTACGGCCTCGAAGGTGCGGCCGGATGCAATGACAACTTTGGGGCCACCATTGCGTGGGGTGATGGCCTTTGGCTTAGGGTTCGATTTGAGAATTACGTGAGCGTTGGCGCCGCCAAAGCCAAACGAGTTCAAGCCAATAATGCCTCCGTTCCAGGGCAAATTCTTGTCGACTACCTTGAGACGACCATCGAGCAGGCCGTACAGATCAGGATTGGGCTTGTTGTAGTGCAAGTTGCCGGGAATGATACCAGTCTCCATCGCGATCAATATTTTAGCTACCGAGCAAACGCCCGACGCAGGCTCCGAGTGGCCCATGTTCGACTTCACCGAGCCAATCAGTAGGGGCGTGGTACGGTTCTTGCAGAAGAAGTCCGTGATGGAGTTAACCTCCTGTGGATCGCCGACTTTGGTGCCGGTGCCGTGAGCCTCTACATATACCACTTCGTTGGGATTAAGACCGATCTCCTCATAGGTCTCGCGTATCAAACGGTTCTGCATGCTGCCAATGGGATAGGTAATGCCCTGCTCCTTGTAGCCGTCCGTGTTGGTGCGCACGTTCAAGATCGAAGCATAGACACGCTTGGCAGCCGAAGTGCGCTGCAGAAGCAGCACAACACAGCCATCGGAACGAACGTAGCCGTTGCCGGACTCATCGAAAGCCTTGCAGCTGCCGTCGGGGCTCAACATGTTCAGCCTCTTGAACTGCAGGGACATGGTGGGCTTGAGGATGAGGCCAGCACCGGCGACCAATGCGTTGTCGATCTTGCCCTCACGCATATCGGAGAAGGCCTGCTCCAAGGCGTACAGCGAGCTGGAGCAGGCGGTGTCAATGCTGTAGCTGGGTCCCTTGAAGTCGAATGTAAACGAAATGCGATTGGCGAACATGGCGCGTGCGCAGCCCGTCAAGCCATAGCCATTGACACGGTCCGGGTCACAGCACCAGTGCTGCTCCGTTTCCGAAGTGGACACGCCGATGTAGACACCAGTGCGAGAGCCACGCAAATCTGTCGGATTCAGGCCGGCGTCAATGATTGCCTCGTGAGTCAGCTCGAGCATGATGCGCAGCAGAGGATCCATGCACTCGGCTTGCTTCTGATGCACGCCAAAGAATTGCTGATCAAAGTTCTCGAGATCGCCCTGCTTGATCTTGCCCATTCTGTCGGGCAGTCCATATAGACCTGTTGAGAGATAATTTTCTTTAATAAAAATCTTAACGGGAATACGTGACTCCACCTACCGCGCTCCCAGCGCCTGGGATCATCGGTGACCATGTCGACGCCCTCGAACAGATTCTGCTTGAACTCCTCAATATTCGAGCTCTCCGGCAAGCGGCCGGAGAAACCAGTTATCGCGATTTCCTCATTCAACACCTGCTGACGCGGCGCATAGTGTCCACCACCCAGGTCCAATTGGGGGGCAGTACGCGTCGCTGGCTCAGCGGTGATCACGTCTTCGGAAAAACGGGCTGGCATATTGTTGTCTGTTAGGGAATTCGGTGCACGGTTCCAATCGGAGGTGCTAGGTGTTAGCTGCTCGCTTGGCTCCTTGAAGGCGTCAGGTTGCTGTGAATTTTGTTGCTTCCTATTGCGACGACGGCGCCGACGTAAAGCGCGTGCACTTTTACCGCTATTTTGAACAGTGGGACTGCTGCTATTGTTACTGGGCTTAAGCGCAACAGTTTGCTGATCCACGGCTCGTAACAGCTTTTAGCGACTGCAAAGGCAGAGATGAAAACCAAAATTAAAAATGTCTGGCCAGAAAAACTATTTAATGTATAGGACTATGTAATATGGGCCTGAGAGAAACTAAGGGAAAATGGGAAGTTCTTGCATAAAGACAATATTTATATAAAGTAACTCAAGATCTAAAATGTTTTTATACCAGACAACATGTTCTACATTTTTCAATTTTTATAAATATTTATTCTACAGTTACATAATTTTTATAAACATTAATTCATCTTGATATATACCATATATCATTTTAAATAATTTTTAAATAAATTTTTATATTTTGGAGAATAGTATTAGGAAAGTTAGGAATTAGGAAGTATTAGAATATATAGCTTTGTCGATTGGATTTGTCGAAAATTATATAACAATAACATTATATTCTACCTAATCAATTAAATCAGTTAAAACAGATACTAATTTAATATAATTGGAAATTCTCGAAAAGATTCTTAGTATGAAATTATAAGCAATTATTAGCAATAATTTCCAATGGCTATTTAAACTATAAATGCAACTAGAACCAATTTATATTTCCATAAATTATATTTCAAAATATTTTGAATACGTGTTGCATACTTCTAAGCTGCGATCCAAATTGGAATTCGATTGAATTTATTTGAAATAAATTGCAATAGTCTAGATCTTGCATTGGGAAGGTATTACCACATTTTTTGGACTTATTAAAACACTACCATTTGAATTAAAATAAAAATATTTCCCAAAATAAACAAAAATTTTGAATCGAGAGAATTTTCAATATTTTTTAATAATTAAAAAAAATTCATAATATATACCACTGCATTAACACGTTTAATACTTTGCATAATTATTAACTTACACACATAAGTAATAATTAGGTATTTCCTTAACTAATGCTATTATTATACTTAAGTTCGTGCAATTTGTGCATATGCACACTGGTGGCTAAAAAAATAGGCACAGCATGGTTGCGCTGTTAATATTAAACTATGTTAAACTACAGCTGCTGTTAATGCTTCTGCTGTGTTCCGAAAGCTTTCAAATGTGTTGTGTTTCTCTCGAAAGCTAAGCATCAGCCCGGCTAGTCGAATGATTGACTTATAGCGAGTAATTGAAAATCAGGTGATTTCTGGAGATGATGCTCGTGCAACAACTACTCTGCTCTCTGCGGCGGTTTTGCTTGTTTATGGCGTGATTAGTGAATGCCCAGCAGTGCGCGGCAACATCATTATTTGTGTACGTATACATGCATGCATACAAACATACGCAAACATGCTCTCATCATGCATCGCTCTCGCTCTCTCCCTCTCTCTGTGTACAGAGAGTGCCGAAAAAACAGTGCAACACAAAATTTGTTAGCATAGAAATGCCAAAAGCGGGGTCGCAGCTGACGCTCACCCATACATAAACGCTTGGCCCGTTTCGCCGACAAAGCTCGTACGATGTGAACACAATGAGAACGGCATGATGAAAGAAGAAGTTCGCTAAGCTAACCCAGTGGTTCAATATGCTTGTGCTTGAACTGAAAGAAGGTCTGCAAGAACAGTTTTAGCAAGCATACAAGCATACATACATATATTTATGTGTGTATAGAGAGAGGGAGACAAAGAGAGCGAGAGCGAGAGAGACGCGCCGGCTTTCGTCGTAGTGTTGACCGCAAGCCAGCCAACCCAGCCGGCAACAAATAATCCAAACACACTCGCACACAGTCACACGCACGCACATACACACACATTGACATTAGCATGACGCGTGTTCGAAAGCAATTTGTAGAGAGTGAGATGGTGGCGTGATTTTCAAGTTTATTTAGGCATTATTTTGTTGGTTTTAGGGGGTGTCCGATTCGCTGCTATTTTGTTTATTTGTTCGTTACCTTACCTTACCTATGGCAACATGGCTATACATATGTATCCTTTTACAATACTTATATACAGTAGGAAGAGATATATATGCACATATAGACGGCGTGTCAATTGATTTTCAGTGCGACTATCGAGCCGCTGGCCGAAAATGGCGTCATTCAATATGTAAACAAAACAGAGTCCGTTAGCAATAGCCAACCGCAGCTAGCCACTGCATGAGTGCAGGTAGCTGGCTATTACGAGTGCCACCTTCTCGCACTTCAAGATTGTTTATTTATGCACTCTGGCCATTTCACACCTATCGATTATTGGAGGACAACTGCACCTATGTACGTGCGTACATCGGATGAGACCATCAGCTATTTCCCATTCGGATTCCATTCATACGGCGCAACGCCCACGCCCCAGCCTATGAGTACGTAAAAGTCGTACGACGCGACGCGCGCCTCAAGTTCATTGCCAATGATAAGTGGGAAATGGTCTGATTAATACGAATCGAGTTAGTATAGCTGATAAGACATCTTCTCAGGTATTACGCATCGATGTACTTGTGTGTGTGTATATATAATCGGAAATAATATTGTGTCTGGTCACTTTGTGGTCGCGTGCTGAAATATTTGCCTATCTGCATGGAAAATCTTTAGACATACTTATGTATACATACACATATAGACAAATGTATGTATGTATGTAGATTAGAAATTTTCCAATCAATTATGTCATTAGTTTTCCTTGCCTTTTCCTTTTAGACTGAAATCATAGAAATCGAGCAACTTGTCAATTAGAATGCGAAACCCTACCAAGTACTAGAAAAATGAAGTCAAAGGCAATTGCGATGATGAGGTCGGGTTTCAGGGAGTCTCTGGATATATATTTGATCAATATACGTACTTTAAATGTAATTCTAATTAGATATACCGTCTAGATGATTCACTCCTTTTCTTATTTAAAAAAAAACTTAAATATTTGCATAAACTTATATATAACTATATAACCTGACCTCCCACACACTCACACATACATACATATTTACATAGACTGTTCTGTGTTGTCAACCCCTAAAATACGTCTGGCACTTGGAATTTGCTAACAAGCCTATAAAAGTCGAAAAGGGCAAATATTACACGACAGGTGATATACGATTGAAGTTTAAAGTTTAACACGATTTGGACCGGATTGTGTCATTCTATATATTTATACTGAATTCCGTAGCTAAAAATTCGTTGATCTTGAATTTTGATTAGAATTTGCATAGCTTTTGCCAACGTCGAGAAAGTTAAAGATAGTTAAATGAAGTTTTTCACATAATATTCTCTCGCTCTCTTTCTCTTTCTTCTTTCTTGCGGAGCTAATTTCACACGCACACAAGCAAACCGCCCTGCATGTGTGTGTGTGTGTATGCTTGTGCAATGGCAGAATACATACCTAAAAATCAGGCGATTCCTCGACAGCTGTTTTCTGAGACAGCAGCAACCACTTGCCCGGGCGATGTGAATGCCAAGCGAATTGGTTAGAACTTTTATATGTGGGGACAGTTAGTTCCTGTGCGTTACAAATCGACCGTTTAGCTGTTAGCGGTTATCTGTTGGCCAGGTAAACACAATTGTTTTGTAGATTGTCACTTTTAAGCACTGGCTGGAACAGCTGTGTTTTACATCAATTTCTTTTTATTATTCGAAGCGAAAATGGTTAATCACTTTGATACGCGCAGTTGATGCAAGAATCACACTTGGCAAAGGCGAATCGACTTCTATTCAAATGAAGACTACCGCAATTCCTGGCGCGACCTAACGACGAAATGTGAACGAATAGTCGCGGCATCAGGTGAGCGGTGGCTTTTATACGACTACAGCGTCTGGTGTCGATGCCGCAAAAGCTTGTCTTAGCGCCGTGAGAGCAAGAGAGCTAGCAGCAGCAACAAGCAAGATAAGCACCGAAAGCTCTTTGCTCTCTGTTAACCTTTCAGTGGTTATGCTACTGAGCTGTTGTTGCTGCAAACTTAACAGCGATTGCGAGCCCTGCATAACATCGCACGCGACGTTATGTTTTCAAATTTAAGTACATATGTATGTGAGTATGTGTGTATTAGACCCGTTAGCTTGTGACAATGGGAAATCGTCTGACATCGGAATCGCACCACTTTTTGTTTTAAAATTCTGGTTAAATGCTCTACATACACATATATAATCAGCTGTGAATATTTGCTAGCTGTTAAACGAACTGAAACAAATTTAAGTTTTATATGTATGCACGAATGCTATATCGATAGCTGAACTGATAAATTATTTGCTACTTATTCGCAATGCGCAGGGAGTATATTAGTTGTTTATGGCAATTAAATTGTTTTTTAGATAATTATAATAAGCTGTGTATATCTTTCAGATATATGTAGTACTAAAATTTAAAAGCGTATGTTAATATAGATGTATTCTTCAGAATATATATATATTTAAAAACGTCCACTAAGGGCGTGGCAAATCACATTCTATGTGATTCTCACATCTCTTTCAGTTATGGAGCCTGATCCTCAGACTCACCTACAAACCTAACTTTCGACCGAGAACGCGTATTAGGCAGTCGATCACGCCCGACTCCAATGTTCTTACATGTTCGCTTTAGAATATATTATTTATATGCACGCATGTGTATATGTATTTATGTATGTCTCATATAGTCTCATATATTCCTTATCAGCATGAATTTTGTTCGTTTAAAATTTCATTAGGTCGCGCAAAGTCAGACGGCGAATTGATTCATCAAAGTAAATAAACAAAACTTGAATTTAATACAAAAAATTTGCCTATTAATTATGTATTTGCGTATATTATACAGTAAAATTATTATTAACATACAAATCATGGAACTACTGCGATTCTTTGCTCAAAACCTTTTCGATAATCTTTAACGTTTGCGCCTCCTTAAGGAAGGTTCGATGGGTTCCGGCCACAACATGCATATCGATTTGAGCGCTGCAAATCTACAAATTACACGGGGATTAAGTATTTAAAAGCTAAATGTCCTTAGGCACATTTGATTACCTCTTTGAGACCGTAGTCATCCTGGGACATTATTGCATTATGTTCCGCCGACTTAATCAGCACCACATCGCTGTTCAGCTGCTTGGCGCCCTTGTAGCTCTCGGACAGAAGAAGCTTTTGCTTGAACATGCAGGCAGCTTTCTTGATCTGGGAATGAAAATGTGTTAAGTTAAAAATTTCAATTATATATGTAATTGCACTCATGTTAAAATGGTTATCCTATACATTATTAGCCTAATCATCATCATGTGATTCTTAATTACAAATTACAATTAATCGTAAGTCTAAGACTTCCCAAGTATCTGCCCCGATCTTTATTTCCATTTGAAGCACAAACTTAAAGATTGATTAGGTGAAACAGGAAAATACCCATTGATATTACGAGTAATACTGTCTTGAGTGCTCAAAATTAACTCGAATTATTATCGCTTTCCGCATCGATCGTACGACTTACCACGTCCTTGGTTTGCTGAGTATGAGGTGATAGAGTATCCGCCAGTTTGTCCAACTTGAGAGTCCACGTCTCGACACCTTCCAGCACTTGCAACAACTATACTCAAATTAGAATATTAGAAGAATACTTATAGTCTATAGATGATGAGCCCACCTGGTTGTAGTCCACATCAGCCAGCAATGCACCAAAGTACGCCAGGGTCATGGATTGCTGGCGGTTCAGATCATCGGTTTGCTTCTTGGCCTCCTGCACGTAGCCACTGGCCATTGTTGGGGCTCCGTCCAGCATGATGACCTTCACGCCAAATCGACGTTGCTCGAGCGCTACGCCGATTGCATGAGCGAGCAGGCAGCCGAAGGAGTAGCCCACAATGTTGTAGGGGCCACGCGGTTGGAGCTTTTGTATTTGCTGTAAGTAGTAGGCGGCGCAAGCTTCGATTGAGTCCAAGGGCACTTGCTCTGTGCACTGCAAACCGTAGGCTGGGCAGGTGAGGGAGGCGGCCAGTGCTTCGATGGCAATGGTGAAGCCTTCGATGGGCGCCAGGAAGAACACAGCTGGCTCATTGCCGGACTTCTTCGCTTTGGAATGCAAACGCACAAGCACATTCTGCGGTAATACTTCCTTGGCGAATACCTTGCGGGTTTCGTCGGTCTGAGCAATGGTCGCCTGCCCCGTCTTCTTGGCACCGGAGCTACTTTTCGCTGCTGCCACTGCATCCGGCTTTGCAGCCGGCTGCGTCTCCCCACCATCAATTTGCTTGAGTGCAGTGAAGGTTAGCTGACGAATCTCCTGGGCCGACAGCACTAGATCGAAGTTCCTTTCGAGCGTCTGCTTGATCTCGGTGCTCATCAGCGAGTCCATGCCCAGATCGAAAAGAGTTGTCTTGTCCTGAATGGAGCTCACGTCCCGCAGACCCATGATATTTGCTATGGTTGCTATGAGGCTTTGGCGATTTGACTGCTCCGTCTTGCGCTTCTCAGCCAATACCATGGAGGCTAGCACAGGGTGTGGCTGCTGCATGAACGTATCTAAGGTCTGCAGGCAGCTGCTCATGCGCTGAGGCAGAGTTCCCCCCACCACGGTGTCGTTGTTGCCCATATGCTCTATGATGAGGCCTGTGTCCCCAATGGCGCCCCACTGGATGGCAATGCCGGGATAGCCCTCGGCCTGGCGTAGCTCGCAGATGCGCTCCATGGATGAGTTCGCTAGGCCATAGTTCGTCTGGCCAGGATTGCCGCGCCCCGCGGCCAGACTGGAGAAGCAAATAAAGTGCTCCAGTGCTGGGCACATGCTGCGCGAGCACTGGTCTAGATGCATGGTGGCTAGTATCTTGGGCGCCGTGGCAACCTCAAAGTTTTTCACAGTTTGCTCTTCGAAGATTCCATCTCTCAGTATTGCGGCTAGATTGAATATTCCTCCGACCAGTGCCAACTTATTGCTGCTCTCCAGCATCTTCGCACAGCCCACCGCCGTAGTGACATCGTTGATGTCAACGATTACGCGAACTCCACGCTCATGCCAGCGGCGGATCATTAGTGATTGATAACCGGTTTTCAGACCTGAGCGTGAGTTCAAGACAATATAGCGTGCGCCGCGAGTCACCAGCCAGTTCGTCAGCTCCAATCCAAAGCCGCCTAAGCCGCCTACGACGATGTAGCTCTTCTCCGGATGCATGTATGTGCGGGGTATGGCATTGGTGAGGCGCTGCTTGGGCAGCATCGACTGCTGCTCCTCGTTGCGAATCTTAATGACAACCTTGCCAATGTGCTTGCCCGATGCCATGAACCGAAAAGCCTTTTCGATCTCCTGGTCGGTATAGACAGTCGTAGGCAGTGGCAGTACAGCACCGTTCCGAATGCCCTCCGACACAAGCGAGACCACTTGCTTCTGCATCTCCTCCTCGCCCTCCATAACACTGTCGAGCAGGATGCCGTGGAACGAGGTGTTCTTCAAGAACACAGACATGCCCATCGGACTATTGTTGCTCAGATCGAACTTGCCAATCTCCAAGAAGCGTCCGTTGAGCGCCAAGCAGCGGATTGATGCCTGTAGCTTCTCCTCAGACAAGGAATTGAGGATCAATTCAACACCTTCTCCATTCGTTCCACTCATTATCATTTGCTCAAACGAAGTATCGCGTGAGTTGCCAATGTTGCGTGCCTGTAGCTTAGGGAAGCGCTTCAGCAAAAATTCACGTTTCTCCTTGCTGCCGACTGTCGTGAAAACCGTCAAACCGTGGTGCAAGGCCACAGAAATGGCAGCCTGACCTACTCCACCTGACCCTGCATGGATAAGGATGCGCTCGCCCTGCTTCATTTGGCCACGCACGACCAGCGCATAGTAAACAGTGGAGTAGACACAGGGAACTGTAGAGGCTTCTTCCATGGTCCAGTTGTCGGGCACGTCCCAGAGAAGATTCTTGTTGGCCAAGCAGTTCGTTGCCAAAGACTTGGCAGTCACCATCGCCATGATGCGACGACCTCGGGAATCGCGACCTGCAAACTCTAGACCCAGCACGCAGTCCTGATGCGCCAGGTCGGCGGGTAAGGCATCCACGCCTAGTTTTCCTGAGGCCAGCATGACGTCCCGGAAGTTTAGGGGTGCGAAGTACACTGTGCAGGGCTCCCATTTGTCAAGGTTCACATTTGCAGTGCGAGGACTTTCGATCCATTTCAATGAAGTCAAATCTCCCTTGACCAGAGTATTGACATACGCTTGCTCCACAGTGAGAAGCGGCTGATGTGAGTTCAGAGGTAAATGTCTGTAGGTGCCCCAAGCACGATTTCGGTAGGCATTGATGGACAAGTCCTTGGAAATTTGATCGGCAAAGAACGGATCCAACAATGAGAACTTGGGTGATTCCGGGTCTTGGAGTAAATAAAGGCGAATGCGATGTCCAAGCTGTTCTCTCTTCAAGCAGTTTATAAAGCCTAAAGCTCCGGTACGCGGCTCTCCTTGTGCTACCACATAGACGTTAGTCTGCTCCGATTGTGACTTAGTTAGGGCGGCCTTCAGTTCGGCGATCCACTTGAAGTTGTCGTTTGAGAGGCGTACAATTGGCGATGTGGCGAAATCCTTTTCGAATCCTTTTCTGGCCAGGATCAGCATGCGATCGGTGTCATAGATTTGCTCCAAAACAGGCAATAGTTGCGAACGCTCCAGCTGAGCCTGTCCGCTGGCTTTGTAAGCGTTAACACTCTCCTCCAGCAAAAGGAACCCACTCTCAGCTTTGATGCTCTCAATGCAGTGCTGGAGCTGAAGGTCTCCTGAAGTGGCTTCAATGCCAAACAAGTCCACGGCATGCAGGAAGTCGCATTGCCGTTCCACAGCAGCCTTAGCTAGATCTGAGACAATTACGCGAACCCCAGAGCTTTTCAGTTGATCACTCAGCGCTGACTCGTTGTTGCTGCTTGTGGCTACGGCTATATCAGCTACTAGGATTGGCTCACGCTCAATGAGCTCCAACAGCTTCACCGCATTTAGATTATCTGTGCGACTGCCAGCCACCTCTACGCCCTTGATCTTGATGGCCCCTCCGCTGTTCTCAATGATCAGCTGCATGGCCACGGTCATGGCCTGCATCCTCGCATTTTGCTGATCACCGCGAGGATCTATGAGCTGGGCGTTCGGTATGAAGCTATAGCGCTCTAGGCTTGGTGCATTCTGGCTGCCTGAGCGGCGCTGCGTCTGCGCCGTCTTTATTTTGTGTACCTCAACACCACCGCACTTGACCACTGAGATGTTGCGGTGCCAGTAGGCCGGAAGCTTTTGTTGGTGCTGCTTGACCAGCTCTAAGTGCTTGATCGGATCGATGACAACACGCTCGATGCCCGTGGGCACATACAGCTCACGCGTGTTGTTGCTGAGTATGCGGAACTGCAACATGGTGTCCATGAAGCTGATCCAATTGTCCGCCCACTGTAGGCGGCCAACTACGCCGGAGTTGTCAAGGTCAAGGATACCCTGAAAGACGCCGCTGTAGTCGTAGCCGCGCAGCCGCATCTCCTTGTATACGTCTTTGGTGCAGAGCTTAGCTACCCCCGCGCTGCCTGGCAGTGCTGGCAGGTTTAGCAGCGAGTCTTGCACACTGGCAACGAGTCGAATCTTGCCCGATGCCACCAGGCTGCTGCCCTCACATATCTCGAAGGTACTGCTGCCCTGGAAGTAGTTTACTGACAGTCGGATCGCTGCGTTGGCCTCCAGGCCAAGGATGGTGGCCCGGTGGAAAACTATATCCTCGAAGACGACGGGCGTCCGCTGGTAGTCACAGCCCTGCTGTTGGGCTAACATCATCCAAGCCAGCGTCAGATATCCTGTGGCTGGGTAGAGTATGCGCCCGTCAATGGTGTGCCCAGCTAAGAAGGCGTTCTCCTCCTTGCTGAGATCGAGTTCAATGCTGAGCTGATTCGACTGGCGGCCGCCTTGGAACTTGGGATAATTCCATTTCTGCGTGTGATCCCAACCTATCAGGGAGCTGAGCATGGGAGTGCCTCGAGATACGGGATAGCTGATTGTTTTCGATGGAGACATCCTCATCAGCTGCGGCTGACCACCTGCTGTATAGAGCTGGCCAATCTGGGTCATCAGGAACTCAGCGTTGTTAGCGTGACCCCGTTGCATGAGGCTCACATAGCTTACTTTCGGTCCAAGCGCACGCAGTATGGAGCGGAAGAGTCCGTGCGGAGCTATTTCCACAATCAACGCGTTCTCGGGTATGTGGCTAATAGCTTCATAGAACAGCACGGGTGAAATTAGATTGTTGATGAAGTAGGCGGCCGAGGCCATGCGACTCGCAGGTGTTTCCCAGTCCCGCTCCAGAACGCTGGTGCTCAGCCACCGCTTGGAGCGCATCTTGGGCTCTGTGATCAAGCGTTCCAGATTCTTACGCAACATGGGAGCGGCATCCGCAATGTATTTGCTATGAAACGCATAACCGCCGGACTCTACAGCCCTCACAAAGATGCCCTCATCATGCAACTTTTGAATAGTTGCATCCATGGAGTCAACGGGTCCGGACACCGTGCAGTTGTCCTCGCTGTTGTGGCATACAGCACAGATATCGGAAGGTATATGCTTACCGATTTCCTCCCAACTCAGTCCCACAGCTGCCATTTTGCCCCTTGGCAGTCCTGGAGTATCCAGGACGCTCTTGCCACGCCAATAAGCGGCTAATACAGTCTGTTCGGCTGTCAGACACCCGTCCATATAGGCGGCGCCTAGCTCACCTGCCGAGTGTCCAATAATGCCATCCGGCTTTATGTTCAGCGTATTCAATAAATCCGTCAGGGCCACTTGAACGGCAGCAATCGATACGAAGGAGTAGAGCATGTTGTCGAAAGTCCTTTCCGTTGAGTGCGTGAGAACTTCAATCAGGTCAAAGTCCATTCGATTAAGCACCTTGAGGGTTGATATAATATATATAATATTCGTTAGTAAATGAATTTGTCATTCCTTCACTCACCTCGGCGCAATATTGTATGGATTTGTGGAAAACCTCTATGTGCATCAGATCCTTGGCCATGCTGGCCCACTGGCTGCCCATGCCGGCGTAGACAAACCAAATGGGTCGCTGCTCCTCTTCATAGGGCAGCACTTCCTGTTTGACAGTGCCCGCTGGGCTTAGCACAGAGAAACCACGATAGGGATGCAGTGGAATGGGCTGCGAGTGAATGTCATTGATCAGAGCCAGGAACTCATCGTCATTACGATGCTTCGAGGCTGCCTCCAGCAGCTGCTGCACTGCGTGCTCAGTGCGTCCAGAGCAGGTCACGAGCTTCAACAAAGGATCCTTAGCCTTTGTGCTGAGCTTTTTTTTCTTCTCGTGTGATTTGAGAATGACGTGAGCATTCGCGCCACCAAAGCCAAACGAATTGAGGCCCACAATGCCACCCTGCCAGGGCAGATTCCGGTCCGTAACTTTGAGACGGCCTTCGACTAGGGCTGGTACGGCGGGATTTGGCGTATGGTAGTGCAAGTTTTTGGGTATAACACCCTCTTCCATGGCAATGATCATCTTGGCTAGCGCACTGACTCCAGAGGCGGGCTCGGCGTGGCCCATATTGGATTTGACGGAGCCAATTAGCAGGGGACTAGGTCGCGCAGGATGGCAAAAGAAGTTGCTCAGCATATTTGCTTCCTGGTCATCGCCCACGGGTGTGCCACTGCCATGTGCTTCAACATAGACCACCTCATCGGGATTGAGGCCGATCTCGCTGTACGTCTCTTTCAGCAATTGGTGCTGCATGCGACCGTCCGGAAATGTGACGCCCTGCTCCTTGAAGCCATCCGTATTGGTGCGCACGTTCAGAATGGATGCGTAGACGCGCTTCGCCTGCTCACTGCGCTGCAGGAAGACCACGGCGCAAGTGTCGGCTCGGGCGTATCCATTAGCGGCTGCGTCGAAAGTCTTGCAGGCGCCGTCCTGGCTGACGATGCCTAGACGCAGAAACTGCAAGGCGAAGATGGGCTTCAGTATGAGATTGACGCCAGCCACCAACGCGTAATCGCAGCGACCGGCACGCATGTCCGTATAGGCGTGAGACAGGGCCACAAGGGAACTGGAGCAGGCAGTGTCGACAATGAAGCTGGGGCCCTTGAAGTCAAAGGTGTAGGATATGCGGTTGGCAAACATGGCGCGGGCGCAGCCTGTCAGGCAGTAGCCGTTGATGGTGCTGGGCTCCATGTTGGGAATCTCGTGCTCCGTCTCGACAAAGGAGAGACCTATGTAGACGCCGGTGCGACTGCCGCGCAGCTCCGACGGATTGATGCCCGCATCAATGATTGCTTCATGTGTCAGCTCCAACAGCATTCGCATGCACGGATCCATGAGTTCCGCCTGCTTCTGGTGCACGCTAAAAAATTTGTCATCAAATTTTTCCAAATCTTCATCTCTCATTTTGGCCATTCGTTCTGGTAAGCCAAATATGCCTGCCCCGAGTAAATTTATCTATTAGAGCGGGAGCTCAGCTAATTATGTGATAGGTTTGTATTCCTTACCTGCTTCCCAGCGTCGCGGATCGTCTGTAACCATATCAATACCGTTGAGTAAGTTCTGTTTGAACTCTTCCACATTGCTGCTCTCCGGAAATTTGCCCGACAGTCCCGAAATGACGATATCGCCCACTGTATTCGCAGCTCCGTTGCTTTGTGCTGTCGATTGGTCCACCCTCTTCTTACTACCCATTTTATTTATCTGGTTCAGTGCCGTATTGCTATCGGATTAGTCTGTGTATTCCAAAAATGTAAATAACGATATATCGTGAATATAATAGACTTTAGTCGGGAATCTTCAAGTATGCGATATGGAGGTGAACAAAAATAGATAAATAAATAGGTAATTGCTGGGTTCTATCAGTAGCTGACATTGAAGAATATTTATTTATTTGATTTCCTAGATATACATGTGCGGAATAGCGGTTTTTCGCTTGATTCAGGGGATCCCCTAGTCGAGCATCTTCGATTACTTATTTTGGAATGTAAGAAATCAGCTGAGATAATATAATAATAATACATAATATATATAAATAAATTCATAGAACGAAAACCATATATTTAACAGTTGAATAAATCTACTATTTAAAATAAATACTATTAAAAATAGTAAATAAATAAAATTTAGACATTTTAAATTTCATTTTTAAGTACGCTGGGATAATTGAACTTTAAACTTATGTTAGACTACACAGTTATTCAATAATATAAATACAAAATCTGAGAGTTTTAATATTTATTTCAAATTGCTTTTTAAAGATCTCTAGGAAGTCGTTAATAACTTTGGGTGCCTCCTGTAACTTATCTCTTGAGGCAAAACAAATGAATATGAATATAAAACTAAATAAAAAATATGAAAAAATTTTAAAATTGTAAAAAAGAATAAGTAAAGATAATATTTTTTAAAATGCAAACTTCAAGCGTACAAAAAAAAAATTAATTTTCATAAAATCTAACAAATTCTTAAGAAAAGTTGTAGAAAGTAAATTCATTATGAGGCGTTGAGGCTTAAGCTTTTTACTTTTATAGTTATATTTATATTATATTATATTTATATTTATTATATTATATTTATATTTAAAACGAATCATATGGGAACTCAACTTTTGATTAGAAAGGGTTTAAAGGGATACTAAGACATTGGATATATTATATAATATATCAAGATCAATCTTGAAATAGTTCTAAAAATATTATTTTTCGCTTATTTCGATGTTACGAAATGTGATTTTGGCTTCAATTATGAAATATCCTCGAGTTAGTCACTTTAAAACTTTGTTTTTTTATTTAATTTTTGTATATAAAGCAAAACATCACAATTTGCGTATTTAGCTCTCGAAGGATACAAATAGATGAATTTTTTTATTAAGGGTTCCAAAGTTTGTGTAAAATAAAAAAAATATAAATAATAATTAGTCTTTAGTTAAGCTGATCCACTCAGTTCACATTGTTTATAATTTTTCTTTTATTTTCTTTTATTTTTTTAAATTTAACACAACACATTGCATTACTCCGTTGCAATCCAAGATAAGTAATATCTCAGAGTACACTGTAAAGAATAACTGATTCAGTTCTTAAAGGGCATCGCCCCAGCGTAGAATCAATTGAAGTTCTTCACTTAAACACATTCGATAGTATGTAAATGTAGTTTTGGGCATTTGAATGGAATGCGCACATCACGAGCAAATGTCAACGGCAATAACAAATGGAATTTTGAAACACGCCACGTTCCGTGTGGTAACCAGCCGCGCTGTGGGTCTTGGCCTTTACTTATTGTTTTCGGAACACACACGCAAATATATTTGAAAGGCTTGTGTATATCTTTTCACTGTCACTCACTTTATCTTGTAGCTTTTTTATGACACCGTGTATCCTTTGGGGATTTTTGTTTTTGAGTTTGCGGTACAGGATGAGTTCGATTTCGATTTTCGATGTGATATATCCTTTTAGTCTCGTCTTGATATCGTTCCGACTAGATCCGAATGCACACTGAACGCGTCGCGCACTGCAGACACTCTTTTTAAGCATTCGGTTGTGGGGGGGAGGAGCGGAGGAGTTCTAAAGTCGCATACATAATCGCCTATATCCATAGCTAATACTAGCCAATACTAATTTCGTCTATCCGTTCAAAGCTCCAGACTTGACACAAAGAGTGCGATTGAATTGCGACCAAGCCGCGATCACCAACCGCTGAATAATTCATTTTTATGCTAAAACTTTTAGAAATTCAAACAGCAATTGCGACGCACAGCGCGGCGCAGCACAGCACGAGAAGCAGGACAGGTGTGCGTACATCAGTGCGTATACGTGCTGTGCTAAAAACCCGTGCTATGCCCATGCCCATGCCCCGCTAATTAGTCCAAGTGTGTGTGCTAGTAGCTTGGGCAACGCCATGTTGACCCACTTTAATGTAGAAATGCCAAAAAAAAAAAAAATAAAGAATTATCTGACAAATTTATAACTTTAATTGGAGCCGGGAGATCTGCAGGCTAGACGATAGGGCTGTGCCTTCGTTAGCTTGCGCTTTTTGCGAGATTTTGGACGAGCAGCTTGATGCTTCAACATAATTTTTGGTCGCTTTTTGACATTGGTCTTTGGTTTGAGAACTCCGTTCCGGGGGTTCTTCAACTGCGGGAATGTAGTGTAGACTGTAAGAAATCGATCACAATTCAGTCTCTGCATGTACTTACTGTCTTTGCTAGTCGTTTCACCACCTTCCTTCCATTCTCCGAAACGAGCGAGTTGTGTCCTTGGCCCGACATTCCGTCTTTCTTTGAGCGCAGGTTGAAGGGCATGCGAATGCGCTTATCACTCAACAAGAGTAGACCAAGGTTTGTGCCGAGCTCCACCGAAAACTCAACAGCCCGCTTGAGTGTGCCAAATGGACTGATTACGTCGTCCATGACCACGTCCTGTATCTTCTCGCACAACGCATCTACAGATGTGCCTGCGAAAGTAACGGAGCATAACTCCCTGACCATCCCTCCTGCCAAACCGATACTCACACAAATCCGGCTGACGACTCAGCAGATCCAGCACGTACGGCAATAAAGATGTGGTATTGATTTCCATTCGAAAATAAAAGTATATCAAATAATATATATTAAAATTGTTAAAATTTATTTTCCCTGACTGTCCCTACCGTGTTCTAATCAATGTACATGACTGTGTTTATTTTACAAAAATATACCGTATCAAGGTAAACTGAAAATGCCAGGCAACGTGATGTGCGGAAAGTTATTGAATTTTTTTTTTTAAATTTTAAATTGTATTCATGAGAAATCTTTTTCTTTGAGAGGAAATTTATAATTGATTAATTTTAGTAATCATAATAATAATAATAAAATTTAATAGGCGACTAAAACTGAGAGCCATAAGTCTTTTTCTTACCATTAACATCTGTTCTTTGTTTAAGCTTTGAGGTCCTAAGAGTCCACCATGCTCTTCTAGCTGCTGTGTGGGAATGAGGCCAGCAGCAGCTACTATATTAATATCATACAACACGCAGGAGGGTTTTCCGTTCGATTTAATTTAAACTTGAACAACTTTAACGGTTCTACTATATAAGTTCAAGTGTGGCATTAACAGTGAGCTGATTTGGTTCTCTCTATATATGTTAAAGCCCTTAACTTCAAGTAGACTAGGGATAATTTACGATCATCTTAAACATATAATACAATCGAGTCCCTATGCTGGGATGAGACGAATTCGCTTGTTTATTTTGCGAAATAATCTTAATTGATAAGAAATTTACATAAAAGGAGGAGCGATGAGGAGTTCAGTAACACAATATATTTAAGTAAGATAGCATAAAAATTTACAAATTTGCTATTGGATGAAATAGATGTGAAAAATATTCATAAAAGAAAATATTACCATTTATTAGAAAATACATAATAAATAACTAAAACGAAAAAGGAAAAAAAATAATAAAATATTTTATGGCAAAAATTCGTTCGCCTCGAGTTCACAACTCTTAGGTCATTTGGAGAGACTTTAGTCTCGCATTATCATCATCATCAGCAGCAATATTATTATTATCAAGAAGTGTCTATAGCTCGATTGCGCCAAACTGGAACAGCTCTGCTGAGCCACGGTCCAGGCCATCTGCTGCGGTTGCATTTAGATGACATGATAATGATTAGTTTGTTGCTGATGCTGAACCTAGCAACCTGCAAAGCATTTTGCCTTTGCACAGTGGCAGCAACCTTCAGGTAAGGTGCGCTGTAGTCATTATCTGGCGGTAGTACGAAGATTTCTTAGTGCCTACTTTCCGCTAAGTGCTTAGATTGCTGGATACTCAGCTGATGTCCAATTTACCATATATTTTGACTAAGTATTAATGAGCTAATGCGAAGCCCAAGATAAGAATGTTTGCGGTCTACAACAGGTGAGTATGTGTCGTATCAATGCTGAGTACGTCTGCGTGGCCACAGCAACAACGACAAATTATGAGCTATAAATAAAAATCAAGCACTGCTGAGGGAGTGACTCCTTAGTAGATACCCTGTAGACAGCAACGAGACATATTTGTGTAGCTTCCTCCCTCTCTAAACTACTCCACAGCCTAGATCTGCGCAAAGGCTGCCAACTTGATTCTGAGCAACTGGAAACTGTGGATACTATTCCTTCATTCCAGTAAGAGGAAACTGGGCTAGCCGGAAATAGCACTCGCCCATCATACCCGCCTCTGCATTTGCCATGCAGGGTATCCCAAGCAAAACATCACCAGACCAAAACAAAGACGCGTGCTGCCGCTATTGATTGCGCTGGCAACAGCAGACGAGGATTGCTTCCAGTGAGCCTTGACCTTGTTTGGGCGATAGCCGTGCACCGTCGCGCATCTAGCACGACACACGACTATTTGCCGTTGCGGGCACATGAGAACATTGTGATTAGCTCCAGTGAGCCGCGTGCCAGTGGCTATTGGTGATAACTGATAACGCGGCGATTGGTTAGTCAGGCTGGCGCTGACACCGAACTGGACCTACGGAAATTTACTACAAACACAAAAAAAAGTGTATGTGTCACGCGCAGAAACATATGTAGACATATATATGTATGTGTATATATATATATTTGTATGTGTGTATATATATTTTGTTCACATTATCGGCTGACGGCGTGCTGCTGAACATATTTTATATATTTATATATTTAGTATTTCGGCTACTGCTACGGCTGATATCAGATTTGGAAATCACGCATACGCCTAGTTGCCCTTGAAGATGCAGTTAGCCAAATGTTTTTGAATGAAAAACTAATGTTTGTTAGACTTGGATTTTTAGTGTGGCCAGAGCTGCAATATCTATATGTGCTTGAATACATGATTGGCATTGCGTATACGACTAGTTGCTGCTGCAGGGGGAGTAGACAACTACATTATTTATATATGTTGACTATATACATATTAACATTCTATTAATATTGCCTGTCTTGGAATTGTGATGCTGCTGTACATATTTGTATATATATATAAATTTAACATTTAAATCCCACAAATATCACGTATACGACTTCTTTCTCTTGCAATCTCACTCTGCATTAAAATATATAAATATATATATAAATATATTTATATGTATTTGTTTTATATGACAATCTCTTGTTCGCACTATCATCTGAAGGCATGTGGCTGCACAGCTTATGTTTATCAGGGATATTTCACATTTCAACTATCCCACATGCCAGCATATTAGAGTGAAATCGCGCATACGCCACGTTGACCTTAGGGATGCAGCCAGCTGTAGCATATGTATATAAATCCCCTATATTTATGTTAATATTCCTGGATTAGCTCTGCCATATATATATTGAATCAGAATCACTTGTACGACCAGTTGCCCTTGGGGATGCAGCCCGTAGCTGATAGCAGCTGATAATACGCACGATCAGCTGCGGAGCTGTTAGGCTTTTCACGGTTACTTAAAGGTGAGTTTAAATAGCCGCTTGTCGTCTACGTCAGAGGCTTAATAGTTGAACCTCAGGCTAGTGGTGCTGTGATGCAAATTCACGCGAAACACAAACACTTGCGTCACAACCCGCTGTTCAAAGTGCTCGGCGGAAAGGCGAATAACTTAAAATTTCAGTATAAACATTAAATTTATTGGGATCATATTTTGAACAGGATTCATGCGTGCATAAAACTATAAATCATGAAGAGAAAAGTTTCAATTTTAAAATAATATATTACTGTAAGAGACTTAGTCTAACAGCATATTTAGTCCGCTCGATACAGTTTTGATTACAATTTTCTAATTGTAAATGAAATTTCTTTCTCTTAATTGTTAATTCTTAATTTGATGTACATACACACATACATATATATGTTTGTATGTACATCTCGACATGAGGTTCACGCGAATATATTTATTTTAATAGATTCCGTTTGACGACAAAACGCACCACACAAAACCAAACAAAAACAATAAAAAAGAACAGACCGGGCCAGACCTGAGCATTTGGGTCAATTTATAAATTAAAATCGCGATTCTCAGATAATTGCGCTTTCATTTGTTGCAGGTACGCCTAGATAGGCGCTGAGTTCAGCTGCCTAATAATTAACAGCAATTTCAAGCGAAGAAAGTTCCTCAATTCCATTAAAATATATTATGTAGCCTGGACTACACACAACTGGGCATAAATTAAGAAGCCTGCCTCGTGTAATGGCACTTTGCTACAGATAAAAGTGCTGAATAAACTTAGTTTACATGCCGAATCGATTAAAGCCTTGCGAGGTCTAGTGTTCGGCTAAGAAACACCCTTTCCGAGAAAGGTACTTAGCTAAAGTAACCCTGAATGTCTTTTCTTTTCAATGTGCAAAACTTATTTACTTTGAATGGACTACTGTAGCGAAGACGGAAAAGAATCTGAATTAAAATATTACAAAATAATAATAATAATAATAGTGCTACACAAATCAAAAAAATATCTAGACTTAAGTGTAATTCTGACTACATTTTATATATTTAATGGAAAACAAATTTTATTTTTTGTATAAGTTTTAAAACTACTAAGGAATATTCATAATTAAAATTCAGTGAAATACGAAGACATTTTCCTAAATTTATTTAAATGTTTTTATTACAATATAAAATTGAACAAAAATTGTACTCAGTACAAAATACAGACATTTAAAATTATGTAAGGTGTACAAAGGTGTAAAGGTGCTTCTGACTTAAGCGACATTCATTCTAGCAGATGACAGACAGAAATTAAAATGAATTTAACGAAGGGCTAGACGAGCTGATTACAAGATGCGAAACTGATAACAGCAAAGGAAGCTAACTAATACAAGAAATTAGTGAAATGAAATTGTTGTAATAAGTAGAGTCAGTTATAAATATACGTTTAAATAAACACACCGAACATGGGTAAAATAAAATAAATATATCAGGGAAAAAGGAGCTAGCAAACTATGTATCAGAGCTGGGCAATATTTCACCTAAATTCTACACATAAATAAAATAAAATAAAATATTGATAAAAAAGAAAATTTTAAAGTTAAGTAATTTGACATTTAATATTTAACATTTAACATTTAACATTTAACATTTAACATTTAACATTTAACATTTAACATTTAACATTTAACATTTAACATTTAACATTTAACATTTAACATTTAACATTTAACATTCAACAGTTAACATTTCAGTATAAGAATGTTATGCACTTCTCTGTTAATTGGCTCGTGTTTGGTTAGTGGAAAAAAACCCCGTTTGATTGCTGAGCTGATATTTTCCGACATATTCAGGTCATTCTATAAAAGTGTATAAAATATATTGTATTCGTTTAAGCAGACTCAGCAAAATTACTAAAATTACATTTGAGTAAGCGATAGGCGAACGTACGCAAAAGCATTTGAAGTGCGCACGTGCTGTAAGCGACTAAAAGCTGGAGGTGAATCAACTATAGGTGCGTAAATCAAGTAAATCGACTGGGTTCGTACTATGTAGTCAGCTATAAATATTGATATTGCTCTTAACACTTAAAGGAAATTTAAAAAAGTTTAATATTATTTGTTTTAAAACTTGCGCACAAGGTCAATGAACTACATTGGTAAATATTTATAATATATTATAAATGATATATATACTTAAGAGTAAGAGTCTATTAAATGTTCCATAGCTGCAATTAGCAAATGTTTGATATTAGAAAAGCATAATAATACATTAATTAAAATAAATAAAAAAATAAAACTAAATTAAATTAAATAAATTGAAAATCATCTTATCTGAGCTGCCAGAGGGGACTACAGCATATCTATGTATATGTTGAACCTATTGCCAATAAGTTATTATTAGCGTTAAAATTGTTGCATACATTAGGGCGGTCTCTGAATATATATTTGTTGTTATTTATATAGTATTCTACTCACATTCAAGAGCCTTCTCTTTGAGCCCACTAAGAGTGCAAAATAGTTAAAAGAGTAGGGAATTTTTCTTATATTTAAAAGAATGCTGCTTAATAAAATAATTATTCACTTTTATATAACAATATTTAAAATCTTTTTTTTATTATTATTATTATTTATTTATTTGTATTCTGTTATTTCAACATTTTTAAGTTCTGAATTATAATATCATATCTATACAACTTTCAAAAAGTAACAATTGAGATGGTGTGCGGAGTTTGCAACTGGCAAATGTAGTCCTTAAAGCCATTACAAGAAACTGTCTTCATGCACGGGCCTGAGGGATGACCTTCCTCAATGATCACACAATTTGTTAAGATGCTTTTTGTGGGGGGCTCTTCGGTATCACACCAATGTTCAAAGCTGGGTTTCATGCCGGTCGATATGGACTTGTATTCCCCTTCCGTCGCCAGATCGTTCAGATCCACCCAATACGTTTTACGATAGTTGGAGTTTTGTCGATGCGCTTGAATGGCGTAGAGGGTCTCTATCTTCGACACGCTTATCAGTTGAGCGCCTATCCGATGGCAATTGTGTAGCGCGGTGTACCAGGAGACCACTTGCGGCCCGTTTGCGTAGTAATATTCAGATCCGATTTTCTCAAACACCGGTTCCGGGACGAAACTGCTCGGTATGCCAAAGACGTGAGTAATATTCACTGTAGGTCCTGTAAAAGGAGCAGATGTTTTATATCTACAACTATCTAACTACAAACCTTACATTTGAATATCTTGAACACATGAAATGCAATATCTTTTCTGACTATATTCAGGCTCAGGTTCTGTTAATCACATGTTAAATTAAGTCAGTCTCCAACTTTAACATCAATATCTTAGCTGATACAAATATTAGTTGAAAGTTCAAACTCGTCAGTTTTTAGAGCAGACTTAATATAACTATTTCAAAGAGCAGTCACAAGATATTTTTAAAGTTAATTCCTTTTTAGCAGAAATTTTGCACTTATATCTCAATCAAACTCACCTTCGATGCTAGCCCAACTTATAGATAAGCTGACAAATATGCAATTCAGGAGCAGAACTAATGCTGCAGCTCTACACATTATAAGACCTCCGCTCTTGACGAGAATTATAAGAGTTATGATTTCACATTTACTTTAAACTATAATTATTTATATCAGATTGGAATGTAAACCACAAATGAATGCATGACCTGACCTCGCTTTATCGTCCACTTCTGATAAATGATTCATGGCGAGTGGTTGCTTTCCGCGCTCGCTGAACTCCTCATACTCTTACCCAACACAGATGTTGGCAAACTCAGTGACTTCATAGGAAAACTAAATTTCTTTGCGAAACAACTTGTTTTATTTAAACAGAACTAATTGCAATTAAGTTAAAATAAACACAACACAAAATAAAGCAAAAACATATGTCTTCGTCTTCAGCATGCCGAAGATCTAATATTAAATCTGATTATTTTAGACACGATATAACTTAAATGTATTTTTTAAGGATTTTCATGCATCTGGAATGAATGCTGAAATTATTGTAATAAAATCAAAGCTGTAGAACGCCTTGATAATAAGAAAAAAATTATGTCTTTGAGTTACATAGTGTTTCTATATAAATAATACATGTTCCAAAAGAGCTAATTAAATATCTCGAAATTTATACCAGAACTTGGGATATAATACAAAAATTTTGAATATGTATGTTATTATAATATGTAGTGGGTATTTAAAAAATAAATGTAATATGATTTTGTTCAGTTTAAATGGGCATATAAAAGTTTCTTAAAGGTTTTGATCATTCCATTTGGAAGTAGCTATAAAATCTAAAAAAAAAATAAATCTCTGGAAGAAGATATACAACTTATACTGAAAGCTAAGCTCATTCATCATCATCGTCAGCAAAACAGAGAGACATGCAAATATTATTAAATCAATTATATATAATTAATTATATTTATATATATTTATATATATTCTTTCTCTCTGCAAGGGGCTTTAAATATTAGTCAAGTAATATCGTAATTAGTAATTACAATATAATTTGTGTACAACAGTATAAAATAAATACATAAGAAATACTTTATATACTTATATATTATATATATGAGTATGCACTTACATATATGTATGTATATGCATACGAGTATAGTAGGGCTTATCCCCTTTGAGTAACAAGTGCTGTAGTCGGCAATGTCCGACTAGCAAATACCTTGAAGGCCGTGTTAAGTGCGTTTAAGAGTTTTGTGAGTTCCAGAAAGTATTAAGTAGGGTATCCAAAAAATATACGTATAGCTTAGAATGAATTCTATTGAAATGTCCGAAATATAGAAATGAATAAAATTTAATACAAACTTTGATCGATTTGATAGAAATTGATGTTCTCGATATAAAAAATCGAACTGACTTTCAAATTTTAATAACGTGAGAACGGACCACTAGACTGATAGGAATATATCATATAGATAGATTTCAATAGATTTCAACCAGAACATGGTCTACTTAACTACACTTTCAATGCGCAAAGAGCATGAGAAGTGTCTAAGCCAAGTTATAGAGAGCTAATCCACTTGTTTGCCTTCCTCTCGATTGCGCTTGAAGGACACGGAATGAATGAGTAGCGGAGGCAGATTGCCACGCAGCATTTGCAGGCGCTTGCTCTTGGGCTGCTCGGGGCGGCGCAGCTCGTCCTTGGAGGAGGACGTCGATGCCGCTGACGTTGCTATCGAAGCCAGTGATGTGGAGCTGGGCAGAATTTCGCTGCTTTGAGTTAGGAGCATGTTGGAGCGACGGAAGTAGCGCGGCATGGAGTAGTCATCCTGTGAGGCACGAGCCGCATTGGCATTCTGTATGGAGTAGAGACTCTGCGAGACGCGATACTTTTCTATGGTCGGCGTATCCTCATAGTTCTTCGGCAGGTTGCTGAAGGATATGGAGGGCACCTCCGGCGTCATGCTGATCTGGCTGCCAGTGCCCGTGATGGCGAATATGTCCGTATCGCTGTCCGCCATATACATGTGCGGCACGCTTTTGGCGGCGCGAAGTGTCCGCTTGGGTGCGGCTGAGAGTCCGCTCGTATTGGGCAATAGATGTGGATGACGATCGATGAGACGCGGTCTCAAGATGACCTCGTCAGTGTCCTTGTCATCCTCCTTCTCTTCTTCGGCAATGGACTCGAACTTTTTCGTCGTCAGTATCTGGCTGCCCTCCGGCGAGGACTCCGTGGGAGCCAATGTGAACGTAATCCGTTTCTCGGACGCCGCTGCGTCGGCTGCGCTTGCCTCGGTCTTTGTTGAGTCGGTGGCATCGGCCTGTAGACCAGCTGTAATGAAATAAGTGATGGATAAGTAATAATTAAAAACTTTAACTTTAAATTACAGGACTATATTCTATTTAAATATTTAGAATAAGTAAGCTTGATGGGGTTAGGGCGTATCTATATAATAAATAGTAGAACAGCTTACTAATATAATTTTCTTATATAATAATTTGAATAACATTTTAAATATAACTTGACTCAGGTTAAGGTTTAGTTCATAGACGCATTTAAGGTATCTTCTAGCCAGACAACTTTTATTTATCGATATTTCAACAATTAAAACAAATAATAATGTTACAGAAGGGTGTTCCTGACTGCTTAATACTTGTACAGGGATCCAGTAGTTTAGTCGCTGTTTTGAGTTTCTTACTGGAAAGATATAGGTTACCCTATGCATATACTATATATATTCGAATACTGGCTTTTCAACATATATAATATGTACTACATATTACAAATTTAACCATTTATATTTTCCAATTTCATACGCCCTTAGTGGGCTTATCGAGGAGTTAACACGTTAATGCGAGGGTTCTAGGGCGTATATGTTCTAAAGGCTCGGACGGACATTGCAAAAAGCCAATATACTCTTTAACTTTAACGTGAGCGTGTATACAAATTATCTCAAGTGTAATACACTGTCAAATTAGTCATTGGTTAAGTAATTGATTAGGGTAGAGTTCTATCTCTAGCGTATTGTTATTGAAAGCTTATTCATATGCAATGCAATAATTGAAATACTGATATTAATTTTCTTATCGATAAAGACTTTCAACTTTGCTGAGAGCACGTTAATAATTAATCTACCTCAATGACTAAGCAGTTAAAAATTTCATCTTTAGCTGTGAAATTAATACTATTGTAAAATAGTTATTTTTACTGCTAAAAATTGTAGCGCTTTTTGCTCATTGCAAAAATTACTAATATTTACTATGAGCTAGTATATTAATTTTAAAGCAACTGAGTTGTGCAAGCCAAAGATTTGATTGGATCATTAGACTTCCAATAGTTTTGAAGACTGCTTCTTGCATTTTAACAGATTTAGAAAAATAGTTATACTACTGTTATGTATTAAACCCCTATCAAATCTTGTTTAGTTTGGAAATTATTTAAAAAATAAAATTATATTTAAGAATAATTTAAAATAGTTCTCTGACTGAAAGGAGTTTTTTATCATCTTTTAACTCAAGAGTAGGAAATAGAAGATCAACTAAATTCGGATATAAGAGGTAAAATATATTATATTAACAAATTAAATAAACAATAGAAGACTCGATTAACCAATTAAACTGACTGCAGAATACAGTTTCTCTGAAAATCTATTGAGAAAGTATTATATAATTGCCTATATTCAGCATATGCCAAAAGAAAAGAAGAAAACCTTAAGTTAATATACACTTTTATATATATAGAAACAAATATTATATTTATAGGTATAGACATATAATATAAGTCTACAAACAGAAACAAGAGAAGAAAAGAATTCCTATCACCTTATCAGGGTACAAATTTTATTACTGGTTATCAGTAGAGCAAACAAGGCAAGTAAGTGCCAGAGTCAAGAGTGACCAGTTAACAGATGCCCTGTAGACTGCGAAGTATCTCGTAATCATATATGATATATATATATATAATATGATATATATATGTACATTGAAATGAATATCTGAATATAAAGACTATTTAATAAATTTTGTGTGATTCTTAATCTGCTTTTACTATAAAAGAAATTTGAAGGGCTTTAAAGATTTTATTTTAAAAATATAATTTTAAAATTTATTAACATTTTGAAAATCAATAAATAGAAAAGAATAAATAAAAAACAAAACCAATATACCCTGATTTCCCATTTTCAATGGGTTTAGGGTATAACAACAGAGTTGTCTTTCCCCACACCTTCTGTCAGCTGTTCTAATAGAATCGAGCATGCCTCCTCTGTCCGATATCGTATAAATTTGCATTATACCCTTTATTACGCACTTTGAATGAGAACAGGGTATAAAAACAGAACTGATTTACGTTCTACACTTGTATGGAGTTGATAGGAACATTCCCGATTACGGAAAAGTTAACCTTATCTGTTCTGTTGCATTTTCGTAAAGTAACAGAAGAAATTCTATTCTCAATCTTAGTGCTACTTCTTCGACATTAGCATTCAATTTTGCTGAAAGATATGAGCCACATATTGCAGATCAGTATTACATATAACCATAGGCTTATCAAGCTTCTTAAAGCAATAATTGATTCTCGAATCTGGTTTATATATACCAGAGCCAAAACCAAGCGAAGTTGTATATCAATCAGATATTAATGGTCGTCACTGAAAGTCCATGCCGATAGCGAACTTTTGGTGAAGTAATAAAGAATACAATGATTCCTGGTAGACTGTGCTATAGTGGGAAAACCCCAAGTATAATGATCTTAACATGATTCATTGGCGAGTTAAGATCATAGCTGTAAAACTTTCGAAACTTTCAACGGCTATTTCTAGTTCCAGAAACAACTGTTTCTTATTCATTAATTAATTTTTACATCAGCATCAAGCTGAATCACTATAGTCCAAGTTGTTCAGTTTTCAACTTCAAAGAAAAGGGTATTTTATAAGCCCAACTACCTGAGGATTTACATAAATATTACTACAAATATTTGAGTTTCATAAAAGGCACAAGTTAAGTTTGTGTTTAGATTTATGGTTTTTGGGTTTTCATTTTCATTTTTCAACTAGAACATCATCAGCTAATCAGCTTGAATATATGTTATATGTTATATATATATGTATATGTGTGTGTGTTAACATTACAAGGTCTAACAATGTCCATGATCGAATACACGAAAAACTTAAAAGGTAACAATACGAGTAAAAATAATACTACTAAATGCTAAACTGTTGGTAAATATTTTCATTGTCGACTTGTCGCTTCTCACTCTTTACTGGCTGGTTATCAATACTTATGGCTAATTAGTTATATTATTAGGTCACATTTTGTGGTGTAGGTACTAAGCGAAAGTTCTTGTCTCCATATATATGCGTATGCGTGTGTATATAAGTATGTATGTATGTAAGTATCTTTGGCACAAATACTGCACAAATACTGCTACTGCCACAGTTTGGAATTCGTTTTTGGGTCTCGGCTCGCTCTACTCAGCTCAAGTAGAACTTCACCTTGGGCACGCCGCCGCCGGATATGATGCTACTGCTGCGCGTGCTCTTACCACTAGTCTTGCCACTGGCAGCGCCACTGACAATGTGGGCATCATTACCTTCCAGGCGGCGCAATAGGCGCTCCTGTTCGCTGAGACGCGGCGTGGTGGGCGCCTCCTTGTTGGGCGAATGGATGCCAGCCAGGAAGGTCTTGGTGCTGATGCGATTCAGCTTGGTCGGCTGGTGATCCTGGAAGATCTGCGAGTTGGCAAACACCGCCAGTATCTCCGGTCCGAGCATCGGCACATTCGTCTGGGTCACGCGCCGATAATCCTCCTCGTGAATCTTGGCGCTGTGCGAAAATACATCAACATTGAGATACAGATAATTTAATGTTCTAAAACAAACACAAAGCCGCCAATGCAAAGGGCAAATAGTGTGCTGCCGCCACCATTCACCCAGCTCGATTCGCAGGCAAATCAATCACAGCGTGCGAATAGCTGACAAATTATTGCGCCTCGAGTTGGCGCTTTGTTTGCTCCGTCAATTAGTACCTCATTAGGCCCGAGTTGCCGCGGCCCAGGGGCTGATCGCAAATGGGCTGGGGCACTGTCAGCAGATGATTGTTGTCTTGCACCGTGGGCTGGGCACGGCCAACGATGGTGCCACGCTTCTGCGAGGCCAGATACTCCTCATCCTCTTCGGCATTATAGTTGGCTGTAAAGCAATGCAGATAAATATTCATTATCATCTGATTATCTTGTCCAAGGAAATCTCAATCTGATTTATATCTAGTTATAATCATTTAGTTAGCAATTCATTCAATTATATTAATTAATGTGATTTCTATCAAATCTTTCAAGTTTTTTTTCTATTTTTTTTTTTTTTTGCAAACGTTTAAATGCCAATCACGCCTTGTGTTGCCCCCAACCCCTGCCCATCTCCCTCTCTCCTTCAGCCGCTCACTCGCTCTCTTTAGCACGCAGTTGCGCTCTCTTCTTCGCCCCCTCTCCCTCTCACACTCAAGACTACATTGTCTACGTCTGTCGCATAACTTTACGGCTCAAATGCGAAATATACGCACACAAGCACACAAGTGTTTGCACACATGCATGTGTGTGCGTGTGCGTGTGCGCACATGTACATGGCAACACGTAGGTAAACATGCACCGGCTAGCCCTCAACTGTCCAGCGAAAAAGATGAGGCTCCCAGCGAGAGTGAGCAGAGTGCAAATCAAGCTACATAAATGTAAATTGAAACTCACCGATTGATTCATCATAGCAAAATCGCTCCTCGAAGCAGTTCCAGTAACAATCTTCCACGCAGCTGAAAGGTGTTCGCGTGCGACGGGGGAGGGGCAATCGAATTCAAATGTTAGCAGTAAATGTATGAAGCGAAATGAAATAAAATAAGATACAAAAGAAGAACAAAGTTAAGGTCCGCTTACTTCTGAAAACAGCGGCACATTTTGGAAAACTCTGGAACAACTTGAGGCGTAGAAATAACTGTGTTTTATCCCGTTGCGGAATGTTTTCGCTTTGTTGTTAGTTGTTGCTGCTGCTGCTGTGGCTGCTTCAGCTTCTGCTGCTGCTGTTGCTGAAATAGCGAAGAAAATTACATTTATGTTTCGTCGTGGAATGCGTGTGATTCGCCCGAATCTTTGTTGGCGCAGCGTGGAGCGTGGAAGCAGCTTGGCGTTTTATCGGCAACTGAAGTGGTTGTGGCCAAATGTATCTCGCCGATAGCATAATGGTGCTCTTAGCAGCCAACGGCGAGCGCCATGGAGCGAGAGGGAGAGCGCCAGAGAGCGGAGTTTTCAGCTGTCGCACCTGTGGACGTTAATCTGACTCAGACTCGGAGTAGCTGGCTGTCACTGCGCTCAGCAAAGATCGTGATATGCGAGAGCTTTGATTACGTTTCGTCGCCGCGCTCTCAACGACGCCGCTATGCACAAATCGGAAGCGCAACTCCGAGTCATGAGTTCGAGTTTTCGGAAAGAGCTTCGTGCCGATCGAATGAGCGCGTCAATGAGATTGCGAACGTGACCAAGAGAGAGCGCGCAAAAGTGAGAGAGATAGAGAGTGGAGGTGTGTGTGTGTGTGTGTGTAGACTTCACACTGTAGTGTTGCGTTTCGTAGCTTACACGCGCAAGCACTCAATCGAGTACTCGTCTTGACGCAGCAAAAGCAATAACGTAAATGCGCTCTCACTGTCACCGTCATTTCGCCCAATACGTTAATACATAATAGCCGACTACAAAATACCCTGTATTCTTTGAATGCAGTTCTGTTCAGAATAATATGAACGTATTTAAATATTATTTATTTGACACATTTTTGGTATATGATATACATATATTTGCTTCTATATAGAGAATTGATAAATTATATGCATATATTTTACTATATTAAATATATACGTATATATTTATCTATTTATAATATATATTTAATATATTTCTGAAGAGCTTCATTCTCAAGATTTGTAAAGGCAAATCTGTTAAACTTTACTTTTATCCATTTTTGTATGGCGGAAGGGTATACGTTCTGCAAGGCACAATAAGTTAAAACTTATTGGCTGATAATTCTGGTTTTAAGTTGTTAAAATTAGCTTTAAAATATTATTGCGGCTTATTTTCGGTTATTTATATAGAATGATATGATTGAATAAGTTCATTTCCTCTGGTTAGGCGATAAACTCAACAATATACATAATTATTGCTCAAAGCCTGTTTCATTCCGCTATATATTTCTATATATATCCACATATCATTGTTTACACATATGTACATACATGTCATGTATATCCCAGTATACTGCAGTGCATGTAAAACTGCGATATATTATTTTTGCTTTGTTTACTTTGCAGTTTAAACGATAAGCAGCCTGGGCGAAGATTCTGTGAATTGGGCCACATTCACAGCACAGGTTGTGCGATTGTGAATGAAGGGGGAAAATGTTTAAATGTTTGAACAAAACATACTTTTAGGCAGATATTGATCTGTTAAAATGAAAACAATCTATAAATACCAACAAAAAACTTAATGGCTTAATGAATGATAATCAAATTATCAAAAGACTAAAAACAATTAATTTGTATTCAATAAAAAAAATTATTATTTATACATACATATATGGCTTTTGTTTATGATATATAGTACATTTTCCGCGAAAAATAACAGGAAAAGTTTAAGATTCGTTTTTATCAATTCCGAAAATCCGTATGGATAGAGAAGTCTGTACTTTGAATAAAAATTTCTCATTTGATTACATTGCCAACATTGAGAACTAAATTTGTAGCAAGCGCAAAGACGTCTGCAGTAGATCAAATAAATATTTCTACGCTCAGTTGATCAAATATTGACACATATTGCAGTCAGGCGATAATTGAACAATCAAACAAAATGTAATTGGAAATTTCAAATAAAATCGGTGGAAATTTTTCATTCGCAATGCATAAACTAGGCGAACCTGACATAAAGTTTTCCAAATTCATAGTGTGAGATCAAAATAAAAATAATAATAAAAATCCTTTATTAATATTATATTTATAATATTTCTATAACTAATCTCTATAGATTAGTTTAGAAAAATGTATTCATCGATTCTACGGCTCGGAAAATTGGGAAAATTCATATTTTTTGGCAATGGAAATATTGGATTATAATAGAAAGCTAAAGGATCTACTTGAATTTTAATAGATAGATGTAAAGCACTTTATCAATTTTGTCATTTGTAGTTAGAGAAAAGTGAAGCTCTCTCAAATATCAAATATCCTTAAACAATTGCCAACTTGTTATAGCTTGAAGAGAGAAGGGAGAGAAGGTGATGAGAAAGCTGGAGTGAATGGCAAACTCTGCTGCATCTCTTAAGCTGAACCTGTTCACTTCTTGGGTTCTGGTTTAAGTTTAAGCCTTGTTTATTTGTTGATTAGTAGTAAATAATTAAGATATTCATGAAATCAAGCCTGATAGCTTAAGAATAAATCTTTTCCAGGAAGCGCTTGAAATTCACTCCTAATTGATGAATAAAATAAACAAGCTTTGTCTTCCCGGTTAAATACACGCCAGGAATACAGTCCGTTTGCAGATGAAGAGGCGACTTCAGTGAATATTTGCAGAGTTGCAGGTGTTAAGTATCAACAGAGCGAAGAGAGCCGAAAACGCATGAATCATCGCCCATAAATATCAACTATTTGATATTTAACAATAAACAAAACGGGTTTTATTTTCGGTTTCAGTTACCGCAGTTTTCTTGTCTTCCCAATTGTAAACGAGTTGCAGTTCAGAGCTCAGCATTCACGTGAATCCGAGCCGTACGAGCTGAAGTTCATTAACAGTCATTAACGAGTCGAGCCGGAGAGCATTACGAATGGCATCCATTTCACAAGTTAACCAATTGAGAGATGTTGACAAACGCGGACGCTCTTACACAGCTCACCCGTACACCCGTATTCCCGAGTAAAAATAGACCCAAGCCAGACCCAAAACCACTCGAGATGTGAGCGGCAAATTGAAAGGCGTGTCAAACTTATTGAAGCCGATTCGACGCACAGATCGAAATGGAAACTTATATATTCGAAATCGTTGATTTAACGTACGTATGTGCAATAATTGAATGTCAATCAATATGTCTTTTATACCCGCAACATGTGTACCGTAAGGTATGCTGTTTTCCACGGAATTATATATAAAAGACAGAAGCTGATTTGATTGGCGCTTAAAGAGAATTCTTAAAAAATAGTTAGTAGTATGCGTAATACAACTTGGTCCACTTTTGATATCTTTCAAAATTGGTTTTGATATATATATTTTTTTTAAATATATCTCGAAAATTTTAAGTACTGGAATAATAGAATTTACAATTCGGAGAGTTTTAGAAATATTATTTTAAGACCTAGTCATATCTAAATCTGAGTCCATGTGTTAATGCGTGATATAAGTATTTTTGTATTTTTCATTAACTCCTCTAACTTTCCAGAACTTTTTTATAGTTCCTTTACTTTGATATATATCATATTTACGTATATTATATGCTCAGTCAGCAACTTCTGAACGATTTCGCGGTATCTGCTAGTCGATCATTTCCCATTGCGTCAACCTCAGTTGTTTTTGAAATGAAAAGTAGTCACATTTGTAGTCGCTGCAGATTTGTGATCGTAACGTTTACACAGTTGTACGTACATCGCATTCCAAGCAGCTGCCATTATATAATACTGGAACGAGTCGAAAAGGTAGTCGACTGGAAGATACGCTGTTTTCAAAAGCCAAATATCGACTTGCATTTACGTAGAATGCAGAATTTAGAAAAGGTAAAGATACAAATGAGAAATGAAATGAATGAAGGGTATATAGGCATTTTGTTATTAATTATTAAGAAAACTGACTTTACTTTCCTGCGTACAAACTACTTTTATCTCCATAGATAGCTTTAGTCAAAACTATTGCATTTCTGTTGCGAGCAGAGTATGGCTCAGTCAGTTCTACACGATTTAGGCTTAATCGACTAAGCGTGCATCCAACTGCATTGTTTATTATTTAATTGAAGCTTGTCAGATTCCAAAGGGAAACGTTCAGCTGGTGTTTTGCCTCTGAACTTTTTCCATAATTCGTATTCCGATGCGATCAGAAAATTAAGCAGCGAACGAAAAGCAGACCAAGCGAATCGAAAGCGAGTTTTGAAAATAACTTCCGCGCATTTACAATAACAGAGAAGAGAAAAAAGTTAAAAAAAAAAAAACAATCATAAACAAGTTAGAACAGGGAAGTCAAGTGCAACCGACTGCACAATGCTTTGTTTTCTTTCTTTGCATTACTGCAATGGAGTTGTGGGAATTAGAGAACTCAGATCTTAAGACAGCTATATATTCCCAACTTGCTAATCTAATTACCGAATTGTTTTGTATTTTTTTCGAATAGTAAGGCTTAGGTTATAGGCCTGCCATGAGTTCGAACATTCAAGTAGACAAACCAATATGCTCGTTTTATACAATATATGAAACAGACAACAAAAATAAACAACCAAACGCAAAATATGCACACATAACAAAAAGTCACTCAACCAAAGCACGCGATGCTGTGGATTTTGTAAACCTCAAAGCAACAAAATTATTCAGATGGCACAGTGAGAATGGAATACAATAAATAATTTACGTTTTTTGTTTATTATTACTATTTCTTTATAATGTATAATGATATGTTATTAAATTATTAATATTATTAATTTAAATGGAATATTAGACTGACATAGTTTGATTTATACTTGGTTAGCTAATTTATTTAGATATTTGTAGCTTACACTCACTGAAAATTACGTTTGATTGATCTATTACGTATGCATCTAAGGGAGCACAGCACGCTAAGGCATATTAACATATTAAGGCATATAGAGCTTAGCCATGAATATGCATTTGTTTCAATATATCTATCTATTTAAATATATAATGATTTTAGATATACTTTTTTAATAGAAACTTTCATTTAATAATTTTGATCAAAAATGATTGTGCTTTATGGCAATTGACTTTTCTATTTTTGTCAATAATTTTCCATATATATTATTTCTAAAATATTTTGTTTTAATATAATATTTGAATATTTGTAATTTCACGCATTTAATTTCTTTATAGGGTATCTTCCAGCCATCATTCACTTATTTCACTTATTCTTGTTTTCTGTTTATTTAGCTTTTATGAAACAAGTATTATAAAACGTGAATGGTACTTATAAAAAATATAATCTAAGGAAAAAATATAATCACTGGAAAATTCCCCACATCTTTGCAATAAACTAAAATCGAGAAGCATGTGTTTATATAAATATATAAAGTGTATCCATATATATATGAAATATAATTATTATGATACTGTGTACAGCGACAGAGTTCAGCTGTTTGCCAGCTGCATATCACAGACTCGGTTTACAAAGTAACTGAAACTGAAGTAAGATCTCCAGATGGAGATGTGTTGTATATATAAAACTGAGTTTTAAATATCTCTTATGATAGACTTTACAGCATTCTAAATTTCTAATTTATTTATATACATTTTAATAATAATATAATAATTATTACCCAACTATTATTAAATATATAAAAATAAATAACTGTGATATGTTTAAATTACTTTGCGAATCGAGAAATTATATTAAAATATATAGAAATATCAGGAACCTCAAGTATATGCAATATTCACGAGTCATATATTAGTCAGACTTGCATATATGAATTAAAATTTGTACTTTTTCCAAGCAAGAGCAGATGTGAGCAGACGCTTAACATATACCTGATGAGGAATCCCACTTCTTGAAATATTATATATAAAATATATATATTTCATATATAAATATATAAGATCTTGTAAGCCATACGCATCACAGGCTTATCAGTTTTCTTTCCTGAAAGAAATCTAAACTTGAACATGCTTGAAGCACTTTAGTTATCAGATCTTACGTTACCAGCTAGTTCTGTTGATTCTAGTAATTTATACGCAGCTTTGACATTTCGCTTTAAATTCAGAGCTAATAAGACTTTCTATATAGTTGAACATTGGCTGTGCAGAATATACACTAATACTCTATATAGTGTTAAGTGTTAAGAAATACATAAGTGGAACAAGCCAAATCAATACTCTGTCAAAATAAATTTCCATTGAATACATATCGGTCTTTCCATCTTCATCTACGCACCTTCGTTTCTCTATTAACCTAATTATATTATTATTAATAACAATAACAAAATATGATTGCAAGAATTGCCAAATTCTTATGACATTTCCCAAATAGACCAACAAAGGCGTCAGTACTTCTGTACGCAAAGCGTCAAGAAATATGAAGTTCAAATAGTCAGCCACGACTTGAAAATATTTGAGGTGCCCATTACAGTCAGCTCACTAATTGGTAAGATCAACACAAATCCCAGCGCGTGTGTAGATTGATATTAACGAAAAATAAACGATCAGCGGCTGTGAACTAATTACTCTGCTAGCTGGAATAAGTATATGGGAACTCGGCTGCAGAGGGAAACTCACAATATTGATTGATCGAAAGCTTACAGAATGAGGTTACTTACATATCGAAATCCTTGTGCATATAAACGAGTGTGTCAAAGCACTTGATATTATCTGTGACTTGTAGCAACTGCTACCAAAAGGCTTTTCACATTCGAGCTGCTGATATGAGCGAAACTCGATTGCACTCAAACTCGATCGCATGATCACTCGAACGTTTTTGCACAAGCACAAGTGCGCTCTAGTTGAGAGTGCTCGACTATGAAATACCCTGGGTTAAGTTGATGTTGCAAACTAAATTTAAAACTTAGGAACTTGCGGTTCTAGATACATGATCTTGAAGAAATTATCATGGCATATATATGAACCCAGATGATGGAAATGGAAGGAGATATTGGAAAAAGCTTTAAGCTTTTAGCACTTGCAGTATTCAAGTATATATATTTAAAAATTCTAATCTGCAGCTCTAATAGTTTCTGAGATATATGACTTTCTACCAAACAAGCCTCGAGTACTGATCCTTACCAGAAATGTAAATTCCAAATGGTATCAGCCATGCCTTGCCTTACTCTGCCCGTTCCATACATTGCCACGCAAGCATCACACCCTCTTTAACCATTTTGAATGGGTTCAGGGTATACGAAAAAAAATAAGACCACTTGATTTTGAACTGTCAAAGCCAAAATCGGGGCCAGTGCACGCGCAGGTCTGGTCTGGTTTTAGTTGTATGTAGTTGTGGATCAACCATGAATGCCGAACGTGCAAACGGTTATTGACACCAGCGAAACTGGCCTGAATAGCATTCTGGATGGGCTCCAAGCGAGCCGAGTTACATGCAATTAGCATTTAAGTGGGTTGGCCAAAAGCCAACTTCGACCTAGGCAAATATTTAAGTTGTGGATCGATGTGTAAACAATCGATTCGATGTGTAATTTATTTAACTTGCTTGTAAGCACCTGCATAATTGGCGTGACAACAATTCAGTAAAGTATATAGAGAGAGCAGAAAATGGTGAAAATTGAATTTGATTGTGAACATTAGCTTTGATATGGAATATATTATATAGCAGGTAATTTGTGATTTTACGAATGCGTGATTAGAAGCTATTATTGCTAAGCTAATATTGCCTACTATATTCTATATCAGAAATATAAGTTTGTTTTCGTACGCTTCGACTTAAGTATTTCTGTGAGCTTTCACAATTATAGGTCTAGCAATTCTAAGAATATACCCTGAGTTCAGGGAATACAATACAATTAAGATATTTAACGGCTTTAATTCTCCTTTGCAAAATTACATTTTCACCTTTATCAAATATTTATTTGTCTGCAAGATATTTTCTATTTATTTTAAGCCTTTTCTAGCTCTGACTCAAGCTTCACTTTTGGCGAGGACACCTAGTATTATTCAGGTTATTATGATTCAGATTCAGTTCGTCAATAGCCTTTCTGCCCTTCTGCCTTTCTCCTGGCTACTAAACCCTGTTGACCTGTGTAATCAGTGTGGAAATTGCTATATCTCACGCAGTCCTAGGAACCCAAATGGAAATTTATTGGTATTTGCCTTGTTAGCCTCTGTTAGCCTTCTAATTCTATATTGAATTAAAACTCAACTCCGTTGTAAATATTATTGTGCATCATTGCACTACGGTTTACTCCGCCTCAGCTTACTGAACAGTAATACTTAAGCAGATTTAAACCCAACTGTAGTATTAAAGTAAAACTCCATTAAGCTCATTCCAGCTGACTTTACGCATTCAAGGCTAAAACATTTTCATAGTAAAAGTTCAATAACTTCCAGACTTTAGTTGAGACTGAGAATTATAAACAGCGGATTTAATGGATTCTCTTATCAAGTACTTAAACTCCTTTACGAATACGGATTCACTACTCACAGAATGCAATACTTTAATTTTTATCCATGCAGTAGACGTAGCTAAATAACTTTGACGCTGATTCTTACCTGATCTCCTTTGTGAAGAAGTATAATAAAAGGACTTATAATTTGTATTGTATATATTCTTTATACATATACTACATACAGTTTTCTATATGTATTCTACACTATTCTTTTATTTCAATCTCAAACTACGTTTCACGAATATTTTCTTTTTTCAAAAAGATTATTCGTTCAAAGGTAAATTGCTCACTAATTGCTTAAAGCGAACTGAAGCGTGCGCACTCCCAAGTTCGACCTTGAAATGTCAAAATGCTAAAGGGAGCGAAGTTCTTTGCACAATCGTGACTCCACTCTCATTAATTTCCATATATATATATATAAATATAATATATATACATATACAATCACCAGCAGCGCTCGCACAGCACTAATCATACATGTCTATTCGATCTTAGAGGCTGTCAAGACTGAAGATTTTAATTTAAAACAAGTAGACGACTCAACCAACTGAATAATACTCGTTCACACGGTTTACTCGTTACACGATTTTTAAAATTTCTTCACGAATTATATTATTTATTGTTTATTATTAGGTGTTAGTATTTTTAGATCTTAAACAGAGAGTTTTTTTTTTTCAGAGCATGCACGCTTACACTGGGCATAGCTAATCTACCCATATATCCGCGGATGGTATTCCAGTAAATATTCCATAAAATATTTCACATTTCAACGAACATTAAATAACAGCAATATACTCTTTTCACATGATGAACGAGTATAAAAAGGTTCTTTTATTTCAGAAGATCAATAACTCTTTTCATTGCCTCGTAAATCAGATGCGGTTTCTCGGAGCTTTTAAAACGTTCCACGTAATTGGATTTTGTACAGCGTTGGAGAATATTTCAGTTTTTTAGTTCAAATTAAAACAAGTTTTGTGTGTGCGACCTTAGCTATCGGTATTAAGGCCTTTAATTTACGTTTAGTATTAGTTGAAAGAGCTGCAAGTCTGAGCAGAAGTTAGTTAAGCGACAACATTCAATTGGGCGGGGCATGGGGTGAAAAGAAACAGCAAATCGGGTATGCTCGACTGTTACCTTTTGTCACCTAAGTCTACTGTGAGGCCTTTTGTAATTTGAGGCTTCGCTTATCTATTCTATTTGAAGTTTTTGTCGAATTTATCAATTTTATTATCACATTCGTTCAGTAATCAGAAAATAGTGTTGTAATAATAAGCGATAAGTGGGCTTTACTGTGCTTTAAAATTTAACCAAATTGAATCTGATTCCGTTTGCTTAATTAAATGTTGTGCAAATTAAAGAATGATTACTTATAATTCACAATTTCATAAGCCCTATAATATTTTATATGTATAACATGTATTGCCCACCGGGTATGCTCGACTATGTGCAACTTGGTCTATATATTTTTCACTGTCTAGTTTTATAAAGTATTCCTCTTTCATTCCATTATTATTATCATTACATTACCAAATCGGGTATGCTCGACTATACACCCATTTTAAATATACAATTTATAGTTCACCTTTGTTGACTTTGCTTGAAATATGAATGAAATTGATGTTGGCTATATTTCTTCCTCGTTTGACTCTGGGAATATGTAAATAAAATTCATTATTCTCAATTTTAAAATTCAATTCACTCTGCTTCGAGCTACAAATCTTTAAGCAAAACAGTTCGCCTTGACTTTATAAGAAAAATGAATTGCTGCAGCTTGAGTCAGTCAGAGACGGGCATAGAGTATATTAGTCTACGCACGAGTAATATACGTGAGAGAATTGTTTTTCAGGTATTCGACAACAAAGGCAATTAAACATGAAAGCCACATTGCGTATTTGTCAGCTATAAAGTAGACAGGTTTCGCAAGATATGCGAGGGGGCAGAGAGGGGGAGGCTCAACAGCTTCAAGAGAGAACTCAGATACTACGATCTGTCGATAAGTGAAACATGAATATATCTAAAAATATGTTTTGTATATCAATTGTAAGTATAGATCGAGTATATATGTGTAGTAATTAGCGAGATCTTGAATCGAGATATATCTATTATGTCTGAACATTGAGAATATATATTCCCAGGAATTTCATAAATATGTTTGCGATGTCAGTTCCGTCTTTTTTGTTCTCACTGCAGACTTGTGTATTATATATCGTATATATATATATATATAGGAATATAGAATCATATTATGAGTCACTTGTGAAAAGTACTTTTGAGTGATTCAATTCATATTAACATGGGAATTGCTTCCTTGAGTAAATGAGTTCTCGCTAGCTGTTTTGCTTTCGAATTTCAGTCAAAGCGATTTTATAGTGCTTTAGCTCTCTCTTTTATCAGCCGTAAGATAGGCTGGCCGATTGCCTCGTAGTTCTAGGTGAGATACGAGGTCCGTTCGTGAAGGCCAAGTCAGCAGACATTGAACGATTGGCTTTAGGCCTTATCTATAAACCGAAAGTTGGCCAATATATGTACCCTCAATTACATTTGTCCATTGTGCGACTATTGATTCGATTACAATGCCAGCGGCAGTTCGAGTAATTGCCTTTGGCTCTTAAAGCTCACGCCTCTAAAAATAAGTGCATCTGTTTATTTGTTTGTCTATTAGCGACTTTTATGGCCAAGGCACATGCCGCGCCACACATAAATTCGCAAATATCAAATTGAAAGCACATTTGATTTCAAATTATGACAAATTGATCGACTCTTATACTTATACACTTGCCAGCCAGCGCACATGTGTAATTAAATGTGCCCACAGTGCTTACATGCACATGCACACACACACACACATTGTCATACATATATATGTATGTTAACGATTTGGGGAATTCGAGAAACTCGTAGAAACAGACGAAAACCGGAACCAGAGGCTTGAGAAGATTCGCCTGGAGTCAGTTAACGGTCCCAACGCATGCGCGCAGCGAATTCCACTGGAGTTTGTGATCCGTTGCGAATTTCCATTTTCCAGTTGCTGGGAAATCGCGCTGCTCAGGGTCAGCACAGCTTACACAGTTGTGTGCAAGTTATGTGCAATTACAGGTTCTTCAGCTGCTCTCTCACTCTCTCGCTCACACACGCACAAGGAATCGACTCCTTCACTTTTTGCTTTCGTTTCGTTAAAGCTTTCAACAGCTCCTCGCCGCGGCACACAACAAACACTTGGTAAGCTTTTTGGTATTTGCCTTACCTATTTATTATTTATTTTATTTTCTTCACTTTTGTGCCACTCTTGCAAACACTTTGTGGACAATATTTGTTATATTTTCAATCCACGGTATTAACTAAAACCTCATAATATTACGACGAACTTCACACGAAACACAAGGCGTAAACGGCAAAAGCTTCGCGCACGTTTGTCAGCTTCAACATTCGTCGGTTTACTGAACGCGATACAACGTCGACGCGAACGACTTTATCATCAATGATTCGACTCGAATTTGATCAAGCCAGTAAGACAATGGTGTCCGTATAATTAATAATAATAATAATCATTAAAGATTCAGTGCATGTCTACTTTTTAAATGCTGATGCCCTTAATATTACCATATTCAAATGTTCGCGCTCTAAAATCATTCTGTTCGATTTTCAAAAGTATAACAAAAGTTGAAGCTCTCCGGTTATGTATGAAATAACATATTTTTTACTGTCTGTAAATATCATTTATACAATTTTATTATAATAAACACAATCTCATTAATGTCACACCTAATTCAGTAAACTATAAAGATAAACCGACGGTTATTTAGACAATCTCTACATACTTTCCCAATATCAACATACGCACCACTGTAAAAAACACCAACACAACGTATATTATCGATATCGTACAGCAAGAGATTTTTAATAAGATGTGAGGTTGTTGTGACACATATTGTCACTATTTCTATTTGTTTTGAACTACATTGTACACTCAATCTAATAGAAAATGGTGTATTGAATTTTAAATGTATAATAAATTAACATTATTATTAATAATTATTCTTGAAATTCATAATAACACATCATTGGTGAAAACTCACAATTATTTATCGATATCACAATTACTTATCGATAATTGTATTCAGATGTTATTTGTAAGTCCAAGGCGAATTAATAACAGCCCTCTTTGAGCACAACAGCCCATTTTGAGCATAGGAGCTGTTAAATCGAATGTTTTACATTTATCGAGAGAAATAACACTTAGACGAGTGTGAGTGAGAGAAAGAGAGAGAGAGAGAGAAAAAACGAAAAACACATCACTACAGTCGACCTATTTTCAGGTAGTAGGAGAAAAAAGCAATATTTTGCGGAAAACTCACGATTCTTGTTATAACGAAATACTCATAATACACTTTGTTAAATCAGCATCAGAATTATCATTTAACTGACAAACAAATGTGCGCAAAATGAAAGTAACAATCAAGTCATGGACGGGAGTTGCATCTTGGCGTTGGATAGCGAATGATGAGAATTGTGGCATTTGTCGCATGTCCTTTGAGAGCACTTGCCCCGAGTGTGCGCTACCCGGTGACGACTGCCCACTGGTGTGGGGTGTTTGCTCCCATTGCTTTCACATGCATTGCATTGTCAAGTGGCTGAACTTGCAACCGTTGAACAAACAGTGTCCAATGTGCCGCCAAAGCTGGAAATTCAATATACACTAAAAGCTAAACTGAACCCAAAACACGAAAAGTAAAGAAGCGCAAAGAAAACTAGAACGAGAACGAGAGCGATTACGAGTACAAGTAGAAGAGAGCGAAATTTACGGCAAGAACAACGAACGCAAACTTTTTTCTTTTGCAAAATGATGGAAAACACTGATCAACACCTACAACAACAACAACAACGTCAGCTACAACAGCAACAACACCAACAACAACAACAACACTCATTAATCGGTCTGCCACCACTGCCAAAAAGTCTGAGCGCCGCTGCCAGCAGCATGGGCACCGATCTGGCGAGTGGCCACGCACAGAGCCAGAGCCAGAGCCAGAGTCAGATCCAGGTGCATGGACAGTCGCAGCTGCGCTCGCACACATCCTCACCGCTGCAGCTGCAATCGGCCTCGTCTGTGGCCGCACTGACGGCTGCAACGGGCGATCTGTACCTGGGGCCATCCACCTCATCGGCGGCGCGGAACCGCAACTACAATGGGCACGGGCGGCACGGCAGCTTGTCATCCACCCAGGAGTCGCTCAGTGACCGGGAGAGCGTGCACAGTCGTGCCTCGTCCACACACAGCGCCAGTGGCAGCGCCGCCCAGCAGCAATCGCATCACACGCCCACCAACAGCAGCGCCAATGCCTCGAGCACCATTGACAACCAGCTGGCGATACTGCGCCGGGAGATGTATGGTTTGCGGCAGTTGGACTTGTCGCTGCTGTCGCAGCTGTGGGCGCTGAACGAATCCATTCAGGGCTTTCGTGTGTTTCTGCAAGAGCAGGATGCGCTGTCGCCGCCGTCCCGCTCGCGCACGCCATCCGATGCCAACTCGCTGTCGTCCGACGAGGACGATGGCTCCTATGCGCCACTGGCTGTGCCCAAGCTCAATGTGCCGCCAGCAGCTATTGCTGCCCTGTCCTCACCAGCGGCCAGCGGGAGCCTGCCCACCAAACTGGCGACTGGGTCGACGACATCGCATGCTTCGACCAGCTCCACGTCCGGCGCGTCTGGCTCGTCGTCGGCAGCGTCCTCCATGGGCAAGCATCACCATCACCAGCAGCAACAGCAGCAGCCGCAGATGCCTCATTATCATCATCAGCATCGATCAGCACCCCCACCTGCGCCGCCCGCCCAACACAAGGCGCATCCGCAGCTGCCGCGCATACTGCAGCAACGCATGCGGCATGCACCGCCTCCGCCCCCACCCACGCGCCCCAAAGGCGGCGGCGGCGGCGCAAGCAGCAGCAGCAGCAATCACAGCATCAGCAGTGTCTCGCAGCAGCAGCAGCAGCAACAGCTTCAGCAGCAGCATCAGCAGCTGATGCATCAGAATTCGCAGCACCAGAGGCCCGTATGACAAAACCCGTTCTTGGACTAAGGCATGCCTGGTCCAAGAACGCCAATCGATCGTAGATACCGCGACAGCAACAAACAATAAACAACAAACAAAGAAGCAACAAAACATTTCTGAAAGTCAATTGCACATTTAACCAGGAGTCAATTAAGATTTAGCGACATTTGAAGGGGCAGCTGAATGCGACTTGTGATCCAGACAGCCACTCAAGAGCAAATATCCTTTAACTTATCTCACCAACACCCACACACATCCAAGCTTGCCATTCGTTCCATTTCGTTCTTGGATCTAGGAATCAAACCAATCTCGAATGGTTAAATTTTTGCAATTGCAAAAGATGAAACGAAATTGTATTCAATAATAATATTCTTTAAATAGTTAAGGATGAAATCCTTCGATAAGTACTACGTATATCGCATATTTATAACAAATATATATATATATATAATCTATTTGTATACTAGCCGTAAACTAAATCGTAAATTGCTTTCAAATAGAAACTTTGAGCATCGAAACAAACACAATACGAGGGCATTTCTTGAATTAAAAACGAAAAAACAAAACAAAATAATGTTAGCAAGCATAAAACTTTGTTAAATTACCTATTGTACTATTTGAACCTATTCTAAAAACTAAAACGCTATAAGAAAGCATACTCACTCATTAGAATTAGCCAAAAACAAACTGAACTCTTGGTCAACAAAGCAAAACATTATAACTATCTATCTATATGCATATTATTTTGTTATCCTCTAATGAGAAACACACGTATGCAGATCGTTAATTGAAACAAAGCTGTTCATCCCCTGCACATGGAGGCACTCAAGTAAGATTCTCCCTCGCGAGCATGCATTAAGACAGAGATTTGAGGACATATTCTGAACCTAGGCAGAAGTATTCGATATTGTGCCTGAATATATTTGTCGAATCGGTACTCGTTCCCCCCAACATCCTGAGTGTCCTTGTGCCAGCTTTGACGGAACAAATCAAAATATATCAGAAAATCCTCGAAAATATTGAGTAGGTGCTTTGAGGACAAAGATCATATTTATATACATATATATATATCTATATATCTTACTGGGCAACAGAACTAATTAAGCGAATCTAATGTAATAAATAGCGAAACAATAGAGAAACTCAACCAAAACAAAAGTAATTAACTAGAACCAATGCTACTTATAGATATTATGGTGCTCATTGGCAGTCCAAATTTAGAGAATTTCTGTTTTTTCAACCTCGTTCAACTGTGACTGAGCCGCATCAAATATCTCACATTAACGCAAAAGATCGACAATATCTATCCGAAATCAAGTTATATGCTGCTAGAGCAAAGAATTGTAGGAACACAGATTAAAATTTCCACTTTGGTTTATTGGAGAGTTTATAGCGCTTATCCATTGATCCAAAGAGCAGTAAAAATTAAGTTCAGGAATTTTCGAAATTTCCACTATTCAAATACCTTTGCCGAGACGTCTCTTATGTCATATTCAAAGAGTTCAATCAAAATCTCAAATATTCAAACGCTAATGCATCAGCCATTGCCCAATGAATTCTCTAATGCATTAGTATATACAACATTTATCAACTTTATAATACGCTCTAAAGCGCATACCAAGCATTTATCGAAAGTCTATACGAAATCCGGAAGGAATGGAATTTGCTTTGGATAGCAATTTGTTGATAATAATAATAAATTGATGATTTTTGTATGGGGATAGGAGCGAAACAAATATCGTTAAAATGTAATGGAAAATAATTAATAAACAAAAAAAAAAAAAAACAAATTTGAAAATCTTAACAATAAATATCAAATACTAAATATTACAAGGATTTCTTTGATCTCTATGTGGATAGTATGCTATATAAATATTTATATATTTTTTTGATTTTTCTTTAAAATTTATTTATTTAATTCTTTTCGTTGAAGGAGTTTAGAAGGGGTTTCAGATATCTTTAGACTTGCGAAAACAAAATGTATGGGAAAATATTATAAATTTAAAATATTTGTATGAAATGTTTTTAAACACTAAAAAATATCAAATGTTAAGATAAAAGATAGTAAAGTTCCTTAAGATTGTTTACTGTGAACTTATGTCATGTTATAGGACCTGCTTCGGAGGGGCCTGTTTATCAAGATTCTCAATATTCGATTTAATCTTCTGCAAAAATTTAGATTTTGATTCAGCTAGATTTTGAATTCCTTATTCAGCTTCATCATACAAATCCTTATATAAAATATATATATATATGTATAGAACAGTCCTAAAATATAATATTTTTTAATAGCCTGAGAAATTTGACTAATTTTATTTTCAAGTCCATTTGAAATAGGTATAAAAACACTGACGCTTTGGCGCAAGTTTAGTTATACAATTCATACTTATATCATAAAATTAGCTTAATTTTGTATAGAATGAAAATATTCGTTCAGCTAAGTACTAAATTCGCCACAGCAATTGGATGGGATTTCTGCAAAAGAATTCAAAGTTTTGAAATTGATAATATCCAGGACAAGTCAAGGTAACTCACTGTTGGTTTCGTCCCAGCCCAAGGGTACGCCTAGGCGTTTGTTCTCCTCCTTGAGCCATTGATAGAGTGGATCGAAGTATTCGAGTAGAGCAGCTGGGTCCATTTCAGTCTCGCCCGTAAACTCTTCGAGGACCTCTTTCCAGTGCCTGGAGCTGCCAGGTGACAAGAACTTCTTGAACGCATCACCCGCCTTGCGGCTGCCAAAGATATCGCAATTGTCCAAAGTCCGGGTACTGTCGCCAGGCACATATTGCCCGGCTAGACGACACAAGGCCTTGTGGAACTGGAACTGGAATATGTGTGCAGCAAAGTAGCGCAAGTACTCGACGTCGGCATCGATGTGGTACTTGGCCGGAGGATCAAAGTCTTTGTCATTGCGCACCATTGGCGGCTCGACGCCACCGTATTCGGAACGCATCTGCCAGAAGCCGCAGTTCCATTGCGACTCATCCAGATCGCCGCGGAACACAGCATAGCGATACTTGTCCATGGTATAGGCAAAGGGCAGGAAAACAATCTTGGAGAGCGCTCGCTTAAATAGCTCATTGATGCGGCTCTGCTCGTCTAGAGTTCCGTTGCTGATGAGGTTTATGCTCTGCAGATGCTTGGCGGACATAACCGACAGCCCTATGACATCACCCACAGCCTCATGGAAGCCAGGATTGGGTGCTCCTCTGTAAACAGCCGGCTGTTGCTCGTACTGCAGGTAGTATTGGATATGGCCCAGCTCATGGTGCACCACGTAGAGGTAATGGGTGTCCACTTCAGTGCACATCTTGATGCGAACATCGCTGTCTTGATAAAAGTCCCAGGCAGAGGCATGGCAAACGACTGCGCGATCTGTGGGTCGCGTGAGCACACTGCGATTCCAGAAGGATGTAGGCAGAGCTCGCATGCCCAGCGATTGGAAGAACTGATCGCCCAGCTCGAACAGCTTCTGGACGCTGTATTCCTGTCGCTCCATTTCCGATTTGACGTCCACAAACGGTTTCTCCGGATACGGCGTGAACAGATCAATGACGTCGTTCCACGACTGTCCCCACATATTGCCCAGCAGGTGCATGGGAATGTTGCCCTCAGCAGGCACCACCTGAGGTCCATAGTGCTGGCGCAGACGATACCTGACGTAGCCGTGGATCTGTCTATAGAAGGGAAGCAGTACCTTGTAAGTGGCGTCTAGCTGGCTCTCGAAGGTGGGATCTTCATAGAAGTGCACCCAGTAATCGGCATACGAGCGAAAGCCTAGAAAACGAACGTTGGGATCATGGGGTTATCTCCGAAGCACCGATCATCACTTACCATTCAGATTGGCTGCTTTGCGCGTCAATCGCACATATTTGGCAAAGTTTTCGCGCATTGGGGTGCCCGCCTTGTCGTACCACTCGCGCCAGTACCAGGCAAGCTCGGCAGGATCACGACTGTTCGACAGGCGCTCTTGGATGTGCGGTTCGAGCGTCAAGGAGCAGTCACTGCGATTCGTGTAAGAGCACACAGTCGTCGTGGCATAGTTGGACTGCATGGAACTTTCGGCATTCTGCAGCTCCAGATAGTCGTTAGGTTCGAGTACATCTGCACCCAGCACCTGCAACTTTCTCGCCTGCCTTCGTATATTTGCATCTTCCGACCTGGCGTAGTCGCCTGCTCTAATCGTCTGCGCCAACAGCTTGTTCTGCTTCGCACTGTCCGCATAGATCGCTATCATGGTGCGACGATTCTCCTCCGTCACATTGGTGTTGTACGCGTAGGCAGCGGAGTATTCAGCATGGTAACGTTCTCGCAACTTGGAGTTTTCCTGCTCGAAGAAGCAATGAGCCTGCATCGCCGAAGCGGAGCAACTCTCATCGGCAGTTCCATTGGGCAGCTGAACATGTAGATTTGTATATTGATGTTAGCTGATAACTGTTGCAAACACTCACCCACGACACAAGCGCAAAGGCAAGCACGCAAAATAATACCAGACTCCTCATGGCGTCTGCCACAATCTGCTCCGATTTACTATCAAGTCTAGACTAAACTGTGAATTTTGAGAGCACTCAGAGAATGCTACTTGCTGCGTTAACAGCACTGTTAAGGAATATTTGTTTACAGGACTGACAGCCTTTATCGAGTACACTAGTTAGTGATGAGCTGCTTGCAGTTAGCAGGGCTGATGCTGTTCGTCTTCTGGACGCCCGCCAACAAACCGAGCCGCTTTTATGCCTACGCTCACGTTCGGCCACTATCGCTTGCACACGACTGGAGACTCTCTTGCTGCGTATCGATACTTTCGTCATTTCAAAAGTGTTTCAAAGAATTGTTCTTTTACGCGTACTCATTTAACGGCTTCTAATCTTTTGTCAGAGAGTTGCTGCGGTATACTCTGGGTGTAAGTGTTCTCTCTTCTTTATCAGTTGAAGCTCGGGCTAAAAAGTTTCATATTCTATTTGTATAGATTATGGAATTGGGTGTTCATTTACATAGAGGCTGATCAGTTATTTATATAACGCAACTGCATACATATGTATATATTTATTAACATAATGCAATTACATACATACATACTACTTAACAGAATAATGTAATTACTGACATTCATTTAGACATGAATGCAATTACATACATACATACCAATGCAATAACATACATACATATTTATTTAACGCAATTACATACATACATACTACTGTAATTATATACATTCAGATTTATGTAGCTAATAATGCAATTACATACATACATGCTATTGCAATTACATACATACATACTTCCCTAACATATATACAGATTTATGTAGATAATGTCGCAATTACATACATACATACATTTTATGTATTTTTAACTTATAGTCAACTTTAGTTAAGATCTAGGAAACTACTATTTTTTTTTCAGTTTTTAGCAATACATACATATATATTGGAGGAAAAATCTTTGATCTTCGATCTAGTAAATGGGAAAGTCCTCGTCCACCAGCTTTGTCCAGGCATGCATGCCATCCTCCAGGTCTCGTATGGAATGATCGGGAAAGCGAGTTTTCATGTGCTGCACGGCAATCTGTGAATCGTTTCCACGGCGACAAACAACGAATATGGGATACTCTTTGTTCTCCAGTTGCTCTGCAAAGCGCTGGACGTAGCTGTCATCCAGAATCTCGGCCAAAGGTACATTAACTGCATCGGGCAATTGACAAATCTCAAATTCTGCCGCTGGACGAACATCCATTAGCAAGTGGGGCTTAGTCTGGGTCACCAGCTCATTGTAGTCCACCACTTTGATACGTTGCTCCGGCTCCAATAGCTGCAGCCCGTTGTCCTTGTCGTTGGCATTCATGCCACAGAAGAGCTCGTAGTCGATCAGGCCCGTGATAAGGGGCTGGGCAGAGCAGACGTGACAATTGGGTCGCTTGCCGCGAAGCTTGATATTGCGGAACTGGCAAGTGATGCCGTCAAAGATTAGCATGCGTCCGGCCAGCACATCGCCCAATCCAACAATGACCTTGATGGCTTCCATGGCCTGCAGAGCACCAATTGTGCCGGTGACTGCGCCCAAGACGCCCCCATCGCCGCAATTCGTGACAGCCTCCGGCGGGGGTGGCACCGGATAGATGCAACGATAACAGGGTCCCTGCTCTCCGTAGCAGTAGACCGTTAGCTGTCCGTCCATTTTGAGTGCGCTGCCGGAGACCAAAGTCTTCTTCATCATTGAGCAAGCATCGTTCAGCAGATAACGCGTGGCCACATTGTCGCTGCAGTCGAGGACAACGTCGTAGTCGCGGATGATTTGCATTGCATTGTAGCTGTTAAGCACGTACGGATGACATATGATCCGGCAGTACGGATTCAGCTCCAGCAATGCGATTCGAGCCGAATCCGCTTTAGACATGCCACAACGCGCCACGGTGTGCAGGGTCTGCCGATGCAGATTGCTTAGCTCGACTTCGTCATAGTCAATCAGCCCCAAGTTTCCACATCCCGCGCTGGTCAGATACTGGGCTGCTGGGCAACCCAAGCCACCCAAACCGACAATAAGCACGCCGCTGTTCTTAAGCTTCAGCTGGCCACTCACGCCGAAATCCGTTAAGATCAGCTGGCGACTGTAACGCGCTATATCATCGTTGCTTAGCTTTTCATGGTGATCTCTTGGCGTGATTTGGTCTGCCTCTTCCAAGCCAAAGTTATCTGATAAGGTCTTCAGCTCACGCAATTTCTGATCTTTCGCATTCAATGCAGCCTGCAGCTCGGCAATCTTCCGGCACAACTTGGCCCTTTCCACTTCGAATGAATCGTTGGCGGCAATCATTGGCACGTGCAAATATGCATTCGAGGCTTAAGGAAAAAAAAAGATCAGTGAACGAATACTTATTTACGCACTGAGGTAAAATATGCAACAATTGTAGCGTTGCCACATTGGAAAAAAGCCACTTACGATAGTTTTAGCGATAACACATTCAAGAGTCGAAACAGCTGTTGCAGCTGTTGTCTATCAGCTTTACAGTTAGCTATTTACAATTACCTAATCGTGAATTAAAACGCAGACTAATGTCTTGGCTGGCCAGCACGTTTCAGAAGCTTTGTAGCGTAGGTCAACTCGCTGCCAAGTCACAGACAGTGGCGCTCACGTGTTCCACGACGGTGCGTCAGCTTTCGCATGCCGAGCGACGTGCACGCGGTCCCACAGTTAGACGCTATGGCTACAAGGAGAAGATCTTCCAGAAAGGACTGCTGCCTCGTTTAGACAATGGACAAAAGCTACCCATGCCCCTGTATAGGCCTAAGAATGCCTGGTCTGAGAAACGAGCGCTCTTTGGGCAAAACGACTTCATTGACATACTGGGCAACGACCGGCTTCATCCCACCCGTGTGCTCTATTCGGTGCCATCCTGGCTGCGCGGCGTCTCCGGCAATGAGTATCAAGTGCTGCTGCGCAAGCGCCGCATGCTGGAGAAGACCAAGTATCCAATTGCTCGGCCAACCAAATGGAAGGATATGCAGAAACGCATTTTGTATTTGTACAAATTCCTCAACCGGAAGACTAAAACCGGATACTCTACACAATAATTCATTATTAAACATATTAGTTGAATAAATCCATTCTTTTAATTTGTGAATACTTCATAAACGGCTTATTCTAGTAATATACGCGCCTCCTCCCCATCAATCATAATCTTCTGCCCGTTGTAAAGGCAGAACTCGCGCTTCACGTGCGCAAATAGCAAATCCGTAATTAGGAATATCTGACCCGTGCTGAAGGCGAGGGTGGCTCCAAAGTAGAAGTTAGCATTAGCGGAGCCGGCATAGATCCACAAATGCCACAGGGCGCCCATCATGGACAACGTGATGAGGAAGAACGTAAACACGACAAAACCATGTGCCATGACTAGAAGAGATTAGGGGAAATTCAATTAGGGATTATTTGATAAATTGGCTTTCTACTTACACTTCCAGCAGCGACGCCACAGAGGTAATAAAGCCAAATAGAAGCCAACATCGCCTAGACTGGGATATGCACGAAAGACCGCCATGAGCGCAATGAGAACGGTGGCCAATAGCAGCGGCTCCTTGCGCAACTTCAAAGACAGTGGCACCAAATACAAAACGGTGGCATTCAGCTGGAATGTGATCAGAAACATGGTACGGAAATGCTCGAACATCTCCGTAAAGAAGTACCAAAAGAGACCAATATTCGGTTGCAGATCGCGGAAGTAAAAGCTGAAAAGAACATGGAGTATAATAATTGAGCTACTTTAGTCCAATTGATACTCACATAAATCCGAGTGTGCCATCCAGGTAATTCCAGCTATTCATCACTAGGAAATTCGCACCAGCCACAGCAGCGCAGGCGGTAATGAAAATCGTGAATATAGCGATGCCCATAACAACGGAGCGGCGGGCAAAGAGTAGGATTAGCGGCGCAATTAGAACAACTGGATAAAGACTGCGAACGGTCTCAAAGGCCAGCACAATGATACAAACCAAGAGCTGGCGCTTGATCATGGAATACAGAATTAAAGCTAGAAACAAATTGCTCAGCACTGTTGAGGTCAGTCCTATGCAGCTCATTATCGTCAGCGGATTGAATAGATAGGCCACTAAGACCAGATCCGGTATTCGGCATTTGTCATTGTCGTTATACTGCAGCTCTTGCGTATCCTTGGCGTAATCCTTGCATTCGCCTTTCTGCTGCTGCAGCTTTTGCTTCACAAAAGTATGGCTCAGTAAATATAACAGCGTGGCAGTGCATAAGTCGAATAGTATATATAGTATTGGTAGCACTTGAGCATAGTTTATCAAAATGCCGGATAGAGCTTTCAAGAGCAGCGGCGACTCGTGCACCAGATCCCCTCCGTACGGATCAATGCCTTGCTGCAGCAGAAAGACGCCCTCTTTCACTGCAAAAATTTAATTTGACAAGCCACATATACATATGTATGTGTATATATTTTCCGGCGTATTTGCGTACTTACGGCGCTTGAATGAGTTTAAAGGAGTGGCGAATTCAACGCGATTTCCGATAAGAGAAGCCAAAGAGGTGTGACTGAAATACAAACGCACAACACCTCCGAGCAAAAGTAGTTTGTAGCGATTGGAGTCCATGACAGCAAACCGTTTTGACAATTCAGGCTACAAACATAATAACTTTAAAACTACTCCTGTATTTCAGGACGGTGTTTTTAAAATAACATCTGTCACTGTTGCTAGAGACAACCGATATTTGTTGCTTGTTATCGATAGAAGATAGTACACTGTTCCAAAGTTGTTAAGTTGCTGTTAAGCAAAACAGACAATTACCTGTTAAATTGACAATTAGTTGCTTATGAGGCAGCAGATTTAATTATAAATGACAATTATTTCCGAATATCTATATAAAAATAAATAATATAAAAATATATTCATAATGTTCTGCTTCTGTTTATACAGTATTTAAATTTAGCAGTTCATTTGACAGTTTATGATCAGATGAGCGAACGCAGTGTTCATCTAGTTCCAGTTACTTTGTTCACTTTGCATGCTTAGCCATTTTGAGTAATATTGTGCATTTTGTTTGACACTCGTTTTAAATCATTTATTAAGTGGACGGTCCAGATATGGCAGCAAGTGTTAGGGCAAAGAAGAAGTCAAAGACAAATACCTTTATGGAAATAGCTGACAGATTTGAACAGTTAGTGAATCAGCCGGATCGCTTTCTAAAGTAAGTTTTAGCTCACTGTTAACGGTGCACGTGTTGCTAATATGAAATTGTTTTTGTTGTAGGCCTCAGCCGGAATCAATTGATTCCATACTTCAGCTCATAAAACAAACGTACAGCGTCTGTCTCTCCAGCGATGTGGATAAAAATGCGGATATTCCGTCTGAACTTGTGGTGGAGGACATGGACTCCGAACAAATCTGGCAACAGCTTGAAATACGCAACACTTTCATGCTGGATAAACTTTTGAAACAAACCGCTAAATGTTTGGCAATGGGAGAACAGAATTTGGGCATCGAGCTGGACGATGATGAGGATTCAAACGAAGAACTTAGTGAGCCAGAGAGCGGTAAAGAGGGAACTGAAGATGATGACGATGATGAGGAACAATCTGAGCTGGAGGATTCCGGCGATGTAAAAAAAGGAAAACAAAAGTTAAAGTCCAAGCAAATGAAGCCAAAATATGGCAAGAGAGGCAAAGGCTCTGTGGTGGATGATACATTCTTTAAACTGGACGAAATGACACAGTTTCTGGAGCAGGAAGATGCAAAAGAGATGCGAAAGCATAAGAGCAAGAAACCAGTGGACGACATGGACGCAATTAATCACTTCGCAGAAGATTTTGGAGTTGAGGATGATTCAGATGATGACGAGGATGGCGCCAATGCGAACTTTGCCGATTTCTTCGAGATGGACGCCGAACTGCAGGAAGAGTCGCAGAAGAGAGGCACGCAAAAAGATTTCTTCAATGAAAGCGAAAGTGAGCCAGATCAAGATGGGGATAACGAAGAGGAACCAGATGAACAGAATAATCTGGAAGCTGACGGCGATGTGGCCAGCGAAATCGATGAAGATGACTTTGTGGCTCAAAGTGGTGTTCAACCTGCCAGTGATTCCGAGTCCGAATCAAACCATTCAAAGAATGGAAACGCAGAGGACGAAGACGACGATGAGGACGAGGATGAGGCGGGACCATCTAAAATGCAATCGCAGTCATCAAATGAAATGCGCGAGGCGAGACTTATGCAGCGTATTCGAGACTATGAAGATGTGGTGCTGGGCGAGAAACCGTGGCAGCTTAAGGGCGAAATACAAGCTGCGAATCGACCCCAGAACTCTCTTCTGGAGGAGATACTCGAATTCGATTCGACGACACGACCCTCGGCTCCCATTACAGACGAACAAAATCAGACCATCGAGGATATAATAAAACAGCGCATCCGCGACAGGGCCTTTGACGATGTGGTGCGCACGGTGCGGCCAGTGCATACGCCGCAGGAGTATCGAAAGCAATTGGTGCTTGATCAGGAGAAGTCCAAGCAGTCCCTTGCACAGATCTACGAGCAGCAATACCAGCGTGAAATGGAAAAATTGGACCCTAATCGAGATGACGCCGACAGTACGGCTCCAGAGCCAAAGGAGCATCAAGAAATCAAGCGTGCAATGCGCTCGCTCTTCCTCAAGCTGGATGCCCTCTCCAATTTCCACTTTACACCTAAACCAGTCGCACCCGAGGTCAAGATTGTCACCAACACGCCCGCCGTCCACATGGAAGAGGTTGCCCCGCTGGCTGTCAGCGATGCCAAGCTGCTCGCCCCGGAGGAGGTGTTCCGTGGTCCGAAGTATACGCCGATGGGCAAGACAGAACGCACGCGCACTGACAAGAATCGCGAGCGCCGTAAGAAGAAGCAAAAGCAGCGTGCCATCAACACGGCTATAGAAATGCGGGAGCAGCAACGTGCCAAGGAGGGCAAGGCACCTACGCAGCGGGAGACAAATGCTAAGCTGCTCAAGAAAATTACGAAGAGTCGAAATGTGCACAAGGTTGGCAATTCAGATATTGAGATTTATATTAGTTATATTAATTTGATTTATACTCTTTAATAGATTACCACCAGCAACGATCAGACCGCACTGAAATCCTCAAAGGCATTCTTTAACAAGCTGCAGGATAAAACATCGTCCGCCTCCGTAACTGCTGGCAAACGCCCCAAAAAGGACACATCCAAAGTCAACGCAAAGAAACTAAAATTGTAAATACATAAAGAACGAAACTTATAAATGTTAATTATATTTGTCAAGCGAGGACTGTATTGGTTCCTCCTTTTATGACGTCAAAAACATGCGCCAAGCGCCGGTCACGTGCCGCCAAATGCCGCACACGCTTAGCTGCTGCTGGGATGCTGGTTTCCTAAGAAACTTTAATTTTGGGCGCCATGGGAGATGCCATGCGTCGACCACTCCATAGCTCGTGGGCGTGTGCATTGTTCAAGGACATGACTATTAGCCGCTTGTGCCATAAATAAGGATATTTTTAGCGTTGGCACTTAAATTTAGCAATTGAATAATACTATTTATAGCATACGCATGGCGCGTGCTTATTTTTGTATAGAGTGGGCATTTATTGTTGTGTAAGATTTTCTTCACTTATCTTAGCAGTAATTAATTTGCTAATAAACAAATTGCATTGAAATACAATTTTTGCGTGTTTTCTGGATTTAAATTTGCGCGATTAATGCAGTTCGTTTTGCAGCACTGTTACAATTATCGAAAACATTAATGCCGATATTTTGTCAGTCGATAACGACAGAGCACATCGTCCGATACTTTCAAGCACTCTTGCACGTGTTGTTTAGAGCGAGTGTTGTATTAGAGTTTTTATTAAATTTTTAAAGCAATCATGGTTAAAGTACAAAAACCTGAACCTAAAACGCTTAAGAAAACCACCAAAAAAGATGGCGTGGTTAAAGAAAAACAAAAAGTAATCAAAACCATTAAGAAAACATCAAAAGCAACCGCCGCAGCTGGAGCTGACAGCAAAAAGATTGCAGCAATAAAGTCTGATGTCAAGAAGAGTTCTGAGCGAAAGAACCCAAAAGTTGCCGTGGAGCCCAAGCTCAAAGAAGCGAAAGCGTCGCAGAAGTCAAAGTCAACCAAGAAGCCCTTAGTGCTTGCGCCGCCAAAGTCGCCGGTTGCATTGCCAACAAAAAAAAGCAAAAAGACTGCGCCAGTGCCTGCGCCTGTGGCTGCTCCTGCTCCCAAAAAATCAAAAACTGCGACGAGTAGCAAGGGTGCAACTGAACTAGGGTTAAAAGCAGTTGGACAGAGAAGTCAAAAGGCTGCGGCAGTGCCTGCGCCTGTAGGTGCTCCTGCTCCCAAGAAAGCAAAAACTGTAACCATTAAAACAGTTGGACAGAAAAGCCGAAAGGAAGAGGCAACAAATAAAAAGGAAAATAAAAAGCAAGTTAAACAGACTGCCGTTCCAGCTGCGAAGGGCGCCAAGAAGCAGCCACAGTTGGCCAAGGATGGAAAAGCATCAAAGAATGTCGCAGACAAAGCAAAGCCTAAATTGGCCAGCAAAAAGTTGGCAGCAGCTGGAGATAAGAAGAATAAGAAAGGAAAGAAAGTAGTAAAACAGCAAAAGGAGCCGAAAGTTGTGGAACTGCAGTACGAAGTGAAGTCCTTCGATGAGGACAGATTCAATGAGATTGTCAGCGAGAAGAATGTGAAGAAAGTGTGCGCTGCGCTTATGAGCCAGGTGCGCGAGGAGGTGGAGAAGCAGAAAACGAAGCCGATCTTCAGCGATTACCGTTATATACTACAGGTGGCCAGCTATAAGATACCCAGCTGCCCCAAGCGGGTGGCCAAGCTAGCGCTGAAGCACTCGCTGGTTGGCAAGGATGACGATGTGGCAGTCATTGTGACTGACCTGCAGCGTGGAGCTCGTTTCGATTACGAGCCCACGGTCCAGCATTACGAGGACTTGTTCCGTGAGGCTGGCATCGAACAGCGTCTGACGATCGTGCCATTCAATCGGCTACGCAACGACATGGGCACATTTGAGGCCAAGCGCAAGTTTCTGAATAGCTACGACTACTTGCTCTGCGATGGACGCATCTCGGGCCAGGCGACAGCCTTCCTCGGCACCGTAAGTAACTGTAGCTTGATGACTTGTATATTTGTTTTAATAGTAATCCTATTTCATTTATAGTTTACCCAGAAGCCTCGTAATGTGCTGCACGCGGTTCGTCTGAGCAAGCAGAACGAGTTGCCCAAGGAGATTTCGCGTGGCCTGTGCCGAACTGCTTACAGACAGTTGCGGAAGGGTGATCTAATAGCCATGCCAGTCGGCAATCATGAGCACAGCGGCCAGCAGCTGACAGAGAATATTCTGTGCGTCATTCAACAGCTGCAGCAGCAGTTTCCTGGGGGGCTACCCAACATACGCTCGATGTACTTGAAAATCGACATTGCCGGCACATCATCACTGCCCCTGTACATCAGCCTGTGCGCCCCACCCACGGACACGCCGTACATTGTCGGTCCACGCGAGCAGCGGATGCTCAAGCTGAAGAAGCAGGCCAATGAAGTGCTAACTAGATTTGCTCTCACCAAGGATGTTGAGTTTGTTAAGCTAACACATGACCAGGTGAAGCGTAAGGCTGAACTACGTCTGAAACGCAATGCACTTAAAGCAGAGGATGCCAAGGACGAGGAGGTGAATGGCAATGGAGCTGAAGACTCGAGTGTGCCGGCTAAGAAAGCGCGCAAGAACACGGAGCCTGAAAAAGACAACGAAGACAACGAGTCTGAAGAGGAGGAAGAAGAAGATGATGATGAGGATGTCGATGATGACGATGAGGTGGATGATGAAGATGATGACAATGATGATGATGATGAGGAAGATGAATAGCATTAGCTGACGATAAACTAATGCTTAATTTTCTTTATTTTTATATTTTTTTTGAAATGCAAACTTCATTATCACTATAATTGAGTGTTTATTATATATAGCGATATATATATATATATATATATATATATATATATATATATATATATATATATATACAATTAGTTTATGTAAGAAAGTTTATTTTTGTATATACTTTGCAGTTGATGCAATGCGATTTGAACCCGAACTTGTGGACAATATTCAAATGTTATATACCCTAAATAAACTGATTAAATAAATTGATAAAAAAAATTTTAAATTTATAATACATATTTGAAACTTTATAATAAATCGAAAAGGCCTATCAAAAACTTTAATTCAGATGGTTTGTGGGGAAAATCATTAGAAATCTTTATATAACAATTATCTTATTTGTTTTTATGCTGAGGCCATAGAAAATGGGATTTATGATATGCTTTGGAAGTGGCGTGGTATATGCCCAAGAGTATATGTACTATATACTATACATAGTACATATATACACAAGTATACTTGTGAGGGAAGCAAAGGTAAGTCGATCTGATAAAGATATAGATATAGATATTAGTTTCTCTTTTCGATGCCTTCTGCCCTATCTAGGTAAAATCATTATTAACCGACATACTGACTAGACCTCGAAGACTAACAAAGCACACCACAGATAGAGATTTGTACTCTGGAATGTTGGCTTTCGTGATGAAATATTCTATATAGTATTTCAGTTACTTGTAAGATTTGCCAGATGTATCGTATCGAATTGTCTTTAAGGAGTTTGGGGATACTTGGACACGAATCGAAGATAAATGTTAATGCTAGAATTAACTCTCTAATAGGTCCGACCTAAAAGCTGCTGGAAATTACCATCTAACTAATGATAATACGCAATTTGCCAATTCCACACAAAAATAACTATTATTGCGTAGATTGAACTTGCGAAAGCAAATGCGCATATTTACACAAAATTGTCGTACCTGAATGTTTATTCAACGGGTCATATTTATTCATGACCTTTTTTATTGCCATTTATACCCTGCATGGGGGTGTTATGAAGTTGTTAGGATATATAGAGGGCTTCAAGCTAATACGATAATGTTAATCAAATGGACAATGTTTCAGAGTTGAAGCATAAAGCTTGGTTCATGCGATACTCAACTGCCCACTTTTAATGTGAACACGATTGTGACTTTTCATAACTGACAGGTTTGTTCTGATATTTAGGGAAAATGGTTCTTTTACGCCCTAAAAAGTTGATATAAATCTAAAATATATATGATTAACATATGTCTAAAAGAGGATCTCAGAATTATGAATACTTAGCAGTTTACTAGAGAATAAATCTACTCTCTGAATCGAAATCTAATCTAATCCGAATATATATCTAAACTAAAAATATTTGTAGTCTTTATAGGGCATTACGAGATCCTACATACCTAAGTTAACTTTTACAAAAAGGGTTTTATTAATTTTTTCGACTCGTAAGTGCATTTGGCATAAAAAGTAATGTTTACAAACGTAAATTGAGCGAACATTTAAGTTCAATAAAAAGCTATATGAATAATGTTTTGGCTGACGCTTTTATAGCGCCATATGGGTCAAATATATGCATAAATGAAAATATAATTATTTATATACATTTATGTACTGGAAATTTGTTGGGAATTGCCAACATGACGACATGGCATGCCTGACTTTGGCTCTGCGCTAACGTCCATATGAACATTTTGATAGTTATTTTACAAAATATGCAAGCACTATAGCCACGGGTGTTCCGTGTCCTGGTAAAGTGAACTGCACTGCTTCATGGACGACAGACGATTTCCATAATATTCGACCTACGCGTGCATGAAACAAACACATTTAATACATAAATTAGCTAGACGCATCAAGAGCTCAGACATCAAATGTTGACAAGACTCTTTGAAGTGTGTTGATGGATGATGTATGGTATCTTCAGCTGCCATAAATCAAAGGTCGAAAGGTCGCTCAGCTGTCGTAACCACCTATGCGACCTTGGACTGGCATAACTTCTGTTGCTCAATTAGCTTAATGCCCATTCAAACTCTGTTTCGCAACTTTTACACTTGATAATGCGTGAGCTCTCTAATATGTACACCCACCCACCCACACACACACACACACACACACACACATTTATATACATGCTTGTTCTATTTACAGATTAGGTGTAGGCCTTCACTATACTCCAGAGATTTAAATCACGTTTCGCCTCGTTTATGGACAATTGACCACGCCGACCACGTCGAAAGAACATTGCAAAGCTTTTATCAGTCGCATTATCATTCATCAGTGACTCGCCAATTCCCTCTTGTTGCTGTAAACGAATGGTATGAATGGCATGGACCTACGCTAAGCAGCGGGCTGTCTGATTAAGGATTGCACTCAAGTTTAGTCAAATATTTCCTGTTTTTAATACTGTCTTAAAAGTGAGTTCATTTATTGTATCTTAACATTTGAAATGCGAATTCGTGAAGCTTCGAGTGTCGTTGATATGAAAGCAAGTGAGTGCTAAGAGTGCACAAATATATACATTTGTATCTCAAAATGATTTAAGGTGTTCATTAGTTTAGCTAAAGTCCATAATGAAATCAAATTTGTATTCATTTATCCTCTGTCGAAATCATGAGAGATGAATCATTTGCATTATCTCTTATATCTAATTCTTATATCTCTTAATCTCTTATATCTAATTTCAATTTATAGATGAACTTCTTTCTGACTATGGAAAAATGTCTGTTAAAAGTTTTTATGGCGTGTTTTCTAAGACTTCTGATTTATTTTTAAAAAGTTATTTCCTTTGCAGTATCTTGAGACTATTTAATACATTTTCAGTTCTATTATTTTTAAATTTCATATTATATTTGTTATATTTTGTAATTTAAAAATTTCATCCACAAACAGAACTTGCATCGTGCTGTTCTAGGATTGTTTTTGTTCTCAGCATAATCAGCAGAAGACGCTTGAGTATCCTGTAACAGTATCCATACCATAGCTCAGTTATTTTCTTTGTGAATGATACTCATTATTACTCATGAGTTCTAGAATATTTCATTCATATACATTATACCTTCATAATTAAAAATTTAATTTATTTAGACTGCAGTTTATGAAAGCTTAAGCTGCATAATGAAAAGTTAAAATATATAATGCATATCAATTAATTCTTATCAACCTTGGGTCAAAGTTGAGCTATATAAATCAAGAATTTGTTCATTATCAGTCGACATATGCCCTACATTATATATACTTTTATCTGATCAACAATATGTAGGCAATACCTATGCTTACTGTGTTTTAAATTCTCTTTGTTTTAGATTTTTTTCTATTTAAGTAATATATTTTATTTCCATATATATATGATATATATAATTTTTATATTATATTTTATATTTTATATTTTTCTTTATATTTTTAGTTTTGGTATTTTTTTAATAACAATTTGCTAAATTCTAACCCGAATTCCCAACTTCTAATGAATTCCTTGAAAAAGCGCTTTAATATATATATATGAATAACTGCGTAGGCATGAACCCATTTGAGTAAGTAGCCTAAACATTATATAAATACAAAAAAAGCTTTAATTATTCATTGCGGTTCGCTTTGTTTCAATAATTCAATTGCAATGAAAACACAATCTTTGAGTCCGCAGTTACTCTCTGATTGAAGGCGACAATAAACACAGAGAAGTTAATTCGACTCGACTTTGAAAATGGAAAATATTGTGATCCGTTCACATGGGCGGCAAGTAGAGAAAAGCTTTGAAATATGTTATAATTTTAAAAATATATATAAACATTTTAATTTCAGATTGAAGCAGCTTCATTTAGCTGTGGAAGGAGTGAGCTGATTGGCTCAGGATGCATTAAAATGAAAACGAAAATAAAAGAATTTCTTAAGCAATTTGTTTATAAATAAATTTTTACTGTTAAAATATATATATGTAAAATATTTATAAATATACATATTTATGTATTTATTGTGCACATATAACGAAAAAGTTTGGAATGCATAAATGAACTCAAACCTAGCAGAAAATTTCCTTTACTTATTTATAACAATTTATCAATAAATGCCAATTGAAACAGCTTAGAATGTTGTGAAAATGTATGAAATAGGTCGAAGGAAGCGTGGCTGATGATGGGAGTATTTATATTTTTAATCCAGGCCAACAGCCGATTGTGTGTAGCTCATGCCGTTTGTCTGCCTGTTCGTCTTCTGTCCGTATGTCTGAACGATTCGGAGCCTTGAATGTTACCTTTTATATCTCAGATTTATTTCAATTTCTTTGAGCTAAACTGAAACTTTTTATAAACTAAAGTCATCAAAATTGGTATAAAGATTCTCTTAAGCATAAAGACTCTCTCCTCCTCCAACATATGGAAAGTATGTAGCTTGGCGCGGAGTCAAGTTTGATCAAACTTGAGTTGATATTGAGGTTAAAACGACATTTTCCAAGACACACATAGTCCCCAAGATATATTGAAGAGCTTGTATCTACATATATTACTAATATTAGTCCACAATTCTGAAATAAACAGAATTTCTTCAGTTTCTCTAATATTTTGTGTCGTATTGAGGACCCTGTGTGGGGAGCCCACAGTTGCCCTTTCGTAAATCACTAGAAAATACTTCAGTAAATAAGAAAAGCAACAATTGGGCTAGTAACGATATTCATGTTTGTTTCCCTCTCGTTCTCTCCAAAGGTTGCAACATTTCCGGGTAATCCTTTAAAAGCACGCCGTAAGTCCGCTTCTAAAGTTCATATCCATTTGCATCCAGCTCATTACGCACAGCTAGAGCGAGTATAAACACAAAAAGTCTAAAGCCAACTACCACTCACCGTGACCTTCTATAAATATTAGGAGTCAACAAATACATAAATTATATGGCGTTTCGATTGTCAGTGCGGAAAAGCATGAGAACAACGTGTACGTCTGTCCGTCTGCTGGTAATGTGTGCTGAATATGAAACATATTGTACAAAACTAATTAGATAAGGCCGATAAAAAGGGGCTAGGGGTTTGCCCCGGAGAATTAATAAGCCAAAGGCCATTTGGCATGCGAGGAGAGCCAAAGGATTTATATTAGATTTTGGCTGACGGCTGCCAAATATGCAACTAATTGAAAATAATCTGGAGCTGATTAGAGCGATGCGATGATTAGGTGATTAGCTGATAAGATCGCGTGACAAATGTGTGCGCGAGAGCTAATTGTGCGTAATTGCTGTCTGATAAACCGATAAAGTAACGCACTCTTCGCTAAATGCCCGCAGCCGTGGCTCTGCGGCTCTGTGGCTGGCCACGCACCACGTGTTGCACATTGCTCATACGACGTGTGGTCCAACAATGACTGCGCATAATCTTGCTGGGCAACATCAATGTCGTGGGCGTTCGTTTGGCTGCTCGTGTCGTCGCTATTTACCTGACACAACACACAACACACACACACATACGCAGATTCGTACATTGCGTTGAAATCTTTCGAATCCTCGTCCACTTTGATACGAACTACGGGAGGCACGAACTGAACAAACGACTCGTATAAATCGAGTGCGCCTTGGCAGCCGATTTTCACTTACGTTTCAGTTCCAAAGCGGTGCAGTTATCGAAGCAGCGGAAAGTCCTGAGCAGCAGCAGCAGCAGTCCCAGCGGAAGCAGCTAGCGACGGTGAATTCAAATCAGAAATTCTAGTTCAAAAACATTTTCCAAGTGATTCACAGTTTTTAATACATTTTTCTTGTTTCGTGCAGTTCTTGAAAATTTAACAAAACTTTCCAAAATCTGAATATCAGAGTCCAAAAGGACACAACTGAAATTCATTTGTATAAATTTGTGAGTTATTAAAGAAAGGTAAGTGAAATATGAAAAAGAAAATGTTTGATATGAGATTGACAACAATTCTTTTAATTTCTGAATATTCTTAAGAATGAATATTCTTAACAATTAATATAAAAATTGAAAAATATATCAAAAACTTAATTCAGAGAATTTGTTAAATTTTAAGCAAACTCTGAATAACATTATAAGTTCTGCCTTACTTTTGGAACCTAGTTTCCTCTACACAAAAGGTTTCATTGAATATTGTGATAAATATCAACAGCATATGGAACAAATCTTATTTTCAGTGAGTAGTTACTCGATATTAACTATATCACATATATTCAGCAAGAAAGGAGTAGTTTGGCAAGTCTTTCGAATGCTTCGACAGTGCCTCAGACACTTGACTTTACCAATATTTTCTACATACAGAATATATATTTGGAAATTTCTATTAAAAACTTTTTTTTTAAATCAAATAAAGTAAATAATAGAGTATAATTAATAAAAAATTGCATATTCAATTCAGTTTGCATAATATTAAATATTAATTTAAATTTTAAAGAATACCATAATAGTTTTTATCTAACATATTATAATTATTTTTATTTTAATGTTGCAGACCAAAAAGGTCAATTCCAATATTTATAAATTTCGATGGGTGTGGAGACCTTAGAGTAAACCACACAATTTACAGGTTTATCTGTAACAGGGGTCAACGGTGTAACACTCCACCTGTCAAACTTGGCAAAACTTGATATTCCTGTAAAGCTTTAAGAGATTTAGTTGTTCTCGATTTGCCATGTCACCTATGGCCGGTCATAAATGCATATGTTACACATTCAGGGTCAAGCTCTAGAGCAAGATAGCTACAATCCGCATTGTAAGCTGTGCCTTTCGGATACCCTACTATAGCTGTAGCCAGTGAGGCGTGAATCTTGCATACCCCATGTCTTAGTTCATGAACTTCAATTGCTCTATATAAATAAAGTTTATGCAGCTAAAATATTCCCGATTTGCGACGAGAAAGTATGCAGTAAATCTTAATACTTTATAAGACGAATCGACATACAGACAATTTCAAGTCTCTGGCTTATACGGACTGTTGCACATAGAGCAAGCCAAATATACTCTTTTCACTTTGAAAATAAGTATTAAGTTCAACATACAGAACTCAAAAATGTGTTGAGAAATTATATAACCAAGGTATTTTGGCTCTCCTTTGGTGTTATAGATGTTATCGATTCACATAGTAAAATATCTCGAGTAATAATCGAATCTATCTATATCAAATAGATAGTTTAATGAACTGAACATATTTAAGGATTAAAATCCCAACATATGTCACGCTTGGAAAAGGAATATGGCAGCTTGAGCTGCCATTCTGCAGAGAGGCGTAATAAACCTATTTGGAATTTTGCTTACAACTGTCCTAAGCTCTTGCCAATCAGGCAGACTCACACGCGGTCCTGCGGCCCTTCGTAGACGTGTGCTCGGCCAAGGACATTTTGTTCCCACTTTGCCTTTTTGTCAAATGCGTTCGAGCGACCCTTTTAATATCGCAAAAATCTCCTGCTGCATATTGTGAAATTAAGGTAGGTTTTGTACCTTTATTATTTTCTACTTTGACTCGGCTGGCGAAAGGAAAAGTCCTTGGGATTATCGTACAAATTGCAAGCTCCAATAAGCGACATCTTCTAAGTGAACGTAATGTGGCTTTTAAATTTATATTACAGAGCTTAAGAATGATAAAATTTCGGGCTTGCTCAACTTCGCTTCTGTTGAAATTGAAACTAAGCCGCCGATGCCATTTTCGGTGCTCGTCTGAGCAGCATTTCCTCGTGCTACTATTAATACAAACACAAATCGCATTTAGTTGAATCTCTTATGTTGCTGTTCAGCGGCTCGCATCACTGAATTTGGCACTAAAACTCTGTATTTTAGTTTGTGTGTGTTTCATATGAAACGTGAGCATTCATAATGGGTTTTGCGCTAAGAAAAATACAATCGAAATTATTTCAATCAAAGCTGAGCAAACTCAGAGATTCTTGACCTATGCGAGAGTCGTTAAAATTTAACAACTTAACTGTTATTTTGTTTCAAGAATCAACATTAATCTCTATCAAGATTTGTGCATATCGAGAACTTTGTGTATTAATAATTAAATTTGTGATAAAAATTTAATAATATTTATTTAAAAAATTAATTAAAATAAACAAAATTATATTCAATAAGTTCAAGGCTCCAGCATCTAATGTAGCAAGTATTCTAGATACTCTCTAAGGTAAAATATATTATACAAGTTAAATTTAAATAAAATAAAGTTTTATATACTATTCAGGCTAGATATTCAAGGTAAAACTTTTATTAAATCTTACGTTTTCAAACTAGAAAAATTTTCTCGTCCAAGAGTCTTTGTAACAAATGCGGGTTTATAGATTTCAAATAGAGTTTTTTAAAGAAAAAACTATGAGTTAAGTTTTGTTATTCCATACTATGAAAATTTGGAAAATAAAATTGATTTCTGCTTGTATGCTCCATGTATTAAATCTCATTATATTAATTGAAGATGCACAAGAGCGTAGTATGAAGGATATATACCACTTACGACAAAAATAACTCCAAGAGATTTAAGTGTTATTTTGAGGGTCGAGCAGTGGGGTAAGCAGTGGTCCACAAATTATCTAAGTTTCGAGTGGTTTTTTAACGCGTTTCTATCGTTTTTTGAGCACTACTCTGTTCATAAAATATACTTGTTAATATTTGCTTTGGACTTTTGTTCAGAAATCTTCTTTTTATAAGATTTTAATCGATTGGACTTCAAATTTAATAGAAGCATTAATAACTCCAAATAAATTTATATTATATAATATTATATTACATATTAATTCAAAAATATTTAGAAAAATGGCTTAAGCGATTCATCCTATTGAAATAAAAGGGTGCTAATTGAATCTAGTTTCTTTTATAAGAAAATATAATATAATAAATTTTAAACCAGTTATAGATACATAGAGGGGTAGTTAAAGTATGAAAATTCAATTCCAGCCTCTAAAAAATACAAAATAATCAGAAAATCTTTGACAACTTTCATTGAAATAGTTAATATTTTACAAACATTGAATTCAAGACAATTTAGTTGCGCTTTTCTCTTGTCCATCTAAACCCCAAGCAGGTGCTCCTTTGTGTCGACCTTGAAATGAAAAACTATTCAAGAGAAAAGACCACGCCCCCAGTTATTGTGCCCTGCTTTGGATGGTGACAAACTGTTGGGCGGCCTTTCAGCGTGGCTAATTTTGTTTTCTTTACATTTACAATGTATAAACAACAGCCATCAGCCGAGAGGAAGAAAAGCAGTGCGTAACGGCAACAATACTGAGTTTACTGGATTTCGGGCTTTCTCTCTTACAATTGAGCTCAGTTGGGCTCTGATGAGCAGTCGACAAGCCCTCAAACCTCGAACCTCGAACCTCGAACCGAAGCGGAAACGAGAAGAAAGGAGAACAAGGAGAACATAATACAGGGCATCTGCTTTTCAGCTCAAACTTTTTCGCTTTCAATTAGTTCATAAAAAAGTTTTACCTTTGCATTTTAAGGCATTTTACCTGAACACCAATTAAAATACATTTATGACGCTCACTTCGAACGGTCAGCTATAAGAACCTGTCGAAACTACTCAAGACCCGGCGCACCAGTATCCCACTCACTTTTTCGGGAACTTAATTGCTAGCCTTTTTTTGGTCGTTTGTTCTTTTCATTAAATTTACATATTTTTATTAATTAAATTGTTTACGCAATGTTTACCCGCAGAAACTTGGGCGGCAGCACTTGACGGCGCCGCTTTTGGGTTGCAATACACAAGAGCGGGCACCCACCCACCCACACCCACACACACACACACCCACACACACACACACATGTTGTTAAATTACCATAGAGAGCTAAAAGTTCTAACCAGTTTTGTTTGTCATCCGAGCTCTGCTGCAATTGTCGCAAATTAAACATTTCTCTAGTTATTCGGCCATCCGCCGCAATTTGGAATTGGGACGGCTAAGAGAATTGCAAAAATTATAATTTAATTCCACACCACACGGACTCATTATGATTTACCCGTGGATGTCATTAAATTTCAAGTGGCGCCGAGCATTTGGCTATATTATATTATGGATATTATTACGATTATTATGATTCTGGACCAGGAATTAAATGCTTTTAGCCATAGAACTCGCGCATTCGAATTGGCCACGAAATTTGAATAAAAAAATGTTTATGTCTAATTAGATCGTTTTATGGGATTATGGGTTAATGCCTATGAACGGCATTACGGGCGTATTACTCGCGGACTGCCAAGCGGAACAAATTGCAGCAGGTGGGTTAGGTGTGGAGGGAGTAGGCATAAATAGGGGGTGAGGAGCAGCCATAGTAGGCAGCTCATAGAAGACTTATTTTGTATAATTTTATAGAAATTTTAAATACATAATTTTGTACTTATTAATACATTCTTAAAGAAGCGTTTTTATATATTCCTACTATAGCGATGCTATTTATGTGAAATAAAATATTATTCAGGTATCATTTAATACTACAAATATATTTAAACACTTTGTCACACAACAATTATTTTTCAGAAATTTTGTATTCATTAAAAAAAGGCTTAAAATATTTTTCTGCTAAACATTTACATGATTTGATATAAATAATTTAATAATATTTAACATTAATGTCAAGCATTACGTTTTAAAATTCCTGGAACCATATTTATTACAAAATGCAAACTTTGTCAGGCAAACAATTTGGAGTCCTTTAAAGCAAACAGAGCGAAGACCACATAAAGTAGACTCCAACGTTGGCGGTTTGACGAGCACAGGCAACTCGCTGTGAGACGAGGAAATGCATGTCTTATCTTTGGGGTCCTGCTGCTTTGCCGCTGGTGAAGAAATGCTTATGGAAAATGCAACATAAAATACTTTTTAAATTGCGTATAAATATTTTTGAGGAGTCGAAGGTATAAAGGCATGAATATAAAGACAAGCACGAAGATTGAATGCCCTTTTGTACAAGAGCTCTTGCACTCAATTTATGCTTATATTGAAAACTTTATGTTCAAAAGAATTATTCACTCTGTTTGAATGATGTTTACAAAAATACTTGACTTGACCAACATTTCTCATTAAGCCTAAAACTTTTCGGCAAATATTTATTTCCAAGATTTTGGATTTATTACTATAATAATTTGTGAACGTTTAAAAATATGTAGTTATATATTTCTTTGTAAATGTTAGACTTAATTAATAATTTTATTTATCAGCCATCAGATTTCGAAGTTTCTGAAATTTGGAATATATTTCATTTTATTGCAAGCGCAAACAAAAATATTTGCTGTTTTTATGGCTTCGATTGGAATCAATTTGCAGATAAGGTTTATTGAGTTTACCGTTGAGCTTATGAGTCGAGATATATAGAAGTTAGTAAGCAGACTGTAATATTGCCAATAGTACATTTTTAGAGAGACTTTATTAATAAATTTGAAATGGTATAGAAGCTGCCTGCGAATACTGCATCATGAGAGGAGAAACCTCAAGCCTGATCCCGAGTGTTTTCTCTGAAGAAAACATGTAATGGCACTGGAGAATATTTATGTTATTTGCAAAATGAAATGCAGCAACATGAAATTTGAAATTATAAAGGTGACACGCACGTGGTACTCTGGCAATTGGCATTTTAATTTAAATGCCGGCCATAAATGTTGAAATATTTTTTGAAACGAATTTATTACAAAATGCAAACTTTGTCGTGCACAAACAACTTGGAATCCTTTAAGCAAAGAAAACGAAGACCACACAAAGCCGACGCCACTGCCTTGAAAGGGGGCGGCGAGTGGTGGGTGTCGAGTGAATGCATGTCTTATCAGCGGAGGAGCCTGGCATTCTCCTCGCGCAAGGAATTGCAACATAAAATACTTTTTAAATGTGGATAAATATTTGCAAAAAGGAAGCATTAAGGCACATAAGAAAAATTAAATATCCTTGCTCCGCCTCAGTTATCTGCTCCACTTGGGCGCAATATATGCATATTCTGAAAGGAAATAGATTGCAACTCGCATGCCAGCTTGGCTGAGGTCAATCTCGCTTAGCTTTATTCAATAACCAATGCACAACAACTCGAACAGCTTTTATGAATAGCTATTTTCTGGCTCAATCATCGACACTGATTTAGTTTGATGGCATTGGCCACAAAGCTTCGAGTTAATGGTAAATCGAGCAGAACTGAAAGGCAATTTGTGAGAGTTTTATGCTGAGAGAGAAAAACTAATGGGAGGCTGATAGATTTAAAATTTAAAAAAGAACACAGTTCTCAGCACAGAGAAGGGCATAGACAATGAACTTGGCTCGATCTAGCTAAATCCGTTTATAGACTCATTAAAATATATTTCACTTCATTTAGAGTCTGCTAAATTTTGTTCAATCTCAAAATCTCTGCCTTTGCCTTTGAGTTACTGTAGCTTCTAGGTGGACTGTCTTTGATTCGAGCTTCAAACATTTAAATATACAGTATAAACAAATTAGCATAAGTATTAATTCTACAAATTATATTCAGCTTAACAGTCAAAGACGAAACGCGAGCCTTCCACAGACGAGTAAAAGGCTCGGGTTTTGGCTTTTGTTCTCAGCATCCTACGCTGGAGTGTCATAAAATACGAGACTCGGCATTCTCTGTGGCGCTATTAGCTGAGCATTCCTGCAACCATTTATACGACAACTCATAGCATAGCAGCTATAAGAAGTATGTGGGTGAGAGTTAGGCAGAGGAGGCCGCACGGCAGATACTCTCTGCTGAGTATAGAGCGGTCGAGATGTTGATATATATCAGACAGATATCAGACAGATATTGAAATGAAGCCAGACAGTTAGTTATGAAAACAATTTTTAAGAATTTTTATTAAGTAGCTTAGAAAACTTAATTCTAAAGCGAAATAAAAATTCTTGCATATTTGCAGAGCTTGAAAGTGCTTTACTCTGCGAGATATCAACTAGCTCATGTCAAATTTATGATATATTACTTGTCAAGTTCACAACATATATTAACCTATGCAAAATATATTATATAGGTTAATATAATATATATATTAACCTATACAAAAGTAATTATTATTATAAAACTTCACATGTTGCAATATATTTGACTTTGCAGTTCAATTGTCAAGCAAAGTATATAAATTACATAGTCCTTGAGCCTTGCGGTGTTTACAAAGTTAGGAAACATTCAACACAATGCACGTGAGCCTGTGTGTGTGTGTGTGTGATGTCGGCAAGAGTATCGTAAAAGCGAGCACAAAGGTCGTTTGATGGAAAAACATTTACATTTTCAGCAGTGCAAAAAGTTGCCCACTCGATATTCAAACAAACTGAGCGCTGGGTGAAAGGGTTTCTATTTGATTTGGCAAAAGTTGTGTTAACAATGCTCGGAAAACATAAACAAACAAATGTCAATTGCGAATGTGGCGGCGGCACACAGGCAGCTCGACCGACTAAACAATTGAGACCTGGTCGGGCGGCAGTTGAACTGTTGAGTCAAAAAGCTCGACGGATGTCTAATGGCAATTTAATGAAGCAAGGCAGAGGGAGAGAGAGGGAGAGGGACATCGATATGTGCTCGCGATCCAGCAACCAGCCAGCTGCATGCAACAATTACACAAAGTGCCACAGGAGGGAGGGGGCTGCCTGAAAAGTTTGCCAGCATATTTTGTACTCGCTCCCAAAAGCATAGTTGGCCCATTATTTAAATATTTTGCACTTTTGTTTTGGCCTGTGACGCAGTTGGGAGCATATGTGGGTTTCCTTCAGACGTGCGGCAAACTTTGCCAGCGTCAACATGTTTGTGTTGCTGAAAACGAAACGGAAAAGTATTTTCAAGTTGGCTCGCAGCTAGACAAAAAGCCGAAATAGGCTGCCTGAAAAGCGTCAATTGCAGCTGAAGATTTTCACATTCGATCCGCCGGCCTGTGGGGAAGAGACTTCAAAGCCTTGCCAGCAATCCAAGTCGAATTCAACAATGCAAAGCACCTGCGGCTAATTCACGGAATGCTCACTTTAATAAATAAACAATTCGAGAAGAAATTCCCAGTGGATGGGAGAGAGAGAGAGAGAGTAGGAGAGGGTGGGAGACGGCCAATACCTGTTGGATGGCCGCAATTTGCGATTTTCCGCTTTCGGCGCGCTGCACACCTTCGTGCAATTATTTTAATCTGTGTCGGACATTTCTCGCATAATTTTCCATCACGAAGACGACTGGCAAGGGCGGAGGCGCTGCCAAAATCTAAATAAAAGTATTCCTTGGGTCGCAATGAATTTTTAAGTTAATGCAAAGAGCGCCCAGGTAGCTCACATTGACGACGGTTCAATCCCAATGCCAAACCAAAACCCCAAACTCTGGCAGCATGTTTTCAGTGGCTCAAGCCGAGTCCCAGAAGTTGCTGTTGTCGGCTCAACGCTCGTCCTGTTGCGTGCGATGCTTTTAGCTTCAAACGCTAAATGTTTGTGCGTCCTGCTTAACATCATTGTCTTGGCTTGGCTGTCTTGAGGCACGTCGCGCACTCCTCCCTGCCCCTGCCTCTGCTCCTCCGCTGTAACAAGGATGCTTTAGGAGAACAATTTCTTTTCGTTTTAGCATTTGAGCAGCGCGTGCTCTTCCAATGATGACGTCGTTCCTCTAGTCGTTGTCGCAGCTTCGTTGTCTAAGAGGTACCTAGGACATCGTCCTTGTCCTCGTAACAGTCACTTGCATGCCAAGAACTTCTATTCCCCAGGGCTGGATCCCAGTTTCGGGAGCTACATTAGAGGTTGTAATTACTTGACGTCAGTTATCTGTGTGCTCCTAAGTGCGTAGGCAAAAGTAAAAGCCTTGAGTGTCCAATTCGTTAGTGAGGAATTAAGAATTATTAAAACGAAAGCCAGACAACTTTGCTTTTATTGTATTTATTACTAAGTAACATTTAAATTAATTATAATCAAATTTTTTTTTTGTTTTTCTCTTTTGGCATGAATAAGTCTGCTAAAGATAAAGCCACTTGAGTGGGTTGATTGGGAAATCTGATATATTTAATGTGAATTAGTTAAACACTTAATAAATTTATTGCGACTTGAATAGCTTTAGCTTTACGAATTAAAGCAATTTTGTATTTAGCAGTTGTAATTGAGCATAAATTATTAAAGTTATATTTCTATGTCTATATATCTTTATAGATCTACATCTTCAACAATTAATATATAATTTATTATTAGAAATTTTTATTACTGTTAAACTTTGGGAGTGATACATAAATTACATAAATTTAAATAATATAGAAGTGTGTGCATTTTACATACAAATAATTTCAAAGCACAGGCCTTTGACATTGTCTTCTTAGACTTATAATGTATATATAAAGGAAATTTATTTGCTAGAAAGATAACGTGAATATTAGATCATAAGGATCTAGGTCTTATAGGTTCTGGGATAGACGCGTTCATACATACGGACAGACAGACGGACGGACGAACAGGCAGAGAGGGCTAAATCGACTCAGCTCGTCGCCCTGATCAAGAATATATAAGCTTAATGGACTCTGTCACGCCTTCTTCTAACTGTACCCTGTTTTCCTGTTTCGCATTTTCAATAGGCTCAGGGTGTGTGACTCTATAGATAAAGTCATTCTAAATATATTTAAAAAAATGATTTCGTTACGTTGTATGCTTAACTAAGTTTTATTAATAATAATAATAATTTTTTTGTATAAATGGAGAAAACTAATCTGGGATTTTCTACCTATTTATTTTATCAACCATTTTTCATTTAATTTTATTTAATTATATTTATATAAATTGACAATTAACTTATATAATTGACATTACTTGAGAATATGTCAGTTGACGATGCATTATCGTTCCAAGTGAATGCTTAAGGGCTTCGAGATTTCAGTTATTAAATTCAAGATATTCTGAGAAATGTGAAAATGCGTGAAAATATTTACGTTTCATTCGAATTAATCTGACTAGAAAATGAATTGGCACCAGAACAGATTTTGTATATTTATCTATTAAATTAAGTTTTTACTTAAATTACTGCAATAATTTAATTATGACAAATAACTTATATAACGAGAACTTCTTTCCGTTGTAAACCCAAGTTGAGTTAACTATATGCCATATGAAAGTTTTATGAGCACGTCCATATGAATCGGCCCTCAGCTCTAATGCAAGCGGAGCTGGCTTATCTGGCAAATATATGCTACTTTTAGAAGTCGTAGTCGTAGGAGTCTGCTTCTGCCTGCTTCACACACCTGCACATGTTGGGCGCCAACCTTTTAACTTTAATGTCCAAGCAGAAGTTTCTTGAAAAGTTTGTAGCACTTTGTGCTTTAGAGGCTTACGTGACAGCTGTGCTGGGTTTCCGCATATTTATAAGATATTTCAACTATTGAAACTATCTTTAATTATAGTATAAGGAATTTCCTTGGCTCTGTCTGCTGTCAGTGAAAGCAAAATGAATGCGATCTGGCGGAGTTGCGACGTTGACAGCAGAAACTGATTGGGAGAGGAAATCGCAAATCAGGGCAAACAAAATGGCTGGCTTAGCGACTTCTGTCGACTTGGCAAGACGAATGCGAATCGGAATCAATCTTGCTGCTGCCGTAGCCTGAACGACTTGTTTGCTTAATTTGACAAACGAAATAATTTGATAAATATCTAAATGGCAGCACAGACACAGCAGGCAGCAGCCCGCAGTCAGCAGTCCGACGGGCCACCCATTGGCGTCTTTGTCGCTAATTCAATAAGCATCCAATTACAACCCGGCAAGCAGCAGCTTGACAGCCTGCCGCACGCCCTTTCCGCTCCCCTGGCAAGCAGTGGCCGTGCCGCATACGCAATTTTCATTTGCAATATGAAAGTTTAATGCAGCTAGAGTGCCGGCACTCGTGCCGATAATTTTCATAATTTTCATGCTGCCTTTGCGAATTGGCCTATATATTAAAGCCAATCGAGAAATGGCATGAAAATTCAAATCAAAGCAGCAATTCCACGTGCAGCAGGGGCAGAGAGTCCATGCTTATACCAGCTAGCAATTGAATGACCCAAATTCAATTTCAGACTTGTGGCCCAGGTCCACGTCGGCGCCGAGCCCCAGCCCGAGGTCTATAAAATCATAAGTACGTTTTCAGTTACCAGCACAGCAGGTGACCATCCACAGCCACAGCCACAGCATAGGGCGAGGGGCCGAGGTGTTGACCATAATCAACGCAATGCAATTCCAATGTCTGCGTCTCCTGTTTCACTTTAGCCAGCACAGACCGCACCCAGGGCACACTGATATGCCGGAGCTGCAGTTGAATTTCTATTTTTATATTCTGCTTACAATCTACAAAGGAGTATATTAGTTTTATCTACTTTGAGGATGAACTTGCTTTAGGCGTACGTCAACATAAACCAGAATTAAGAGAAAATATTCATTTGACAAGGCTTAATTGCAGTGCTAATAGAACGTGACGTGCATGTAAATTTAAGGCTGATATATATTTACAAAGGTGTTGATATATCCATCTGTTATGTATTTGTATATATATATATATATGTATATATATTTATGCGTGAGTTCTTGGTTAGATGAAAGGCCAAGGCACACGAAAAACTATAAATGAAAACGGCTATATTTAATATCAAGTTGATTCTCTATAAATATTTTAAATATTAATATTAAATTTAAAAATTATACAATTTATATTTTGACAAATTTTAAAATATTTTAACGAGTTAATTTTTGTTTTTTAAATAATTTTTTACACATTTATATAAACTCAAAAAATTAAAAAAAAAAAAAAAGAATGCATAAATATCATTTACAACTAGCTGCTATCATATATCTTCTATGCAAATCACTATAATTTAAAGTTAAGTGAACTTAACATTCACTAATATAACATCAGAATATTCTACTTATATAAGCCCGGCCAAAGGGTATTTGGTCTTCGTCACATCTAGGCCAAGCTTTATTTTCTCGTTTTCTTGTTTTCTTGGTTTTCCCTTTGGTTAGCAAAGCAATTTACATGTACCACACACATATGTATGTGCTTACGATGTTTATTTTGATACAAACAAAAGTTCTGGCTGGAAATTAAAGCAGCCCTGCGACACCTTTAACCGAGGGGGCGTGCAGGCGACAGGCTGTCAAGACAGCATGCGTGCGGGCCAAGTTATAATTGTTCTTGGGATTAAGCGAGCAGAAAATATATGCGGAGCGAAGCAATTTTCCGAAAAGACAAAAATAGTTTTACTATAAACTAACTATTAATTAATTTTTGGTAAATTTAAAGCCGACAGCCCAAGCACAAACTGGAGTTGGGAGTTCGAAACTTAATGTTTTTGTTCTTATTTAATTTTTGTAAATCGGTAAGAATTGATATATATTTATGTTGATTGATTTTTAAATAAGGAATATTGCAAGGATACCTGATCTAGTGGTGGTATACCAAGAAACAAGCTCAAACATATGACTTGATTGAAGATGATAAAGAATACATTCAGAAAATAGGATATAGAAGATTCTAGATATAAGCTAGAAGGAATAAGATGGATGGTAAAAAGCGAAAGGTAGAAGATAGAAGGTTAGTATCTTCATTCATTTAAGATATAAGTTAGAAGGAATAAGATGGATGGTAAAAGGTAGAAGATGGAAGGTTAGTATCTTCATTCATATCGCTGAGTCAATACCTATGAAGATACTTTTTGCCCAAGTCAACTTTCGTCTTTTAAAGTATCATTTGTTACTTGAATATATATTTTCATAGTCAAAAGAATCTACATTTATCATGTTAAAAATTGTCCAATTCTTATGCAATTTATAAATATGTGTCAACTTAACACTATTCTTAGCACTTATTAATGGAAGGCAATTTATTCGCCTCGCGCTCAGCTGGGAGCGCCATTTGGCCAAACTATCAGCTGCATTCTATAATTAATCGTCTGGCACTTGGCTGGCGCAGAGCATAAAATTCATGTGACTGAATCAGGGAATCAGTTCGACACGCGACAGCAGCGCAAGGACATCGGAGCTGCAACAGCTGAAGCAGAAGTTGCAGCCAATTCACGTCAGCCAAGTGTGAACGCCGATGCAGTGGGCGGGAGAGGGCTGAGTTTGCTGTGGACAAACATTATAAATATTTAGTTATGCGCAAATCGAGCGCAATATGCATTGTGCACTGACCCAACAATTGTTGATTATCTGCTTATTTGCGCGCAAATATTATTATATGTTTATTATTTTCGGATAATATTTTTTTCATTGATTATTTGCATTTGGGCTAAGCCTTTAAGCCTCGTGCTGTACAAACACAATCGAATGCCTGTGCCCAGCTCACGGCCCCAAGAGCAAATAAATACATAGCCGTATGAGCAAAATAATCGAAATTTATGTGCGCTCTGCTTTACAGTTGGCTGAGCGGCGCAACTGGCGCAGGTACCCGGGGCGTATGCGTTATATGTATTTACGCACCACTCATTATAGCTGCGCGGGCGGCCATAAATCAAATGCGAAAATGATTGATAAACGGTTGGTCAGACAAGCGCGCTCATTCATATGCCCATCGCATCACTGAGCAGTCGTCGCCTCGACTGCCAAATAATAATAATCGCGCAACAAATGCTCCAAACCAGGCAACACTCATACGCCCTGTGGCACCAATGGAAGTCGAGAAGGGCAATGGGCTGAAGAGCAGACACTGGTTGCTTCTGGAGAGCACTCTTTCGGTTAATAAGGTAGATGAGGACCAAGAGGCAACTAAAAATACTAAATTAACAGCTTAGCTAAAATTTTTAGTAATGAAAGATTATGGAACTAGTCCTCTACTTCCTGCCTTAAAGAATTACACTAACTTTTCTAAACAAAAGCCATAAACATCGATCCGAATAAGAATAGCTATTTAGTGTAAGGTAATTGTCTTATACAGTCTATATTATCTAGCCTGCCTGCCTATAAAGTCTTCAAATATAAAGTTATTCCTAGGAGATTACAATCAATCCATTTTAATATTTCCCTGGATATGGGGTCTTCCTGTTCAAAGCTTCTCCTTTAGGATTTCAATCATTAACATAGGAAATCTGCGCGCCTTATTTATTATTAATTATACCCCTTTCAGCCATGCTCACCTCTTACAGGGTACAAAAGTGAGACTGAAATGCCCGGATATTGTCCGGCGCTGCGTAAAATCCGTTTATTACTTTATTTGTTAAAAGTGCGCTGAGTGTCCATTCGTTTGCTTGATGTGCCCTTGCTCCTGCCCTTGTTCAGCTAAGCGCTGGACGCTTGTTGTGGCTGTTCGATAAGAGCACCCAAGACTAGGACACTGCACACAGTCGGCAACCTGTAGCTGGCCACAGTCACAGTCAGAGTCACAGCCAGAGCGAGAGCGTTTGGGTCATAAAATGCAATCACATATTGATCTTATTGTGCGAGTATATGGCTTCGTTTGCCTTTCTTTTGAAATGTTGGTCCAATTTATTTGATTTGGAATCAGCTTTTAAAACTGGCTTAAGAGTCGCTGCGGCTGGTAAGAGAAAGCCCCACGCGCGCTCTTATCTCTAAGTGGCAAATGCTCCTTTATGGCCGAAGGATTCCTCGTCCTAAGCAGTTCAAACTTAAAGCGATTTCCCTTGATTCCCTTTGTACATAACTTAAAGCGCTGCAAAAAGCAAAGCAATTGCTGTCCGTCGTAATTGCCCACTCACGCATCGGGCACTTTTTTGCACTTGACCTCTTGCTGGCTCCGAGCTCTCTGTCGGACAGAGAATTAATTAGTCTATGGTAGTTTGACTGTGCGCTAATTCAATTAGCTCAAGATGTGATAAGTGAAATTCATTACATTCCTTTGCTGTCCTAAGTCCACTCAGGTGTTTTGATCTCCGTGCTTATTGTATTAAATTTCAGTTGATGACAATTGTGAGTATCGGAGAGCAGAGCTTGTTTATCCTATATATTTATCCTATATATTCATCCTATATATTTATCCTATATATTTATCCTATATATTTGGCCTGCCCATCAATCAGCCAATAACACACTCTCATGAATATAAATAACTCTGCTAGTTGCATGAATTTTCTGCTATTTATTTTGTGTTGCTATCAGAAATGGCTCGGAACACACGCGATTGATTGGCTTAGATCCCCTCGGCCAGTTTCAATAGCATTTATCAGTCCTTCGCATGCAGTCAAAAGCCTGTGGGATGACAAATATCAGCACGTCCATCAACGAAAGTGCACTTTGAAGCTGCATGTCCCTGGGCACATCCTGGCAAACGAGCGAAGTGCCAAATGATTAAATGAGACCCCAAGTCAGAGTTAAATGTCAGACTCATGCATCGGACAGCGGGCAGCGGACAGGTGCACTGAGCCAATTCATTTGTCCGGCAGGCTCTGTGTGCGGGCTGAAGTGCTCCCGGGTGACGAGGGTGATGCCGGGGCGATGTCACAGAGCTGTTAAACTTTCGCAACTGTAAACATAACAGTGACAACAGTATTAGGGCACGACAGGGACAGCCGACGACAGGAAGTGTGCACAGAATGCAGAGCTGAGTGGACCAGCAACAAAGAGGTCAACCGGACCGAACGGACCGAACGACTGTGCAGCAGTCAAATGGACAGGAAGTCAAGCCACGGCCCGGGGCTGAGCGGTGGGGGCTGACAGGGCGCGTTCGCTGCTGCTTCGTTGAGCAGTTAATGAATCACCTAATGGGAAATGGTATACCTCGGACTTCCGCTGTGTGTCCGACTATGACTGGCGGCTGTCCGTTTCGATCGATTTTTAATTGTTGAGGCATATTGCTCATACGCCAGGTGGGACCTGGGACCTAGTGGGGTGCAGCTTAGCCCTAAGCAGCTTAAATACTACTTTAATCAGATCTATCATAATTGTTTTCACTCCAACTCTCTCTCTCTCTCGCAGCACAATGATGACAAACAAATGCGCGTTCGCCGCCTTGGCACTGATGACCATCTGCCTGCTGGCCATCTCGAGAACCGATGCAGCACCCATGCCCAGGTAGTTGTAGAATAACCTCAACTGTATAACAATTTCCTTAGCTCACACACTCACACCGTCTGCATGAACTAATTAATTTCTGGCACTTAAGCTGCGAATTCTGAATTTTGTGTAAAAATATTTGCCAAAACCAATTATCCGAGAGTGTTCAACGTGCTCGAGCTGCGGGCGGGGACAGAGCTTGGGCAAGGCTAACAGCAGCCGCAGCATAGAGCACATTTTTGGCATCAGCTCAGAGCTGGAAGCTGTGCGCTGAGATGATGATGCTAATTTCAACAACGCATATAGAAAAGTGTAAGTGTGTATGTGGGTGCGCGTGTCCTTTGTCAATTGCACACTTTCTTTTTCTCTCTCATTTTTTGTTGTTATCTGGGAGTTCCCTTTTGCATTAGCATTTTTAATATGCCTCGCAGCTCGTAGCAATTTTAATTAACTAAATGTAAACTCTTGCTGATGCGACACTTTAAGCTGCAAACATTGTGTCTTCGTGCTGCGGCATCGCACCAAGATGACATTTGGAGCACGCCCACAACTCTTGATATGCTTAAAGTTCCTCTAACTCAGCGACTGCTCAAATGGAAAATTACATTCATTGGCATTTCCCTCTCTAGCTCTCTGGGAGAGCACTGACATTCGATTTCCATGCAAATACGAAACAAATGTAAATTACAAGCCAAAGTAATTAGGGCGCCTCTGATTGTTTAATTACTTTGAGCGCTAAGCTGTCAGGCCGCGAGTAGCTCTGATTTGCCATGCACTGCTAATTATTTATATGAGCATCTGTAGAGACTTTAATAACTCGCTTCGCTGACCCCTCCCACAACAGTCAAAGCTCCAACGGCGGCTATGGCGGCTACAACGAGCTCGAGGAGGTGCCCGACGACCTCTTGATGGAGTTGATGACGCGCTTCGGCCGCACCATAATACGAGCACGCAACGACCTGGAGAAGTAAGTACCAAAGCCTCAGGGCACTTCAATTGCTACTCTCATCCTCTGTTCTCGCTTAGCTCCAAGCGCACTGTGGACTTTGGCTTGGCGCGCGGCTACTCGGGCACCCAGGAGGCAAAGCATCGCATGGGCCTGGCCGCGGCCAACTTCCCGGGCGGCCCCGGACGAAGGCGACGATCCGAGACCGATGTTTAAACTGGGCAACAACTACGCGATAATCACGATAATATCTAATACTAAAAGCGATTTCCACAACGCGCTACAGCAAGTCACCAAAGCAAACCACAATTTCCCCTGACTTTATGCAAATGTTTAACTTTAGTCGTGTTCCGATTCGATTCACCTACATTTCTACTTAACTAATATATACCTAATATATATATTGGAGTTACTATGTATAACCTGTGCACACTGTGTGCATGGCAAGGAGTTTAAAATGTTCTTAGATATATGTATGTAGACCGTACTGCAAATTGTTGCTCCACTGTTGAAAGAGTTATTGCACCATCAATCTATAAATGTTAAGATCATGATCCTCTCTCGCTCTCTCGCTCGTCTAAATGTTCGAAAAACAAACAAAAAATACAAAAAAAAAGGAATATTAAAGAAAAATAAAAAATAATCAAATATTTAGTAACAACCTAAGAACAAATACCAAAAACTGTAATTGAACTCGCGCAAAAAATCTTTTAATAGGTATGCCTTAGTATTAGCACACACACAAATATATACATACATGATATATACGGATTATATGTTCTATATGCACGTGTTTTGGCCCTTGAGAACGAAGGTAGTTCAAGCCACTTCCCCGCCTCGGAAGTTCATTTAAATGTGTAACGGAAAATATTCAAATATTCAATTGTTAACAGTTATTTTATACTATTTTGATTAGGATTTACTGCATATACTATATAACATATATATACCTATGTACGATTTGCTTTGCGCTTGAGCGTTTCTATCTTTGCCAAAGTTCCATTCAGTCTATACTTTGAACTCTTTTAAAGGGATTTCCTGTAAATAATATAAGAATCACGCGTGCATATTTTGCTATATATACATCAAATATCTAACGAGATGCGCCTGCATATATACTTATATATAATATATATATATATATACGGAATATTGTGTCTATTATAAACATAAACATACAGTAATATCGCAATGAACAAGATTAAATAAATTTACATTTAGAGAAACATAAACAAAGAGTTCTTCATTCTTATTTGCATGGAATCAATAGCAACTAATTGCCTGATTAAATTTGCTTTAACAATTATGCCCCCTCCACGCAAATTGGGAAATTGATATGGGGCAATAACGGCCAAACAAATTACCAGCTGGGGTGAAACTAATATCAGCCTCAGCTAATGGCCTTATCTGCACTGGACACACATGTACCTATGAGTGGGACTCGAGTGGGATTCGAGTGGGATTCGAGTGTAAGCAAACATATTCAATTGCATTTGTAGATAAATCTAACGTGTATTTACTGCGTTGCTGTTGCGCTTTTGCGACTCCCAAAGGGAACATTTGTGGCTGGAGTATGTGTAGTGCTATCTCACTCTACTTCGCTCTGTCTCTCTTATTTACAGCGCCAGTAATAACACTTAACACTCTAGACTTTGCCAATTGAGCCGAAGAGTGCTTGGCTAAGGGATTATTAATTGGCTTCTATTAATAAAAGTGAGTATAATGTAGATCTGGAAAAGTAGCCTGATATATACGACTATGTATATTTATCGATATCTTTATTTTGTTCTATATGAAATTTTTAAGTGTTATATTTAATATTTATATTATTGAGGCTATAATATATTATGAGGCATATATGTAAGATATAGAAATATTATATTTTTTATTACCTTCCTTCATTTACTCATAAACTTGGAAAAAAGATTTAATTTTATTAATTTTTAAAATTTATTTTTTTAATTTTTAAAATTAATTTTTTTAATATAAAAAAAAATTTTTTTTATTAATTTTTATTAAATGTTATTAAATTTTATTTAAATATTTTATTTGTTATTATTATTATTATTATTTCCATTTTGCCATATTTATATTCAGAACATTTCAATAAGATCGGGCCATAAAGGCGTTAGTTGAATATATATAGGATATAAGAAGAGGAAGCACTAGACTGGAAGACGTAAGAGGTAAAGGAATGTGAATGCGCATACGGATGTAAGTGTGAGAATTCCGCTTCTGCGAAGCTGACAGAGTGCTGCGTCCTGCAGAGCCTGGGCGTGACAAGGAGCTAATGGCAAGACCAAGTCAGTCCATAAGATAGGCTCGAAGTCTGTACTTAGCACTTAGTCCTCTGATGGCCAACGAATGCCTATTAGCCGACATATATGATGTGTGTATAAAATATCTGCCACAGCAGCTAGACACGGGAGTTCAGAGTGTGTGCTAATCTCAACTGGACTGCAGATTCATGCTCAGAATACATTTGCGGTCATAGAGAAAAGGCTCCAATCGATTATGGCACAAGGTGGAAATAACCAGCCAAACTAAAGTAAGGAAATCACTTGCTAACATCAGATGCATTGAGTAATCGAGCTGAACTGTTTGAGTGAGTCCCCACAGAGACCTGCCCAGTCGAGTAGAGAGCCTAATCACTGGGAGCATTTATTGAAATTCCCTTCTAGCATGCGCTCTCACTCTACTGAAGTCTTGCGTTCGCTGAGCAGCAGCAAAAGGCGCTATAAATACTTAATGCCAATTGAATGTTTAATCAGTTTCTCTTAGAACTCCGTAAGCAACACTTGAGCAGGGAAATGACGAAGCGAAGCGGGTTTACATTTCTGTATTGTGCTCTAATATTATGGGATTCGTGCCACGCCCAATCCAAAAGATTAATGGAAGGTGATGCCGTAAGGAACTCTCTATATATTTGATAAGTCACCATTTGTTGATTTCCAGGCACAAACACAAGAGACCTCGTTGAACATCGTGTGTTAGATGACTTCCAGGCGGAAAGTCCGGATCGTTTTGAAAAGGTCGGCGATAAATACTATTATTTCGAAAACCAAGAGACTCAGAATTGGTTTGGCGCTGCCGAGAAGTGCCGTCAGATGGGCGGGCATCTAGTCAATCTGCAGGACGGAAAGGAAATCCTCAGCCTGGGCCCCAAGCTAAGGAGATCCCACGAGTACTGGACGGACTTGAATAATCTTGTTAATACGCAACAATTCTACTCGCTAACCACGGGCAGAGTGGCCAGTATGCTCAACGACCATTCGAGTGGCGACGTGAACATGTGTGGACTCATTCAATACAGTCGATCCCAGTCCAGCTTCAAGCTAACCAAACACAATTGCTTTACGAAAAAGAACTTTATTTGCCAGACGACACAACCGACCACAATATCCTTCTTATTATGGTGATGTATCCTATGATAGTATGTAGAGCACAAAGTAAACGTAACTAAATCTATGTATGTGTCAGCAATGCACTTATCACTAATTATACTCTATATGTATTCGCTTTGTGGATGTGAATCAGGCTGTGGTGCAGTAACAATAAATTGAGTAACCGCAGAGCTCTAATTTAACCTGCGGTGTGTGAGGCTTCAGAAGCGACTAATCCTACAGTAATGCGTGTGTTTAGAGATTATAGAGATTAATATTATTGGAAGAACTCACTTGATTGGCACTGGAAGCTACAACCTACCGTCATATGCATCGAATAATACTACGAACATCAGCTTAGGCCTAATTACATCATCTAGACAATACTAGGAGATAAACAATGTGTTTTCTTATACATATATAGTCTTATGCTAGCGTCAGTTATTTACAGTCTTACAGTCTACACAAGCCAACAGGGCTGAGTAGTCAAGGAGAGGACAGCATTAAGAATATCTCGAAAACTTTACGTGCTATAGACACCCTGGTGTGCTGGAGTACTCCTGTTCCCTTGTTATTCAACTCCATTAAATTTCGTTGGCCTGTGCGAGCAACTCATATCTTCACCCCATTAGTCGGTCCGGCTGACATCAAAGCGGACTGAATGGCCAGGTTGGCATTGCTGGGAGCAGTGCTGCCAGACGCTAGCTCCATGTACTGAAAGGGCACGTGATAGGTTTGACCCTTGTGCTCGACAATCAGGTGACCTCGACCACTGGAGGCGCCCACCACAGTGACGGTGTCGCCTTTTTTCAGCTGCTGCAGCTCGGAGGAGGCCGTGGGCGATAGCGCCGGAGCCGGATTAGCCAATGCGTCCTCTGGAAAATTCATTTTCATGATGCGACTCTGCGGATAGCCCAGCTTCTTTGAATTGGCTGTGATTGTGTAAGCCCGGGACAGTGGCACGGGCGGAGGGCGTTCCTGCAGCGTCCAACCACAGCGTCATAATCCCAGACCAAGTGTGATAGTTTACATGTAATAAAAAATGAAATAAAGTTAATTCAGCTGCGTTTTGAATGAAACAGAGCCAAATGAATGCGATGCCAAATGAAATTGGATTTGGTTACGGCTTAAGCTTTGCTGTATAACAGTGAACTTAACTTCAATTGAAACTGTTTTATTGTTTTGAATGGGATATATATGGTCTTTTATAGCATTTTTAAAAATTATATTGCAAACAAATTGTATTCCATTCCAATTTCTTCACCAAATAATTAAAATATATATTATTTTCCATCTCTGTTTTTTTTTATTAATTTTAATTAATTGTTTTTAAATTTTTTTGTTATTATTTCTATTTTTCAATATTTCCTTCCTCTCTCCCTCTCTCTCTCTCTTTTTTCTCTCTCACTTGCATTCTCTGTCCCTTTCGCTATATCTCCCCCTAACATGTGAAAGACTTATAAAGCTTTACCTCTCCCTAACTCTATCTCTGTCTCCCTCTCTGTCTCACTCTCTCTCTCTCTCTCTCTCTCTCTCTCTCTCTCTCTCTCTCTCTCACTCTCTGTCTCCCTCTCTGTCTCCCTCTCTGACTCTCTCTCTCTCTCTCTCACTCTCTGTATCCCTCTCTATCTCCCTCTCTGTCTCCCTCTCTGTCTCCCTCTCTGTATCCTCTCTATCTCCATCTCTGTCTCCCTCTCTGTCTCCCTCTCTGTATCCCTCTCTATCTCCCTCTCTGTCTCCCTCTCTGTCTCCCTCTCTCTCACTCTCTATTTTTCTCTCTTTCCCTATATCTCTCCCTTAACACCACAGTCTTGCTAAATCTTTATCCCGCCCTAACTCTATCTCCATATCTCTCTCTATCTCTCTCTCTCTATCTCTCTCTCTCTCTATCTCTCTCTCTCTCCCTCTCTCCCTCCCTCCCTAACTCAAGAATTCCTCCTTAAACACTTGCTAAACTGCGCCACTTACCAAATCCAATCCGAACAAACTGCACGTTTGCTGGATAATCTTCTGGTCGCATTTCTCGTGTGGATCTGGAGGCGGGGTGCCAGCAATGGGCTGAGGTCGCGGGCGGGTCACAGTGCCGCCGATGCCCAGACACGGAGCTGGATTGGTGGACTTCGCCGAGAGACGCGGCACTGCAGAGGGAGAAAAAGTTAAGCGATATAGAGATAATCTCTAGAAACCCACTTACCTGTGCTGGGAGCTGCAGTAGCCACCGCTGCTAGGGCGGCCATGGCGGCAGAGGTTGCCTTTCCGTTGGGATTGTTGTGGGCGTTGACGAGCTTGGCGCAGGTGCTAGCTATGGCCGGAAGTGCTGCAATTAGGCCTGTGTCCGGGCGGCAGGATTGCTTCAGGCTGCTGCCCATCTTCTTGCGCCACCACCAGCCGCGCCAGGTGGACTGCATGCGGGTGGCACTCTTATGGCGAATCTCCGTGCGTAGGTGCTCCAGATGCTGGCGAATGCCCTCGCTGATGAACACATGCCGCTTGCCCGGTGCCCAGGCCAGCGTGACAGAGCCGTCCTGCACGGGCAGCTGCTCCATGCCCATGGCATATTGCAGTATCAGCTGGCAATCCTCCAGAGCTTTGTCCTCGGTGCGTCGCAGCAGCCGGAAGGGAGCCAGCATGCGATAGCGCGCATTGAACTGCTTGAAGCGCATTCGATGCGGAAATCCGGAGGCCATCAGGTTAACCGTCTCCAGGACCTGCAGCGAGCGGATCTGGCGCACCACCGTCACCCGCTCAAACCTGCCCGGCTGCTCGAAGGTGTTGCTCCGGATGCAGCGCACGAAGTGCGGCCGAGCGTGGACCAAGGTGCGCAGCAGATTGTCCAGGCGCGTGTGAAAGTCCTGGGTGAGGGTCGAGACGGGTTCGTCGCCGTTGAGCAGATCGGAGTGCGAGGTGGGTGAGATGCGGAAGCTGAGGCCGCGCGGCGCCTGCTGCTGGGCATACAGCGCCTTCAGCTCGGAGCCAAACAGATGCGTGGCGAAGCCGAAGTTGCAGCTGTGCTTGTAGAACACGGCGACCAGATCGTCCGGCACGACGTCCCTGTTGGTGTCCAGAAAGTCAGTCGTGTCATACTCGACGCGTCCGGCGAAGTGCCGGATGGCAAAGAGTCGCGGATCGTCCGGCTCCAGTGCGGTTCTGGTCTCCAGGCGCGTCGAGCAGCGGTGCTGCACCTTCAGCTTGGTCACGTAGCTCTCGGCGGTGCCCCGCACCGAGCACTCCATGTCCAGCAGGCTGAGCAGCCCAGTGCGCAGCGAGGATATTAGATCGATGCAGGGCACATTGTCCACGTAGTCCACCTCGGTCTCGCACACGATGCCTTCGTCCCGGCAGGACTCCACGGACGACTTGAAGATGTGCGTGTTGTAGAAGTGCTGCATCGTCTCGGCACACAAGTTGATGCACAGGTGCTCCAGCTGCGCATGTGGCGATGGCTCCTCGAAGCCGAACATGTCCAATATCCCAATGAATCCGTCCGTTGCGTGTCGCACTGCGTTGTTCAAGGCGGCCATCGACTTGGAGCCCGCGTTGCCGCCGCCAATGGTCGAGGCGTGCTGCGAGGCTGCATCCGCCTGGTTGTGCACCGACTCGTTCGAGTCCGAGCTCAGCGTGCCCAGAGTGGAGCCCAGGCGCTTCAGGCTGTTCGCGCGTCGCACAATCGTTGCCACCAGGCGGCAGTAGAGCGCCTTGGCCAGGCAATCCCGTGTCATGTTGGCATCGCCATCGCCGCAGACCGACTTCACCAGCTGCCCACGCACATTGTGGGTGCGGGTGGTCAGACCGCGAAACAGTGCCGCCGGTGGCACGCCCAATAAACTGGCCACCGAATTAAGCTCCGTTTCACCTTTCACATCTACCTCAAGGCCCTGCAAGAATAAGAGAATAACTTGCTTAGATAAGTAGTATAAAAGAAATTCAATTAGGTATTTGGGAGTACAAAATAAAATTTCTTGCTCAGTTATTTATAAAAGTTTCGTACACAACGTAATTCAGACGTAAATTACCCTTAAGTCACATCAGCGCAAGAAATTTAAAATCAAATGAGATAAAAGTCGTGAGGCGAATTAAAACTCGCGACCTGCTGCGTGAGAGAGCGGCGCTCTACCACAAACGCCATCTCAGCATCGTTGAATTCGTGAATTAGTACGGAATAAGAATTCCAGCCAACTAGATGGCGTTTATACGCAACTTTCAAAAAACACCAATAGATGGCGCTTTAGAACAACTAACATCTAAAAATAGCTGCGCACCAGACGCCATCTATGTTTGAATATAAAACAAATAAATATACGGTAAACACAAATGAAATATACGATATTAATGAAACTGCTGAATTAGCTAATTATGAACTAATGCCAAAAACTTGCATAGTTATCATTCTCGAAATTACATAAATTATAATAATCTTTAGTTCTACAAAAATTCACTTACCCCTCCGTCGATAAACTGAACGTTGCCCAGCAAGAGAACAGCAGCGAGGACACGAACCACATCCAGAAACGGTATACCCAATATGCCCAGGCAGGTCTTCCAAGCCTGGAAACGCACCGCATCCTCTTGCTCGTTCTGGGCGACATCGCCACGCAGATAGCGCAGATTCGCTGGCGAGTAGCCCTCCAGATGCAGCTTCTGGCGCTCCTCTCTGTTGAGGCCGGCAAGCAGCTGGTAGAAAATGTGATAGTTCTTCTCCTTGGGCAGGGGCCGAATGACGCGCGTTTGGTCCAGAAAGTAGCAGTGGATCTTGGTGCGGTAGAGTGCGCCGTCCGTCACCTGCACCTCGATGAACTGGCCAATGCGACTGGACTCGGAGTTGGTCGTTGTCTTGGCCGAGCCAAGCGAGCGTAATACTGTAAAGGCGGCGGCCAAGTGCTTGAACGCATCCGTCTCCTGACCCCCGCCGGCTATGGCAAAGAGCTGGCGCAGCATGAGCATGGCGTTGGCCGTCTTCCCGGCACCACTGGTGCCCGACAGGATGATGGCCTGCGGATAGCCCGTTTCGCTCTGCTGACGCACCGCCTCCTGCACGATCTTCTGCAGCTGTGGCGCCAGCGGCAGGTCGCGTGTGGAGGTGAGTGTCAGCGGGTTGCCCACATCCAGGTAGGGATTGATCGAGAGCAGAATTGAGCCTACATTTGTCTGGGGAAGGATGGGCATATGAAAATTATAAGGCATAGATTAAATGGAGTGCTTCAGACGGGAGTTGCCGACTTGATACCCTGAGCAACTCATTGGGGTCTAGTTATGCTCAGAGTGCTATGGGGTTGAGGTATCAATGTCTGTATGTATATATGTCCTACAAGCGGTCTGTGACCTCGTTCAACCAATAATCTATTAATTAAGTTAAAACCAAACACCTGGCTTGTCGCTGATATTAATCGATCAGCGAGCAGTCAAGTCATCGCTGACGATCGATAATCATAACTACAGCTAACTGCTAAGAGTCCCCTAAGTCGGCTCGACTGCTGATAATACCCTCTGCTAATTGCGATTAGCTGTCAATCGGATAATTTCTAACCGTTGCCTATGCTCACAGAGCGACGGCGAAATTAACAGTTAATCTGCGGCGAGTGCAGAGCGGATATTCAATTTAGAGACTAACTATTACGGTAATTGCTGGAGAGGCGGATGCAGTCGGTCTGCTGGCCACAATTGAGCTGGGCTAAAAGTGAAACTGACAGATGGAACTGGAACTGGAACTGGTTTAGTGGTGTTGGGAGCAAGTGAGAGGAGCTGATGACAGATCTGGGTGGCACTTACGAAGTAGCGCTGCTCGTTGAAGCGCGCCTGCAGGGTGTGCATGACGGCGTGCTCGGTGAGCGGGCCCGCCAGGTGAATCAGGTCCTGCATGTCCTTGGGCGGGCGACTGAGCTGCGACTGCTTGCCGCCGGCTGCCGGGTAGCCGAAGCCGAACGGCAAGGTCTTCACGCTCTGGCAGGGATTCACGTGCTTGGCCGACTGCGAGAACTGTTGGCCGTTCGCCTGCAAGGCCCCCGAGGAGGCAGCCAGCGAATTGGCATTGGAGCTGCGCATGGGCAGCGTGTTGGACCTGGCATTGAGGCTGTGTGGCAAGGGGGCAGGCGGCAGCGTTGACGTGCCACCCAGTCCCGCACTGCTTCCCTTGTGGTGACCCACGGCGGACTTCTCGCTCAGCTGATGCGGCAGCGGATGCGGAATGGACGTGTTCCGCGCCGAGATGACTGCGTTCGAGCCCGCATTGCTGGGCAGCGTCTGACTGTAGTTGTACGCATGCTGCTGCAACGGAAATTAGCAATCACAATTACTCAGATTTTGTATATATAGATATAGGCAGGTGGCTGCACTCACCTTGGGCAGGGTATGCTGGCCGCTTCCGTTGGTGTGCTGCTGCAGTGCGCTGGACGAGAGCCCGCCGTTGCCCAGATTCAGGTTCGGACTGGAGGCGTTCAGGTCGTAGTTGGTTGCCTTGGCACCGCCTGCGCCCAGCGCCACCCCAGCGCCCGCTCCCATGCCGTGATGCTGCACATCGCTGGCCCGGCCATGTCCTTGACTCTCCACATGCAGCCGATTGCGCATGACCAGCAGCTCAGTGCTCAGGCTCTTGAGCCGCTGCTGCAGGTGCACGGCCTCATTGGACGATGAGGCATCTGAGGGAGAAATGAGAACGTTAGTTGGGCAAATATATGAGGCATATACTAAGCATATCCCATCAACTGCAATCACAGTCTAACACCTTGAGATACTCTGCCAACAGTCTTGAATATTCAGTTGCATATTGTACGATGTAGAGCTTTAGGAATGAGATCGAGGTACGCTGAATATTTGGGACAGTAACTGATACATTTAATTAATTTTATGCATATTTTATAACTATTTCAGAATACAGAATTATAGATAAAAAAAAATTATATATAATCTATATATAGTTAGTTATAATTACCATAAGTTATAGGATAGTTCAAAATATTAAAATAAATATGGCAATGTTATCTGAGTTCGCTAGGTAATTAATTAGTTAATTGCAAATACTTATATTAGATATGCCATAGTGGGGTTTATCATATGGGATATATATATATATGGCTTAGCCTTCTTCCCAACTTCAGTTATTTTTCACATAAGCCTTAACCTCAGTCACCTCCACTTAAAAGTCCTATAGAGTACTACAGTATAGAGTATTATATTTAATTAATTTTAAATATCCCACCAATAAATATAAATATAAAATAATATTAAAAAATATATATAAATAAATATATAAATAAATATATAAATAAATTTTTAATTATTGCTTAAGATATATTTCAACATTCATTCTCGCCTGCATTTGTTCCTATCTCTGAAACTTTCTGGCGCTCACCTATTCTAATCTTTTTTAGTTACTTTTTAAATAATCCATAAATACCATTCTTTGTAGAAGCATCCTTAACAGTTATCAAATAATCTCTATGGGTTCATTAAACTCCAGATATTTATCTGTGAGTTTAGCTTATCAAGACGCTCCGCATTGTCATAAACCGAGTTCATTTCGAGCGACAAACATTTTCTGTAGAAGAAGACTTGGCTACATCGATGAAGAACTGAGTGACCTAGATGTCGACGTTGATCATGAACCTGAATTGAATTATTTCTAACTACTTCAATACTATTAAAACTAAATTGGAATTCAACCAAGTCATGGAGTCAGTGGCTAAGCTTGAAGTAGTATTTATTATTATTATAAGTTAAGCAACTGCGGAATCCATCCCGCTGGGCTTATTAGACATTTAAATTACCCAGTTCCCAGTTGACTTGAAACACGGATATATAATTATGAAACTATATTTATCAAACGCGAACCGTTTCGCTTGAGTTGAGAAAAACTTGACTGAAATGTGATATTTAACGATATTACAGAAATAGGAGAATTAAATGAAGTAGAGAAGCTATTTAGTGTAATTTATACAATTACTTCGACTTGAATCATGTATTGGCTTGGAGTATAGAAATATATAGGAGATAGTCAGTTGCATAAGAGACGAGTCTTGCTCTTGAAGAATCATCCTGATCAAGTTGCTACTATATGAAGTTTCTTTCTGAAATGTATATAAATACGAGTTTATTATATTTGCTAACTATCATATATAGTATTCGAGTTGCAAGCATCAGACTGGGAATATATATATATATATATAGTACATATAGGTAAAGTTTAGCTGTGTTCACGGAATTCATTTTTGGGACTCAATTCTCTTCAGCACGCTGAACATTACAGAGATGAAGGATAGACCAGCATACACCTCTGTCTCTTCTGAATCCAAGTCCTGATTGAGAAATGAGTCCTTGTTGAGTAGTGCATTTCTGCCTTTTGGATACACTTTCCTCAGCACTTTCGCCCACTTCCTCACTGAGCCAATGAACCAGTCTATATAGACTAATATTCTAATATTATTAGCCTTACGACACACCCACTTCTCCCCAGTTTGTTGACTATTTTATTCGGCCACAGCTTTATTTACCCTAACAGCTTTGGTCTTGCTTTAGCTGTTGGAATATTTAAATATTCACACAGACTTAAATTAGGAATATATTTGAAATGTTAATGAACCAATTTCGCTCGCTAATCGGCCGACAGCGCAGAACGTGCGCTAAGATGAAACAGAAACAGCGAACTGGCGACAGGTGCCAAGTAGAAGAAGGAGGGGAGGAAGACACAGAAGATGAAGACTTACTGAAATAAAGGGAATAAAATCTCAATGAACTGAAATTTGATTATTATAGCTAGCTCGAAGCGAACTTTCGAAAATGATGACATAAAAAAACACGAGATACCCTCGAATGGGAATCAGTGTAAGTAAGCTGTAGACGGTAGTAGACGACTGGCAGATACTCTATACAGGGTTCTGGAACTACACATATACACTAGACTAGACTGGACTATATGCCCCTCACATTAGCTCAAAAGTTCGTAAAAGAGAAAACCACGCAGTTAAAAGTCTTAATCTAATTGGAATTTTCTCTTTAATTTACCAGAAAAAGTATTACAAAAGTTATCTTCAATCGAATGCAGAGGCAAGCGGCGCGACGTCAAAACCCGATATCTTCGATGCTAGAAACCAGTTTCTGGTTTTTTAAGCTGCCTGCAAGAAGCTGCGGCAAATGAAAACGTTCAACAACATTTTCTTATGACTAATTGTTGGAATAAGTTTCAGATTTTGAATTGTGAGTATTGAAAGCCAATCCATAGTGTGGCAGGTAAGCTGTTTGCTGTGTGAGCAGAGGGCGACAAATCTAACTCACTTTACTATATACATATCAATTTTATATATATTCATATATGTTCATATGACTGTGTGAGTACACTATGCTTCTGCTCTGAGTAGCTGCTAGAGTAACTATCAAAACTGAAGATATGCATCAGTCAGGCAAGTTGATTCCATCTAAGTTCTACTTTGCTAATTACAACAGGGATTTGCTATAAGTTATGGCTGACAGCATTGGTTTATGCAGATATATGTCTCCTTCTCTCTCTCTCTCTCTCTCTCTCACTCATTCTCTGTCTGAAACAACATATAAATTTCTGCTGCTGCCATTAAGACAAAGACGAAAATTGATATAAATTGTTAACTCTATGTTCAATACTCTAATAAATAGTTTTTTGACTTATAATCATTTTATATATTTTATGGATATATAGTAAAAAAAAAAAAAATATATATATATATATACATATATATCCATATAATCAGCTTATATATTTTTTTGATATATATGTATATTTATACATTATATATTATATGGATATATAGTATGGATTATAATACATATAGTATATGGATATATGGTATATATTATATTTATTATAAGTTTAACTATAGAGGATACTTTCAATACTATATAGCTCCCAATTATATAGTCTATATAAGATATTAGCCGCTTACATACAGGCATGATATATTTCGTCTCACATCATATCAACACATTAACAATTAAACTATAATAAATTTAATTTATTATTAATTTAATTATTCAATTTAATTTTTTTTTTTAATTTTGAAATATTTCTTCTTAATTTGAAATTCTCTCCTCTTCTCTTGCAATTTAATTTCTGCATGCATCACATAAGACGTAGTCAGAATCGCTTGCAGTCAAGAAATTTTCTTGGAAGCTGAAATCAGCGCGCATAGAGTTTGCCACCAAAGAGCAGACAATAAAAACAAAACCGACTGGACCCAGCGACGACGACGACGGCCACATTTAAAGATCTCAACGGATGTGTTGGCGGCGACATCGCCTGGCTCCAAAACTGGTCAGCAATGGGCGAGCGGCGAGCGGCGAGCGGCGAGGCTGCGGCAGAGCGGGCCCTGGGCATATGTTGCAAGCCGTACGGCACACGCACACACAGCTATACACCCAAACGGCTAACCAAGTTAGCTCGTAGACGTGTACACACACAGCTATATACAATTATACAGCTAAACACCTAAGCACGTATACAGCTAAACGTCTCGCTGGTTATACAGCTGCGCGCCACTGACGAGGGACCCATATAGGTACCAGACGCACGCTAGATGTAGGTACATATACATATAGAGGGGAGTCTGCCCATAAAGGTACATAGAACTAGATGCTGCAGGTACCTAAGTGCGCTTGTCCCTAGTACGCATGTACCTAAATGCATGCAGGTACGTTCAGCCTGTCTCTGTGTACCTTAATATATATGACCATGGCGACTCTGCGTTATTTATACCTAATTTATATATATATAAAAAAGTCTTTAATAATTAACTTTCTAAGCAATTCATTGAAAAGTTTTGTCTTTAGAAGGGCAAACAGTTACTGAGGTTCAAAGCTCTTTAATAATGCTCGATAAATCAGTTTCCCAACAAGCAGATAATGCGCTTTGTTTCTTTATAAAACAATGGGGGGCCATATGAGTTGTGGCCGCAGTGAAACGAAAGACTTAGGAAACAAACTGGAAATGGTCGGTCGGGAGAGTGTGGTCGTGTGGCAGTGTGGCAGTGTGGTTGTGTGGTTGTGTGGCACTCACCCTGCAGCTTCTTCTCGGTCTCCCAAAACTTTTGCAATTCCGTAAAGTATTTATCCAGTATGAACACTTTTGACAGGCCCAATGTGGCCATCGTAGATGCACATTTGTGTGGCCACAGCGGAGAACGAAACTAGCTAATTTCAACTGCAGTCGCCCCGAAAAACGAGTTTCGACTTCAAATCTTTTACTTTTTGGCGACGAAAAGGACGACGAGAGCACGTGAGAGGATCGAGAGGAGCTCGCTCCGTCGGCACCGGCGATGATATTTCTTATTTGAATAATTTCTTATACAGATACACAGCACAAAACACGCCCGATCGAACAGGTTTTCCGCACAGACGCTTACAGCAGGCAAACATTGTCCAGGTTGACCAGCTTGTATGTATGTGTGAGTGTGTGTCTCTCTGTCTGTGTGTGTGTGCGTGCGTGTCTGTGGCATACAAACTGGGCCTGGGCCTGGGCAGCGATACCGATATGGGACGTGTGCAGCTGCTTTGGCTTTTTGGCTCGGAGCAGCAAGTGAAACAGCAGAAAAACAAACACGAGAAAAGAATGCAGAAGGGCAGCAGCCAAATCACTGAAAGTATCTGCCAGATACTTTTCGGAGTTGTGCAATTGTCTCTTGCTCTTGCTGTGCCACTCTTCGCATTATTATGTTTATATATATATATATTTCTTTTTATGCTTCTTGTTATTATTGCTGTGGCTCAGGCGCGCGCGTTTGCAGACGTTTTTTGTTGTTGATTTTTTTTCTTTCTTTTTCTTTTTTGAAAAACGAGTTACCACCAATTTCAACTGGCAGCAGCAGCAGCTCGGAGTGGGAACTCGAAGTAGATGCTTAGATGCCTTAAAGGTACACACACAGCAGATATGTATAAAGTAGTTTGCAGAACTCTTGTATATTTCAACTAAACTTTGCTGTGATTTGTTTTTTGTTTATATATATAAATATATCTGTATATATGTTTCACTTGAACTTCTTTTAGTCCACATTCACAGCTTCTTCGTACGGTACGCAGCGAACTGCCGCGACTCTGATTCGCTCGCTTTCAGGCCAATGCGCAGACTGAACGCGCAGAGACTCGACGCTCGCTGCAGACGCTGGATGTAGAAAAGCGATCGAGACGCGCTCGCCGCGCTCTGAGCGGCTCTCGCGTGCTGGCGCAGGTAAATTTTTCAAACAGGTAAAAGGCCCGAGGTCTCTTTTTTTCAGTTTCAATTACTCCGTCTGTGCAGTCGCTCAAATATGGGGTCAAGTATTTGAACTATGGGCCTCTCGCCTGGCTGGCTGAGCTGTCTCGTTTACTGGTCGCGTGTTAATTAGTGTTGATTGCTTATTGTTTTTTACTTTTCGTTTTTCTTCGCCTGGCCTTTGTTATTGTTTTGCTTATGTTTCATGCTGCATTTCGCAGTTCCCACATCATTTCCACTGCATTCTGCAAATCATTGTCTCTAGCTGCTCTAGCTCCAGCTGCGTGCTAATTCATGCCACATTTCTAACAGTCGGACACGATTTTCTAAACATGCAAATATCTATTTTCGCCAGCACACTCAAAACAGGTTTATTTCAAATTATAGATAACCCCATTTTGGTTTTGTTTTCAAATTAAAGCGAACTATTTTGTTGGTCTTCCAGTTCAGAGTTTTCCTTGTGGCTTAGAGATGCTAAAAGCATATCTCTAGGTAAATTAGCTTATTGGAAACCTTTCTTTGTTCTGTTAACAATAATTCCTAAAAATTAATATTTGTTTATTTTACCAATAAATAAACAAAACATATTCATAAACAAATATAAACTCTATTAATTTGCTTATCCTAGTCAACAACCCACTGGCTTAACAAAGACATGAACCACACACAACTTCAAGCTGGTATGGTAACCCTAAATAATGGTTTTCTCTTCACTGCAGATCGATTCGCTGCACCACAGCCTCACATAGCCAATTCGCTGCAATTGCTTAGGCTTGAGCAATTTCCGTTAACTGAGAAGCGCATTTAAATACTTGAATTAAATTCTTTAAGTAAATTAATATAATTAAACGACTTTACAGGTTTTATTAAAAAAACTATGGATACGAATCTAAAATATGAGTTCGTTTAAAATATTGAATATTATTATACCCTGAACCCATTCATCTTTGTATCTATAGTCTTAAAATTTGGTTTGTTATTTTTTATTTTTACAGATATAAATGGCAAAATCACGCTCTGAAAGTTTGCTAGAGCATTCTTACTTGTTTTTATTGTTATTATACTCATAAATTAATATGCCTCACAAGATATTCAAGTATCAAGCTAAGGTTAATAAAAATCGAATATCATTATCTTCATAGATCATAAAAAATGTAACTTCATAAATCATGTAAAGCATAATCCTTCGAAAATTTACAGCTTTCCTAAAGAGGACACAAACTTATAACTGACTTTTTATCTTTATTCTTATTATTTATTATTATTATTATTATTTAGATGGGGGTGGAGAAGATCATTAGAGAAAGGCCCTCCAATAGCTACCATCGAGCTGCCAAATTCAACTCTTTTCGGCTCTACTGCGATCACTTGTTGCGCCATAATATCAACTATAAATCATGTATTTGTCATATACAGACAAGCATATGCTTACCAGTTATGTTTCCTGTGGTGTTGTTGCTCTTTTTCTTGCGCCTGGCCACCGGAAGCGTATAAATAGCTGAGAACTTTGTGAAGCGCTCGACCACATCGTGATTGGCTTTGGCGGCGGATAGCAGCGAGGAGTCGTGTTCCTTGGAGGCGCTTAGCTCCGGCTTGTCCAGGGCTGGCAAGGCCTTGCTCTGCTTCGGCGAGGGTGTTGTCGAGCTGCAAAGTATTGGAGTCAGGGTGAGGCAAACACTTGCTGCTGGGGCAGCTGTGGACCCACCTGAGGGCCTTGTGGTACTGGCAGAAGAAGTCGGGGCGCATGCGATGCCGGCAGAGGAAATCCTCGCACAGCCGCAGCACGTCGTCGCCGTTCTCGCTCTGCTCCTTGGCGGGTCCACTGGGTGTCGAGGTGCGCAGCGTCTCGGGCGCCTCTGGCGTCTCATGCAGCCCATGGCTCTGCGAGCTGAAGAGAAAGGCCGGCAGGGAGGCGCCCACAAAGTCGGGTATGTTCTCAAAGAAGTCGGCGGTGCGGTCGTAGCTGCTGCTGCCGTTGCCGCTGGTGCTGGAGCCCTTGCAGTCCGGCTTGGTCAGGTGTCGGTGCACGTAGTCGGCGTACGTCTGGTCCGGCAGCAACATAGCATCAACATCTTGCGTGACCCATTAACCGAAGAGATCTGCAACAAATGAGTTGGATGCGTAATCAATCGCAACATCAATTCGCATTTTAATTGCTTTTAAATCAAGCGTACAACTCTCCTCGCACTCTCCGGCGGTGGCCAGCGCCGCTTGCAACTTGTTGCGGCTTCCGCGTCTGCATCGCCCATAAACCTGTCAGTTTATTGGCGCATGCGATTACCTCGATTAGCGTGACCATGACGAAGGTGACAGACACGGACGCTAATGCCTTTTACTGCGTGTGACGGCAAGCCGTGCAACACGCCCTCCCCCTCCCCCTCCCGCTCTTTTCCAATCTCTCTAAGAGCTCCAAGTCTGGCCGCATGCCGTGCCAGATAGATGAGTTGCCAGCCGAAATGAGACACAATATTTATGCCACACTTTGCCAAACCGAACCGAACCGAACCGAACTGATCCTCGTGTGGTCTAGCGCTCTGCCTTCTCGACTTTTGCTTTCCGCAATTAACTTAAATGATTGTCATAAAAATGTGTGGCTGCTTTAGCCATGGCCATGAGCCATTGCCGCCAGCGCAGGCATTTTTCAGTGTCAGCCCAGCGGGCGGCTCCGTTTGAGTACTCGTAGAAAGCCTCAGCTCGCTGATATCTGAGTCACTTCCACATTTTTTCCTGTTTATTATGGCGATTGCCCAATAAGGCCAAGTAGCTCGAGCTGTGAGTTCTGCTCGGCTGACACCTTCAGCTCTGCGCCCAAGCCCCTTTCAAGCCAGCCGACTTAACCAATTAATAGTTCTCTTATTGCGATATAAATAAATAATTAATCGAGCATATTAGGAGGGAGTTCATATTTGCATTTATAGATTTGTATCACTTAGGGAAAATTCTAAAATAATAAGAAGACTCAAGTTATAGTAGAGAGGTATATAGTAGGCTTCTTATGAAATCTCTAAGCACGTATTGAGTATTAAATAACAATAAAGTTTATGTGTGGACTCAACATAATCATGAATCTTCACATTCCTATCTGGCTGCTTAGCTGATAAACATAATTTCCTCCTGTTTATGGTATGACGAGATACGTCTGTATAGCTATGGATGCCTCTCTGTCTGTCGCTCTCTCTCCCCCAGTCACTCCATCTCTCTATATATATATCTCTTTCTCTTTCTGTACCTCTTTCTCTCTCTCACTCTATCTGTCTCTAAAAGCTATAGACTTACAATTTGTATACAGTGTATTAGGTGGGTCAGCCACACTGAAAGATTTCCTGAAGCCAACTGTCAGGTAACTCGTTGAAGACGTTGAAGACGTTTAAGCCATATAAAACATTTCGCATCAGGAATATATGCATATGTACGTGGGATATTGAGAATTTTCCGAACTCGTTTAAGACTTTAGCTTATAGTTATATACATGCTTGTATTTACCTTTACAGTAGGTTCGACTTATTCAAAAGTTTTTTCATCAACAAAAACTGAGATTTGGATGAAATAAATTTTTGGTATATTTTATTTTTTTTTCAAAATTATGGTAATAAGTTTTGAGGAAGAAGCGTCTGTCCTTTAAGATTTCATTTTATATTATTATTATTAATTTTCTCAAATTTAAGGGAAAGCCCTTTAAAAGTGAAGTAATTCTTAAGCAAAAGTCTATACAATAAGGAAATTATTATACCTTGGCCCTATACAGTTAATAATGATTAAGAACTCATAGAAAAATTAATAGAATTTAAGAGTAAATGAGAATTTATTACTGACTAAAAGAAAGCGAGAGAGAGCTAGAGGAATATACAGATTGGCAGACTTAAAGTCTAGATCTTTTTATACATACAGAGGAGCACATGGGTGGACAGACAAATATATGGTCAGATCCACTCGCCTGTTCAAAGCACTATCTATTATGTCATTAGCCATGGTATACCTCCTTCGGCTGCCTGTTGCATACACTCAAGCAAAAACTCACTCCACTCGCTCCCTTCTCCACAATAAACATTTCTTGTCAGCAAATCAGTTAATGAGAATTGACCGCATTGATATCATCTGCTTGGACAAGAATTATGTAAATAGACAAATGTAAGGAGATAAGTTAGCCCATAAATATGATAACCTACAGCGAGGCGCATTTATTAGAGACAGTTCGACGGGGAGAGCAGCTATCGATGAACGGAAAGCTTGGGAAGGAGCAGCGTAGGCCTTGTGTGCTTTGAACGTGGTTAGAATCAGGTAGCAAAATCGCATAAACTAAAATAAATCTCATAAATATGCAGTCGTAGTCAGAGTCGGACTTGGAGTGGTCTCTGTGGTGGCCCTGGAGCTGCAGCTACCTGAGGAAATGTATCTCAATATGTCCGTCAGGGACAGCCGTGCGGCATGCAGAGGCGAATGTGGCGAATGCCAATGCATCTTAACCGAAGTTATTTATTCTAACTACGCGAGCGATAAAAGATTTAGCGAGCGAGAGACGCAAATGCTGTTATAGGTCGCCCAGGTCCGCTCCGAGACAATGTGGCCTGCCCGACTAATTTGCATTTGTGCCCGGGCTGGCACGGAACAAATCAGCGCTGGGGCTTGGATGCATATAAATTTATTACCAGAAGGCTTCGAGACGCTTAAGTATTTAGTGCGGATTGGGCAAACATTCGCAATCAATTTGAGGGCACGGGCTGAGGGGAACCGTTTCCCAGGAAGAAAAATCACTGATCAGTGATCATAGGGTACGGCAGAGCGCAGCAGAGAGTACCCCATTATTATCTACGATTGGGGCTCGCAGTCTTGGGCGATGGCGATTCATTGCCCTTTTGACTTGCTACATGGAAATTACATGATTTAACTTAATTTAATAAAGAGCCAAGGGCGCAGCAATTCTCTCCCGGACCGCCATCGAGCGGCTGGCATCTCTGGAGAGTCGTGTTGCCACAGTTCGTGCCAGGCTTTTGTGATTTACCGCGATTTGGACGTAGTCCAGGCTAGGCCAGGCCAGGCCACAGCCGTAGCCAGGCACACATGTCTAATAGAACAACAACTGGCCTCGCCTCGCCCGGCCTGGCCTGGCCTGGGCTGGCTGGCATCGTCCATCATGGTGGGCCAACGCCAACGCCACACTTGTCAAAATACCCGATGACCCAATTAGAGCTGCCCGTGGTAGTGCGGCCTCGGACCACGCGCCTTTTCTCTCAGTGTACAGCACATTTGTGCAGATCAAGAGATTTTGATTAATAGCTGGTTGTTCTGCCAGAGCCTGGGCCATTTCCTTAGTTGCTCACTTCGCCAGTCTGCCCAGCCCCCAGGCCTCAGATAGACATTGAGAAATATTTTCGAGAATCGACTCGACAGACAGACAACGCTGCAGTCAAACTCAATGAAACTCTGCCCTAAAACCTTACTCCCTGCCTTGCAATCATTTTATGTAGGCTCCTTCTGCAGCCGCAGCCCTGAATGTGTGTTAAGGCCAGTCGGAGCTGGAGCGGCGCATGAACTGCATATATCCTTATCGTGCACTGCCGGCGAGCTTGTTGTTATGGATTTAGCTTATATCGTTGCTGTTCTAGTAGTGCTATCTTATCTCATATCTCGATTGGAGAGCTGTCATATCTATGGCATAGCTAAAGGTCTAGCTGGGTCGCTTCAGGCATCAGAATTCTTCATTCAAATCAAGTTTTATCTTTTATTATATTTTATTTCTACCTTATGTCTTTCAAAGGTTTCATTTTTATATATTCAACGGGCTTGACTTGTTTCCCAGAATGACTAAAAAACAAGGATACAAAATACTTAAGATCTAGGTCATAATAGAATTCAGTTGGGTGAGAGACTTGGGAGCAGTAGACTTAGGAGACTTAGGAGCAGAAAAAGACGCTGTTTGAAGTTCGGCTTAGAGTGGCTAATGAATGCCCTTGTCAATCGATTTAGGTGTTTAATAACAATGCCTATTTATAATAATAGTAGTTAGGATATAAATTCATCCTGAGTCAAAGGACCTTGGGTTGGAGACATGATAAACGAGCAATCAGCAGCAGCCTAACATATTTCTACAACTAGTAGAGATTTCCGTCAAGGAAGAACACTCAAAAGGCTCAAGACTCAGCTCTTGAGTCTATACAAACTAGGCTAGTTTTATATATAATATCATCCATACTCTAGTAAAAGCCGCTATCTAGCCACAGCAAACTAAACCCAAAAGCTGAAATGTTTCACATTCGAAGCACAATTTCTATAATTACATAAAAATGCAAATCAGAACTAGCACTCGGCTGGTGCTTCAAGGTGTTGCTTTAACCATATATAAATAGATATAGTTGGCAGCGGAAAAGGAAATGGAATCTGAAACGGAAATGGAGCTGTGGAGTTGTTTATGTGGGAGTCTTTGGTCTTCGCTCGAGTCGGAAATATGCAGGCGAGCAAAGAGGTGTGCAAAGACTTTTAATCGCACTTTGATTGCATTAGCCCAACAAGGCTGACAGCTGAGCAGCATCTCGGTTCGATCCGAGCTGAAATTTGAGTTGCGTTAAATTTCTGCTCGTGTCCATGTTATGTAATATGATGATGGCAATGCGATGTGATGCGATGCCATAAGATGCGTGGCGATGCGACGCGCTGCGCCGATAGAACAGCCTCCTCCAGTCGGATGCACTCGCATGCCAACACGTGCAGCGAGCCCTCGCTAAGGCGATCCGAGACGCGGCAAAAACTTGCCATCGCCATTTACGTTCGCACTGAATCAGTTAGCAGAAAAAGGCTTCAAACAATTAGATGCATGTCAAACCGATTGCAGCAGTCGCTTTATGAATTACACAATTCACAATTCACAGTCGCCAGTGGCCAGTCAGCAGTCAGCAGGAGTCAATATACCGAAAGCTGAGCAGGAATGTGACCTTAACCCGCTGAGCGCAGCAAGCAGCTAATTTCCATGATCGATGGCGCTCCCAGCCAGGCCTGACCGAGCACTATTAATCACAATGCACTTCCTTAAAGGGGAGCGAGATCATTGCAGATTGTTTATACTAATCAATCAACACCTTCTCACACATGGACTCTGCCTGTGATCTCTGTAATATGGCCACTGGCAGCGCTCAGCGATTATCGGCGGAATCGGGGAAAAAAGCGAGTAGAAATGTTGCAGACGAGCATAACTGACTGCGCAATGCTCTTCACTGTTCGATCACAGATAAGTTTATTGAAGAACGAATACTATAAGTTTATTATATAATATAATATACCATAATATAATATAATATGATATAATATAATATAATATAATATAATATGATATAATATAATATAATATAATATAATATAATATAATATAATATAATATAATACAATATATAATATATAGATGGTTCTTTGAAGTATATATATCTAATTCCCACACTCTAGCCATATAACTACCGATTAGATCAGAAATATTCCTAGTTCCCACTTCTCTAGCCACCTCCCTAGCATGCATATATAAAGATATATGAACAGATTACACTAAACCAATATACTTTCTCAATTTTGTAAGCGGGCATAAAAACGCTTCAAGCCAAATAGGAAATGTCGTGACCAAGAAGAACTGCAAACAAGAGAAGCACTGGCTGAGCCTACCTAAGGGACATCTTAACGCACTAGGCACCCTCGACTTAATGTCATAAGTATATACCTTACAATATAAATATGTCTGTATAAGGTGTGTGTGTGTGTGTGTGTGAGTGTGTGTGTGCTGTGGCTACACTCCCACAACAGTTGAAAGAGGCAGCAGGCAGGAGGGCAGGCGAGGCAAGTGAAGTTTGCATCCACAGACTTGATATGCCCTCGGGCTGAGCGCATCACCTGCGCATCTTTTCGGCAAAGGCCGATTTTGATTTCCAACTCGGGCTCTGTGCATTCACATGCCCATAGCCATGGCCATGGCTGTGGCCATCGCCATTCCCATTCCCATTCTCATACCCATTCACGATCACATCCGTGCTGCAGCCAGTCAGGCAGTCGGGCCAGCCAGGGCCGAAATTGCACGCAGGAATTTATTTGAAAGCCTTGGGATGCATCTACCACTAATTTTTATCTTGTCTTCGCTGTCAGGCGGCCACGGCAGCCACAGCCGCCGCCGCCGTTGCGCAGTTACAGAATAACAAATGGAATTTTTCAATGTCGATATCCCGAGTCGACACACGACCCACGACAGTTAGCCAAAGCCCAAGCGCTTGGCTCAATTTAAGCAATTATGGAAATGGGCACAGGTAAGCCCAGCAATCAGCAGATAATCAAATTAGAATATCTGCGACACCTGCTGGCCGTTATCGCTGACTCAAGCAGAAACATAACTAATTCCATGTTAGGAGCAAGTACCGTAGCACACATATAGCCATAAATGATAAACACCTACAATGGTTAGCCCTAAATGACTGTCCATGTGAGTGAGAAGGTGTGTGTGTGTGTACTTGAAGGGAGACACTAACAACTAATTAACACTTCCAGCTACTTCTACGCCTACCCAAGCGACTAACCGCATGCCGACTGAATTAATGAACGGACTGAAGATCGCGTGACGACATGAAGTGAGTCGACGACGCAGAGTCCCATAGTCCAAGGAGAAGGCGCAGCGGCAGCGGGCGAGGGCTAGGGCCAGGGCGCGGGCAGAGGCGGCGTCATAGTCAGTGTCAGCGTCAGCGTCATTTGGGGGCACGTTGGAAGCGCAGGAACAAATGTCGTGCCAGGCAAATACATACCTCAAGAAATCACAGGGAACAGGTTTCGCGGGTACGCGAAGAGCAGCGAGTGAGCAAATGAAAAAAAATTGGCATAAATGTTTATGATACAGTAAACGGATGACGACGGCGACTAACTACGATGATGATGAAAAACCTGGGCTGGCAGGCGGACTCTGGACTGTCAGCCAAGTGGAACGTTGAGCAAACACACACACACACACACACACATATTGCATTGTCTGCAACAAAACAAACATTGGCCAAAAGTCTGCAGTGGAAGAAAGTGAATTGTTGCCGCTAATCAAATATGCCAAGCCAAACGGATGTGAAACGAAACTTTGACTCGTACCATGCGAGAGCCAAGCTCTGCATACAATTGGCCACATTTCTTTTAGCTGCAACTGAATTAAATATGGAAAGAGATGCAACAAGCCACAACAAACAGAGAACAGGGCGCAGAGCACAGAGGCACAGGCACAGGCACAGCTGACAGCTGTAAAGTGTCGTCTGTGCCAATGGCTGACATTGATGTATTCGATATGGCCAAGCACACAATTACAATAAACAATGTTGGGAATGGGGTTAACCGACTCGATACTGCAAATCAGATTGTTTTGACTAGATAATAACAGCGTTGCCAATGTGAGAGTCTCTTTCACTCAAGCATGATTTAGAGTGGATCATAATGAGATGTTTAGTTGCCAGCGTGAGCTTAGGTTTATAATTATCTATAAAATGACTAATTGCAACATGGCTATAAAGTATTACCTAGCTAATTTAATCTTTCACATTTACTAAACTATTCAATAATCATATAAGTAATATAAAGATAAACTCTTCTACATTTTATTCCTCCCACACTTGTTCATAATTAACAGATATTTAAGTATCACCTAATGTTTTAATTTTAATTTTTTATTTATTTTTTATATTTTTAAATTTTATTCATATGTTTATCTCACTTCAGCCGACTTTCCCATGCAACAAGGCCACTAAATTGATAACAGCTTAGGAACAGAACAACTTATTTCTTAGCGCATATAAATATTCAAGTAACGCAAGCTGTAATTTTTGTAGAACATGTTAAAATATAAATCAGGAATGTAACTGGATCTATCTACGCTAAAGATGCCTTCCGTGCCCGCCCCAGGCGCCGTGGGAGTTTTGTTGTTGTTGTTATTCGCTGCACCCGAAACATGTTGCGGGCAACATGTTGCTGATAGCGACAATAGCAACAAGTTCCGCTGCAAAGGCAGGGAAGGGAGGTAAACGCAACGCGATTCACATAAGTTAAACATTTGATAAATTACGAGTTGATCTAGTTATTGCCAAAATATTGTTATGTGTTATTATCTTTGTGCTGCGACACGTCCCTTGGGCTTTGCACTTAACTTAATGCTCATACTTCACTTTAGTCCATATAATTTATAAACATTTAAGCACACATTTTATTTTCTTTATAGGCTTGTCGGCACTTGAACCTTTATTACTTTTTGGCACTGTTTATATGGCCAGACATTTTTGTTCCTCTAGAGTAACTATCAAAACACTTTCTTTATCCATATATTTAATTTATTTAATTCATCATCATTAACAATTTGCACAGAATAAAATGTAAACAAACTCGAACCCACGTTTGACAACTGCTCACAGACTGTTTTAGACTCGGGAATTCGCGTACCGCATCGATCTTCGCGACTTTACGTCCGCACTCGTCGCATGTTGCTCGTGCACTGATCGTGAGCGAGCACGAAGAGGAATGTGGAACCGGTGCAGCCAGCGACTAAACTAACACACGCTGACCAGCTGGAGCAGCTGCTTAGGCTTCAGCACAAATACAACCGCAACTGTTTCTGCATCTCTCCCTCTTTCTCTCTCACTCTCTTTGCACACTCTGAGTGCAACAGAAGTTCTGGAGTCTCCAGCACAGGCGTAAAACAATTAAGTCGTTGGGCGTGCGGCTTGTTGAGTCGCACAATCAGGCAGTGGGTGTAACTGGCTGCTAATAGATTAGCTCAATGGGCATGGAATTACCTTTTATAAAGGAATTTGAATATATATTATCTATATACTAAATTTGTATATTTATATATAGTCATTAAGTCTTAATATATAAGAGTTAGAAATTTTATTCATTTATTGTTTTTAGTTTCCAAAAAAAAAAATTTAAATAAATATAAAATAAATTTAAAAAAAAAAATAAAATAAAACAAAATACTTGTATTCTAATATTTTTTGTACTTTTAAGTAAATCTACTAATATAAATAAAATATGTAATAATTAATTTTTAACCAACTACTAAATCCCAATAAATAACAAGTGAGAAAAGAAAGAGAATTTCCTATAAAAATATAGAGAATTTAAAAGAATTTTATACTCATAAATCTCAGCTTTTACATATATGTTTACTTCTGTCAAAACACTTACAGAATATTAGGATAGTGCTCTTAGTTCAGTCCAGTGGCTATGGCTAATATTCCCACAGAATCGGAGCGACGCACATACTATATACTCTTTATAATTCCAGCCGAGTCCCAGCTCTTAACTCAACCAATAACTAAACAACAAAATGCATATTGCATAATCTGCAGAATAATATATTTGAATATTTAATAATTATCAGAATAATATTTGTATAATTTGATGTGTATAAATTTTAGCTCTTTAATAATTAGCTGCATAATTAATTTGTATAAATTTTAGCTTTTTAATAATTAGCTGAATAATTAATTTGTATAAAGTTTAGCTTTTTTTGGTTCAATTACAATTTTATAATAATTACAATCCTTTCACTTAGCCTAATTAATGCGTTATTAAGCTTCGTTGCGTTCCTCGGGGCGTGTCTCGCTGTAAAAGCCCAAGTTCATCGTGGGTATCATATTGCTGTAGAATGACAATTCCGCTGGCCTCAAGTTGGGCATGGGCACAGGGTCCTGGGCGGCGGCCGGCTTGGCAGCGCCGACTTGCTCGCCGGCATTCGCATGTGCCAGCGGCACTGCAGATGCCGCTAGCATAGCCTCCTGGGTGCTCTTGGCCACGCTGTGTTGTAGCTCATGCACCTTGAGATGCGTTTGCAGCTCAGCCTGCTGGAGGAAGTTGAGGGCGCAGATGGGACAGGTGTAACTGGGGCCATGCACCTCCAGCTCGTGCCGCTGCAGTTGCTCGCGCCGATTGAAGTTCTGTCCGCAGACTTTGCAGGCCAACAGGCTGTCCATGTGCAGAGCCCGATGGCGCTGTAGATCTCGTTCCCGCTGGAATCCCCTGTCGCAAACGTCGCAACGAAAGTTACGTGACACCTTCGGTGATGGCTTAATCTTTGTTTGCATTTGTGGATAGGACTGCGCCTGCGTCACTGCACCTCCTGCTACTGCTGTTGCATCGTTATCAACGTACGGATGCAGCGGAACCTGCACTGGCTCCGCTGACAGCGTCATGCGCAAATTCTGCTGCTGCTGCTGCTCGGCATCGCGCTTTACGTGCACGTGCTGGTGCATGGAGAGCTTGTCCTTGCGTGCAAACGAGGCGGGACAACGGGCACACTGATACTGTTTCACCTCTGAATGGGAGCGCCTGTGCTTCATCAGCTCCAGGGGCGTTTCGAAGGACCGCGGACACTGCTGGCAAACAAAGGGCTTCTCGCTGCTGTGAATGCGCAAATGCTTGGTTAGATTTGTGTTCCGTGAGAAGCTCTTGGAGCAGACATGGCACGAGAAGGGACGCACGCCCGTGTGCACAATGGAATGCTTCTTCAAGTCTGACCGTCGAACGAATCCTTTGTTGCAGTTGGCGCACATAAACGGACGCTCTGCGTCGTGCTGTTCCTTGATGTGCGCTATCATGGCCGGTCGCGTCGTCAGACGCAGCTGACAGTAGTTGCAGATGTATGGAGCAGCAAGATCGTGTCCTGCCAGCTCATGCTGCTTGCAATCCTGCTGCAAGGTAAAGGCCAGATCGCAGTATTGGCAGAGGAAAGCGCTCTTGGGATGCGCGTTGGCATTGCCAACGGAATCGGCTGTGAGATGCGCTTGCATGAGCGCCATTTGCGCAGCATCCATGCCGAGTGGTATCTCCACATCTTCATCATTTGCCGCCTCCTCGTCATCCTCCTCGTCCCACTCCTCGTCTTCATTCTCGCCCTCGGCATCGGAGCCCATGAACTCGTCATCGCTCGTTTCACATAGTTGATCCGGATCCACGTCGACGATGACGCAACCTTCTTCGCCCTCCTCAAACTCAAATACGCCGGGATTGCCATTTAAGCCCGGTCGATACTTGGCATCCAGGGCAATTATATTCTTTAAATCCTGCTGCAGCTCCTTTTCACGTTGTTGCAGGAACCGACGTTGCTCGTAAAAGTCCTTCAGCGTATCCAGACACCGCTCACAAATGAGTTCCGGCAGGAATTCATGGCGCTCGTACTTTATACCCCAGACATTGAGGCACGCATCAACAATTAGTATACTTTCGCTTTCATTTTCGGAATTTTCCTTGACATATTCCAAAGATGCTTCATAGATATTTGGCGATTCCTTGGTCACAGTGGAGCGTGAATGGCACAGACGGCATGGCGTTGATTCCGTTGTGTCCTCCTGATGATTTTTATTATCCTCGACTGTTGCTCCTGCGTCCTCTATTCCCAGATTTAGCATTTTTTATCACCTGGTTGACACCAATGAGGGACAATGCGAGCAATAATCTTTAGCATAGCTGAAAACATTTTAACATCGGCGTGCTGCTGTTAACAGAGTCCACTGCCCATATTCTGGATACAAAAAATTCCAGCCCTGATATTAGCGATGTTTACATTCGAGAACGGTTTATTTTATATAAATTTGGGTTATATTAAAGTTAAATTAATTAAATAAATACGGGGTTTCACAATTAAAAATATGAAATAATTTAAAAATAAGTTTCTTACTTGTCATTTAGAACTAATAGCAAAATAAACTCTTAACAGTGCTAAGGGAGTAACTACATTAATATTTGCCACCGATAACAGCAGACTATCTATAAGCGATATAGCTATCGATAAGAAAACAAATTGCACATCGCATATTGAAATGCCGCCCAATGATACCGTTCCATTTGAATTTCCATTTATTGTGAGAATTTATATTTATATATTTATTGCGAATTTTTATTTATACTAATTTTACTAAAGAAATATTTCTTCAACAATATTAAATGATAGATTTTCGTAAAAATCATACTATATATATAAAGATTTCATCTACTTTTATATACATACATATTCTTTAAATTAAAACGTACTCAGGACGTAACTGCTTAATAATCTCTACGTATGTAGATATAAGTGAATGCATGTATGCATGTATGTATATGAAAATAAATGTATGCTCAGCATGCAGTACACACGTTCTCTTAAATTGTTCAATTTTTCTCTATCTCTCTCTTACGAATACGAATGCCTTGGGGTTGTCGGTTTCAACGGTAGGACGAGGGCTGGCTAAGCTTCTCTTTGTTGTGTGTGTGTGTGCAAAATAGTGTATGTCGAGATGGGCGCGTGAGAAAAACATTTTTCTTATCTCAGCACTTGTTGAATACAATATATTTGTACACCTTTAACATGACACAATTTGAATAAATAATCCAAAATACAATGATGAAAGTTATAAACTATGTTGATTAAACAGTTTTGTTTGATTCTTTAGCTTCTTTCGCACTCAATACCAGCTTGTAAATTACAAGAGTCGTGTGCTTGGGCACGAGCACGAAGGGCACGCACACTCCTCTACTTTCCACAATTGCGCGCGCACACATACATTGAAAAATATTATAGAGCATGCGAAAGCTTATTTAATTCACCAGTCGTTTACTGGCATTTGAATAACACGAGTGTTTGTGGGAAGTTGTATTGGATGGCAACACGATCATAGTTCCCGGTCGGTCACATTAGTAATTGCCTCCTAATTCTCAACCAACTACCAAGTGGCCAAATTTAAAACTGTTCTCAGAGCTCGCGTGACATATGAAATGCTGTTTGAATTTTAGTCTTTCAGCATTGCGTTCAATTACAGTTTGTGTCGATAGCGAACAATTGGAACAGCAACGGCAAACGCCGACATCGGACAGCGACTGCTAAGAGTAAAAGCAACAGCAGCCAGAAGCAGCAGCAGCAGCAGGTGTAAAACCGCAGTGAACACATTTTGCATTTAACCAACTGCCCAACCCAAAAAGAGAGTAAGTGGAAATGTCTCAGCACTTCATCATTAGTGATTCTAGTTAACATTCGTAACTATGTTAATGCACGCCTACTTTCATATGTATGTGTGTATGTGTGTATACTCGAAAATTCGAAGTATCCTGGCAAAAACAATTGTTTTACTGCGCACTCATTTTGTCTTATGCTTTTCCAATGTGTGTGTCGTCATGTGCCACATTCCCTTGCACTGTCTCTACCCTGGCCAGCCACCCCCTTTGCCGTTCAATGTCCTTTGCGGCGGCAACAGATTTGTGTCGTGTGCTGCTGACCTACCTACCCTGTAGCGCAAGCAGTGGTTCACAGTTCAAATGAACCAAATTTAAATTTGAGCACTTCATTAAAGTTGTGAGCCAGTTCATTTACATAAAAACCATAACAGATGAACAATTTAAATTGTCAGTAATGGACAAGATACTGATTTCTTCAAGCTAGTAGACACTGTAAACCTTGGCATTGTCATTATTTATTCCTTCTGTTCGCATATCAGAAAATACTTTAAGCATTCCACTAATTATTTATATTGCGTGTTACAATTTTATTTAACTAGATAATGACTCACAGAATTATTAAAATAGTTGAGTCTTTTTTAAGTAGTTTTACTGTGTTAAATAAGAAAAGTTCAAAGAAAGGAAAACTTTCAAATCAAAGGACTATTAAACAGAGCCGCTGAGTGTAAAATGAAAGCAGAAATACTAGATGCAAGAGCTGAAATTCTAAATATTACCGTATTTATAATATATATTAAATGTTTTGATAGATATCCCAAAAGAAAACATCTTTGATTGCCCAAGATGTAGCTGAAGAAGATATATACAATATATAATGCCCAGTAACAAGTGCATTTGAAGGTCACATATGCAAAGTATATTGATATCTAATGAGAGTTTCTTTTTGTACACTCATCTACAGTATCAACTACCGTATATCCTCCCCTAAGCCAAACACTCAATAATTCAAACATCTGTCAATCCCAAGAATTAAACCTTTTCGGTTATTGTATTATCGCTAATATGTAAGACTATGAGGGCTGTACTGTATACCCAGAATAAAATTTGAAACCTTGTTGACAGTGAACATGTCACACGATCCGAGACTAATCTAGTAATAAGCGTGCTTAGCTATGCAAAACGAGCTCCCAATTAAAATTATTCGATTTCGGATTGCCAGACTCTAGACAATTAAAGTGAATCAGTCCGATCTGACTACGTCTATATTCTCTTTACTATTTACTTTTTGAAGACCAGCTGACGTTCTCGTGCTTCCCAAATCACAAAAGACTTTGACTTCGAACTTGGAAATTGTTTGTAAATATGTATACGACAAATTGCTGCTGACTGCTTAATAATGTGTATTAATGTATGCATGTACATACATACATATACATATTGCACATATGTTCCTACATACATACGCATGTTCGCATACATACATAGATTAGATTGAATCACGCCATAATCTTATCATTACGTTGCGTTGAGTAAATGAAATTTGATGCGACCTCTTCTTTATGGGTGGGCGTTTTCCATTTTTCGTGATTCAAACCCAACTTAGTCGACCGGAAGCTTTGTGACCTAATTTTAATGGGCATAGAGTGGGCTAGTAAGTGATATGCTGGGGAGTGTATTACTAGACGATTAAGCATGTTCGTTTTGTCTGGAGCTCAGTTGTTTTAAAGTTATTTTTATGGGCTTGAAATGTTTATATCGCTTCGTGTCGTGTCGCGCTATAACGTCTGCCCGAGTGTTTAACACGCGCTCATCTCTTTAGTGCGATAGAGATTGAAAGACCATGAGCGCATTTACCGTTGCGAACGTTAAACGTAGTATGACAACAACATTAGAGATTACACTAACACAAGGTTCAAGTACCGTTCGAAGCATATAAATATAATGCTAACTTAATCAATGATAACTGTTTAGTTATTTTAATATTCATAAATCAAATATGAAGGGTATATTTACTGATAAAATTGACAGGTAAAACAGAATTGGCTTTATTCGACTAGGTGAAATTATGTTTTGACAGCTATGTTACCATAAAACTAAACCCTACTAATAAGTAAAATTTCCTAAATATTGAATAATAATCTTGAGATTGCATTCAAATATTCATAGTTACTCAATAAACTTTATAATCCTTATACATAAACCTTAATCTGTAAAACACACACAGCAAATCGAACCCCGGTGAAGCATTTGAATGCTAAACAAAGATTGTATTAGCTTTGACTATAAATAAAATCATTTATCATTTGATTGATTAGATGTACTTCTGACCCATGGGCGCTATACGTGCGATTAGTCCGCAATAGCGCACTTAAATATTTACTCATACCAATCAGAATGATTATACATTCAATGTAAGCCTTAGTTCAAACTTCAAATAAGTCTAGTTTACACATTCAAAGCTTACGCAAAAACTGAAATAGAGTTCACAAGAGAAAGAGAAAGAGAATAAAATTACATAAGTATTGTGTGAGTTCTCTGAATGCATTTAAAGAAGTAGAATTTCTACACAAGATAGACAGTATCTCTCCAGTCGGGCATGCTCAACAAGCTAATGAGACGTTTGAGTATAATATCAAAGTTCGGCGCTCTGATCCATCCAAATATTACTGGCTTGCCATTTAATTCGTAATTTTAGATAAGCTCTTTCCGATTAATCAGCGTGTGTTTTGCTGTTAAAGGCATTACCTGATTGATACGAGCGCTTAGTTCTGTGTTGTGCTACGGCTGCGTAGGACGTGCCTAGGAGGAGGCTAAACTGGAATTCTGCAGCAGACTCTGCGGTAGCTCCGATTACCAGAAAAGGTTCGTTACAAGCAGTTGCCAAGGGCTCGACGTCGCCACGCCCATAAAGCGATACGACCAAAGACGATATTAAATAGACCCAGTTTTTATGAATCGTGTAAAGGCATAGTGTATACAAACATATATATTTACAAAGACACCTGCGCTGCCAGGTAATTCTTATCTGGAGCAGTAGTGTTTCAAATCGATTTAGCTGCCTACGATATCGCTTTGTTTTCTCGTAATTAACTGTATGCGCACTCACGTACTTTTCCACATAAATTGGATATCGAAGACAGGCGAATCAATACAAATGGAACCTTGGTTTACCTTCAATGTTAATAGATTTAATATGGGCATTGGCTGTCGAGCACCGAGCGGAACATTGTTCTTTGTGCTATCTACCTTATTAGAATAGAGAGATTAGAGAAAGGGAATCCATTTTTTTTAAAGATATTCAGCTTACTGGTTTTTAAAAGAACATTTAAAGGAAATGTCTTCACGATCATTTATAAATTTTTTAAATAATATAAAGAACATTTACATGTATATTTATAGTTTAAGTAATACTATCTCTCCCTGCCTAACTTGTGTCCCAGTCTATGGCTTTATTTATGTTTATATTTCTATTAAAAACAATTTATATAAAAGTCGAAGAATTTTAGCCACCATTGCGTAAAATTCAAACAGATCAAATCTATATATCGCTTTCAATGGGCATGTAGTTTGGCTTTATTATCTATATTATCTAGTCTTAAATTTAAATAAATAATATTAAAGTATTTGAATCTATATTAATGACAATAATAAATATATTATAGTAATAATATTGAAAGTTAGTTAGTTGACTGAGTTTTTGCCTTCATAAATTTGAATATTTAGACCTAATAATGATAAACTATCTAAATTTTCGTATCCATTTGATAAACTATCTAAATTTCCTTACCCATTTGGTAAACTATCAAAATTTTGCAGTATTACTGGCGAATATCAACCTCAACATCATTTGGCGCCATGGCTTGCACCTGTGAAGTAATTGGGCTGGCCTGCATCGTAGCGCTTATCTTGAGTGTTGCGGCTAAAGCACCCTATCAGATGAGGATGTTTATTGTACTGTTCGGAGCTGGAGCGATTGTGTTGGTGTGCCTGCCTTTCATGATCCTGCGGCCGAGAGACTACCGAAATGGGCTGTAAGTGAAGCTCGTGAAACCTTAGCAACAAATTGTGTGTAATGTTTATTTTGTTTCGTCCGACAGTGTTCCATCCTGGTTGTTCGTCCAGCTGTGCAAGCTAATGGGCATCACCATGGAGGTGCGTGGCGTGGAGAATGTGAGAAGGGAGCACGGCAGTGTTGTGCTCATGAACCACCAAAGCGCTCTGGATCTGTGTGTGCTGGCTTACCTGTGGCCAGTGATAGGCCGGCCAACAGTTGTGGCCAAGAAGGAAATTCTGTACATACCCTTCTTTGGCGTTGGCGCCTGGCTCTGGGGCACTCTGTACATCAACCGATCGCGCAAGAGTGACTCAATTAACTCATTGCAAAAGGAGGCAATCGCTATACGCGAACGCAACTGCAAGATATTGGTGTTTCCGGAGGGCACGCGGAACTCCAAGGAGACTCTGCTGCCCTTCAAGAAGGGCTCGTTCCACATTGCCCTGCAGAGCAAGTGCACGATTCAGCCTGTGGTTATATCGAAATACTCGTTCTTCGATGAGGAAAAGAAAAGCTTCCGGCCAGGCCACGTTGTCATAAAAATACTGCCGGAGATTTCAACGGAGAGCTATGAAAAGGAGGATATGGACAAACTGATCGAACATTGCCGCTCGACCATGCAACAGGAATATACAAAGATGACCAAAGATAAAGTCGCTGTGAACTCAAAAAAACAGTCATAAAGGACATATATATTATAATGTTAAACTCAGGTTACGTATACAAATTGTCGGTATTTAAGAGAACGAAAAAACGCAAAATGCTTGATATTCTGTAAAATCAAAAAACAACAAAAAAAAAAAAAACAAAAACAAAATGTGTAGATATGTGGCAGACTTCAGTTAATGTATTATGATATGGATAAGTTTAATGAGTAACTATATTACAACTACTATTTTAGAATATTTTTGAATAGTTTTTATTGTTAAAGCATTTTACATGCATAGTTATTTGCAGACGTACATACATTCGGAACAGTTTTGATGGCAACTCCAAACGACAAGGAAATCTAATTCTCGACAATTTCGTTTTAATGATATTGCCCACATAAGCTAAGGTATTTCATACCGTGGAAGAACAACAAGGAACAAAAATTTAATAAATAATGAAAAGAAATATTTTTAACAACGTACTTATTAAATCGAGTTTTAAAATTTATCTGTGTACACTACAGTCTTCACGAAGACATTGTTTTATGGAAAATCTGTATGTGAAATATATGGTGACTTTACCTATTAAACGGACTTATCATTTATGAATATATGGGATAGCAATACACACTTGAGGTATATAAAACAAATGGTTTAATATTTTCAATTAATTTATTTTGTTTATAAAAATAATTAAATGGTTAGAATTAAAATGAGCTGGAAGTTACACTTTTCAATTTAAGTGTGCGGGTCGGCCGCCGATAAGCGCAACACGTTTTCGATAAATATGCTTATTCTGCTTCTGTTGGTCACTTCACTGCGATAAGTGATATCGATTATTCCTTAGCAAGCAGCTGTTTTTGGTGGCCATCGCGAAATAATTCAGTTTAAAGTCAGCTTGAGCCTAACTGTAAAACCATCAAATTTCAATGTATTGCACTAATTGAGGCGAACAATATAAGTTTGGCGTGTTCAAAAAACATGTGAAAAATTAAATTAATTTAAAATGTGTACACTTTACCCTTAACTATATAATTTCAGAGTGCCGGTAACGGAACATAGCCTACAAAATGGAAACTGCGGAAATTAAAACCGAACTGGAAGATGAAACCGAATTCAACAGCCAGCCAGAGCTGGAGATGGAGCCCAAACCTGACTTGGAATCAGAAACTACACTGCAAATCGAGTTCAAGTCTGAAATCGATATAGAGCCTACGATTGTGGGAGAGTCCATGAAACTTTATGATATTAATAAGCTGCGAGAATTCGGTGATGTGCCCTTTGTGATAAAACGAATGGAGCCACAGGACTTCACCATCAGCTATCGCAAGGCCGTTAGCAGCATTGAGACAATACTGGAGCGACTGCGTCGCAACGGAGTGCCCACTGGCATCGGCATTGCCTTTCGCATCGCCAGCCACACACCTTCGTCATGCATATTGATTCTCGCGTGAGTTGAATTGCGAATCGTGCTCGCAGCCATTCCATTAATCATCCAATTATATATTCCAGCATACTGAATCACAAATGTCATTTCTACTGCAACGACAAAATGATGCTGTCGAAGGCGTTGCACTCACAGATGTGCCGGGCTGGCATTGATTACTTGATTGTCAATGGACACATGCCCGTGGGCGCTGTCTACTTTGAAAGCCTCGACAGCTTTCTCGTCTACAATGAGGAGTACAAGCTCTTCAAGCTGAAGCACACATCCACTGATGCTAGTCCCCAGGCAAAGGCTTCACTACCACCAAATATGTGTTATACAATTACGACCACTGGCACCACAGGGGAGCCGAAGCTAATTCACGTACCTTACGAATGCATTGCACCAAATATAGTGGGACTCAGGTGAGGATTGAGAATTGACATGAACACGGATAGCTTACAGTCCTTCATATAGTCTTACCATATCACTTTAACTATTCACATCATTTATAAATCGTAGTCAGAAGCTTAATATATCAATGGCTGATATAATTTACCTGGGCACACCTTGCACATTTGATCCGTCGGTTGTGGAGCTCTTTTTGGCCATGCAAAATGGTGCCGCTGTCCTGCTCACGCACTACTCGATGCGCGAGTCGCCCAAGCGCGTCTTGAGTGCCCTCTTTCCAACAATCGTGACCACGCCTGGCATAACCGTGTTGCAAATGACGCCCTCACTCTTTCGACAGTTCGGTGAGAATGCAATACGAGAAACGATATTGGATAGCTCCAGTACACTGCGGTAGGTGCTATCATCATACTCATTGGCGAATTCACCTAATTGACGTAATTCATTAAAGTGCCCTGTAATTTTAGAGTACTGTTACTTGGCGGCGAACCGTTTCCGTCCAGCGCAGAGCTGACCACCTGGATGGATCCGAAGGTGTTATTCCAAAAACAAATCTGTAACATCTACGGTATTACGGAGGTGTCGTGTTGGAGTTTGATGCACGTTCTACAGTCTCTGCATGCGCGCGTACCCTTGGGCACGCCCATTGACGATCAGACTGTGTTGCGCATCCATATTCAGACCAGAAGACACATTCCGAATGGAGAATGTGGCGAACTTTGGATAGGCAGCGCCACACGTCGCTGTTACATACCAGAGATTGATGATGTCGAAAGTCAGAATGACAAAGATTCCTCTGTGTGCTATCGTGCTACAGGGGATATCGTGAGACGCTTTGAGGACGGCTCAATAGCTTACGAAGAACGCGCCAATGATGTAGTTAAACGGGCCGGTACACGAATCAGCCTGGGTATGAGAACTTGAATAATAAGTTACGATTTACTAAACACCGCCGTTGCAGGACTCATCACGCGCAAGATTGAAAAGTGCTTGCATGTCAGCGAACTGGCTACTTGTCTATGGCTCGACGAATTGCAGAAACTTATCTGCTGCATTCGAAGTCTTGAGCTTAAGACAAAGGTGCAGCAAAGGGCGCAAACTTTTGATATACTGTCCAAGCTAATGACTGCTGAACAACCAGACAGATTCGTCTACTTGCAGCACTTTCCATGCAATGCACACGGCAAGTTGGACAAGATGCTGTTGCTCAAAGAGTGCACTCTGCTCGCTCAGCCCGCTCAAGATATCTTTAAAAGCTTTCTGCACGACAGGCTTGAGTGCGTAGACGTTCAAAACGATAGAACCCCAAAGAAACAACGGCTGGACCAGGCAGGCTCGCAATCCAATCTCAGCGGATATGATATGAGCTTTCGACATGCTGGCGGCACCTCTTTCCATGCTATTACCCTGTGTCGCGAAATTAGTCTGCAGATGTGCATTGACGACGAACAGCGACATCTTTTTGAAATGCTGCTAGACGAAAACGTTTCACTGCGCAGCATACTTCAGTACCTAGATAGCGCCAAGCTGGTGACCCACAATACGAAGCTTAAACCCGTAGAGCCTCCGTTGAGCTCAGCTGTCAGTAGAATTGCGGGCTGCACCGGCGGCTTGGTCATCACTCGCTTTGAAAAGCCAGCCCTGCATTTTCAGTTCCTCTGGAAGGTGAATTTCAGCAAGTGCGTCGATTCGCCGGTGGCACAGTACGAGAGTCGATACGTGTGCGTAGGCGCCCACTCGAAGCTGTTGCGCACTCTCGATGCCGTGACGGGACAAGAGTATAGCACAATTAAGTTGCCCGATCGCATTGAGTGCAAAGTAACATTCCTTAGCGAGCAGCAGGCCATGGTGGGATGTTACGACGGCTGCCTCTATGGATTCAATCCGCTGACTGGCGACCTCTTATGGAACGTGGATATCGGTGGCATGATTAAGGCTCAGCCCTTCCTATCGTCGGACGGAGAACGAATTGTGGTCTGCAACTATGCAGAGGACTACAATGTCATGTGCCTGTCCACCGAACGGCAACAGGTGCTCTGGTGCATGCGCATCGGCGAAAAAGCCATCTTCGCCACCCCACTGGAGCTGGCCAGGGAACAGGCTGTGATTATTTGTACATTAGACGGTGGATATGCTCGAGTCTCGCTCTTGGACGGCTCTGTGCAGTGGATGCAGAAATGCAAAGAACCCTTCTTCGCTTCTCCAGTCTTGCTAGACTCCAGGGCCGCGATTTTTGTCTGTGCCGAGGTAGCTGGACGAGTACACGCCTGTGATGTCAATAGCGGACGAATTGTGAGTCCACTTAGCAATGGAGTATAATCCACATTTTAAATAATATATTCTTTTCAGTTAGCTACGCATTCAGCTGATGGCAATATATTCTCTTCGCTCGTTGTAAAGGCGCCGCCCACTCCCATGGGACATACGTTTGTGCTTTTTGGATGCATCGATCATCATTTGTATTGTCTGTGCTGCAAGACGGACACGGCAAAGAATGCCTCATTCCAGCTCCAGTGGAAGGTCGATGTGGGCAGCCCCATATACGCCACACCCACAATACTAACCATAGAGCCCAGTGAGAATTTAGTATTTTGTTGCGCCACGAATGGACGCGTTGTGCTGGCAAATCTAGGCAATGGCCAGATACAATGGATGGATAAGCTCGCAGGCGACATGTTCTCAGCGCCGTGCTACATTCCGAGCCTCAGACGCATTTATTTCGGCTGTCGGGACAACTTTTTGTATTGCATGGGTATTTAGAATAAACTGCACGTTGCACATTTTTTGTTACACTTTTTACATATACTTTTGTTATGATTTTAGAGCAAAAATAGTTCACTTTACGACTTAAGATATTAACGAACGAATTTGTTCTGTTTTAGAGTGACTGTTTTCGTTTCGTTTCCTGACTTTGGATTCAACAGTATACCGTATCGTCGTCCACTGTTGCTTTATACAAATTGTTACCAGGCGCTACTATCTCATCATGTGTTTGGAAGAATCGCTCAAGTACCGAACCATAAAACATTACATCCGATTGACCGCAACACTTACTGCAGCAGCTAGTCGATGAGTCCGAGTCCTGAATAATATCTGCAAGAGTTCGACCAATTTCTTGTTCCTCTGCATCACCAGCCAAGCTCTGTTCCGGTTTGCTCAGATCTGCGTACTGCGTAGGGTACGGACGCGCCTGTTCAGCAAGGAGGTCGATAGCTTGGCGCGTGCGATTGGTGAGCCGGGGTGAGGTATAGAGCGCCGTAATGGGTCTCCGTGTCTTGCGGCTATTCGCCTCCTCTAACTTCTTAAGTTTGCGATCCGCCCTCTTTTGGGCGGAACGCGCTAGTTTTTTCCGGCGAACCTCTTCTAGATGAAGCATCGTTGGCGTTTTCTCTTGTTCGGCAAAGTGCTTAGCCCACTTTTCGCGCACTTCTCTGCAGTATTCTTCATCTATAACCAACTCAGATCGATAGGCGGGTGAAGGCGGCTTTTCTACAAAGTTTACATTTTCGGAATTCTGATTTAAAACCTTAGATTTAGACCTTTGCAGTAAGCCAGTACGTCTCCTTTTACGGGCCAATTGATCCTTAAGCTCTTCAAACTTGTTCTCGATGAAGTTCAGCAAACTATCGCCACTGTGACTAATATTGTGGTCGCACGACATTAACAGTACATTATAATACTGCGGATCGCTTTCATACTTTCTTAACAGTTCTGTGCTGGACCTTGATTTGGGCAATGCATCACCCATAATCACCTTGAGCATGTGTGGAATATATGCACTACTACGATCCTCCCTTAGTTTCCTCATCTGCACGGTATAAAGCAAATGATGGAAAGCGGCATCTTCATCCTCAACGAAAGTTTTATGGCGGAGAAGGCTACGTCTTGCGCTTTTTCTACCCGGGGTCTTAGTGAGCTGGTGCTGGAGCGCCAATTGCATTTTGTGTAAGTAAAATGTCGTTAGATCCTCCCGCATTTGCAAGGGATTGCGCTTGCCAGGATTTAACATCATCTGATTATGCTCCACAATCAACTCACGCCACACCTGCTCCACCTCTTCGCCAGCCTTTGATTCAGGGGGAATATCGTTTATTAGCTCAAAGGGAGCTTTGTTCGAAAATAATTGATTGACTATGATATTTGCTGCGTTTTTCATTGTATAGCTGTCCACTTGGTCCGCGAATTGAGCTCCCTGTGCCAACAAACGCTTTCTTTCGATCTTCACATTATCTTCAAAGGAAGCAAACGAAGCTCTCCCCGAGCTTTTAATAGCTACATCGACTTTTCGACGACGCCTCTTCTTCCAATGACTCGAAGATGTTTTATTTTTAGATGGTTTATTGTTTTTAATATGATCCGTAAACATTGACGTAACATTTTGTTTCTCCTCCTTTAACACAGCGTCTCTAATATCAACCTGTTTTATCTTAGGTTTTATTGTTTTCTTTAATTCTTCTTTTGGAATTGAGGTCTCCTTTGGTGCCAATTCCATGTCTGCTGAAATCGTATTTTCTTTCTTTTGTTTTAACACATTTTTTTGATCACTCTGCTCGAAGACATCCACCATTTGAAGAGCAAAGTGCAAACCCGACATATTTTCATCCAAGATACTCATTAATTTGTGTCTGGTCCTAAGCCTCTGTGCCTTAGAACGCCGACTGTTTCGGTATTTGTTATAGCCGCGTATCAGCTGCCTCAGTGCGGCAATGTACTTTTGGCCAATATCTGCGCTATTCGGCCCAAATTGAAACCTTGAGCTGATCGTCTTGCATTTAGTCAGTTGCTGCTTCGCCTTTTGTAATGACTCAAAACAATCAGCCAACCAATCTTTATAGTGCTGTATAGATGGAGTCGACTGATTGTAAAGCGCATTACGCGAGCTGACTTCAGCCTGGCGTAGGAGTCCTAAAATGGACTTCAACAAAATTGTTCTACGTTTTCGACATTCCTGCGAGAACGTTAATACACGACCTCTACTTATGGCAAAGCGCTGACGTTGAAGTTTCGAAATATTATTAACATTAACCATATCCCTGGGGTAATTTCTGAGTTGTTCACCAAAATTTATACTTGACTTTTATTTCAAATTAAACAAACTAATAAGATAATATAGATAACTTTTCCTTAATTTAGCATCTGTTTAAGTTTGGCTTATAAAGAATATATTATATTTTATTATATCATATATTTTTAGAGAAGTCTATTTAGGTGAAGAAGGAAGGAAGGTCATATAACTACGACCAAAAGCACAAATTCAACCTGCCACAGTTGAATTCCAAATCCCTCGAACATTCAATGAGATCAAGTCTCTTCAAACATTTTGGGGATTTTAACAAAAAAGTAATAAAAATTTCGCAAACACTGCGAAAGCCATGTTTAAGATGAGAAGAACTTGCCAACGTTTTGAATATTATTCCCAAAACAGACTTTAGCAATTAACTTCAGGAGTGCAGTTGAAGAGTTTCAGCATTGCGTTGCATCCAGGAAATTGGATGAGCAATGCGGTGGATACTGTTACAAGATCGTGAAACTTTTGCTACCATATGCTTCCTCGGTGAGATCTAAGGAAATCAGTTCGGGGAATTAGCTTTAAAGATCCAAAGCCTAGAAGCGAATATAAAGTCGTTAGAGAATCAACTTGAATCATACAATTCATAAATGAAATGGAACTAGAAAACAAACATTCAGAAATATTGATTATCATTTTCTAAAAAAAAAATTGCAAATGCAGCAAAAATTGGAGAACTTGAGAACAAAATAAGAAATTGAAAAATTGAAGAAAAATCAGTTAAGCGCGAAAAACATCATGAGTCTGGTAGCCGACAAAAAAATAATTACACTAAAACTTGTAATTACTATAAGAGAAATCATGAAATCTCGAACATTATAAATGTATAAGCCAAAGAAATCTCAAATATATTTTAATATATTGAGCTCAACACGAATATAAGAATAATTTTTCCAGTACGCATGAATAAATCTCAAAATCAAATGAGACCCTAAACGTGATAATAGAGAACTCGGCATAATTGCATAGAGTTCGACATATTAAAACGGAAGAACTAATAGGACTAATTTAAAGAATCAATTGAATTCAAATATAAAATAAGATTCATGCAAAATGAAAATTTTAGAAGAAATAGTTGGTCGAAACACAGAATTGGCAGAAGAGACGGACAGCGAAGCTCGGGTTCACTCGATCGTGAGTTAGCACCCAAGGTTGTCGACGTCTAAAAAGAGTTTAGTTGCGCTCAATGTCTGCGCCAAATGCTTAGGCTAAGCATCAGTTCATACATATTCATAACTTATTACCTAATGTAGGAGTTAATACGATAAATGAATGTTTTTTGTTAGTATACGAAGTAGTATTAACTTAATTTATTTAAATGGTATTCCATATGGTCCATAGGTATGCCTGAAGATTTGCAGTTCAGGTTTTTGATGGAAACATAACAAAAAAATCATAGATCTTTACATGCTGAATATATAAACTTATTTGCAAATCTGGAAAACGATAATTATTGACTTGAAAGAATTAAAAATTATTCAAGTGATATAACAAGAATTTCACTTATATGATCTATGACTGAATGAGATGACTACGAGATATTTGAGCTTAATTACACCCTTTCTCTCTCTCTCTCTCTCTCTATATATATATATATATATATATATATATATGTTCTGGCAGCGAAAATTTTTATTTCGAAGCCTTTGAAGCCTTCAAAATTGCAGCCGCCTTTGCCTTGTTCTGGCGCATTTGCTCCATATCACGTTCTCTTTGCGGTATTACCTCTTTGGTACTTTGTGTATTTACAGATTTCACTGGCAGCACGACGGCATTTACTGTAGAAGACGTTTCGGCCGAATCTTCCGTTGTCGCTGTTGCTGCTTTCCGTCTGACACGCTTTGGACGAGTGGGCTGATTATCATCCGTCGCATCTTCTACATTCTCCTCAGTTGGTGCAGCTGCTTTAGTTTTCTTGCTACGTGTCCGACGAGCTGGTTTCTCTGGCGTCTCTGCATCGATCTTACCAGACATTTTATCAATGGCCGTCTGCACACGTTTGCTTACCTTTGGTTGCTGCACTCGAAGCGCGCTTTTAGCCGTAAAGTAGTTGCGTATGGAGCCTTGTATCTTCTTTTCGTTGATTTTCTTCATGACCGGCATGAGAATATCGTCTGTTTTCGACGTAGTCCAACCAAAAGATTTACGAGAAAATTCGCGTATAGATTCCACATCAGGCGAACCCCAGCTGAAAGCGTCGCGATTGTCATCCACCTTAGGAGTTAAATAGGCCTCCACCACGGACGAACTGGGAAAGCCTTCGTGCAACTCAATGTTCTTCAGTTTCTTGCGCAGCGAAAGTCGCGCTGAGCTGCCAATTGGTAAATTTGAGTTCTTATGCGCCTGCCACCATTCTCGAAACCTTTCTAACGTAGATAGCACAGACTGCATAGACGAAACAGTTGAGGGAGACTCCGTTGATGATGGAGTACTCGGAGTTGTAGTTGAAAAAGATGCGAGTATCTCAAGAGCTGTCACAGCGCCAATGCCATGAATGCCTGCAATGAAAAGACATTAATTTAGAACTTTTTAGCTGCGATTTCTTCCAACTTACCTGTGGTATAATCACTGCCCACGAGACAGGCAAGCTGTATGAGCTTGCACCGATTGCAATTAAATGTCTGCTCAATCTGCTCAGCTCGAAACTCAAGGACATGCTTATTTTGAGCAAAGAAATTCTTATAGACTGTGCGACCGCCAAACAGCCAGATATCGCTATCGTCCGTTATGGTCCCGTTCGTAATGCCAACGGCATTAAGGAAGGCACACTGCGCCTCAGCCTCCATTGGCGCCACAATGTATGGGATTCCAAACAGACGCAGCAAGTCTTGGCAGTCACTGCTCATGCGCTGACTGATGGACAAACCCATTCGATCCTGGCGATTGCGTTCGGCCTCTAACTCGCGCCGTTCGCCTGCCAAATTGGTAGCCATTGCATGTAGTTCCTCTGCTGTCTTTTGAGATTTTAACGCTTCGGCTGCGTCCTTGAGGATTTCCTATATAAAATTATAATGGTATAATGAATTATAGCATATTGAAGACGACTTTGGCCAATATATTTCTTTACCTCAGGGTTAACTGCCTGTGCCTTATCCTGCTCCTCATTGGCTTCATTTCCAAACAGGGACTTTGCTGCTTTGCTGGACTTTTTGTTGGGTGAGACATCATCATCGCTGGGCTCCTCTCCAGCACGTTTTCGCCCCGATTTTGGCGTGCGCTTAACAAAGAACGGCTTAGTTACCCTTGGAGATGCGGGCGGTGTAACGTTTGCATCCACTGGCTTGTCGGGCGTGCGTTTTATCTTGTATGTGGTTTCAAAGAACTCTGTTATAGGTTTCGTCTTGCTGGGAGTCTTGTTTGGCGATGTGCGACGCACTTCACTTGTACTATCACAAAGGTCAATAACATCTTTAGACATTTGAGAGGTTGCTGCTTTCGCGCTCTCCTCATCGGAGGATAATTCAATGACCATGCTATTGCTTATCTTTACCGATTCCAATTTGATGTTTTTAACTTCATCCGTTTGCCGTTTGAGCTCATCAAGTATAGAGCTCAGTGCAACTTTGGGCTTTTCTTTCTCTTCAGTGAGATCTAATGTTATGTTTTTAACTTCTTCCGATTGTTTTTTAAGATCAGAAAGTATGGAGCTGAGTAAATGCTTTTTGGACTTGTCTTCAACTCCTGCAACAGCGTGCTTGTCTTCATCAATTACTTTTACAGCTTGAATGTCAACTCGTTCTTCTGTTTTTAGTGGTCCACTCCCATTTTCTTTTGAGTGATTTATCTGGTTAGTCTCACTTTCTTTCACTTCATCTTTTGACTGCTTGTTCTCTGTGCCTTTTACCTCAGTTTCCGGGCAAACGCTATCCTTTAATCTGTACTCCTCATCAAAAATGTCCGCAAATAGATCATCGTTTTCGTTCAACGCATCTTTTACGTCAACACGTATTTCAATACTAGTATTTTTAGGCACGACCTTTGTTTCATCAACTTCCTCTAAGTCTGAATCAGTGTCGCTATCAATAGTTTGAATTGGGTCAGGCTTATCTGGGCTTTTGACTTGTACTTGTTGACTTAGCTCAATAGCCAAAGCTAGTTGTTTCGCTTCTTCAATTGAATTGTTTGCCATGTCCACATCTTTTATATTATCATTGACATTTGTATCATGCAAAAACCGCTCTAAGCTTTGAGTATCATTCAGTTGTGTTGTTTCCATGATGTTGCCTACTTCCTCCTCGTTCATGCCACCGTATTCAATCATGTAGGTTCGCGCGGGGCCCTTAGCAGCGTGGCGCAAGTTTTTGCTTTGCTCGCGGTTCAGACGCAAGTTCTGATCAGCGTCATACTCGTAGTCCTTGTCGTCGTAGACCTTCTTGGATTCATCCAGAAAAAGGGACAGCGCCAATTCCAAATCACCTTCACAATTGGCGACAGGTTTCTTTTCGTCCACATCGGTGGATGCTTTTGATGAGGTAGATGGCTTTTCATCGATCTCTTCTTCTTTGATCGTCTCACATTTGGCGGTCTTCTCCGCAGCCATGGCCTTCTTTTTAAGATCGCGAACTAACAAAAATCTGGTGTGCTCATCGGAACTTATTTGACGCGTATTTTCGCTAATAGCGGTAGGAGTGACAATGCCCTCCTCGTTGAAGAACTCGGACAGCTCCGCATAGGTCAGTGTGTGGCCGCCCATTTCCTGTTGGGCTTCCTCAAGGCTTTCCTGCACAGCGCGTCGCTTTAGCAATCGCTTCATTTGAAATGAGCAGAAGTCATCGCTTCGCGCTGGTAGCTCATGGAGGCGACCCCAGGAAGATTGCTTGCGCGTCTCCTTGATGTCCGTGAGTATCTCGTGGCGCACATCCGCTGGAAGGTTCTTAAAATGCTGGCTACGCACATCAATGGACTGCAAGCTGGCATCGTATGTGCGCCGTGCACTTGACTCATCAAAGGAACTGTCCGATGTCGAGGTCGCCCCTTCATAGTCCTCCAACTCTTCATTTGAATCGTTGAACTGAGCAGCAGCTGCAGGTGGCAGCTCTGGCAACTTAAACAAATCATCTTCATCGTTTTTGCTCGATTTTTCTGTTCCTGATCGCTTGGCGGGTGATTTGAGAAGCAGCTCCGCGTTTACACCTAGTGCCTGCTGCACCACCTTCTCCTTGGCCAGCGATTGCAGCAAAAGTGCTTGAATGCGATCGGCCTCGTTGCTGAGCTTGTTGCGTTGCTGATGGCGACGCGCCTGTAAGTAAAACAGTTATAATACCAGCTGCCATACAACCAGCAAATAAAACACTGACTATTGTGTCGCGCTTCAACTGCGGCACGCCGCCATCAAATATAAAAACCGGCCGCACTCGGTAATAAAGCAATTTACATAGCCGGTGGAATAGACCCAATAGGTGCGCATTGTTCAGTGCAGATCCTTTGCTGTCCTGGAAACCTTTAACCACCTGATGCAGCCAAATGGAAATATCTATGTACATATAAACCAAGGTTATTTCATAAACAAAGGAAACGACCATCTTCACATTGAATTTCACAATGTCAAAGTTCGCAATATTTTTGATATGATTCTTACCAATGGCCAGCACTTTGCCCTCCAATGTCTCCACGGGCACTGGCTTTCCACAAGGCTCTATTAACTTCCATAAGCCAGTTACACCCATTTTCCATTCAATACAATAAATAAATTGGTTTTACATCGAGCAAATGGCAATTCTAACTGAAGTAGTTATGATAAATGCCGAATGCTAGAGATGGGAGCGTGTCAAACATATACATAGTTACGCAGCACGTGCACATTATGTGCACGTGAAACAACCCATACAAAAATCACTTTTAAACGAAGACTTTAAACATACAGCTCTCAATGGAATTACTGTACTCAATTTAAGTCACACATTATTATCAGAAATCAAATCTTCCACGTCGCATTTACCTTCATTGCGGGAAGAGTGTTGTAAAATTCGTTTCTGTAGCCATGTTTATGCGTACACTAATCGTAACATTGAAATATGTTAAATTAATTCGTGATTTGAAATTTACCAATTCACTCAAAATAATTGGATTATAAAGATAATTTTCACTATCATGGGTTTCACACATATTTTATAATATATTTTTTATAAAGTACATTTTTATTTACGAAATTAATTATACTTATACACAAGCATGCCTTACTATTCTTAACACTAATTACTACTAAGTCTTATGTATGTATATGTATATTAACTGGTACCACAAGATCATTAAACCAGGCTGCCTACTCCAGCCCATATTAGGTGGCTTCTTCATTATCTGCGGCAGCAGCAGCTGCACTGCTGCTTGCAGCGCCATCTCCAGTTGAAGCTTCTTTTTTGCTGTTTGCTTTGCTTTCCTTTTTTTCCTTCACCATCTTTCTGTAGACCTCCAGATCTTGAGTTAGCGATGGCACGAAGCTTTCAAAGTCCAATTCATTTAACGTTTGCAAAATATCCTTGGCTGTAATGGTCCTGTGGTTCTGCTTGTGCGCCAATGCCGTTGAGGACGATGTGACAAATATTGCAAAAACAGAAGCGGCTTTTGCAATTGCGGCACGTGCCTCTTTGCTTACATTGGATCCATCAGGTAGGGCTTCTTTAATCAGTCGTGCAATGACAGCGTTGGGCAGATTCAAGTCTTCAATGCGTTCAACCATATTGTAGTCTATTTATTTTAATGCTCCACTAACAACGCTCTTTATATTCCGTAAAAATGCGTCTTGTTGTTCCTTCCCGCGTTAAACACAGATGATCTCGGCCAGTGTTGTAAAAGACCACTCGCTTGGCTCGATAGTGGATATCGAATGGGCACATCGAAATATCGATATATTGTTGTAGCATCAACAATGCTTGGCCACAACACAAACTTTTTGCGCGTTTATTTATTCAGTTTGGTCAATTAGTACCAAAAACAGCATAAATGTGCAAAATACAGTATACAAATATCTTTCAGCTGTTTTATTTTGAGCCCAGGTGATATTAAGCCTCAGGGTGTGACATCGCAACAATAGCGTCCACACGCACATGGAGAATTTGACGGCGTCGCCGACGAAATCGACGACGACAACGCCAAAGAAACGAAGGCACAGCGAATATCATGATCCCGATTACAGTTTCGGATATGAGAACCCGCCAACTGCCAGTTCGGGCAAAGAGAAGAAGCGCATTAAGCTTGAGGAAGAATATCAGCAGGATGGCGAGAACGAGAGTCAGCGGGCTGAGACAAGCAACGCACCTGGAATTACTTTTAATGTTGACAGCGTGGCGAAACTCAAGCGTTTCGAGGAAATCGTGCGCGCGGAGTTCCAGAGGGAATTGAGCACCAAGGAACAACAGCTGAACGAGATTGATGCACGATTATATCAAGCGCGCCAGCTGCTGGACAAGCTACGGTACCATGTGGTCAGCGAGTACTACAAGAAGCAACAGGTGATATTGACAGCTGCAGATGTGGCTAAGATGCGATCCAGGGACAGCTTGTTCGGCGATTTCCTTGAAAGGGCTGGCGCCCAAATGCCACTGCATCCAGCAGTCAAGAAGGTAGTTGGCAAGCGGCCAGTACCTATACCGTTGAATCTGCCGGAGCGCACAGCCGCAAAGCTGGCCATTCAGACGATTCGCCTACGCAATCCTGCAAATTGTCGGGCGGAGCGCAGACGACAGCAGAAGATTCGCGAACAGGGCATTGTTACGGATCACACACAGGATCACAAGGTGCGAGCGGATGTGCCCAGTCATGAGGAACAGCCATCCACCAGCAAGCAGGCGTATAAGAATCAAACTGAGCTTCACGCCTCCTCAGTACCAGCGCTTAACGCCTCGCGGCTGAACAACAAGAACAAGTTTCACTTTGTGGTGGGCAACACCTCCAAGTACCTGGGCGGCGCTGAGTCAGACACCCGAAAGGGTGAATCCCTAGCCTATAAATGGCTCGTCTACGTTCAGGGCAAAAATCTACCTCAGCCGCTGGAATCGTACATAAAAAAGGTCAGTCGGATGCCTTTGCCTCGCCTGTGTGTATTAACTGTTATTTTCATAGGTGCGCTTCCAACTGCATCACTCGTACCGGCCCAACGATATTGTGGACGTTCACTCTCCGCCCTTTCAACTGACTCGGCGTGGCTGGGGCGAGTTCCCTATGCGCATTCAGCTATACTTCCAGGAGCATCTGCAGCAGAAGCCTGTCCAGCTAATGCACAACATTGTGCTGGACAAGACCATGTGCGGCCTGCACACCATGGGCAGCGAGACAACTGTAGAGGTTTGGCTGCGTGCGGATGTTCCAGCAAGTGTTCCTATCGCCACGCCAGCGCCAAAGCCTATTAAAAAGGAGCTACCAGCAATAGTCACTCCTATACCTCCACTTCTTTCCCCCGACAACAATTCCAAACCCCGCACCATTTCAATAACGCAGAACAAAGAGGATCTTGATGATAATCTCTTTGCCTGCATCAACAAGATCGAGCTAAGCGACGATATTGAGCACATCGAGCCGACAGTGGTCGTCTCGGAGGTTTTAAAGTTGAGTAGCCCGAAAAAGAAACAAATGCCTGCAGTCGAAACTCCAAGAAATACTTCATTGAGTAGATCCCTTGACACTGCGCCTGCTGTGAGTCTGCCCGCAGCTGCTCCGGCCACAAATGGAAGCAGCAAAAAACCAACGCCAATAGTTCCAAAACTGCGCAAAGGAAGTTCAGCATCGCAATTTAAAAACTTTGTCTTCCAGAAGGAGGGCAAACTGTATATCATCGATCCGCTGCAATCGAAGCTAAAGCAGGCTGTCAAGCAGCAGTCGCTGCTCAAGCCGCAGCTCAGCCTGCTCAAGCAGACCTCACAGCAGCTATCCAAGCGATGGCACTTCCTGCAGTGCATGCAACATGATCATGGCTATGCCAATATGAGCTGCAATGAGGCGCCCCCACTGCCGCCAGTGCTAAGCCAGCGCATGGCTCTCGAACATCTCTTTGGCAGCATTCCCTTTCAGAGCATGCGAAGTGCTGTGGAGTTTCTGCTTCGACGGCTCCCATTGGCGAATGCATTGGGCAAAGGCAAAGGCAATGACAATGACAATGAGTTTCCCTTTGGCAATCATACACTGGCAGCATTCCAGGGGCAGTCCGCTTTGCGCCAGCGGTTCTTCGAATTTATGCGCGGACGATCGTTGTTGCGTTGCATGCGTCAACATCTACGACTTCAGTATCTGCACGCCAGCGGCAAGGAGTCATTCTGGAGCACGCGGGAGATCGTGGCCTTTGCACGTCTGCATGGTTACACTCCGCCTTTAAAGATGCTTTGCGGTACGAGGCAAAAGCCTGCTTCGGCGGAAGTGCCGTTTTCGGAGCGTGTGCAGCAACAGCTGCAGGAGGCTCACCATCAGCAGCTGTTGGCATACTGCAGCATCACCCCGAAATCCAGCTTAAATAGCTGGCTAACAAAGCAGATGGCGCGATTGCAAAATTGTGAACAATTAGAGGATGAGGAGCTTATCGATGTAGACAGTGTCTTGCCTTCCAGCGCTAAGGCTCGGCGACCTACAGACGCGTTCGACCATAAGCAAAACCAACATTTGCTCTATTTACCGCCACCAGAGGAACTGGATACGGCCGCACAGCTGGCGAGGGACATGTGCAAAGATGTTGGCATCACCCTGCATGCAGAGCAGAGCGTGCCAGGTGTTTCCCAGTCCCTAGCCCTCACGCTCTTGGCGCATGTGCTTCGCATGTTCATAGAAAAGCTGGTCCGCCGCACCGTGGCTACCAAACTGTTGCAGCAGCAACAGACGCATGGAATCGAGACGCTGCCAGCTCCGGCGGCCAATCTGGAAATTAGCTTGTTACCGCACGACATCGGACGTGTAATCGAAAACACTGTGGAGCTTGATTTTCTCAGAAACTCTTACCTTGGCATGGAACACAAGGACGCACGGTCCGATTCGTAATTTACCTGGCCTATTATTATATGAATGCTATTACGATTTGTCTAGTTCAAAGTCCTCAGGGATATTAGCTATAGATTAGTAAGTTATTTTTAAATATACGTATGTTATGTATTTAATAAATTTATTATACATTTTTTTAAAACTCCGACAGGTGTTTTATTGGGGCAGGCATTTATGACTGAAGAATTTCATGATTTATAATTGATGATATTTAATATCAGCTGATTATTCGAAAATTATTTAAAAAAGATAACGTACTCTGAATGAACCAAAAAATATTTACATTTGGATTATTGCAAGTTGAATTTAAAGTAATTTATTTAGTGAGAAATTCGTGTTAGACAGCATTATTAAATGAGAAAGACACAAATAAATTAAAATATATAATGAGCGATCATTTTATGTGTTATCCATCAGTGACTCCCCGAATGACTCGTGTTGCAATAAAAGATCCAAATTGATAATCCGTTTTAGGTAAATATACATTTATTTTGTTTAAATGTTTTCTATTTGTTTGCTTTTTTGATTTGCTTTTCAACAATGTATATATTCCGCTAAAGTTTAATTTTTAACACACACAATGTTATTGCAGTTTTAATTGTTGTTATAGTGTTCTCTATCAAAACGATATACATATAATTAAGGTAAATAGTTTAGAACAGCTATGTGATGATTATATTAACTTAAAAGTTTATGTAAATAAAAAATATAGAAAATTCATTTGCTTACGCAACAAACTATGAACAAAATTCTTTCTTTCTTCCTTCCTTATTTATTTTTTTTTTTTTTTTTAATACTTGACATAATGAAACTAAAAAATGTAAATTGGTGTCTTATGTATAGATATATTTCTCATGAGTGTAGAATCACAGCCTTTTCACGAACATTGAACATTGCAGTTCGGTTATGTTTGAATTGTCCAGTATTAAAAGATTTCGTCTATTCTATACATATGACATATATATAAATATATACATATATATAGGGATAGTACATGCATACATGTACTTCCATAGGGTATTATGTTAATCAGTTGTGTTTAATTAGAGTTCCGTTGCAAGTGTTAGGATAGGTGGCTAAGTGCACTAAATACGCGTAGGCAAATACATAGGCTAACTCTCTACTTATATACAAATAAATATTAATTGATTGAAGACATACATATAACTGTTTGAATTGTAAGGCAAAGATTCGAACTAAAACGTCTAATTCATTATGCTCTAATTGGGTTTAGTCGTTAACTCATTTACATTCTATTTAAATTGCTACTAAATGTACCTAAACGAAATAGTTAGAGCTAGTCTATCAAATTGCAAAATACAAATTATGCTAATCGGTGTCGAAAGGCCACATATTTGAACTAAAAGTACATTTGTTATAATTGTAAGGTTCTGATCGGTTGGTTTGTTTGCTTGAATGTCGCGGCTGATTGTTTCGCCGTTTGGCACTGGATCAGGTAATCGTGTTTATAATCTGATTCTTAGACCCATAATCGGCGATTCTGCAAGAAATTGAGCGTCACAAGTTGTTACATTAAGATTGACAGATAATAGTTGGCTTAAGGTTCGAAAAGAGAGCTACAATATATAAATAAAAGGACACAAAATAATAAAAATTAAAAATGAAACGCATTTACATAATGGTGCATGCATTGCTAAGGTATAATCAAATCATTCAAATGCAACTTGCAGTTTCAATCCTGTGCGATATCATTTGTGCCTTTTACCTATAAATTGATGAGGCTGACGTCGAGCGCGACCATGTTACTAACAAACCCTCACCTCTGCTGCGCTCGCGTTTGCTCTGTAGTATGACCTTGGTGCTGTCGTCGGGGCACATCGAGATACGCATAGTGCGAAAGACCAGGCTGGAGGAAAATCGACAGAGTGCATTTCATTAGCAACGATACAAAGGATGCAATTATGCTGGTAATTTACCGAGGGAGCACAGCAACGACCGTGGACAACATTATGACCAGCCAGTGCACCGGAGATGCAAAGCACTTAAAGATGACCCAGTAAGTGGAGGGAAGTCCGAAGCAATTCACACACATGGAATTGTACACAACGGAGAACACATAAAATAGCCCCAGACTAATGGCTATAGATAGCACGTGCAGCACCGTCTATGCAAAGAATAGAATATATGCCAATAACTCAAGAGAATGTCTTTTAAGCAGAGCTAAACTTACCCAGGAACGTATTTCAATGCAACAGTGCACTAAATTCGCAAACAGACAGCTCGCCGTGATAGTTGTGCCGAATTCCCAGATTCCCACCTCACTTTCCGCATAGGCACAAAGCGCGACGAAGAAGATGACAAGTGATTGGTAGAGCGCGTCAAGAAGAATCACCCAGAAGTCATGCGGCCTGTATGCGAGGCCCAAGCGACCCTAAAGAATAATAAATTGTCAAATATTATTTATATAAAATGATATGTTCGTATTCTGCTGCTTACATTTTTGTAGAGGTAAGGATTCTTCAAAAGCAACTCCTCCGGCACTCGGTTATCATAGACGCCAATCGCTAGAGGAGGTAGGGATGTGAACAATAGGTTGTAGAGCATTAGATACATTTGGTCCATCATCACAGAGCCGGAGAAGCCGCAGTACAATTGATACCAGAATATAAGAAACACAAAAGCCTGCAAGACCAAACACAAATTCACTAGAATGCGTTCCCAATGTTATGTCTATTTGTTTTGCCCACCGCATTCTTATAAAAGAAGTAGAGAATCATGCGTGCCAGACGATCGTAGCACCAGTAGCCATGCGAGAGCAGCAGCCGCTCCAAGTAGCGAAAACGTGAGAGAGTAAAATCAGATGCCATGACGGCCTGCATTCCTTCCTGGCCAGAGATACCTACGCCCACATCGGCCATTTGTATCATTGAAACATCGTTGGCTCCATCCCCAATGGCCAGTGTGCGCAAATTGAGCTCCTCCTTGACTACCTTCACCAGATATGCCTTTTGTAATGGCGTCGAACGGCAGCAAAGCACCGAAGCGCATCCTTTGGCCAGCTTGAGGAAAGGCAATGTCAACTTTGATCTGAAATAGACAATTAAACTTAAACCGGGAACGCAGTTTGAGTCTGTGATGGGACCTACTTGGGATCTAAAATGAATGTCAGTGTCTTGCCATCCACGACCAAAGCGCGGGGCTTGCAGCGCGGTGCTAAGCTATAACCTGTGGAGCTGGCCGCCTTGGCATTCCTCAATTCAGTCAAATAAAAGTTGATGGCCGTCTCAGCCGCATCGCGGGACCGAGCGGTAAGTCTATATTGATCAATATTCATTAGGATTTATCGTCATAAAAAGTTTCTAGTCCACTCACTTGATCAGCTCCATTTGCTGTGTGAAGAGTTTGGCCGAGTAGGCAATGTTGATTGCCGTCTCTGGCTTGTCCCCAGTCAGCACCCACACGGAAATGCCCGCCGATATCAGCGAAGCTATTGTCTCGGGCACACCATCCTGTAAGCGATCTTCAATGCCCGTAGCGCCCAGAAGCGTCAGATTACTCTCTAGACTGGCGAATGAGTCGCGCAAGCGTCTCTCACGATTTTCCAGCGACATTTCTATCTCCTGATGTCGAGCCCACCAGTCCGTATAGTCAGCAGCATTTAAGGTACGTTTCGCCATCACCAGAATGCGAAGACCCTCCCGAGCATACCGATCCAGCTGCTGCTGCGTTTGCTCACGGAGTATGGCTGCAGAAGATTAACAATTATTTTGGCAATAGATAAAGTGAAAGTATTTATTTTACCTTCGGGACTGTTTTGAGCGCAAGGCGCCAGGACGGGCATGATGGAGCTATCGGCACCTTTTGTATAGAGCACAATCTCCTGGGTGCCCGTTTGCCTAACAACTATTGACATGCATTTGCGGCTCGAGTCGAAGGGCAGTATCTTGAGTATCTCATACTCCAGGGTAGCACCAGCTGTGGGCATGCTCACAAGGATGTGATTCGGACTGCGATTGAGCAGGCAACAGTCGTAGCTATATGCAGCATTGACCAGTGCTAGCTCATCGGGACTTTCCGCCTCGTACAAAGGACGTCCATCGGCAGTTCTGTAAATGGTTTGCGGCTTCGTTTGGCTGCAAATGGAATGAGGTTAAGATCTTCGGTATAACCTCATCAGTTAAAACTCACTCTATCTTCATGCGCTTGCCTTGCGTCTTGGCATTCAGAAACGTGGCTATGCTGGTTATTTTGGAGTTGATCACGGCCTTGGCGCGACCAGTGGGCGAAATACTGTTGGACAGTGCCTTGCTCTTCATTGGCGGCGATGGAGACTCCGAGTTGGGCGTGGACTCGGGCGAGCTGCTAATCGGCGAGAGAGTGGGCTGATGACCCTGTGCAGGCATGGCAAACAATAGATTGGGAGGCGGCGACGGAGTCACGGAGCGCGACTCGGCCAGCCGTGTATAACGGTCCGTTGGCAGCGCCATTGTTCCGGCCTGCGGCACCCCATTAATAATAGTTGTCGACGTTGTTGTCGTCGTCGTCGTCAGCAACTTTGCTCGCGGCCTCAGGTGCTTCAGAGTGGACGGCGTGGGGCCCGTGGCTGGACTGCTGCCGCTTTGATGCATCTCAATGATGCCGCTGGCATTCATGATATCTCGATGCGGCGCCGCACTCACGATGACCGTGTTACAAATAGCCAGCACGATGAGGAACTCCTGAATACATTGTGCGTGAGGCGTGAGATAGGCACCGCCGCCTACGCCCGCCAATCTCTGCAAATCGTCCTGCAGCGTCTCATTGGGTATGAGTGGCGGCGCCGGCGCACCTGGCTTGGCGTACAGTTTCTCCAGCTCAGATGGCGGATGATTATAGTCGGCGCCATTCACCACACAGCGACGAAAGATCATCTTGTTCTCGGTCAGTGTGCCCGTCTTATCCGAAAATATGTGCTGTATCTGGCCCAGCTCCTCAGTTATGTTCATCGCTCGGCATTCCGTCTGCTTGTTCGTGTCTGCGTCGTACAGCTCGAGGTTGTTGTGTATGTGATACACCTGCAGTATCTTGCATAGCTCAATGGTCACGTACAGGGAGAGCGGTATCATCACTTGCAGTATGATGATGTACGTCCAGAAGGTCAGCATGCCCTCATAGGCAGCGTCCACCACAAACGGCAAATAGGGCACGGGGAAATTATCAAAGGAGCGCAGCCACATGGTGCAGCCGATGGCGCCAACGACGCAAAGGATCAACAATATTATCACACACCTGCAAATGGAAAATATTTCAACTTAATTTGTATTTTAAGTTAAGTTTAAATATGACTTTAATGGCTAATATTTGTGAAAGTTGAATATCTTCTAGAATCAAGAATTAAAGCCTCAGACTCAAGCTCTTTTTAAGCTGATCTTCATCAAATATGTATATACTTATTCAGCAATTGCTCAGTCTTCTAGCCTTTAAGCCTGTGCCATCTATAGTTCCTAAAAGAATACTATATATCTTTCTTTCTAAAAGGAAAACAAATAAATACCTTTTTAATCTAATATATACATTCTCAATAACCCATTATGCTCTATACTCTATACTCTATCAACTTGAAAGCATCTCACTTCAAAATAGAGTTGGCCTAAGCTGTTAATCAATATACGGAAAAGATGCCAATATGATTCCAACAACTTCAACTGAAGTATGAAAGACAATCGATTGTGCTTTAAAATCACAGGTAACAAAAAGCTTTGCCTATTGATGGACTACATATCTGAAGAATTTTAAGAATTTACTTACTTTCAGCAATGAGCTGAAAAAATTGAGTAAAACATTCTGGAGTGCCAAAGTTAGAATGAAGATCACGATAAATGAAGCGTGCACAAGTTTGTAGTTATTTAATTAAATTAATTAATTTAAGTTTGTAGTTTAATCATTGTGGCGACGAGTAAATGTAACTTTAATGTTATTAAAATTAACGTATTTTTAATGTATATTTACCTATACATTATTTAAATAGGAATAAAAAAACATTTATATATGAAGCTGGAAACATAAATTTATCTGAATGATGATGCGGTCAATCGAATAACAAATGCATATTGAAATATGTGATCTGCTGAATATTTTATATACCTAACAAATATGGAATAGCAGGACGAACATTTAAAAAATATATTTGAAAATGCATTTATCAGTCGGTCAAGCACTTAGGTCTTGTCTAATGTTCCCAATGGAATAGAGTATTTAATAGAAATTGTTGACTTTCTAAGAATGATTTAACAGGCGTGGAGGCTAAGCTATTGAATCTTGAGAGAATTTAATTGCTTTCTAAACATCACTTTTCTGAAACCTTGTTATAATGTTCTTCCCTTTTGAAAATAGGGCCAAATGTAGGTCTTTAAATAAAGGTTAACATATTTATAATAAATGTATATCTTTAGATTCAACTGGTTGATTGATTAAGTATTATATAATTTTAAGTCATTTTCATATAAATTATATAAAAATTGATTTACCATTTACAATGGGTTCAGCGTATAATATTATTATTATATATATTATTATTATTAATAAAATATATATAAATAAAAACTTGAAAATTAAAATCGAGTTTTCTGCATACATTGAACTTAATTGTAGATCTCACTTTCCGTTAACTAGTTTCGCAGTAGTCAAATTATTTAATCTAAACTTGAATTGCATCGATTAGAGAAACCTGTTCAACTTGCGTTAATCCCGAAAGAAAGTGGCAGTGCTGCTATGCCATACTATTATATTATATTATATATATATTATATGTTAATGCATATGTGCTCTCAGTCCACCCTAATAGCTTTGACATTTACCATTTCGCAGTCCCAGCTCCAACTTTCGGTCCCTTTTGTAATAGTATTTAAGTAATAATGCTCACCATATCACATCAATATTCATTTGCTGTTCCACCTGGGAGCGTTTGTACCTTGGCCCACTATTATTCAGCATGGACTTTGTTTCGTGTCCGGCATAAACGACAATGCCCTCAATGTAGTCCGTATTCTGAAAGAGTAAAAGTTTGATTAGAATTTGTGAGATGAATGAAATTGCTGGCAGGTTGGACGAACCTTCAGTCTGCTCTCTCTTAACAAAAGGCACTCGGTCGATATGGGCACGCGCTCCCCAGTTGGATGTATTAAGGCCCCATGGAATCTGTACAGCTTTGTCGTTGGCGCATCCGCCTCTACGCAGCTTACAAACTTGCTCGGCACAAACATGCTCTGGCGCTCCGTAAAGCCACGTACAACCTGCAAATAACAAAGAACAACAACTCATATCATATAATATCAAATAACCCCAAAGACTGGCACAGCTCTGTGCCATGTACATACCTCACGGCGCTTCAGATTCGTTTCGCCATCCAGGTCGCAGGTGTCTATGTAGCAGACGCCTTGCGGATCGCTCGTGCGCAGCAGCAAAATGTCTGCAGGCACTGTCTCATTGTTGGACAGATGCACAATATCCCCGACACGCAGGTCCTGCCACTTGGTTTTCTTGTAGCGCTCCGTCTCACTGCAATCAAAAGGATTCAGTTTTAGTTAAACTCTATTAAACATCCAATAAATAAATAAATAATATAAATAAATAAATAAATAAAGATAAAGCTTATGAATAATTATAATTCAAATATTTATGAAAATATATTTTATTTATGGTCTATAACTTCTTAATCAAGCAGAGTTCATTAAGAACTTCCGCATATGGAAGATTCAGATTCAGATTCAGATTCTTAGCAATTGCGGAAATGTCGCTGTTAATTTGACTCGGATTGAGGTGGATTTTGTGTCCATTAGCTCGATGAGTTTTCAATTAAGCTGTCAATTGTGGGCTGTCAAGACAATTTGCATGCCGAATGGGTTGGGCGGTTAATGGAACTGCCCACAAAGCAATCTTGGGTTTGTTTACACAATATCAAGGTGAAGCCCATTGAGGCTAGCAAAATATAATTCTGGAAAATTGCAGAATATTGCTCTGGCTCAAGGAGTGAGGATCGGCGCTGCCTGCCACCTGTCGGCCTTGAGTCACGCCAAAAGCTCGCCACATTGTGTAGTCATGGATGGCGTCATGCGGTCATTGTATCTACTTAGCTATTTATGAAAGAAGCCACACTGTGTCGGGTCAATTCACTTTCCGCCCAAGTTCACTTTGCAAATTGTGATTGCGACTGAAAAATGTTATTTTTTATAGCGCTTTTTCTCCATGTGTGCGCCGTGGTTTGCGTGTCAAGGGTTTCCCGATTCCATTCTGGACAGGCCCTGGCATTGTTCGTGTCTGCCGTGTCCTTGCACAACTTGATTTCAGATTAATGTGCTAACATGCCCAGGCAGCCTGAAATTTTGAACAACGTCAACGCCGCCGCCGCCGGTGAAAGGCTTTGCCATCATTTTAATTGGGTCATTAGCGAGATTGCGCACTGCCGCTGCTCTGGCCACATCAACAACAATAATAACAATAACAATAACAATAACAAGCTCCAGCTCCAGCTCTGCCTAAACAAATATAATTACCAGAGCCCTGCATATTTCTGTTTGTTGTCTCTGTGGGGCTTGTGGGGTCTGTGGGTCGCATGACTTCTAAATTCAATTCTCTAATTGACAGCAGCTAGAGGCGACGCTCTTCCGTTACACAAACTAGGTTAGGTTTGCGCCATTTCATTGCATTATCTTTTTGCCAGCATTATCTTGGACCTACCCGATAAGATATTCGATTGCACCATCTCTACTGAGCGCCCACTTCACCAGCTTTTCTGATAACTCTATTTATTAATTTAGCGCGGATTGATTGACAGTTAAACGATTGCGAAATTATATTAATAATATCTTGGCTCGTCATGAATGAGGCAATTTCTATTTGCTTTAGCTACGCCCCATACGAAAGGCAACTGAAATACTTTTGGCTTAAAGGAATGCAAGTGCGTGACTACTCACGCTTGCCAGCGTGGCTGATACGCCTTATCTGCCACCGAGTTGAAGTGTCTGCTTCAGAATGT